>OU612094.1:125048094-126403927 GCA_914767995.1 Thecocarcelia acutangulata | reverse complement strand
GTGTAGGGAATTTCATTAAGTCTTAACTCACAAGCAACATTCATATTTTCTTGCTGTTTGACTTTAGATTTCAATGCATTTATTTCCTCTGTTTGACTTTAGATTTCAATGCATTTATTTCCGACTGTTTCTAATTTCCCAACTCTTTCAGTAACATTATGCAATTCATTTTTCAGACTGTTAAATCTTTTGTTTATCTCATTTATTAACCGATTCTCACACTCACGAAACACAGATTGTATGGATGACTGTAATTGTTCCGTTAATTTTTCAAAACGTTTATCTATAATTTGCAAAAGCTTAAGCGGAGAGCTAGTATTGTTTAAATAGAGAGATTCTGAGTTAGTACGGCTACGAGTAATCGGTGTATTTTCAATTACAGATTCCTGTATAACTTCTCTTATGCGTTTCGTAGCAGGAGCTGTTTTAGAGATATCCATATCTGATGGTGGTTGCTGTTTTCTCAGTTCCTGTTGTTTATTAATGTTTTTATTTTTGTTTTGGCTTCTTAGTTTACAAGTATACATTAAAATAAAGATTGACACAATTTAGTTTTAGTTTATTTATATATTTTTCTTTGTTGTGTTGTTCTATTTATTTAACTTAGTTTAATTTCGACTATTTAATGTAGATGTACAAATAGTATTATTGTTGTTGTTTTTATGATTCTTATCTGTTATTAATTACCAGAGTAAGAGAATTGTTGTTTTATTTTTTTGTTTGTTTTTCTCTTTTTTTTTAATACTGTTGATTTTAAAGCTGAATATATATTTTTTGCATTTGAATGCAAGCTTCACTTTGATTTTAGATTTTTATTTTTCTGTTTTTTCTTTTATTTTTAGTTAAATCGTGCAAATATTATATTATGCAAATATTATGCAGATATTTCGTTTCATATTAGGTACAATGATAACGATTTTAGTTTTATCAAGCGGTGAAATAGATTATTATTGCGGAGTACTAATTAATCACGTCTTAATACTTCAACCGTTCTTTTACAATTATGAAAGCGAAATTTATATACCAATTTCTTGCTCATATAATTCGTTTGTATTTGATGAAAAATATTTAAAATAATATTTGATGAAAAAAATGTCCATCAAGTATGGCCGTTTCCTCATTATTGGAAAAATTCAGAAAAACATATTTGTATGAAATGATTTATTCCAAAAAAAAAACATGTTTAGTACTACCATTGAAATATGTTGCAGCTGTATAGTGTTCTTTCTTTTTTTTTATATAAATAGGCTAAAAATCAGCTATGAAGATTATTTTTATTTTAATAATTAATATCAATTTTCTTTAAAACTGATTTTCGGCAACACTGTTGTCAGTTTACTTACAGTAAGTAATCAAAATTCACTTTCAACTGAATCTGATTGTAAGTGAGAAAAATGTGTGTATTGGTAAAAAAGAGTTTGAATATATTAACTTTTTCGAATTTGCACTTGCATGGGTAAATGCTGAGTAATTGTTTGTTATTGTTAAATTCTATCCTTGAAAACGTTTTAATTTTTAACATCAACATACTCGTTCCGATGGCTTTTATAAGCCATCATTGTATCAGTTGACTTTTAAAATCGGATATGTCTGTCAACTGTGTAATACTTGGCTCATGATATTTGTTCAAATATTAGCAAACGTTAAAGTTCGCCAAGTATTTTAATAGAAAAACTTCAGAGCATATCAGACAGTTTTTAACGTCACTGTAACAGTTAAGCACATGCGCACAAGGGTGACTATAAAGCAGCGAAAGGCAGATAGAGAGGATTGAGCTCAAAAGAGTAAACAATTTGCTCTACACTTAGACAAATTCATTTGTTTCGTTTTGAATAAAAAGCCGTATATCTTCTATAAGACGAGTTAATGTTCGACGAGATAATGACATTTCATTGATTATAAAAGAAAATACAAAGTATTTTCAAACTCTATTCCCACATTACTACTGAAAAGTTTGTAAAACAACTTGAAAAAACATACATAAGATAGCTTGATCTTAACAGAACCTTTATATGTTTTCCTCTCATTTGTAATTGTATTCAGAGTTGCCTTTGTTATTATTAAAGAATGAAACAAAGAATACAAGTTGTTCTGTTTGTGGGCATTAGTAAATGAATGAAAAGGGAAACACATAAACACGTGTATATGTATAGTCGCATTTTTTAACATTTCGGTTTAAATGTAAAAATGTTTATTTTTGTAATGTTAATGCTAAGAAATAGCATTTATCTACTTAGAACTTACTTCTTGATGATAATTTCATTCATTTTTTTTAAACTAAAAAGCAGTGTAATAAAATAAGTGTATGGTATGTTTTGGGGAATTTTAAGTAAGATCTTGGTATGTAAAATTTTGGCTTTGTAGCAACTCTAGTTAAAAAAAATCCCGATCAGTAAATAAGACTACCCAAACTAGTTCGTAATCTGAATAAACCAGCGCTCTTCGCTGCTATAAGTGCGAAGCTCTTCGATGGCACCCAAAAAGGTTTATAACTATAGGTTCAGTCGTCGGACAGTAAACCTCGTTATGATGTTTTAAGTTTTTTTCAAGCAAACACTTAAATTTTTTGTTTAAAAATTTCCAAAGCCCGAAAAGGCAATTTTTTTTACTAAATTCATATTTTCTTATTTCTTGCAAGTATTTGTACTTCATTAAATTCTAAAAAAATAAAATAAAATTCTGAGCTGAAAACACACAAAAGAAATGAAAATAATGCAGACAAGCTTTAAAAAAATCCTTTATGACAACTTTTAAAAACAACAATCAAAAGGCCTTTTTCAGGAAATGTTAAGGAAACAGGTAAAAAAGGAGTTTCTTTTGTAATTGTTCCTTAGACTTTGAAGTATCATCAAAGCACAAGAGACAAGAAATATATGTGTGTATTATGATATAAATATGGACAAGGAAACTTTAATTTTTTTTTCTTTCTCTAAGCAAAATAGTCTAGTTATCAGTAAGAGATTTAAAGATCGTAAAAAATACTTACAAAAGCACAAAAGAATGCTGAAGATATAAGTGACAGGAACAAAAAGAATGAGAACAGTACAAAAAGTTGATGACTAACCTGAAAAAAGCACAAAAAAAGAAAAAAAAAAAAAAAACATTTATTTCAATGATTATTTCTGTGTAAAAAAAAATATTTGCAGTCGTTACGAACAACGTGGTCGTTTTTCATTGCTAAAGTACTCAATTTCATGATTTTAGTGCAAAAAACCATAGTTTATTGTAAATTTACGCAGAGAGTTTTTACTTCATCAATGTCTAAAGAGCAGGATTGTCAACTATCTATAACTAAAACGCGCCGTGAGCCTTTTCAAAAAGCGCTAAAACCGCTACACTATACACATTCACACAAAAATAACAAACACTCAAAGTTTGAAGGTTTAGGCAAAATAACAAATACCAAAAATTTTAAATTTAAATTAAATTTTAAAAACAATCTTAAAATTGAAATTTCCTTTTTCATTTCTGAAGTTAATCCACATAAAAGAGTCTATAAAACACACTTAAGCAAAATTTTCGAATGTGCAGTGTTAAAACGTGAGGAATCTAAAGTTGCTAGTTTTCACATCATATTTATCTTCTAGTCATAAAATTGTTTGGATACAATATTTCGAATTCTTATACGTATATTGACTTAGACCAGATGAAATATTGTATTGTATTATTTATTAGGAATTTATTATATTATATTTACCCGTAAACATAAAACAATTGTAAATTTTTTCAATTTCCTTTTCAAAATCAATAAATGAAAAATATAAGATTGCTTTTGTTCATCTTGCTAGCCTCTATAGGGCAACATGAAAAAAAAATTTTTTTAAATTATATCTTTTGCAGATCTTTTAATATTGATGACTCGTCAGAGTGTTGTCCCGAAGATCTGCAAAAGAGATCTTTTAATATTGATGTCTCGGCAGAGTGTTGTCCCGGAAATTTTTAGAATGTACACGAAGATTTTTATAGTATAAATGTGAGGGTTTCGCAGCAATTGAGGTTTTTGTCGTACACTTATAAGTAGTGAAAAAGATTTACATCAGTATCTGTCTTTACGCCTTATCTGATGATGGACCGAGTCCACAAAGTGAATTATTCACGATTAACCAGTGCCCCCGTGTGACTCACGTTGGAAGCAATTTTTGCCAGTTGTAGCGATATGTGCAACTTCTTGTTGAGGAGCTTTGACCTTCTAATCCCTCCTGTATGCAATTTTCCAGCAATCGATGGAATACAAGGCTTAACGAGTTGGTAGGCCGAAGCCCACTAAGAGCATCAGCCCTTAAACCAAGTCAACTGTCAACCATTACCTCTGGTACCTTATAGTCCGAAAATTGGCATTGCACGATAGTTATCAGGGAAACAACTAACTATTATTGCTGCGACTTTAAGTTTAAGCCACAGTCAAAATGTTTCAGCCAGATTAGACACCTTAACCATGACCAGCTCGGAGATGGTCTGCAAGCAGAACCTCCTGGGGACTTTGCTGATCTCCGGTCTGTCAGTTAATCTTAGGCGAACGTTTCGAAAGTCCTATACTACGTAAGTCATGCAGCCTCTATGCCGCAGAAAGCAGAATACATGGGTTTGGTGTATACTAGGGCAACACCTGCTCGCCGTGGGGTTGTGGCGATATGTGAAGCAACTAGTCTACGACGATAACCCTGAAACTATTGGCTATTTGAAAATGAAAATTTTATATCAACCAGCCACAAGTGTTGAAAAAAGTGATCGAAAATTGGACCTCCAATTTCGACTATGTCTGAGCCAGCCTTGGCGGATCCGGGGAGTTGTTAGGTCACGCACCAGGGATACTAACTTCCCCTTCCTGCGTTTTAAGTTTAAACCACAACCAGAATGTTCCAACCAAGGTAGGCCCCTCGACCATGATCAACCCGGGTTGAACTACAAGCAGAAACACTCGGAGATATGCTGATCCCCGTTCTGCCTATTTACACCCTTGTAAAGGGTTTCGGAAGCCAACATAACAGAAGTCATGCGGCTTTCTTCTCTTTACCCGAAAAACAGAATGCCCTGGTTTGGCCTACGCCAAGGCAAAACCTGTTCCCCGGAGAGTAGACTCGTGAGTAGAAGAAATTCAGATTTTGGTCAGAACTGTATAAATTTATTAATGTTATGCTTTCACACATTCATTATAGTAGGGAACAGAAGTGGATAAGGGAAATTTAGTAAATTCTGTATAAAATAGTGCGAACTCTTTAGTATACGATGCAATAATATAAATATATATAAAAATTAAATATTTATAACCCAATATACGGAAATAATTTTTTTTGCAAGAATTATTATTAAACGTTTTCCATATCAAAAAAAAAAAAAAAAAATGCAAATATGAAAATCATAAAAATAAAAAAATAACCACCCATATTCCATGTACACTTGTCTTCGATAGCAATGATATATTCTTCGATAGGCCTTCAAATAGTTCAAGCTATAGATAGAAACTGTCGACAGCATTCAATCCTTGTTGGCAACGAGTAAATAAATGGCATATTCTTTACGTCATCTTCATGTAACTACGACGACACCTCTTGGAATAAAGGGGAATAAATTTGTCATTTACAATTCTCATCTGAATCATGGCGTTGCATTAAAACCAATTGTTAATTCACAGAGACGTCGTGTAAACAAATATTTTGTATCGGTCCAACTTTTCTTTCAATTGAATGGACAAAATAACGAATCGAAAAGGATTTATTTTGTTTTTTGATTTTATTTGATTTATTTTGTTTTTTGATTTTATTTGATTTGTATTTTGATTGATTAATGAGCATTCTTAATTGTTTTGTTTTTTTAAACATCACGTTAAAGTAGATAACATAGGATATGTTTTTAACAATGTAGATGTCATTGTCAATGTTAAATGCCTACTAAATCTAATTTGGCGGCAGTCTACAGCGGTGATCGCGTAGCTGTGCTGTCATCGAAATATTCCTTGGCATTTTATAATAGGTAGGTAGCCTGCTGCGATGTGGTTACTGTATTAGACTCAAAGCTTTCCATTATTACTGTTTTACATAACTACGCTCAGGTAACAAATTTTTCCCATTTCTTTTAAATGAAAAGAATTAATAAAATATTCCCATATAAAGCATTATAAAATATTTTTTAACTGAAACTAAAAATCATAAGGTAACACCTATGTACATTTTTATAAACAAAAAATGAAACTAAAAGTATTTAGAGAACATATTTTGCTACACAAAAGCTTAATAAAAACTTTTAAAAATACATAAAAATTTTTAAATCCAACGGAGCTAAAATATAACAAAGTCAGTGTGTAACTGATTAAATCAATTTAGAATTTTCTGACATTTATAGCCTTTGACATTAAACTGAATACACGTACTCGAAACTAATAAGCACAAGCTTTTCTTATCATTACACATTAATCACAATTTAGTGTAATTATGATTACAAAATTCATGTAATCAGAAACAAATAAATACACAGCCTGTCAAAATATCTTTAATACTGTTAAAAGTGACGAAAGAAAAAAATGGAACAAGTGAAACAATTGTATGAGGAGCAAAACATGTTTGTTTTACAATAGTATTTTTTTAACCCTAGAACTATACTGTTAGTTGATTGGTCTAATAGCGCTTTGGTTTGGTACTGGTATCGGTTCTTTCTTAGACGTTATTCTCTTGTGAGCAATAGTGTTATTCCAGTAAAATCCTTATAACTTTCTACTTTTGGTTGTCACTTTGTAACGTTTTTTACTGAAGCAAGTAATTTGTACCTTTTTCTTTGTGAAGACTCAGATGTTTTTTTTTTGAAGTAAAGCATAAACGAAAGAAAAATTTCAATATTAGGTTAGTGCGGCAGGTAGCTGGAAGTGTACCTTAGTTCTCCAGCTCACATGGGACCTTATCGGTTCCCTTTGTGTAGGAGAAGAAGAGGGAGATAGTACGTTGAAATATAAAATGGGGGATATTGTGGTTATAAAATAGGTATAGGGAAAGTAGTGAAAAAGATTTACATCAGCACCTGCCTTATCTGATGATGGACCAATTCCACGGAGTGAATTATTCACGTTACATGCCATTATACCAGCTATCTGCTGCTTCTTATGATAGAAGGCAGTACGTTCAGATTGACAAAGGGTAGATACGATAGGCTATCGAAACTCCGAACGCCATGATATCTAAGGCAGTCTTCGTCTTAGCAGCTTCTTCAGAAGTCGCTTAGTCTCCAGGCATGTTTCTGGTGATGACTGCTACAGTAACTATCAAGTGAAACCTGGGCAGTTTTTAGAGTTCTTTTGTTCTCTTAATGCGTGGCCATGGGTTCCTTGATATAAAGTATGTGGGCTCTGTGAACCATTTTCCTGGGCACATTTCAGCGTGTTGAGCTTTGTTCTTTTCCAGCACGCTGGTAAATGTTGTCTGCAAAAGAGGTCGATATTCCTTTCCTTTAGGATTGTCCCTTTTTGGTCTAAGTCGTCAGCGATGTTGTTGGACCGTATCCGCATACCCTTTTAAGGGTTAGGTCACCATTCTGTTTAAAGATATTCGGCATTCCTGGACTAGATTGGAATTGGTGTATATTCCAATCAGGGCATCGATGGCGGCCTTGCTGTCCATTATTATTATGATATCTCTACCGAATATCTTGTTATACATCAGCCATCTAGCCACTTTATTTATAATTGATATTTTAGCTTGAAGAGCACAATATCCACCGGAATATGTCTATGTAAACGCCCTCCCCACCCGTGTAAACATCGAGGGATCCACACGCTAAGGGAGATTCCTCGATTCAAAGCTTCTTGAGAGAAATGGTTTTGGGATGCAGTAATTAATTAGATCGAGGACTAGGTCAGGTATATTGACATGTCCCCATAGGCTATAGGTACATGACCCCGTCGAGTCCTGACCGCGGTTTTTAGTAACACGACCTCCAGCTCATAAGAAGTGCATTAATTAGTGTTTTCATCATGGCTCCTGTCGTCAATATCGCCATTGTTCGCCATTGCAGTCTGTTGGTTGCCACAAAATTTCTTTTGGCTGTATGCCCCATATTTTTGCATAGGCTACTCTGAAACAGTAAACAGAAAACAAGATGAGATAAATTACTACTCGTAAGTAAGACAGAAACTTTCTGGACATGGATATTTTTTATAACACGTTCACAGAATGGGAAACGTAGCCTTTCATACCAGTAGTGCGATCCTCTAACTTTTAGCGGGCTTAAAAGAGCATAACTTAACCCGAACTATTGTGGTTTGTACTAATGATTATGTGATTCACTAATTCATTTTTAACACCTCTGGTTGTATGCAAAAAAAAAAATTTTAAATAATGTGGCAGCTTTTTTAAAAATAAAGAAAACCACAAAGAGAAATAGAGGAAAACAAACAAATTTGCAAATTATTGCATTTTTATGTATTATAAATTAATTACTATAAATTTATTATTTAAAATATTTGTTGATAAGTATGATAATTTTTCTTCACGCTGATCTGCCAAATACTCTATAGCCATTCTAATATTAACAACACTTTTGTTAACATAAACACCACATACATAGTTGGTGTTTAGATAAAGCTGATTTAAAATGAAGGCAAATAGTGTTAAAAAGTGTTATAGAACCGAGAAAACGCCCTACAGAACAGTGATGACTGACTGTAATTGAGATAAGTAGCCGGAGAAAATTAAAATTACCAAATTACACTTATAGATACGACTTTTTAACTATGAGTTAGTAAAATTTGCTGAGGAGGCCAACACAAAAGTTTTAAAAAATTTTGCCAAATATTTGCGTTTTTTATCATGTCCAATTCACTGAAGTAAATCATTTTGTTGATAGCGTTATTGTCACAAATAAGGGCAAGAATTGGATACACAACATGTAAAATAAACCGAAAAACAAATGCCACATGCATCATTTTACTAGAGTTTTTGTTTTCGTCTTCCTGTAAAACAGCAGTTGTACATTTAAGCAACACCGTCATTAAGAACCAAACTAATTAATGAAGGGTCTGGGTAATGCAAACAAATAAAGATATAATTTATGTTTTTTCATAAATAACATTCATATACGGATATTGTAACAAAAACCAATATTTACTCGTACTTTATTTTCAACTTAAAGAAAAAGTTTAAACCCAAACTGAGTGGAAGGAAAACAAACTTTATCAGTACAAACAAATCAAAAAGTCATAAATGCACTTGAATCTTTGAAATAAACATAAATAAGAAAAATTTTTTCAAACTTTTGGCGCTGCATAAAGTGGCAGAAACTCACTTATCTGAGCTCTAAGTGGTTGGATGACACGATAACCTTCCTGTTCTATTCCCTTTGATCTACTTTCTTCTGTTTAATGTTTGTTTAATTATAAGTTTTGTTGTTATCAAAATTCATCATATATATTAATAAATTTTTTTCATATTTTAAATTTTTGAAGATAGGGCATTTAACTTACACAATCCTAAAATGTTTCCTTTCTTTATAATTAACAAAGTATTACTTTCTTTTATTCAAAAGTATGGAAAAATGTAGGCGTTTAAAACTAATTAAAAAGCAAAGAAAAACTTGTGTACTTTTTGTGTTTATTGAAACCAGACCTTTCAAAGATTACATTAATGTGCACAGGCAATTTTTGTTGTGCATATCTTTACAGTGGAAAGTGCTTCGATCTTTTTTAATGTCTGTCCTACTGCGACATTAATACTGTTTAAATAAAAAGTATACACATCGTGCTTAACTAGACCAAAAAATTCAAATTTAAGAAAATTTGTTCATGAAAATTTAGTTTAATAAAAATTTATGAACAAATTGCATTATACATGGTGGCACACGATTTATGATGCAAAACGATATATAAAAACTTTCTGGCATATTTAAATATATTGGGGGGAGTCTTTTTACCCACAACTGTGCTGAACACGTAGACTGAATTTTATGTGTTATATATATATATATATATATATATATATATATATATATATATATATATATATATATATATATATATATATATATATATATATATATATATATATATATATATATATATATATATATATATATATATATATATATATATATATATATATATATATATATATATATATATATATATATATATATATGTTAAAACATATACGAATTTTTTAAATTGACATGAAATTTACTTTATTAGAAATATTATCTTTTAGCATTATAATTTAAATAGGACTTCCAGTATATGACCTCCAAGGCTAGATCTGACATAGGCTAATTTGGGGGTACAATTTTCGACTACTTTTTCCAACACGGAAAACGTTGTTCTTCAAGTAGTCAGAATACCCTGGTTTGGTGTACACCAAACTAGCCACACGAGCCAGATAATGCCGATAAGACAGGTGTTGATGTGAATCAATTTGCAAGTCGCAACAGAAAGTTGTCTAGGGGCGTTAAAATGCATGCATTTGAAAGCTAATTTACAGATCAGAAATTTGAAACTATGCGGATACCAAATGTTTGCTTCTATAAATCAATTACGGTACGAGCTGTATGATACGTTGCTCTGTCCTAGTGAAGCTATAGTTCATGGATATGCGCATCGTGGTTATTCTATTGATCAACGACAAAGTTAGACATCATGGCTCTATACCGGAAAGTACTGAACATGGCTGTAGCGTATTGACCACTATAGTTTAAAGAAATACAGACCAGTGAGTCCGCCATGTTATAAAGCGCATTGAACAGACAGTTTTTCTGGATGTAACAGTGTCTCAGCATAGACTTTAAAATTATCATTATTCCAAATAAGGCAGTTTTTTTTGTTTGACGTATCCATTCAAACACAAGTTAGCTTTATCGCTAGACAAAATTCGCTATTAACAATCATGATCAGTTTTGTACAGTAAAAGCGTTGTTTAGACAACAGTCTTTTCCTTTATAGCTGATAAAATGGCACACCAGTTAAACTTTTCTATCGAAATAATTACAATTTAACTCGGTATGGCATGATGGGCTCATCTTTAGAATGATTAATTTACACTTCCCTACATATCTTATAAGAATTATAAACTCCTTTCTTGTACAACGATCATTCAAAGTCAATATTGGTTCATTCTCGTCCCACGTTTTTTCAATTCCAGCAGGCTGTCCTCAAATCTCCTGTTTGTCACCCATTCTTTACAACTTATATACTAGCGATTTTCCGCAATTAAATTATTGTACCGTTTCAATTTTTGCTGATGACACAGCGGTTATCTGTTCCGACGTGTTATCCACCCACATAATAGTCAATCTTGAGCGAGCCTTAACGGAACTCCAACATTATTTCAACAAATGGAAAATAAAGTTAAACTCCAGTAAAACACAAGCCATTTATTTTTCAAGAAAACGAAAGACTTGTTTCTTACCGCAGAGTAGTGTGACATTTAACAATTACCCTATTCAGTGGGAACATAAAGTGAAATATCTAGGAGTTATATTAGACCCTAAATATAAATAAAATTCCACGAACATATATCATACATTGTTAATAAAGTAAATATACTTACAAGAATTCTTTACCCATTTCTAAACAGGAATTCCTCCCTAAGCCTAGCTAATAAAAAATAATACTTAAATCAATTTTCCATGCCATAATTTACTATGCAGCCCCTGTATGGTCGACTAGTGCAAATTGTCATTTAAAAAACTGCAAATAGCACAAAACAAGTTGTTAAAACTAATCTATAACCTTCCATGGTTTTATTCAACTGCGAGGATCCACTTGCTCGCAGATATAGAATTAGTTACAGACAAAATTGTCAGACTTAATAACAATTTTAGTATAAAATGCCAGAACTCAGAGTTTGTTTGTTAGTGTAGTAGTTTTCTAGGATAAGCCTTTTTATTAAAAAACTAAAACGTTCAAATAGGGTTTTGAAAATTTTTACCTCCAAATAAATTAAAAATTTTGTAAATATGGAATATGTATTTATTAATATTGTAACTAAAAACCTAATAACTAAGAAGAAAAAGATAATTATCTTGAACTCTTTATTGTAAATTAGTTATATGAAAATGTAATATTATGGAAATTAAGTGAATTTGAATTTGAAAAAAAAACTTATATTTAGAAAGTTATCAATAGAACTATTCCATAAAAGAGTTTTCTATAATTTTATATTTCTTCTAAGTTGCATACGGATAACTTTCCTTCTGAATTCAAATTTTTTTTATCATTGTACTCTTCCATAGATATTATAGAAAACTGTACACTTCTGTAATGAATTCAATTTCAAGCAGCTACCCTAATCATCAGAAGACTTTGGAAATTTTTGAAAGATATTCTCAAACATTTAACTTTATAACCCAACAATCTAAATAAATTGCTGAAAATTAAAAAAAAAATCTCACCAATTTTAAATTTTCAATAATTTATTTAGATTGTTGGGATATAAAGTTGAATGTTTGAGAATATCTTTCAAAAATTTCCAAAATCTACTGATGGTTGGGGCAGCTCTTATGAAATGTTGACATATGGATAGCTGGGAAACATAGAAAATTAGCTAATTATAATTTTCTTTTTATTTAAATAAAAAGTTGAAAGAATTTTACGCATTTTCAATCAAAAAACAAACAAATTAACACATACATATGTACGTATGTGAAACACATGTTGTATTTTTTCATACACAACTCAGAAACGCCAGCAAAACGCGCGTTGCGTATAACACCTAAAAATCAATTAAGCGTTTTGTAACCCCTTTACGGTTTTAGATCGTATGGCTGAATGTTATGTTAAATTATGTCACCACAGCTTTTAATATCCGTTTATCATTGATAAATAAGACAATTTTCATGCGTTCCTCCACTAAGTTAGAGTATTAGTCAAGTTCTCTGTTTTAAGTTTTTATTTTTTTTAATTTTTTTTTTGTAAAAGAAATTGCTCCTTTAAATACTTAAATACAGTCGGGCTTAAGGTAAATTACAAAAACCATTAAAGTTTTTCCCATAAGCTTATAATTTTTTTCTGTTTAGTTTTGTGTGTGTGTGTGTGCTTTATTCTAAGAAATTTAATGAAAGAGCTGGAGAACAACCCACAGACAGTTTCATTTGGTTCCCTTTTATAAATATGATTTTCATGTTTGTGCAGTAGTTTCCTTTTGTGCTTAATTTCAATGTTTGTTTTTTATGTACGATATACTTATATGTACGAGTATGAATGTATGTATTTTCGTTTTTTCAAGTTTAGATGTTGCCTTGGAGTCTTTATCTCTGGACTTAATTTTGTTTAACAAGTCTGTGAGTTTTACTGTGATACTGCATGTGCTTGTTTTTCTTTTTCTTAAAAAAAAGAAGTTGTTGCTTCCTTTGAAAATGTTGCGTCACCTTGTTCTTCTCTATTGTCAAGGTTTAAGGTCTACATTTATTAGAATTAAGAAGAACAATATTTCTTTTTTATTTTGATAATTTTTGGTCTATTTGCGTACGTTTGTCTGCTGTAAACGTTCGTTTAATGAGGCAGACCATTAATGTGGTGTTAGTCTTGTAATTGGTCCCTAAAGTATAGCATTGTGTGTTTTTTAGGATTTAAGCTCCAAGAATTATTTATAGTAGTTTCAGAAAAAATTCGTGAAGTATCAAAGTTGATTATTAAAAAACCAGAAGAACGAAAGGTATTAGGTAAAAGTTTCTTGAAAAAAGTTCTGTTACACAAAAATTTTTAAAGTTGGAAGTTTGCCTCCAACATGTTGAGGCAAATCAGGTTTTAAATTGTTTTCACGAAAGCTAGAAGGTTAATTCCAAACACAGTAGCTTAAGACTTTCATATAAATCCTTAACAATGATGACGATTTCAACAATAATTAATTTCTCAGTTTACAAAATCTGTGAAAAACTCAGTTGTGGATTATAATCAGCGTTGTCATTGTTAGGCTTTTCCGACCAAATTTGGTCGGACATTATTCGTTTGGTCGGCTGGTCGGCTAAACCTTATTTTGGCATTTTTCAGAAAATTCAACTCTCCTAATTTTAAAATTTTCCAACCTTGTCGATTGTGACCTTGACATCATTATTGTAGCGCTTAACAGAAGTGCATCTTTCCGCAGACTTAAATATTGATTTATTTTGGGACCAAATTAATTCTATTGAAAACGGTTAGTCCGTTTCAGAAAAGATTTGACGATCTTGTCAATTTTATATTTAATTTACTTTCACTCCCAGATAGTTCTGAAGTAGCTGAGCGTAAGTTCTCAAAAAATTTTTAATAATTTTTTTAAGTTTTTAATAATTAACACAAAGATGAGGAATAAACTTGAAATAAATACAATTAACAGTATAATGCTTTGTAAAGAACTTATGAAAAAATAATGCTGCACGCATTGTGAGGTCAGCAAATAGAGAGAGTTATGAGCAATTAACCAAATAATTACTTCCTAAAAACACATTTGAGGTAAAGATTGACGATTAATTTTTACTATTTGCTTTCATAACATATACCTATTGTGGGTATGAAACTAATGTTACATATTGTGAACAGTCAATAGTAATTCAATTTTACTCACGTATGTACGAGTATATAAGAGTTATTAAATGAGTTTTTTGTATGCTGTGACATTTGGGAGTTGTTTCTTTAAGTATTTTAAAGTATATATGTTTTTTTAATTTTTTTTATTGAAGGATAAAACGTGGACACGTTGGTTGAAATTTATTAATGTACGTATGTTTATTATAACACACTGATACAAAATCGAATTACACGAAAGCCATAGAAAGTACCAAACTATATTTTTATCGCATTTACTCACAGATACTCAATCAGATGCAATTACATCCACTTCGCATCACAGTGTGGTGTGCAGTTTCTTCAAGGTTCATTGTCGGGCCTTGCTTTTTCGAAGAAAACGATCGTACTATTACGGTCAATGGAGACTTGCTGTTACGGTCAATGGAGACCGTTACGTTGAAAGAGTTTTTCTTTCCAGAATTGCGCCGTAAGAGAATCCCTTTCAACATTGTTTGGTTTCAACAAAATGGGAGTCACGCCTGTTATTACAGAATTGAGGCAAAAATTTCCCAACAAACTGATTTCAAGAAACTCCATATTCCGTTGGCCTCCCAGGTCCTTTGACCTCACTGGATCTGATTCTTTTTTTGTGGGATTATTGGAAACAGAAAGTTTACAAAAAACCCAACAAATTTGGATGATTTAAAGCAATCCATTTGAATGGTAGTTGAGACAGTTCCCGCTGCAGCACTCCAGGCAGTAATAAATAACGAGGGTGGATGCCATTTGAAATCAATTATTTTCAAAATTTTATGAATTACTTTAATAAAAACGTATTATTTTTCAAATAAATTTCTAAAAAATTAACTATATGAACTTTACAAAAAGTTTCTTAATGTAGCAAAATTGATCGGTCACCCTGTATAATACATTAATAATAATACATTATAATATAACTTTTTGCCAATGTTATTAAATAGTTTTAATATAATTATTTAATTAGTATTAATATAAGATAAATTCTAGGTACTATTTAATCAAGTTTCTTACCTTTTGTACATGTACTAAATATCATGAAGTTTTATAACTGCTTTGAACAGCTGTATTTCTTTTAATTTGTTTGTTGTAATTTATTTCATGTGAAGATATATGAATGATGAAAAATTAATCTGTTTGGTACAGGTAGTGCCTGTATAACAAATATTCTCCGGTATAGAAACCCAGATATTAACGAACAACTTGAAAGAAAATTTCAAAAATACATGACACGTTTTGGGTATTCTTAGCGCACTTACGATTTCATTTACGATACATTTAAATATACGATACATTTACAATTTGTAACGTCGGCTAAATGGGCCTTAAGGGTCTTATTAATAGCTGCAATGCTAACTATTAGTCTCATATTATGGGACGGCATCTTTTGTACTCTGTAGTGTAAGATGTTACTGTTCAGTGTTCGTAACACTATCTACAGTCAGATATTCGACAGCATCACCTGACAATATTTGCTAAATTATCTGCTCACAACTTCATAATCGGTGCTAAAATTGTTATTTTTCATATCCATTCTTTGTTGATTATAGTATATGTGAGGTAGGGATAAACATTGTTTATCATATATAATCTTCCCCGATTTGAAGAAGAGCAGACGCACAGTGACACGAGTGTGCATTACAGTGCGTTTGTAGTCTCATGTTGATGATGCGAGTAATTTAAAAATGCATTTGGTCCATCTGTATGTATGTCGCTTGCGTTATTCCATTTATAAAGTTCCTCAAAAAAAAAAAAAACAGTATTGAAAATTGGTTCATGTATGGAGGAGTTACACAGACGTGTTTCTGTCTGTTATGACGTCGAATAGTTCAAGTCAAGTGTTCACAAACACTACTCCCTCCTCACAACCTATTTTCCTAGTTCTGGTACAATGCACTGCATATGTAGGAGTCATCCCTTGAGTACTTGTCGAAGATAAAAAAAAAATAAGAAATAACTTTTAATATCGGTTCGTAAATTGACTAATGACTAATGTTTTATCCCCTTTTCTCCACCTTATGGAGTAATTTCCAGATGATATATGATGAGACAATGCAATTGAATTTTTACATCGCAACATAAATTAGCATTTACAAACAGTCGAATGGGCTCTTAGCACACTTTTACAGATGAATAAATACTTATTCTAGCTCTATTTATAGACTAATTAGCAAAACATTTTCTGTATGATCACCCTTTTTAAAGAATATTATTAGGTCACCGCATTGTAGTTTATATGTTTAGTATTTCATTTTATTATATTCCTATTCCGTTGCATTTTATTCAAGTTAATGTTAATTTGCTGATTTTTTGCTCATTAGTTCCACTGTAATTTGCTAGTTAATTTTGCATACATAAACCAATGTAAATTATTTTTGGTAATGAAACGTTAGATTTTATTATGATTATTTGTTTCTCGCTGAAAGTTAAGTTACTTAAGTTACTTTGTTGTACATACGTACATATATGGATTAAAATTAATAAAGTTATTTTTAGAGAACAAGTACATAAGCATGAAAACACCAAAAATATTGGCCCTTATTAACAATATTGTTTTAGCTTTAAGCAAATGAATTGAAAAAAATAAAGAAATCACTTGCATTGTAACGTTTAAATGGAAACAGTCCCATATTTCTCGAACTGCATTCACGGCACAGAACAATTGAGCAGCATATAGATAATTCCAAATAACAAATAATTGCTCCATATAGCTGCCGGTGAGGAAAAGGCTCCCCATCGTACAAATATGAAATATACTACAGTTCTTAAAACGTCTGCTAGCAAACCTTAAAATACAATATTTTTGTTTGTGTATATCTTTTTTTATTCTTTCTTGTTTGGTCATCTTCTTCCATGTCCACGGAACATTATGTTTTTGCTAGAGAACAATCTGTTGAGTATGCTTTACCGGAAGGCCTGTTTATATTTCTTTTATTCCTCGTAAAATATTAGATAAGAAGTCCAAATAAGGAATATATCGCAACATATATTCATTATAAAAATTGTTTGCTTCTTAATTCAACCAAAAATGTATAAATAAATAATAAATAGTGAATTATTTTGAAATAATAAAATATCAACTTTACTGTGGTTTCATATTTATAAATCAACTTTAATAAGCACGCAAGAGAATTATGAAAATTGTTTTTTAGTTTCTTTTTTTTTTTTTTTTTTGCAAGCTGTGTTGTTGCTGCGGTGAACACCATAACATTAAATGTATATAAGAGTTATCAATAAAAAAATTTGTTCTCATTATTAATAAATTTATTAGATTTTTGTTTTGCATTTCTTTTGTTTTTCTTTGCAATCACGTATGATACACATTAATATTTCGCGATGGAAGTGTTTGCATGTGGTTGTGGTTGCATTAAAAAAGAGAATTAATAAAAAAAAATTATGAAGATGTGATGCACGTCAGGCAATTTCTAATGTGTTGCATACATTATTCATTACTATTCATTTCTAAGCACTAAAACTAGGAGTATTTAGAAATTGTTTAAAAAGTTGTGGAAATTATGGATTGTATTTATTTTGTACGTATTAGACAAAACTTGGTTTTCCAAACAGTAGCGGTACTCTAATAACACGGTAAGTACTACCCGCACCCTTCAACTTTTTGTCACATGTTTCCAGCCATATGAGTAACACCATTGCAAAAGAAATTGGGGCTCCTAATACATCTTGTTTGTAATACCCCAGACAGGCAATGCAAGTTTCGGCTTCACTAGTTGGTAACCCGAAGACAATAAAGAGCGTCAGCCGTTGATCAGCTTGCGCATCTTTTCACCACATCTAGTGCTTTACACTAACCTGTTGCAAGAAAACAGCACCTCGGGGACTTATTATGACCTCGGATATCGGCCATGGACGATAGTTATCAGGATAGACTTCCTGCGATTTTCTAACCACAACCAGAATGCTCCTATCAAGATACAAGAGGATAGTACCAGGATGGTCTGTAAAACAGAACCTCTTGCATGCATGCTAGTCCCCTTCCTGCTACCTAGACATTGGTGAAGGATTTTGGATGTACAAACACAATCTAAGTCTTGCTGGGACTTGCTAGTGATTTATTTATTATTTCTTTGATATACAGAGGCCTTACTGTATACATCTTTCATTTCGGACGCCGGAAACTATCGCTGCTGCCATACAATCCAATCCTAGAGTTTCGACAAGAAGCTTATCTGCTCAAATGGGTGTCAGCAGACTTTCACTCCACACAATTATGCACCAAGATTTAAACTTTTTTCCATATAAAATTCAATTAACAAACAAACTGAACCCTAGAGACTTCCCGAATCCCTTGGAATTTTGTGAGAAGATTATTCAAATGGTGCTAGAGGATTAAAATATCTTGAACTCCATTTTTATGTGTGCCGCATTACATTTTTAATTAAACGGCAATGTTAAAAAACAAAATTGTCGAATATGGAGTAATTTTAACCCATAGATACTCCATCAGATGCATTTACATCCACTTCGCCTCACAGTGTGCTGTGCAGTTTCTTCAAGGTTCATTGTTGTGCTTTACTTTTTCGAAAAAAACAATCTTACTGTTAAGGTCAATGGAGACCGTTACTTAAAGATGTTGAAAGAGTTTTTATTTCAAGAATTACGCAGAAAGAGAATCCCTTTGAACACTGTTCAATTTCAACAAAATGGGGCAACTTGTCACATAGTCACGCTTGTTATGATTGAACTGAGGCAAAAATTTCCCAACAATCTGATGTCTAGAAACTCCACATTCCGTTGGCATCCCAGTTCGCCAGACGTCACAGCGCCTGATTCTTTTTCGGGGTGATTGCAATTATATAAATAAAAATTTGTTTGGGTTTCTTAATGTAGCAAAATTGATCAGCCACCCTGTATATCGAGTATTTGTTGTCCATGTGAATATTAGCTTGTATTATGTACTTAAGACAAATGCCGCCGATTACCTACTATGCATGGCATATAGTTCGGATATTGCGACATGAACACAATACGATAGCGGGCTATTCATACAGAATGTGTTATTGATTTACATCTCCTCCAGGGGGTGAATTATTTATGATTCTCCACTAATCGTAATTCGAATAGCGAAACAAGGCTTTCACATTCTTGTTTGGTTATGGGATATACACATACATACATATATTCATAAGTATTTAGAGATGACACTTTACTTATATTCTTAAAAAGTTGTAAGAAAGTCTTTTCGATATTTTATTTGGCACCCAGTTGAATTGTCTCACATTAGAACCAGCTTTAATGTGTGTGTATGTATAGTTAATAAATATTTTATAACAAATAGTTAAATTGCAGTTATTTCTAAAACCCGGAAAAAACTTATACTCAGTCAAAATTATGAAATATTTTTATATGCAGAAACCAACGAGGATGCACTTTTATATGAGATAAAAAAAAATATTTGTATAATCTTCACTGCCTTTTTAAAATGATGTATCTTATATTATTTGTTTTTATACATGTTTATCTTTATATATTACTTTTTTTAAGTGAATTAAAGTGATTAGGAGAGAAAAGGCAGCAACAGCGATTACGAATATATTGCCTTAGATCCCTGGTTGTCAAGTATCGATTCATATTCATAGCAAATTCACAGGTATTTTGGTAGTGTAATCTTTTCTGCAAATGCAAGGTTGCATCACCTTTTCCCACAAGCTTGTGAATAGAGTCTATTATTTTATTTTTTTAAATTTGTATTCGTTTCACAGAAAAATTATTGAAAATTAGAATTTCCCAAATAAAAACGATAGTTTTATATATCAACTTCCCATACCTTTATATTCCAGTACTTTTCTATCGATACCTTGTAGGCTTTTTACATTGATCAACATCTGATATCTACTATCGTTTAGCAGGAAACACATTTTTCTAAAAATCAGTATTTTTCAACATCTTTACACTAAAATAAAAACGCTTCGTTGCGGGAATGAAATAATTTCATTCACCGTTATTTCGTTAATGCCATGAAAAATTTCGTTTTGGCTGTGAAAGCTTCATTAATGGGATGATAGTTTTGCGTTGCACCACTTCTTCATTTTTTTCAACCTCATTAATTATACGAAAATCGTGTTACAAAAACTTTTGCATGAAAATGTAAGAATTTCGTTAAACTACCAAACAATGTTGTAAATATGATGAAAAAAAAAGTTGAAGAGTTCGTAGACTGAGTTGGTTAAGTGACCGTATTAAAAAATATATCATGTTTACGGGATCCCGAAGTCGAATTTTAGTGAGCGCAGCTTTTATTGTTTAGTTATTTTTGGGTATTTTTTGATCAAAAGTTATTGTTACAAAGAAAAGATCTCTCTTGGCTTAAAGAAGTATCAGACTCATAACCTGACAAATAACATCATGCAATTTTTTTTCATAAGCAAACAAATATCATTCTATTTACGATAGTTATTTCTTTACCCCCCGGGGCACAGGTTTTGCCTTGGCGTATTCTAAGCCAGGGCATTCTCTTTTTCGCGTAAAGAGGGGAAGAAGTCCCTCGTCTGTTGTAACAAATACAACTGTAGAAAGCTGTATGACTTATGTTGTGTTAGCTTCCGAAACCCTTACCAAGGGTATAAACTGCCAAAATGGGTTCTGCATGCTTTTGAGTGGTTCAACCCGTTCTGAGCTTGGTTGAGGTGCCTGCCTTGGCTGGAACGTTCCGACTATATTTTAAATCTACAAAAGCTGGCTCTTTTATGAGACTTTTAAGCAAATCAGCAAAAGACTCTTATGTGAATAGTATAGGGAATCGTCTGACACTCGTGAAGATACTAACTTACAACTCCTCAAGGAATCATCCGTGTATTAATTCAAGAAACAGCACAAAGATTATTCGCTATATTATATATAATTCGCACTGACTTACCACCATAATCACCACCCGTACTTTTTATATTCAAAAGGTTGTTAAACAATAAAAAAAAACTATTATGCGCTTTCAGTTTCTGTTTATCTGTAATATAATTAAAAAATATATATGTACGTATATAAAGTATGTAAAAACATTAACATTTTTAATCGTCTAACAAACGTACCAAGATTGTGTCACGAGTGTGACAGAAAATTTATTATTGTTACTCGTCAGAAGATTCTTTTGGGGATTGTATGTCAAACACAATCGTCTAACAAATACTTTTTTGTTTTTCAATACACATATATGTACGCATATTATAGGTATAATCCTTTTTTATTTTTTAACTTTTTTACGCAAAAACTGTATTTGCTGATAGAGCAATGTAAACAGCGTCTCACATTTTTAACATCTTCCATGCATTTTACGAAGATGTTGACCAGTGTAAAAAGCCTAGAAGTTTTTTGTTATTTTAATTTACAATAAATTGTCTTCTAAAATTAAAATCCGAATATTTTGCATTCTCACCAGGGAAAAATGTTTAACAAAAAAAACTCGCATTCATGTGGCAGCTGCTGTGGCATGCGTAATGTATAAGCCCCAAAGCACAGAGTTTTGTCAGATACCTGGTTGCCACGTTCACGTTCGCCTAGATATGAACACGTAATTAATATAAAAAAGTATAAGATGAAAAACGGTATGTTTAGTTTTCTTTCATGTGGAATATTTTGCTTTATGAATGAACAAATACATATAATAATAAAGAAATGTATCTCTTGAATTCATAAATCGAATAAGAAAACTACAAATAGCGTATGTATGGTGGCTTAATCAAAGGTTGTTACGGGCAACATTTGGCAGCGAGCGAAGACAATTTTTTGGATAAATAAATATAGACGAATCTAACAAACGCGTAGGAGGGAAAATAAATTAAATTTTAGATTAAACAAACGCTTAATGAGATACAAAAGAAAGGTAGTTAAAAATTTATGGTGTTTTATTTAATTTTGAACCATTTCAATATGTGTATACTAAAGTGATTTTTATTTTCCAAAGCTCTTCTGTTACATACATTTTTTTGAATGTTAATGCCGGAAATTTGATATTCCAAATGATTACAATCCAAAATAAACCATTAAGAAAAGTTGGTTGTGTATAAACCGCCCGCAGCCTACACATTCTCCGTAAACTGATTTTGTACACGCTTTTTTTTATTACTAAACACATGTACATTTAAAATTAATATCTTTCTCTTGCAAGGGAATTCATTTAACCTTAAGTTTTTGTCAGACAACAGGAGAAAAGCCAAAATAACATAAAATTTTAAATCAAAACTTTACACCTTCATGCTTAATGGAACATTAACCCCCGAAGGGGTATTAGAACATTAACAATTAAAAAGAAAAAAAAACATGTACATCATTTAAATCTTTCCTTAAATATGATTAAATACTTTCAGAAAATGTTATTTACACACTTCAGGTTTAAAAATTCATACAACGCTGCTTAAGATTTTATAGTAGGATTTATTTTCATTCTTTTAATCAAAACTTTAACCATTAATCATAAATTTTTCTTTGCTTAGTTCGTTGCCAGTAAATCAAGTTTCATGTATCTGACGCTTAAAAAAGATTCAATCTATCTCTGCTATTCGGAAAATGATTGATTTGATGGAACACAAGCATGAATTTTATAAAAAAATGCATTTTCTTTAATTGAAAAGTTATGAAGAATTCTTTTAGAGACGCAAAACCTTAAAAAGTTGTATCCCTTAAACACAGATGCATTCAGTAAACGAAAGGAAGTGTTAAACAAAAATTTTTTTTTATGCTGACGTTGCAGAAGTATAAACAACACTAATTTGCAGCAAAATATTCGGCTAAGGGAATATCTCTATTGATTTTAAATTGAAATGATGGGAATTCGTTTTCTTTTTATACGCTCTTGTGCTTAGAAATGCAAAATTTTTCAATCACTTGGGAGATCAAAATGACAAGTGTCATTTTTTATGCGCTGAAAATAGGTGTATTCGTTTATGCAATATATGAGTAATTTTTCAGCAAACTGTAA
The DNA here is from genome assembly GCA_914767995.1 of Thecocarcelia acutangulata. Taxonomy (NCBI): domain Eukaryota; kingdom Metazoa; phylum Arthropoda; class Insecta; order Diptera; family Tachinidae; genus Thecocarcelia; species Thecocarcelia acutangulata. Next base: position 126,380,510 of record OU612094.1, on the reverse strand, counting down.
AAGTTAAGACCTAACCATGATGTGCATAGACTGGCTCAAGCCACTTTAAGCAACTGTGCGAATACATATAATCAAATGTGTTTAACTATAATGTACATAATGGAACTTTTCGTTAAGTTTCGTCTAATGTCAGTTGCTTAAACAAAGTACGGAACTGAACGCATCTTCTCTACGGAATCATTTGTTTTCAGAAGTTTGTGTGTATGTTTATTAAAAATAAGATAATAAAGAAACATTTAAACAAATAAATGTGTGTTTAATACAATAGAAATGTGTTTTGGCTTTCTTTAAATTTTTAACAGATTACCACAAAATTCTTTTTTACTTTTTGTTTGGAAATTATCGCATAAAAATACTTTGTTGTCATATTTAGTACTTTTTTATATAATATACTCAGAAAAGATACAAGTAATGCGAAGTTGTGCAACAATGGGTTTAAAATCATTTAGTTCATATAAGTACAATATGGCCAACTAAAAGTCGTTTAAGATTCACATATGCATTTGACAGGTTTTTCGTTTAATTTTGGCACAAACTTAGCCAATCTATGCACATTATGGTTAGGCCTTATTCTCTGAGAACTCTCTTGTCCATAAAAAGTACTCGAAGGGAAAAATTGTAAAAATTCGTAATTTTTAGTAAACAGCTGATAACATTACATGCATATGTAAAAGCGCACACAGGCTGAATAAAGTTGGGTGACTTTAGTATAAACTGCTCTCTTCTGATTGGTTTGCGGGTTGGCCAATCTAGATGAGAGGAATTAATTATAAGCACTCGGTGGGAAGTAATTATAATTAGTTAGATAAGAAGTAAAATGGGGAACATAAATAGCACGCACGTATAACTCACCGAATTTAGCAATTTTGTAAGAAACAACGCCACTTACAGATTTTACTTAAACTATTGGTTTATTAATTTCCAGTTGGTTATTAAATTTCAAGCTGGTTATTAGTATTTCAATAAGAGCAGAGGTTGCCCACTGCTGTACAATAAAAAATGAAATGATTGAGTAAAGAGTTAGAATGCATGTGACAAAAATTCATTATGCTTACTTTAAAAGCAACATTTTCTGCTGCTTTGCAGAACAAATAAAAGTTGACAATTCAAATCTGCCGGTACTAAAATTTCTGTGGTACCGAATTCTACAAAAAAAAATATACGTTACAATTTAAATGTATTAAAATAAATAATTAATATAAAATGTATAAAATTCAATGTTAATTTTAACTATAAAAGTTGTTCTCAATTGTGCATATGCACAGTTTAAATATTTTAATTCATTAGTTCTGCATATGCAGATCTTTAAGATCCAAACCAAATTTGGACACAGGGGTAATTGTACATCTGTTAATTTAAGTTAAGTTTATTAAACATGGTCAACTCTCCGTTCCCAGCCACGCTTGTAGTAACCATTCAAAACTTGACCACCTTTGACCGCACATACGACGATAAGCGACCGTTAAAATTGCGATCAGAAACAAGTTTTTAAAAAAAAGTTCGGAAAAGAGACTCCGAGAAAAGGGTGAATGAATTTTCTCAATCACTTGTTTGCTTTAGAGGAAAAATTTAAAATGCAATGAACAATTTTGATAAATTTGGGAACGGGGTAAGTCCACAGCTAGAGACGATGAAATACTCGTGAAGGCATCCAGAACTGACCGATTTAAAAGCTTTAAACAGCTAAAAGTTGACTTAGAGTCATCATATGGTATCCATATATTATCTAGTACTCTTCGACGGCGGCTTAATGAAAGTGACTTACGTGGATGCATCGCACAGAGAAAACTTTCGTCTCGAAAAAAATTTTAAGTCCACAATGGATTTTATCAGAAAAAACATTAATAAACCAATGAGTTTTTCTTAAAACATTTTATGGAGTGATGAATCTAAGTTTTTCCGGTAGGGATTACATGGAGAACGCTTGAAGTTGGATTTGTGTTCTGCCTCATAATTTATTTTGAGAGCTCCCACTTTGAAAAACAAATGCTCTCAACAATACTATCATATTTTTAGTAAATTTCATACAAAATACACAGAGAAGAAAAAAATGATGTTTAAATAACATAAAATCAGGCTTTAGAATTTTTGGAGAAATGTCAAAACAGAGACAGCAAATGTGATATATTGCTATCTCTTACGTGTGCCCTCGAGGTTGCAAAATAAGAGGGATCAAAATGAATATACTTACTTTTAGGTGCCATCGTTTAGAATAAATAAATGAAATGGACGCATTCACTTCCACTATTTGACACTTAGTTTTTGTAATATATTGTTGGCTTGCGAGTTGAAATAGTGAAATGTTTTGTGATTGAATTTTCCAGCACACCAATTTTGTAATTTCAAAGTTCCCTTTTTTGCAAAATTTGAGTTTCAAAATATGGCTTGGAGCACAGAATAGTGTAAAAAAGAAACGGCACGGAAAAGAGATAGCTAATAAGCACTTTGTGCATTTTACTCAGTTGTACTTTCCGCGCTTTGTGCTTCTTTCTATTCGTTAACAAAAAATAAAACTAGTTTCTTTATTTAAAATATCCGCTGGACATTAGAAAAAGCAATAACAATTGTCAATTAGGACAACAAATTTTGGTTTAGTGTAAAATAAAAACTACTTTATATAAAGGAACAAATTAAACAGAGGCGAAACAAAACAAAATATATGTAAAATTATTTATATTTATTACTTCCATATTTTCTCTTTGTGCTCTTATTCGTAAACAAAATATGTTTAACCATAAAAGCAAGCATACGAGAGAAAACAATAAACAGTTTTACTGTTTCTTTTCCGACATATTTCCGAAAACGAAGAAACCTAATTTTATTTTATTCAAACGTCATCTTTTCACCGCTGTATACTATGGGATAGAGGTTTTTGTAAAATTTTATTTAAAACATGTTAGTTTTTTGTTTGTTTACATTCAAAAATTAGTACATAATATACAATAAATGTTTATATCTTATATGTCTCTTTAACTGAGTTCTCTACCATCTGATATTGGCTATTAACAAAAAACACTTTTACTATCTCTGTTTACTTTGTGCTTATTCTCCAATCAAATATTTTTTTAATTTTAAAGTTTTGTGGATATGTTTAAAATTTTTCTTCACAGCACAATTAAATTATGATTTATGTGCTATTTATAGAACACAGACGAGCGACAAATGCCGAAAATTTAGTGGGTTTTATACACATTTTTTAGACTAGTTACTTGTTTGTATTTCATGAACAGCACATTAATTTAAAGCATAAATATTTTTCCGCCATAGAACATAAATATTTTTATATTTCGTTCTAGTAGGCTGACAAAACATAATATCTCATAGTCTTAAAGCTCATACATCATATCGCTCCTTTATTGCAACATAGTCATATCTCAAAAAATTTGCTTTTCGAGTTAACAATGCAGAATTGTTAACAACACTACATTTTATATTGTGCCTAAAATTTATTCAAATTACTTTTAAACTGTTTCCTTTAGAAGATATTTCTAAAAAAAATTTCTGAGACTTGTATGAAAAATAAAAATTTTAAATGTATTTTTTTCGAAACAAGCTATTTCTAGTTGTGACTATGTTGCAAGAAAGGAGCGATATATCTTATATAAAAATTTTTTAAAAGTTGTAAATAAAAGACTTAAAAATTTTTAAAAATCTAACAGAGAAAAAGTTTATACAAAGTTTTTAAAACTTTAGGAATTATAAATAGCACACGTTAATAATACAAATTTGATTCATAAATCAATTTACTTAAAATTCCTTGCGGCAAATATTAACTATCAGACTTTTATTTCTGTGCTGTTTTGTTGTCGCTTTTAACAGTGGTCATAGCACGCAAAGTACCTGCATTTGTATATATGTGTGTAATCGAAGAAATATTATGAGATGTAAAAATCTAATAATAAACATTAAGATTAAAAGTTGATCTACACACCAATCCAAATAGCAGCGTAAAGCATAAAGTGATATAGCTCTTGGATTTTACGCTGTAGTAACTGATTTGTGGTAGGAATCGATTCTGTGACCACTAGACTGTTAGTCGTAACTATTTTGAAAGTCTTACATTTATAAAATGAAATTTTTTCATTATATTTACCACAATGTTTAGTAGGTACAACGAAATTCTTGCATTTTCATGCAAAACTTTTTGTAACACGAATGATAAAATTTTCGTAATATTAATGAATCCACACTTCAAGTTTTGCAGATGACACAGCATTCCTGAGCGTTCATGAAAATCATCAATTAGTTCCACATAATTTGCAGGAATATAATTTAATATTAAAGAAATGGCTCTTATGGTACTCATGTTACATTCACACTGCATAAACAAGCATGTTCGCCCATAAAAACTAATAACCTGCCTATTCCGCACCACAATGAAGTCATTTACCTTGACCGTGGGCTAACGGGGAAGTCTCACATTGATGAGAAAGTCACTCAGTTGAAACTAAGAGCAGCGTAATGCCTTATGGACTTAGTTGAAACTAAATGCAGCGCATTGCCTTATAAACAGATTTTATGCCTTGAAGTTGGATTGCGAACCCTTGTTATACGATGCAATTCTAAAGTCTATATGGTGCTTGGAATTCAATTATAGGGCACCGCCTCAACATCAAACATTGGAAAAATTCAAAGACGACAAAACAAACTTTTTCGAACGATCGTAAAAATCTCACGAACTCATATGTGTGATCCGTTAGTAAAAGGGGAATTTTCAAAGCATGCGACAATGTATATCAGTAAGCTGGAACTTCACCCAAATCCTCTTACACGCAACATATGTAATTTTGGCGGCCACACTCGGTTGAAGGGATACCTTTGCGACCATCTGACATTAGATAAATGATTTTACTGAAACAGATCGCTCAAAATAAATTTTTTTGGCGAGCAATAGCTGGCTCTTTTGTTTAGTATTAATTCTTTTGTATTAGTGCTTTTGTATTTTATTAGTTCTTTTGTTTACTATTGAGATTTGAATACTTATTGTTAGGTCACATTGTAAAGATTCAATAAATAAATAAAAGCGAAAAAAAATCTTAAACATAAGGAACAAGCAAGTTGCCAATAAAATACTACATGTATATAAATGGGGCAACCCATGTCAAATCGGACAGTTCGGAGAAAACTTTTTTTGATTTGCTTTATTTTTTATTGTATTGACGTGACAAAATATATACATAGATTAGTATTAAAAAAAAAATGTGTATATTCTTCGAAGTCCAAGAACATTTTTGCACGCAAAAAAAATTATTTTTAGAAGATTTAAAAAAAAATCAGGAAAAATAGTAATTACTCGAATCCCACTACCAAAAGAGTCTTAAAATACGTGGAAAAAATTAAGGTTAAACACAAAAAATTTTTAAGAAAATTGAAGAGTACAAGCAGGGAAAAAATTGATTAAAAATACTAAATCCCAAAAACCGCATCCATTCCACTGTGCACAACTTTTTCTATTTCTTTCTAGATAGTAGATAGCAAAAGAAAACAAAAAAATATATATATTCTGTCTGGACTAATATTGAAAACAGAAACATTAATACAATAAAACAGAAACATTAATACAATAAAAATAAAGCAAATCAAACAATTTTTTTCTCCCAACTGTCCGATTTAACTTGGATTTTAACTAATTTAATTCCAACATTTTTAATGCTGTAATAGAGTTTGTTTTAGTCTTTCGTGTTGTTATTGTTAAAGTTAAGCCTCCACAAACACTACTCTCTCTTTCCTCTTCATAATAACGGATTTTCTAGTTCCAGTACAATGCACTGCATGTGTAAGTGTCATCATCTCCTGAGTACTGTTCCAAGATAAAAAAATACATTTGAATATTACTTACATATATTCGAATAATAATGTACTTGAAACTTCTTCTTATTATTCGTATTTATTTAAACGTGGTTGTGGTACGAAGCTTCATTTAGCCAGAAATCAAATGAATATATTCGAATGTCTTTTGACCGTAATCATGCAGACGTTTAGTAGATACAAAATTAGGCTTTTATGCTATTTTTGATAAAATTGTTACCACTGATTTTTTGGTAAACACAATATATTTTTTTCAAAATCCTTCAAATTCAAAAAGTTCTACAATCCTCTTTAATATTCTTTAACATATTTTCATTTGCCATTTTCAATCAAGGAAAAAACAACTAAAGCAACAACTTGTTAACAATAAATTAATGATTATTATGAACACGTCAAATGCATACGTCATTTAACAGTTACATACATAAGTATAAACAAATTTACCAGTCTCGTCAAAGAAACAGGTAATCTTAGTAACAATCAGATTGGTAATTAAAGTCTATGAAGCATGTTTTGTTGTCTATAGTTCATATGTGAGTAAATGTATGATATTGTTAGAAATAAATCAATTGGTACGCAAAGTTTGGCACGAGAAAAGAAAATAAAAACATGACAACTCATTTGACAGCTAACATGCAGCAATCAACAAACAACATTTGCAATGAAGTCAATCCTACAAATGACTAAAAAGAACCCCTTTATTGCCGTTAGAAAAAAGACCCATATCAAAATAGTTTAGAGAATGTGAATAAAATTGTATAAATAGTAAATATTTCTGTGCTTCTATGTATATGCATGTTAAGGTGAAGTTCGGTCTGTCTACAGGTAACCTCAAAAAAATTAATTTTTAATGTTGTTGTAGTTTACTTAAACAATGTTTATAAGAATTGCTTTTGTTATCACTTAAATACACTGATTTATACACACAAACAATTTTCAGCATTTTAAAAACATATTTGCAATTTGTGCTTAAATCGCAACATAAATTAGCGTGTCAAGCATTATCAATCTGTTAAAAACTCTCATGCTTTTTATAGAGATATGAAACTTTAAATTGGCAACATTTTTTTAATTGACAGTAAATTATTCAGCTGTTAAGTGATTTATCTTCAGTTTGATGAAGCTCATTTTTGTTTGGAAGGATACGTCAATAAACAAGCCGGAGGGTGTTTATAATCTTCAAGTACAGCATTGCCAGAATGAAGATTTTAGCTTAATTTTGAAGAGTTTTCAAGTAAAATAAGATTTGAAGATCTTTTTCTCAAAACTAAGATTTTCGAGACTTCTTGTGAATTACTTGCAAATATCCAATGAAGTTTAATTTTTTTCATTAAGTGGCACTTGGAAAATTTTTTTACTTCTTGTTTCCAATTATATGTAGACCACGAAGATACATATGTACATAGGTAAGGGCACAGTTGGTAGTTTACTACCGTGCAGTGTGGCAGGTGTTGGATCAATTGTTGTTAGTCTGAGCAGTGCCGAACGTATATACACAGGGCACTGATGTTTTGGCAAACACATGTTTTTATTGATCAAACGACACATACACAAATAAATCACTTTTTATTTCTGTTTTCAATGACAGTTGCGAAAAAGATTTACATCAGCACCTGCGTTGCGGCCTTATCTGATGATGAACCAGTTTCATGGAGTGAATTATTCACGATTCACCCGCGCGCCCGTATGGCTTGCGGGGCTCACACAGGTAGTAATTTATGCCATATGTTTGTAGCCATATGAGCAACTTCTTGTTGAGGAGTTCGGGCCTTCTAATCCCTCCTGTGTCAATTATCCAGCAATCAATGGAAGACAAGCAACTTCTTGTTGAGGAGTTCGGGCCTTCTAATCCCTCCTGTGTCAATTTCCCAGCAATCAATGGAAGACAAGGCTTAATGAGTTGGTAGGCCGAAGCCCCCTAGCAGCATCAGCCCTTAAACCAACTCAGGCGTCAACCATCACCACTGGCATCAACCATCACCACAGTACAGGTATCTGTTGTAAAGGCAACAGACCATCGGAAGTTTGTTAGTCCCCGAATAAAGCCACGCCAAGCAAATTTTAGGTTTCAACCACAGCCAGAAGATTTCAGCCAAGATAGGCCTCAAACATGATCAGCCCGGGTTGAAGTGGAAGCAGAACCACCCGGGGGCCATACTGATCCCCGTTCTGCCAGTTTATACCCTAGGTAAGGGTTTCGGAAGCCAACACAACATAAGTCATGCGGCTTCTTAGAGTTTTATTTGCTACAAAAAACGAGGGACCTCTATACCGAAAATTTTGTTTTAAACAATTAAAATATAAATTTAGATTATTATATAATCTTTACAATTTCATTATAATTTATTTTACAATTTATTTATTTTTTAAGGCAAGATAACTGATCTTAATTCATCAAATTTATTAATGAATTTACTATCAATTTTATAAATGAATTGTTCTCATCAATTAGAACTAAGGATGAGACACTAAGAATAATAAAAAGAGTAAATTTACAATTTAAGTTCTAAAGAGTATTAATTGTAACGGTAAATCAAATTTACAATTTCATTAAAGACATTGCCGTTGTTTATTATTATTTTTAAGCAATTAGTAATTAAATACTGAATACAAATCAAAATCAGATTAGCAACAAACTAAAAACTATTAAATACAGTTAACGGCAATAACGTGCCACCATGTTCGTTAACTTAGACTTTACTTTTAATTTTTCCACAAAGAAGGCATACATTTTTTAATTCCATAAATTCTAACAGAAAAACTTTTTCTTGATTGATTGGTGTGAGAAGGTATATTACTCTGTTTTGTCTCCATTTACAGTTCATATTTGGCAGTCATGAAGTAAAACAAGTGGCAAATTTATTATGGAAAAATATTCGATAAACCAACTTGTTTTAATCATTAAAAGTTTGTTATCAAAATCAATCATCGAATTTCATTTGAATTCATATGTGCATATATAGAACAGTCGGCAGTCGTAAAGCAGCTCTGGGCTGAAGAACAGGTCTCGCGTCATCTTAATTATTTTTTAAGTGCGGTCACGCTTGTTTTTTGTTGTTCGGTCTTCGAGAGTTTTGCGTCTCACTCTCACTGGTTAACGGTTTGCCTCAACTAACTGTACTGGTTTACAGTTTTTTAGGGTTTATTCATTGTTAACCACGTGGAAACTTCCTATGTGAAGGCATAGGTCGTTATAGTTAGTCACAGCGATGCTACAAAAGTACTGTTAATACCACCTTGGGCATTATGGTCTTTGTCACCCCGCCCATGCTGTGCATCCTATACTTTGCAAATTTACTTTGCAACTGTATAATTACTAAATAACTAATAATAGAGTAGTCGGTTCTGGGCAATGAAACCCCCTCAGATTATTCAGACCTAAGCTCCATGAAAAGGAAAACATAGTGACAGTAACTGTGAATACAGATCATGCGGTATCACCTAGATGGAATTACGATGGTATTACTGCGAGTAGTATACCTTGTATGATTCTTCTTCTACTACTTCACTCTGAAAAATTTTCATTGAAATGATGCAATTTAGCGCTAAACAACATAAACGGTTTGACAAAGGTCAACATGATTGCTCGAAAATCAAAAACGCTTGCTTTTCGTGCAAACATGCTTCAAATATTTGTGCAAATAGACAAACGCTACCACAAACCACGCAAAAATGTTTCTGCAAACATAAAATTGACAAGCAGGTTGTGTAGTTTATATCGCCCTTTATTACATACGAAGGCGGTTTGATATTAAAGCTACCTAGATGGCAGCACAAGCACAAAACAATTTTTTTTCTTTAATTTTCGATCTGTCAAACATCAGCTGTTAAAATTTCACATAAAATTGACAAGCAGGTTGTGTAGTTTATTTCGCCCTTTATTACATACGAAGGCGGTTTGATATTAAAGCTACCTAGATGGCAGCACAAGCACAAAACAATTTTTTTTTTTTTTTAATTTTCGATCTGTAAAACATCAGCTGTTAAAATTTCACCCAAGTTCAGTGATTAGTTTATTTGTTAAATGCGTTTGAAGTAAGCAACTTTTGTACTTCTTGAAAAATGGAAAAAAGTGAATTTCGTGCATTAAACACTATGAAAGGGAAACATTACGGTGAGTCTGCTCCATCAGATTACATGGCAAAATATTGGATTGCTGAATTTAAAGCACTGCAACAATACCATCAAAAGGAAGACCAAAGCAAGTGGTTACTGAAGAAAATACCAAAAAATATATATAGATATCGTTATGAATGATCGCCGAGTCAAATTACATGAGATCGTTGGAAAGGCAAACATTTTATATGACTGTATGGAAAGTGGGTGGAAAGAAATTTTTTCCCCCACTTAGGTAGCATCAATATCAATCCACTCATTTTAAGGAAAGAAATATGTTTTAATTGAAATGTTACTTAAAATTTATTTTATCTTTTTGTTTGAATTGAATTTTTACTCAAAATTTTTTTTATCTTTTTGTCATAATTAACAAACATCATCTTTGCGTTTAGATATAAAAAAACATTTTAATATTTTTTTTCTAAAATTAGGATTTTATATACGAATGAAGATTTTTCGGCGAAAATTTCTAGCACCACACTGCTACCACATTTTGTTTGTTTTTCTTTTTTTATATTTCTTTGAGAGCTAATTCAGAATAATTTGTTATAAAAATTAGAGAAGGTAGTAAATCTTTGTTTCCAACTGCAACAAAATTTTGTATGGCGAAAAAACTTGATTAAATCCTGTTTGACGTGCGAATCGCGAAGGAGAGAACGAAACACGAGTTTAAGCGTCCGTGTGAACATGCTACCATTTCAATCCCAAAATCTTAGTTTGATGATATTGTTTGATATAGGGTCAAGACTAGAAAAAATCTTTTTTTTTAAATAGTAGAACTCATACCCAATAATTTGTTTGAATACGGACCTCTAAACAAACTTAGTTATAGAACGAAAGCAATAATCTTTTTTAAACAACTAAATGTGATATCAATGATATTTTTTTGGTATCGTGTGTGAATGTAAACGGAAAATATACTATTATAGATAAAGCAATGTTATGGAAATTTTACAAAAACCTACTAAAACTGATATGAGATTATATTAAAAAAAAACTTTTCTTTAATCAGCAAAAAAAATTTACGGATTTTTTTTTCTTTTTTTTTTAAACAAACATATTATTGATTTTATTTCTACTACGCCTTAAACGTGGTGATGATTGTTATTATTATTTGACGTTCGAGAGTTTTGCGTCTCCCTCGTACTGTATCATTTATTTGCCTCAACTTACTATATTGTCTAACGTTTCTTTTGAGGAATTGTTTTGTTAACTACGCTGCTACTTCCTAACATATTGTTACATACTATGTACATACGAGTATCATCTTGTATAAGTGGCCTTGGTAATCTCCATCCCTGTTGTGCAGCCATTCCTTCAAAAAATAAATGAAAGTTATTATGTATCAGTTATTTGACATACAAGGTGGCGCAAAATTAACCATTCTACTTCGTTTTTGAATAACCTGTTTACTAAATAAAAACCATTGAGTATTATCTGAACCTGTACAACGTTTTCTGTTAATTGGAAAATATGACAACAGCTATATGCATTTATGCCCATTTTGTTGCCTTTGCCAGTACTTTCCGCAATATTTCTAGTGACAACTGTTCGTATTCCTGCGAAATATTCTACTTAAAGGCTACAATTGTCTGTGGCTTGGTGGCATAAATGCGCGGCTTCAAGTAGGACCAAAATAAGAATTCGTTTATAATGACGCTGTAGCGTTCGCCAGTAACAACAAAATACGATGCAGTCACTACTCACTATAGTGTATATTTTATTATCGTTATTTTGTGATACACCCAAATATTTCATTTGTAAAAAGACTCTCTTCATTAGATTTACGATATTGGTGTTTTCCCATAATGATATAGAATCATTAATAAAATTAACCCTTAAGTGAACCCGAGGGCCTGGCCAGGCATTTTTGAGATTTTTCTTGATTTTTCATTAACTGAAATTCTCATCATTTTTTGAATTCCCCAATAGAAATATTTACATAAAAAATCTTAGAAAAACTTAATTTTGTTATTAGTTGGTATGGTAATTGCCCTTAAGAAATTTTTGCACTATAACAAAACTAAAACAGATGTTATAGATGTTATGGATTAAATTATTGGTTGCAACTAAACATACTAAACAACGTAGGACAAATCGATGAACCTTAGAAATTTTTCACAGGATTGACGATATGGCTTTAGCTTTATATTATATATAGCAATGCCAATAATATCAGTATCACACAAGTTTTTAAGGAAAAGACACAGTAACCGTTTTATTAACCTAAGTTTTTATTCTAAAATACTTGACACTGTACATTTCTCAATCTAGTACAACTCTGTGTTGCCCGGACCATGGCTGATTCTATACTAGAGCTGCAAAATAATCAATAGTAATATCGATAGTGATACTATCGACAATTTTGGAAAGTAAATACAAAGCCAGCTATATGTAGCCAGCATAATATATCTGGCAACTTATTCTTCAGGCAGGTTCTTAACCGCCTCTATATTTTCAAAGATGTAGTGTGATTTACAAATGAAAATAAATTATATAAAGCATATTATATTAAATTATTAAAATTTTTGCAGCTTAAGATCTTTTGTTGTTTTTTTTATAAAAAAAGTAACGTATTTTTTATTTCTGTTTCAAAAAAAAAAAAAAATATAAAAAAAAAAAAAAAAACACAACAAAAGATCTTAAGCTAAAAGAAGATCAAATAATACTAGGATAAACAAGCATAGTATATATCAAATTTACTTTGATATATAATTTATATAATTTATTACTTCTGTCTCATACAAACTAAGTTTTTTATAATTTTTTTTAGTAAAACATAATATCATGGCGGTTGCGATTAAATGCCGATTGCACCTTAACAAACTTCGTGCTTTTTACATACAGGAGATGCAGAATTGCCAAGCGTAAGGATTTTACCTTTTTATACCGATTTATTTCGTTATTTCCACATTTAAGGGAAAAAGGCAAATTTTATTTGATTAGGCATATTAAAGGAATTTTAAAAATTATTAAGAGCCTAGATTGGATATAGACAAATTTTGATCCAATATATATATATATATATATATATATATATATATATATATATATATATATATATATATATATATATATATATATATATATATATATATATATATATATATATATATATATATATATATATATAAAGCAAAATAATTTTAAAATACCATAGTATTCTCCCATATTGAAAAAAAAAAATTTAATTATATTAAAACTGCTGAGAATGGTATCGCTATAAATGCAAACAATATATACAACAATTATAGTTTAAAAAAACTAAAAAAAACGGTGCGATATCAAACTAAAAATTAAGAAATATCCGTATAACGCGTTCCGAGTTTTTTTGGTACTTCCAAAATCGGATTCTGGAATCCAAAGTGTCCCACTTTCCTGGAAACTATATGACAACTTAAATTTTTGCACAAGAGCAGCAACACTGTACTCGTATATAGTTATATATACCTACTTATGTAATAATCACTCATAAGGCATGAGTGGTTTCGAGTGTTTCAAAAATACAAATGAAACTATAGTAGTATAAGTGTGTTAACAAGAAATAAAAATTAAGCCATTAAAATTCATATGCATTATAAAACCTCATTTGCAGCTAATTTAATTAATTGTACAAATTTAATATGTGCACCTAGCCACTTGCAAAACTTTAGGAATCTCGTAACTAGGCATCTTAAATTGAATATTGAAATATGGATGAATAGGGAAATATGTACATATGTAAGGATATAATTTTTTTATATAAGGAAAAAAGCGATTTTTATATACTATGCTAGAGATGTCATAAAAAATCTGGTAACACTGAGGTAACGCTACAGCTTAATCTGTTGAACGAAATATAAACAGAAACGTTTTTATAAAATATTTATTCTCATCATATAGGTAATCCGTTATTTGCGTGCAGGTTATTTGCGAATATAAATATTGTAAATAGCAAAAATTGCCGCATAAACAGTAAATTCAATTTTTAATTGCGAATAGCTAACTCACAAAAACAATTACTGATTACAATGTTATTTGAAAATAAAACATAAAAAGTTGCCACTTCACTTCACAATTTCAAAGATTTCGTCGATGTGGCGGCACACATGAAATATGACAAGAATTACGCGCAGGATAACATATTCAAAATTTGTCATTCCTTTTATTATTTGCTTTAGTTGAATTACAAAATTATTATTTTAGTAATAAAAAATGTTGTTTACACAAACAGTGCTACCAATTTTAAACATATGCCATATCAAAATAAAATCAAACTTTTTCATGGACTAACAGTGAGTTAGTTATTTGCAAAAAGTTTTCACTTGCAAATAGGCTGCGTATAAACTTAACAATAGAATAAAAATAAATAAATATTTTATATATGAGCAAGAAGTTAGCTGTTCTGTAAAAATAGTACTTGGTATCATCAAATGGTATATATCATACTGTGAGTATATGTATGTTTAGCTTATTATATATGTTCCAACAATCAGCAACTCTTTTTTGTTTAAATAAAAGCTATATTGCTCATATAATTATTGTAAAAATAACTGGCAAAAAATTAACAATTTAACTAACACCCACATAAGCATAAAAGTATCTACCATTTTGAATTAAAAAAGCGGTCCCGAAGTCCTAACAAATAAGTTCATATGATGATGATAATGTTAAAGGTAACAAACGTTTCTTGTGCCAATTTTGTAAAAACTCTATTTGCCTTTAGCTCTCCAGTTGCAATTACACAAGCTTTGGATATACCTATTCAAGAGTACAAATAAATTTATAAGCACCCACTTTACTTTCAAAATTAAATTGAATTTAAGTTATTTAAATAAATAACACTGCTTTACAAATTTTAAATTTGGAAAAATACCAAGAACGCTTAGATGCCTCCTGAACACGAAAAACGCTGTAATTTTTTTTCCTAAGTATCGTTTTTTAGATAACGGTACTTTTGTGTTTTTCGGTGTAAGGTCCCACTCAAACCCTTGTGGAGCCCAACCGATCGAGATAAATGGCATATCGTTGGAAATGGAAGTGAACGCCTTTTCTATCTGACAAGAAATGGCTGAGTTATGGCACCTCAAAATTCAAAACTTGCCTGTTTTTTACGTTTGTTTCAAAATTTTTCATTTTTATTTCGTTTTTGTTCCTACGTTGTAATATAGATCTGGAATGTTTTATTTCTTTACCAAATAGTTTATTTAATTACCAACATTTTAAGCGTAATTTCAAAAAAAAAAAGAACGGATGAAAAATAAAGTTTTTATTAAGGATTTTGTGGAACGACAATATTTTTATTTTCATTGCTCACAATAGCGTCTTTTTCTGGATGGAGGCTCCACAAGGGCTTGAGTGGGACCTTACACCGAAAAACACAAAAGTACTTAGAAAAAAAATTACAGAGTTTTTTGTGTTCAGGAGGTCCCAATTAACGTATCTAGGCATGTGGCGTTCTTGGTATTTTTCTGCTGTACGCGTAAACCAGTGTAATTAAAACATGAATTAACATTTATCGTTAATTTGAAAAAATCTACAAGTTTACTTTATTTCATGCAGTGGCAACACATAAAAACAAGTGACACCAGCCCAATGCTTGCTTAAGAGTTAAACCATTTGTTACAACAACATGTGTTCATTTTTATAATGACACTTAATCATTATTGAAATGGAACTGTTTGTGCAATTACGACATAGATTCATTATATTATGTATAAGGCACACATGCACCCACACACGTATCGAGTATGTACGTAAATATCAGAAAATAAAAGGTTTTATATGTATTCGTACGTAAGAAAAATATCGTTTAATTTACAAATTTGTTCAGTGTTATATAAATAATTCAATATTATTATTTTTTAATTACTTAAGCATATAATGGTATATAAGTATAGATTGTATAATACATGTAAACACTGGTACAGCAAAATCAAAATAGAACTCTTCAGATAAGGTGTTTAATTTTGGGCCACTCTATACGTATGCAGTTATGTACACACAGCTACAAAAGTTCTTAAATTACGTCTTATTAACTACAAGAATTTATATTGGATTTTCCAAACATTAAAAGAAGACAACAGTAACAGCAATTGGGGCTACTATGGCTTAGCAAATGCTTTGTTGACTACATTAATGGGAAATGTTGAAAAAAGAACTTATTAAAAAAAAAAGGAACCCAAAACCAACATAAGACAGGTCAACATGTCAATTATCTTGGCCGTTTATTTAACAGAGACATAACAATGCCACACACAGCCACCAATCTATTCAAAGGTAAGAATAACAAATATGTCTGTTGTATACATACATACTCGGACATACATATTATTGTTATTTCATCTTGTATTAAGTTTTAGCTGTTGTATATCTTGGGATCTTAATAACAATAATCATTAGAATAACAAAAGTAAATGAACCATTCCAGCTATTTTTTCTTTTAGAATGTGTGTTTGTTTGTTTTAGATTCATTTTAAGACGCGCAAAACTTGAGCATCATCCACACACAATATGAATTGCTTAAGATAAATCTGTCTTTAAATTTATTTTCTGTTGCTAGTCCAACGGACAAAAGCACAGGTTGGATTTATAATTTAACAAATTTTTATGAGGGTCATTTCAAATAAGAAAAAAAAGGTAAAAAAGAAAAAACGTGTACGAGTATACAGAGAATGACAACAATGAGGGACATAAATTACCTGATGTGTCGCAAAGCCTTTCTGGTTTTAAATCCCTTCTTAAGAAATAGAAGTGTTTTCGAAAAAATTTCATATTTTTAATTTACTTGTTGAACCTTTTAAAAACGTACTGTATGTATTGTCTGTAGAAATGACATTGACGTGTTATCATTCTCTGGTATGAAATTTTTCGTAGGTAAAAATGTAAATAACTCTAAATGTAATGTGTGTATGTATGTATGTATGTGTCTACCCTTATGAATAGGCGGACAATACCAAAACGTACTAGTACATTTTAAGCAGAGTTTTGTTTACTTTTACACATTTTGTTTGCAGACTGTTTTTAATGGCCATTACTCCGTATTTGTTTGCATTGACCTTTTGCTCAGCTTTGTATTTGTCTTATAAAAATAAAAAAAATTGAATGGATAACTAGGAAACAGGGGATATTTTGACATTCTGTAGTAAATATAACCAATTAAGGAGAGTTGAAAATTTTCAAGAGTGTTTTATTTAATTTTCTTTAATCTCTTCCTAATAAGAGACGTGGAAATGTTTGTTATGAAGTTTTGTTACAAAGTAGATAGATACAGGGACTAGGTATCTATCTAATTTACTAATATGACTTTTTTTACCTTGTCACACTTCGGTACGCAGATATTCTCGAGTCTGAAAATTACAATTTTGTATGAAAATTTTTCAAAAAAATATTGCTTGTTTTGCTTATTGCTTCAACCTTCAATTATTTGGCCTGGCAATTAAAAGGTAAAAAAATCTCTTCCCAAGTACCCGAGATATAGCCTAAACTAATTTTTCAATGATCGCATAAGGGAACTTAAACTACTTTTTTAGCTTAAAAGCCGTTCGTATTATAAAATGAAGAATGATTATGAAATGAAACAGATGAGTACAGAAAATGAAAAATTCCGATATCGGTTCATGTATACCCGAGATATAGTCTAAACCGATTTTTCCATGAAATTTTTTTTTTTTTTTTTGCTTTAAAGCAGTTCTAGTTAAATATCGCGTAAGCGAACTTAAACAACTTTTTTTTGTTTAAAAGCAGTTTTGCTAATATACAGAAAATGAAAATTTCCGATATCGGTCCATATATATCCGAGATATAGGCTAAACCAATTTTCCATAAAAAAAATGTTTGTTTTTGCTTTGAAGCAGTTCTGGTTACTAAAACACAGAAAATGAAAAATTCCGATATCGGTCCATATACTCATATACCCGAGATATAGTCTAACCGGGTTTTCCATGAAAAAATTGTTTTGCTCAAAAGAAGTTTTGGGTTTAAAAGGAGGTTATTAAAATAAAGAAAATGAAAATTTCCAAAATGGGTCCCGAGATATAGCTTAGCCCAATATTTCCATTACCTTTTTGGCATGGCGATTGCAAGGCAAAAATTTTTTTCACCAAATATCGGTCCATCAATATCCAAGTATATATTTAGTTAAAATTTGTAATATATACTATATATTTATGTGACTATCGTGAAGGGTATTTTAGATTGGGCCCAGCGGAATATAGTCTACTCTTACTGGGTTTTAATAAAAGTTATTTAAAAGAAACAATTGAGTTTTTTATTCGCTATTTAATTTTTTTCTTCATTTGTTTGAAAGGTGCAAATAAATGTTAGAGATGTGTTAGAGACGTGTATAAATGAAAAAGCTTTTTTTTTTTGTGTTTTGACAAATATTATTAGAGCATTTTTCTTTTTAAATTGTCAGCAATTTATTTAGATTGTTGGGATATAAAGTTGAATGTTTGAGAATATCTTTCAAAAATTTCCAAAGTCTAGTGATGATTAGGGTAGCTCCTATGAAATGTCGACATATAGATAGCTGGGAAACATGGAAAACAAGCTACTTATAATTTTTTATTGGTATCAATGTTATTTAAAGCACATAAATAGTCACCATGTTAGTTCGTTTGGACGTTACGTCAAACATATTTATCTTCATAATTAAATATGTCGTCACGTCATTCCGTTACGTCAAACTTATATAACTCGACATATTTATCTTCACACACATTAATATTTTTAGACATCCGACTGACAAAATGTACATCTTAAGTAACTGTACTATTTCTGAATTTACAATATTCTATATTGTTTTGCAAGGGTTTGTCAACGGGTTGAAAAAAAAAGTTTTTGAACATCGGACAGATTTTCAATATCCTTTTTTTTGAGTTCGTTAACGGATAAAAAAGAATTTGACATTTGCCCAGATAAAATGTCCCTCTAAAAATTAATTTTTGAATAGTTCACGAATTTTGAACCGATCAAAGCTTTTTTGTTTGTTGAAAAAACTAATTTTGTAAACAACTTTGCAATGAACCAATAAATTTTTACCCTTTTGAAAGGGGGTTTTTACACTGAATGAAAATAAGAAAAAAAAAAAATAGTAAAATAGCATATTTATTCGACCTATTGTTGAATTTTAATTTATGCTTAGTTTAGTGGGCTTTTTAGGTCATTTTGCTTTTCGAAATAAAACTACGGATTTGTTTTATTTTTACATCCTACGTTTCGTTGGATAATCCTAACTTTTCCAGGGGTTTACTATGGTATTACCCTTAAAAACGTTAAAACAATAAAAACATTCCTTATTTCGAAAAGAAAAACGACCTTAAAAGCTCACTTAACTAAGCTTAAATAAAAATAACTGTATATCGGACGAAATAACTTTATTATTCTTTTTTCTATTGGAAGAAATGTGGTAGGATATTACTTCCATCAAAAACTTTTTAAACATATTTTTAAAGACTCTGTAGGCTTTGTTTTTCTTTGTCGTAGTAATTAAGTTTTGTTTGTTTTCCAATTTGAACCCGATGTGTCAACAGCAGAGTAAGTTTAAAGAAATTATTTTTACTACTTTTCACTGCAACGGCTATTGATTATAAATAAATAAAATGATTTGCCTGTCATTTTTACTTCCAGACCGTAGAAAGTTTTCCGAACTTGAAGTATGTAGTTTGAATAAGCTTTTGCGATTGTTAAAGGCTTACGTTTGCTTTTATGTTTGTATACTTGTCTTTTGTTTTGTATAACTTAATTTTTAAAAATAATTAATTCGCAATAATTAAATATGGTTCTATTGTGTTCACTTTTTACACAAAAATTCTATTGAAAAGTTTGTCTGGCATTTTGTCTTTTAAATTGAATCAGTTGGAAAGGATGTTAAAAACCCAAATAAACAAATCCATATTTGAACTCATTTTGTTTCGTGTTTTGATGATGCTTGCTTAAATTTTGTTTTAAATAAAGAAACGGCAAGCAATGGTTAGATCAGTGATGACCAAACACATACACTCAAAGTTGTATGTTTGCATTAGTAGCTGCAAAAAAAAAACGAATGTGTATTTTTGAAAAGCAACGAATCTTATTTCAGTTAGTCTAAAGACCAACCAATTTGATGGTCTTTGTTGAAAAGTAAACAAAACATTAACTGAGCCTTTGGAGCTATCGCGATGATTTTTATAGTGTCCATAAGCGCCGCATGAACTTAATTTTGTGCTCTGTACTCGCGATTATAGGAGATTTCGACTACTGTTGGGTAAGATACTCGTATATATATCACAAAAGCCGTAGGTTTCCAGTTAGACTAATTTTTAAGATTTTCAGGTCGCTATTCCCGGAGTGAGAGTTTAATAAATTAAACACCTGGATAAGCAATCAGTTCCCTCAACACTAGCTTTTGTTTGATTAATAATACGGTTTAAAAACAGTTTAATTTAAACAATTCAAATTCAACTTACCTTAAATAATATATTGATTAATATTTCAGTGTTGTTATTTATTCACACGTGTGTGCGTTATCTTTTAGATGATTGAATTTAAACAATAATTGTTCATAGCAGATAATACATTTAATTATTGCCACAAAACCCTGAACTTTTACTTGCAAACGACATTGAAAAGATAATCCCTTTTGCTAAATAAAATACAGCAAGTATGTGCAAATTTGACCCACCACCAAGTTTTTTTTTTTGAGCTGTAAAGAGAAGAAGAAAAAATACTCGTAAAACAAACATTTTATTGAATAGAATAAAAGTGCTATATGAATATTAAAACTTAATCAAACAAAAGTTTAAGCACTCATAAAAGCAGAAATAAAAAGTTTTAAGCAGCTGAGGAGAAAAAAATAATAAAATAACTTTAGAAAATAGGAATCGTATTAAAGCAAGAAGACAAATAAACTCGCAGGAAATATTAAAAACGTATTATCAATAAAAATGTTTCTAAAATAAAACCGATTAATTTCTTTTGAATCCAATATTTAAATTTTACAGAAATGTTTAGAAAATTGAAAATTTAAAACTTACAACTCTATTATGGATGTCAACCGAATATGCGTTTGGTTGCGAACCAAGCAAACATAAATTTCTGGCTGCCAGAAAGTCAGTAAAGCAGCAACTACAGTCATCAACGGCTTTACCGTTTTGCTACTTATATTATCATTTTACTCGACTGCATTATCATTTGTGATACCTGGCCAATGCAATTGAAATACGGTTGCCATCCATAATCGAGCCATTATTAATTAATACACGCAACAAACAAACGTACAGTGTTCCAAGAACGTATTATTTAAAATAGGAGCGTGTATCAATTATACATTTATGATTTAAGTTCAAAAATTAAACCTATATACAAAACTTAATATAACAGTTTTCGATTACTTACAAAAAGTTTTTGTTTACAGGGTTCACTTTTACGTTTTCTTCAGGCAACAGTTTTTTTATCTTGGACCAGAAAGGACCTTTTTTTGATGCATTTAAGTGAAACTAGGAAAATAGGTTATGAAGAGGAGGAGCAAAGAGCGAGTGGCGACTTTGGCAATTTGACTTGAGCATATGTGATAGGAAACACGTCTTCCCAAAACTTGTTGCACAGGTGAACCAAACGGCTGATAAACGAATATTTTATGTAATATGCTGTGGAATTTGCTGGGCAATCGATCATAGATATCTATCTAGCCATAAATGTTCAAAATCCCGTCAGCGAAAAAGTCATTGAATTAGCGATAAAAAACGCGACCCACACAATAGAGTGAAATACTCCTTTGTCACCGATAAGCTTCTTCGCTCTCCCTTGCATACGGTCCTATATCCCCAAATAAACTCTGAGGCATCGACGCAAATATGAGAGCTGTGCTCCATTTTCGGCGGTGGTTTAAATACAAAGAAGATGGAATTGAGTGAAGTATATCTTTGGAAACATGAAAAATGGGTTCAGTCCAGCAAACATCACACTGAATTTTCATTCCAAGAACATCCGAGAGTACAGATGAAACAGCTTTTACTGTCATGAGTTTGCGGATTAATAAATGACACTGAGTCTTACAGGTGATGAAGTCGATCATGTGTTTACGACCTCATTCGAAGATTGAAAGAAGATCATTACTCTGTGGAAAAAAGCTGGGCCTATTCCTGAATGAAAACGATTGACCAATGCTGCTGTTATCTACAAAAGTCTGGATAGGGTTGATGGTAAGAGTGATTCATGCAAACAGCATTACAGTAGAAAGCTTAACCTGTGTATCTAACAGAAATCAGTAAAAGTTCAATTTCTATCGATATGTTGAAAGAACCAGGGCAATTTAAGAGCGGACCGCATCACAACACTAGCAGCAAGTCTCAAGACTTTAATACAAAATGTTGCGCAATGATCCAGCATTACATTCGAACATCAGCAACCTTCCGGTCCACAAAAAATGGCTCCAGATTATGGTAATAGGTCATAGGGAAAAATTAAACGTTTGATTTAAATCTGCTTCGATATTGCGAGTTACAGAAAATTCGTCTGAGTGCAGTTTATTCCTCTGGCACACCGTACGACTGAAGAACGAATACTCTCTGTAATGCGTAACCACACGACTCACTGGCCCATTTCACCACGAACGGGATGGGTGAGTTCTGGATGATGAACGCATAATACTTATTGATAGAGAATACTCCAGTGCGGTAGCGATAAAACAGTTTAACACATCTCACTCTGCGATGGAGCTAAAGTGACGCACGGATCTCTGGCCCAAGCAGTAGTGTTGTATTCTATTTTCGGTCGTATATACATAGGTGATATAATAATAAGGAGATGGGATGGGGTGAATTCGCCCTAAATACTCACATTTTGAGTCTGAAGTGCTGAAATGTGGTCCCGAAAGCAAAATAGATATTTATCTTTTATACTTAGTGTTTTTTCTTGTCATTTACTAGACAAGGTATTAAACTAATAGAATTATACAAAAGACGATAACCGAACTTAAATGACGTTTTTATTCTTATTCACTGCATTAAACGTTTATTAAAATCGCAGGTTGAACATTTTATTATGTGCAAGCATTCGAATTCGCAGTAGCTGCTGGTTTGGATTAAGTATAAATAATTAAAGATTTGATTAATTCTGATAGGATTATCAGCAAACTTGTTTTTTTACCTACGTGTTATTTAGAAACGTTTTTTAATTTAATATAATTTAATATTTTAATTCCAAGAAAACCCTTCAAGACAACGTTAAAATAAATCAACTCAATAGAAAAGCTAAGAAAGAAATTTGAAGAGCAATATTATACTCGTGTAGTGTTTATTTAGTAGGTAGTAAAAAAACAGTAGTAGTCTCATTATTCGTATAAATATATTTTTCTGTATCTCCAAAACCAAAATCAATTGACGGAGCTCCGTAACTTTGAACAAATTTAGAAATTGTTTAGCATATTAGGATTCATTTTGTTGCCAACGTACAGCGACCCGATCAAATTTAGTTTCTAAGTTTTTTCCACATAGCGCTTTACTGCGTTAACAAACTGAGATAACAAATTTTTTCTGTTTTACTCAATTTCAAGAGAGCAACACCATAATTTCCTCTTTGCAGACTCTGCACACATTGCAAACATTGAGTGCTTTTGCCTTTCCAGACCAAATTTCTAATGCTACCAAGTCTTAAATGTTGATCTTTAGAACATTTTCTACCAGAAATACGGCAACTTCTGCAAATATCCACTCCTCTTGTTGTTTCATGTTACATGTGGGAGATAACAATAGTGTTTGAGTGCATTGAGAAAAAATTTTTAAAATTGATACTTTGTTCCACCAAAAACCTTTTTAGCTATATAACTTATACGTCAAATTAAAAAGGATTAAGTTTAACTTGCAACAGGTTTGGTCTAGGAAGAATTTCTCTTTAGGACCCGGGAGGCCCATTAGTGTTTCAGTACAATGACAAAATTTTTTTAAAATTAATACTTTGTTCTACCAAAAACTTTGGGAATATAAAAGTTATACGTAAAATTAAAGCTAAAGAGGTCCCCTTTAACCTGCAAAAGGTTTGGCGCAGGAAGAACTTCTCGTTTGTACTCGGAAGGGCCATTAGTGTTTTAGTGCAATGAAGTTTTGTTTTTGCATTGAAACTTTGTTCTACCAAAAGTTTTTGGGCTATAAAAATTATATGTCAAATTAAAGCTAAAAAGGTCCTCTTTAGTCTGGTTTAGTCCAGAAAGAGTTCCTGCTTTGGACTTGAGAAACCTATTTGTGTATTTTGAAGGTTTTAAGTTTGCTGAAATATAAGGGACATTTTGGACCATATAAATGAGACTATACTTTCAAGTACAACATTACTTATATCATTACATAAAATTTATTCTATGATTATTAATTTTTTATTAATCACATCATTTTTCAGTTAAAATATTTGCAATAACATACGAATATTTATTACAGCAATGTCTATGTATCATATATTTTTCTCAATGTAAACACGTGAGAGAAAAATGTAAATCAATATCATTTTCTATTTTTAAAGCCGTTAGACCCAGTTTCTAGTGCTTTATTAAATATAGTTTATTGTAATTTAATTTATAATAAACTTGTAAATAAATAAATAATATTTTTAAAACTGTGTTAACTGTGTTTTTAAAAGTGTGTTAAAACATAAAAGACGAAACCTGATCGTGTACCAAGTAATGTATTCATACTTCGTATAGAACCTTCCCCAGTTTTATAGTTAAAGCTGCATACATGAAGACCCTGACAAAGAAAGAGAAGCCAATTTAAAGCTTAAACCTGATTATTATTTGTTTAAGAGAGCAAAGACCTCAAAACCAGCTTTTGTAAAAAAGCTTCGAATAAACAAACGAAATATAAAATATGTTGCAAAACAAACTGATAAAAAGAAAAAGCAATAAGTGATATTAAATTTGAAAAAAAAAAAAAAATACAAACTTAAAACAATATGAATGACTAACTAAACAAACTGCCCTCAAAAAATATTTTAAATAAAATAAAATATAAATATTTGTAGAAAAGAAAAAAATGTAAAAAACCCGCCATCGCTTTAAAATACAATGAATTGTTTGCTACAGAAAAAAAAACCAACAGAGAAGACGAAATTTAATATTATAAATATGTATGTATGAATAGAAAATTAGTTCTAAGAAAGCAATTGAAATCAGTTTTGATAAGCCCGATTATGCAACGGAAGGGAAATTGTCAGCAATGCAGTCGCTGAACATTTTCAATTGTTAAACGTGGAAGGGGGTTTTATTTACACATATGTGTTATATAAAAAGTGTATAACAAAAAGATACATTAAAATATTCAAAAAGCTCCTTTTAGTGATCTGGATGTGAATCTGATTGTTTTCTTCGACTGCAATGGCGTGGTGCATACCTTGAAGTTATACACCGTTTACGGGAAGCAAATCGACAGAAATGCACAGAATTTTGAAAAAAAAACCATCATGGATTTTGCACGATGATAACGCACGTATTGATGCTTGTGCGTGATTTTTTGGCCAAAAACAAAACCATTATCATGCCTAAACCGCCGCATTCAACGGACTTGTCCCCTGCTGACTTTTTCATCTTCCTAAACACCGATGAAAGGAAAACGTTTTGCTACGATTGAGTAGATAAAAGAAAAATCGAAACAGAAGCTGTTGGCGATACCAAAAAGCGCGTTTCAGAAGTGTTTCGAACATTGAAAAAAATGCTGGCATAAGTGTATTATATCTAAGGGGGATTACTTTGAAGGGGACAAGCTATTGATGTATAAATAGATACTTTTTGAAAAAAATTTTCAATAACGGTTATTTTTTGATCAGACCTCGTATATGTTATCAAAATAATATTGTAAATTCTGATATAGTATTGCGATAATACTAATTTGAAGGCTACACGTGATATAATTCTCTCTGCTATTAAATTTTCGTTTGCTGCTAGCAAAATACTTGATATTATATCACATATAGACGCTATGATATCTATATATTGTAAAAATAGTACTTTTTCTCTTACTATTATTTGAACTGTAATTTGAGAAGGTAACGTTTGCTTTCTATATAATAAACCTTTATTCTCTAACACTATTTCATTTCCTTGCCAATTGGGATAAATACATTAATTGCTCCGAGCTCCGAAAGTTTGATTAATTTTATTCACCTGGTTTCTGGAAGACATTCCCTACATTTACAAACAGACACTAGAAACTCAGTTTAGAGATTAATATTCTCAGTATTCGCGCTTCTTCAAAAATTAAGACGAACATTTTATATTGCTAGTCTTATTTACAAGGACCTTAATTAACAACCGTACCGTATTTCTCACTCTACGCTCCAACTACCCTTCTTAAGGGGGCCCCCATATAAAATATTAGAGTCCCAGAGGTATCCTAAGGGTGCCCAATGTATGACTGACTTCGAATATATTTGTAAAACCAGCATTTTTGTAGAACATGCATACAATATCTTCAACAAAATTTCAATTTTCGGAATACAAAAATTTTTGAGCAGTATTTAGCTTTCACCACTGCCGTATTGTTGAGGCATAGCAGTTAATTGGGGTGACAGAAAATACTAATCGAAGTTCAAATAGAGATCTAGTCATTTTGCTTAGCGCAACTAAAGAAGTCCAGACACGACTATAGAGAGTTTCTTGAAATAATTTTATTATTCCTCAGTAAAGTAAAGAGTATATCATTTTAGACTATCAATTGCCATGCTTAGGGAATAGCGAAAGCTCAAAAATATATTTATTCCGAAAATACATTGACCTGAATAAAGAAGAAATGCGTTGACAACACAAGTGCAATCCAAGTTGTTTCTGATTATAGCTCGACACACGATGTATCGTAAAAACAGTGAAGTAAATTCTCTGGAAGCATAAAAAAAATCGATGCAATTCGTGTATTTATGATTGAAAAATATAGAAATACCGAAGACAGTGAGGAAGCAGATGACGTGAATGAAGTCGTGGAAAATGAGGACAATACTTAGACAATCAAGATCTTTCATCATATATTTTCGAATTGGCCTCAACGCAAATAAAGAAAGAACTGGTAAAAAATGAGCCAAATTCTTACTGCACTTTGACAATCAATGGACTTTATGATTGCTAAATCGAAAATCTGGAAAGAGTTCGACAACTGTCAGAAAGCGATAAAAAGGGAAGAGGAAGTATTTTTGCTTCAAGTTGTTGCTGAAAGTAGAAAGCAATATCTCTCGTATAATTTCATTTATGTTATGTTAACTACATAATATGTGGTATGTTAACTACATAATATTTAATTAAGGGGACAGCCCTAATAATTGAAGATAGAAGCTAGGTATATTATACAAAAATGCGTGGTGCACAAAAATATTGGTAATCGCTCGTATATTCGGCTCCTTTATGGGGCATCTCGGGCTAGTTAGCAATTGATCCTAAAATTTTAAAAACTAATATCTTATATGGGAGCGCCTTTAAGGAGCGCAGTTAGGGGGCAGATATATTCACAAGAAATGTGGAGGTAGAAATATTAGCTGAGTTGCTCTTAGGTGCAACCTAAGAGCAAAGCTGCATTACTGTCAGAGACAGTTATGCAGCTTTTTATGGATCTTCTGGTGTTTATTCTTACCATTGAATTCGATGTGAAGCTATATACCCCCTTCATACCGTCCTTAATTTTTGGCTCATGCATTTCTTTCCTAAGATTTTCCAAATAACACATATCCACGCGACTCAAGTTGTAAGGAAGCGAAATTCGTGCGAGGTGTACCCCCCCCCCCCCCCCCCCCCCCCCTGCAAATGAACATTGGTATTTTTTATGATGACAGCTAAAATATTTCGGCTCTAGTTGTGACCTCTCGTAAGCTGCACCATAGTGAAAAAGGGTCTATTTTTGCATGTTTTGTTAATTTAAGAATCTATTTTCCTACCAACATATACAATATGGGTGTCATAAGAAAGGGCTTTTAAGGCGCGTATATGCGTATTAAGTTGCGAAATAATATGCCGCCAAAAAGTCGAGGATCATTTCTTTCTTTCTTTCTTTAATCCTATTTTCATGCATACATGATCTAGAAACTAAATCCGCAATAATACTAGTGTTACCACAAAAATGCATTTATATATATTCCAGATCACCATATAAAATACATCTTATTTGCAAAAATCAAAATTATTTACATACAAAGATGATGACAAAAGAAAAAAATTAATGCCCATCTTTAAAACGAAAGCCCAAAGCCCCATTGCATTTTCGTTAAAACGGAAAGTAGCACGAATTTCAAAAAAACTGAGATCCGTATTCAATTAAATCGAATAAAGATTAAAATATGTTAATTTGGTATTTTTATTACAAACAACGCCGAACAACAAAGTCTAAAACTGTTCTTTTTTACAGAGTATCCTTATAAAAGGGGCGTCGATGCTCGTCCTTGGACAAATTGTATATACAGTTGGACGCGTCTTAAATCTTTATTATGACACTCATATCTTATAACTTATGTTGGTAAGGAAACAGAGTCTTAAATTGACAAAACATGCAAAAATAGACCATTTTCCAAAATGGTCCAGCTCACGAGAGGTCCAAGCTGAAGTTGAAATATTTTAGATGCCATCTTAAGCGCTTCTTTTCAGAGCCGCTCTAATGTACATATGCACCGGGTAAGGCAAATAATTCTCGGATTGAAAATTTCATTGGTAGCTGTGTAAATTTTGAATGGAATGTATTGTTCTGTAAAAATGGCCTCTTCAATAGGTTTACCTTTTCTTTTGGTTTTTTTGGTAGCAAATACATGAAAGCAGACCAAAAACGGAATTGTAATTTGCGTAGAAAATCGAACTCACATTAAAAATATGTTGAAACATAATTTCTTAAAAAAACAAAATAAAATTTCTTAATATTATTTTGATACAATATGTATTATGCTAATAAATACACCCACGGATGTTTGTCTGAGGCCAACTGTCCAAAACGCAAACACTTGAAAGCAAAGAGAAAGTTAAGAACATAACATGCAAACTAAATCTTATCCAGCATATTTAAATGGGTCAAGCAT
Source organism: Thecocarcelia acutangulata (assembly GCA_914767995.1). Classification (NCBI taxonomy): domain Eukaryota; kingdom Metazoa; phylum Arthropoda; class Insecta; order Diptera; family Tachinidae; genus Thecocarcelia; species Thecocarcelia acutangulata. The sequence continues at coordinate 126,351,602 of OU612094.1, read as the reverse complement.
TTTCATAAAAATGAAATATAAGAGAAGGTTCAACGGTTTAACAAGAATTCCAACGAATCGACGACCTTTAAAATTTGTTGTTAACAGTTTTGTTTATTTCGTTTAGCCAAAAACCTTTTATAAATTTTTAAAGCCAACACCTTTTACAATCCAAGGGAAAAAATTGTTTTTATTACAATATAAAAAAAAGAAGAACAAAGTAAGAGGCAACCGAAAGAAAACATAAACTTCCTTCACGCTTGCATGGGTTGAGATTAAAAAAAAATGCTTTTCGTTTGAATCCCAACTTAAGAATCATAAATTTTATTTATTTTATTATTTTTTGGGGTAAAGAATATTAATATTTCTAATTTTGACTTGTGGTAAAAGTGTGTAGTATTCATTGGGCTGTTTGTTTGTTTGTTAAAATACTAATAGTATTAAAGAAATTAAGGCATTTTTAGATTTTCTAACCCAGGTGGGTAATAAAATACATATAGTAAATATTAACAAAAATAAAAATTAAGGTGAAAATATTTTGTAAGGTATGAAAATAAAAAATGCTTAAGTATTTCTTAAATATAAGGTTGGTTAAAATTTATGATGGGTTCACAAATTTTACTAACTTTTTTGTTATATAGTTGTTTTTTAAATTACACGAGTATGAACCACACCTTGAGATTATATAACGATCAAATGTTTTAAATGAATAGCTTCAGAAATTCGGAAATTAATTAGCCAGTACGTTCGATAGCTTTTTCAGTACTACATTTTTTTTTTTAGTCTTATTTGAACAATCGAATATATGTGACCAAGCCCGAGACATTAACTCGAGCGTTATAGCCACACAATTTGAAAAATGTTTTGAATAATGCTTTATCCAGCCTATCATAAGCAAAAAAAAGGGGGATATTCAAGCACATGCTAATTTTGAACACACGCACTTTAACGCATGATAAATCTTTTTTTATCTATTCAACTTCATGCATGACTAATACATGAAATCAAAGTGCACCGGAAGAGGTGTGCGTGGTTTCTTTATGTGTTCAATATTAATTTCTTTTCATTGTATTTCATTACCTTGTAGTGTGGAAAGTGTTGAGCTAAATTTTTCTAATCTGAGCAGTGTCGAAGGTATGTACACTGGGCACTGATTAGTTTTAACTAATTTAATTCCAACATTTTAAATGCTGCAATAGAGTTTGTTTTAGTCTTTCGTGTTATTATTGTTAAAGTTAAACCTCCACGAACACTACTCCCTCTTTCTTCCTCATCATAACCTATTTTCCTAGTTTCAGTACAATGCTCTGCATATGTAGGGGCCATCGCATGAGTACTGGTCCAAGATAAAAAAAATTTACATTTTAAAATCTCACGTTCGAAATAGTAATTTAAGTTTAGTTTAAAAAAATGCGATTTGGTAGGTGCCCGCCGGGAACTTACACTACTTTGTTTGTTTATAACTTTTGGTTAAATGAAATAATAAATGTTTCATCTAATGTTCGGTAATTTTGTATGGAATACAATACGGTAAATGACTGCCTTTGTTAGTCTCACAAAAACAAGCCCTTTTGAGCATATTTTTCATTACATTCTCTCTCATTTCATGCGGAAATGACTGCCTTTGTTTGCCTCACAAAAACGAGCCCTTTTGAGCATATTTTTCATTACATTCGCCCTCTTTGCACGCGGTATTTCATTAATTTCATCAGGAATATTTGTTTGTTATGTTGCTTGCATAAACCTTGCTTTTCAGATATCCTCACAAAAAGATGTCTGGAGCAGTCAAATCAGGTAACCGTACAGGCCAATCAACATCACCATTTCTTGAAATAACTTATGGTGGAAAAAGGTCTCGCAGTAATTCCGTTATAGCCCCGGCTGTATAGGGTGTGAGACCGTCTTGTTGATACCTCATGTTAATCAAGGCCAAAGCATAGTTGTGGCGTTAAAAAGTTTTTAATAATATCACGACATCGCTCCTTATTCAGAGCTACCATTATGGCGCTTTCATTTTCAAAGAATTAAGGCCCAATGGTCCACCCTGACCAAATTGCACAAAAGACTGCCACTTAATGGATGCAAAGGTGACTGATGAATAATTAGAGGGATTTCCATTGCCCTAAGCCGCCTCGTCACTATTTGTATTTGCATATGTACGGCAGCACAAATGGTCCTGTGGAAGACGCTCATGTGTCAACTGAGTTTTGAATGGAAACAAATATAAATCTATGTGCAAATTGTGGCCAAAATTGTTCTTTGGAGACCAAGATCGAGAGCATGGCGTTGTATTGAGGATACGCGCAAATACTTATGGACATTTTTGATTGTTAGCTAAGGATATTCCAAAAATAAGGATGAGCTTTTTTTCAAGCTGTCAATTCAGACTTCTTCTTTTCTATAAATCTAACTTTGCTTATTATTCTTGGTTCTAAGCCGATGAACCACAGTGTATCTACAATTTTAATTTAATGTTAAAGTTTTTGTGTTGATATCTGTCTATCAATAGTAATTAATTAATCTCACTGATTGATAACTCAAATGTCCAAAAATAACCATTAAAGAAGTTTTGTTTTTTATATCAGTTTTTACAAAGGATACAACTGTCCCTCGCTTTACAGCATACATGATTTATTTTCAGTAAATTGCACATATATAAATTAAAGTTTTAGTTTTTAAGAGGAATGTCACGTGGTTTTTATTCAGATGCTGTTCGCTGTTCTAAGAACATATTTTAACTTAATTAAGTAAAATTTGCCGAGAAGGAAGCAGCAGAAGCTAATACAGATGATACTCAAAAGTTAGTAATAGTTACTTGAAACCTTTATTGGCTCGATTATCGATAGAAACCGAACTCTAGTTGCGTTGCCAGTTGCTAAAACAGTATTACAGATGGCAACATAGACTGAAAAATAACAAATGAGTAAATTAAGTTAAGCATTATCTCAAATAATTAAGTTTTTAATCGCTATTTAAGCTTCTAATATTTATACCAATAAAAAATTATAAATAGCTTGTTTTCTATGTTTCCCAGCTATCTATATGTCGACATTTCATAGGAACTACCCTAATCATCAGTAGACTTTGGAAATTTTTGAAAGATATTCTCAAACATTCAACTTTATATCCCAACAATCCAAATAAATTGATGAGAATTTAAAAAGAAAAATGCTCTAATAATATCCGACAAAACACAAAAACAAGCTTTTCTATTTATAAACGTCTCTAACATTTCTTTACACCTTTCAAACAAATGAACAACCGTTGGTTGCTACGATTTGCTTTTTGAAAGTATCGAAAAGCAGAGAACAAAAATTGAAACAATTAAGTTTTTAATCGCTATTTAAGCTTCTAACATTTATACCAATAAAAAATTATAAATAGCTTGTTTTCTATGTTTCCCAGCTATCTATATGTCGACATTTCATAGGAACTACCCTATGTTTCCCATATGGGAAACATAGAAAACAAGCTATTTATAATTTTTTATTATCCTAAATAGTTTGACACCCTTGTAGAAGCTCGGGTATTTGAAGAAGGTAAAGCAACTGCAAATCAGGTTTGAGACAATATTTAAAGAAAGTTACATAATATTGGTCCACCAGTTTGTACATCCTATGAATGGCAGAGAGTATGGTTTCATTTTAAGGCAAAGTTGAAAACAGAAATGGTTCACAACAAAACAAATTTGCGTATAACTGGAGGAAAGCATTCTCTAAAATGTACTCGAAATACACGACAGCATCCTTAGAAAGACAGAAAAAATACATTAAAGGGGGGAAAAGACACAGGGATACGTAGTTACCAAAACTTATCCCACACATGGTATTTACATACATCATAGGGCATGAATCTAAAGGACTAGATTCATGTTTTCCGTTAATGAAATCATTTTAATTCCTATTTTTTTACTTTTAAGTTAAAATCCTCTTCTTTTCTTCAAAAACAAAATTTTATTGTTTACAAAAATTATGGTTGCTAATAAGTTAGAATATCACTATCGACAACTTTTCAGCAACTGATAATAGTTGTCATACATTATATGGTTTAGTTGCTATCAATACTCGAGCCGTAAATTTAATTTGTGAACGCACTATTTCACCGATCATTTAACTGTTACTTTCCCTTTTTTCAGTGAACTCAACATTTTCACCATGGTAAAGTACACGATCTAACAACGAATGCAAATTATAAAAATGTACTACTGAAATTCGGAGACGGTGACCGCAACTTTAAGAGCGTTAGCTCCAAAACTCAGTTGTTATTCTCGCCTAGTAGGTCCGAAATAATAAGTTTAGTGCAAAAATTTGAGTCCGCATATTCATTATATGATGCTGCCCTATCGATATTTTCATAGGTTGGTCGAACCTATGAAAATATCGCTGAGGCGTCCGTAGCAAACGATTCAAAGCAGTTATATCCACGGCGTTCTCAAGAACTAAGCACCGCTAAGACCACTTTATCCACCTATACAAGATCAAACTGAACCACGCGATGTACGTTTTCAGTAAGAAAAGTTCATTTTTGGCTCAATGGGTTCGTCAATAAACAAAATATGCATTATTGGTATGGAAAAAACCCCACATGTTCTTCATTAATCTCCACTTCATCTACTATAAATAGCTGTTTGGTGCAATTTGCATGCTGGTGGCGGCATTGGACAATATTTTTTTTCGGCTATAACTATTGTCACGTTACTGTGAATAGCGATCGTTATCGCGCACTGATAACCGATTATTTTTGAGCCGAATCGGAACACATTGAATTAGTACGACATGTGATTTTCACAGAACGGTGTCAAAAGCTATACATCCACATTACAACCTATTTATTGAAGAAGTGAGCGTGTTATATCAAGATATAATATTTAACGTCGTGATATTTAACGCCGCTAGAATTTTTTCTTGGGGGCTGTGTCTAAAAGTCGATGATGATGGAAAAACTCAGAGCCAACATTGACGGCAAAAGAGCAATCGTAGCGGCTGAAATGTGTGACCGAGTCATCGAAAATTGGTGTCAATGAATCGACCGCGGTATGGCCGCCATATGTTGGTGGAATAAAGTCGAGTTCCTGTGATAAATATTTTAATTGTATTTCAGATCGATCATAAAGTTTTGAATACATCAAATGGTTTGCATTTTATTTAAAAAAAAATGACAAGTGCTTATTGGGAAATCCGTATGAACACCCACACGGTAACATTTCATACACATGAACACTGATGAGGAGGAAGTTTGGGTTTTGTCTGAACTATGCGGTATTATTAGAAACATTATTTTTCCTTATTGCTTAGAATTTTAACATGTCAAGAACTGTTTTCCTAATAAAAAAGAGGAAATCATAAAAATCCAAAGAAAGTAAGGTTGTCTCGAATATCTCCTCGATGATAAGCTATAATCCTGCCCTAATTTCGGTGTCTCGAATTCACCTTCGTTATACCTTTTTGTTTGTTGCTTATGTCTTACACTCTTTTGTTGTTCTTTCTAATAATCACGCAAGCTCAGGCCTAGCAGTAAAAGTTTAATTCATATAAGTGAGTCTTCAAATTGAAAACATTATTTATACAAAAGATATTTTGTGTTTGTAATTAAACAGTTCCTTTGAAATCTTTATAAAGTCCTCTTGTAACTTTCTTTTGAAAATATACAGACACAGTTTTTGTTTGCCATTTATTCCTCTTAAATCGTAAAAAATGCAAGTATTTCCAAATTGAATTTGTTTTGCATCATCATCATCATCATTTTAATGAAATGTAATCAAATAACATTAAAGGCATGTTCTTTCATTGAGCATATTGATTTGAATAAGATTCTGCTGGATAAATATTCGATTCAAAAGCAGAAAACCAATTCTTTGCTTGAAGTTCACTGATGATCTTTATTACGAATTAATTAAATGTTTAAGCAACGTTTTAATTTTAAACAGTCAATGTTAAAGCACTAATGCTTAGCAGCTCAACTCATGAACGGCTTTTCATAGATGATTTTTTTGTTTCGAATTTGCTTAAGGCATTTTGTTTCTAGCCTGAGTGTTTTGATTTGCTCTATTAAGAATATTTTGCTCTATTAAGAATATAATATAAAATGGCTAATGAGTTTAAAAATAGAGCGACTAAAAAAATGAAGGTTAAGGTCTTGGAGGAAATAGCCAAGCTATACTTTAATATCAATATTCATAAATATTAAAATGAATCAAAAATACATACAGCTTGTTTTTTATCCTTCTTTCACATCAGCTACTCTAATCGTTAGTAGACTAAACAAATTCTGAAATATATTTTCAAAGATATAATCTCATTATTTTTAATAAAACAATGAGAATTAAAAAAATGCTCTCATAATACTTTTCACACAAAGCAAGTAATTTCTTTTTTATACGTTATGCAAGGTGGTTTGTAGCCGTTACATATGTTTTATGAATGTGAAAAAATTTGTTTTTCATTTCAAATATTTTTTGAACTTATGTTGATTGTATTTTTGTACGTTAAAAATTTTTCATTCAATTCAAATTTTGTATTGGAATTTACACACAAAAAGCAAATTTTCCTGACGAAGTTTTCCAAAGGAAGACGAAATATTGAAAAATACATTAAACATTTTTTTAAAAAAACAAAAAAGGACCTTGAGTTGGACGAATTATTTGCAAATATTAAATTAAATAAAGGTCAAAGCAAATAGGATCAAGAATTGCTTTTGTACAGATGCTATGTAATTGTTGTGAGCCATATACATAGGATCCCAAACAATAGATGCATATTTCCGGATAAGTCTTACGAGGGAAACATACATTCGGTTTGTGACATACGGATCTTTGAACTTTTTGGCCCATCGTTTGATAAAATTTTGGAAATATAATTAATAAAGCTTAGCTAAGCATTCAACAAAACTTTTAGATCCAAGATTGTAAAAACGTTTTCCAGCCGGTAGTTCCCTAAAAAGTAGTTTACATGCATATTTTACATACGTTTACATTTTTCAGTTTTCAGGAGTTCAGCTGCATCAAATTAGTGTTGCACCATGCCAAAAATGGGTCCAAATCTTGATGAAGTAGACTCTGATCTTCATATTGATTATAACTCCAAAAACTTTTAATTAACATCATCCGCGTACATTAAAACGTTGGAAATTTTAATTGCATTATGCTGATCATTGATAAAATAAGTAAACAGCAATGGCCCAAGATGACTACCTTGCAGCACTCCAGATAACAACACATCTATCAATTTAGATGTGACGTTTTTAAAACACATCTATCGATTTAGAGGTGACGTTTTTATACGTTATTTTTGTACGTTATGAACAAGTATTTATTACTGCACAGAAAAAAATTTTCTTCGTGTTCAATAACGAAATTCGTTGAATCAATTAATAAATTGTTTGAATGCGGACCTGTAAAGGAATTCGTGGATTCAAACAAAAGTTTAGTAAAAAAAATTATTGATCGAAAACCAGAATTTTTTTAAACAACAACAAAATACGATATGTAAGGTTACTTTTTTGATATTTTTGTATATGTATACAAATTATTTTTTCAGACAAAAATTTTGTTGATTTTATTTTTACTATAATTTTTTCTGTGTGGTGTTTAGTCTTTCAAAGGTATTATTACAACATTTTGATTTTCAAATTCTTATGGTGTTTTTGTTTCTACAAAACAAATGTGCCATTTTATTTCAGACCTACAATTTAGAGTCCGTTTCTACAAAATTACTACCAGACAAACCTGGGAAATAAAATCGCTTCGAATTAGAACTCTAAAAATATAAAATATCTTATCATTTTTATATTGTCAAAAAAGATTTATTTTTTGTTATTATTAATTCAAAAATTATTTTTTGTAAAAAGTATTTTTAATACTAATAAAGAAACAAAACAAAAAAAAAAAAAAAAACAAAAAAAAAAAATCTTTAATAAGGCGGCATTTTTTGTGCAGAAACGAAAACACCATTATTGTTCTATTTAAAATAATGGGATATATAGTTAAATATATGAAAATACATTTAAAAGTTTTCCAAGTATCCTGATAGTTAGGATAGTTCCTGAGTGAAAAACCCGTAAATAACTTTTTGAAATACTTTGATACTCGACTCGATTCAAATATAAGGAGTAAATGAGTGTGTTACACAAGTTCTCGAACTAGTTTGGACTAATGAGAGTTAAAAGCAAATTATTCCCTACATTTTTTACCTAAAACTGCTGGAATGCAAACACATTGTACATCTGTATGTAGGAATATTTTAATTATTTTTTTAAATTGATATTTATTTTAGTGGTTTAAGACGCTTAGGACGCATAACATTATAAACGGCTATAAAATTAAAAGTGAAGTAAATGGAAAACCAAATAATCATAGCATATTCTCCTTAAAACTTCACAGTATTACTTTTAGTTTAGGGGACGTTTCAATTTGCAAATTTTCCGATTATTTTTTCAGTTGCACATGTATGCAACAAAAAAACAGCTGATTATTTAGTTTTATCTGAACTTGCTCAGAGAAAAAGTTCTTGAAACTTTGTACAGGAAATAAAAAAAAAATTTTTATGTAATTTTCTCCAAAAATTTCTCAAAAATGGTTATTTGGAACGCTTCGGACAATTTTGGATATTCACCTGGTACACACCTATTTGACTTCAAAATTTAATTGACAACACTGAAAAGAAAAACTGCGACTGAAAATGCATAAGCTGAAATAAAGCTTGGTAAAATAAGTAATTATCGGAGATAACTTATGTATGTATTTATGAATGAATGAGATTATGTGTGTATATATGTATGTATACGGAAATAACGGAATGTGAAATTTATTTTATAATTAAGTATTGTTCAAATAAATACTCAAAATCTTGTCGTATAATTTTTCAAAGGCATTAAGGTCATGCAACCATTTTTTTTATAATTATTTATCATTGTGTTCGTTGAAATAAAATTTCCCATTCACAAGATTGGCTCAATGGCTTTTTCAAATGAACAACTTTTGTATCAAATCATTTTTTTTTTTCTCATGAACATAGATTTTATGAGTATACAGTCTGTAGATGACAGTAGTGAAGATGGCAATAATGACTTTTCTAAAACTTTGAGTTACCTTAACATAACACGTACATATACCTGTTAAAGTGTGTGTGTGTGTGTGTGTATGCTAGATGCGCTGCTGGCAAAGTGGCTTCAAAAAATAGTTATTCATTCAAGTAATTTAACACTTTGCTACACTTGACTGAAATTTGAATAAATCTTGTGTTTTTTCCTTATGTTTTCTTTATGGGTTACAAATTTGAAAAGCGAATAATTTACCGCCTTTATGATCTTTAACTTTTCAAGACATTTGCACAACTGGACGTTATGCTAGTACGGTTTTACAATTTTTTTGCTTTTTCGTATAACAATGGTCATAATAATAGCAAGATGAGAGTAATTGCACTGTTGTTGTAAATAAAATCAGACATTTGCTAAAGGGAACAAAAAAGTACTAATTGCAAACACTTGCGATATGTAAAAACAAACGATATTCTATCATATGATAGCCTTATCTACAGTCTTGTGCTAATGGCCTTGCGTCACTGCATTTGCAAAATGGAGGAGTATATTTTTACTTTATACTAACAAAATACACACAAATATTTTATATTTGCAATTGAAAAAATATGCAATCTCAAATACGCAAGATTGTGATTCGGGCTAATATATTTTAGAAGTGTTTAACAGTGCAAATTTACTATGAGCGTTTGACAGAGTGTGGCATGCTGCACTACAAGCAAAATTTACTGCTTTTGGTGTCGGTGATGTGTTTTCTCGGCTTATATCGAGCTTTCTCAGAGACCGCACTATACGAGTGGTTATAGATGGGGTCTCATCAAACGAGTTCAAGATCAATTCAGGGGTATCGCAGGGCTCCGTTGTTTTTCCTACCCTATTTTTTATTTTCCTGAATGACCTTCTATTTCAAACTTCCAACCCTATCTACTCCTTCACTGATGACAGCAGCATTTGCCATTTTTGAGTTACAGGCCCAGCCTATCCGAGTTCGTTGCCAAGAGGCAAAATATGAATGACTCATTGAATAGTAACTTGTATTAATCTCCGAATGGGGTCGTAAAAACAGGGTCGCTTTTAAGGCTTGTCAGACCCAGTGTTGTTTATTAACACACAAACATACAACCGCAAGTGCTACTTCATCTGTACTCATGGGTGGTACAAACATAGAAAAATCGGCTGCTCTTCTAGGAATGAAAATACAGTGCGATGTTTGCTAGACTGAACACATTTTTCACACCTCTAAAGTGCCTCGGATTTTTGAAACCGTGTAAGATGTACATCACTCGATCCGATCTCCTTACTATTTATACCACCTATACCCGACTGAAAATGGCATACAACTCTCATATTTGGGCCGGTGCACCAAAATCTAATTTGGGGTTACTGGACCGTGTGAAGGAGAGGGCGAAGAAGTTTATCGGTGCAGTAGGCTATCCAGCTCTATTGACTGACTCGCAGCAGTGTAATGTGCATTACTCTGTTCTCTCGCCACAACAATGGATTTCGCTCTGACGAGAATAGGAATCTTGTCACCGAAACTCGCACAAATATACGTAAGATGCGTGCATCATCCAGGGCTCATCGATTTGTGTACAGCGCATTACAAAGGGAATTCGGTTTTCAGCTGTACAGTTCGCCTGTGGAATAAGTTTCCTGCCTGTTATAACGTTGGAAAATTCAAGTCAAATGTTCACAAACACTACTCCCTCTTTCCCCTCTTCATAACATATTTTCCTAGTTCTGGTGCAATGTACTGCATATGTAGGGGTCATCCCCTGAGGACTGGTCCAAGATAAAAGAACCTTGTTTGGGCTGCGCTGCATAAGTTGCACAATCGGCGCATTTCGTAGAGAACTGTGTAATTTTAACATTTTTAGTATTTTGTCACTTTCTTGGCTATTACTTGATTTTAATTTCCTTTGTTATTCTCGCAATATGCGCGAGCAGAAAATAATTCATGAATATTATGTACAAATAATTATCATTACATGTCTGTGGCAATAAAAATGTGTCTTCCAACAATATTTGCTGTTGTGTCAACAATCCCGAAAAACCTACATTTTTAATTTTCATTAATATTGCAAAAAAAATTTTTAAATTTAACAATTATTGAATTGCGGTACTTGATTTTATAAATTATATAACACAGAAAACTTTTTTCTTGCTCAATAAAAAAATTCGCTGCATTAGTTAATAAATTGTCTGATTGCGGACCTGTAAAAAATTTGTGGATTCAATTAAAAGTTTACAAAAAATTATTATTGAACGAAAGCAACTATTTTTTTCAACAACAGCAAAATGTGATGGTAGAAGTTATTCTTTTTTTATACAGGGCGTCCCAGAACTCAACATCTAGTGGAAACATGGTGACAAGATTGATTGTAACCATCATGATAAAAATAAGAAAAAAAATCTAAAAAAACTTTTTACTCAGTTGCACATTGTATTTTTTTTTTGTTTTGAATTTTTTCTGATTTTTCTCATGATCGGTGCAACCAATGTTGTCACTTTGTTTGACGTTGAGTTTTGGGACACCTTGTATAGTATGTATTGTTTTTCAGACAAAAAGTTTATCGATTGTAGTTTTACTATTATAATGGAGAAGTTATTGGATGTATGCTTAGAAAAATTTAATGTTAAGCCAAGAATTATCACAAAATATATTGATGATTTGTTTTGTATAATAGATGAAAATAAGATAGATTTATTGTTATCAATATTAAACTCATATGATCAAAATATTAAATTCACTATTGAGAAGGAATCAAATTCTTCACTTCCTTATTTGGATACAATAGTTATAAGGAATAAAAATAGGTTATTAATAGATTGGTATCAAAAACCAACTTCTTCTAGTAGAATTATAAATTACTTTTCAAAACATCAAAAAAAAGTTATTATCAATACAGCTAGGAATTTGATAGATAGAATATTAACAATAAGTGACCGTAGATTTCATAACAAGAATAAAAGCATAATTAGGAATATACTGAATGATAATAGTTTTCCTGATGAACTCATTTGCAAGTTGATAAGACAATTTAACATAAGAAAAAGATCAGATAATGAGAATGTTTCTGTACCAATTATATATAAATCATTAACTTATGTACCTGGGATGTCAGAAAGATTGGAGAATTCAAATATGTATGATAGTTGCAAGTATAAAATTGCACATAAAATACGTAACACGGTAGGTAGACTTTTTAGTAAAACTAAAGACAAGTTAAAGAAGTTAGAAGAGTCCAATTTAGTATATAAAATACCTTGTAATGGAAATACCAATGAGCAGTGTGATAAAATTTATATAGGAACAACAGGTAATAAACTTAAGACTAGATTAGCAGGACATAAATCTGACCAGAAATACAGAAACTATAATTCTTCACAGAAAACTGCGTTATCAACTCATTGTCGCGATTTTAATCATAATCCAGATTTTGGGGGTACATCTATATTAAATAGAGAAACTTATTGTAAACGGAGATATATGTTAGAAATGCTACAAATAACTAATGTACCGTTAGAAAAAAGAATGAATTTTAAAAAGGATATAGACGGATTGGCCCAAAATTATAGACATTTAATATACAAGAGTAAAAACAGGAGTTAAAAACGTATAAATAGGTTTTTATTTTAGATTATTTAAAAAATTTTTCATTTCTTTCTTTTTATAAAAAAAAAAAAAAAAAAAAAAAAAAAAAAAAAAATATATATATATATATATACTATGAATAATGTTAATGTTACTACTGTTTAAAAAATTATTTTTCTCTATGTATAATTTGTTTTTTGTTACATCAATTTGTTTTCAATTTTATAAAAATTTTGTGAACAAAAATTTTGAAAATTTCCTGAAGAAGACACACAAAGGGGTGCCGAAATATCGAAACATTAATAAAACGAATAATTTTGTAACAAGTGACCTCAAGCTCAAGTAAACAACAATTATATTATTTGTTCTATAAAAAGTGGACAATTTTTATTAAAGAGCGAGCTCGATAACTGCAACCCCAATTATCGCTTCACCACGACTTTCGCAATAGATACTCTTTGTAACTGCAACTATTTTCAAAAAACAATTTCAATAAGTGCAACATATATGTATATATAATTTTTTTTATACCTTTCACAAAAATGCAAAGGGTATATATAAGTTTGTGATTTCGTTTGTAATTTCTACAATTTTCATTTCCGACCATATAAAGTATATATATTCTGAGTCAGAATTAATGGAAAAGTCGATTAAGCGATGTCCGTCTATCCGCTGTTGAAATACCGTTGCTGAGAAAACCATTCGACGCAGAAACTTTTTTTTCACCATTCTTTTATCCCATCGATTCATGGGTTGGCTATTGAATTTCAATAAAATCGGTTCACATATAGCTGAGATATATTCAAAATTCCGAAAAAATCCATTTTTTTTGCAATTTTATATGAAAATTTTTCAAAAAAAGTTGTTTGTTTTGCTTCAAACTTACACACACTTATGGTGACTAAGAGGCAAAAAAATGTTTATCGGTCCATATATACACGATATATGTATATCCCAAATCGGGTTTTTAATGAAAATGTCGCATAAGCGAAGTTAAACAACTTTTTTGCTTAAAAGCAGTTCTGGTAATAAAATAAGGTTATATAAATATGAAAATTAAAGCTTCCGATATCGGTCTATACATACCCCAGATATAGTCTAAACTAGGTTTTTCATGAAAATGTCTCGTAAGCCAACTTAAACAACCTTTTTTTGCTTAAAAGCAGTTGTGGTAATAAAAGAAGGTTATATAAATACGGAAAATTTCCGATATTGGTCCATGTATATCCGACATATAGCCTGAACCGATTTTTGCATTAACATTTTTTTTCTGAAAATCAATTCTCGTTATAAAAGAAGGTTACCAAAATGCAAAAAATAGAAAATTCCGATATCGGTTGATACAACCGAGATATAGCTTAAACAAACTTTTCCATGAAAATGTCTATGAAATCCATATATATCCGAGCATATTTAGTTCAAAATTGTAATATATACTATACATATACGTGACTATCGTGAAGGGTATTTTAGATTCGGCCCAGCCGAATATACCACACTCTTACTAGTTTTTGCTAATAGTGTTATATTGTATGCAGCTGTTTTGCTTTACCCTGACTAAAATAAAATAAAAAAATAAAATATGTATACATAAGCATATATGCTTTCGCCTACAAGAATACTCCTTTTTTTTTGTTTTTATTTCTGAATATTACAGTACATTTTGCTTCTTGTTTTGTAGGCAAGCAAGCATAAATAAAGGCAAATACGTATTTTGCCAATGCACGTGCCACTTTTTTTGTAGATGAAATTTCTAAAACCTGTCTGCTTTGAGTGTAACCGTGATTATGTTTAATAAGTATTTCATTCTCTTTGTATATCTTATTCAATAACGTAGTTTTACCAGAACGGTCATATCTAGCCAATGAATGAATGAAATCACTTTTCTTTCTACACCAATATTATAACGCTAAGACTCTTTTACAGTCTGATTTTTTTTTCTTTTATTTTATAAGCAAAATCTTTGAATAATAATAATAATAATAATAATACAAAAATTGGAAATTTTAAAGATATATAGACTACACTGTGCATAAGTCAACAACAAACTGAATCAAACAAAACTAATTAGTTACTCAAAAATGGAATCAGGAACAGAGTTCGGATCAGGAAATCGTTAAACGCTCTAAAATAATTTTTTTAATTAAAAGTTATTGCATTCTACATAGTATTTAAATACTGGCCGCTAATTGCAACATCCCCGATTTTTTCAAGTTGCGAAAATCGAGTTCATACTGTATAATAATTGGCTGTTTCAAGTACATCAGAGTACTTAAGCTTTTGTCTAAGAGGTTATTTTTATCACTTCTGAAAATTTGCATTTTGTAAAAATCTAACAATTAAATTTAATTTACGTGATTGACGTTTTCAATTTCTTTTGATTTAAAGAAGAAAATTAAATTTTACAATTAATTCAAACCAGAAATGCATACAGCACGTTAAATCAATATGTGAGGTTTTGAAATTTTCAAATACAGTGGCGAGCAAAAACGCCTACGTCACATATTTTTGTTCATTGAAAATTTAATTATTAGAGAATTTTTTTTTAAATACACATTTTCATAAAAAAAATTGCTCAAATTTTTTTTTGCAGATGACCAATTTAATTTTTAAACTTTACTTTCTACTAAGCCATATTCGTTTTCCACTTGCTATCTGCTAATATGATAAATGATATGTTGCATAAGTTTTAAACACTAATTTTAGTAATTTTTACAGAATAGATTCTTTTTTAAACGAAAATTTAGCTTTGCCAAAAAGCTAAACATACTTGGAAAAGTATTTTCAAACATTTAACTATATACACCATTATTTTAAAGAAATGAATGAGAATTCAAAAAGAAAGGTGCTCTAATAATATTTCTCAGCCACCAGTAGTGCGATTCTCTAACTTTTAACGATTCGATAATCGCAACTTTTGTCATCAAATTTCATCGCTTGCACTAACGATTGAGTGAT
Organism: Thecocarcelia acutangulata; assembly: GCA_914767995.1. Taxonomy (NCBI): domain Eukaryota; kingdom Metazoa; phylum Arthropoda; class Insecta; order Diptera; family Tachinidae; genus Thecocarcelia; species Thecocarcelia acutangulata. The sequence goes on along the minus strand of OU612094.1, from coordinate 126,336,037 downwards.
TCTGTAACTTAATTCTAACGATGGTAAACAGCTGTATTTTTCTGTTCATTCATATAAGCATCACGTGGCGTCTCTGCCAGAAAAAAGCGAAAACCACAAAGAAGAAAAGAAAAAAACAATAAATTTTTCCATAATAATATGTATACATATTGATTTTTATTTTTAAGTGATAATAAATATTATTTAATTTGTAATCAGGTAAGTAAAATAAAATATGTGTCCATATGTTTCATTTATTTGTTTATATGTACTAATTTCTATATGTTCAGAATGACCACAACTAAGGCTGGTGATAATCAATATAACTTTTTAAATTCATTAACTGTCAACTCAAAGGAATTGTCCAACTCCCGATAAACACACTGATTATCCGTTGAAGCATTCAAACTTGTTTCATCCCTTGCAAAAGCGAATGCCAAACGTTCAATAGCTATTTCAACACAAAATACAATTTACCGGTTAAAAAATTATACTGAAATTTTTGTTTTTGAAAATTTATTTAATAAATATTTTATGTATTTATTTATGTATTTAATATATACTAAATATTTTTATGTCTTACAAATCAGATTGTAAGCACTTTATTTCATGGATGCACAATTAAAAAAAAAATACACTTTAACGATTGAATAAACAGCAAGAAAATTTTTGTCTTTAAGAAATCGACAATCGGCAGTGAAATTAACAACAGATTTTGATCGACTACGAATATCGTTAAGAAAATGTTACAGAATAGCAAATTCGATAAAATATCGTTATAATTATTTTAATGATTCGATTATCGTTATATAAGTTACAGAATCGCACTACAGATAACCTTTTACTCCTATATCTCAGCAATTCATTCATTTGAATGTATGTATTTGCGTATGTGATTTAGTTTCCTTTGCTTGATATAGGGTGTTTTTTTAAGCTAGATAGAACTTTAAATTGTAAAAAGTAACACAAAAAATTAAATTTTGATGAAACATTTTTTTTATTTGTTTCAGTATACTCTGACAAATCATCATGAATAGACTCACGCTTGAACAACGCTACGAAATTATCCAAATTTACTTTGAAAATCAGTCCGTTGTTTTATCGCAAAATTGTGTTCAGCGATGAGGCGCATTTTTGGCTTAACGGGTTTGTTAATAAGCAAAATTGCCGCATATGGAGTGAGACCAATCCACAAGAGACCCTACAGACTCCATTACATCCAGAAAAATGCACTGTTTGGTGCGGTTTTCATGCTGGTGGCATCATCGGACCTTATTTCTTCAAAAATGAGGCCGGAGCTCGCGTTACGGTCAATGGAGATCGTTACCGCACCATGATCAATGATTTTTTGTTTGAAAATATGGATGACATTGATCCGGAGGAGATGTGGTTTCAACAGGATGGCGCTACGTGCCATACGGCGAACGCAACCATCGACTTACTGAAATCAAAATTTGGTGATAAGTTGATTTCGAGAAATGGACCTGTCAATTGGCCTCCAAGGTCGTGCGATTTGACACCTCTCGATTATTTCCTGTGGGGCTACGTGAAGTCACTGGTTTATGCTGATAAACCAGCAACAATTGACGCCTTGGAGGCCAGCATTGTTCGTGTTGTTCGTGACATACGGCCAGCAGTGCTCGAAAAAGTGGCTCAAAATTGGACGTCCAGAATGCGCTTCGTCAAGAACAGCCGCGGTGCCCATATGCCCGAAATCATTTTCAAATGTTAATGTCACGTATTGATCTTTCGAATAAAAAAAAATTTTGATTACAATTTAATTTTTTGTGTTATTTTTTACAATTTCAAGTTCTATCGGGCTTAAAAAACACCCTATATAAGAATCTAGCACTTGATTTCAGAATTTTACACTAAGTTTAAGATATTGCGCGATTATTTTTTCCGTTTTCGTCTTGTTTTAATTGCACTTGTATGTTATTTGTACTTGAATTTTTGAGTACAACTCGTATTAAAAGCATGTAAAAAATACTTAAATCTACTATGAGCTTTTTTTCTGTGTACGTAAAATTTTCGCGCCTGATTTTGAAAATAGTTTTGTGTGAGAAATCCAAACTTCACGAGCAGAGAAGGGTGTCGATCGGCTAATATCCGATTATTTTTCTAGTAAGAAAGCGCTGCCTTAGACAGTATTTGACAATCGAACATAGTTTCAATAGGGTGGCAACACTTGCCACACAGCCAATGTACCATTGGCTCTTTTGTGCGAGAAATTTAATATGGCTATCCCTTCTCGAGGCAATGTTACTTGGCCGCTACTATCATATGGTTTGACACTATTGGACGTCTTTCTTTTGGAATATTTAAAAGAAAAAATGTGCGATAAGCCAAGAACAATTCAAGAGCAAAAGGATGTGGAAATTGTTTTACACCAGCACCTGCCTTGTCGGCCTTATCTGATGATCGACCAGCTCCTCGTGATGAACTGTTCACGATTCACCAGCGCCCTTGTGTGGCTTGTAGCCATATGGAGAAACCCCCGGCTCTAGAGCTAGGGCCTCCTAATCTCTTCTATATGCAATTTCCCAGACAGTCAATGGAAGACAAGTTTTGTCATGCGGTTTCCTAGAATTTTAATTGTTACACCAAACCAGGAACTCCTTCTTTCTTTGTCCCAAATAGCACGTAGCCCTGCTTTTTTCTCTTTATCTTGTACCAGTACTCAGGGGATAGCCCCTACCTATGTACTGCAACTAAGAAAATAGATTGTGAGGAGGAGAAAATATGGAGTAATGTTTGTGAACGTTGGACTTGCGCATATCAAAACCAGTACTGAAAGACCAAAACAAATATTAACACATCATTTAAAGTGTTGGAATTAAATAGTTAATATAGTTACATATATACCTTCGTTACTGATCAGACTAACAAAAAGGATGAGCTAATTCGGCACGTTAACAAGCTGGAACATTAATTACTCGTATGTGGCACAGTCATAATATATATGCGGCAGGTATGCCGCGGAAGCCATGACGAAGCTTTGTCCGCTACTTTGTATTGCACATAATTGTTATATTAATTTACTAAATTTCAGTAAACTAATATTTACATCTCTGGGTACGGAGAATTATTAAAGTACAATAATATGTATGTTAATAACTAAAAAAGAAATACCACTTGTTCTGAGATAGCAAATGCTGTACAAACAATGTGGGCAATTAACAAAATGCATATGTGATATGTGATTCAATATAAGATGAATATAGATAGAGAATAATTAAATGGCTCGGTGGCTGAGTGGTTAAAGCAGCAGATTATGATACGCCATGACCCAAGTTCACATCCCAGTGGGTGCTGATGAGTGGTGTAGCGACTACGAAATAGCTAGTTGTTCTCCAGCTAAAGATTTGATTATAATTTTTCTTGTATTCTTCAATCAAAAATTATTGACCACATATTTGTATTGTAAAAAATCATTCTTAAGAAAAAACTTAAGACCGGAAAAACTTGAACTAAAACCCGATGTACTTATGTACAAACCAAAAATTTAATTCATAATTATAATAGATTTTTCCATCATAAAAAAATTAAGATAATTCTATAAAAACCTTTAGGTTTATTTACAGTTAGTATATTGCGCGTTAGGTGAACACTTCTTACATTTTTTTTGTGTATTAAAATTGTTCTCAAAAATAAAGAAACGATAAAAAATTTTCACATTTTATTAATTTCAAAAGATATTTATAATTTATTTTGGAAATTTAGAGAATTAAAAAATTTCGTATTTTCTTCGTATTTTATTTGTTTTCTCTTTTATTTGTTTATTTCTTGCTTTTGCTTAATGGAAATATTCCAAAAAAAGCGCAACTACGAATATGTAGTGTTTGCCTGTTTTCGTCTTAAAATAAAGAAAGGTGTTTTTCGCTAAACGAGAAACGATGGAATTTTTCGTTTTATATTATAGTTCTAGATGTGAAAACTTCTTACTAAACTTTCGGACTTGTTTATGAAAATATGACAAGAGGTTTAAATAAATGTATAAGCAAAATGTTAGAATGAGATTCAGTCATCTGTATATTAGTTTTTATATCTTTGTGTATTTTGTTAGTATTAAGATTTGCCTACTTATTTTTAGTTCATATATTGAATATTCAATATATTAATGAATTGCTTCAAAGAATGAATTTATATGATTTCATATATATAAAGACGTTTCCCTAAGCATAGGGCGTCCACCCGGAAGGTATACTACTCGCAGTAATTCCATTGTAATCCTGCATCTATGCGATGTAGCAACGTGTTGTTGTTACCACATGTTTATCAAGCTTATATCAATCAATTGTGGCATTAAAAAGTTTTCCATCATATCACGATATCGCTGGCCGCTCACAGTTACCGTTACGCCATTTTAATTTTCGAAGAAGTATGATACTTCCTGACCAAATTGAACACCAGTCCGTCACTTTTAATGGATGCAAAGGTGACTAAAGAATAATTTGAGGTATTTACATTGCCCAGAACCGACTATTCTGTTTATTTACATATTCATTCAAATGTCATGGGCGAGCTGTAACATCCTACTGGCATAAGTAAATGATCTTGTGGAAGAAGCTCTTGTGTCAACTGAATCTGAAATCCATGTGCAAAATTGTGGCGAATATTGTTCTTTGAAGACCATGCTCCAGCGTCGAATTGAGTTTGCCGGATTGTTTTGAAAACTTTCTTGAGCAGCAGTAATGTTTTCAGCTGATCTTGCAGGAGCCATTCCTTTGCTATATGGTATGTATGCTTGGTATCGTTCTGCTGTTGAAAAATCTAAGATCTTTCCAACTCCATTTTCTTCGCACTGGCACGCACTTTGCCTTGCAAATTGTTCAGGTAGTCCCTCTTATTCATTTACTCTCAGTAAAAACCAAATTTCCAACTCCACTTCCGCCATACACCCCCACACCATCACCCAACTCTTTCCATGCTTAACCGTAGTTATGAAATGTTGGTCATCAAATTAATTATTTTTGCTCTCCATACTTTAACTGGTTTTTTTTCTAGGCAAACACCTCAAATTTATTTTCTACACTAAAAAACACATTATTCCTGAAAGAAACATCTTTATTTTGATACTTTTTGGCGTATTCTAGGCGTCTTTTTTATTTAGCTGGCGATATATGTAAGTGGCTTCTTTCGCGGAAATCGACCATGTAACCCGTTATCGTGTAATGCTCGTCGTATTGTACTGGCACTTAAGATAGTGCCTGATGTTGCCGAAACTTCCTCTTATATTTTAACGGCAGTTTTAAAAAGATTATTTTTTGCATCAGGCACTATAGATATTTTTTGAGCCTCTTTCAAAAGTTTTAGTCAGCCCGGCCCTGGACGACTTTCTATTTCGCCGTTTGTTAACAATTTTTTTGCAGTATTGTGGCTTCTGTTTATAATAGAGCGAATTGCTCTGAAAGTTTTTCTTTAGTTCCGAAATGATATTACTAATTCTCTGATATCACTAGAAATTTGTTTGCCTATTCCAAAAAAAAATAAATATTTACGTCAAATGAGGAGTTCCTACTTAACATAAAACAATAATAATGTTTCAGTAGAATTCTAAAATAAAGCAAATAACCAAATATAATGGTATCCTTTTACAGTAGCACACCGCTGAAATGATGCACATGCAACATGTACACTTTTTGACGCGTAAAATATGCATTATAATTTGTTTTTGCTCTATAACTTATACTATAATGTAAGAAATTGCTCATTATCTTTTGATACTAATACCAAAAAGCCCTAAAGTAATACGATGTAGTAGAGAAAGTTTTTGTACACTTTATTTTGACGCTCACAGTATGTTGAGCCGTTGTTCCGTCCTGAAAATCTGACTGTTTGGTGTGCTTTATGGGCTGGACTATGTGTGAGCCAGTCAATCATATTATAATTTGTATACCACAAGATTTTCAAATAAAATAAGTTTCATGTCAATTCAAAATATTAATCTTTGTTTTATTACATTTTAAAATTATATGCCTATATAAAAACACCCTGTACAATTGCTTTTAAACGTATTTCTCATGAAACTATTCCATTAAATGTTTGTAATAAGGTGTATTAGCGTGAAATCAGTAAAAAAAATAAAATGCAGGAAGAGGGCGAGTTCGGGCATTTCTACATAACACCAACGATATCTGTGCACACTAGAATGTGTATTCCGTATTGCACGGTTAGTAAATTTTAATACGAGCACTTGGTTTTTTGTTGGTTTATTTATTTTAAAAGTTAACATTTGTTTTTGGCAAACATTTTATCTGGTTTGACAAACTTTTTTATCGAAAAGTAAACCTAGAATATACAGGATCCGTTATTAGAGGTTGCACTGTACTTTAAAAGTCACAGCAGAAATAGAATATTTACATTTCTAAAGACAAAACAAGATGGGTATCTAGATAATTAGAAGAAAAAAACTTAAATTAATAGTTAAACACTTGTTAATACAGCAGCGAAAAAAAGGTAAAACGAAAAATTAAACCCATTAAAATGGAATTAAACAACAGCTAGTCAAACATCATATTTACAACAACAATAATATATAAATATAAAAAGTAATGGATGGCTAAACAAAGCAAAAAAAATGGAAACCGCGGTTTTTCTATGAAACTTAGATTTAACAACACGGCAAGAGCAAAATAAAAACAAACATAAAAACAAATTGTACAATAGAAAAAGAAAGACAAAAACTTGAGAGAAAAAACTTGTTTTCAAGTTAAACGAAAACCCCAAAGCACATGAAAACAACAACAAAAGCATTTTATTATTTTTACAATTTTAGAATACGAACAAAAGATAAAGAAACAAAACAAAATAAGCAAAAACAGAAAGCAGCGAGCGGTGGAGGTGGAGAGCATTCATGACTTTAAACAAAAACATTTACTGGTGTTGCAATAACCTTGTGCAAGCTTTAAAAACAAGTGGTAATAAAAGCAAAACCAAATTTACCGTATTCAATAAAAAGCGAGTTATGCTGCTTCTTTTTTTAAGACGATGCTGACTGACATTTTTGGGGATTTTTGTGGTTTTACTGTTTTAGTATGTATGTACAGAAGTGCTTCAAGTACATGAATACACACATATTCCTTTATATGTAAACACTTTTTTCTTTTGTTATTCAAGACTTTTTGTTACTTTTTTTTTCTTTTTATTATTATTATTTAATAATATTCTTCGCAATATTTTTCTAAATTTTTAATCATTTTTGTATTCAATTACATTAAACAAAAAACACCAACACTCACGTTAACTCATATACAATACATACACATGTAGGCATCCATGGACTCGTATATATTTATATAGTTTATTATTATTTAAATCTTAACTCTTCGACACCCTGTTGTTAAGCTAATCAGCATTCATATACATATACCTATGTTTTTAGCGTAAGGCAATTAAAAATTTTTAACACGTTTTTTTAGTTTACCAAACTTTTTCTACTTAATTTAACACAAATCTTTTTTTCTATTTTGTTTTCTTTAAAATTCACGCTTTAATTATTTTCTAACATTTTGGTTTAAGCTTTTTTTCATATCAAAAATAATTTTTTTACGAGAAAAGAACTTTTCACTGACAAGTGTTACCGTTTCTATACACGACCGCTTCGACGTCTCATAGATAACTGAACTGAGTTTGAAAATCATGTCTTTAAGCCACTCCGGCTTTTAGTACCGTACTAACACATTACTAAAGCAACATTAAATGAAAATTCCCATACACAAAAAGCAACAACAAAACAGTATTTTTAAACAAAATGTAATAGATTAAACAAAATTCTTCTCTCTATGGACAAGTTCCTCTAAAAAGAGAGCTAAGTATTTATTTGAGTGTAACTCCGCACGACTTGCTCATTAAACACCAGAGAGAGCAGATACTTTTGTATATATTGTAAATACCGGCTTTTTTGTTATGATTTCTGTTAAAAAAAAAAATTAAATTTAAAGCATGTGATATATTTTGGGTTATGCTACATTTATATATATGTATGTACGAGTATGTGTTTTGTTGTAGTTGCTGTGATAATTTTTGTGGTTATTCGTGTGTCGTGTGGCTTTTGTTTGAGAAACTTTACGTTTTCCTATGTCTTTATTTTTGATAAGGATTAGTCTCTTTTTGTGTCGTAGGAATAATGGAAGATGAAACAGGTTGGCTGTTTTACAACTTGCAAAGGTCATCGTTTGCAACAAAAAAAAATTATGTTATTGATACTTATTGAATTGAATGCAAAACGTTATGTCAAAAAATTATACATTTTAGACAAAATTGTGTTCGTGCCAACCTACAAATGAATACACAGATATGCTAGGTTGCCTTTTTATAGAGGTATAGAACTCTGAAATTGAATTAAATAAAGCAGAATTTTTTTAAATTGACATGAAATTTGAATTAATCTGAAGATAATATTCTCTTATTATGAATTAAATGATTTTTGACATACATATGTATGTCCTTAAGTGAATGCTCAGTTGTACTACTTTCTCAGGGCCGTCTCAAGGTACATATTTAGGTGCCCCGGGCACACTAAATTTTGGGAGCCCCTTAAAAAAGTAAAATATGAGAAAAGAAAATTTATTATTATTTTATATACTGCAACAACTCGTTTAAGTACATTTTTCCATTCACAATTCAATTCTGTATTATGTTGGAATAGCAAAGCCCTGTCAGCTCGTCCAGTCATTTTGCTTCTTGCGATATAACTAATCATTGATTGCATGTATCCACTCGGATAACTTAAACTATGACTATTACCAATACTAGTATTAAATAAACGGCAGAAGAAACAGTATAGATACTGACTTTTACGATGCTGAATTCAGGAGCCATTTTCTACCTAAAGGCTCACCATTCAGCAATATAGGAGAGCTGATAAAAAAATATCCATTATTTGTAATTTTTTCAAAAAGTATTTATTTATTCATCACTAACTATGTTGTCCTCTTGAAAATAATCCCCCTCAGATATAATAAACTTATGCCAGCGTGTTTTCCATTCCTCGAAACACTTCTGAAACGCACTATTTTGTATCGTCAACAGTTTCTGTTTCGGTTTTTCATTTATCTCCGCAATCGGAGCAAAACGCTTTCCTTTCATCGGTGTCTTCAGTTTTGGGAAGAGGAAAGAGTAATGGTTTTGTTGTTGGCCAAAAACTTGCGCACAAGCATCGATATGTAAGCTGGTGCGTTATCCAGGTGCAAAATCCATGCGAGTTTTTTCCACACTTCTGTGCGTTTCTGAAGAATTGCTTCACGCAAACGGCAAAATTTTTCCATTTGATCGAATTTGACGTGTTTTTTCGGTGGCTCTTCTGGACGCTTCCATTGGGGTGATTGGGTTTTGGTTTTGATGTGATAGCCATACACTCACGATTCGTCTCCAGTTATGGCCGTTTTGACGAAATCTGGATCGTTGTTGACGATGTTCAACGGCTCCTGATTAATATCTATGCGATGTTGTTTTTGCTCAAAAATTGGTAAATTTAGTAAAAAATCGAAGAGCAAACCAAAACACGAAATCAGTTGTGCTACATTAAGAAATTCTAATAACTTTTTGTTAAGTTTATATAATTTATTTTTAAGTAATTCATTTGAAAAAAAAAAATTACATTTTATTAAAGTAATTCATGAAGTTTTGAAAACAATTGAATTCAAATGGCCTCCACCCTCGGTGGCACATGTGCGATATCTTATCAAAAAGTTAGCCAATACTGCCTGGAGTATTGCAGCGGGCATTGTCCCAATTACCGTTTGAATGAATTGCTTTAAATCATCCAAATTTGTTGGACTTCTTTTGTAAACTTCTTTCGGCGTAATTCTGGGGGAAAAAATCTTTCAATATATTTTATTAACGGTCTCCATTGACCGTAATAGTAAGACCGTTTTCTTTGAAAAAGTAAGGCACGACAATGAACCTTCAAGAAACTGCACACCACACTATGATGCAAAGTGGATGTAATTGCATCTGATGGAGTATCTGTGGGTTAGAATTACTCCATATTCGGGAATTTTGCTTGTTAACGTTGCCATTTAAATCAAAATCAGACATCAAAATGCAGTTCAAGACGTTTTCATCCTCTGACACAATTTAAATGATTTCCTCACAAAATTCCAAGCGAATCGGGAAGTCTCTAGGGTTCAGTTTGTTTGCTAATTTAGACTTATGTAGAAATAAGTTTAAAACTTAGTGCAAAATTTTCTGCAGTAACAGGTTGCTGACACTTATTTGATCCTTGCAGCTGCGACAGTTTTCGGCGTCCGAAATGAAATATCTCGATAGTAAGGCCTGCTTGCGATTGTGCCACGCTCGGCAAAATTCTTCACGAGTCTCATTATAATCCATGTGCTAGAAGGACTGCCGCCAAACGTGCGCCTATATTCTCTTTGGACGGAAATAACGGACTCTAAAGCGTAAGAGCGTTGCACTATCCAAATTCCCCATTTTAATTAAACTTAAAGATTAATCAAGTAGTATTTCGTTGAGTTTAAGGTCCTTTTTGCTTATTTATTTTAATATTTCTGGCAGAAATATTAAAATAAATAAGCAAAAAGGACCTTAAACTCAACGAAATACTACTTAATTAAGAAATAGAGGTCGAATAAAACCCAAAATATTAAAGATTAATCTATAAAATACAATAAAAATGGAATAGGTTAGTCCACAGAAAATAAGTTATTACGTTTTGTTTTTCTTTTTTTGTATCAGCTTTCATCAGCCACCCTGCACAACGTATGTCCTATTAATGAGAACCCTTACTGCGCTCACAAGGTTGCAAATCATGCATGTGATATGAAGTATTGTTAAGGTAGTTATAGGGGAAAGGAATAATCCCATCCAATTTGCAATTGCAGTTCGAAATAGGCCAGTTTTTACAAAATCTTTACATTTTTGCAAAGAATTATAAAACAAAAAACATTTTATAGTGAAATATATGTATTGAATTTATGAAGTACTACTCTAAAAGTGAAGTAACAAAACTTTATTTAAAAAATACTTATTCATTTGTATAGGAATAGGTTAGTCCACAGAAAATAAGTTATTACGTTTTGTTTTTCTTTTTTTGTATCAGCTTTCATCAGCCACCCTGTACAACGTAAGTCCTATTAATGAGAACCCTTACTGCGCTCACAAGGTTGCAAATCATGCATGTGATATGAAGTATTGTTAAGGTAGTTATAGGGGAAAGGAATAATCCCATCCAATTTGCAATTGCAGTTCGAAATAGGCCAGTTTTTACAAAATCTTTACATTTTTGCAAAGAATTATAAAACAAAAAACATTTTATAGTGAAATATATGTATTGAATTTATGAAGTACTACTCTAAAAGTGAAGTAACAAAACTTTATTTAAAAAATACTTATTCATTTGTAGTCATGATTTAATAATAAAACCTTTTTCTTTTAATTTTAAGTTGCAGGTAAAAGCAGGTAATGAAACGAATACTAATTGCGAAATATTTTCTAAGACAAGGGATGAAAGCAAACGAAAATCAAAGAGATTAATAAAAAAGCTTGATTTATATAAATAAATTATATTAATAGGAATAAAAATAATGAATCAAATGAGGCACAAGCATATAAATTTTACATATAATACAATACTTAAACAATATTCATGTAAGCAGTTTACATAATCGTAGCAAACAGTCACGGTTTTTGGAGGCATTGTCTTTTCAACAATCACTTCTGGATTCTCATTTCCCAAATGCGTCAATTCTGTTTGTAAAAATATGTTTGTTACTCCAATTTAGAAAAAGAAACGGTATACAGGTGTTTAAATATGAAAATTGTTGATGAGCAGTCTCTGCATGAGACAATCATCAGATAAATGTTTTTCCCTTACTTTATTTAATGTCTCTTTCAGTTTCATTCACTATTTGACAATTGTTTCTTAATTTGGAAGTCACCCCTTTTAGAATACTAAATTTAATTATTTGTCTAGGATGTTTCCTTATATGCATTTCATTCCCTTGTTTTTGAGAGTTACAAACTAATACCTGCTGTTGTGTTGAATAGCTATTGGCCGCTCTATTCCTTGGTCTAATACTCATAACAGAAGTGGTGGCCAAATATTTACAATCATACTTATGTGCATTTATTAGTGGAGGCAAAAACCGAAGGCGTATTTTAACTTCATTCAAGACTAAAAAGCCTCTAATTTAATGACTTATGTTGAAGTTTAAACAAAGCATCAATCAAATGTATGGCTGCAGGGTTATAATGACGAGTTTTCTAGTGAGGGCGTCGCAGCAGCTGAATTTTGTAACCTATACTTGCGAGTATGGGAATTGAGTTTTGGGCACCACCGTTCTAAAGCGAAAGTGTGAGAATTTTTTGTACATTTATTAAATTCCTACCTGTACAAAATTAGTAGTTGACATCAAAATGTGTATTTTTGTCCCAGCGTTTTTTACTATTTACTAAGAAAATTAAAAAACGAAAATGAAAACGAAAAAAGTAAATAAAAAGAATAATAAATATAACAAATAAAACTTTAGTTTGATTTAAACTGTGAATTAGCTATTTGTACAGTATTGCTCATAAGTAAAGCAGCCTCAAAAACACTTTAATCAAATCAGATTATTTTATATTAAAACAACTTTTTTGAATATTATTTTCTGTTAATTTTAATAGTTAACATCCCCATTTGACATTTAACGATAGTAAGAATTGTAGTACCGCGTCAATTATTTTGAATGCACCACAAACACATATTTCATATAGGAAACTAAACACATAGTGCAAAAAAATAAGATTAATTTAAAATTATATGATGGTAGCATTCGTCTGGCTCAAGTTCAAAGCTGGCTTTAACCAAGAAATAATCTAATATTAGAAATATTAAAATAAGTTCGACTATTTATCATTTAATACATAAAATTATTCCAATTTATTATGAAATAATTGAAAAGCCAAAAATAAGTATTCAAGTCAATTTAAATTTCAAATTATTGAAGATCTGGTCTATTTCCAATGTCTGGTCTATATCAAAAATATCCAATCAATTGATTAGTAATTTCTAGGCTTATATCAAAGTGTTCTGCTTTGACGAACGTCCACATAAAAATCACGGTTTGAGGAAAACAGCACTAAAGGATCCTACAACTTAGTCCAGCCAATTCCGAATCAGGTTGTCCTCATGAATTAGCGATAGAACGCTCAGCAAAAAAGCTAGACTCCTATTATGGAAAACAGTGCTGTTCTATGAAGAGTTTAAATAAAATTTAAAATATTCAGATGGAATAAAAATAGTGTGCAGACTGAAAGGAGAAAAAACTAAATCCTAAATATTGCAAAGCAACTGTTAAATGTGGTGGTAATAGTACAATTGTCTGGGGCTGCTTCCTTGGTCAAGAAATGGAACCGATTCATAATAGTGAGGGGATTATCGATCGATTTATGTATTGTGATATATTGCAGAAATGTAATTTTGGCCTATGGAGAAAAAAAAAATGTGTCAGTGTTCTTAACTTACTTACAGTTCTTAACTTACCCGCTCAATCGCCCCACCACCGTCCTATTGAGAACTTATGGGAAATCTTTAATACGAAAATAAATCGGGAAAAATGCAGAAATAAGACTAATCTCCTTCTAGTCTGTAAACATAGTTTGAAAAGGAGTACCACATGGTATAATACATAATTTAATATTATCCATGTGTTATGCAAATCAAAGATTTTGCAAAAAACAAACGTTTAATAATATTTTTGTTTTCGTCTACACAAGGAGGTGCTTAAGTCCATGTCCATCGAATTTTTTGCTTTAAATTATTGGGTGTTGTAGATTTTAAGGACAGATGCGGAATGTAAACCACACCCAAATGTCCAGTTTTCTCTGCATTTTATTCAACATTTCTCAATCTCAGGCTAACTGAATTTGCACCATGGAAAGATACAGAATCGAGCAACGCTTTAAAGTTATTATGAAAATGGGCGTTCAAATCAAAATGCATATCGTGCAATTCGTGATTTTTTTACTCAATTTAATCGTCCAAATGTGCGTAAAATCGGATAAACTGTGCAAAAATATAAGCAAACCCTCTAAGAGATACAAAATACCAGTGAAAAATATAATGCTGCTGTTGTGCGATAGTGTGGCTGAAGAGCCGTCCACCTCAACTCATCGTCGTGCCCAACAATTGCACCTCTCACGCTCATCGTTAATAAACATTCAATTTTTAAAGAAATCATTTTCAGTGATGAGGCACATTTTTACCTAGTGGATTGGCCAATAACCAGAATCATCGCATTTGGGCGAATGATAACGAACTTTTTATGGCGCGAATTGAAAGATATGGATGCGGACGATATTTAGTTTTAACAGGACGGTGCTACACACTTAACGAAACAATGGCTTTTTTGCGTTACAAATTCAATGGTCGTACTATCTCACGTGGTGACGATGTAAATTGGACACCAAGATCATGTGATTTGGCACACCGTTGGACTTCTTTCCTTGGGGGTTAGGTTAGGTTAGGTTAGGTTATTTAGACAGGCCGCTGGATTCTTCAAAAAGTACCTGGATACTCCAGCTCACTTGGGTCATTCCCTTTGTGATTACCTGAAAAAGTAGGTTAGAAAAGTAGAAGAATAAAAGTTAGAGGGATGTAGAAGGAGTGAGGGAGAGGGTAAGGAAAGGTTGGAAACTGCTTAATGTGGCATTACTTGCTGATGTACTAGCCATCCGAAAGAAGCTAACGCAGCCGGTTTGACCAAGGCCAGACATGATAGGCTGTTGAAGCTCCGCTCGCCTAAGTATCTTAGACGATGATGCTCCAATGCCGAGCATGTACCGAGGAGATGAAGGATCGTCTCCTCCTCCTCCTCGTCTTGGCAACTTCTACAGAAGTCGTTATAGGGTAGGTCTATTTTCGAAGTCGTTATAGGGTAGGCCTAGTCTCCTGGCATGGCTCCTAAACGAATCTAGGGAAGATTCCTCAATTTGGTAGCCAAGGCTCTTTGTGAGGAATGGTCTTGGAATGAAGTAGTCACTTAAATCGGGGACTAGGTCCTCTCAAATCTCCAGTATATTAGCATGTTCCCACGGTCTGTGGGTCCATGCTATCTGCCTGGCTTCTAAGTAAGATGGCATCCAGCTCATAAGTGCAAAAAGTGGTTTGGTTGGCGTTGCCCTCATGGCCTCTGTGGTCAGTATTGCCATGGTTCGACTGACTTTTTCAATTTGCAGTCTGTTGGCTGCGGAGTCCAGTGATTTCCACCATACTGATACTCCATAGAAAAGTACGGATTTTATAACCATTTCATAAAGCCATACAACTCCTTTTGGTTGTATGCCCCATGTTGTGCCTATTGCTTTTTTACATAGATAGATGGCTGTTGTAGCCTTGGTCACTCTAGCCTGTATATTCTTCTTCCATGATAGTTTGCTGTCTAGAATGATGTCAAAGTATTTTGCTTTATCCGATAGGATAAGTGTGGTGCCATTCATTTTTGAATTCCCCATTGTCGATGTTATAGTTCTGCTTTTTAGTATGCTCGTAATGAGCATAATTGTAGGTCGGTCAACCTTCAGGCAGTCAACTGCATCTATGACTGTCTGCGTCTCGACATTATTGAAAGCACCTTCAATGTCCATGAAGGGAGTTATATGAAAAAAAGGTGTATGTCAATAAGCCATTAACAATACAAGAGCCAAATGAAGAGATAAATCGGCACATTAACGGCATAAAACCTTAATTAATCCTCAGTGTCATTGCAAATTTGGACTGCAGATTTTGATAATGATGTGCCGCCAAGATCACGACGTCATTGGCTGATATTTTGCCCCATACATTATTGAACTATATCAATATTATCATAATTAGAAGAAAGGACAACAATTCCTAAATAGTTTGTGTTTATTCAAAATAAATATAAAAAATTAAAGGATGGTTAGATTATAACTACCCTTTAATTTTTTATCTTTATTTGTTTTTTTAGAACATAAATTAAAAACTTTTAAGTATATGACTAAATAAATTAAAAAATTATTTTTCATAAAAAAATTATGATTTTTAAAAGCCTAAATTGTGGCCAAAGTTAGTTATAGCCGATACTGTATATTACGGATAAAAATTATTACATTTAAATAACTAATGTAAACACGAACCTTAAATATTGATGTAATCGAATTTCTAATTTTTAAATCAATTCGTTTGGAATTTGCTAACAGTTAAAATCGACTTGGAGTTTATCATTTAATTTTTAACAAAAATTCATCATATGACAAAAACTACTCGTATTTACACAATATATACATACGTTTTCTTGTACATTTTTCATTTCTGGACAGTCCAAGAGGTCAGAAAAACAAAATGTGCATCAAATATGTTTTATGGTGTTTTCTAGTAAACACGAAAGAAAAGTTATCACTAAGGAAATACGAAGAAACATCCTTTTCAAAGAGAAGAAAAAAATTCCCGCTACCATAGCTACCACCACCTGCTGTGACTTACCAGGTTTATAAATGTGTGAATTCGTTTAGAAGCAAAAATGAAAGCAAATGCATAGTCAAAGGTTTCTAAGTCTACATATGATTAGCGTAGCTCCTATGAAATGTCGGTATTTATACAGTTAGGAAGCCTGTTTGCATTTTTTAAAGTGTTGCGTATTTTATTTTAAAAGAATGCAATAAAGTACAATTAGCGTTTAAATTTTTAAATGCTTTTATGTCACAACTTGCTGTATTAGCATTACTAATATAAAACACATACATATTGTTACGTTTTTACCTTTGAAATCGCTTTTTTGGATTCTTTAATTGCATCTGATATAATAATACTTGCACTTGTTTACTACACAGTACTTTCATACATCACAACTTTATTTCCACTTAATACCACTGTGCTTTAATCACCAAGTCTGGCTTCATTTTTTGATTTAGGACTGTATTTCATAAAGTTTAAAAATAAACTCTGCCTCTGCCGAACATCTGTTATCTGCTAATGATCATTCCAAATTCAGATGTATGTACGAGTACAAATATAATTGCTACGTACATGCATACTAACACATGCTTGCGAAACAATAAGAACGCAACAACAAAAAAAAAAATCAATACGTGAGAATGTGTGTTCACATATATAGCAAGCATGTGATACAAATTCGTAAAAATATGAATAGTTTTACGGTCTATTTGCTTTCTTTGAAATTATTATCAATAAATTATGGAAGTTAAAAGAATTATTTGTGCCATCAACAGTATTTTTCATTTCATTCAATAAGTGATGAAGTCCTAAATTAGTCTGAAAGCACCTAAAACCGCAAAACATGAATACCATTTGTTTTGAAACTAACCTTACCAAGAGATAGTAAAATTTACGCTCTTACGCTCTGTTCAAAATTGTTTTTTCAATGGCAAAGGTCGATCTCATAAATTTTGTATGTACATGAACATTTCTGACAGATAAATTACGCTTGAAAAACATATTGAAAAAATTCAAAGGCGACAAAACCAAATTCTTCGAAAGATTACTGCAGCACCATGGTAGGTAAGAAACTCATGAATTCACAAGGATCTGTGTGTTCCGCTGGTAAAAGTAAACTGGAACTACAACAAAATTCTCTTACACGCAACATACTTAATTTTGGCGGCCACTCTCGGTTGAGACGAAGAGATACCCTTGCCACCATTAGAACGTTAAACACGCAATTTTACCGATGTTACTTGACCAAAATAAAACTTTTTTGTCTAGCATTGGTTGAACTTTTATATTTAGTACTAAGATTTGAGTACTTATTGTCAGTTCATATTTGGAAGGTTCAATAAATAAATGAATGAAAAAAGAAAAAAATTACGCTTGATGTCCTAATTTAGGTTGTGCAGTAAGTTTGAAGGATACAATATAACCGCAAAACTACAACAATAACGCATTTGGCAACCTGAAGCAACTGGCGCAAGTGCGGGAGGTGAATTCATGTCACTGACCATTGTGTAATTTAGACTAAACATAATTTTTTTAAACTTTTGGTTTGTACATTTGAACAACTGGTTATAGTTCAAGTTTTTTTTCCTTTCTTAAGTTTTTTCTTTAGAAGGATTTTTTACAATACAAATTTGCTGATTTCAATAATTTTTGATTGAAGAAGACAAGAAAAATAATAATCAAATCTTTAGCTAGGGGACAACTAGCTGTTTGGTAGTCGCTACACTACTCATCAGCACCCACAGGGATTTGAACTCGGGTCATGACGTATCATGATCTGTTGCTTTAACCACTCAGCCACCGAGCATTTAATTCTCTATCGATATTCATCTCATATTGAATCACATATGCATTTTGTTAATTGCCCACATTGTTGGTACAACGTTTTTTTTAATGCCAGAAAATGTTTGCGTTTTTTTTAATATCCAGCTAATCTGATTGGATATCAAAACGCGGGGTTCACCAGTACCCGCGCCGTTTAGGTCTGGTAGGGAAAGTTAATTGGAAGCCGGTTTCGAGTTACGTTGCAAACGGCTGTCGTGACCCAAACGGATATCAGGTCCAAATATTATGTGATCAAATTAGTACTCATGCATGGCAGTTTGCCATCTGTAGGAGCCACACTGGTACCCACGGAAATCGTTTTCACACTTGTATATCGGAACACATTATCTCATCATTACTATTCAAACTTTAGTTCTCCTATATGTACAAGATACCTATTAATAAAATTGGTCAAAGCTGGCCCGTGAACGACGGCAGCCATAGTTGTCTTTGCGTATGTATATATAAGTGTGATTGGGATAGGTAAAAACGGGTCACATGTTTTTGACATAAGTCATAAATTCTTAAAGTTCTCTGACTTTATAACGCACTTATATACATAAGTATACACAAAAACAAAAAAATTCATAAGTTATGTATATACCTAGTGAAATTGTTGTCACATACATCTTCGATCTAAGACCATTGACAATGTAAGCGCGACATAACCGAAGTCTGTATACAATTCCTACTTACATTTACACAGCGATGGCCTAGGCCGTAAGATACATCCAACACTGTATACATTGTAAGCGAAGATTGGATGAGTTCAAAACTATATTATTAGCATTTGTTTTCTTCTTTGCTTCTTATGTACATTTAATTTAACAAAATGAGTAGAAAAATAATAATCTGAACTGGATGTTAGTTGTTTATTGTGCTTAACATCCCAGTGAAATTTTTGTCACATACATCTTCGATCTAAGACCATTAACAATGTAAGTGTGACCCATCCGAAGTCTTTATACAATTCCTACTTACATTTACACAGCGATGGCTTAGGCCGTAAGATGCATCCAACATTGCATACATTGTAAGCGAAGATTGGATAAGTTCAAAACTATATTATTATCATTTCTTTTCTTCTTTGCTTCTTATGTACATTTAATTTAACAAAATGAGTAAAAAAACTCATCTGAATCGGAAGCGGGTTGTTTGTTTTGCTTACTTAACACGTTTATTTTGGTTTTTTCTGTTGACACAATCGCTTACAATCGGATGCTTTGCAAATTGTAATAAGTTGTGGACTGCTGGGACGTTTATTTTGATTTTTTCTGTTGACACAATCGCTTACAATCGGATGCTTTGCAAATTGTAATAACTTGTGAACTGCTGGGTAAGTACGTACAATGATGAGAGGCTTCAATGATCGAGAGTAATTGAGATTTTTAAGAGACAGTAAATTAAGTTAATTCATTAGTATATAAACACAAAAAATCATCTTAGCCTTAACCTGTTATGAACGGCAGTAACAATAAACGTAGACTTACGCTGGAGATGTTACAGAGTATTCACAGCAGAGGATAGGAGAATTAATTTGAAGACAAATATTGAGAATATAGCCCAAATATATAAATATTTAGTTAAAATTAAGGGTTGTTTGAAAAATGTTGTTATTTGTGTTTGTTGTTGTTTTTAACTATGCACCTATATGAATTTGTAAGAAATTAAAATATTTTCTTTCCGAATATATGTATAGAAAAATGTGAAAGGAAAAGAAAATATTTTTGTTTCAAATTATTTGTTTTTGTTGTTTTAATTTTTAAAAAAATTGTTAAAATTGAAATTTAATAAATATTATTTGGCCTGAAGAAGCTATCCAAAGGAAAGCGAAATATTGCCAGATAATTAAAAACCAAAAAAACTAAAAATTCTAGAAAAGACCTTAAGCTCACACAATTACACATAGCTATTAAGAAAGAAAAAAACGGTCGAAATAAAGAAATAATAAGCAAATAACATATTACTTTAATATAATATAATTATTCAGTAATACTGAATAGTTTGACTATTTATCCTTAAAACTTATATCGACATTTCTTTAAGTGTACACCACATTTTGCAGTATTAAGTAGATTTTTCGCTCAGTGTAGTACAATGCTTCTACAGTAAACTTGTAAGGCTGTATTTCAGGCTTATTTTTAGGTGTATTTTATGTCTTGAATATTATTTTGCAGAGTAGGGAATGTCTGTGATTACTATGATACCCAAGCCAGGGAACGATCTCGCCAAGGTAGAATCTATTCAGATTAAAAATTTATTCCAATACTCAACATTGTAAAATGTATCCGTAAGCATAAATTTTATATCATCAAAGAAAGCCAGTAAGTTTTTTAGTTCCAACATTCTCTAGAAAATATTTCGTAATTTTAATGATTTTATACATTTACATAATTTTCATCTTCGCACTACAAAAGATAGGTTGTCTTTTTCTCAATTTGTTTTGTTCTACTTTTCGTGCAAGAAAAACAAATAGATTATTTTCTTTTGTTCCACACTGCGAGTTTATTTATCTTACTTGGAATAGCGTTTGTTTTCTGTTTGTTTTTGAGATACTATTTTCTCAATGCTGTTGATTGCCATGGAAATCTTAACTTATTTTCATAGATTTTCCCTGGAAACGTTTTGTTACCTTTAATGAAGCCTGTAATTTTGAATTATATTTTTAGATGCAACAATATATTTTATTGAATTGAAATTTGATATTTTTCTTAGCTCTAAGTGGCTCGGTTTGCGGCATTTCCAGATTGATGTTTATGTTGTTCATCGTGAGAAGAAGGTATAGGCATAGTTCCTGTGAATGTGTTTTTGCATACATATGAGTGACATCTGTTTTCTTTTTATATTAATAAACTATAGAGAACCGATTAATACTTTTTCGATAAAAAATATTTGCTCACTGGGAATAATTCTCTTGTAGGATCTAGTAAAAAATTTTGTAGTAAACAATTTTGTCGATTTAGTGAAAATATTTGAAATAAACTTATTATTCAAGAAAATATAGAAGAAGCATACAAGAAAATTTGTTTTTTAAATGCGCCATGATTTTTTCTTGTTCTTTTTTTATTATTTGTTTGTTTTGTTTTGGAGTATGTAATAGCTGTGTCAAAGCTCTTCTAAAGCAAAGGACAAAAAAAAATCATTCTATTCGTGTAATCCGCATTCTTCTAAATTATTGGGAGTAAATTTTTTCTGTGTACTTGTTTTTTAGAATAAAATTTGGAATAAATTTATTCTCAAGGTAGCAAAAGTATTGGGTAAATGACATTTGTCAAATTGTATTACATTTTTTTTTGTTTATATATTACTTTCAAGTCAACTTTTTAAGAAGGTAATTCTATTAATCCATTTCTCTTTTAAGCAGCAATTAGACGATTAGACTTAACATGACAGCATGATCGGAGTGACATACCATCATAGTAGTGTAATAAGCCAAAATTGATGATTGATATGCGATCTGATTGATGCCACAAATGTCTGATATTTAGCGTTTTGCAACATGCCAACAAATTCGTTTAATAGCAAACATTCGTTTTTTTAGCGTATAGTACAAATATATTCATAGATATTTAAAAGAAGTATGTTAGAATCATTGTAACATGGTAAATAAAAAGTGAAGTTTACAACAGAAATTTAAAAGAAAAGCTTACAAAAAGCTTTTAGAATGTTTGTAGTGGTACAAAATGCAGCAATTGAAGCCATAACAACAAATGCAATTATTTATTTATTATTATCTGATTGTCGTCGTCAACATTTCCATCATTATCAAATCAATTATCAAAAAAAAAAAAAAAAAAAAAAACACGCGCCATCATAAATATGTACTTCACTATTTATTGTCTGTTTGTAGAGTGTTGCTTGACAAACTTGGCTTGATAGTGTAAATACTCTAACCTATCAGTCTGTGTTGTCATGCCAAGTCAAGTAGTGTTCTGTCTTCCATTCTGTGCGCACGTCTTTTATTACTTCTATTCGTATAGATAAAATTGCACCGGAATAGGCAGCACACTGCATACTCATGTTTCTTTTTTGTCTCTTTTCACCGTTGTCTGTACTTTCTATATATATTCATAATTAATTTCGTATGAAACCATATTTCACCGAAATAGGTACACGTGTTTCTCTTGTCACCGTTTTCCGTATTTTCTTTATATGTTCATTATTAATTTCTTTTGAATGTACTCATTACCTTGCAGTGTGGAAGGTGTTGGACTAAATTTTGTTAGTTTGAGCAGTGTCGAAGGTATATACACTGGGCTCAGCACACTGGATCAGTTTTAACTAATTTAATTCCAACATTTTAAATGCTGTAATAGAATTGTTATTGTTCAAGTTAAACTTCCAAACACACTACACCCTCTTTCATCCTATTTCCCTAGTTCCAGTACAATACACTGCATATCAGCACTGGTCTAAAAGAAAAAAAAAGACAAAAAAAAATTTCGATCGTCTGCCTAAAATAAATACATGACCGAAACTAACACACTTGTTTTCTAAAACGTTTGCCAAAATGTTACACGTACTCATATACAAAATGAGTGTTAGAAGAATTATCACACGTACACAAAAGTTTCGCTCTTTTTTTCATATTAACATTAAGAACTTGTAAACAAGTTTTGAATAGTGTTACTATCAACAATGTCTTGCAAATGATTGGTCATTTGACCGTTAGTGCTTGTAGAGCTAATAGCCGCCTTTGTAAAAGAAATTGTAAATTTTAAGCTAAAATTGAATACTTATATTAGCCTATACTTTACTGCGTATTTACGTATCGTTCAATCTTGTAATACATGGCGGACCATATATTTGAAATGATCAATAAAAACAATTTTTTTATTTATTACGAAATTTGATTGATTTGAAATGTGATCCTTGTTCACTCTGTCAGTGATACAACCTAGACTGAAAATTGCCCATGACTGCTCTACAAGTATTGGGGGAAATGTTACTCAAAACTTTAGTTTTTAGATATCCCAAAAAGAAAAAGTCCATTGGAGCCAAATGGGCTACGGCATGGCTTGTTAATGCTACCTCTTTTCAATATGATTTTGAATTTGGCAAACTGCAACCAACGAGTCATTTGCCTTATGGTATGTCGTTTCATCTTGTTGTAAAATATGAGGCACATTTAAAACCACAGACCGCTTACAAGTAGAGGTTAAGTTGTTGTCGAATAGATGCTCGTACTCGTTCTACCTTTTCCAGTTCCTTCGATGTTGTTTTGATAATTTCGACGTCTGAACACAATGCTTAATGGTTTGAGTCTTTGGATGATTTTTATCGTGAATACTCAAACGATAAAATTTGCGTTAACTCCGGTCGCTTAATCGTCATAGCACTATATCCCTCAAAGCCCGTCTCCAGTTTCATAGTGCCACCCCCCCCCCCCCTCTCTGATCACTCATGTTACGGTTTCTTAAAATGTTAAGAGTTATAGTCCACCCTGTAGTTCAGAAAAAGGTTTTAACACTAATTATTCTCAAACGTATGAAAACTTAATGGTATAAACCAGAAAACTGTCCACCTACAACAACTTGTAATAATTATTATTGGAAATCGTCAAAATATATAATATCACCAACAAATATTATTTATTTATGTATTTATATATTGAATTCTTAATTCCAATTAAATTCGGAATTTTACAAGGCAACAATGATGTACAAAATTCAGTATTCCTTAATATTAAATGTAAAAGATAAAAATACGTTTAAAATACGCCTAAAACTATTTTCGCACAAATAATAATATTTATTTAATATTTTTGTATAAATTGTTCAACAAAACAAAACCTAGCATTGCAGCAGAGTTTTCCACCTATAACTATCTTTTAACTATTGCTTGAATGTGCGAAACTGTTTTGCTGAAATCACGTACGGAGACGGGAAGCAGCATGTTCCAAATTTTCACCACTTTAACAACAAATGATCGGGTCATATACATTGCTGAGTGCACTGGAAAAATTAATACATTTGTCCTGAAAGAGTTGCTAAAAATAAATCTATCATATATATAAGATGGATTTCTGCCTTTCATTATTTTGTAAAATTGTATACTTAAGCGCTGTTTAATTAAACTTTCAAAATCCGTCCCTATAGTGCTCACAACATATGCAGAAACATGATCCCGATATTTAAGATTATGTATAAATCTTACTACTCTGTGAAAGCACCGGCGATATTTTGCGATATTCTGTTGTGACGTGCCTGAGTAAATTTCAATCAAATATAAAAACAAGGAAAAACATATCAAAACTGCAATTCGTTTTCTAACTTTCAATGGCAGAAAGATTAACGTATTATATAGACGCTTACACGCAAAAGATACTCGTGCCACAATACGATTTACCTATTGAAAACATCGAGTTTAGTGTTGATATATATGCCAAGAACCTTATGGTACGAAACAAATGTTAAAGGATCATTTCTAATGAATATTGCGAGTGTTGATCCCGCATAGGTTTTGGTTTAGAATAGTTTGGACACAAAAAGTTTTTTCCAGCTCAGTCAACTATCGTGATTAACTCAGCATTTATCTTATTCTCTAATTAATTTAACCCTAATCCTTTGTAGCAAGCAAGTATTTGAATATCATCTACGTATGTGTAACATTTGCAGAAATTTAATCTTCTATAAAGATCATTCATGTACATAATAAATAATTTAGGTGCAAGTACAGAACCCTGAGGCATTCCTCTATTGATTTCAAGTATGATTGTTGGAACTTTACTTCAACATACTGCATTCTTTTTCTCAAAAAAGAAGCTAACAAAGAACAAGCACTTTGGCTAAATTTGTATTCATTGCAAAGCTTATGGCATAACAGTTCATGATCTAGCGAATCGAATGCTTTACTCAAGTCTAGAGTAACAAACAACGAGTTAAACGATTTGTCATTATTATGTCTCAGGGTTTTCACAAAGTCTAAAACTAAACCTGTCGTATTGTATTCTTTTCTGTAACCTAACTGATAGGGGTTCTGAATTTGTTTCTTTAACAAAATTTCAAGCACTTTAGAGCTGACAAAAAGAATACTAATTGGATGGAAGTCAGCAGAAGATTTTGGGTTTTTGACTTGTCATATTACAAATAATGCTTGTAAGACTTGTCATATTATAAGTGCACAAACATAATGTGTTGATTAACAAAACTAACTGGTTTTTTTGAGACAGCAGAATCCTGTACAAACAGCAAAGATTAATTATAAAATTATTAACATGGCATTATGTAATATACAAGTTTTATGATTATAAAATTTACCAAACGGGAACATTTTACACTAGAAATGGTAAATAGTGTCCAAGAAAAAAATTTAATTCATATTTTAGAAAACTAAAAAAGATAAAAATATATATTGTACAAAGAAAAGGGTTGTAAAATTAATAGGCCTTATCCCTTCGTAAATTTTGGGTCACCCTGTATATGAACAAATAAGTAGATTGAGAGGCGATCAAAGACAGCGTATATATCGCAATGCAGAAGTCCTCAGAGACTCAGTCAGTGCTGATGAATAGTGTAGGGGCTACGAAAGAGATAATTGTCCCCCAGCTAATGTCCATGAGTATAGTTTGTGCTGTTTTCTTAATTCAAAGAGCAATTAGAGTTAAAATAGCAATTCTGCTTAATATAAAAAAGCAAAAAATTAATTTAAACAAACCCAATTTGAGTTTTTTTAGCGTTAAAGTTGGCGT
This sequence comes from Thecocarcelia acutangulata, assembly GCA_914767995.1. NCBI lineage: Eukaryota > Metazoa > Arthropoda > Insecta > Diptera > Tachinidae > Thecocarcelia > Thecocarcelia acutangulata. The sequence continues at coordinate 126,310,127 of OU612094.1, read as the reverse complement.
TAGTTAAAGGTACCATTGTGCAGAAGTGAGCGATAAACTGAACGTTTATCGCACTCGACTACAACTTGCCTATAATATGATTTTTTTTTAAAGTGTGGCAATAACACAGAAGTTAAAGACTACTTTTAGGAGGTACTAAACTACTACACTTCAAATTTGATCGTAATGCAATTAACACGTTGAAGGCGGTGAACTACCAAGATCAATATGTGAAATATCAAATACATGTACATATGCACTTATTTATATAAATGAGAATGCAGGTTATATTATATGCTAATTTTTTTGTCGAATTAAAGTAATATAAGAAAATACGTAAAGCAAATATATAAATTGAAATTTAAAACATTTCGTATAACGTTTATTGATTTATAATTATGTGCAAAAACGTAAAGGTTTTGTAGAAACTGGGCTCTTTTGAACTCGAATTTGCAAATTACATGAGATTATATCTCTTTTCCCCTATAATTTCTCACACAATACTCCATCCCAAATATATAATTTGCAATATAGACTCGTCATTGACATATACTCGTAAAAACGATCGTTCTGTGTGCTTTATTTCTTTCTCATATTCGTTCATTGTTGTTTGTATCTATTACTTTTGAAGTCGGTATAAGCATTGATTTTTGTACTATCTGAGTCTTGGCCAATACTACAGAATTCACTTTTGTAAATAAACATACCATTATTGTCTGTTCAAATAAAATCTTTCTCAAGTTGTGCAGTATCTGTCTATTTCTATTCATCTGGGGATAACCCCTACATTGCATTGTACCAGAATTTGGAAAATAGGTTGTGAAAAGGGGGAAGAAGTGTTTGTGAACATTTGACTTTAACCTTCCAACGTTATAATAGACGGGAAACACGTCTGCAGGCAACTTATTCTACAGATGAAGCGTTCGGCTGAACGCTCGTCAGAGCAAAATCCATTATTGTAACGATAGCACAGAGTAACGCATCTTACACTGCATCAATGCTCAATACAGTTGGGTACCCTACTGCAACCGATACGTTTTTTTTTCGCTCTCCCTTGTACACGGTCAAGAAACCCCAAAGAAGGCATAAGAGTATTCTATTCGCGGTCGAATATAGGTGATATAAATAGTATGGACAACGGATGAAGTAAATTACATATTATACCGTTTCAAAAACCCAAGATACTGTAATGCTTCTTTAGAGACATGAAAAATGTGTTCAGACCACCAAACACCACATCGTCCATGAGTACAGATGAAGCAGCATTTCCTTCGTGTATTTATGTGTCAATAAACAACACTACGGCTTGCGAGCGTTGTGGGCAACCCTTTTTTTACGACCCAATTCAGAGAGTCATTAATATTTTTCCTCTTTGCACCGATATCTTATAGACTAGACCTATAACTGAATGAACACGAATAACAGTTGCTGCTATCATCTGGGAAAGAGGGGATAGGGCTGGAGTTTTGATATAGAAGGTTGTTGAGAAAAATAAGAAATAGAGTAGGAGAAAGCAGAGAACCTTACGGTACTCCTGAAACAATATTGAGCTCGTTTGATTAGATCCCATCTATAACAGAAATAAAGTTGAGAAAGCTTAACATATACCGAGAGAATTCATCCCAGACACCAAAAGCAGTACGTTTTGCCAGTAATGCTTCATACCACACTCTGTCACACGCTTTGAAAATATCCAGAGCCCCCACTTTACTTTCACCGATATACCAAAAAATCGGCAGTAGGGTGACTTTTACGAAATCTATATTGGTGATCACAAAGTAATTTATGCGACTCCAGATATCTTACAGCGTGGTAGTTAACCTGTCTTTCCCTTACTTTGGAAATCGCAGATCAAATTGCAACTGGGCGGTAATTTTCAGGGTTATTTGCCTCATTCTTTTTGGGAATCAGAGTTACACTAGCAACTTTCCACCGCGATGAAAACTCCCCAACTTGGTAAAGAATGTTGAACAGGCGTGCTAATCGATGCGGATTCATAGAAGGACACTGCTTCAAGACCAGTGCTGGAATGCCATTGGGTCCCTAATGTTTTTAAAGAGATAATATTTCTTTCAGTTATCCATAACGAATACATGCAATTGTTTCATCTGCTTCTCAGCTTCTAGCGATAACCCGTTGAGTCTGTATAAAATCACCAGCTAAAAGATATTTCATAGCTCGATCTAAAGTTTCAACAGCTCTTTTGTTGTACATCGTACATTCATCCCAAACCAATACTCACATTATTTATTCTTGGTAATAATACAGCCCAGCGTTTGTATTGTATAAACAGAGAAATTAAACCAATGAATACATATGTGAACGCGTTCATATTTGGAACGGTCAAAAATCGATTTTCGATATAAAAGAAAGAATTTTCAAGTTATTTCTTCCGATGTCCAATATTTTTTATTTTTAGCCTATTATGTGGTCCTTTTCAAAAGGAGAAAATTATAAAACATAAATGGCAGAGTCATTAAAAACATGTATTTTTTCGGACGGACATTTACTTTAAAACTATTCAATGGAACGCAAGTACTCGTACAAGCAGTACGTTTGAAACACTAGAAGAGTTTTAAAATTGGTTATGATATGATGGAATTATTCAAAAATGTAGTTTTTTACTGGTAGTATGTCTGTGCGAGGTGTGTTTATCATCAGCATCTATTTTCGGAATTGAACTCAGGATATGACGTATCATAAACGACTGCCTTAATCACTTAGCCACCGAGCCATTGAATTATTCTCTGTCTATATTCATCTCATATTAAGTAGTGTAGCGACTACGAAACAGCTAGTTGTCCCCCAGCTAAAGGTTTGATTATTATTATTCTTGTCTTCTTCAATCAAAAATTATTGATCACAGCAAATTTGTATTGTAAAAATCTTCTTCTTAAGAAAACTTTGTAAAGCTCTATTACCATTCGTATAGGTATGAAACCAAATTGCACCGTATTAGGTAGCAAGTTGTGTACACGTGTTTATTTTTGTTTTTTTTCTCTTTTTTTACCGTTGTCCGTATTTTCTATAGGGTGTTTTTTTAAGCCCGATAGAACTTGAAATTGTAAAAAATAACACAAAAAATTAAATTGTAATCAAAATTTTTTTTATTCGAAAGATCAATACGTGACATTAACATTTGAAAATGATTTCGGGCATATGGGCACCGCGGCTGTTCTTGACGAAGCGCATTCTGGACGTCCAATTTTGGGCCACTTTTTCGAGCACTGCTGGCCGTATGTCACGAACAACACGAACAATGCTGGCCTCCAAGGCGTCAATTGTTGCTGGTTTATCAGCATAAACCAGTGACTTCACGTAGCCCCACAGGAAATAATCGAGAGGTGTCAAATCGCACGACCTTGGAGGCCAATTGACAGGTCCATTTCACGAAATCAACTTATCGCCAAATTTTGATTTCAGTAAGTCGATGGTTGCGTTCGCCGTATGGCACGTAGCGCCATCCTGTTGAAACCACATCTCCTCCGGATCAATGTCATCCATATTTTCAAACAAAAAATCATTGATCATGGTGCGGTAACGATCTCCATTGACCGTAACGCGAGATCCGGCCTCATTTTTGAAGAAATAAGGTCCGCTGATGCCACCAGCATGAAAACCGCACCAAACAGTGCATTTTTCTGGATGTAATGGAGTCTGTAGGGTCTCTTGTGGATTGGTCTCACTCCATATGCGGCAATTTTGCTTATTAACAAACCCGTTAAGCCAAAAATGCGCCTCATCGCTGAACACAATTTTGCGATAAAACAACGGGTCAGTTGCCAACTGCTCTAGAGCCCAATCGGCGAAAGAACGACGCATACAATGGTCTCGTGGCTTCAATTCAATGATTTGTCAGAGTATACTGAAACAAATAAAAAAAATGTTTCATTAAAATTTAATTTTTTGTGTTACTTTTTACAATTTAAAGTTCTATCTAGCTTAAAAAAACACCCTTTATATATGTATGTTCATTACTAACTTCGTATGAAATCAAAGTGCACCGGAATAGGTAGCAGTATGTGTACACGTGTTTCTTGTTTGTTTGTTGTTTTTTTCACCGTTGTCCGTGTCTTCTTTATAAGTATGTTCAATATTAATATTATTTGCAATGAATTTCATTGCCTTGTAGTGTGCAAGGTGTTAGACTAAATTTTGCTAATCTGAGCAGTGTCGAAGATATATACACTGGGCACTGATCAGTTTTAACTAATTTAATTCCAACATTTTAAATGCTGCTATAGAGTTTGTTTCAGTCTTTCGTGTTGTTACCGTTAACACTCCGCGAACACTACTCCCTCTTTCGTCCTCATCATACCCTATTTTCCTAGTTCCAGTAAAATGCGATGCATCATATGTAGGGACCATCCCTTGAGTACTGGTCCCAGATAAAAAGAAAAAAAAAAAGTTCAGAAAGGAAAAATTTGAACTAAAGCCCGATGTACCAATGTACAAAAACCAAAAATCTATATATATTTTTCAACACTCCCCTAGACAATGGAAATATTTTTATATGTAAAAAATTATAAACAGATTGTCTTCTATGTTTAATACCTGTCTATATGTCGACATTTCATAGAATCTACCCTAATCATCAGTAGACTTGGAAACCCTTGAAATATGTTCTCCAACAGTCAATCTTGTATCCCAATATTTTAAACGAATTATTGAGAATTTAGAAAGAAAAAATGTTTCAATAATATCTGTCAAAACACAAAAAACTAGCTTTTTCTTTAGCACACGTCTCTACTTCTCTTTATACCAAAATATGCGTTTGTATGAAAAATCCGCACCCTAATTTTATTTATACTTCATTACAACTGTCCCCCTTCGAAATGAATTAAAAACTCAATTGCAGTCGTGTATCTAATTTATCTCTTTAATTTAGCAATTAATTTGATAAAAGAAAAGTTTGATGTAATTTGTTTTGTTTAATGTTCAGGTTCATTGAACGTTCCACTTGTTTAAGCACTTAACGTATTCCTTTTATAAAATTGAATTAAAAAAAGTATATGTTTGTATCTGCCACGTTTCCGTTAAAACAACATATTTCATAAAGAAATAATATTACAAAACCAGAAGCAGCTCTCAATATACGAGTAATAAAAAAAAACGAGCGTTTCGAAGATAAAGTAATACAGAAGCAACTCAGCCTTCACTAAAACATTCAACATTTAATAAAATAATTAACCTCTTTAGCTGCATAAATAAAATGCATTTAATATACTTTTTCCACATTAAAACACAAGCAGTCGGAAATGAAAGATATGTGTGTTTTTATTTGTATGCAAAGCATGCTCTTGCATGCACATTTTTAAGTTCTTCAGCAACATTTTCTTATACATATGTACATGCTTATACATACATATATTAAATTTTCAAGTAGCAATTCTTTATTTTGTAGATATTCATATTTATTTGTAAATCTGTATGTATATATTTTTTTAAATATGATGCCAGTATTTTAAAGGTGCTTAACTACGAGCACAAACACTGGTTCAAAAATGTTCATACATATTATTACATACATACATACATATTCAGGCATCTTAATAAGCGTACATTTGTATATAAATTTGTATTCATAAATGCAGTTACACTTATACATGAATACATATTAACTTGATGGGAATAACGAAATTATTCATAACGAAGATACATTTTTTTTTGAATTGCACAATGGTTTAGTAAACAAAAATATTCTAAAGTATAAGATCTATATCACTTTTATGTAGTACATACATAAAATTAGACTGCTAAGATGTTTGTTTTTACACCCAAAACAAGACAAAATACAAAATTTTAAAAATTTTTTTTATATTAACTAAAAGCTTTGATGCACTATCCTGCATGATTGGTCGATCTACCAAATATAACACGTGTGTTGAAAAAGTACTAAAAATGCAACTGTGTGCCAGAGTTTCTAACAAATCATGTGATTAGAAAAATTTTATGAACATTTGCATAACATTATGGTTTCTGTGCGATCAGTGTGGTATATATTGTGAAAAATATGAGAATATTGTTGGCGTCCCGAGAAATATATTGAAATAATGCAAAGTTTTTATGGTAGGAAAAGTTTTTAAATACTTTTTTAAGTATATAAATTATTGCAATCATACTTGTATACTAGTGTGGCCTACAACGCTATTTTGAAACGATTTTTAAAACATTTTCCAGTAAATGAATCGTACGATCGTGTAGGATAGTGTATCTGGGTCGTAAGGAATTGTTTCATTTAACGTATATAATTAATAGGCAAACAGGCTTTTTAATATCCCTTTTTTGGCCGTACTATATAATGGCACTTTTTCTCAACATAGTCTCTTTTTAGCTCAATACACTTAGTAAAACGATATTCCAACTTTTTATACCATCTAAATAAAACGATATTGAGAACACCTGAAAATACGTGTTAGTTTTGGTAATCACTTCTTCGTTTCAGATGAATTTTTTTTCCTTCGAGCCATTTTTTCAAGAGCACATCTCACTACTATGCAGTGCTTCCAAGCCCTGTATTTTAGATCAATATTATTATATATATAATATCAAAACAAAACAAAAACAAGCAGTAGAACATTTGGAAACAGAACAAGCACTTCATAGTATTGAAACACTTATACGACAGTGCTTGACAGTACTTAAAGTCTGTTTCATAGCAAAACACAGTGAGTGCACTGAAACATTAGCACTAACACATTGGCACATGGCATACAGCACTTGTGAACTAATATAAAGACAAAAACCATGAACAACAAAAAAAAATTTTATAAACAAAACTAAAGTAGAAAATTACTTCAGTGCTTGAAGTTCTACTTCAGTTGGTTGGTTTATTTTGTTTGTTCTAAGTGATTGTAAGACAGTATTCATTATGTGCTTAGAACATTTCGCCCCTGAAGTGTTTGTTTTGAAATGTGAATAGTACTTGAAAATATTACGATGTCTTGTAAGACATCGTCGTTTAGTACGTATATATGTACATATGTAGTGTGCAAAAGATTTTAAGCCAAAAAGTAAAAAGTTATTTCAAGTCTCGTTTGATGAAAGACGTTAACATTTTTTAATATATGAACATACGAGGGCGGATCAATAAGTCCATGAGTTTTTGAATTTCCCACCTCTTTACCAAAAAGCAACGCCTGTGTTGCTCTCAACAGGCTATTTTCAATTGCCTTTTGTGTAAATTTTAGCAAACTGCCTTTCAACAGTAAATGAATTCGGTGTGACCGTACAAACACGAAAGATGTTGAAAGATTTGGATGCCCAGTTGAGGTCTATGTATCCGAAACAGTTGGAAACATTGGCTTAAGCCGATCGGAGATTGTGTGGGAGAAATTGTGGCAGCCATAGGAATCTCACATGGCCCAATAATTTCAATTTTGAATCACTTGGGTATGAGGAAACTCTTACGCAAGATGCATGTTGCGTTTGTTCACATGTGCAATTTCCATGGCAAAACTCCATAAAAATCCATTAAGCTACGAATTGCGCCCTCATGCGCCAAATTTAGTCCCAAGTGACTATATCTTTTTCCCAAACTTAAAGAAATGGATCGATGGAAATTTGTTTGACTCCGCCAACAAAATCATCACGCAAACAAATGCCCTATTTTGATTACCACTATAAATCATATATTTCGGAAGCAAAACTAAAATGGAGAAACGTTGAATTAAGTATATAGAACTCAGAGGAGAATATTAAAACACTAAAAAAGTCGAATACTAGTGTATTGTTTTCACAATATAACCAATCGTAATAGGCGTCTTTCCAGGTGACTTGACTACACATCTCTCATGGTTGGAATATTACAATTATTTAAAATAATATAATTTCTTGTATGGAGGCATAGATTCTTTTACTTCAAATAGACCTGTTAAGAATATCATGGATTCAAGCAAAACTTTAGCTAAAATAATTGTTGACGGCAAGTTATTCGTAACATAATAAAAATGCAGCTGTACCACGTAAATTTCATGAAATCTACACTTGGAAGTGTATTACAACAGAAATCTTTTTGACAATTCCAAATTGTTATATCTTGAACTATGATTTTATTTTTGGCCTCTACTTTCTTAAAGTTTTGTGCTGAGTCGAAATTTATATCGCTCCTTTATTGCAGCATAGTCATATCTCAAACAATGAGCTTTTCGAGTTAACAATGCAGAATGGTTAACAGCACTACCTTTTATATTGTGCGAAAATTTTATTTAAATTACCTTTAAACTGTTTCCTTTAGGAGATATTTTCTAAGACTTGTATGGACCAAAGGGACCCAAATGGGCTGGTTTTATGTATGGAAACTAAAAATTTGAAATGTGTTTTTTTTTGTGAAAAGTTTTTTTGCGTTATGATTATGTTGCAATAAAGGAGCGATATAGAATGAACTGGCTGACATTGGTACACCTTAGCCAAAAACTCTTTGGAACCAAACGCTAATCCTTAACGAATGTTTTTTGCCACAACAACATTTTGACTATTGTGCGATAAGATGATAATTATTTGTATGCATAAAATAATTTCAATGCTTCCCTAGGAAGTCAGTCAAGTTTTTTATAACCGTTTTCATGTGTCTATAAAATATTTTTATTATCACTTTTATGCAATTTTGTGGATATTCACCCCCACACATACACATTTACACATCAAAACACAACACACATTCCAATTTATTTCGTTTCGTTTCTTTTTTTACTTTTTGTCGAACTCCAGTTAAACTTTATAAATAATTTTTTCCGCCATATATCTTTACACATTTTTTTAAAATTCTTGTGCAAACAAAAAATATGGCTTTAATTTACTCCTGAAAAATGTGAACACAATATGAGTACATACGCATCGTCACACCGCTGCAGTGGCGAAGTGTGAGTTTGAACGGAAGCGCTGTGTGCTGTCTATAAATTTCTGTTTTAATTTGACGAATGAAAATACTGCGGTGTACTCTTTACCTTTGGTTGAAAGCATATATTTATACAACATATGGTGGCAGGGTACTCGTGTGCATGTGGCTTAAGTAAAATATTTATTTATTAAAATTAAAAGATAAAATAAACAGCACAGCTTTAATTTTATGATGAAACGTGCTCTGAAATACTGTTTTGTGTTCGTATTCCCATTAAAGAATGCCAGACCCTATGCGTTCAGTTTTAACTGTATTTTACCAAAGAGTCAAAAGGTTTTAAAAATGCTTCTGTTTGTTTTTTATTGAAAATGCATTAAACCAAAGTGCAGTCTGTCGTATGAAAAATTTTAAGTGTATCATAAATTATAAAGAGAGATTAAAGCATTTTTTTCATCTATTTTATTTCTACTCAAAATTAAGGGTAGTAAAATGTTATCGTTCCTTTTTTATTTAGAATTTGAATAAAGCTAATACTTTTGTGCATTTGTTATAGTGTAACGAAATTCGTTTATACTTAAAAAAATCAATTAGTTTTTAGAGATATAGATATCCACTCTTCTGTCATCCCTATCAAAACTTGTAAAAAGAATAATATTATTATATTTAACCGCCAGTTTTCAAGCTGGGGAGTATGAAAAAAAAACAATGCATCAAATTATAGTCCTATTACTGCAAAGAGCTTTTTATTAGAACTTTTGAACAGAATCGGTTCAAAAGGTTTGGAACGGGGTCAGTAAGGTTGTACATTAGAGCGTCTCGATTTATATGGCAAAAAAGAGTTCGCCGTCCACCACCGAACAAAAAGTGTTGCTGTAACACAGTTTGGAAAATTTTACTTTTTATTTTTTTCGACGTGCAAAATAACATTTCGCAGCCGTATCGGCCAGTGTTGGTGATGACCGTGAATTATCGATTCGGCGCCGTTCGCAGCAATTGGGCCTCTGTTACTCCACTACGTGGAAAATTTTGCGGAAGGATTTGGGTGTGAAGCCTTATAAGATACAGCTGGTGCTGTATCTTATACAGCTGATGCTGTAGGAACAAGTTCCTGTCCGGTTAAGTCTTGTGGTCTTCGATCAGAATTCATAGCTTCTGCTTCTCTTAACAGTCTGCACTGTACACCAACATTGTGCTCCTCTACCAATTAGTGTGGTAAAACAGGAACAAAGCAAACAGTAATAAAAAATGTGCAGGAACAATAGCGTATACAGCAACAATAGCAAACAATAAAATGATGGATACGGCAACAAAATGAATACCGCATTAACACCTACAGCAAACAATAAACAGCACAAACAATCAACATTTAGGATGAGTCGTTGGCCATCTTGTGATACCAGCAAAGCACAGTACGAACAAAAATAACAGAGAAAACAAATATGTCTATCTCTGCAACACAAAACAAAAACTGCAGACAGCAACAGAGGGAACAGCAAATACCAATAGTACGTTGCACAGCGCAATATGCGCTGTCAAAAGTCAATGCGTCAAAAGTCAAGTCGTCTGGCAAAACCCTACTCACATTGTAATGGTCGTCCATCCCTACAATTCCATAAAGCATGCTCTGGTGTGAAAACGATCATCGTGGGTACCTGCTACGATGGCCTTTCGCCACGATGGTCTTAACACTGGGTGGAAAGTAATGCGTTTACCAATACCCCACCCCTCTTTATGTTGTATTATATAGGGTGTTTTTTTAAGCTAGATAGAACTTTAAATTGTAAAAAGTAACACAAAAAATTAAATTTTGATGAAACATTTTTTTTATTTGTTTCAGTATACTCTGACAAATCATCATGAATAGACTCACGCTTGTACAACGCTACGAAATTATCCAAATTTACTTTGAAAATCAGTCGTCGATTCGCGCGTTGTTTTATCGCAAAATTGTGTTCAGCGATGAGGCGCATTTTTGGCTTAACGGGTTTGTTAATAAGCAAAATTGCCGCATATGGAGTGAGACCAATCCACAAGAGACCCTACAGACTCCATTACATCCAGAAAAATGCACTGTTTGGTGTGGTTTTCATGCTGGTGGCATCATCGGACCTTATTTCTTCAAAAATGAGGCCGGAGCTCGCGTTACGGTCAATGGAGATCGTTACCGCACCATGATCAATGATTTTTTGTTTGAAAATATGGATGACATTGATCCGGAGGAGATGTGGTTTCAACAGGATGGCGCTACGTGCCATACGGCGAACGCAACCATCGACTTACTGAAATCAAAATTTGGCGATAAGTTGATTTCGAGAAATGGACCTGTCAAGGTCGTGCGATTTGACACCTCTCGATTATTTCCTGTGGGGCTACGTGAAGTCACTGGTTTATGCTGATAAACCAGCAACAATTGACGCCTTGGAGGCCAGCATTGTTCGTGTTGTTCGTGACATACGGCCAGCAGTGCTCGAAAAAGTGGCCCAAAATTGGACGTCCAGAATGCGCTTCGTCAAGAACAGCCGCGGTGCCCATATGCCCGAAATCATTTTCAAATGTTAATGTCACGTATTGATCTTTCGAATAAAAAAAAATTTTGATTACAATTTAATTTTTTGTGTTATTTTTTACAATTTCAAGTTCTATCGGGCTTAAAAAAACACCCTATATATGAGTACCACTCATATATGATACAACATAACTCATTTTATTTGGAGTATAATTTTCGCCTCGGTTAAGAGCAAGTCTTTTCTAATACTTCTCTGAGTCTCGGCCCCCGTTAGAAATGCAATAACACACAGAGTGCAAATGAACTCTTCCCGGGAATTGAGTCTAAACCACAACCACTACGTACAAAGTGTGATCAATTCGGTTCCTTTAGGTCAAGTACCGGTCAAGTTCACCGCTTGACTGCGGACGATGATTAAATTATATAAATTTTTTCTTGGACCAGTACTCAGAGGATGACCCCTATATATGCAGTGCTTTGTACCAGAACTAGGAAAATAGGTTGTGAGGAGGGGGAAAGAAGGAGTAGTGTTTGAGCGTGAAACGCTCATTAGTGCATTCAGCAATTCGAATGTGCAAACTGTAGGTAAATACGTACCTTTATAAATACTTCGTATTTGTTGCACTTATTAGTAAGATCGAGAAGATGTTGCGGTCTCTTTTAGTAGGGAATAAACATATATTTAAGCTGGAAGTTCTGGCAACCATCGGGGATGGGATTCATCCTAAGGACAATTGACTGTAATCGAGTGTTAAAGCACTTTCAGATTATTACCAGTTTCTAATGCCGTTTCTGTACAATCAGAGTTCGCGGTGAAATATGCACTTCCAGAATTATCAAATTCTTCACAAGAGTCTGTCTCTTAGCACACAATACGTTTAAGGTTGTGCCAAGTAAGCTTATTTTTGCACATCTGAAAGGTTTATTGGCACAATTAATCTCACTTAAAAGCGTATTGGGATTATGCAGAAAAGCGTATTGGGATTATACAGAAGCATATACAACTTAGCTTTTATTATCATAAATCGTCAGCAACGAAGGTTTAATAACTTAAAATATTTTCTGCAAACAGCAGCACGATATTTGTATATTACGGCACTTAAAACAAATTATTAATCCAAAGTTTTTAAATTTTAACGATGATGTGAAATTCATTGCCAACCTTCATGATTGATTTCCTTTTATTAATTATCAACATATTATAATGAACAATTAAACATGATTTAGAGACTTTTTAGATATTTATTGCGACACATTATCCCAGTAGTCCCGAAAGGGATAATTATATCCGGCCTGTGTTAGGCTTGTCATCCGAGAAGTATTCCCACCAGACCATCTTTCCTGTGCAGCCCCTATAAGTTGAGTCTGGTGTTTTTGAAAAACAATTAACACTGAAAAAATTTGCTTTTAAATATTCTGTTTTTTTAGGTTTCTATTAAGCCATGAAAGAAAAATTACCGCAAAACGTAGCAAGTTTTAAGAAACAAGGAAATTGAACTAAATACTAAACTTCCAAATTCTTTATATATTGCTCTAAAACTTTTTTCATTATCCAACTGAAAACCGCATTATTACTTTCACATATTTTCATTAAGGGAGCTGAGAGAACTCAAGCGAAAATTTTCTGGCAAAGACATTAAATATACAAAATATGTATTTTTTTCATATCAAACAATGTTTAAAACCGACCACCAAAAACTGAAACAAAACTGAAGTTAAGAAAGTTGTTGTTTTTATTGAGTACAATTTCCCTTTTTATTTTGATAAAGTTCGTAATCGTTGGAGCATAATTTATAAATTTGTATATTCGTTATTGCTCTCGCCGAATTTACGAGCGCGGTCCAATAAGTCCGTGACTTTTATTTTTCAATATACAGCTCAATTCCGTTCGAAAGCGGAATTGAATTAATGTTTTGGTTCTTCAAAATTAACAAATTTTTCGGAATCTCGTAGAAATGATTTTATTCCGAAAAAATTTTAAATTCTCGTTTTTTGAATAATTAAAAAACGGGATCAATTCCGTTTTCGAATTCGGTGACATGGCTAATTGTATCCTTAGGCATTTGTTTGTGAGATGGTTTCGGCGTTGGGGCCACACATTTTTCCGTCTAACCAGTTCTTCAAGTTTGGGCTCATGACTAAATCTGGAAAGTAGGATAGATGACGGAGCAATTCTTAGACCAATTCACATTTGTATACCCTTGCATTGTCCTGGAAGAAAAAAACTTCTTTTGGCCAAATACGGTCCCTTTTTTATATTCCTCAGTGTACCGACCCAATAATTTAGTATAATATTTGACATTGATTGTTTTGCACATTTGAAGGTAGTCACTATGGATTATACAACGCGCATCCCAAAACCAGGTCACCATGACTTTATCGGCAGTTAATGCCACCTTTGCTTTCTTGGATGCTAATTCATCTAAAGAAACCCACTGTTTTGACTATTGTTTAGTCTCCGATATGTTGTTACAATTCTCATCAACAACAAATCATCCTTATTGCGGTTGACCAACGTCAAACATTCCTGTGAAACTATCACACGATTGCATTTGCAGCGGATTGTGAGCAAACCTATCTCACACCTAAGTGATCATTTAAAATTAAAACTATTGAGTCATGCGAGATACTTATGGCTTCTATAATATCTCACACTAACAATCTCTGATCGTCTATACTTGTACGGCGGCATCGAAATTCACTAAACCACTTCTTTACCATGGAAATGGATGATCCAGAGTCCCCACAATATTTCTCAAGCTTGGCCTTGAATTCAGTGTTGGTTTTTGTTTTTCTTGGACAAGTACTAATGAGATGACCCCTATGTATGCAGTGTATTACTCTGAAGCTAAGAAAATAAGTTATGAGGAGCAGGAAAGAGGGAGTTGTGTTTGTGGGCATATGGCTTGAACCTATCAAGAACAATACAGAAACAGCAAAAAAAAAAATTATCACAGCTTTTAAAATGTTGGAATTAAATTAGTTAAAACTGAAATTTTAAATGCGTTTTTCTCGAAACGAGCTTTTTATAGTTATGACTATGTTGCAATAAAGGAGTGATATAAAGAAAACATAGATGAGAGTGACGAAAACACGTGTACACAGAATGGAAGTACAGTACGCGCTCGATATTCAAGACTAGATTTTTAACTCCAGTTGTGCAAACTGAATTTTCACGATATCAGGATCCAAAAATTTATTGAAAAATTTCATGTTATTAAAATTTTAAATATTATTAAAGTAACTAGAGATTTTGATTTGTTTTTCTTGTAAGCTAAAACATTGCTGTAGCCTTTTCCAAAACGATTTTATGGCATCGTCTACTCTAATTTTGTTTTTCTTATGGGCACTATTGTGTACATTTTCCGATTCTATATATAAAAATTTTACCTCCTCCTCATTACTTTCCTCAGAAAATTCTTCTTTTCGCATAAAATGATGTTTAATCAGACATAAAATTCTCTTTTTTTCATTTTTTTCTCGACAGCTGTATTAGATAGGGGTTATCTAAGAGGAACAGTATTGCCATTTCAATTAAGAAACTTACGAACTTATTGACTTGCCCACGTATCTTCAAGCACAATTGAATATCTTTCTGTTCTTTTTTTTTGTTTTAACAAGCAACTCTTAACTTTGATTGAAAACTTTTTCTCAAAGAAATTTAAATACGAGTATATATTTTTTTTAAAATTTATTCTAAATAGTTTTTTACTTCATGTCCAGTATAGAATAAAAGTAAAGCAAAACAGTCACTTCACATGAAAGAGAAAAATAACAGAAAGAATAATATTGTAAAACTTATTTGTTAGGAAGTCATTGAAAGTAAAATTTGAAAAAGTTAATCTATAGCGGGCAAAGGGAACGACAAAAAAGTATTTACATTTTTCTACAATAGATAGAAAGGCAAATGAGCAATAGTTTCCTGTGACAGAACTTTATTCAAATTTTAAACGCTATTATGAAATTCTGACTCAAACTTAAAAAGTTTGGTAAAACATGTTTTGCAAGCAATAATGTCTTTTCTGCAGTATTAATGTTCTAATTATTTCGTCTCTTGTTAAAAATAATTTATCTGCTTTTGGTGCTGTGTAATAAAACCTTTTATGTCTTACAAGTACTTCTCTCTTCGAGTGTTCATACATATACGATGTTTTTTTTTAGATTTACACAATAACGAAACATAAGCAAAGTTTTTTTTTAATATCAATTAAACAGGATCTATATCACCTCTTTCACACACGGAAAGTTTACTTTGCAAAATCTTAAGCTTAATGGTAGCAAGAGAAAAGAGAGTGGCTCTCTTACACTCGTTAATTTCCATTGCCACCGCCATACTCGATAATTTGCAAAGTAAACTTTCCGTGTGTGTGAAAGATGTATTATATAGGAAATCGTATGACACAGATTGATAGACCTATCACCACGGCTAGTGTGTACTAAACATGCCCAAGAGTGTAACAGGAAGTATGCCGAAAGCTGTTTAACTATGATAATACATATTACGTTTTGCACAAATAATAATATAATATTATGTTGTATGCTGCTGTTTCCTTCCACTAACTACGTTGATTACAAAAACTCATGGCCTCGTGTTATTTTTTGTGTAAGATAAACAATCAGTGTGACCAGATCCAAAAAAGTTTAGGAGAACCACAATGGTGTTAAAAAGTGCTAAAAAATGTTAGCACTTAACATAATGTTAAAACTTAAATATCTTAGTTTTAAGAAAATATTTTCTTTGAAAGTTCATAGAAATTTTTTTAAACAAGAAATTATTTTTTAAACTTCAAAAGTTTTAAGAACACAAAAAAAATATTACTTGAGTTTTAACGCATACGTTAGCTACCAAACACATTAACACTACCACACATCTGTTAAAAAAGTTTATGCAAAAACAGTACGTTAACTATTAAATGTATAAGGAATTAAATTTTTTTATTCTGGCAATGCCGTTTTATGATCAGTTGTAATTTTTTGAATAGTGATGCATGAAAACTAATATTCGAAAATCGATAAATAAATTAAAAAAAAAGAATTATTATTATTACCTCATATCACATATTTTTAACAAACGTGTAATCGATTTAGCTTTTTAATAAATGACGAATGTATAATATTTGGTATATTAAGAAAATTGAGAAAAATTAACAGGACTATTTATACCTTAAACATTTGTATTATTCGAATACCGTCTTTCGTCGTATTCGTTTGATGGAAAGTGCATCACTAACGTATTTCTTATTTATATTTCCTTTTCAAAATTATTATTTTCAATTCCTATAAAATGTAAAGTTCTAATTTACCAAGCCAAGCATAATCCATTGATTTTGTTAATATTTTCATTATAGTTGTGAATTTAAAGAAAAATCAAAGTCAACAAATCAAAACGCTCCTTTATTGCAACGTAGTCATAACTTAAAAAAGCTTGTTTTGAGAAAAAAACATTTCAAACTTTTAGTTTCCATACTAGTCTTAGAATTTTTTTCCTAAAGGAAACAATTTAAAAGTAATTTGAATATATTTTTTGCACAATATAAAAGGTTAACAATTCTGCATTGTTAACTCAAAAAGCTCATCTTTTGAGATATGACTATGTTGCAATAAAGGAGCGAAATGTCATTTTAACGTACAGTTAAAGTGCCTTATTTCAACTTTCAACATATGGTAAGCTAATAATTGTTTTTGGATAGAACATTAGGTAAATTTTCTTAACAAATGCTTACCAAGCTTTATTAAGTTTTTTTGCATACGGCCGTCAGTCTTTAAATTAAATATCACATACATAGACATACGGTGCCGTTGATGTTCCAAACTTTTACATTCTCTACCGTAAAGTCTAGCATTTCTTCCCTAAAATGTTCGTGTAAGTTAAATTTACCAACTTTTAAACTATTTTCTACAGAAAAAAATTGGTATTTTTTAAGCTTAGAAAAATGTTCGGCAAACGTTGTGGAACAAAATACAATTTCGTATTTATTTCTCCATTTCAGGCTTTATAGTTTCTTCCTTAGATTTAAGGGAATTTTCAAAATAATAATTAAAAAAATACGGCATTGGTACAAAGAAATCTTCCAAGCATGAATTTAAGAAATCAAAATGGTCTCCTTTAAAGACAATTTGGTAACAAAGATCTTTTAAAAGCTTGCTAAATGAACAATTGGAAAGTAGTTAATAAATTTCTAAGTCCTAAATCGAAAATGTTGCTGCTAAATCAGCAAAAGAAGTGCTAAATCTAGCACAGAAAGTGTTAAAATGCGGACACTGCAAACAATACTTTGTTTAAATTTACTGTGCAAGTTATCTGATACTTTGCACGCACGTATAGACTCAATCATATATAGCTCGTGACAACAAGTATACCTCCGTATATCGTATTGTATATTTCTCTATCATAAGAAGTAAAACAAATATGTTAAGCGGCTATTAGACGGTCATACATGGCAAGTCATATATAATACTTTAAGAGATATAAAGAGTACTTTAATCATACATAGCCAGTCACATTTGGCACTCTGAGAGAAAGAGAGAGAGAGAGATAGTACTTTGCTATTACACTATCATGCCAAATAAGTCATACTTCATTATAAAAACTTTTCTGAAAGTTTGATTCAAAATTTTTGATTCCGGCTCAAATATTTTTCATATTTTCAAAAGGTTTTCAAAGCCTTTTTGCTTTTTGTCTATTATTTATTAATAATTATAAACAATTAAGTTTTTTATTCGCTATTTTTAGCTTCTACCATTTATACAAATAAAAATTATAAATAGCCTGTTTTCTATGTTTCCCAGGTATCTATATGTCATATAGATAGCTGGGAAACATAGAAAACAGGCTAATCATAATTTTTATTAATAATTATTTTACACATTATTATTTACTCTTATCATTTACAAAATAAATTCAGTAATCATTTTTAAAAAAATATAAAGTATGTATGTACTAAAAAAATTATGTTTTATTAAGTATATAATATAAAATTTAATTATATACTATTTAAGTTTATCATTAAAGTTAAAAAAAAAACAATAAATAATTTATTCAAATATTAACTTCGTATAACTTTTTTTATTTTTTTTTTTATTTATTGAATCTTCAAAATGAACTAACAATAAGTATTCAAATCTTAATACTAAATTTAAAGTTAAAAAATGTGATTTAAAATTAAAAAATTTGATTGTTACTTAAGTCCGGCCAATGCTAGACAAAAAGTTTTATTATGCGGGAGATATTTCGGTAAAATCACCTATTGAGCAATCTGATGGTGGAAACGGTATCTCTTTTTTAAGTATATTACGCACAAGAAGGTTTGGATGAAATTCTAGTTTACTGACATACCTTGTCGCGTACTTAGAAAATTCCTCTTTTACCAGCAGAACACTCAGATCTTTATGAATTCGTGAATTGTTTACATACCATCGGGCTGCAGTAATCGTTCGAAGAATTTGGTTTGGAGCCTTTGGATTTTTTCAGTGTTTGACGCTGAACTGAATTCCGTAGAACCATATAGGCTTTAGTATTGCGTTGTATAACAAAGTTTGCAATCTAATTTCAATGTAGAATTTCTGTCCATAAGCCAATTTAGCTGCGCTGCTTTTAGTTTTAACTCAGTAACCTTTGCTTCAATGTGAGACTTCCACGTTAGCCTACGGTCCAGGTGAATACCAAGGTACTTGACTTCATTGTGCTGCGGGATAGGCGAGTTGTTAATTTGGATAGGCGGACATGTTTGCTTACACAGTGTGAATGTAACATGAGTACATTTCTGTTCATTAACTTTGATTTTCGTATAAATGAATTTATTTTTTAATATAATATTAATAAATAAATTATGTTAAGATTTTTATATTCCACATTCTAACATCCTTACTAATGTTATAAATGTTAAAGTAACTTCGGGTGTCTGTATGTTACCTTTTCACGCCTAAATCGCAACACCGATTTTGATGCAATTCTATATGCAGATACAGATATAATGTCATTTCATTTCAAATAAGTAATTAAAAAAGTTATTTGTTTATAAGTCCTTGATTTACAAGTTGGTGCCAATAAAAACTGTCAAAATCTCTGAAGATGTTTTCTAAAATGTATAAAATGTAATGGATAACTTTACATCATATAAAAAGTCATTACTCTAAATCCTGGTGTAAATGCTACTTTTATAAATGCATTTTTACAAACAATATATCTTAAAAAAGCTCGTTTTGATAAAAGTACTAATATTAAAATTTTTTTGTTGACTTTTTCCATAAAAATAAATTTTTAACGTCACGGAATTAAGCACGGAATTTAGTATTGCGTTTAAGAATTTTAAAAATTTATAACTAATACTTTTCAACGCGTATAGCAGCGCATATGTAATGTCAACATCACTTTAAAATATTATACAAACAAATATTGATTTATTACATTATTCATTATGCATTTTTATTTTTTTTTGAAATTGCAATCTGTCAAATGTCATGGTAAAATATTGGATTGCTGAATTTACAGCACTGCAACAATACCATCAACAGAAAGGCCAAAGGAGGTGGTTACTGGAGATAATATCAGGAAAATCCTCGATATCGTTATGAATGATCGCCGAGTCAAGTTACGTGGATTGTTGAAATGGTAAACATATAATATGAACGTGAGTTCAACATGTTGTGGGAACATTTGCATATAAAAAAGCTATCTGCACGATGGGCGCCGCGTTTGCTCAGTGTCGAACAAAAACGAGTTCGACAGACCATTTCACCGCAGTGTTTGGACATGACAAAGCGTGATCCTTTTTTTTTTTATCTGGGACCAGTACTCAGGGGATAACCCCTACATATGCAGTGCATTGTACTGGAACTAGGAAAATAAGTTGAGATAAGGAGGAAAGAGGGAGTAGTGTTCGTGGAGGTTTAACTTAAACAATAACAACACGAAAGACTAAAACAAACTCTATTGCAGCATTTAAAATGTTGGAATTAAATTCGTTAAAACTGATCAGTTACCAGTGTATATACCTTCGACACTGCTCAGATTTTTGGGGTTGATTAATAAGTGTTGATGAAACAAGGGTCCACAACTACATACCTGAAACCAAAAACTAATCGAAACGATGGGTGGATGCTGATGGAAGTGCTCCGAAGAAGGCGAAGACAGTGAAATCAGCTGGCATGGTTATGGCCACTGTATTTTGGTATACACACGGAATATTGCTCATCGGTTATCTTGAAAAGGGATTCACAATCACAGGAAAGTATTATCGTGCATTATTGGATCAATTTATTGACGCAATTAAGAATTTATAGAAGAAAAAAGTGCTCTTTCTTCAAGACAACGCTCCGGTCCACTCAGCATTAGATACGATGCTAATATTACGTGAAATATTCGAATTTGTTGATATTCCACCTTATAATCCAGATTTAGCTCCTAGTAGCTTTTTCCTGTCTCCTAACTTTAAAAAATGGCTCGCAGCAAAAAGTTTCGTCTCAAAAGAAGAAGTTTGGAGGTTCCCAAAAACATATTATTCAGATAGTATAAAAAAAGTAGAAATTCCGTCTTACTAAGTGTGTTGAGCTAAAAGCAGACTATGTTGAGGTATAAATGGTTTTTGAAAAAAAAAATATTTTTCTCCATCATTAGTAGCTTTAATATCAATCCGCCCTATTCAATATCAAACGGCCACATTTAAAAAAGAAACAAATGCTCTTGCTTCAAGACAACAACGCAAAGTTGTTGTCTAGTGGGTCACACAGCAATAGATAGCATGCTATTTACGTGAAATACACTTTGAATTGGTTCATCATCTATTTTATGGTCCAGATTTTGCTCCCAGTGACGTTTTACTGTTTCCGAAATGGAAAAATGGCTCGCAAGAAGAAGATTCATCTTAAACGAAAAAGTGATTATTGAAACTAACACGTATTTTGAAGGGTTCCCAAACTCGTATTATTCAGAAGATATTAAAGAAGTTAGAATATCATCTTACTAAGTGTATTGAGCTAAAAGGAAGGACTACATTGAGAAGTAAATAATTTACAAAAAATGTTTTTTTCCTATTTAAGTACATTTAGTATCAATATATGTATATAACATATATAGCAAGTCATTACTTAACTACTTCTTAGTAATGCAGGTGCTGAGTACTATGATATTGAAAAGTATGTTCTCAGGTAAGTGTAACACATTACCAAGTTTTCGCTGGGTAATATAATAAAACGCATATGAAATACCATTTCTGAGAAAACCATCAGACCTACAAATATTTTTCTTTAACCATTCTATTACTCTTTCGATTCATGGATTTGTTATTGAAATTCAGTAAAATCTGTTCACGTAGAGCTGAGATATATCTTAAATTCCGAAAAAATAAATTTTTTTTTTGCAATTTTGCATGAAAATAAAAATAAAAAATTGATTGTTCTCCTTCAAACTAAACACAATTATTTGGCGTGCCGATTAAAGAGCAAAAAAAAAAATTTATTTCCCGATATCGTTCCATATATACCCAAGCGAACTTAAACAACTTTTTTTGCTTAAAAGCAGTTCTGGGGCCAGATTCCGCAACTATGATTTTTTTTTACCAGTGAACACTCAAAATAAAACAAAATGATAGGCACAGTGTTCACTTTTCATTAAAAAGCGAATCCGTAAAAAACAATGAATTTTATTGTGCTGAATGTGTTTCTTCAGGCTGAATGATATGCTGATTTGTCAATTTAACTGTGTCACACAAGTTATTGAATAAATAATTTTAATATACATACATAATCCTTTTGTTTATTTTTTTCAAGTTCAAAATATTTTACAAAAAACTAAAATTCACTGAAGATTTTAGAGTGAAAAACTTATTATTAAGTGTACACTTTAAATGTCAAAATTACTCATTCTCACCATTGCGGGGTCAAAAATCTAAAGTGAACACTGACATTGGTGAACATTTCAAAATTCATCGTTGCGGAATTTGGCCCCTGGTAATAAAATAAGGTTATTCATATATGAAAAATGAAAATTTCCGATATAGGTTCATTTGTATTTGAGATATAGCCTAAACTGTTTTTTTCATGAAACCATTTTTTTGTTTTTTGACTTCTGGTTATTAAAAAAGGTTATATGTATGAACGTCAACTTTGTTTGCTTAAAAGCAGTTGTGATAATATAAGGAGGGTACTAAAATACAGAAATTGAAAGTTCCGATATCGGTCCATATACTTATATCCAAGCTCATTTAGTTCAAATTTATAATAAATACTAACGGCCTTATTTATAAAATTTTTTTAAATGTTTATTAAGCTTTTATTATACAAAACCTATATGGAAATCAGGCAACAACAGCTTAATAAACATGAAATTTTTTTTTTATAATTAAGGCAGTATATATTTACGTTACTAGTATTGCAGTGGTATTATAGTTTCGTACAATGCGCAATCTGCAACACCAGTAGTAAGAATAACACTGTTACTACGATTCACAACAAACTTTTCTAATGTGAAAAGGTCTTAAAATAGTTGGGAACTTATTGCATTTACTGATTTGAAAACTAGATAATAATTATCCAAGTTTCGATTTTTTTTTCATTCATTTATTTATTGAATCTTCAAAATATGAACTAACAATAAGTATTCAAATCTTAATACTAAATATAAAAGTTATTTAAGTCCAGCCACTGCTAGACAAAAAAGTTTTATTTTGCGCAAATAATATCGGTAGAATCACCTATTTAACGTTGTGATGGTGGCAAGGGTATCCCTTCTTCTCAACCGAGAGTGGCCGCCAAAATTAAGTATGTTACGTGCAAGATTCGATTTAAAAAGAAAATTGTTTTGTCGTAAAAACTTGTTTGTGCCAGTGGTATTCGCAAAATTTAAAGCAAAAATGTCTAATTTCCAACAAAGTTTTTAATAAAACTGATTTGTTTTTAGAAAATTTTACTTCAATATCTTTAAAAGTTCTTTTGTTGTTACTTTATTTTGTATATATTATATGTTCTTTTTTTGCTGTATTTGTAATTCGCATAAAAAGAAACTTCATTATTTAACTTTTGTCAACTGTTTCTTGTTTTCGTCTGTCGTATCTGTAATTCAAAGCTTTCAATACCTTGTCATTTGTTGGTTTTGCCAATGTTCTGTAAGCTGAAAACGAAACAATAAGAAAAATGTTTTTGTTTTGTAGCTTATCTAGGCTAATGATTGACTAAAAATGAGCAGAATGAAAATAGAGCAGCGGAAAAGGAAGTGGGTGCAGACATAGTGTACAGAAATAAAGCACAACTTTGCTTCATTTGTTTTTATGACCAACGAAAGAAAAACTTTATCTCTCTAAGGTCTTATAGAAAAAGTTTTAGTTTTCACAAACTAATTATTAAGAATTTCATTTAAGAAATGTTGTTTGTCATTTTGTCTTTTTGTTTTCGTTTTCTTTGAAATTCTATGAGATTCGTTAGATTTGAAATTGACTGCTGTAGTAATAATGATAAAGAATATATTTTAATTAAATATCTGATGGACAACAATAAAGCTAAATGATGATATATAGATCTAAGGAAAATAAAGTGACAATTTTTATGTGGGAGTGAATTTTGATATGAAAATCATCACTCATAATCTTCGGCGTAACTTAGCTTAGCTTCTTATGGATAGATAATTTTACCAAGCCCCTTTTTTGAATTTACCTGAAATGGCGAGCCCTTATGTTTAGTCAATTTTGTTTTAACGCCAATGCTAATCAAACTTGAGTTTTAAGGAGAAAAAATTTAACCAAGGCAATTTTTACGCTACCTGTTTTAATATATCTAAGATCGGTGAACGCCTAGATCAATCTGGCTAATAATTTTGTTAGTTTGTATTATTCCATAAAAATGTTTAACTGCAAGAAAAATTACCCACGTCTACTGCTTCATACCCAACTTTAACTATTCAGACAATTTGGCAATATCACTAGTAAAAGTGTAGTATATTCGGCTGTATCAAGTCTTAAATACACTTCGCAATAGTTAAATAAATATATGTATTATAAAATTGAACTCAATATGCTGTTTTACTTTATAATAATGATACTTCATGAAATTCTTAGATATAAACTAATAAATTCCATAATATGACAGTACGAAACATAATGAAAATAGTTATTTCAAGATAAAAAATTATAAATAGCTTGTTTTCTGTTTCCCAGCTATCTAGCTACCCTAATCATCAGTAGACTGTGGAAATTTGTGAAAGATATTCTCAAACATTCAATTTTATATCCCAACAATGTAAATAAATTTTTGAGAATTTAAAAAGAAAAACGCTCTAACAATACCTGTCAAAACACAAAAAACAAGCTTTTTCATTTATACACGTGTCTTACATTTCTTTACACGTTTTAAACAATTTTTTTTTTTTAAAGTGTGGAAAAGCACATCCTAGCCATCTCTACGTCGACATTTCATATTTCAACACATATTAGTATAAAAAAAAAATGTCAGGAATGAAAAGAAAAAATAAAAAAAATACCGCAGTTAACTTAGTCACCAGTATTTATTAATATTTAAATTTGGAAATATGTTCTTATAGTCACGAAGAAAGTTCATATCGAACTTCTATTCTCAGCTGTCAGTTGATTGCTAGAGATAGCTTTAACATTTGCTCTCGAGGCTTTATTGTATAAAAACTGGTTATACATTTATGACTCAAAATATTGTCCATCGCTAGCTACTACTTTTTTCCATCTTTCGAGCAGCGCACGAATTCCGCGATAAAAAAACTGGTCATCTTTAGAAGTGATCCACAAATCTATCCAATTTTTTACTTCTTCGTAAGATCAGAAGTGCTGGCTAGCCAGATAGTGTGTCATTGATCAAAACAAATCATAGTGAGGCAGCAACGTCTGGAGAATACGAAGGGTTTGGTAGGACTTCCCATTTCGACGTTTCCAAGTATGTCGTGACCACTTTCGCAGCATGGAGTCGAGTATTGTCATCCTGTAAAACCATGTCTCTTGTTGTCTTGCAGCCTTGCTCGGGTCGAATGCATTAATTACGTTCAATAACAATCGTCTGTGATTATTTCAGTTAGTTGTAAGGCCACCTAATATACTACGTCGAGCTGGTACTACCAAATTTTGAGCACGACTTTGGAATCGTGATTATTCGGTTTGCCCGTCAACAATTTATTTAGATTGTTGGGGTATAAAGTTAAATGTTTGAGAATATCTTTCAAAAATTTCCAAAGTCTACTGATGATTAGGGTAGCTACTATGAAATGTCGATATATAGACAGTTGGTATTAACGATTTTTTATTTTAATCGTTGACATATAATTTTCTCTTATGTTTGTTTTTTTATGAAAAACAAACCTAATATTAATTTTAATTAAATTAATTTGAATTAAAAAAAATTATTGCAATGTTGATAAAGTGTACATAAGTCAACTATATTCCTGGGCTATCGTATTGTACATCACCTACTGTTGGTACAATCATAACAATTTTAATAACTAACTAATGTGAAAATTATTGACGAAATGTTTAATAACTTCTTTTTATTTCAGCTTGAACACATTGATATCGAAATCATTTTGCAATTATTAAACCCGACTAGTTTTTACTTAATATAATAATTTTAATACAGTGTTAAATAAATGAAATAGTATTGTTTATCCTCTTTTTATTAATATTATGGTAATAAATATATGGTTATACGAGGGCGGTTCAGAAACTTCTTAGCCTAGCACAAAAAGCGCGGTATAATCAGAAAAAGTTAAGTGTTTTGGAAACTTCCATCTCTGCTATGCATCTGCGATTTTTTTACAATGGAAAAATTTGAAATGCGTGGTGTCATTAAACATTTACATAAAAAAGGTTTATCGGGACAAGAAATTCAGAATGCTATGTGAATGAAAATTGGGTTGCTGAACTTAAACGTGGTCGTACAAGCATTGAAGATGAACCACGTAGTGGACGTCCAAAAACAGCACCAATAACAGAGACTGTAGGCAAAGTGCATGATATTGTATTAAATGATGCGTGAAATAGCTAATATCATGGGCATTTCAAATGATCGAGTCCAGGTAATTTTGCATGAAGAACTACTCGTACAAATGAAAAATCTTTCTGCAAGATGGGTGCCGCATTTGTTAACAGTCGACCAAAAACGCATAAGAATGAACATTTCTCAAGCTTGTTTGGATCGTTTTAAGTGAAATAAAATGGATCTTAAGCGTCGTTTCATAACTGTTGATGAGACATGGATCCACCTCTATACTCCAGAGACAAAAGAACAATCCAAACAATGTACTGAAGCTGGAGGAAGTGCCCCAAAGAAGGCAAAAACAATTCAATCGGCTGGTGAGATTATGGCAACGGTTTTTTGGGACTTCAAAGGTATTTTATTGATTGACTATCTGCAAAAGGGTAAAACAATAAATTCAGAGTACTATTGCAACCTTTTGGATCAATTAAATGTACAAACTCGAGAAAAACGTCCTGGTTTACAATACAAAAAAATAATTTTTCATCAAGACAACGCACCAGCGCACAAGAGTATTTTAACAATGGCTAAAATCAACGAGTTAAAGTACGAGTTGCTGGACCACCCACCTTATTCTCCTGATTTAGCTCCCAGTGACCACGTAGTGGACGTGGTCTCACTAGATTTGGGAACAGTGACCTGTTCCCAAATCTAAAAAATTCCTTGCTGGCAAGCGTTTTACCTCAAATCAAGATGCAATTACAGTTGTAAACCACTATTTTGAAGACCTTGAGGAAAACTATTTAAATCAAAGGATAGAATTGCTAGAAAAGCGTTGGACTAAGTGTCTTGAAGTTTCAGGAGATTATATTAAAAAATAAAAATATTTTTGAAAAGCTTACTATTCTCTTTCGTTGATAGGCTAAGAAGTCTCCGAGCCGCCCTCGTATGTTAAAGAAGCAGTCTGCTTGTTTATTGATAGTAATATGGTTGGTTGATATAATAACATGGTTAGGTTTGATATTAATATAGTAATTTTTATTAATACTGAGCTTACCTCCAATTATAATAAAGTTGAATCAGAATTTAGTATAGTTATTTGTACAATGTTTCTTACAAAACTACGGTGAGGCAATATAATATATTCAATATTTAGAATATTGTCAACCATATATTTTTTTCTACGTGTAGGATGTATTTATTTCGACGAAAGCAAAGTTGTTACAATATTATAAACACTTTTTCCTTGTTTGCATTTAGATTTTATTGACCCAGATTTTCAGTAAATCAAATAGATTTTTCATGCTCATTAAATAAATGAAAGAATATACGTAGGAATCTAGCAAATGACTCTCAGACGTCAAGAGATGTTAAAAAAAGATTTAATTTTGTTGCACAGTGTAACTCGTATCTTGCTCGTAGTATAACTTTGTTACTTCTGTTTTATATTCGTATAAAAACTGGCGCACAAACAAATGAATGCCCCCAGAACAATTTTTATGATTAATGTTGACTTACAGAGAAATAGTGTTTTTGCCTGGTTGTTTGTGGTGTCTTTCTTTGAATCCGTTGCATGTATCTTAATGAAATGTGACAATTATATGTAATAAATATGCACATTAGCGTTAATTTTTTTGTCGCACTTTTTATCGTGAATACTTGTATAAGGCAAGTATGTTTGTATAAATAACAGCAAATTTTTTAATTTAAAAACCGCATTAAAACAAACTGTGAAAATGAGGTCATTTTTGTTTTATTTAGATTTTAAATACTGCTAAATTTTTGAGTGAATAGTGTTAAGGCATAAACAAAGATAGTAATGCACGTAGAGACTGGTGGCAGAAAGAATTAAAAAATCTGTTAAAATTTTTGGCATTCCGAAAACTATCTTGCTTCAGCGAAACTTGTGGGGAAAAAATGTTTTTTACGGAGTTGTAAAATTTTAAGTTGGCAGCACTTTTTCAACTGGCTACGATTTTGTCAACTTTTAACTGATTTACGTTTAGTTTTAAGTGGTAAAGTAGCTCTGCGCTGAATAACAGCTCTCGCGTTGTCGTAATTATTTCTTAAGTCAGACTTATTTTTGTTCTTTGGCCTTCGAGAGTTTAGCGTCTCACCTGTACTGGTTAATTGTTTACCTCAACTAACCGTATTAGTATATACTTTTTTGAGGTATATTGTCGTTATAGTTAGTTACAACGCCGCTATAAATTACTTTTAATACCATCGTGGGCATATGGTCTCCGTAAATCGGTCCATGCCATGCAAGAGCCGGCCCATTTTGGTCCCTTCTTGACCCCTTTGTGCTGTCTTATTATCGCAATGCTCATTACCATTTCCACTACAAAGTATTTTATATTCTAATTTGGACTCTTCTTTTTTTCAAATTATCTTTAGCTTTATTTATTTTTAATTAAAATTACAACAAATCTTAAGCTAAAAGCACTAATCTTTAGTTATACTAAAAGATCTATCCACAGTACTCGTATTATGTACTTTATGCGCAATTTTATACTTTTCACTGTCATATGTATATATTTGGGCCCTCTAATCTTTCTGACATTCCAGCTATATAACCTAATGATTTCTATATAATTGGTTCAGAAACATTAATACTATCTGATCTTCCTTTTATGCTGAATTGTCTTATCAATTTGCAAATAAGTTCATTAGGAAAACTATATACATAGGTACTATAGGCAATAAACTTAAGACCAGTTTAGCAGGACGTATATCTAGCCAGAAATATAGGAGCTATAAATATTCGTATAGAACTGGATTATCGAGTCATTTTCGCTATTTCAATCATTATTTAGATTTTGGGGGTACAACTATTTTAAATAGGGAAAGTTATTGCAAACGTAACGTAAATATATGTTAGATATGCTACATATTACTAATGTATGGTTATTCTGAATTTTAAAAAGAGTAAAAATGGATTGGTTCAAATCTATAGATATTTAATACATGAGGAGTAGCAGAACAAAACGAGTTTTATTGATTTATTTATTTAGTTCTTTTTTTCTTTCTTTTTATTTCTTTCTTTCTTTTTATTTCGATATCGATGCGTGTTTGTTAGTTTTTTTTAACTATATTTATTTTTGAATTTTAGTTCAGTATCCTTTAGCTTGAGATATTACTAAAATCCCCTCACCTCACCAGAAGCAACACGGTAGCTTCAAATTCCGCACTATAGCAAGTGACCGTTAATAGTTCACATACACGTTCCAAGGCAAGAACGGGAACCGAATATGACAAACCGGTTCCGAATCGGTTAGTTAAGCGGTTTCAAGTTTTTTTTGGGGATTTTCCGAATTTGGCTTCAGCAATTTGCAACTTTAATCTTCACACTCTTATCAGAGATGGCCAGAAATTGAAGATTTGTTCCTACGATAGGTGCTACTAATAGGATGATGGCCCTTTTGCGCAAGAAATTTAGTGTCCGTGTTATTTCTCGTCATTATCGTGCTAATTGCCCACTGCGTCTATATGATTTGGGCACAATTAGGATTTTGTTTTTGGGGGTATTTAAGAGAAAAAGTGTACGGCAATAAATAAAAATACTTCAATAGCTAAAGGATGATATATTCCAGCACATTTACTACCCGGAACTATATCTCAAATTGACTAATTCCTCGCATAGAGGTATGT
Source organism: Thecocarcelia acutangulata (assembly GCA_914767995.1). Lineage (NCBI taxonomy): Eukaryota > Metazoa > Arthropoda > Insecta > Diptera > Tachinidae > Thecocarcelia > Thecocarcelia acutangulata. Next base: position 126,280,230 of record OU612094.1, on the reverse strand, counting down.
CACCAAAGTTCTGACGACTATTCCACCGTTATTTTGGTTCACACATAATTGTCCTGGAACCTTATATCATAATAAAATATATTATGCTAAGACTCTGAAAACTTTTTGTTTTATTTACAATGAACACCGTGCGGTTTGGTTGGATTAGCCTTTATGTATGTTCAAAGTTTAGTTTCATGAACTTTCGGCCCTTTACTATTGTAACTTGCATTTTAAACTAAAACGCAATACTCACTAAAAAGTCATGTACAATCCAATTAAAAAAAATTTGCGCTTCAATTAGACAATAATTATAAGATAACGTAGTGGATTTCTATATATTTCAAATTGAAAAATGATGAAGTAATGTTAATTTAAAATGAAAGCGGATTTACAATAAAACGCCTTTACGCTATTTCAAAATCATATCTGTAATATGCACCCGTGCAGATCAATAGGACTATAAAATTTTGACTAGGAGACTATCTTATATAAATTTTTTCTTTTGATTTTGTGGCATACGATGTATTACCCAACTTGAGCTTGGTTTTTTTGTAAAAATTAATTTTGTAGTTTGATTTTAATAAAATTGGATAGGTAGTTTAGTGGTAAACTACAATAGGGTGCAAAAATGAGTACATGTTTGTGTATTGTGCACCTTTAATTCCATAAAAATTGAAATGGTGTATTAAATAAAATTTTTCTAATTTTATGGTTTAGTACTTAACAAAATAGCTTAACAATTAAAATCAAAAGTATTAAATTCTTAGGGAAAAATTAAGCTTTTTGGAATGTTAGTACCTATAATGTTTAGTCCAATATCCTTTGTTGCGTAAAACTTTTTCCTCCTTTGGAATGCCTAGCCAATCATAGAGAATTCGTGGCCAAAGTTCGTCCAAAGCAGTTTGTAGTGATTGGTAAAATACTTAGCTTCTTTTCACGATTTACCACGAATTCCCAGTTGGACCTAGGTCGCCGCTTTGCGCTGGTCTCTCTATCAACTTGGAATTTCGATCTTTTAGGCTTTCTTCCGCAATTTTGGATGAATGATTAGAGTTGATATCTTGCCGAAAAACTGCTTCTATTGCAGGAAAGGCTGCTTTTGTCTACAAAAACGTTAAGATTGGTTTTTAAACCATGCAGCTAGTCTTCTTTTTTCATTAAATTTTGTGCAGTAGGTACATTGCAGCGGAAAAACAAAAATCTGCCTTGTCGTTAAAAATCATTTAGATGAATTTTGCCACAGAGCACAGAAACTGACCGAGTGATTACTGGAATCTGGTCACATGTATCAATTTCAATCGTTTTCAGTCCGATAGTAAGTAATATTACTAAAAACGCCGAGGAAAGCGACTTCAAAGAAACCGTGTTAAGGAAACAGTAAAGTGTGGCGAAAGCAGCGACATGAGTTAAGACTGCTTCATTTGTTGGTGCATTGGCCAACTGCAAAAAAATTTTGATGGCATAATACAGAAAGAAGACTAGCTGCATAGTTTACAGGCCAATCTTCACGTTTTTGTGGACCAAAGCACCCTATCCTGCGATGGAAGTAGTTTTTCGGCAGGATAGCGACTTTAAGCATACCTTCAAAATCGTGAAAGAAAGGCTCAGCGTTCAAAATTTCCGATTGAGAATTTGTAGTCTATCGTACAAACTATTTTGGACGACCTTCGGCCACGAATTCTCTACCATTGGTTAAACATGTCAAAAGAAGTAATTCATAAATTGGTAGCAAGTATTGCAAAATGTATAGAAAATGATTTCGCAGCAAAGTATATTAGACTAAATACTAATAATATTACCATATCGAAAAGTTTTCAAATTTAGCAAACTTGAGTACACGCGAGTTGTTGCGGTTTAGTTAATTTTTCTTTAAGAATTTAATACTTTTAATGTTAAATGTTAATCTATTTTGCTAAGTACTAAAACATAAAAAAAATTAAAAAAGAAAAATTGGATTTAACACACTATTTAAATTTTTATGGCATAAAAGGTGCACAAGATACAAACGTGTACTCATTTTTGCACCCTACTGTATACTCGTATATATGATTAAGCAGTGATCTCTCAAGTGTCTGTTTCTGAAAATGCTTTACAGTAAAAGAAATGCGAAAACAACCCGTTCTTGTTATAAAAATATATGTGCAACTATTATGTCTATACTTATTTAAGAATATATAATTTTTTTTTATAGTTGTTTAAGTGTATCGAAGGGTAAATTCCAAACTGAGAAGTTAAATCTTATGCAATGTTATTAGTGGAAAATATTGTAAACAAATGTTTCTAATCAAATTTGCTAGCTTTGTGACGTCTTCGGATTTCCTGCCACTAACAGTGTTGAAGTAAATATATAAACACTTCAAAAATTATTCATAAAATTTCATCGAAATGCATAATTGTAATATGTTTTCATTTCATTTACTTAATGTAATTTCATTTGTCGCGTCATCATTATCACCCAAGAGGAGTCAAGAGATTACTTAGTGATTAAAAGATTTTAATTCGTTTGCATTATATGACTGAAAATTAAGGGAGAAATAGAAGAAAACAGAAGCAGAAACAAAAAAACGAAATGCAAATAAGTATTCATACAGATTGCTGATGTTCATCAGTTTACTTTGAAGCAGCTCATCAAGATAAAAAATGTCAAGTTCAAGTACTTACACTCGTTGTCGCAGCATCATTCTGAATGTATTTTCGTTTCTTTTTATGTTTGTTGTATGACAGCACCAGCAGCTGCATAATTTTTCATAATGATTACAGTCGGATTTGACTTGAAAAGTGTTGTTCTTTTGTAAATATTCTTAAGCAGTCTTTGTCAGATGGAATAATGCATTAATTTTGACATTTATAATAAGTGTTTAAGAAAGTTAAAGATGTTTTATCTCATTTCGCGTTTTCTGTGGTAAAATATTATGTCATAAATGTAAGGGTGATTATAAGAATATTTTTCTGCCACAGTTTATGTGATTTGGAAAACAATTCAAGTTCAAATTGCAACCCTTTGAAAAGATAATATGTGAATTATTCTTATGATATTTTTTTTTTGCGATTTCACACTACTACAAAGTAAATTGTTGAACGAGCATCACGTCATGTGATGTCTGCGTATGTTGTTCCCCTTATTACAGTACTAGTGGACCTGAGATATTCTTCAAGTTAAACTTCTTTCTCCAGAGAAGGTATTCAAAGTGTTCGGATGCAGCTTTCCAATTGTGTTCATTCGCCGATGTTCTCAACTGTGGTCGTGGCCAACCGTCTATCAAGCTTTCTGCGAATCTCATTCTGAAGTTTCCACCCCCCGGGGAACAGGTTTTGTCTTGGCACGTACCAAACCAATTCCGTTTTACGGGGTATAGAGGGAAAGGAGTCCCGCAGAACGGGTCCCCGGGTTGTTTGGCTTGCAATTCAACCCGGGCTAATCATGGTTGAGGTGCCTGCCTGGGCTGGAACGTTCTGCTTGTGGCTTAAACCTAATGGCGTGGGAAGAGGAAGTTAGTGAGCCTGATAATTGTGTGATGCATGGCTTTTTTCAGGGGCTAACAACCCCCAAGGTGCTGTTGCTTTGCCACAGATATCTGTACTTTAAGGAACCAGTGGTTATGGTTGGACGGGTGAGTTGGTTTAAAGGCTGATACTGAGTCGGCCTACCAACTCATTAAGCTTTGTCTTCCATTGATTGCTGAGAACTTGCATACATAGAAAGCCCGAACTCCTAAATAAGGGGCTGCCCATATGGCTATAAATATATGGCAAGAATTGCTACCTGTATATGCCTGGTAAACCACACGGGGGCGCTGGTGAATCGTGAATAATTCACTCCGTGGAATAGGTCCACCATCAGATAAGGCCGTAAAGGCAGGTGCTGATGTAAATCTTTTTCACAACTGTTCGGTAAATGAAAACAATCTAAGTAAATACATAAACTTTCAACTGAACACACAAGAAATTTCAGAAGGCAGTTATTTTTTGGCACTTCCTAAAAGTGAAATATATCTTTTGCGCGCTCTCTCTCTCTCTAGTGTTTCAACCCCCAACCTACACATGCAGGGAAGAGGTTTTGCCTTGGCGTATTCCTAAGCAGGGTACTCTGTTTTTCGGGTAAAGAGTCCCTCGTTTGTTTTAGCAAATAAAACTCTAGGAACAAGTATGACTTATTTTGTGTTGGCTTCTGAAATCCTTATCATGGATGTAAATTGATAGAACGGTGATCAGCGTGACTCACGGGTGGTTCTGCTCGCAATTCAATCCGGGCTGATCATGATTGAGGTGCTTACCTGGGCTGGAACGTTCTGGATATGGTTTAAACCTAAAGGCGCAAGAAGGGGCAGTTAGTATCCCTGCTAATTTTTGTTGTAGGGATTTTTTCGGAGACTAACAACCCCCCGAGGCGCTGTTACTTTGCAACAGACCTTGCAACCCCCGAGGCGCTGTTACCTTGCAACAGATACCTGTGTTGTAGGGATCCAGTAGTGGTGATTAGACGAGTAAATTGGTTTAAGTGCTGATGCTCTTAGTGAGCTTCGGCCTATCAACTCATTAGTCCATTGTCTTCCATTGGTTGCTGAGAAATTGCATACAGGAGTTAGGAGGATTAAAAGACCAGAGCAAGGAGTTGCCTATATGGCTACAAACATATGGTAAGAATTGCAACCTGTGTGTGCCTGGGAAGGCAAAAAGGTGCGCTGGTGAATCGTGAATACTTCACTCCGTGGAATAGGTCCATCATTAGATAAGGCCGTAATTGTAGCTGCTAATGTAAATCTTTTTCACTCTCTAGCGTTTCGAATAGAAAAAAGTGTATTCTGCGTCATCTGCAAGATATTCTTCGTTACATGCAGTAGCAAATAAAACTACACATTGGATATATGTAGGTATTTCCTGAAGTAACCTGGTAACATCTGAGCCAGGTAATAATTCACATCACCAAATGCTCTTCCCACGAAGATCTGGGTATTTGGTACTAGTCAGAGCGCAGACCTAACGTCCTTTCGCTAGACCACCGAGTCTGTCAGTTTTTTATTTTTTGTTGCTTTCCTGCCTCAGCTGATAATAGACTCGATGTCGAATCCTGTTTGGATCTCCGTAATTGTATACACTCTCTAATCTGAAGGTCTAAAGGGACAGTGCCAGTTACCATCAGTACTGCAGTCTTGGGAAAAGTGCGATAAGCCAAGATATATCTCAAACCTGTATCCCTGCAAACGCCCATACATCACTTCCATATAGAATTATGTTGTTATGAGCCATGTTTCCACTACAAAGAAAAAGACTTGTTTTGAGGAAAACATGCCGAAGTGTTCCATATATCAAGTAGTGTTTCGAAGTGTTCCGTATATCAAGTGTTTTTAATTTCGAATTTTCGAAGTCAGTTTGACGTTATGTTATTTTCAATTTTTTTGTAATTTTTGTGAAATTTAAATGCGTCAGTTTATTAAAACTGGTTTCTATTGCGATGTACATATTGTACTATACAGACAGTGGAACACTATAGCAAATATGAGTATATGGGTATTTTAATGCTTCTTCGCCTGTTTCTTCTTGAAAATCATGTTTCCTTTTTGGTTTCCAAAATATGACAATGTTTTGATATCTTGCATGTTTTTTTAAAATAGTGTTTTCTGTTCTGCATTGATAACCTTCATTCGTTTAAGGATCTTTCCTGAATCCTGAAAATTATGGATAGAAGGGCCATGTTAATAAAATCGGAATTTTGCTCTTAGACTCAATCTTTCTGCGCTTTGAAAGAATTTTGCTTTAATATATGTTGGTACATACATATGTACATTATTTTATTAATGAGAATATATTTACGGATTATTAAATATTGTTATGCATAGTTCTAAGTTCTGGTTTATTAAATAAAATGTTGATAGAATGAATTGTAGTATTGAATAGCTCCGTTAAAATGGCAAAGTAACATAAGACAGGACTTCATTGCAGGGAAAAACATTGGTAGGAAAAAACATCTTGTCCTAAAAAGAAACAAATGGTATGGATGTTAAAAGACTATTGCGAATCAAATCATAGGTAAAAACATTTGCTTGGTTTCCTCTATTTCGATTTTGTTGATTATTTTATGCTGACGAGCGTTTCCGCCATAAACAAAGGTGGTAATGTCTTTGGAATACATGCGCAGACTTGTCATTACGAACAAGAGTGCCAGAGTAACTGCTAAATAGTCTGTTTTAGCCGGAGCGCAGTTGTAAACTCATATATGCTGCAGAAAAATATGAAACTTCTATCATATTCTAAGTCCCATCTGCCATTCCACAAAAACTTTTCTTTATTGCTCTTCCATATATAGGGTGTTTTTTTAAGCCCGATAGAACTTGAAATTGTAAAAAATAACACAAAAAATTAAATTGTAATCAAAATTTTTTTTTTATTCGAAAGATCAATACGTGACATTAACATTTGAAAATGATTTCGGGCATATGGGCACCGCGGCTGTTCTTGACGAAGCGCATTCTGGACGTCAAATTTTGGGCCACTTTTTCGAGCACTGCTGGCCGTATGTCATGAACAACACGAACAATGCTGGCCTCCAAGGCGTCAATTGTTGCTGGTTTATCAGCATAAACCAGTGACTTTACGTAGCCCCACAGGAAATAATCGAGAGGTGTCAAATCGCACGACCTTGGAGGCCAATTGACAGGTCCATTTCTCGAAATCAACTTATCGCCAAATTTTGATTTCAGTAAGTCGATGGTTGCGTTCGCCGTATGGCACGTAGCGCCATCCTGTTGAAACCACATCTCCTCCGGATCAATGTCATCCATATTTTCAAACAAAAAATCATTGATCATGGTGCGGTAACGATCTCCATTGACCGTAACGCGAGCTCCGGCATCATTTTTGAAGAAATAAGGTCCGATGATGCCACCAGCATGAAAACCGCACCAAACAGTGCATTTTTCTGGATGTAATGGAGTCTGTAGGGTCTCTTGTGGATTGGTCTCACTCCATATGCGGCAATTTTGCTTATTAACAAACCCGTTAAGCCAAAAATGCGCCTCATCGCTGAACACAATTTTGCGATAAAACAATGGGTCAGTTGCCAACTGCTCTAGATCCCAATTTCGTAGCGTTGTTCAAGCGTGAGTCTATTCATGATGATTTGTCAGAGTATACTGAAACAAATAAAAAAAATGTTTCATCAAAATTTAATTTTTTGTGTTACTTTTTACAATTTAAAGTTCTATCTAGCTTAAAAAAACACCCTATATTATAAACACGTACATATAGGTACAAATCTTGGCCGAAAAAAATTAAAAAACTAATTGTTTATTAATATTTTTTATGACAAATGAAAACATTATTTTTTCGGGTTTTACAATTATATTATTGAGTAAGAGTAGTGTTGCTCAGAACATTTTCGAAGTGTTTTGCTCCAAAACACGTATATTGAGGTGTTTTCTTCTTTTCAAAAATGTATGGGAAAACATGTTTAATTCTACTTTTGCGTAAAACACGTGTTTTCGAGTAAAACTCCTATGTGGAAACACACTATTATTATAATTTTAAATTTTAATTTATATGTCATTCTCATATAATCTTTCAAATATATCGCTAACATATGCATAAATATATACTCCCAAATAAATATCACATAACGTTTCAATGACATTCATATTTACGTATACTCGAAAGTAAAAATGTAATATACAGAAATCGTCAAAAAACGACCTTAATTCGTCAAATTTTCAACGTGTTATTTTCAGCACCCGAAACAGTCAAAATGAACGATAAGTCGTCAAATATGACAGCAGTGGTGGTTAACATTCAACAACGGCCCTTAAAATTTAACCACCCGATAGTTAAAATTGTGCGTTTTGGTTGGACTTGTCTTTAGTATAAATACCTTTAATCTGCTATAAATTGTTCTTTAAATAATATTTATTATATTTTAATTTATAGCTATGTTCATAGCACATGAATATTTATGTATGTAAATACTTAATGTAAAGTTTGTTGAACTTCTATTCATTTGATGCTGTTGTACGTATATTTCTTTAAGAAGTCATATTAAAGCCAACTCATTACTATTTTCACCCTTGTCATTGTGTCAGAAACGTCAGAGCTTCTACAATCTAATGCCACATAAGATATTCCCCTGACATAATCGCTATATTAAAATAAAATGTGGAGTATTTTAGAAACACAATGGATTGTTGTTGGTATTTGCAATGCCAATGAAAGAGAATTCTAAGGATTTGCCATAAAAAGCAAGCAGTAAGACAAATTTATGTGCTTACAACTGCAGAGCGTGGTCAGTTTTCAAAAAGCCCTTAATATTTTCTTCTTTTTTAACCACAAACACAAACTTTGCTGATTCACGTGGAACGTGACTTGTATGGTTTTAATTTATAGTCACGTAAATTGTTTGTAATATATATGTATATAAAAGCAAGCTGTTGCTTAAATTCATGAACAAATACTGCTGGCGGGAATGTTTCGTTGAAACAACTTTATTTGGATTAAATATGTATGTATCTACATATTTATGTTACTTGAACAACAAGATGTGAAATTAAAAATGACACTTTGGGAGTTTCAATTTGAAAAAGTATCCTTCTTTGCAAAAAAAAGGAAACCTTATTCATTTTTTAAGTACTGTCAGGTTTGCTGCTTTTGTTTGGCTTTCGAGAATTGCGCTGGTCTCGTTTTCACTGGCTAATTGATTTGCCTCAACTAACCTTTTGATTGTTTACTTCTTTGACTGTTACTTAATCGTTACACAGTTTTTTTTTTAATTTTTATTATTATTTCGCTGCCAACGCGCCTTTACAAGTGCACTTGTTTTAAGGCGTCGGCACTCGCAAGGTGTGATAAACACCTTAAAGCAAAAATAAAATTTTTCTTTGAACTATGAATGATAAATATAATAATAAAGAATTTTGTTGTATAAATACCTAAACATGAAGCTTAATAAGTGGTTTATATAAATGAAACTTTTTTTTTTAAAGTATCGAAAAGCAGAGAACAAAAATTCGAATAATTTGTTCTCTGCTTTTCGATACTTTCAAAAAACAAATCGTAGCAACCAACGGTTGTTCATTTGTTTGAAAGTTGTAAAGAAATGTTAGAGACGTTTATAAATAAAAAAGCTTGTTTTTTGTGTTTTGACAGGTATTATTAGAGCATTTTTCTTTTTAAATTCTCAACAATTTATTTAGATTGTTGGGATATAAAGTTGAATGTTTGAGAATATCATTCAAAAATTTCCAAATTCTATGAAATGTCGTCGTATAGATAGCTAGAAAACGTAGAATACAAGTTATTTATAATTTTTTATTGGTATCAATGTTAGAAGCTAAAATAGCGAACAAAAACTCAATTGGTTCATATGCCAAAAGTCATATATAAATTATAGATGATCTTTCGAATAAAGTAAATTTCACACCAATTAAAACAAATGCATCGTTATATGTATATTATTTCATACTTCTACACCTCTATAAAAATACCTTATATAAAGACTAAAAGCCTGAATGGTATAAATCCTTAACTTTTTTAAAAGTATTTACGACATCTCATGAGCATGATTGCCATATTTGACGATTTATCGTAATTTTGACGATTTTAGGTGCTGAAAATAGCACTTTGACGATTTAAGGTCTGTTTTTGACGATTTTTACAGATCACATTTTTACTGGCATATCTTTCAAGCAACTACTGCATTCATCCTTTTTTTTAAGTTAATTTATGTAGGAAATTAAAGTAATATTTATAGTTAGCGCTAAAAAAAAAAACTATAAATTGTCAAGTTTGTATGTAAAATCGTGTGCTCACATTTTAAGGAGACTATATTTTAGGATGAATTCGTAACTTTAACTTTTATAAATACTTACTATTGTAAGAGAGTGCCTTTTCTGACATAATAAAAGAATGTTCTTATTTCATCGTATTATTCGAAACACGAGAAATTCAATACGAATTAAAGTAACGAAGCCTATTAAACTGGAAAAATTTGCTTTTACGTTATAAATATGAAAATGCTTGATTTTTGGACTAAAGGATCCTTCTATGGCTAAGTTTATAACAAAAATATTAGTCTTATCGTCTTTTGCTAATGTGTGAGTTTGCATCCAGGTACATGGAACTTAATAAAACCAAACGGAGAAATTAGTTGAAGAAACCATTTTCGGAAAAAATTTTGCATACTAAAGACTACTCGTATCTAAAACTTTGCAACTGTGGTTCTTATTACCCAAGTATGCAAGATTTAACAGAAGTATTTATTTAGTATAATAATAATACCTTTTATTAAATGAAATCTTATTTTAAAAAAGTATGTCACAAAAATTAATTAATGATATATTATGAAATTAACTTCATGTTTGTAGGAGTATATATATGTTGTTATAGCTTTAAATGCGGTAGTTTTCTATTAAAGGCAACCATGATATGTTTTTCTATACTTTACGCCGTTGAAATAAATGTTTTATTCTAAAATAATTCATTTTACTAGCTGAAGATTTTTTGACGATTTGCAATAATCATATAGAGGATTATACGATTTGTTCCGTCAAATTGGGTGATTTTAAACCAGGTTTATTTGGCAACTATGCTCATGAGTGGTTTTAGCCTTTTAATGACTTTTCTCAATCTGTTACGGAAGAATCTTTTTCATGCAAAAATTTTTTCAAACACATTAACAACATCAAAAATTCTATGTATTACATTTAAAGAATTTTTCTAAAATCTGCATATTTTAAGAATAACATAAGTTGATATTCGTGAAAATCTGATTAAAATATACAAATTTTAATCACAATTTAAGTCATGAACTCCGACCAGAAAAATTTTTAAAATTTGCTACTCGTAATTGCATAACTACACTTACATGTATGAAATTGTATTTTTTTATCACTATTAATTTCTGAAGGGAGCGGTTGAAGTAACTTTATGATGTAAAATATTTTAACTTCTTTACTTGTTAATATTTAATTTATTTATTTCAGGGGCTGTATTACGGAACGATGAATTAGTTACTAGTGAACACTCAAAGTTACTTTCACTCACAGTGTTCGCTTTTCATTAAAAATCAATTTCCTGAGAATTAATCAATTTCATTGCGCTGAATGGTTAAAAATTAACATAAGTAAACTCTTCTAGCACTTAATTTTTTTTTTTTTTTTTTTATTCCATTAAATATATATTTAATAAAAAACAAACCATACAGCCATGACACAGAGTCCGATCGGAAATAGAGTTGAAACCGTTTCTTCAAAATAGCGAAAAACTAAAAAGTTTTTTAAAGCGAAATCATATATTTGTTCTTAAAAATTATTAAAAATGATTTGAGATAAATGTGCTGTTCATAAAACACAAGCGAACGACTCGTGTAAAAATTTGCATGAAAGTTACTCAAATTCTTGAGTAATTTCCATCCAATTCTTTTTTTTGACGAGTGTCCTATGAATGGCACCAAAGTTTGCAATTCTCTTAACTTGATGCACTGTTGAATGTTCCTTTCAAAAACCAAATTGCTTTTTCTATTATATTATTATATTGGGTGGTTAAATTTTAAGCGCAGATTTTGATTTGGAATAAACCACAAATAATTTAGGAATTTTTGCCACGTCTTTTTATTATACCCCAATCATGAATGAACTAGGATGTATTCCTAACCATCAATTCGGCTTTAAGGCTAAGCATAGCACCATAGAACAGACACACAGGCTGGTGAATGTTATCAGAAACGCGTTCGAAGATAAAAAATATTGCTCAGCTCTATTCATTGACGTTTTTGACAAAGTGTGGCACAAAGGCTTAACTCTTAAAATAAAATTAAACTTGCCTGCAAAGACGCACAAGCTGTTAGGGAGCTACTTATATGACCGGAAATTCGTCGTTAAGGAAGGTGATTTCAAAAGCTCGGATCAGCCAATCGATGCTGGAGTTCCCCAGAGTCCAACTTTATTTTTGATTTATGCTTCAGACATGCCAACGAGCTGCAAAATTCACACTTCAACTTTTGCAGATGATAGTGTCCATGAAGACTATAAATTAGCATCACAAAATTTGCAAGAGCATATTCTTATATTGGAGAAATGGCTGAAACTTTGGAAAATCAAAGCAAATGAACAAAAATGTACCCAAGTTACATTCACACTACGTAGAAAAACTTGTTCGGCTATTAAAATCAACAACTACATTGTTCCGCAGCATAGTGAAGTCAAATACCTTGGTATTCACCTCGACCGTAGGCTCACGTGGAAGTCTCACATTGACGCTAAAGTCACCCAGATGAAATTAAAAGCGGTGCAATTAAATTGGCTCATCGGCAGAAATTCTATCTTGAAGTTAGATTGCAAACTTTTGTTGTATAACGCAATCCTAAAGCCAATATGGAGCTATGGAATTCAATTGTGGGGTACCGCCTCTGCATCTAACATTGAGAAAATTCAAAAGCGCCAGAATAAAATTCTCCGTATAATTACTGCAGCTCCATGGTATGTTAAAAACTCTCGAATTCAGAAAGATCTAGGTGTACCCTTGGTGAAAGATGAATTTTCAAAACACGCGATAAGGTACATTAACAGACTGGAGTCTCACCCGAATCCTCTCGCACGTAGCATCCTTAACTTTGGTGGCCACACTCGACTGAGAAGGATGGACACTCTTGCATCCATCAGAGCATTGGAAAGGTGATTTACCAACGAAATACACGCAAGAAACAACTTTTCGTCTAAAATTTTTCAATATTAATTAATTTTTTTTTCTATATTAATTAATGAATTTTTATTTTTAAGATTTGCATACTTATTGTTAGTTCTTTTAGAAGATACCATAAATAATTGAATTATAAAAAAAAACCTCGTTTTATTATGAGCAATATATAGGCCATTCAATGGTCCAAATTTTTTTGGTGACGCTGAGGCACAATGCCGCTAATGGAGCGCATTATCTTTTAACTCTTGATAAGCTTGGCTTATCGACGTACAACTTTTCTTTCAAATACCCAAAGGAAAGAAGTCAGACGTTGTCAAATCACATGATATTCGTGGCCAATTGACATCGCCACCACGTGAGATAATAAATATATTGTCGTGGGTTAATAAAAATAATTGAATTTGTCGGCTAAAAGAGCTATTATTTCGTTAGCTGTGTGGCAATTGGCCACTCACAGTAACTGCCTGACTGGCCTTATTTTGAAAAAAATACGATCTGATGATGCCGCCAGCCCAAACAGTCCCATATTGTGAATGCATTGGTTTTTCGGTAATCATTCTTGAACTATCATTCACCCAAATGCGGCAAGTCTACTTATTGGCGAATCCACTGATAATGTGTCTCATCACTGAAGATGATTTTCTTCGAAAATTGATCATCCACTCTGTGCAATTTCTACCCATTGTCGACACTTGTAAGCGTGTAAATGCAAGTCTTTATGAATACTATTAATCAATGAACATACACTGTCTGTTTTTTGTGGTTTTTACCTATTAGGTGTTAAAAAAATCTCTCATCGGTTTTGTCTTTATATGTATGTGTTTATTTGTTCGTATTAATTATATTTGGGTTAATTTGTTTCTGAAAAAAATATTGGACTTTTTAATTTTTTTTTAAGGTTGCAGTATTGTATTTTAAATTTTTTTTTAATAAAAACTTCAACAAAAACTCATGGAAAATCCCCACCATTCTTTCCTCCTTTCACAGCCACCACTCTACTCCTCATTCTCCATCTTGACTTTTTCAAAATGGAAAAAAATCTTTATTTTTTTTTTTTTTTTTTTTGGCATATAACCTATGGCCAGTGTTGAATATCCTTTTTTCACTACACCTGTTATGTCAACCCACCCTAGATAGCATACTGCATTATCTCCCCAAAGGGTTTCACTTTCTAGTTGTGATTGGTAGCGTGCGGACGTGTATTTTTCATACGGAAAGTTTTTGGCGGTTTACACTAAAATTAAAGTGGTTAAAAGTGTGTATAATTTTGAAATTTAGACATTTCGATAGAGAATTTTGTCGCGAGTGTCGTGGTGAAATTTTTATTAAAATCGGACGATCGGGTAAAAAGTTATAGACGTTTTAGTGAACGCATATCTTTTACCAAGTGTTTGTGTGGGTGTTTTGCACAAGCAGAAGCCAAAAACACAGGTTTTTGGTTACATACATTTTTTGGATTGATTTAAAATTGCTTATAAGAGCAGATTTGTATGTATTTTGGATTTTTTCCATATGTAAGTATATATTATTGTATATACAGTGTGTACATTTGAGGAATTTGGTATTCCGCTATAAAAAAGTGTTGCCGCCTTAGTGCGAAAATTGAAGTTGCCGTGTTGCTCCCGGGATTGTACCGGGGAAAGTGAGGAGATTTTGGCGATTTCTGGACCCGATTTTGGGAATTTCCAAAAAACTCGGAACCGGTTCGCTAACCGGTTCGGAACCGGTTTTTTCATATTCGGTGCACGTTTTTGCCGTGGAACGTGTATTTGGACTCTTTGCGGTCGTTTTGGACTCGGTCATACGAGTTTTTATCCGTTTTTTCGTCGGTTTTACCGGTTTTATTAACCGGTTTTACGGTTTTAACCGGTTTTCGCCCGTTTTTTCGTGGTGTTTGGCCGATTTTTTGCGGTTTTTGACCGGTTTTTGGCGCTTTTTGCCGGTTTTATTGGACTTTTTGCCCATATTGATTGCGTATTCGCTACGCGATCTAAGTTTCAACGTTCCTGCCGGTTTTTAGTGGCTGTGTAGCTGGTATTTACACGACAGGAGCAGTTTTTCTTGGCATTTTTCGCCGATTTTTGGCTGATTTGCTGAACTTTTTATTATTTCTTTTGGTGAGGTTTCCTGCCGGATTTTAGTGGCTGTTGCTGGTATTATTTCGACAGGGAAGAGTAGTTGGTGGTTGCATCATGCCACCGGCTAGTAAGAGGAAGGGCGAAAAGCCAAAAGCGAAGGGTGACGCCGTTTGTGCCTCCCAAGATACGGCACACGGAGTCGGAATATTCGTCGACTGAGGATGGGGAGATGGCCAGGAAGGTGAAGATAGTGTCCCCAAAGGCCAAGCGAGGCAGGACCACGGCTATGGTAGAGTACCCGGCTCCTAGTGGGGCGAGTTTCATGGGGAGCGAATCGGGTGCTTCTGGTGCGGTAGCTGTTTCTGAAGTGCCATTAGGTGATGAAGTGGTGGTAACCGCCATTGAAGAGCTGAGTGAAGGTGCGGTATTGACGGGCAAGCAAGAGAGGGCATCCCGAAGCAAGAAGAAGAAGAAGATGGAAGCGGAGGGTGTAATTGTGGCAATGAAGAAAGTTACGGATAGGGTAATGGAATTAGTAATGGCTGATGAGGTGGGGAGGCTGGTTGCGCGCAAGATCGCTAAAGAGGTAGGCGAGTACGAAGTGCTCTTGATGGGGTTGGTGGCGGAGAACGAGCGCCTTAGGGGAAGGTTGGAAGCAGGATCCACGGTGGTTCCGGTTGATCAGGTAGCTGTACAGCGTGCTGTGCCCCCAGCTGGTCGGAGAGCCGCGGCAAGGACCCAAGAGGTGGTGGCACCCGTTTCGTACCCAGCACTACCGCTGGTGAGGCCTGTGGAGACCTGGTCGGTGGTCGTGAAGAGCAAGGCGGGTAAGAGCGCCAAAGAGGTGGTGGAGAAGGTGGTTGGTGAGGTTGGACCGACGCTGGGGGTAAGAGTGCATGAAGTGAGGGCAACAAAGGAGGGTGCTGTTATTCGCACGCCATCGGAGGCTGAACGGCGAAAGGTGGCAGAAAATAAGAAGTTCGCCGAAGTGGGACTAGAGGTAGCGGTAAAGGATAAACTGGGGCCAAAGATTGTGGTGCAGCGTGTGCATAAAGAAATATCTCCGGATGAGTTCATGGAGGAATTATACTCCATGAACCTCGGGGAGATGATGGCTCCTGGCGAGTATAGAAAAGCCGTCCGACTGGTGAGCGTACCCTGGAAGGTGGAGGAGGGCACGGTTAATGTGACCCTAGAGTGCACGTCGAGGGTGGCGGAACATTTAAGATCTACGGGTGCTTACGTGAAGTGGTTCCGATTCGCGGTCAGGACGCTGGACCCTATTCCGGCGTGCTACAGGTGCTTAGGTTTTGACCACAGGGTGCGAGAGTGCAAGTTCCAGTCGGACGTGTGTAGAAGATGTGGAGATGCTGGCCACTGGGCGAGCCGATGCCCCAACGAGCTGAGGTGCAGGAACTGTGCGTTCAAGGGACTGCAGGCGGATCATATGATGATGTCTGCAGCGTGCCCGGTCTATGCGACCATGGTTGCTAGGGTGAACGCTCGTCATTAAGATGGATACCGCGGTTGTAATACAGCAAAACCTTCAGAAGTCGTACGTGGCCACGTGCGAACTTGGGCAGGCGATGCGGCGACGGGGTGCGGCTGTTGCCTTAGTGCAGGAGCCGTACCTCCGGTCTGGTGACATCAGGGGGCTTCCTGGGGGTATGCGGGTTTTCCCCGATTTGGAGGGAAACTCTGCGGTAGTGGTGGATGACCCGGGGGTCGATTGTACGGTCGTGAGCTGTACCCGGTGGGGGGTCTGCGTTGCTGTACAGGGGGAGTTTGGGCGGGTGCTCTTTGCAAGCCTGTATTGCAGGTTTGCCGTCCCTTTGGAGCCGTACATTCGGTACATGGATACGGTCCTACTCCTAGCGAGTAGTGCACCCGTTATTCTAGGCCTGGATGCAAATGCATGTTCCTCTATGTGGTTCAGTAAAATGCCCAGGCATGCGCCTGGTCATATGAACCACACTAGAGGAATCATGCTCGGCGAATGGCTGGTCACAGTTGGTGCTTCGGTGTTAAACGAGGCTAGTGATCTGTACACGTTTGACGCTCCACAGGGCCGCAGCGATATCGATGTGACAATTGCCAGTAACTTGGCGTTGTCATACTTCGACTTCAGCTGGAGGGTATGTGACAACGCTGGTGTGAGTGATCATAATCTCATTGAGATTCGGTTCACTTATCGCCGGCGGAGTTGGATATCTGGGTCACCTCGCGGGTGGCGTAAAAGGGATATAGACTGGGGCGGTTACGCGAATAGTGTTAGGGCGGCTGCTATGGTACAGCCAATAGATGAATTCAGGGAATTGGGTATAGACGCTCAGGTTGGCCAGATTGACGACTGGATGTGCGCGGTGAATGATGCGCTGCTTGGCCGAGCCCGTCCGGGTAGGCCAAGAAAAGTCAAGTGGTGGACCGATGAACTGGATCTGATGCGGAGGAGTGTCAGGCGCCTCAGGAAGAGATTCCAGAGGGCCCGGCAGTCTAACGCAGATGATCTAGCTATTCGTAAGGTTGAATATCTGGCAAGCCTGAGGGAATATAAGGGTAGAATTTGTAGGGTAAAAGAAGACGAGTGGAGGGAATTCGTGCGTGAAAATAGGGACGATCCTTGGGGTCGTGTCTATCGCGTTTGTTCGGGTCGACACAGGCGTTTAGAAGTAGGAAGCCTCCAGGTTGACAATGTAACATTGTCTTCCTGGAGCGATATTATGGGCGCGTTGTTGGGGGTTTTCTTTCCGGTTGTACGGGCGGGCGGTAGCCCTCCTCTCATTAGGGAGGGAGCCGCCCCTCCTGCGCTGGAGAGATCCGAAATAGAAGTTTGTGTCCACAGGATCAAGAGTAGGAAATCTCCGGGTATAGACGGTATGACTGGAGAGATGTGTAAAAGCATCTGGAAGGCCATACCGGAATACCTGGAGTCAATATTTGCGAAGTGTCTCAGTGAGGGCTACTTCCCTGAGGCTTGGAAGAAGGCACGTGTTGTGGTGCTCTTAAAGTCCCCCGGAAAAGTGAGGACTGATCCTCGCTCTTATAGGGGCATTAGTCTTCTTCCAGTGCTTGGAAAAGTACTGGAGAGGATAATGGTCTTTCGACTGAAAGAGTGTCCGGGTGCAGCACTGTCTGAATTCCAGTTCGGTTTCAGGGAGGGGAGGTCTGTTGACGATGCCTGGCTGCATGTTAAGTCAAGTGTTGCTAGCTCTGCGGAAAGATATGTGCTGGGACTCTTCGTAGACTTCAAGGGTGCGTTTGACAATCTCCTGTGGAGTGTAGTTCTCGATAGACTGCGTAGTGTAGGCTGTCGGGAGCTCGCTCTATGGCGGAGTTACTTCTGCGGTAGGAAAGCCTGTGTGGTGGGCGCCAGCGACACGGTTTGGAGGGACGTTGTACGCGGCTGTCCGCAGGGGTCCATCTGTGGTCCATTTTTATGGAACCTCATGATGGATTCCCTGCTGAGGTCGTTGCAGCGTGACTTCAAACTGTGTGCATATGCGGATGACTTGCTCATCTTGGTTGAAGGACAGTCTCGTGCTGATCTGGAAAGCCGGGGTGAGAGGGCCATGCGTGTTGTGCGCGAGTGGGGCGATAGTGTGGGTGTGGAGGTGGCTATGGACAAGACCGTGGCAATGCTGCTGAAAGGCAGGTTGTCTCGGGGTCGTCCACCACTCGTTCGCTCTGGCGGCATTAGTCTCCGGTATGCGACGGAAGTCAAATACCTGGGAATAATGGTGAGTGAGAGGTTGAACTTTATGGTTCACCTCTCATATGTGAGGGACAGGCTTACTGCTGTAGTAGGTAAAGTTAGGCGCATCCTTAGAAGTGAATGGGGCCTCAGCAGGCGGGCTACTCGTACCATATATGGTGGACTGTTTGTTGCATGCGCAGCTTATGGTGCACCTGTGTGGTACGAGACAGTCATGACTGTTGTTGGCCGCAATAAGATAGAGTCCGCCCAGAGAACTGCGATGCTTGCTTGCATGCCAGTTTGTAGGACGGTGTCAACAGATGCTCTACAGGTCTTGCTGGGGGTGGCTCCCCTTGATCTGGAGGTGATTCGCCGTGCGATCGCCTTCAAGGTTAAGAAGGGGCTACCGCTTTGTCCACATGATTGGCTTTCTGCTCTTGATCTTGTGGTTAATAGGGAACCCAGTCAGATCAAGGCGCTCCTTTGGGAACGTCTTGTGTCTGCCTGGCGGGCGCGATGGGCGAATAGTACAAAGGGGCGAGCAACGCACGAATTCATTCGCGAGGCTGATTTTGTTGTGGGACGGCCGGAATTTGGCTTCAGTCTCAGTACGGGCTTCTTGCTTACGGGGCATGGTTCCCTCAATGCATTTTTGCATAAGAAGGGCCTGTCCGAGACTGCGCTGTGCAGATGTGGTGAGAGCCCTGAGGACTGGAGACACGTTCTGGTCGAATGTCATCTTTATGATGACATTAGGGATCTAGAGGGAATGGGCGTAGTAGGGGCGGGCGACCATTGGGATTTCAGTAGGGTTTTGGCGGTCGGCGCGTCTTTTGACGCGTTGGGCGCGTATGCCCGTGAGGTCTTTAGGCGGAGACCAAGGTAGGGAGGGTAGCCTCCCTGTTGTTGCCATTTCCGGAACCGTCGTTTGTTGAACCGCAGGTTCGCGCGTGACTGTGTGCGTCTCTCGTCGGCGGAGTTGGTTGCAGTTGTGGTTGAAGTCTTAGTGTAGGCAACCATGAGGAGCATAGAGCACAGTTCCTGTGCCCTGTGCTGTTCCTGGTGTCATGCACTTTGCTGTGTGTTGTTTGCTGGTTGCTGTTTGCTGTGTTGCTGGTTGCTGTCTGCTGTTTTGTTTTGGTGTCGCAGGGTTGCTGGCAACGTTGTTTTTGTTTGTAAGTCCTTCCGTGAGGGGGGTCATGTCTAATTGTTGTTTTTTGTTTTGTTCGTGTTGTAAAGGGCTGGGCCACAGGGGGGTGGCCAATGTACTCATCCGTGAGGATGAATGTTGAATGTTTTTGTTGTTTTTGTTTATTGTGCCTTGTGCCCGTGTGTGTTTTGTGTTGCAGGTGATGCAGTTTGTACGTTGAGTGGCTGCTGTTTTGCTGTTGTCGCTGACGTTCCTGTTGTTCCTGTTTTATGTTGCTGTTTGCTGTTATTGCTGTGTTCCTGTGTGCTGTTTACTGTAAGTATGGTTGCAGGGGGTCACCAGTCCCCGAGCCGTTTGGGGCTCTACTGGTAGTAGTCCTTGGGCTACGAAGTCTGACCGGAGACTTAAATCTGGTACCACGGGAACCGGGAGCCCCAGGAACTTGTTCCTGCCCGGTTATGGTGCGGCCCTTCGGGGAGTATCGTGGTGGTTGTGGTTTAAACCCAAATCGCGGGGAGAGTTCATTTGAGCTCGATGTGGAGTTGCATTGCGACCGGGTGCCGTGACCCAAAGATCGGAAGGAGTTTTAGAAAGGCTCCGCTCCTAACCAAGGGGGAGATCATGTCCAAACAACATGAGATCGAATTGGTACTCATGCATGGCAGTTTGTCATGTATGGGGGCGCTGGTAGACGCATTGTATTCACCCGGTGTTAAGATCACCGTGGGGTAAGGCCACAATGGCAGGTACCCACGTAAATCGTTTTCACAACTGTCCCCAAAGGGTTTATATTACAAATGGATAAGACAAAGCACAAAACTGCCATGTTTGGACTGATGATAACCCTCAAGTGTAAATTTTCAGTGTTGCATTTTTTAAATTTATTATTAATAAAAACTTTTTCTTTCTTCATTCCATTAACTTACCTTTTTTTTATCTTATTTTTACCTTCTTACTAATTTTTTAACCAAAAGTTGCTATTAATGCTTTGACAATTTAAGTTTTAAATATAAATTTAAAAAAAAAACTTAAAAACTGTCTACGGAAAAACACACCATTTAACTCCTTTCATAGACACCACTCTACTCTTCATTCTCCACCTTGACTTTTTCAAAATTAAAACTATTTTAACCTTTTTTTGGCATGCAACCTTTGGCCAGTGGTACCAACATACCCTACATACTCCTTTTTCACTACGCCTGTTCTGTCAACTCACTATACCGCATTATCGATCCAAAGGTATTATATGACAAATGGATACGTCAATGCATAAAACTGCCGCACTTGGAGTGATGATAACCTTCAAGTGTATGTTGGGACGGCATTACATCTAAAGAAACTGAATGTTTGGTGAGCTATGACCAATCTAGCTTTGGCGGTAATAGCCGTGGCATAAATTGTAGCAGAAGATTATCTTTCGATAATCTTTCGAATAAAATAAATTTAATGTTAAATTAAAAGAAAAAAAATAATTTTTAAACAACTGAGTTTATTATTCACTACACCAGCATCTAAAATTGATACAAATAAAAAATTATAAATACCTTGATTTTTTTTCTAGCTGTTTATATCTCGACGTTTCATAGGAGTTATCGTAATCATCAGTAGACTTGGAAACTTTTGAAAGATATTTTCAAACATTCAACTTTATATCCCAATTATATATATAAATTATTGAGAATTTAAAAAGGCAAATGCCTTAATCATACCCGTCAAAATACAAAAAACAAGCTATTTATTTTTCACCTTTCTCACCTCTCTACTTTTCTTTACACTTTTCGACCAAATGAACCGTTGGTTGCTACGGTTAGTTTTTTTGTAAGTAACAAAAAGTTGATAAAGAAAGTTCAAACAACTGAGTTTGTTATTAACTGTACTAGCATCTAAAATTGATACAAATCAAAAATTGTAAGTAGCTTGTATTTTGTTTCCTAGACATGTCGACATTTCGTAGGAGCTACTATGGACGGCTAGGAAACATGCTCTTTATAATTTTTGATTTGTAAAAATCATTTCTGTTTTATTTCATTCCAAAGTTATGTATCTCTGTAAAAAAATATTCTTTACTTGTGTTTAAGAGACAAATTCGCTGTTCAGTGTAAACAAACATAAAAAATCTGTATGAAATCAACGATTTTACCAATGCCTCAAATCCACATTTTCAATATAAAGTGTTTTTTCTGTGCGTGGTCATGCAATATTTTACACAATCTTTAAAATGTATATCTATTCTTACTAATTTATCATTCTTACAAAAAAGTTAAACATCAAAGGTCGTACGAGTATGCTTTTAATTACTCATATATTATCATATTTCATGCGGTTTAATTCCTTCGCTTTAATGGGATTACAGGTCTTCTATCTTTCTTCCTATTGTTTCGTCCTTCCGCCTACATACTCAAACACTTGTCTGTCCTCCTTTAATACCAACCATATAATTGTACGTGTGTCATGAATTGTGGAAGGATATTAGCTGGAAAACATTCAAGTCGAATTATTTTAAACGTTACACTTTAAGATCTCAGTGCTTTATTTTTTCATATACTAAGATATTTATAGCTCAGGTCATTCATCTTCTAAAACTAATTAGATGTATTTTACAGTTTCTTGGATCGTCTAACGTTAAGGCAGTGAAGTATATGTAGACTTTTGCAAATACTACATACGAGTATTCTGCCTCGAATGCATGCACACAAATTAAAGTTAGTTTGTTTCTTTCATTCTGCTTGAAAGTTTTCGTTTATATTTCTAAGCCTGTGGATAATAGACAAAATTCCTTAAGATAAAAATATCTACATGAAATGCTTTCTAATGTGCAAAAGGATTTAAGAAAGCCTCGTAGTATTTTGTTTCTGCCACTTAAAAATGTTTATTATAAATAAGTTTATACAAATGCATATAAAACAGTATGTTAGTATGAATGTGCAGGTTCTTTCCTACAGTAGTGGCATACATAATAAAACACCTTCTGTCGGTTCACAGATTTTTTAAAATAACTTGAGAGGTCTTGCCTTCTAATCCCTTCTGTATGTAATTTCAGTCAATGAAAGACAAGGCTCAATAAGTTGATAACTCGGAGCCCATTAAGAGCATCAGCCCTTAAACCAACTCACCCGTCTAACCATCTCTCCTGGTTCCATACCAGGTATCTGTTGCAAGGCAACAGCCCACGAAAACTGGCCATCCACCAAAGTTATCAAGGATTCCCATTTTCTCTTCCTACGATTTTAGGCCTAACCAAGGCTAGAAGGTTTCACCAAAGGTAAGCGTTTCAACAGTGATTAGTAGCGAGAGAACTGCAATGCAGAACCACCCAAGGGCTTCGTTGATCAAGGTTAGGTTAGGTTGTTAGGTTGTACAGGCTGCCAGTTTCATGAAACCAGGCCACTTGGGTCCTTTTGGTCCGGTTGTGTTGCCTGATTCGCTGATCAAAGTATTGCCAGTTTTAAACCTTGGTACGAATTTCGGAGGTCCAACACAACATAAATTATGTGGCTTCCTAGAGTTTTGTTTGCTGCAACATACGATGGACTCTTTCCTCTCTATGCCTTAGAAAACAGAGTGCCCTGGTTTGGGCAAAACTTGTTCCCTGAGGGAATATTTTATGACAACTGTGAAATTGATTTACATCACCACCTACTTTTGCCGCCTAATCTGATGATGGATCAAATCTTTGAAGAAATTTATTTACGATTCGCCTTATGCCCGTTTTAACAAAAGTGTTAAGTATAATAATAGCTCCTTTTATTAAATAAATTCTTAATTTAAATAGTATATATATCCACACCCCCTCATCTGCATAAAATGACGAAAAAGTTTGACTTTGGTAAATGTATTAAATCAAGAGAGAATTTTGCGCCCTGGCTTTTAAATCCTAAAACTTTCATAAATAATCTAGCTATCCACAACAAATCTGCCACTGCCCCGGAAGTTTATCGACAACTCTTCATTAAAATTTTTACAACAATGAAAGCAAAAGACTGGCACTTCCTGTTCACAGATGGCTCAAAAACAACACATCACGTTGGCTTTGCGATTGTTGACGAAAATAGTTCCACTGAAAGTATTGGTATTTTACCCTCTCGCACTTCGATTTTTGAAGCAGAAGCAATTGCTGTTTATGAAACGCTAAATCGCCATAGAAACGAAAATGAGAAAATCGTAGTTTGTACGGATAGTTATTCGCTTTTTGATGCAGTCAAAAATTTAAAAAATAAAAATTAAGTAATATCATCTATTCGGCAATTACTTATCGAAATGAGCGGTAGGGCAAGAGTATTTTGGATCCCTAGCCACACAAGAATAGTTGGAAATGAAGCGGCAGATTCTTTAGCCAAGCAGGCAAATTTGCACCCAACATTTACATTCATGCTACATTCGAAGAACTTTATGATACCAACGGCTTTAAATCACCTTAGTAACGCTCTTTTAAGATCATGGAAAAAATACCATCATCTATATAAAAGAATCAACCCCGATAAAGTTCCAGTGATACTATCTTCCACAACCAGTTTTTTCAACAATAAAGCCTATACTTGTCTGCGTCTTACACACACAAAACTCACTCACCAGCATCTTCTTTCACGAGATCCTCAACCCATATGCCCCTTCTGCAACAACTCAGCCTTAAGTATTATACACATCTTGAAAACGTGCGCTTCCTTAAGCTCCGTTCGCCTCAGACTGTGTGGTACTGATGACATCACTAACCTCCTACAAACCCCATCAGAACATAATGTAAATATCACCAATGCTTTTCTAAATTGCTTAAATATGTAACACAAAATTTAAAATCTGCAGGTTAGATTCAGTCTAATATTTTTTTTTTCTTTTTGTATGTAAAAATTAATTGTCAAGTGGTTTATTGTTACAGATTTATTATAAATTAAATTGCAATAATATCTAAAGATATAAATAAATAAATACTAGCCCCTTTTATTAAATAAAATCTAAATTTAAATAATATATGTATATGACAAATATTAATGAATTTTGTTGTTATATACTTTACCCTATTGCAATATATCTTTTATTCAAAAATAATCATAATGACGATTTTTCCGCCGAATTTAACGAACCAAAATTATGTGGCATCTATGGTGGCAACTAAACTTATCTTTAATCATGGTTGCCACTCGAAAGTTTTCAATCGGACCAAACTTGGATCTAAAACGTACTAAAATAAATAAATAAATACCTTTTTTTAATATTGAAATATACATATAATACATATACGAGTAGTATAAACATTTTTCATATAAAGTATAATTTTTATTCGATACCTTTTTAAATTATAGAACGAATAAGGAAAATAGCAATAATGTTACGAAAACAAAGTTTAATTGCTGTTAAGCGCAACAAATTTCACTGGGTAATAATGATATCAGGGTTACAATCAACAAGATTTTTATTTTAGAAAATTTAAAATTAGGTATGTCTTCTTTAGACAACACTTTAGAGGGAGTAATTAACACATGGGCTGAAAACTTCATCATCAACGCAATCTCCATCAAGAGCAACGCAATTATTCCAGCGTCGCTCTAACATTTCATAGCCAAATGCTCATGCAATATAAAGCCAACACGTTCTTTTGATATCTTTACGATGTTAGCTAGCTCACGCAACCTCGCAACTTCGACCATTCAAAAGATTTTGAGGATTTTTTTATGTTTTCTGGTGTTACCGCCTCATTTGAACGTCCACTGCATCACCAGTGTATCCACGACTACGTTTGATGTCAGCAAACCAATGTTTTATTGTTTTTTTTTCTGATGGAGCGGAGTCCCCATAACACTTTTCAAGCCATTGCTTCGCTTGCACAGTATTTTTTCCCAATCAAGAAGCAGTGTAAAATTAAAACACGAAATTGTTTTTCATCCATTATTTGGAAAACAACAAAAGTAGTGTCACTCTTACCACAATAATTCACAAACTAATGAATAGAATATCATGAAATTTTAACAGCTGTGTTTTAAAGGTCAGTATTAATATTATAAAAAAAAGGCGACTGCAATAAAACTAGTGCTATCTGTGTGTTCAGCCTATGTAGTAGTTGTAACATATTAATGTCTTCACGATTAAAGTCAAATCTAGCTTTCATTTGATTTAGGAGCTTAAAATAAAATTTCAATATTTGTTGTTTAACTTCTAAAATTTCATTCGAATACACGTTTTTTCCAATGTACATTTCAGCTTTTGTGCGAATAAAAATATTTGAAATATCAATATGTTATTTTTATTATTGAAATCGGTTTCAGCATTTATATACAGAAATATTTGACATTTGTTTTTCATGCTTAGAAGTAAATAGAATTGCCGTGAGCTTAAAATTTTTGAAATGTTCATAGTTTTCTAAAATGTAGAGTTGAATTTTATAGCCGACCAGCCGACCAAACGAACAATATCCGACCAAATTTGGTCGCAAAAGACCAACAATGGCAACGCTCAGGCACTTAGTGCGGTTTATGGGCTGGATTCAGGGCTGCTAGATGAAATATGGGAGATATCGTCAAAATCCCGGTAACTTTTGAAAATATCGTAATTTTTGTTTTAGAATGTCATTAATAAAAAAAAATCGGATTTATAAAAAAAAAAAAAAAATACAACAAATTTTTAACGAAAGCTTAATGCAGAATTAAGGCCTCATTAGTTTTTACTTTCAGTTGCCGTTCTGTGACGTTCTTTTCTGTAGCAAATATTTTACAATTACTTTTTCTGTGAAAAAATTCAGCTGATTTTTACAGTAAAGCAAAATTAAAAGAAAAATTTTGGAATTAAGATTTTTTGTAAAAATTATTTTATTTGGAAAAACAAAAAAGAAACAATTTAATTATTTAGAAATGGTGACAAAAGAGCCAACTTTTCTATGACACTCTGCAGAATTGACGATATTTCTTATGAAAAATATGTTTATTCGCTAAAATTATATTCTTTTGATCATTCATACTGGCTTAATTGATTAATATATATTAAATTGGAAAAATTTTTAATTAAAACAAATTATTTTAGCTTTGGATAAAAAAAATTTTATTCATATGGCTAAAAAAATTAGTTTTTCCATACCAGAAAAAAGTAAAACTTACACATATCTGGCTGTCACTTAACGTTGAATTCAATTTTCAACAGATTAGTCCGCAACAGAACACAACGTAAAAGTAAAAACAAACCATGTACATGTAGTTTACATTGAACAGAAACAAGACAGCTGATTCAGAACGGAAAAGAACGTACAAACTAATTCTGCCTTTAGTTTGTACGTTCTTTTCCGTTCTGAATCAGTTGTTTTGTTTCTGTTAAATATAAACTATATGTACATGGTTTGTTTTCACTTTTACGTTCTGTTCTGTTACGGACTAATCTGTTGAAAATAGAATTCAACGTTAAGTGACGGCCAGATATGTGTTACTTTTTTCAGGTATGGAAACATTAATTTTTTATTCAAATGTATATACAAAATTTTGTTTCAACTAAAGATTTTTAAAAGTTAATACATTTTTAATAATTAAGCAACTATGGATGACCAAAAGAATATTATTTTAGCGAGGAAAAAAATATATTTTGTATAAGAAGTGTCATAAACTCTGCAGATTGTGCGAAAGAAGTAGACTGTTTGATCACCATTTCTAAATTATTGATTTGTTTCCTTTTTTGTTTTTTCACACAAGATAATATTTATGTACATGTTCTATTCTTCATTCCAATGTTTTTCTTTTATTTATGCTCTACTGTAAAAACAGCTGAATGTTTTCACGGAAAAAGTAATTGTAAAATATTTGCTACGGAAATGAACGTCACTGAACGGCAACAGAAAGTAAAAACTAATGAGGCCTTTATGGCCTCAAATTTGTATATTCACA
Source organism: Thecocarcelia acutangulata (assembly GCA_914767995.1). Classification (NCBI taxonomy): domain Eukaryota; kingdom Metazoa; phylum Arthropoda; class Insecta; order Diptera; family Tachinidae; genus Thecocarcelia; species Thecocarcelia acutangulata. The sequence goes on along the minus strand of OU612094.1, from coordinate 126,252,792 downwards.
AAAAATATATATTAATTAATTCCACTTATATAATATGTACCTACAGTATGGTATTAAAATAATTTTTTTTTAATACAGTATATTTGGAAAATTTTAGGATTAAATATCTGAGTTGAATAATTTCAATGAATTGGATTTAACTGAAATATCAAAGAAGTTTAAAGAATTCAATTTCTGCAGAAAATTTGCCATCATAGCGCAGCCGATCAGCCCTTATTAACCTCCTCTACATTGCAAAGATATTGTTTCAATTCATTTTCGCGAAAAAATAAACATTAATATACCTAACCGACAGCTAAGATTATACGTTCCACTGTACCTTCAGTTTCATCGAGCAAACTTCTTAAATTTTGAACCTTTCCGTAGAGTTTATGGCGAAGTAAACAGATTTTATGATCGGACAACATTCATGTTACTAAAAGAAGACTATTTTTGTATTTAAACTTTAGTGATTATATTTATAACTGTATTTTTATTTATTTATTTATTTTATTTGTTTATTTTCTGTACAACAAGATTTAATCTTATATTTATAGTACAGAAACGGTATATGCGAAATCGCAATTAGTGAATTAAATTAAGTTAAAATACAACAAAATTTTAAATTTAAAAGAAAAGAAAAATTATAAAAAATATATAAACATAATGAAATAAAGATATTATAAAAATACCCATGAAAACAGTTTATATGATTATATAAGAAAATTTAATAAAAAATTTTTGAAACTATTAGCATTTCTGTTCAACTGTTGACACAGTGGTAGATTGTTCCAAAGTCGGGTAGCATGTATGTAAAATTGCCATTCGGACACTAGATATTGGTATCGAGGTATTATTATGTTTCGGTTTCGTGGCGATTGAAAAAAATTGAAGTTTTGCATATAAGTAATTAGGGATACGAGTGTGAACTATTTTATGCAAAAAAACCAGGGTACGGATTTTTAATAAGTTAGGCTTTCTTTCAGAGACAGATGAAACGTGATCAAATCTTCTCAATCCGTACACATACCTTATAATATTGTTAAACAAAACGTTTAGTTTTCTTTGACTAACCGAGTCGCACTTTGAAAATAATTCACACCCGTACAAAAGGGAAGGAACTAGGTAAGTCTAAGCAAGCAAAATTCTTATTTTGTTTGTAGTTTTCTAATGTAATTTTTGTTATATTAATTCTATATATTACCTTGTAACACAGATTTCTCAGCTGCTATTAAACGTTTAGCTGTAATAAATAAATAAATAAAACGTCTTAATCATGCTACAATAATATACAGGTAGTGTCGAAACGGCGGCCGACACTTTATTTCTGTGATGATAACTGTCAAAAGTTGTTTATATTGTGAGAACATACAACACATTTTTTAATATTGTTTACAAATTGAAAAAGTTTTAGAAAAAAAAAAACATTCCAATAATACTTTTCAACCACAAAAACAGCTTCAAACACAAAGACTGCTTTCTCTTGACCTTTATTTATATATTTAATTTATTGCACGAGTTTTAAATGCAAAAACTAATTAAGAAAAATTATTTGTAAAATAAAAGCAAGAAGAAAAATATACGTTTGTTTTATTTTTTATTTTTTTGACAGTTGTCAACACAAAGCAACAACAGAAAGCCATGTTGTTTTTTTGTTGTTGGCTTGTTGTACTTTCGCTTTTACCTGTTATAGGTACCATGCAATATGTTGTACCATAGTCTTATTAATGAAGCATGCCTTCAATTGTTTCGTTTTCTAGAATTTCCTATTTTTGTTTTATTTCAACTAATTTTGAATCAATTCAGATTGTTCTCTTTTCAACACTTTCGTACTCGAAATTGAAATCTTGTTTTTCATATTTATTTATAGAATGAGGAAATTCCAGTTGAAGAATAATTGCCGTTTTTATTGATAATATTATCAGGAGTCTTCTTTCAAAATCAAATATATTCCAAATTTGATTACACAATTAAATGTACAAATCTACAAAAGCTAAATTTTTAAGTTTCTTATAGTTTTACACACCTCTTGCTATCAGTTTATGCATACTCTTTATGTTTGTTGCTAAATATTTTTTGTCATCAGCAAATTTTTTTACAAAAAAAAAAAATGCCTGTTTTTATTTTGTTGTTTACTTACGTCAATATGTATACGAGGACTGATCAAAAAATAAGCGTTATTTAAAAATTTTTTCAAAAAGTATTTATTTACTCATCAATAACTATCTTTAAAGTAATCCCCCACAGATATAATATGCTTATGGCAACGTTTTTTCCAATCCTCGAAAGACTTCTGAAACGCGCTTTTTGGTATCGCCAACACCTCCTGTTTCGATTTTTTTTAAATCTCCTCAATCGTAGCAAAACGTTTTTTTTTTCATCGGTTTCTTCAGTTTTGGGAAGAGGAAAAAGTCAGCGGGGGCCAAATCCGGTGAATATGGTGGTAGAGACATGATAACTGCCAAAAGCTCACGCATAAATATTGACGTGTGAGCTGGTGCGTTATGATGGTGCAAAATCCATGATTGTCTTTTCCACAATTCTGTGCGTTTCTGATGAATGGCTTCGCGCAAACGGCGCATAACTTCAAAGTAGTATTCCTAATCGACCGTGCAACCTTGTGGCAAGAATTCATGATGCGTCACGCCATTGCAGTCTTAGAAAACAGTAAGCAAAACCTTCACATTTGACTGAACTTGACGTGCTTTTCTCGGTCTTGGCTCCTTTTGACGCTTTCATTGGGATGATTGGGCTTTGGTTTCAATGTCATAGTCATACGTCCATGATTCGTCACCCGTTATGACCTTTTTGAGGAAATCTGGATTGTCGTTGATGATGCACAACAGCTCCTGAACGATGTCTATGCGACGTTGTTTTTGCTCAAAATTGAGTAAAACATCGAAGAGCACACCAAAGCCCAACTAACCTCTTTATCTCTCAACAACAAACTGACAATTCGAAATTTCTAATATTGCCAACATATATAACAGACATGTGTACCAACATAACATAAAAAAATGCGAAATTCGAACATACGTAACTCACGAAATTTGAGAATAACGCTTATTTTTTTATTACACCAGATATGTACTTAATCTCTCAGTTACAAAAACTTTAATGTTGCTTTTCGTATAGCAAAAATCCAAATTTTTAGGATAAAAATCACAATTTTGCTAAATTCGAGCATGGAAATCGTCAAAACGGCAATTTTTTGTCACATCTGACTGCTATGTCTGGAGTTGCCATCGACCCATACGAGTATATTATCGAAAATAAGGTCGCTTAAACAGCAACCATAATAACCATGTTATTTTATATAGTGTGACTTCATTCTTTGCGGATATTTTAAAACAAAAAGTATACATCAATAAGTTGAAAGTAATTCAAGAGTTATAGGATGAAATAATTCGACCCATTATGTCTCACAACGGTTAAACACATAGACCGTCCTATTGTGGTAGACCCCCGAAGCCGTGGCGAGAACTTGGGATAATTTGCTTGTTTCATACATCATCTTTGTATCATAACAATGAATATTAAGATAATAAATACTTTGAAATTTTTTATTTTATTTGCAATAAAGTTGGTGCATTTTGTTTGGACCAGCCTTTACTAGCGGATAGAACTGGTCTTGTTGTACCTTAAAATGTTGAATATAATAAAAACTCAAACTAGATACCAGACTCTGGCACTTTGCTGAAAAAGTAAAATTTTTTTTGAAATAATATCAAGAATTTTTCTTAAAAAAATTTTCAACTTTATTTAAAAGACTCACTCATACATTTTGTTAGAAGAAATCTTGTACTTGCAATTATCTTTTTCCTTTCCTAATACTAACAAAATGTTTGAAATTGTTTCAATTATTTATCCATTTATAAGCAATTTAAAATTTATTATAAGACACTTGGGGATGCTTTAGTTTCAAGTAGTTGCGAACATAAATAATTGCTTATGCATCTTCTTAAAAAGTTTATTGTTCTAGTTCTTTTTTTACTGCACTGGTTAAACAAAACCATCAGAAGCTGGTTGCTCTTTCGAAACGGTATCTTTAATTGCAGCCATCATACTTGCAATGGATGCTTATTTATTCAACAATAAATAAGCATTTATTAAAATGTATAAAAACTAGCTAAAGTTGGTAAATAGAATTGCGAAATATTTCATTTCTTAAGCTATTATAAAACTTCATGCGTCTTAAAGTCTTGTTTCCTAAGACTAAAGTTGCATTTTTCACAATAAGTAAAAATAAATAATTGATATCAAGAAAATTTGCTAATGACAAAAGAAGAATTTTCTTCATTATACCCTTCACAAACATGTAAGCGGTGTATACAAGTTTGTGATTCCGTTTGTAATTTCCACAATTTTCATTTCCGATCCTATGAAGTACAGGGTGGCTGATGAAAGCTGCTATCACAAAAAAAAAAAAAAAATAATAATAAATAAATAAAAACGTAATAACTTATTTTCTGTATAACTAACCTGTTCCATTTTTGTTGTGTTTTATAGATTGATCTTTAAATTAAACTCAAATGGACAATTGCGACAATAAAACGAAAATTGGGTAGTGCAACGCTTTCGTGCCTTAGAGTTCGTTGTTTCCGTCCAAAGAGGATGTAGGCGCACGTTTGGTGGCACTCCTCCTAGCAGATGGAGTATAATGTGGCTCGTAAAGAATTTACTGAATCGCAAGAAGAACTTATCATCGAGATCTTTCATTTCGGATGCAGGAAACTATCGCTGCTGTAGCTGCTGCCATACAATCCAATTCTAGAACTTCGACAAGGAGCTTATCTGCACAAATAAGTGTCAGCAACCTGTCAGTGCAGACAATTTCGCACCAAGATATAAACTTATTTCCATATAAGATTGAATTAACAAACAAACTGAACCCTAGAGACTTCCCGATTCGCTTGGAATTTTGTGAGAGGATCATTCAAATGGTGTCAGAGGATGAAAATGTCTTCAACTGCATTTTTATGGCTGACGAGGCACATTTTGATTTAAACGGCAACGTTAACAAACAAAATTGTCGAATATGGAGTAATCCTAGCCCACAGATACTTAATCAGATGCAATTACATACACTTCGCATCACAGTGTGGTGTGCAGTTTCTTCAAGGTTCATTGTCCGGCCTTAGTTTTTCGAAGAAATCCGTCTTACTGTTATGGTCAATGGAGACCGTTACTTACCGAAAGGGAATGCCTGTTTCGTTTCAACAAGATGGGGTAACTTGTCACATAGTCACACCTGTTATGACAGAACTGAGGCAAAAATTTCGCAATAAACTGATTTCAAGAAACTCCACATTTCGTTGGCTTCCCAGGTTTCCTGACCGCACCGTACCCGATTGTTTTGTGCATTTATTGCAAACAAGAAGTTTACAAAAAAAAAAAACAAATTTGGATGATTTAAAGCAATCCATTCAAACGGTAATTAAGACAGTTCCCGCTGCAACACTCCAGGCAGCAATGAACAACTTTTTGATAAGATGTCGCACATGTATCACCGAGGGTGGAGTCCATTTGAATTCAATTAATTTCAAAATTTAATGAATTACTTTAGTAAAAACGATTTATTATATTTCAAATGAATTTCTAAAAAACTAAATTACATCAACTTTTTTCAACTTTTTTTTATTTTTTATCTGGGACCAGTACTCAGGGGATGGATATGCAGCGCATTGTACTGGATCTAGGAAAATAGGTTATGATGAGGAGGAAAGAGGGTGTAGCGTTCGCGGAGTGTTAACAATAACAACACAGAAGACTAAAACAAACTGTATTGCAGCATTTAAAATGTTGGAATAAAATTAGTTAAAACTGATCAGTGCCCAGCGTATATACCTTCGACACTGCTCAGATTAGCAAAATTTAGTCCAACACCTTCCACACTACAAGGTAATAAAATGCATTGAAAATAATATTAATATTGAACATATAAAAGAAAGGCGGACTAAGGTGAAAAAAAAAACACAAAAAAAGAAACATGTGTATACATACTGATGATTTTTAAGGAAGCATACTGCTGATTTTTAATTAATTTTTTTTTTTGCTTAGAATCAGTTCTGGTGATAAATGGAGGTTACTAAAATACAGAAAATGAAAATTTTCGACATCGGTCTGTATGAAAACCTTGTCCCTTACGTAAACCGTTTTTTTTTTTTTAACAATTAAGTTTTACTTGATTGATACATTTTTTAAAAAAATTTCAAACATTCAACATTATATCTCAACAGTCTAAACAAATTCTTGAGAATTTAAAAAGAAACATGTTTTAATAATACCTGTCAAACCACAAAAAACATGTTTTTTGTGCAAAGGAAAACGGCGAAAAAGGCAAAAGAAAAGCTCAATAAACATTACGGTGAGTCTGCTCCGTCACGTTACATGATACTGCATGGACTGCTGAATTAAACACACGGACTACATGGACTGCAGAATTTAAACACGGCCGAACAGGCACTGTAACAATACTATCCACTAGAAGGCCAAAAGAGGTGGTTACTGAAGAAAATATCAAGAAAATCCTCGATATCGTTATGAATGATCGCCGAGTCAAGTTACGTGAGATTGTTGAAATGATAAAAATATCATTTGAACGTGTGTTAAATATTTTGTATGAACATTTGCATATGAAAAAGCTATCGGCAAGATGGGTGCCGCGTTTGCTCAGTATCGAACAGATTACTTCACAATGGTGTTTGGACGTGATAAAGCGTAATCCTGTTGATCAAAATTCGATCGCAACAATGGGTGGAAGCTAGTGGAAGTGCTCGGAAGAAGGCGACAGAACAGTGAAAACGGCTGAAAAGGTTATGGGTTGATCATCCATCTTATAATCCAGATTTAACTCCTAGTGACTTTTTCCTGTTTCAAACTTGAAAAAAGTGGTTCGGAGGAAAAGATTCACCTCAAACGAAGAAGTGATTACCGAAACTAACACGTATTTTGAGGGGTTCCCAAAATCGTATTTTTTAGATGGTATAAAAAACTTGGAATACTGTTTTAATAACTGTATTAATGTTGAGCTAAGAGGAGACTATCTGGAAAAAAAGGTTTTTGAAAAAAAACAAAAATATTTTTTTCTACTAAGGTAGCTTCAATATCAAATCCAAAAATCGTAATTTACTCCCAATGTATGTCCATGTACATATGTATTATTAGTTAAATTTCAAAGCTAATAATAATCAAGAAGCTAAATGTGAGTAAAATTCTTACCAGGCCTAAAATATTGTGAAGAATAATTATTTATTAATGATACAATAACATACAGTAAGTCGTTTAATATTAATAGCTATCTATTACAGCATTATTAAGGAAAATAATAATATAATTTTTTGTTCAAAATAATATGATCAACAGTAATAAAACATGGTTCAATTTATGTTAGTATTATAAAACAATGCTAATATAGTATACCATGGCTACAAAAAGCAATAGTGTTTGATTCTTAACAATTCGTTGACTCATGTTCTAAAACTTGTATGGCAACTAAACATTTTTTTAAATTTTGACCATGTTGCAATAAATATATGGTTATATTAATTTTTTTACAATATGGGCATTTCATTATTGTAAAAAAATGAATATAACCATATCTTTATTGCAACATGGTCAAAACTAAAAAAATGTTTAGTTGCCATACAAGTCTTAGAACAAATATTTAAAAAATATCTCCTAAAGGAAACAGTTTAAAAGTAATTTGAATACATTTTTGGCACAATAGAAACTATAGCAAAAATTTTTTTTTGAGATATGACTATGTTGCAATAAAGGAGAGTTATGAAGTATTGCATCCAACCATATAATGCAGCAATGGTACATAACTCTCTATCACAAAATACTGCAACTTTAATTCAAACTTTTCTTTTAAGAATTTTTTATGGCTAAAAATACATACACGCGCTAAGCTTGCACATGATATGTACACATACATACGTGGTACATGGTACGAATACAAACCAATTCCCCTTTGCCGACATTATTTTAAGATTAACACACAAACTGTATACCTGTAATTTAATGCAGGCGGTGCACTCCACAAAATCTTTCCTACTCATAAAAATGCAAGTGATTCCACAAGTGAGTCAACCCGAACCTTGATTTTATTTTTGTTGTGCTTGGATTGGTAGGTTTGGTGCCATAAATCATTCTCTAAAAGCTAGAGATAATATTTGAAATATTTTTGATACATAAGAGTACACACTTGCTCCTTTTTACAAACTTGAGATATTTTAAGGTAAGATTGATGGGCTTACTTTTTCTTAACAAATTCAATGGAGTGAACTTGTATGCTTTACTGATGCAGAATTTCTACAGGAGTATGTATATATACAACATCTAATTACAAAACCATTGATATACAGTTACCCGTTGGCCAATACTGTCTTAATTTATTTACTTTTTTGTAAACTTGGTAATTTAACCCTTATTTGAAATATTCTGTACTTGCTAGTCTCTATTTGGAACATTAGCAAATTATTCAGTATTTGTGTGTGAATTCGTAAATGGAAAAAATAAAATATTAATATAAATAATCATGCTCACAGCTTTTAAATTCTATTGCCAACACTAAATGTTCACGTGTGGATAGCAAATACATTTATTTTCAAATACAACACTTTTTTGGAAGAAAATGATTTCAGCATAAACTGTCAAATGTAGCTGCATTTTTTCAATATTTGTTGTTTTCGCATAAAAAAAAAAGCTTTCGGTCGTGAAAAAATTATATATTTGTTTAAACTATTTATTGAGATTGTTGGGATATAAAGTTGAATGTTTGAGAACATATTTAAAAAATTTCCAAAATCTACTGATGGTCAGGGTAGTTCCTATGAAATGTCGACATGTAAAAAAGATTTACATCACCACCTGCCTTACGGCTCTATCAGATGATGGACTAGCTCCGCGGAGTGAATTATTCACGATTCAATAGCGCCTCGTGTGCCTTGCAAGGCTCACACAGATCGCAACTTTTGATAAGTTTCTATCCATATAATAAAACTCCTTATCCGCTCGGCCCTTCTAATCCTTCCTGTATGCTACGTCCCAGACAGTCTATAGAGGACAAGCCTTAATGAGTTCGTAGGCCGAAATCCATTAAGAGCATCAGCCCTTAACCAGCTCCATCTAGCCATCACTTTTCGTTCCTTACATTACAGGTATTTGCTGCAAGACAACATCACCTCGCAGCGTTATTAGCCCCGAAAACCTGCATTCCTAAAGAGTTCGGCGCTTCTAATCCTCCCTGTTTAAACTTTCCAAAAAATCAATCGAAAACAAGGTTTAATGAGTTGGTATGCCGACGCCTATTAACAACAGCCTTTAACCAACTCACCCATCTAACTATCACTTTTGGTTCCTTAAAATACAGATATCTGTTGCTCGTACAGTCTTATCTGATGATACCTTGCTAAGGGTTCGGGCCTTCTAATCCCTCCTGTAAGCTAATGGAAGACAAGGCTTAATGAGTTGGTAGGCCGAAGGCTGGGAAAACATAAAAATCAAACTGTTTTTAATTTTTTTTTATAAATTTTTTATTTAAAAAATTAACAGTAGTAGTTAAAAATAATGCCAAACACGCTAAGTAAATCAAAATTATTTATAGTATTTTTTTCTGCATCTCTCAAAAAATTCTCTTCAAACTCATTCTATTATGATTTCTATCCGGTTCATCTCACTTGGTATCTGCTCTCCATAACCATGATACCTTGGTACAAACGCCTACTTTGTTCTTCAGTTACGGCACCTAGATTTTCCTGAGAGAAGCCAATAAGGGAATGCAGATAATGAAACTTTATACTCATATTGTAACCCAGCTTATGGAAGTTGTTGAGCATATCATTACTACATTTTCATAATTTGGGTCTTTTATATTTCGTAAAAAATCTTTCACTACCTGTTTAAATGACTTCTAAGCGTTCTCTTCGGTTTTGTTTATGATTTATTAAAATTTATCGTCTTGCATTCAGTGCCTTATCTCAGTCCCAACAAAAATGAGTTCTTTAATTTTTGCATCCGATGAATACTTAAATTTATGACAGAGGTATATAAAACAGGGACTATCTTTGAGTACGTCCTTCACAAATTGCTTGATGAATTGTTAAATTTATCAGAGAGGTATACAAAACAGGGACCATCTTTAGGTAATTCCTTCACAAATTGCTTTATAGTACCTAATTTATTGTCAAGAATTTTTATCGCATCAACTGGCGCCTCTTTCATAACATTTTGATTTTTAAGGGTTAATGATGCACTTTTTGATCAGTCTTTTTCTGATCTAATGTTATACTCTATTGCTGCAATCCAATTCCCTTCGTCCTTATTTTCTTCCACACAAAAATATCGACTCAGCCTATAAATGTAAATCGTAATATGATTTTAATGGCGACAAAGAATGACTTTTTATGCTAGATGAATATGTAAACGTCATTTGAAATTAAGACTAGTAATACCGGGTAATACTAAGAAAAATTAAAAAAGTATTTTTATTTTTTTTTTTTGAAAATTTAAGTGATGAATTTTGTTTATTTTGTTGCTTAGAACCAAATACGTATCCAAATTGCTAATTAGTTTTTAAGGGAAAACCATCGCAGGCCTGTTTACTCCAATGTGAAAAACAGTTTTTTACTTTTGAATGTTCTTGCTATGTAGTTCATTGCCTTGTAGTGTTCGTCTGAGCAGTACCGAACGTATATACATGGTCTGATAAAAAATAATAGTTATATTCAAATTTCATGAGTTACGTATGTTTCGATTTTTTTCTGTTATGTTGGTACACATGGCTCTTATGTAGGCATTATCAGCCATTTTGAATTGCCAGTTTGTTTTTGACAGATAAAAAGGTTACAATTCTAGGCTCTACAATTTTTTACTAAATTTAAAAATTTTTGAGCAAAAGCAATGTTGCATGGATATCAGGAGCTGTTGAGCATCGTCAACGACGATCCAGATCTCCTCAAAAAGGTCATAACTGGTGACGATCGAAGTCAGATTCAGTAAAATGAGAAGGTTTTGCTCACTGTTTTCTTCTACTGCAAAGGCGTGCTGCATCATGAATTCTTGCCACAAGGTCGTACGGTAAAAAAGGAATACTGCCTTGAACTTAAGCGCCGTTTGCGCGAAGCAATTCTTCAGTAACGCACAGAGTTGTGGAAAAAACATTCATGGATTTTGCACCATGATAACGCACCAGCTCATACATCGATGCTTGTGCGTGAGTTTTTGGCCAAAAACAAAACCGTTATCATGCCTCAACCACTATATTCATCGTACTGGTCCCCGCAGACTTTTTCCGCTCCCCAAACCTCCTCAATTGTAGCGTTTTGCTACAATTGAGGAGAGAAAAGAAAAATCAGAACAGGTACTGTTGGCAATACCAATAAGTGCGTTTCACAAGTGTTTCGAGAATTGGAAAAAACGCTGGCATAAGTGTATTATATTTGAGGGGGATTACCCTAAAGGGGACAAGATAGTTATTGGTGAACAAATAAACTCTTTTTGAAAAAATTTTAAATAACGGTTGTTATTGATCAGCCCATATACACTGGAAACTGAACAATTTTAACTAATTTAATTCGGACACTTTAAATACAGTGGGATCGTTTGTTTGGCCTTTCCTTGTTGTTGCTGATCGATTCAACACTACTCCCTCCTTCCTTCTCTTCATAATCTGTTTTGCTAGCTCCTATACAAAGCGCTAAGGGGTCATTCCCTGAGTTCTGGTCGAAGATAAAAAAAAACATGCTTAAGTCGTTTTCGCACTGTCTTTCGAGTAGGTTGTCTAGTACAGAAACTGAGTTCTCTTTAGCTTAGAGTGTGAATGACTAAGCTCTTTTGATATACAGGCTGTTAAATTTATTTTTTTAGAAAAAATTTTAACAATTTGCTTTGAACTTCGAGGATTATAAATTCGGATTAGAAAAAGTGCGAATATTTACTGCATAAGAACAGTTTTATATACATAATTAATAATAAATAAAAATAGCAAAGTAACAATCAAAAAGTTTTTCGTAATCTTGTACTTTTCTTAAAGCAAGACTTTAAGTAAAACACAAAGTCAAAGTTTAATAGCAAACTACAAAAAAGCTATGCAAACTAATAATGTACGCAGTCAAAAGAAAATATATTATAGCCCATTTATACCCCTGTATGGTAATTTATTACGTGGCTGAACGTGGCGAAAAATAAAAAGCAAAACAAAATCCTCTGTTGAATGTCTTTTTTATTCTTTGTTGCACATTTTTTAAATGTTGTTTGTCGGTTCTTCTACTACCTTATGCAACAACACTATCAACAGCCGCAGCCAACATCATAATCATCACGCTCGTGTGCAACTTATGTTCGCTTATTTTGTGCAACCAGCCAGCCAAGTAAAACTTTACCGAATAACAACAATCCAAGTGACCAACTTTCAGTTTTTTATGTTTTGTATGAGCAAATTTTTGTTGAAAAAAAAAAAAAACGAAATGTAGCGAAAAGATTTTCCACCATTGATAAATGTTTTAACATCTACATACGTATAAAAAATGAAGGAATGAGTGTGAGTAGTTACGTGTGTTGGTATGGCAGACATTAGACAAGTACAAAGCGTTTTATAACAGTGGCAAACTCATAAAAAGGCCAACAGAAAAGAAAGAAAGTTTCCATCAAGCCCCATAAATGATTTAACATGCAAACGTGTGTATATCGAAACGTACATATTTTACAGGATGCGGGTTGTAATGTGTCCCCGCTAGTTCTTGCAAGCAGTAAACTGAAAACGCTGAATTTTATAAATTTAAAATCAAATACGAGATATTTGTTTCCCTTTAAAACGAACATATCTTGAACACAGATTTGTTTTTTTTTTTTTTAATTTGAACCAGTACTCAGGAGATGATACCTAAATAAGCAATGCACTGTACTAGAACTAGGAAAGGATATTATAAAGAGTCCTATCAAAACTACCAAAACAAACTTGATGACATCATTAAAGTTTAGGAATTAAATTAGTTAAAACTGATCAGTGGCCAGATTATATAACTTCGACTTTGCTCAGACTGACAAAATTTAGTTCAACAGCTCTCACACTGCAATGTAATTAGTTCATTAAAAATGAATTAATAATGAACATACGAGTATAAGAAAGCGGACGGCAGTGAAATAAAATTTCACGCACACAGAATGGATGACAAAACACTACTATCTTCTTGCAGCCACTAAATTTAAACTGACATTTTTCAAAAAAAAGGGAATGTTTTCGAAGCTTTTTAACTACTGGGTACTGTGGGTTTCAAATACCTGTGAGCAACTGAATTTTTTATATAGTTGTTTCTATACTAGAAGGATATTAAAATTACAACATAATACAAATAGTTTTTGTGAGAAGAAAAATTTGCATAAGGAATTTTTCCAACATTACACAAGAGTGAAATGTAACTTAAATTTTGCCGCTAGAGAGGCAATTACATTTGTGGTATTTTAAGATATAATTTATATTTTTGCGAGCAGGAAAAACCTGAAAAATCACTACTTCCTTCTATGCACAAAATGAATGGAATTTAAGCGAATAAAGAAGTTTTCAAATTATGAGATTTAATCTTTTTACAACTGCTTATAAATACATAATAGTAATAGTGAATTAAGACTGCAAGGAGAAATTTTTAGTTTCATTAGTTACTTGTTAAATAAAAAACCCTTGAAACATGTTTAAAAGTTTTTTATCTTATGTATTTATTTCAGAAAGTTTTCTTATTCCCTCAGGTACAATAAACCAGTACTAAACAATATTCATATGGTACTTAGCGTGACTATAATTAATTATATTTTCAAGTATAATCTGAAAAGACATCCAGTTGTGTTAATAATACTACCCTTTTTAACTCGGAATACTCGTAGGTAGGATCGTAGCCAATTTTCTCTGCAGCACTTGTACGAGGGCGGATTGATATTGAAGCTACCCATGTAGGAGAAAAATATTTTTTTTCAAAAACCATTTATATCTCAACATAGTCTGCTTTTAGCTCAACACAGTAAGACGATATTCCAACTTTTTTCTACTATCTGAATAATACGATTTTGGAAACCCCTCTTCTGTTGAGACGAACCTTTTTGCTGCGAGCCATTTTTTCAAGTTTGGAGACAGGAAAAAGCTACTAGGAGCTAAATCTGGATTATTAGGTGGAGTATCAACAAATTCGAATATTTCACGCTGAGTGAAGAAAGAGCACTTTTTCTTCTTTAAATGTGGTCGTTTTTTCTTAATTGCGCCAATCAATTGATCCAATAATGCACGATAATACTTTCCTGTGATTGTGAATCCTTTTTCAAGATAATCGTTAAGCAATATCCCGTGCGCATCACAAAATACAAGGGCCATAATCTTGCCATCTAATTTCTGTCTTCGCCTTCTGCGGAGCACTTGCGTCAGCTTTTACCTATTGTTTCGATTGATTTTTGATTTCAGGTGTGTAGTAGCCAGCGTGGCCATTATAGCATTTTTGCGGCTAAATTTAACATATATTTTTTTTGATTTAGCGGCAAATTTTCCATATAGTAGTTAGCATTATTTTTAGAATTTTTCAACTATATAGTTAAAATTTTTAGCATTATTTAATTTAAGAATATTCAAAATAGTCATCTTTATTTGAAAATAAACCACAAATCTTTCTTGATTACACATTCAAATCTTTAACCCCGGCCATAACTCGAATGAAAATTAAAATCTGGTATCACAACATTTATGTGTGAAGAAAAGTTAGCTTGCTACTTCTTCCGAAAAGCACATTATAACGTTAATTTGTTCACATTGTTTCGTAGTTGCTTAATAAAGCTCTACCACCACTCAAGTTAAATATCAGAAAAAGGATCTTCTTAGTATATAACAAAGAAATAAAATCAAAATTTTTATTGAAGATCACTGTAGTCATAATTATTTATAGGTATTTCAGAAGTGAACAGAATAAATAGTGTAGCTGTAGACGAACATAGTAGTGACTCTAAAGAAATCTCATGCCGGCCAAGTACCAGCAAAAAATAAAAATTAGATTTGTTTCGTTCATGAATTTAACGTATCATCAACGGAGAGTTCTTTTTTTTTTGTGTTATATAAATATTATCTTGATTTATATTTTTGTTAAATCCCTTAATTTGCAAATATTCATCAGTTGGTCTCTCATTGTTTTCTTTCCGTTTTTGTTTATTTTGAAAAGCTGTTGATAAATGACCGAAGAACTAACCCGCAATAAGTATTGACACCTTACTCAAAGTGAAGAGTTGAACGAAGTGAACAAACGGATCAGGCTTTTATAATTCAACGAAAGTGACTTCATCATTAAAATGAACGCAGCTCTAGTAAAAAATACTTATACCGAGTGTTCATACACAAGAGCTATGAAAATATTTTAAACAATTAAAATCATTTTAAACAATAAATCATCTATAAACAATTAAAATTTTGACATAATTTTTTGGCTGTTTAGAATTCTTTTTAGCAGTTTGTAGCATTATTTTAAACTCAATTTAGCTGTAAAATATTTTTTGATGTGGTCACGTTTCATCAACAGTTATTCAGCGATGCCAAAAATCAACAGGATTACGCTTTATTATGTCCAAACACCACTATGAAGTGGTCTGTCGAAGTCGTTTTTGTTCGACTCTAAGCGAACGCGGCATTCATCTTGCCGATAGCTTTTTCATATGAAAATGTTCATGCAAAATGTTGGACACACATTCATATATCGCTCCCTTATTGCAATATAGTCATATCTAAAAAAATTAGTTTTTTGACATATAACAATGCAGAATTGTTAACATTACTTCTTTTTACATTGTGTCAAAAATTTATTCAAAGTAATTTAAAACTGTTTCTTTTACGAGTAGAAGGTAATTTTTAAAAAATTTTTCTAGGACTTGTGTAGAAACTAAAAATTTGAAATGTGTTGTTTTCGAAACAAGCTTTTTTTTAGTTATGATTATGTTGCAATAAAGGAGCGATTTGATATGTTTACCATTTCAACAATCTCAAATAACTTGACTTCTTGAGATTTTCTTCAGTAACCACCTCTTTTGGCCTTCCTGTTGATAGTATTGTTGCAGTGCTTGCTAGGCCGCGTTTAAATTCAGTAAGCCAATATTTTGTATTTTTTAATATGCAAACTGACGGCGCATATGTTTGCCGAGCTTTTCTTTTGTACGGCAAAAGACGTTTTCCCTTTCAAGTAACAGTGTTTAATCACTGCATGAAATTCACTTTTTTCCATTTTTCGAGAAACTCAAAAGTTGCTTACTTCAAACCACTACTACAAATAAACTAATCGATGAATTTGGGTGAAATTTTAACAGATAACGTCTGACAGATTGCAACTTTAAAAACAAACAAAACATTTGTGCTTGAGCTGCCATCTAACACCAGGTAGCTTCAATATCAATCCGCCCTTGTTTTTTGCTGCTGGTTTTGGTATTGGAGTAAACCAGATATGTTGTTTCCGTCTACGTGCCATCTTCAGTGCTTCCTTTTTTACTGAAGGAGCTGTGTCGTTCATAAAAGAACAAGTTCAATTGAACGGATATCTCAGTGGACGAAGTGAGCTGGTCATTGATCCCACTACTTTTGGTTCTTTCTACTCGTATGTCATATCAAAACTCACACCTAAATGGTTTTTAAAATTGTTTTTACTTTTTAAAACAATAATTATTTATCGGATACCTGTTTATTTTCTTCTTTTCATACCCTTCACAAAAATGTAAAGGGTATTTATAAGTTTGTGATTCCGTTTGTAATTTCTACAGTTTTTTTTGCGACCCTATAAAGTATATATATTCTGAATCAGAATTAATGGAAAAGTCGATTAAGCGATGTCCGTCTGTCCGCTGTTGAAATACCGTTTCTGAGAAAACCATTAGACTTAGAAACTTTTTTCTTTCACCATTCTTTTACCCCATCGATTCATGGGTTTGCTATTGAAATTCAGTAATATCGGTCCACGTATAGCTGAGATATATTCAAAATTCCGAAAAAAGCCATTTTTTTTTGCAGTTTTGTATGAAAATTTTTGATAACAAAAGTTGTTTGTTTTGCTTCAAACTTCACACACTTATTAAGCATGGTGACTAAAAGGCAAAAAATTTTTTTTCAGATATCGGTCCATATATACCCGAGATATAGCCCAAATCGAATTTTTAATGAAAATGCCGCGTAAGCGAATTTAAACAATTTTTTTTGTGCTCAAAAGCAGTTTTGGTAATTAAATAGGGTCACATAAATATGAAAAATGAAAATTTTCCATATCGGTCCATATATAACCGAGATATAGCCTAGACCGGGGTTTTCATGAAAATGCCGCGTAAGCGAACTTAAACAATTTTTTTGTGCTCAAAAGCAGTTCTGGTAATGAAATTAGGTTACATAAATATGGAAAATGAAATTTTCCGATATCGGTCCATATATACCCGAGATATAGCCCAAACCGGGTTCTTCATGAAAATGTCGCGTAAGCGAACTTAAACCACTTTTTTGTGCTCAAAAGCAGTTCTGGTAATGAACTTAGGTTACATAAATATGAAAAATGAAAATTTCCGATATCGGTCCATATATACCCGAGATATAGCCCAAATCGGGTTTTTCATGAAAATGTCGCGTAAGCGAACTTAAACAACTTTTTTGTGCTCAAAAGCAGTTCTGGTAATGAAATTAGGTTACATAAATATGGAAAATGAAAATTTCCGATATCGGTCCATATGTACCCGGTCCATATGTAGCCAAAATCGGGGTTTTCATGAAAATGTCGCGTAAGCGAACTTAAACAACTTTTTTTGCTCAAAAGCAGTTCTGGTAATGAAATTAGGTTACATAAATGTGGAAAATGAAAATTTCCGATATCGGTCCATATATACCCGAGATATAGCCTAAACTGCGGTTTTAATGAAAATGTCGCGTAAGTGAACTTAAACAACTTTTTGTGCTCAAAAGCAGTTTTGGTAATGAAATTAGGTTACATAAGAGTGGAAAATGAAAATTTCCGATATCGGTCCATATATACCCGAGATATAGCCTGGAACGGGGTTTTCATGAAAATGCCGCGTAAGCGAACTTAAACCATTTGTTGTGCTCAAAAGCAGTTCTGGTAATGATATAAGGTTATGTGGAAAATTAAAATTTTCGATATCGGTCCATATATACCCGAGATATAGCCTGAACCGATTTTTCCATTAAAAAAAATTTTTTTTTTTTGCTGAAAAGCAATTCTCGTTATAAAAGAAGGTTACTAAAATACAGAAAATAGAAAA
This sequence comes from Thecocarcelia acutangulata, assembly GCA_914767995.1. Classification (NCBI taxonomy): domain Eukaryota; kingdom Metazoa; phylum Arthropoda; class Insecta; order Diptera; family Tachinidae; genus Thecocarcelia; species Thecocarcelia acutangulata. The sequence continues at coordinate 126,234,543 of OU612094.1, read as the reverse complement.
TTCCGATATCGGTTCATATATAACCGAGCATATTTAGGTCACATTTTTAATATAGTATACATATTCGTGGCTATCGTGAAGGGTATTTTAGATTCGGCCCAGCCGAATATACTACACTCTTACTTGTTTTGTATGTGTTTTTATCAGCTATGTTGGTTAATGACCGAAACATTTCAGTTTTGATGCCGTGCCGTTCACAGTGACCGAGTAAACGAATGGAGGAATAGAACAAAAGTGACCTGCCAACTTTCCAGTAAAATAAAAATAAATAATCATTATAGCATGTTCAGACATGTGAGGCAATATACGATAATTGAACGATATTGTATTGCTGTTCATACATACAAAAATCAGCTTACTCAATTAACATTTGACAGCTGAAAAGAGAAATATGTTTTGGCCTTGAAAATTTTAGCTCGTAAATTTACAAAAAACGTTGGAAAATTCCTCTTTTAATTAGAGATTGCTACTATATAATAGAAACATACAGTTGTCGCAGTTAGTGTGATGAAGTTTTAGTTCCAAAATAGCTTTACATAAAAAAATACAAATATAAGAGTTCTAAACATTGTTGTAAAACTGAAATTATGACACTCACACTTGTTCGTTACACAGTACATAATAAATGCCTTCTTCCATTTATTTTTATACCTTTCACAAAAATTTTAGGGGTATATATAAGTTTGTGATTCCGTTTGTAATTTCTACAATATTCATTTCCAACCCTATAAAGTATACATATTCTGAATCAGCATTGATAGAAAGCAATTTCCGTCTGTCGCTTGTTGAAATACCGTTTTTGAAAACTATTAAACTAGAAACCACTTTATTTCACCATTCTATTGCCCCTTTGATTCATAGGTTTGCTATTGAAATTCAAAAAAATCGGTTCCCATACATCTGAGATATAATCAAAATTCCGAAAATAGCCATTTTTTCAAATTTCATACATTTATTTCACATGCGATTAAAATGTTTTTTTTTGCTTAAAAGTAGTTCCAGTAATACAAAAAGGTTATCTAAATATAGAAAATGAAAATTTTCGATATCGGTGCGCAGATACCCGAGATATAGCCTAAACTGATTTTTTAATGGAAATGTCGCATAAGAGAATTTAACAACTTTTTTTTTTGGCTTAAAAACAGTTCTGGTCATAAAAGGAGGTTACTAAAATGCAGAAAATGAAAAATTCCGTTATCGATACGGAGATATAGTCTAAACCAATTTTTCATGAAACAATATTTTTTTGCTTAAAAGCAGTTGTGGTAATAAAAAGAGGTTACTTAAATACAGAAAATGAAAATTAACGATATCGGTACATATATACCCGAGATATCACCTAAACCGATTTTTCCATGAAAAATTGCGTTAAGAATTACCATATTTATCATGGCGGTTACAAGGCAAAACAAAATTTTTTTCCCGATATCGGTCCAAATATATCCGTGCATATTTTGTCAAAATTTGTAATATATTTACGTGACTATCGTGAAGGATATTTTATACTCGGCCCAGCGGCCGACAAATTGTTCGATAAATTAATTAAATTTTTGTAGGGAACTATTGAACTCAATTAAGGCGTTAATTGTGGTAATTTCAATAATGGTGTATGTCTGAACAGCGTATTATTTTATAAAATTTTGTATGAACTTTTTTGGTTAGACAGCCAACCTCTATTGCGTCTAAAAAATCACTTACTGAACTAAAAGACTCTTGGACGAACTTTTATTTGAATCGTTTTCATCCTATTCCTAGTTGATTTGTTGCACTGTGTAATTATGCAAATTAAAAAAAAATATTTAATATAATTTTAAAGTTAGCCTTTAACCAAAATCCATGAAAATGTTTTATTTATTTTAATTAAATTAAATACATCCAACTGAACAAAGCAATCGAATCACATACCACTAAGAGTCACTTATTTTTTAATAAAATAATTGAGAACAATTTCATTAAGAGATTTAATTAATATATTTGCAGCAATAATATTGAACAGCCATTAAACGAAACATTTTTGTATGCTTATAAATGCTTTAATAAATAAATGTAAAAATAATCACCCAACATAAGTCTTTAAATCAATATTATGGACAAGCACACACAATGTTCGATATAAATTAATATTTTACACCCACAAGGATACTGAGACAAATGCAAATTTGCGCCGCTTACGCACACAGTCTTTAACAAGAAAACTGCACACTATGGCCGTCATAAAATAGTCATTACGAAGTTACGAGTATAGCCAGAGGATATACTATACGGGCCATAAAACACGTGGCCTTCTTGATGAATAAAGTAAACATTGCCTTATTTTCAATTGCATTAATATTGTACTACTCGTATTATAAGTTTTTTGTTACCGGAATGGAATTTTGACTTATTGTTTCTATGGCAGTGCTTTCCTTTTCGTTTTACCTTGAACGATTTTCTCTCTTTGAAATTTCCGATCATCAGCATATTCAGGGAGCTTGGCAAGTGGACGGCCTGCAGGTAAGAAGTGCCTTGAAGAAGAGTTTTTAATTCTTATTCAAAGCATATAGTTTTTTTTGAGTGGCCATAGCCGTGGCAAAGTACCAGTAAGGGGTAGTGAGGAGTTCTTAATTCCTAACATTTTACTCTGGAGTGGTTCATCTTTGCCCGGTTTGCCTTGTCGTCAGGTTGGCATTCGAGGGAGAGTTTTCAATTCTCCTGAGAGCAGTTGCCAACGTAGGAGGGCGACGGAGAGTGAAGGTGTTATTAATACGTTCACCATCCGCCAGAGAGGTTTTTAATTCAATTCCAGCGCGACAGCAGAGGCAGTGGATCGTTGGGGAAGCGAGTTATACCGTGCAGGAGTTTTCAATTCCTCCATAGCGGCCTGCGACACCGCTCAAACGTCAGCCGTAGGTGGTGCTACAACCCCACGTGACCAAACACATAAAAAGAGTAGAAAGATTTTCTTTTATTATTTTATTTAAATAAAGAGCCAACATTGAAGACTAATTCTTTTTCTTTGTTTCTTTATTCTTTATTGAAACGACCCTGGACCACGCTGAGCTATTCCAGCATACAGCGGAAAGTGTCGTTACAATACATACTGTAACAAAGAAGTATAACTAGTAGGCAGATGTTCGGCAGAGAGTCCGATTAATTTTAAACTTTGTGCAAGACATTCATAGGACAGAAAAGTAAGCAAGTTCATTTGCATTGAAAAAATCACTAAGGCGTTTTAACACTAAAAACCTACTAATATTTTATTTTGTATAGTGTTATATTGTTGCGTTTAAAAATGATTTGCGGATTCTTCAATTGCAAATAAAATAATGATATTAACACTTGTTCGTTATACAGTACTTAATACACCAGGCTTGTTTACTTTTAGATTTATGGCTATCTTGCACAACCTGATTGTTCAAGTTAGCATATTAAATTTATTAAATATTTATATAAATATTTATATATTATTGAAAATTAAAATTTTAAAGTATCACCTTACTATTTCTTTCAATTTAAACGCTTTTATCGACATTATTGTCAACAGTGTTCGCTACTAAAAAGTTGCTTAGTAGATATCACTAGGAAAATAACTAAAATTGTTAAAATAAATTAAAATAAAAGTGAATTGAACTGAATTTGCCTTTGGCCTTTGGGAGTTAAAATTTTTCAAACATTTTCAGAAGTTTTCTGGATATAACTTTAGGACTTCTCAACCAGCCAATAACCAGTCCTCCATTTAGGAAAACACGATGACGGTGGTGGCAATAAAACATCTACTGGATACATCAGCACTCCCATATTACCTACCACCAAACTCAAACACTGAGTTTAATACTTCTTTATTGCAGAAGGTAATCATCATGAATTTTCTAGCTATTGATAATTCCAAACTCAAATGTACAAGTATAATTCTTGCATGTATCACACAAACTCATATATACAATATATATATATATATATATATATATATATATATATATATATATATATATATATATATATATATATATATATATATATATATATATATATATATATATATATATATATATATATATATATATATATATATATATATATATATATATATATATATATATATATATATATATATATATATATATATATATATATATATATATATAAATATGCGCCTGCGAAACAATAAGAACGCAACAGCAACGATAAAACCAGTAGTTGATTTGCTTGGAGTTTTGCGCTCTTTAGGTAGTGTATGTTTGTGTATAATGCTTCTAGTTTTATGTTGTTTGTATAAATGTGCATGCATATTTATAACAAGCAGATTAATGTGTAAGCCATTAGGTTAGATGTGATAAAAACTCGTAGGAATATGTATTAAAATACATTTTAGAACCTGTGGAACTGGCTGTGACTAAAAGAGATTTATTAAAAAGGCTTTTTAAAGGAAATGATACCCTCGTGTTGCGCCGCTGTGTGCATAAAAACTCATTTATAGCTACTTTATGGTTATAGCCAATTTATAATTGTGTCTGATAATTTGTGTGTGTATGTGTGTGAACGTGTTAAAGCTGTATATTTACAGTCAATATGAGAATATTTGCACAGTCAATCAGCTAAAGGAGAAATGCTCAATGTATATACTTACATATAATAACTGTTAAAAAAGAGCTTTACTCGTTACTTCGCCCCAGTTCTGCACATAACAAGGCGTTGTTTCCGAGATATGTAGGTAGAACGAACATACATACATATTTCATGGCTTGCCTGCTGTCTGTATTGTGTGAAAAATTCTTTTGATTTTGTTTTATAAATAAACAGTGTTTAACATGCAATTTGATGATTGGTTTTTTAAAGAGCGAAAATAAATGAAACGTTTTAAAAAATTGATGATACTCATATTATTTCTTTATACACCATAGTTAACTTGATTAGAGCTACATTGGCTTAGCAACAGTTAGGTAATATATAACGATGCACTTTATTTTCAATATTCCACTAATAGTTTGGTAGTTTCTTCAGGAAAATAAAATTATTATTGTTTTATATAAAAACAAATTTCTGTAGATCTGAAGCTGCAAAAATTTGATAATTGAATTAAGAATATAGTCAATATTTGTGATCGGATTTTCGTAATTTGTAGCTTATTTTACATAGGTGTAAAATTTTGTTCCGCCGATTTTTTCAAAATTCGAAGTTTTATTGTAAAAAACTGGTTGCACATTTGTGATTGTCTATCACTGGCTACTACATTCTCCCATATATAGCGCAGCGTGCAGATCCCGCGTTGAAAAATCTGGTAATCTTTTGAAACGATCCACGAATCGATCAAATTTTTTATTTCTCATGGGAATTACTGGACATCCAGGTCATATGCCATTGATCAAAAAAAGTGATAGTCCGACCGAGCAATGTGTGAGGAATAAAGTGGGTGGGGTAGAACATACCATTTCAATGTTTCCAAGTATTTCTTGACCACTTCGTAACTTGGGCTCGAGTATTGTTATGCTATAAAATAGCTTTATTATGTCTTATGGTTGTTTCAATCGGTTTTAACAACTGATAATACATTACGCCGATATCCCCATGATTTTCTGCACTTGGGAAAGAAATCCCTTCTCGGCTTCAACTTGTACGGCACCCAATTTGCTTGCTTCTGAATCATATCTATGACTTTCAGGCATCTGAAATAGCTTATTGCTTCCAATTATCCTACCAATTTTTGTTGCGCTTAACACAAGTCTTCATCAAGTAGTGCCTCCAGTTCTACATCTCCGAAAAACTTCTGTCTGTAACAGCTATGCTGGTCTTCGAGGTCAAAATCAAAGTTCTGGAAGCATTGAAATCACTCTCGGCATGTTTCTTCACCAATAGAGACCTCACCATATGTTTTTGAGAGCACGCGGTGAGCTTCAGCCGCAGATTTCTGCATATTAAATCAGAAATTACGATAATTTGGCTCGTCAGTTGACTTGTTTCATCGAGAATAACTATATGCTGCAGACATAACCAAATAATATTTGGATAATGTCCATGGACACTGTGACACACATTAACGTGTCATAGGGTCCATGGACAGTATGACGCTTTTGAAAATGCCATTGTGTCCATGGGAATAGTGACACTTTGCATTATGTTATTTTTAAAAATGTCATAAGAACCATAATTAAAAAAGAAGTTAAATATGAAAATAACCGTATATTTGAGTGATAATGTGAACCATATAAAAGCCGTTTAAATGGTCAAATCGGTTCACACTTTCGGTGGCAAAACTTTGACGCATAACCCGTACTTAGTACTTTTGTGCCATATATTCGCAATTTGACAGCGGTATGTTCACAGTTTGAGAACGGTATGTCCACAATTTACGAGATATGCATTATCGTTCGCTGACAAATATTAAAGAACGTCTTTTTTCTCTTTGTTTACCTATACGTTCATATACTCGTATATGAACGTATGATAGAGGTATTACAATTAAAATTTTCTGTTATAACACTCTGCAAAGTGCCATAATGTCCACGGACTTTACGACACCTCCCTGATTGACATTACGCCACTTTCATAAGTGTATTAACGTCCATGGACCTTTTGATACTTTGAAGTGTGTCATAACGTCTATGGACTTTATGTCACCGATATTTTACAAATAACTGAGGTTATTGTATGACATCTACGATCTATTTATATCGACTACAACTTACCGCGTCATTGATTTTAAAACGGCGGAAGCAAAGTTGTACAGCTAATATATGTAGTGTGGGGTAAATAGTGCCAATTGCGGTTGTCACCACATCAGCGCACGAAGTTAACAGAAGGCAGTTGTAAGACGTAAATAATCGAAGACGGTAGAGAAGTTTAATTTACGGAAGTTTTTGAAGTTATGTAAAGCTGGCTGGATAAAAATCGTAATTTAAAAGTTAAAGTCACTATAAACTAGCTAAACTTGGATTTGGGGTTTTATTTAAACCAATTATAAAAGGACTTATCTTGTATATTTACAATAAACTTACAAATATTATAAATGTGAAAGTAATTTTGTCTGTCCGTACCTTTTTCACCTAAACCGCTGAACTAATTTTGCTGAAATTCGGCATGCAGATAACTTGAAGACCAGGACTTATTATAGCATAGTTTTTATTCTGAAATTTGAGCTACAAAGGAGTCAGAACAGGGCAAAGTGACATTCCAATATAGCATTTTTTAAATATTTCCGCAACTTATGAGCCAATCCTTTTTTTAAGATGGTTTCTAAAGAACTAGCGAACAAAAAATTTTTTTGGACATCGAACAGACAAACTGTTCAGCCGAAAAAAATTTTTTTTTAGAAATTCGGCCATTTACGAACTGCTTTCCAATGCTATTTCTTCTTGCAAAAAGCTGCGCCAACGGCTTAAATTTAAAAAATATTTTTGAACTTCGGAGTGGCGAAATGTTCGTCCGAAAATTTTATTTTTAATTAAGAAAAGTATGAACACATTTATAGCTTTTCACGCCTTCCAGATACTTTAAAGAGCAAAAATTAATATAGGATAGTTTTTATTCTAAAATTTCAGCCACAAAAGCGTGAAAACGAATGCAAAGTCATCACTTTGTTTAAAAAGTAAATTAAAAATTTACGAACTGCTGCTTTCTTTTGAAAGAGTTTCCCAATAGGGGAATATAAAAAAAAGTGGACGCCGGACAGGTGAAATGTCCATTCGAAAAATGCAGTTTTTATTTACTCCGGCGTTTATAAACCTATTTTCAATATTATTTCTTCCTTTATAAGAGTTTGTAAACGGACTGTCATAAAGGCTTTGGACATCGGGCAGACAAAATGTCCATCTTAAAAAAAAATTAAGCAACTACGCAATCTATGAATCGATTTTCAAAACTCGTACTTTCTTGTGAAAAGATATGCCAAAGGCCTGAAAATAAAACAAGTTGTTGGATATCGGAAAAATAAAATGTCCGTCCGAAAAGCAAATTTCTGATGAACTTGACCATTTATGAACCAATTTTCAATATTCTTTCTTCATCTACAAGAGTTTATGAATGGGCTAAACAAAAGTTTTTGGACATCGCCACGACGAAACTGAAAATAAATGTTTGATATACTTCGCTGTTTATATAGACCAATTTTTTTTCAATATTCTTTCTTATTTTAAGGGATTCTCAACGAACTGAAAACAAACAAAAAATTGGATACAAAACGTATGTCAGAAAAAATTAAATAAAAACAAGTAAGAGATAGTGTATTCGGCTAGGCCGAATCTGGAATACCCTTCACGATAGTTACGTGAATACATAGTATATATATATATATATTTTTATTACAACTAAATATCTTCGGATATATATGGATCGATATCTGGGAAAAATTTGTTTGCCTTGTAGTCGCCTCGCCAAAGAGGAAATTCATGGAAATTATCATGGAAAATTTGGTTTAGGCCATATCTCGGGTATATATGGTCCAATATCGAAAATTTTCATTTTCCGTACTTTAGTAACCTCTTTATAATACCACAACTGCTTTCGAGCAAAACAAGTTGTCTAAGCTGCTTTCGTAACATTTTCATGAAAAAATCGGTTTAGGATATGTCTCGGGTATATACGGACCGATATCAGTAATTGTAATTTTCCGTATTTTGCTAACCTTCTTTTATTACCAGAACTGCTTTTAAGCAAAAAAAGCTAAGTTTGCTAGCACGACATTTTCATTAAATCTCGGGTATACATGGATCGATATTGCGGAACAATTTGTTTTTCCTATTAATCACTATGCCAAATAACTGTGTCAAGTTTTAAGCAGAACAAACTATTTTTGATCCAAAAATTTTCATACAAAATTGCAACAAAAAATATATTATTTCGGAATTTTGGATATATCTCAGCTTTATATGAAGCGATTTTACTGAATTTCAATAGCAAACCCATGAACCGATGGTGTAAAAAAATGGTGAAAGAAAAAAGTTTCTAAGTGGTTTTCTCAAAAATGGTACTTCCCACGGCCGAGAGACGGTTATCGCTTATTAGACTTTTCTAACAATTTTGATTCAGAATATATAGACTTTGTAGGGTCGCAAATGAAAATTGTAGCAATTACAAACGGAATCACAAACTTATATATACACCCAACATTTCTGTGAAGGGTATACAAATAAACAGAAGGAGCCATTTATTATCCTAAGGAGAGAGACAGTTTAAGTCAGAATAGTAAGCAAGTCTAATGTGTTAATACAAAGTGGTGTTAAATGTAAATAAAGTTAAGAAATCTTTAAGTTCTGTGTAACGAAAATAGCTTTTAAAGGCAAAAATGTAACAATATTAAGTTTATTAGATAGGGAAATGCAAACATTACATTTTATTTGAATTAAAATATTATTATTTAAAGGGCAATATAAATAACAAATCTGTTAGTTAGGCACTTTCAATCAAACGAATACAACGAAAAACGTAATTGAATTATAAAAATATTTCTAGTACATGTAATATTGTTAATTTTTCTAAATTTATTTAATATACTACTTATTAATTATTTATTAACAACGTAAATCCAGGAAATTTTTTTCAAAAAGAAATATTTTATGTAGCAGTAATACTTTTTTATATTAGGTTTCCAAGTTAAGATCGTATTCGTTTGCAGACATATTAACCAAAAAATTTCTGACATTGCCCAAACAAACCAAATAGATTCCCCACTACACTTAATAGTTAGCGAAATTTTTTGCATAATTTGCAAAGGCATGGTAGTGTTAATGTGTTTGGTAACTAACGTATGCGTTAAAGCTCAAGTAACTCTTTTTTTGCTTATGACCTTATGCATTTGACATTACTGCAATGAACAAAAAAGAAAAAAAAAACAACTAATGTTCAGAGAATTGATTTATTCACATATCTTCGACATTTTATTTCCACTACTGTGTGAATAAGAATCTCGTACCACCCAAATTATCACTTCGTTGTAAAATAAAATTAAAAAAAAAAAAACCATAAAAAGCAATCATATGTGACATTAAACATCTATATGACAAATTTATATGCAAATATAGAAGACAGATATTCTACAAAATTTTATTGTTTTTATTTCAATTAAGCTTCTTAAAACATGCAAATACTCGTCGTATTTTAGCACTACTAGAGCTTTTTTTAAATAAAAATCAAATGTGTTTGTGTAACATAACGTTTGGTGTCACTCTAAAACTGACACCGAACATGTCTGAAATATTTGTCAAAGTCACGCAAGAAAAGAAACACGACTATTTAGTGATTTTGTTAAATCTGTGTTAAATGAAAAGTTTTCAATTGAATGACTGGAGTGTATTTAAATGGCAGTTAAATTGATAATAGTTTGTTCTCTGCGATATGTTGCTTTTACAAAGCTAGAAAGAGTTTTGGCTTGTAATATGTCACTTATGTATGTAAGTAAAGGGTGGCTATAAATATATATATATATATATATATATATATATATATATATATATATATATATATATATATATATATATATATATATATATATATATATATATATATATATATATATATATATATATATATATATATATATATATATATATATATATATATATATATATATATATATATATAATTTTTTTTCGAGATTATTTGAGGCTTTTTGTGGCGGATAATTTCTGAAACAAAAATTCGAAAATCCCATTATTCACGTGAAGTGGCCACCGAATAATGTACATTGGCTAAAACGTCCTGGCTGTGGTATAAACCTAAAACCTCATGAAGGAGAATTAGTTTCCCTGATAACTTAGGAGCATGCCGGTTTTCGAGGCTCTTATGGGCTTCGGCCTACCAAGTCATTAAGCCTTGTCTTCCATTGACTGACTAGAAAATTGCTTACAGGTAGGGGTGAGTCTTAACAACTACAAGGAGCAGCTGGTGAACCGTGAATAATTTAAGCTATAGAGTTGGTCCATCCTCAGGTAAGGCCGACAAGCCAGGTGCTGATGTAAATCAATTCCTACAATCTATATATATTCAATGCTAATTTAGAGCAAAAAAATTTCATCTAATGAAAGAAAATGTGACATTCCTAAAAAACACGATTGTAAATTTGTATAAGTGTTATAACTGATATCCAAGCATAGAGCTACAAATTGTGAATACATCCTGCATTCTCCTCACACTTAGAGATTTGTGACTATATCCTGTTCCATCTAGAAAGTCACAAAATTATCAAATTGTCCTCATATTGCCCTCAATAAAATAAACTAGAACACCATTTGAATCACTGAAATTGTTCAATAAATCTTTTTATAACAATTGTTCTAACACCGATTTGTAAAATAGATGTTAAAAAAATAATCTACTTAATAAAGTATTAAAAAGTTCGCACAACTAACAAAACCATTTAAACCACGACACCACGATATAGGACACCAATCTAGTTACACACTCTCATTTATTTCAACGGAAACACATATTGAATTGTCAAAACCACATGAATTGATATAACAAAAGGATCGTTCACATAAACAAAATACATTGGTTTTTACATATAACAATCAAAAAAGGATATGAATTTCATGTTGTGGAACAATAAGATTTAACTTTTTTTCAAGGATAAAAGTAAAACGAATTTTTGCTAAAAAAAAAGTAATAAAATAAATCAAACTTTTATAATGCTTGACGATTCCAGGGGCTTGCTGCCACTAGAAACTAATTCGATTTCTCATTTTATTTTGCCGAGAAAACCGGAAAACTGCACGCACATAACTCAGCACGAATAACAACACTTTACACATATTAATTGGTATCATAATCTTCCATTACATTATTAATATCTATGCGACAATTTTCACATAATTGTTGGTGCCGCCAGTCTATAAACTACACACCTTTGAGTGTCACTCTTTTTGGGTGCATTGGTTTTTTAACTATCACTCTTGGATTATCATTCGCCCAAATACGGCAATTATGCTTATTGACCAACCCACTGACTTGAAAATGTGCCTCATCACTGAAGATGATTTTATTCGAAAAGTGATCACGCCACGCCTAGTTTTTGAGTCTATTGCAATTTGTAAGTGCGTGAATGCAAGTTTTTATGCATAATGCTCACCAAAAACGAACGTGAGAGGTGCAATTGTTGCACACGGCAACGAGTTTAGGTGGGCGGCTCTTCAGCCAAACTATCGCGAGCAAAAGCAATATTTTCTGCCAAACGACCTGTACGAGCATGAACTCGTGTGTTCTACCTACCCAGTTTGCTCAAATTTTTGTATGATTTTTCCGATTGTAATCACATTTGGACGACTAAATAGTCTTAACACGTTACTCGATTGTGTATATTTCTATGGTTCAAATAAGTCTGTCTGAAAGTAAGGTAAGTCTGAAATTGAGAAGCATCCGGTGGAATTCAGAAAATGCTTGTTGTTTAGGTGTGGTTCACCTTCACCATCGGCCCTTAAAATTTAACCACACGATATTATGTTCTCATTTAATATCGGCTATATGTTTCTAAACTACTAGAAGAAGCCCCAAAAACTAATTTTCTTTTTATAAACATAATTTTAAAAAAATTATATAATTGGTGTCTATGGTTAATTTTTTATGAATAAAGGCCTTACCATAATGTGCATAGACTGGCTTAAGCTTATGTTAAAATTAAACGAAAAGTCTGTCAAATGCATATGTGAATGAAAAACGAATTTTAGTTGGCCATAATGTACTTATATGAACTTAATGCACAACTGCGTAACACTTGTGTATTTTCTAAGTAGATTATATAAAAAAGTACTATTAATAACAAAAAAGTATTTGTCTGCAATAATTTCCAAACAAAAAGTAAAAATAATTTTGTCGTAATTTGTTTGATTAAAAATGGAAAGAAAGCCGAAATTTATTTCTATTAAATTAAATACAAATGTCTTTATTTCTGTGCCTTCAATTTTTCTTTCTTATTTAAATAACTTTTGTAAAAAAACTACTGAAAACTGATTCCGTACAGAAAGTGCGTTCAATTTCGTACTTTGCTTAAGCAACTGGCATTAGACGAAACTTAACCAAAAGCTTCATTATGCACATTACTCGTATAGTTGTCTACATTTGATTATACGTATTCGTACAGTTGCTTAAGGTGGGTTAAATAAATTTATGCACATTATAGTTAGGCCTTAAAGCTGTGGCGACTCGGAAAGATTGTAAATGACTACCTGATCTTATTTACGTTTCCTCTACTTCACTTTCCACGCGTATTAGCCGAAAATACGACTAGCATCAGTATATATTTTTGTTTGAACAGGGGATCGATATGAAACGTCAGTTTTCACAATTTATTTTTTAATTTATAAATCTAAGTATATTTTGAGTGAACTGCAGTACATTTTTTTTTTCTTAAATACGCCACAAGGCCAGCAAACTTTAATCATTATTTTCCATTTCAAACTTCAGTTATTACCTTTACAAAAGAAAAAATTATTTTTCAAACTATAATCTTGTTAAAAGTAACTTTTATTCATTTTAGCAATTTTTAATTTTCGAAATTTTATATTTTTGAATTTATCTTGATTTTTAATGCTATTCGCAAAAAATAGCCTTTACCAGTTATCTGTTTTTAATTATGAGTGTCTGCTTGGCAAAAAAAGTACATGAATGATTTTTACTTCAAAATTGTATTTTAAATGCGCCACCCATTTTGTAACCGGGTGTTTAATTCTTCTTCCTGCATTTTGTGGTTTCACATGGCTGATTACATTTCAACTGAATTGCGGCTGGGCTATAATAAACGAACGAGTATAGTTGTTGTTGCTGGTTTGGTCGCGTTACGATGTATCGATGTACGAATTTTTAGCCGCGTTTTGCACTTCAAAAAAAAAAAAAAAAACTTTTTGGTTTTTACTTTGTAATGGCCGTTTCGTCGTATGACGTGCAGGATGTGATGGCTGAAATTTCATTAGTTTTGCGGTATCTGTTCATGTATTTCAATGCATGTAATTATTTTAGAAAAAAGGAACGCATACAAACTGATACTTTTACCAAAAAAAAAAAAAAGAAAAAGAAATATTAAAACAAAACAATACACGGAAACAATTTGGTATTAAAATGAAAAAATAAGTAAAGTTCGTACACAAAATGTACACAGAAAAAATCAAAATTTCAAAAGGCTATTTATGTGAAGATATTTGTGGTAATTAAAATACTGATGAGAAAATATTGCGAGGATTTCAGAGTGTAGTCAAGAATTACAGTGCTAAGGGAACTAATAGTATGAATAGTGGAGCTGGTTGAGTACGTTTATAACTGATGTTAAATTAAGGACGGACGGAATATATATTTCCAAAATTTTTATTTCATTTAGAGTAGCTAGTGGCAATTAGTAATAATGTATATAAGCATAGTTAACAGATTGTGGCTGTATACATCACTTTGATGTAGGAATCGTAGAGACACCCGCTAATTACACACCAGCTGGCACAAAATTAATCATGCAACTTCCTTATTTTTTAAAGAAAAAAAAAAAAAAAAAAAAAAAATAGCTTGACCTGTAGAACTTTTTCTGTTATTTGGGAAACACAATATCCATCAAATGTCTGCCGCGAGTGTGCTCATTTTATCGCAGGCTCCATAAGTTTTCGCAATAATTCGCATGCCTTCCATCCCGGGCAACAGGTTTTGCCTTGGCGTAGACCAAACTATGGCTCACTGTTTTCTTGGGTATAGAGGGGAAAATGTCCCTCGTTTGCTGTAGCAAACGAAACTCTAGGAAGCAGCATGACTTATGTTCTATTGCACTTACGAAACCCGCATTAAGGGTTAAAATTGCCTAAACGGAACTGAGCAAAGCCTCCGAAATGACCTGCTTAAAGATCTTTTGCTGCTGATCATGGTTCAGGTGCCTGCCTTGGCTGAGACGTTTTGGCTGTTGTTTAAACCTAAAATCGCAAGAAGGGGATCTAGTTTCCCTGATAGCTTTGGTGCATGCCGGTCTTTTTGGGGGCTAATAACTCCCGAAGTGCTAATGTCTTACTGATACCTGTACTGTAAAGAACAAAGATTGATGGTTGGACGGGTGAGTAGGTTAAGGGCTGATGCTCTGAACCGGCTGTCATCTACCATTTCATTGAGCTTTGTCTTCCATTGACTGTTGGGAAATTGCATACTAGAGGGATTTGAAAGTCGAACTCTTAAGCAAGGGGCTTTCTTTAGGGCAACAAACATATAGCAAAAAGTTGCGATCTATGTGACCCTAGCAAGATGATGGCTCAACCCGTAGATTTGATCCATCATCAGATTAGGCCATCGTGGCAAGTGCTAATGTATATCAATTTCACAACTCTAGTCAAATACCTTGGCATTCACCGCCGGCTCACACTCGTCTTTAAGAGACGAGTGGCATTAGCCATTCATGGCATTCGCCAGACATAAGTAAAAGAAGAATTTATCTATGTATTGTTAAATTTGTATACCCTTCACAAAAATGTTAAGGGTATATATAGTTGGTCACATGCAGAAAGGCCCTAACAAACGTAATCGCAATTTTACAGCAGAAGGAAAAACCATAATGGAAACTTTATGCTTAGGTTCATCTACAATTAATTTTTTTTTTTAATTGCATGTAAGAGCGATATTTATAAAATTATTTAATCAAATTTTTGTGACGCTGTATATTTATGTGAAACGTAGTAGAATCCCTAAAAAGTTCTATTCAGAGAAAATGCGGGTTAGCGCCTTTCTACATCAGACTAACGATATAAGTTTCTGATTTCGTTTGTAATTTCTACAATATTCATTTGCGAACCTATAACGTATATATATTCTGAATCAGAATTAATGGAAAAGTCGATGAAGCGATGTCCGTCTGTAGATCGTTGAAATACCGGTTCTGAGAAAACCATTAGACATACAAACTATTTCCTTTCACCATTCCCATAGTGCCATGGGTTTGCTATTGAAATTCAGTAATATCGGTTCACATATAGCTGAGATATATAAAAAGAAGAAATTTTTTGCAATCTTGTATGAAAATTTTTGAAAAATTAAATACAAGCAAAAAAAAAAATTTTTTTTTCCCATACCCAAGATACAGCCTAAACCGGGTTTTTCCATGAAAATGTCGCGTATGCCAACTTAAATAATTTATTTGCTTAAAAGCAGTTCTGGTAATAAAATAAGGTTATGTAAACATGGAAAATGAAAATTTCCAGATATCGGTCCATATATACCCGCCTTAACCGGTTTTTTCATGAAAATGTAGCGCATGCGAACTTACACAATTTGCTTTTGCTTAAAAGCAGTTCCGATAATATAAGGAGGTTACTGATACTGGTTCATTAATACGCGTGACATAGCCTAACCGATTTTTTAATGAAAATGTCGCGTACGCGAACTTAAACAACGTTTTTTTATTTTAAAGCAGTTCTCGTAATATAAGAAAAATTAATATTTCCGATATTGGTCCATATATACCCGAGATATAGTGTCAACCGATTTTTCCATGGAACTTTTTTTTGCTTAAAAGTAATTCTTTTTTTTATGTGGGACCAGTACTTCGGGAATAAACCCTACATATGCAGGACATTGTACTGGAACTAGGAAAATAGGTTATAATGAGGAGGAAAGAGGCAGTAGTGTTCGTGGAGGTTTAACTTTAACAATAACAACACGAAAAACTAAAACAACCTCTATTGCAGCATATAAAATGTTGGAATTAAATTAGTTAAAACTGATCAGCGCATAGTGTATATACCTTCGACACTGTTCAGATTAACAAATTTAGTTCAAAACCTTCCACACTACGAGGCAATAAAATAAATATAGAAAATGAGTAATTCGGATATCGATCCATATATACCCGAGATATAGCCTAAACCGGTTTTTTCAGGAAAATGCCGCATAAATGAACTTAAACAACTTCTTTTGCAAATAGAGAAAATTAAAATTTCCGATATCGGTCCATACATACCAGAGATATAGCCTAAACATATTTTCCATGAATTTTTTTTTTTTTGGTTTGTTCTGGTTATAAAAAATGTTACTAAAATACACAAAAATTTCCGATATCCGTCCATATATACCCGAGATATAGTATAAACCGTTTTTTTCAACAAAAAAAAAATTTTTTTGCTTAAAAGCAATTGGTGATTATAAAAGGAAGCTAGTAATATACAGAAAATGAAAATATCTGATATCGGTCCATATACTCGTATACCCGGGATATGGCATGAACCGATTTTTCCATGAAAAATTTATTTTGTCTACTTCTGATTATAAAACGAGATTATTAAAATACGTTATTAAAATACAGCAAAGTAAGATTCTAATCAAAAACATATGTATACAGATCTTATTTTCTTTTTTTTTTTAAACGAAGTCAGCTTTATCCGGGTAGTGATACAAGCCTTTTCTTTGCGTAAATTTGTCAAAAACACATAGACCTCCTTGCATTTTAAAACAAAAGTAAAACAAAGTTTTCGCAAATTTTCGCAATTTCTACCAACAAAATACATGTGATGTCTTTTGGTATTCTATTTGTTGTAATTCTGCCGCTACCTGTTAAAACTGCCTTGAAAACAGCTGTGTAATATACACAGCTCAAAAAAAATTTACTTACATATGAGTATATAATTTAAATATACATACTTAACAAGTTTTGTTACATTTATATTTGCTATGAGCGTTGCTAGACACTTTATGGATACAACTCAAAAAGATACAGATAATGTGCAACTAAGTTGTAGACAAGATACTAGCAGCTCTTTTTAGAGGGGTACAGGAATATGAAATGGAATAAAACTAAGATGAATTTTTTAATTTGCCATGAAATTTACGTTATTCGGAGATTAACGTCCTGATATTATAATTTATGTATGATTTCTGGCATATGACCGCCAGAGGCGGAATATTTCCAACATTTGTGGTCGAATATCGGCAATAATGCGGCGAATTTTAACCCCCACGTGATCAGTCGTTTCGGGCTTATGGGCGTAGACTATCGACTTCGAATAGAAAATAGTGTAGCGGCGTTAAACTGTACTATCTGGGAGACCAATTCGCGATTCCGAAAAGTGAAACTATGCGGCTACCAAACGTTTCCTTCAATAGATCGCGAGCATTGCGACATGCTGCGACATCTTTTTAAAACCACAGTTCTTGCACAACATGGTTGTTCAACTGATGAGCGAAAAGGGGTCACATGGGGACTGCAACATTCTGACCAGCTTCATTTTTAGAGAAGTTCAGTCCAACGTTTCTACTAGCTCATTAAGAACACCAAATAATCAGTTTTTCTGAATCTAACGATGTCTCAACAGACTCTTGAGGATTATCATCACCCCAAATGCGTAAGTTTTGTGTTTTGACGTATCCATTCAAATGAAATTGAGTTTCATCGCTAAATCAAATTCGCTGTTAAACAAAATAAATTTGCCCAATTTGGAATCGTTGTTCAGGCATTAATCTATTAACGTTGAAATGCAAAACCAAACTAAACATAAATCCAGTATTGCCACTACAAAAAAAATGTTAACCACCAACAATTTTTTAAAAAGTTATGTTATGAAACACAATTTTACTTAAAAACTCATGCGTTTTCTTACGCTCTATAATTTGACTAACTTGTCGCATAGAACGCAGAGAAGCGAAAACCAGTTTGCTTTTGTTTAGAATACAAATGATTATTCTTCTTTAAGGTTGTGAAACATTCTGTAAACTTTATTTGAGTCAAAGAAAAACAAATCCATGTAATGATAAAATACCATGGCGAATTCATTATTAGGTGGATGCATCGGCGAATTTAGGCGAATTCGGTCGGCACTTCGTCTGTCAAGTTTTGTTTACGTTTTTCGGCGCCACTTAAATTTTTTATTTTATAAAAAGAAATACTGAGTAAAGTGATACAAAGTTGGGAAAAACATTAAAAATAAGAACTTGTTCCGTTTGTAAAAATAAATATCAAAAGGGAAATGGCACAGAAAATGTTTTTTGTATCATGGTTATTATCGTTTATTTTATACCAATAAAAACAACAAATTTATATACTAGTATTGGATATTGGTCCAGGCTAGACTTTATGCTTGATTAGTTTGGTTTCTTGTTTTCTTAAAACGTTGTCCGGCCGACAATGTTATTTTCACCCTCAGTATTGTAATTATGTTTTATTTGTTGGCAAAGCAAATAAAATTGTTAATCTCTTGTGCAGACCTCCACTAAGGTTGAAAAAATACTAAAAATGCACATGCTATTTATCAACTACTTTTGACACCTGAAGTGTGAATTCGTCATTTACATAAACAAAATAGCTGTTGTTTTTTTATTGATGTATTGTAGCAGCGAAGCGGCTACCTTGTTTTTTGTATCATGATAAAATAAGTTTTAGCTTGCCGGGTTAGATGCCGTACGGCATCAATCAATTGTGGTGAATAAACGTTAAGAAAAGTTTTTATTTTCGTTCGGTCTCTTTTTTAATTATATAATTTTTCTGAGATATAATGATTTATCCTCAATGTTCGTAGTGAACTATTTTGTAGTAAAGCTGAAGAGCCTCAATATGTCATTGTGATGAGAGTCTTTGAAGAATTGCTAACCGCGGTATGTGTGAAATATTTTTCAAGCGTGTAGCTCTTGATTTTTCATAAAATGTTAATAATAAATAATTTCAGTGTGTGAAATTTGTTTCTGTATACATTTAACTTTATGGTATAAATGTAATTAAAGTGAAACTAGTTCAAAAAAAAAAAAAAAAAGTTTAAATAAAATATCAATCAGTGAGTTCTGCTATAGCAGTGAGTGTAACGGTAAAAATAACTGTATATATATATATATATATATATATATATATATATATATATATATATATATATATATATATATATATATATATATATATATATATATATATATATATATATATATATATATATATATATATATATATATATATATATATATATATATATATATATATATATATATATATATATATATATATATATATATATATATATACAGGCCTGTTCTGTAAATCACAATTTATTATGACTTTCGACGTGATTTACACTCTTCTAAAGCACAAAAAACTGCTGTTTTTTGGTTCAATTTACTGATATTTTTATTTTCAGGTTGAATTTTTTTATTCGCGGTATTATTTGCAAAATAAGGTTGATTCTTTCTAATAAATATAAAAGGTAAAATAAAATAAACCAATAAAGCAAATCACAAAATAGTACAACAAACTTTGCAACAAAATGAGCGTATCTAGTTATTTCTTAATTTAATGAATTATTTCGTATAAAATAAATGATTTTACGCAAATAATCAATAGAAAACACATTAAGTTATTTATTAATGTAATAAATTATGAAATTCATAATAAATTGCGTGCAAAAATTAGGATGTGATTTCAAATTGATTGCAAGTTAGCTAACCGATTTAAAATCACAAAAATCAAAAATATTTTGTGTGCAGAACACCTTTTTTGTGATTTCAAATCACTTCCACAAAAAGTGATTTGCAGAACTGCCCTGATATATGCCATTTATCTTGATCGGACTTTTTGTTTGGGCTCCACAAGGCTTTGAGTGGAACCATACACCGGAAAACACAAAAGTACCGTTATCTAAAAAACGGTACTTAGAAAAAAATACAGCGTTTTTTGTGTTTAGGAGGTCGGAATTAACTTATCTAGGCATAAGGCGTTCTTGGTATTTTTGGCTGTAAGCCAGTGTAAGAAATAAGATTAATTTCGGTTTGATTAGAATATGTATTTGAAAATTGTTTAAAGGTAATTGTTAAAATACTTGTATGTGTATATCGTCGATTTTAAATAGAAGGCCTCCACGTTAATCTTAAGAAAAGTAATAAATGTAATAACTAACTACATTTGATGAACTTCAAAAAGTAGCTCAAACTCACAAATCAGTGTTCAATTTGCAGCACATCATTTTGAAGTGAAAATAATTGAATTATAGTTTTTTATGAAAACAATTTTAAATTTGTTTCTCTTGCTTTTTGCAAAACTTTTAGCATTGTTTTATAAAACTTGCTTTTTTTTATCATACTAACTTTTTTTTGTTGTGGTAGAATAACTTTTTTGTTGGTATTTATTCTATAAACTTTTTTTTATGGATGATTTGGTTTTTAGGTTCTAATTTTTTGTTTGCTAAATAAATTTGTAATATAAAATAAATTTAAATAATCAAATTTACTTTGTTAAATTTCTTTATTTCAATAAAATCCTTTTATTCATACTTTCCAACCCAAAATACTGCCACGCGCAAAGCAGGTTGGTAGTGAAGAAACGTTTTACATTCGCTTACAAATCTGCTGAGCAGCGGCTTACATATTGTATGAAGAGTTTCTGTACGGAAGTACTACATTTTTGTTACAAAGTATGCTCCTTTCAAATGCAATTTCAAATGCGACTTAACCGATAAATTTGAATGGAAATTACACAAAAAATTTAGTAACTTTCATACAAATTTTCTAGACGAGCTACTCGTTTGTGTTCTTTCTATGAAGAGCACATAAACATTTATGGCCTTAATCATAAAAAATATTGTATGTTTATTAAACTGTTATTTGACAAATTTCTTTACAAAGTTTGTCATATAAATGTTTAATCAATATACAATATTATTTATGAATACGGCTGTTAAAGTTTGAGTTTTGGTATTGATATTTGACATTCCTTATAGCACTTAAATCGAAGTTACTAGAAAGCGCTTGTTTAAATGTTTTTTAATTACGTTTATAGTAGTGCCCACTTGACTCTCTCTTCAATATAAAAAATTGTTTTGTTTATCTTTGTTTTAAGTATGGCTCACGATTTCGTTTCGTTAACGTTCGCTACTGTTTTATATTAAAAAGAAGTAAAGTATATAGTTACTTATATCAGAGGTAGACAAGGAAAATGATACAGGATCAGGGAAAACTAAAGCTTATAAACGGCATCGGAATAAGTTTTTTGACCTTAAATATTATGACGAACGACATCATTAGACAGATAGTAAAAAAAAAATCAAAAATCAAAATCAATTATTTTTTTTTGTTTTGAGCCTGTTTTACAATTTCGACACAAAACCTAAACGAACGTTAGAGAGTCGCACGATTGAGTGAATTTGTGTTTCACTATGTCACAAGTTACCGTTCGCTTCCAGTTTCATAAAAATCTCAGTAGTAATATTATTATTTATTAATAGATATAAAATTTTGTACATATAAGGTATTATAATTATACAAGATTTCTTTATCTATATATGGCAAAACATATATGTAGTGTGCCAGATTGGCATGTTACTAAACATACAGTACAAAGTTTTATTTATGTATATTTTAGTTGGCAAACATAAATTATATGAAAGTGTAAAAAATAAAAAAGTTAGTTAACTATGTAACAAATTCACTAAGTATCAGTCTTCTGTACTTTAAACAAGATTCAAGGTATTTATATAAGCTTTTAAAATTAGAACCATTCAGAATGCTAATGACCTCATTATACCCTTCACAAAAATGTTAAGGGTATATATAAGTTTGTGATTCCGTTTGTAATTTCTACAGTTTTTTTTTGCGACCCTATAAAGTATATATATTCTGAATCAGAATTAATGGAAAAGTCGATTAAGCGATGTCCGT
Source organism: Thecocarcelia acutangulata (assembly GCA_914767995.1). NCBI lineage: Eukaryota > Metazoa > Arthropoda > Insecta > Diptera > Tachinidae > Thecocarcelia > Thecocarcelia acutangulata. Next base: position 126,211,998 of record OU612094.1, on the reverse strand, counting down.
CTGTCCGCTGTTGAAATACCGTTTCTGAGAAAACCATTAAACTTAGAAACTTTTTTCTTTCACCATTCTTTTACCCCATCGATTCATGGGTTTTCTATTGAAATTCAGTAATCTCGGTCCACGTATAGCTGAGATATATTCAAAATTCCGAAAAAAGCCATTTTTTTTGCAGTTTTGTATGAAAATTTTTAAAAACAAAAACTGTTCGTTTTGCTTCAAACTTCACACACTTATTAAGCATGGTGACTAAAAGGCAAAAAATTTTTTTTTCAGATATCGGTCCATATATACCCGAGATATAGCCCAAATCGGATTTTTAATGAAAATGTCGCATAGGCGAAGCTAAATAACTTTTTTTTGCCCAAAAGCAGTTCTGGTAATAAAATTAGGTTACATAAATATGGAAAATGAAAATTTCCGATATCGGTCCATATATACCCGAGATATAGCCCAATCCGGGTTTTTCATGAAAATATCGCGTAAGCGAACTTAAACAACTTTTTTGTGCTCAAAAGCAGTTCTGGTAATAAAATAGGGTTATATAAATATGAAAAATGAACATTTTCGATATCGGTCCATATATACCCGAGATATAGCCTAGACCGGGGTTTTCATGAAAATGCGGCGTAAGCGAACTTCAACAATTTTTTTGTGCTCAAAAGCAGTTCTGGTAATGAAATTAGGTTACATAAATATGGAAAATTTCCGATATCGGTCCATATATACCCGAGATATACCCTAGGCCGGGTTTTTCATGAAAATGTCGCGTAAGCGAACTTAAACAACTTTTTTGTGCTCAAAAGCAGTTCTGGTAATGAAATAGGGTCATATAAATATGAAAAATGAAAATTTTCGATATCGGTCCATATATACCCGAGATATAGCCCAAATCGGGGTTTTCATGAAAATGTCGCGTAAGCGAACTTAAACAACTTTTTTGTGCTCAAAAGCAGTTCTGGTAATGAAATAGGGTCATATAAATATGAAAAATGAAAATTTTCGATATCGGTCCATATATACCCGAGATATAGCCCAAACCAGGTTTTTCATGAAAATGCCGCGTAAGCGAACTTAAACAACTTTTTTGTGCTCAAAAGCAGTTCTGGTAATGAAATTAGGTTACATATATATGCAAAATGAAAATTTCCGATATCGGTCCATATATACCCGAGATATAGCCTAGAACGGGGTTTTCATGAAAATGCCGCGTCAGCGAAATTAAACAACTTTTTTTGCTTAAAAGCGGTTCTGGTAACAAAATAAGGTTAAATAAATATGAAAAATGAAAATTTCCGATATCGGTTCATATATACCGCAGATATAGCCTGGAACGGGGTTTTCATGAAATTGCCGCGTAAGCGAACTTAAACAACTTTTTTTGCTTAAAAGTAGTTTTGATAATAAAATAAGGTTATATAAATATGGAAAATGAAAATTTCCGATATCGGTCCATATATACCCGAGATATAACCCAAACCGGGTTTTTCATGAAAATGTCGCGTAAGCGAACTTAAACAACTTTTTTGTGCTCAAAAGCAGTTCTGGTAATGAACTAGGGTCATATAAATACGAAAAATGAAAATTTTCGATGTCGGTGCATATATACCCGAGATATAGCCCAAATCGGGTTTTTCAAGAAAATGTCGCGTAAGCGAACTTAAACAACTTTTTTGTGCTCAAAGGCAGTTCTGGTAATGAAATTAGGTTACATAAATATGAAAAATGAAAATTTCTGATATCGGTCCATATATACTCGAGATATAGCCCAAATCGGGTTTTTCATGAAAATGTCGCGTAAGCGAACTTAAACAACTTTTTTGTGCTCAAAAGCAGTTCTGGTAATGAAATAGGGTCATATAAATATGAAAAATGAAAATTTTCGATGTCGGTCTATAGATACCCGAGATATAGCCCAAACCGGGGTTTTCATGAAAATGTCGCGTAAGCGAACTTTAACAACTTTTTTTTGATTAAAAATAGTTCTGGTAGTAAGATAAGTTTATATAAATATGGAAGATAAAAATTTCCGATATCGGTCCATATATACCCGAGATATAGCCTAAACCGAGGTTTTCATGAAAATGCCGCGTAAGCGAACTTAAACAATTTTTTCGCCTTAAAGCAGTTCTGGTAATAAAATAAGGTGATATAAATATTGAAAATGAAAGTTTTCGATATCGGTCCATATATACCCGAGATATAGCCTAAACCGGGTTTTTCATGAACACGCGGCGTAAGCGAACTCAAACAATATTTTTTGCTTAAAAGCAGTTCTAATAATAAAATAAGGTTATATAGGTATGAAAAATGAAAATTTCCGATATCGGTCCATATATACCCGAGATATAGCCCAAACCGGGTTTTTCATGAAAATGTCGCGTAAGTGAACTTAAACAACTTTTTTTGCTTAAAAACAGTTCTGGTAATAAGATGAGGTTATATAAATATGGAAAATGAAAATTTCCGATATCGGTCCATATATACCAGAGATTAGGCTAAACCGTGGTTTTAATGAAAATGCCGCGTAAGCGAACTTAAACAACTTTTTTCACCTTAAAGCAGTTCTGGTAATAAAATAAGGTTATATAAATACGGAAAATTAAAATTTCCGATATCGGTTCATATATACCCGATATATAGCCTAACAGGTTTTTTCATGAAAATGCCGATTAAACAATTTTTTGTGCTCAAAAGCAGTTCTGGTAATGATATGAGGTTATATGGAAAATTAAAATTTTCGATATCGGTCCATATATACCCGAGATATAGCCTGAACCGATTTTTCCATTAAAAAAATTTTTTTTTTTTTCTGAAAAGCAATTCTCGTTATAAAAGAAGGTTACTAAAATACAGAAAATAGAAAATTCCGATATCGGTTCATATATAACCGAGCATACTTAGGTCACATTTTTAATATACTATACATATTCGTGACTATCGTGAAGGGTATTTTAGATTCGGCCCAGCCGAATATACTACACTCTTACTTGTTTAAATTATTTTTATATTCGTCACATTTACTCGTTTCCTCTCACAAACATGAAAGATATTGCAACTTCATTTTATTTCATTATTTGTGTGGTGTTTTGGAATTTACTCATTCATTTGATTAATTCACTTTAATGCAGTGATTTAGTGTAATTTTGACAGCCTTGAGACTCATTACAAACAAAAGCAATTCAACACTGTCACTTACTGAAAGAGTTTAGAGCTAATGGCAATACTTTTTTGTTTTCTTGGTAAAAATTTTTATATTTGTAATAAAAATTTCCCATTGCTGCCTCATTGAGTTGTTTGCATTTGTCAGCTTCATCGTCTACAGTTTCTGACATTGAGATTGCTCAAGAGATAGATGATGAATGCGTTTTTACTGTTTCTTTTTTCCTAATGTTACTTGATGTTATAACTTTTGAAGATTTAGGAAATTTTATATACTCGTATGTATGTGTTAAAATGTAAGAAGCATCTTTTATATTAAAGACTACAAAATATTTAGGAATTAAAGCAAGAAAGAACTAGAGCAATAATTTAGGTACTTAATAACACTTTAGTTTAAAATTAACACTTTTAGTTTAAAATGTCCATGCTACGTTGTTTTTGCTCTAAATTTAGCAATTTAGGAACAATCTTCGGTGCCGCACGTTTCCTGCCTAAAATATCCGTAAAAATTGCTTGGCATGACCCGAACGATATGAGAAAATCATCAGCAACCTCTCTGATAGTGATTCAACGATTATCCAAAATCATTTTATTCAGTGTTTCAATGTTTTCATCGGTTGTTGTCGTGGGCGACCAGGACGAGCTTCGTCATTGACATCTTCTCGGCCTTCCTTAAACCGTTTATACCACAATTGAACTTGTGTACTGCTCATAGTAGACTCGCCAAATGCCACAGTCACCATTTCAAATGTCCTTGCGCATTTAATTTAATTTTTTACACAAAACTTAATACTACGAAACATATAGTTGTCCCCCAGCTAAAGATTTGATTATTATTTTTCATGTCTTCTTCAATCAATAATTATTGAAGAAAAAAACTTAAGAACTTGAACTAAAACCCGATATACATATGTACAAACCAAAAAATTTTTAATTTAAAAATTATAAAGTTCAGAAATAATAATTAATACAGTTGCTATAAATGTATAAATACAGTTGCTATAAATGTAATTATAAATAAAGTAATAATTAATACAGTTTCTTTGATCCATTTTTTCGAATAGTATAAAATCGAAGAGCACACCAAAACACGACTAACCTTTTTATCTGTCAAAAACAAACAATGACTGATATTGCCAACATATATAACAAACATGCGTACCAACATAACAGAAAAAAATGCGAAAATCGAGCATATGTAACTCACGAAATTTGAAAATAACTGTTTTTTTGTCGGACCTCGTTGGTATATCTTCCAACAAGAGCAGTGTCGATGTGCAAAGATACAACAATGTCAAAAAAATAAATAAAAAAATCGGACAGCGATACAGTTAATGCTCAAAACTCTCTTCCTCCTCCTGCCCCCCATAATTTTTACAGAAAAAATTAAATGGAAGATTTATACTTCTCGCAAGCGTCCTTATGTGATTATGTTCTCTCAAATCTGATACCAAAGTACGCCCCATCGGACATCGGACAGCCATACAGTACATGTTAGCTTCGTTATTCGACAGGTAATCTCATCAAACCATCTGTCTTATGCAGCCCTACAAGTTTCCTCGCTGAACTTAGTTCTGAAAGCTTTTAAACGGGGTTCCGAGCAACCTTTTCTTCTACAGCTCTTGCTGTAATCGGACTTCGGTATTTGACAGTTCATTTGGTAAAATGTAACCAGGTACCCAGGAAAGGGCGAATTTCGAGTCTCTTCATCTCAGAAAAGACAACCGGGTTGCTGCCTTGCTATTGCCTTGGTGTAACCCTAAACAGCACTCTTGGCTTTCTGGGGCATAGAGGGGCAAGAATACCCCATTTGTTGCAGCTAAAAAAGTTTTGTAAACCCCATAACTCAGGTGGTGTTGGACTTCCGAGGCCCTCATTAAGGGTTAATTGGGAGAGCAGTAGTCGGCAAAGCCGCGGGGAAATCGTGCTTTGCAGACCATACTGGCACTAGTTGAGATGCCTACACCGTGGCTGCAACGTTCTCTGCCCAAATTTCGCAACGATAAATTTTGAAATGTCCACCAATTTCCGTGTTCACTGTTCGTTTTTGTGTCCGCAATGGAAATATCTGCGATAAGTTTTGTAAAATATTTTGAACTGGAAAAAAAAGTATTATGTAAATTAAAATTTTTATTAGATAGCTTGTGTGACAAAGTAGATTTGATAATTCAGCACATCAAGAGCATATTGAAAGGACGGGACTTAGCTCAATAAAATTCATTGATTCTTGCGGAGTTTTACTTTCAGTATTCACTTGTTAAAATACATGGTTGCGGAATCCGGCCCTTGTCAGTGATTAAAAGGTAAATCCCAAGAAGGGGTATTCGTTTTCCCTCATAACGATTGTGCATGCCGGTTTTCGGGGGCTAATAACTCCTGTGGTGCAGTTGTCTTGCAACATATACCAGTAATGTAGGAAACCAGTAGTGATGATTAGGCCGGACAATTGGTTGAAGTGCTGATGCTCTTAAATGAGCTTCAGCTTACCAACTTGTTTGTATTCGATTGACTGCCCGGGACTAGCTCTTCAGTAAAGGGGTTGTTCGTATTACCACACTCTTACGACAGAAGTTGTGATTAGTGTGAGCCTTGAAAGACACGTGATAGTGCCAATGAATCGTGAATAAATCATCGAGTGAAGTTGGTTCATCATCAGATAAGGCCGTCAACACACATCCTATCTCAATAAGAGATATCAGGTAGTTGTAAACCAATCTGTGTGTTGTACAGACACCAACTTGCTTACAAGCAATATAGCGCGTGCGTTATATTGCGTGTTAAATCAGTTGGCTTGACTCACTTTAGCTTTATCAGCCTAATTTATGATATACTCATGACTTAACTTAAAACTCTGCTATTGGAGGATAGAAATACCTAGTTCTAGCGTTTCCAAGGCCGTGGTCGAAAAGAACAGTGGCATTGGTAAACAGTAAATAATATTCCCTGGTAGATCCAATTGCGCTTTTGAGGTTTTTAGAAATCATTTACGCTCTCGGATAAACGCGCTTTGTGTAAATTTGCCGCGTAGAATTATTGTTTCCATAAAACTGCTTCTTTTCTTAAGTCATACTACTCTTTTGATTAAAAAGTATGTATAATTTTAAAGATGAAATAAATGTTCATTTCGATATTCTTCATATCTGTATAAAATTATTGGTTAAAAACTACTTGTTTTCAAACAAAATCATATCAATTTAACATTTTTTCATGACAAAATTGAATTGTTGTTTAAATGGTTCTAGTTCCTTAAGCTATTAAAAGTAAAACGATCGTACATAAGCTAAAATAAGAGATATAAAATTCATTATTGTGTGTATTGAGTCCAAGATGAATTACCAAATATCAAGTGAAGACAACTCTTATATTGAAAACAAGAGAGCTTAACATTTATAGCAACACCTGACTATTTCCTTTGGGCTTGGTTAGTTTTTTTAGGTTACCAAATTTGTTCTATTAAAAAAAGAATTAGTCAAGATTTTTGTTCAACATTATCATTCAGTAAAATTAAATAATATGTAAGCAAATAACTAACCCAACTCTTTCATATATTAATTTGTTTGTAGTTTTCATATTTTAAACTGAGATTAAATTTTTCAGTCAATATCACTTTAAATTTTTTAAATGTTTTTCCTTGAACTTTAAATATTACAACGAAATTACATCCATATTTAAACTCCACCCAACTTGTAGATGAAATAAAAAGAAGTAAATAGAATTAAACACATAAAAAAGTTGAAAGTTATCGTTTTAAGGATCAAACTATTATTGCAAATATAAATTTAGGGGTGTTACTTAAAAACATCGACATGCAGCCACATGCAGCACAAACTGTTTTAACTTCGTACACTGAGCATGCATTTTTAATATGCAGAAACAAAGCCTTCCAAGCAAAATATGCTATGTAAGCAAACTTTGTTCATCAGTTCAGAATTTGTTAATTGGAATTTATTTATTTATTTATTTATTTTATTTTATTTATTTGTATTGCTATAACATATTTCATTTGAGAAAGAACAAAAATAAATACATACATAATTCGACTCCTTAAAATAATTATAAACAACTATACATATCGCTCCTTTATTGCAACATAGTCATATCTCAAAAAATGAGCTTTTCGAGTTAACAATGCAGAATTGTTAACAGTGTTAACAATGCAGAATTGCTAAAAATTTATTAAAATTACTTTTAAACTGCTTCCTTTGGGAGATATTTTCTGAACATTTTTTCTACGATTTGTATGGTTTTCTCGAAACAGGCGTATTTGAGTTATGACTATGTTGCAATAAAGGTGCGATATAATCATCTAAATTTAAAGAGTTTAACAGTATTGCCTTAGAAATATTAACATGATCAGATAATTCTATAAGATAATAAAATTTATTAATATCCGAACAAACTCTACGAATTGGGTCGAAGTTTAGGAAATTCATTCTATTAAAATTTAGATGTAGGAACTTATATGGTCTAAGTTGTCTGGGAATGTTAATGTTTATTTTACTGACAAGAAAGATGGAGTTAATTTTTCCTTGAAATAAGTTTATGAAGAATGCGATGTTGGATACAACCCTTCTGCTTTTCAATGTTGGGAGTTTTATAAGTGACAATCGACTACGATAAGGCAGAAGATGTTCAGCTGGATTCCATGGAAGAGAACGGACACAAAATAACAGAAATTGTTTCTGAACTGATTCTATCTTTTTAATATATAAGTTGTACTGTACTTACTAAAGATGTGAATAGACTCTTCGTCACATAGGGATCATTAAATTCTTTAGCCCATCGTTTTATAAACATAATACACTATTCGCCTTATTCACAGCGAACGTAACGTGTAAATTGAAATTAAGTTTCTTGTCGAAATAAAACCCAAGACAGCTATTAGCTCAGTACCATAAATAAAATATTTGTTCGAAAATGACGAATATCTAGTAAAAGTCATGAGTTTACATTTATTTAGATTTAATTCCATAAGGTTTACGGAACAACAATCGAAAAAGTTGTTTAAGTCAGCCTGAAGACATCATTTAGTTTTGCAATGCTTGATAAAAGCTTTACATCATCAGCATATATCAGAATATTACTAAATTCTATGCTACTGGGGAGATCATTTATAAAAATCAAGAATAAAATAGGCCGAAGGTGGAACACCAGAAGTTACTTCAAAATAACGAGATTTGGAATTATTAAAATTAATGCATTGTTTGCGGCCTTTCAAATATGGTTCATTCAAACGTAAGAAGATTCGATTAAGTCCAACTGTATAAAGCTTCTCAATCAATAGGTCATGGTTTACCTTATCGAAAGCTTTACTGAAGTCAGTAAAGTAAATACTTGAGTTGATGTATGATGTAAATTCCATTAGATTGGTCGTTGTGGATCTTCCGTGACAAAATCCATGTTGTTTAGGTGACAGAAATGGTGTTATTTCATGTTTTAGTAAAACTGTTATTAGAAACAAAATTTTTAATAGTACTAAAAAAAATTTTAACAGCTCTTTTTTATGCTTCCCAGCAGTCGACATTTCATAGGATCTAAATAAATTATTGGGAATCAGGAAATTTTTGAAAGATATTCTTGAACATTCAACTTTCAAAAGAAAAATATTTTAATAATACCTGTCAAAATACAAAAACAAGCTTTTTTTGGTTTCACGTGTCTACCTTACCTTACACCTTGCAAACAAATGAACAACCGTTGGTTGCTACGATTTGTTTTTTTTTTTTTTTGAAAGTATTAAAAAGCAGAAAACAGTAATTCAAACAATTGAGTTTTATTCAACTATATCAGTGTCTAATATTGCTATCAATAAAAAAAATTATAAATAGCTTCTTCTTTATATATCCCAGCAGTTTAATTTGTTTGAAAGGTGTAAAGAAGAGTAGAAACGCGTGCAAGAGAAAATGCTTGTTTTTTTTGTGCTATTATTAAAACGTTTTTTTTAATTCTCAATAAGTTATTAAGATTGTTGGGATATAAAGTTGAATGTTTGAGAATATCTTTCAAAACATTCTAAGTCTATTAATGATTAGGGTCGATATACAGACAGCTAGGAAACAGAGAAGGCAAGCTGTTTATAATTTTTTGAGTGGTATCAATACTAGAAGCTAATATAGTGACTAAAACGCAGTTGTTTGAATTTTGTTTTCTGCTTTTTGATACTTTCAATAAAATAAATCGTAGCAACCAACGGTTGTTGTGAAGAAAAGTAGAGATGTGTGCAGAAGAAAAAACTTGCTTTTTGTGTTTTTACAGGTATTATTAAAATATTTTGCCTCCTAAATTATCAATAATTTATTTAGATTTTACGGATATAAAGTTGAATGTTTGAGAATATCCTTCAAAAGTCTACTGATGCTTAGGGTAGCTCCTATGAAATGTCGACATATAGACAGCTGGGATATATAAAGAACAAGCATTTTATCTATTTTTTTTTTAATTGGTGTCAATATTAGAAGGTAATATAGTGTATAAAACTGAATTGTTAAAAAGAAATCTTTTTTAATACAGGTTGGGCAAATATTAACAAAGTGGAGAGGTTTATAGATTTAATAAGCCTTTCGTTTGTTCTTACTAATATTTTATATGTGAAAGTAACTCTGTCTGTTTGCTACTTTTTCACGCCTAAATAGCTGAACCGATTTTGATGAAATTTGGCAGGCAGAAGTCTGAGCATCAACAAAGGGTAGTTCTTATTCTGGAAACTATCCCTTATTTATATTTCCGCATTTTACAAATCGATATTATTTTTGGAGAGAGGTTCTCAAGAACCCGTTAATAAAAATATAATTGGACATCCGAAAAATAATTTTTTGAGAAACTCCGCCATTTATGAACCGCTTTCCAATTTCTTCTTACAAATGAGTATGCTAACTATCAAAAAAAAAAAAGTAGGCATCCGTCCGAAAATAATTTTTTAATACGGTATGTGAAAATATTTTTAGCTTTATACGCCTAAGCCAACGAATCAATTTTGATGAAATTCGCTTTGCAGATATTTTAAAGTTCGAGAATCAACAATCTGAAATTGTATCCACAAAAGGTAGAAGAAAGGTGCAAATTTACCGTTTAAAAAATAATTTCTTAACTTGATCCTAATTATTTGACCTTTTTTTTAAATTAAATTGAAATGTTGCTTAACATAACATAAAAACATTCAACATATATTGTAACAAAAAATTAAAGTATGTAAAAAGATTATTAACATATACATAATTATAGATATCTTAATTAGCTAATTTATTTTTCTATTCTTATAAATTAAATGCCTATGGTTCTGAGCTAAACTTTCTGTATCTTTTCTAAAATTAATTCAATTATCTGCAGCATCTCCAACATATACCGTTTTCTATAACTATTTTCTGTATTTAATATAGAAACCTTATTAAAATCGTGATTGTGATTTAACTCACGACAATGTATCGATAAAGCCGTCTTCTGTGACGAATTAATATTTCTATATTTCTGATCAGACTTATGTCCTGCTAATCTGGTCTTTAATTTATTCTTTGTTGTTCCAACATACGGCAGTATCACACCGTTCCCTATCATTGCCGCCACAAGGTATTTTGTACTCTAAATTTGACTTATCTAATTAATTCAATCTATCTTTTGTTTTACTAAATAATCCACCCACTGTTTTATAAATCCTATATTTTATACTTTCCTTTATCAAATATACTAGTTCTTTTTAACCTTTCAGACAATCCAGGTACATAAGCTAACGATTTATATACTTTTGCTTCCATACTAACATATAATCTCTTACTACTATCATACTGTCTAATTAATTTGCAAACAAGGTCTTTTCATATGATATACCCTTCAAAATATTTTCATTCTTCTTGTGGAATCTAATATCGCTTATATTAAATACTCTGTCTATAAGATTTTTAGCTGTATTTATTATTTCTTTAGATGTTTTGAGAAATAATTTACTACTCCTCCAGAAGATGTTGGTTTCTGATACCAATCTATTAATAAATTATTACCCTTTTCTCATAACTAATGTATCTAAATATGAAAATCTATTATATTAAAAATTTTTTGGGTTGTATATATGTACATCGTTGTACATATGTTAGTTCAAGTTTTTCCTTTCTTAAGTTTTTTCTTAAGAAAAAATACAAATTTGCAAATTTAAAAATTATAAAGTTCAACAAAAATTTAACAAATGAAATTCAATTGTTTAATTCACTTTCAGTAGTAAATTTAATGCATGGGTCAAAAGATTTTAAAGTTGATAATAACAAATTAACAACATATTTATTAATAATACAAAAAAAGTCGTCTACGTACTTAGTTAAGATTTAATTCTCAATTTCTCAAGACATCAATCCAATAAATTCTCCATAACAATATCTGCTACAACAGGGGAAGCTGGAGATCCCATGGCTTGCTTATTTTGTGAAAAGATTTTATTATCATATTGAAAATATCTGTTATCAATTAAACAAAATCTAAGAATTCGAAAAAATAAGTTCTTATTCATATTAGTGAATTCCGATAATCAGCTCCAGTTATCTTCAATAATAATTCTTATAAGGATGCTTGTAGTCAAATTTCGTTGGATTACATAAATTCCCTTTATCTGCCAATGAGATTATTAAAAACAAAGGGGGTTTTAGTCACAACTAATCGTTCTTAAGTAAAGTAAATACTACATGGGCTGAAAAGTACCAGGTCTAACACATAGACGGCGCTAGTTCTCTTGCAGTCACTTTTTTCAGTTAATACTTACTAACCTTCAGAAGACAGCTGTAAAATCATGATATTCTATTCATTAGTTTGTGAGTTATTGGTGAGTTATTGTTTTAAAAATAATTTTTGTTATTTTTAAAACAACGGATCAAAAACAATTTCGTGTTTTAATTTTACACTGATTATGGATGGGAAAAAATACCGTTCCAGCGAAGCAATGGCTTGAAAAATGTTATGGGGACTCCGCTTCATCAGAAACAACAATAAAACGTTGGTTTGCTGAGACACCGATGATGCAGAGCGCAGTGGACGTCCAAATGAGGCGGTAACACCAGGAAACATAAAAAAATCTCTTAAATCGTTTTGAATCGGAAAATGAAGTTGCGTGAGTTAGGTGACATCGTAAAGATATCAAAAGAATGTGTTGGCTTTATATTACATGATCATTTGACTCTGTTAAAAGTGGGTGCCGCATTTGCTCACTGTTGACCAAAAACGTGAACGTGTTGATGATTCTGAGCAGTGTTTGGACGTAACAAACTGACATTTTTGCTTCCATATGTGACAATGGATGAAACATGGGTCCATTACTTCATTTCGGAATCAAAGCGACCGTCATGTGAGTGGACAGCAATAGGTGAACCATTAACAGAGACTATTTTATAGCGTTGTATGAAAATTTGAAGGCCGAAATTGCAAAGAAACTACCGCATATGGCAAAATATGTAGTGTCAACAAGACAATGCACCGTGTCACAAGTCAGTCAAAACAATGACAAAACTACATGAATTGAACTTCGAATTGGTCCCACATTCACCGTATTCGCCAGATTTGGCTCCCAGCGTCTATTGGCTGTTCGCAGACCTGAAAATTTTGCGCGAATTAAGGTTATCGCTGAAATTGTGGTCTATTTTGAAGCAAAAGATAAATCGTCAGTGGAATGTTAGAGCGACGCTGGAATGATTGCGTTCCTCTTGGTGGAGATTACATTGATGCATAAAGCTAATTTGGAACCGAAAAAACATTGTTTTCTTTGTTAGGCCCGGGACTTTTCAACAATAATAAAGAAAAATGAATTAAAAAAAAACAAGAAAAACTGAATCTCATTAAAATTATTTAAGGTGCCTTGATTCAAGTGAATCAAAAAAAAAAAAGGAAGTAGCACATTTTTGTAATTTTTTTTTATAAATTGCTCAGAAAAATGTGTTTAGTTAAAAGACGATGATTTTTTTTATATCGCATGATTTTTTTTTATACCTCACGATGCTTCAACTTCTATTTGAAATTACTGCATTCGGTTAAAAATTGCAAAAGATACAGACTTTTGAATATGGAATTTTTAGTGCCTTTAAATAAGTGAACCGGAGTATATATTAATAATATGGCCGAAAGTCTAGTGTTTGAGTTCCGTCCCGAATGAAAAATAATCTTATATACTGTCATATTAGATCAAACTCATCTAATATATAAACACAAATTTATTATATAAAAAGTTTCTTATGCGTCACAATTTTAATAAGAACTAAATTTTTAACTTTGTTCTAAAATGTTTATAAATATATTTCTGTCAAAACAGCTAGTGTTTAGCAACATGATTTATGTAATTTTTCTTTGTATTATTTACGTTTAAACTTTTTTCTGTGTAGTTTGCTTCTTTATCACACAAAAAATTTATATTTATTAGTGTAAAAATGCAAATGTTTTTTTCTCGTTTTTATGTATATTGTTTTTGAATTTCTGCTACACATTTTGATATGTAAAATATTATTTTTTTTCGCTCTTTTTTTATGTAAAATTTTGTTTTGCGAAATTTTCACCCTAACATACCAACGAACCCAATTATGCATTAGTTTTTCCATTTTTATTTTATTGTATTTTATTTTTTTTTCTTGTATGTGCATGAAAGTGTGATTTTATTGCAAAATTATGAGATGCAATGATTTTGAACGAAAATTTATTTTTATTGCTAAAAATAACAAGCGTGAACAAAATAAATTCATACCACTAAACAAACACAAAGTAAATATAAAAAAAAATTGTGTGATAAATTCTACACAATAAAATTTTAAATATGCATAAATATATACTCAGATAACAAATTTATTAAATTGTAAAAAACTGGCATAAATTAATTTTTCCATCGGCATGTAAAAGTTCGAGTAGTTTCTATATCATGTGCGCTCGATATTTGCGACTAATAAAAATACCAGGACCCAAAAATTTATTGTAATATTTAGCGTTATTATTAAAATTATAAATGTGTTTCTTAATATACTTACAGGGTTGTGTAATATTAATCATTCTTGCGTAAGATGTAATAGCTTTCGCTATCATATTTGACATTTGTGAACTAGACATTTGCAGAATACGAAATCACCAACAATGTACTGCTCATCTAAACAACGAAGATGACAATTTTGAGTCGAAAATCGTTATGAGTGACGAGGCGCATTTTTATTAAAAAGGTTACGTTAATAAACAAAATATTCGTTTCTGGATCATTGAAACCAATGATGCGTGAGAAACGGTTACATTCACTCAAGATGGTGTTCGCAAGAAATGACTGATAGCACCTTGTTTTTTTTAAATGACTGTTACAGGCGAACGCTACAGGTACATGCTAAGCGATTTTTTATTGCCAGTATTGAATGAGCGAGACTTGGCGAACATGTGGTTTCAACCGCATACACAGTTGTGAAAAAGATTAACATCAGCACCTGCCTTTACGGCCTTATGTGATGATGGACCAATTCCACAGAGTGAATTATTCACGATTTACCAACGCCCCCGTGTGCCTGGATAGGCTCACACAGGTAGCAATGTTTGCAGCCATATGAGCAACTTCTTGTTGAGGAGTTCGGGCCATATAATCCCTCCTGTATGCAATTTCCCAGCAATCAATGGAAGACAAGACTTGATGAGTTGGTGGGCCGAAGCCCACTAGGAGCATCAACCCTTAAACCAACTCACTCGTCAACCATCACTGGTTCCTTACAATTCAGGTATAGGTTGTAAAGGCAACATACCCTCGAGAGGTTTTTAGTCCCCGATAAAACAGAACGCCCTGGTTTGGAATACGCCCAGTAAAAACCTGTTGCCCGGAGGAGAGTTCTAGTTAGTACTGTTGTATGTGTTTGTGCCCAAAGATAGTTATGCTCGGCAACATAAGTCAGCTAATTTTTTGAACGGCGGCAAATGCAAAAATGCAAGCTGCCGGCCACCTAATTAACATTTGTCAATCGACTTTCAGAGTTTATTGACTATTTGGCTTTCTTCTTATTACTTTCTGAATGAATTTTTAAATTGCTGTGACTATTCTTAGGTCATATATTAATTACGGTGGCCTGAAAGCTTTGTGTCAGGTTGAACTAAAGAACTTCAGACCTACAGCTTAGATGTTTATTTGACAATTTGAAGTGAGAAATTTTTCGCAAAAGTTTTACAGACAAATTTTTCTGTACACTTCCACTACGTGACAGTGATTACTAACAAAAAAAGTTACAGCTACAGTTTAGTGAGAAAACTAGCTGTTTCAACAGCATTTTTTCATGTTATATGTTTCA
Source organism: Thecocarcelia acutangulata (assembly GCA_914767995.1). Taxonomy (NCBI): domain Eukaryota; kingdom Metazoa; phylum Arthropoda; class Insecta; order Diptera; family Tachinidae; genus Thecocarcelia; species Thecocarcelia acutangulata. The sequence goes on along the minus strand of OU612094.1, from coordinate 126,196,576 downwards.
ATCGAAAAGTTTCCCGTACTGGGAATTACAGAGCACTGTGTAGAAATAATACACATTAAAAAAAGTTATGAGTACCCGCAAACACTCGTTTCAGTAACCACGTCTGTTACTGAGAATTTATTGCTGAAAGGTTTTAGTAGGAACTGTCCATAAAAAATTTAAAATCGGTATCATTAAAATATTTAATCAAGGTCAGTTGCAAGGAATATTGCTATCGCTCTTACCATAATTTAGTAGCCACAAGGAGGCAGTTTTTGTGTCTAAATTATTAATATAAATTTTAAGCTTATACCTACTCAACTCTTTTGTTAGTCCTTTTAAGCGATAATGGTAAATTTAACAGCGTAATAGTAGTTTGTGTGAAAGGATATCAAAGAAGTTTTGATTAATGTGCTAATAGAATCCTTTTTTAAGTGAATTTTGTTTCATGGAATAAAATTCATTGCAGTGATTTAATAAAAGAAAATCTGATACCAAAATGTGTTCCTTTTGTTTGCGTAAAACAAAATTTCGGAACCAAGTTTATAGAAATGCATGTTTCAATAAAATTTCTCTAAAATGCTAAACCTAGTAGGCAAGTTAATTTTGTATGCATTTATGTATTAGACCAACTCATCTTCTTCAACGGTAAACAACGTTTTATTCACAATCACGAACTGGAACCAAATTCCAAAACGATGAGTTTCGAAATGTTCATCAATTTCAGTGTTCATTTTTGATTTTTGAGCACGTAATGGTGAGAATGAATAATTTTAACACTTGAAGTGTACACTGAACAATAACTTTTTCACTCAAAAATCTTCGGTGTATTTTGCTTTTTTTTAATATTTTTAAGTTGAAAAAAAAAACTAAAGAATTATGGATGAATATTAAAATTAAACAACTTGTGTGACACAGTTAATTTAACAAATCAGCATATCATTGTTTCTTACGGAATCACTTTTTAATGAAAAGTGAGCACTGTGCCTGTCGGTGAATTTTATTTTGAATGTTCACTGTAAAAAATTGATAGTTGCTGTGAAAAATGCACTCTACGTTGAATTTGTCAAAAGATCAACCCTACTCATATATAAAGGGTGTTTTGTTAAGCTAGATAGAACTTTAAATTGTAAAAAGTAACACAAAAAATTAAATTTTGATGAAACATTTTTTTTTATTTGTTTCAGTATACTCTGACAAATCATCATGAATAGACTCACGCTTGAACAACGCTACGAAATTATCCAAATTTACTTTGAAAATCAGTCGTCGATTCGCGCAACTTATAGACGCAAAATTGTGTTCAGCGATGAGGCGCATTTTTGGCTTAACGGGTTTGTTAATAAGCAAAATTGCCGCATATGGAGTGAGACCAATCCACAAGAGACCCTACAGACTCCATTACATCCAGAAAAATGCACTGTTTGGTGCGGTTTTCATGCTGGTGGCATCATCGGACCTTATTTCTTCAAAAATGAGGCCGGAGCTCGCGTTACGGTCAATGGAGATCGTTACCGCACCATGATCAATGATTTTTTGTTTGAAAATATGGATGACATTGATCCGGAGGAGATGTGGTTTCAACAGGATGGCGCTACGTGCCATACGGCGAACGCAACCATCGACTTACTGAAATCAAAATTTGGCGATAAGTTGATTTCGAGAAATGGACCTGTCAATTGGCCTCCAAGGTCGTGCGATTTGACACCTCTCGATTATTTCCTGTGGGGCTACGTGAAGTCACTGGTTTATGCTGATAAACCAGCAACAATTGACGTCTTGGAGGCCAGCATTGTTCGTGTTGTTCGTGACATACGGCCAGCAGTGCTCGAAAAAGTGGCCCAAAATTGGACGTCCAGAATGCGCTTCGTCAAGAACAGCCGCGGTGCCCATATGCCCGAAATCATTTTCAAATGTTAATGTCACGTATTGATCTTTCGAATAAAAAAAAATTTTGATTACAATTAAATTTTTTGTGTTATTTTTTACAATTTCAAGTTCTATCGGGCTTAAAAAAACACCCTATAGCTTCTCCGAAACACAAAAGTGGCAATGAACTATAAATTTGTTACGAAGGCGGGATTATATTGAAGCTACTTAGCGATGGATGACAGTACAGACAAAACATTTCTTGTTTTGAAATGATCTGTCAAACGTCAGCTGTTAAAATCTCACCCAAATTCATTGATTAGTTTATTTGTTGTAGTCGTTTGAAATAAGCAAATTTCGTGTTTCTTAAAAAATGGAAAAAATGAATTTCGTGCAGTGATTAAACACTATCATTTGAAAAGGGAAACAGCAAAAGAGACAAAAGAAAATCTCGAAAAACATTACGGTGAGCTTGCTCTGTCAGATACATGGTAAAATATTTGATTGCTGAATTTAAACGCGATCGAACAAGCACTGCAACAATACCATCAACAGGAAGGCCAAAAGAGGTGGTTACTGAACAAAATATCAAGAAAATTTTCGGCATCATTATGACTGATCGCCGAGTCAAGAAACGTGTGTTCAACATTTTGCATGAACGCTTGCATATCGAATGGAAAAATGGAATACAACTCTCATGTTTGGACCGGTGTCCCAAAGTCAATTTTGGGGTTGCTCGACAGTGTGCAGGAGATGGCAAAAAAGCTTATCGATGACTCTATTGACTCACTGAAGCATCGACACAGTTACTACAATGGATTTTGTTCTGACGAGATTAGGGAACTTGTTGCTGAAACTCACACATTTCTACGTAACACGCGTTCATCGTTCAGAGCTCATCCATTTATGGTCGATTGCCCGGGGAATCGTACAACGTATTACAGAGAGGGTCTTTTTTCAGCCGTACGCTTTGCTTGTGGCATAAGTTGCCCACAGACGTGTTTCCGCTCTGTTATGATGTCGGAAAGTTCAAGTCAAAGGTTCACAAACATTACTGTCTCTTTTCCCCTCCTAGTTCTGGTACAATGCGCTGCATATGTAGGGGTCACACCCTGAGTGGTCCAAGGTAAAAATAAAAAAAAAAATTATGAAGAAGCTATCGGCAAGATGAGTGCCGCGTTTGCTAAGTGTAGAACAAAAACGAGTTCGACAAACCACTTCACAGCTGTGTTTGGACATGATAAAGCACAATCATGTTAATTTTTGGCTGATGAATCGTGTGTCCATCACTACACACCTGCAACCAAATATTAATCGAAACAATGGGTGGAAACTGGTAGAAGTGCTCCGAAGAAGGCGAAGGTAGCAAAATCGGAAACAAGGTTATAGCCACTGTATTTTGGGATGCACACGCAATATTGCTCATCGATTATCCTGAAAAAGGATCAACAAGCACAGAAAAGTGTTATCGCACATTTTTCGATCAATTGATTGATGCAATCAAGAAAACCTACCATATTTAAAGAAGAAAAAGTTTTTCTTCAAAACAACGCACCGGTTAACACAGCATTAGATACGATGCTAAAATTACGTAAAATTCACTTCGAATTTGCTGATTTAGCTGCTAGTGACTTTTTCCTGTTTCCAAGCTTGACACAATGGCTCGCAGGGAAAATTTTCATCTCAAACGAAAAACTGATTACTGAAACTAACATGTATTATGGAGGGCTCCTAAAATCGTTCTATTTGGATGGTATAAAAAAGTTGGAATATCGTGTTATTAAGTGTATTGAGCTAAAAGGAGACTATTTTGAGAACTAAGTGATTTTTTTGAAAATAATATTTTTTTCCTACTTAGGTAGATTCAATATCAATCCGCCCACCCCCCTAAACTTGTCATATTGAGAAACTTCTTTTTGATTTTGGGTTTCCAAGAAACCCAAATTTCCTAGTCACCGTAGGAAACCACGTCGTTGGAGTTAGCTACATGATACATATTAATAAGTTAAGGCAAACTCAACTGTTGTATCAAACAGAGCCTTGAGCATCTATAAGATCTCCGAAAAAAAAATTATGGACTATTACCAGAGGGCAACAGCCTATGGTTGTATATTTAAGCTACAACCAGAACGTTTTAGCCAAGGTAGATTATTACTATTTGAGAAGGCTGTGGCACAAAACCGCCTCTTATCTTGTGATCATTGTTGATCTATTGTGCTTCCTGCTACTCCCCTCGGGGATTAATAATGTCAAGAAACCGGACTAAGTTCTTTAATGAATGATAGCAAGCCCTGTTTACTCAAAGTATGAGCTTGTAGCAGTCTGTGTCCTAACGAGCCGCGGTAGGTGATCAAGTGTTCCATTGACCAACAAATCTGCAAATACCTGAAAATTTCTCTTCTCTACAGTTGCTTGAGGCAGGTCATTATACCTGTCAGGGTTTTTATGTTTTCCTTGGCCAGTCTTACAGCTCGGTCCTTTTTCATCAAAGCTTAGAAATTTCTTGGTATGTTGCACACCGTTTGTCTCGTTTCAGTGTTTCTCGACGATGGAGACAGTATTATTGAAGACAAGTGTCGGGAAGACGTTTCTAAACTTGGTGATAATGTAATGAAATGGATTCATATGGTCACTCGTCTGAGACATATCAATTACGTCCATGAATCTCTTAAGGATTGCAAGATCTACAATAAGCGACTTTAGTAGCCAATGTTGCAATTACTTGATAGACAAAATATTCTTCGCTTTGCTCTTCTCCGATTTTCCAACTAATCTTTGCTCTTAGTTTTGAAAGCTTTTGAAGACTCCCAAGATCTTACGTGCCACTTCGCACAATAGAGACCGTTTTTCATTGTTTAAAAAGTAGTTCTACTCGTGAGTCGCTCTACTTTGTATTTAAGTCTTTGAGTGTACAACACCCTTCCGTCTGTACAAAAAGACCAAAAATTTTCCAGAATCAACACATGATACTAAAAATGGGCAAACAAATTAAATATTGTATACAAACGAAAGCAAACTTTAATAAAAGAGGGTTGGCCTGAAAACAATTTTTGTTTATGTTGATTGTGGTTTATATTACATACTCGTACATGAGAAAAAGGAGCCATGATATGCAACAAAGCAAGAATTAAGCATAATTATTTAAATATATACAAAATATTTGCATATAAATTAATAACCAAACACATATTTTACCAAAAATGTATACCCAGAATTAGGATTTTGCTACGATATTAGCAATAGTACTTATTTTATAATCAGACGGCGTATTGTGGCTTGCCGACATACACTACATGCGAGTACATAAACATATACTTGAGTGGCATAAAATCATGTTTTTAGTAGATCTATTTGTTTTACTCACATGCTTTTGTTCAACATTTCTTCATGTTAATTTGATTCTAAACATAGTAGAAGTAATATTAATAATACTTTAAAAAAAAATTTTTTTTCAGTCAATGTGCTTAACATATTAAATTAATATATAATACAATTAAAACAATATTGCGGAAATATGCCATTGTCTAACTTGTTGTCGCACATATAAATATTCATATCGAAAATATTTATTGTTTGCTTAGCGAAAGTTTCACACTGATTGTAGGGCATCTTAGTTATAATTATTCGTACTTCAAATGTCTGTAAATGAGCATTTGCATATCTTTAATAAATATTGAAAGGTATTGTTTCAAAGAAGGCAAATCAATTGCATGAATAATGTATATGCAAATGTGCAAAATTATGCAAATTAATGTGTATGTTTGTGCATTAACCTATTTGAATAAATCTACGAAAATTCATTTACGGTAAGCAAAATAACTTAACGAATATTATTTTATCCAGGCAGCCTTTGCGTTAAAGGTTATTGGTAAGGCTGTGCTCAAAAGTATTTAATAGTTCTGTTAATTTAGCACTAAAGGTACGTTTACATCGATGGTGCCTACACACATACATTCGTACTTATACGCTTGCATGTATTGTTAGCAACGAAGGTGTATTTTTGAAAGTAGAGTGAATTCGTTAATTAATAATTCAAATTCATCAGTAATAATTCAAAATAATAACAATTCGAAAATGATAAGTTCGAAAAAATAATAAAATAAATTATGTACAAAGCTGTTGCAAGTCGCTGGATGTTAAATCAAGTGAGTTTTTAAAGCATTTTCTCTTATAGGGTGTCCAATACTAGTACGAAAACTGCTACAGTACTTCCTTACCTTATTCAAAAAAACTGAATTATCAAAATTCTTGTCAGAACGAACCACCATTTCACCCGGTAGTGGAAGACAAGGCCCATAAACCATTTCTGCGGGTGACGTTTTCAAATCTTCTTTTACTACCGAACGTAACCCCAAAAGAACAAAAGGAAGTTCATCTGACCAATTAGAAATGTTTCCCCTATGCATAATTGACGTTTTCAACTGACGATGGTACTGTTCTACCAAACCATTTGATTGGGGGTGATAGGAAGACGTTGTAATATTTTCAATGCCCAGAAACATTGAAAGTTCCTTATACGCAAACGAAGTAAATTGGGTTCCCTTATCACTGGTCGACTTAAGAGGAACACCAAATCTGGGAATGAATTCATTTAACAGTGTTTTACAGATAGTTTTAGCAGTTACATCTCGCAGAGAAGAAGCTTCAGGCCACCGTGTTTTTGTATCTACTAGTGTTAGGATATAGCGATATCCATTTGAAATAGGAAGTGGGCCAATAACATCAATATGTATCAGTATATGTTCAAACCTACCTTTAGGTATTTTAATTTTTCCTATCTCAGATTTCGTATGTCTAAAAACTTTCGATTTTTGACAATCCAGGCAGTTTGTTACCCACTCATTAATATCTCTATTCACTCCCGGCCAAAAGTTTGATTATTATTTTTTATTGAATCATAAAGTTCATAGGATAGAGTTATTAAGGGTTTAACGTATTGGACACGGTTATTTTACGGTTGCCAACACTTAACTGCACTTATGAAGACAAATTCTATTCTTGCGTTAGTTACGGAACACCCCATAGACATACGTTTTTACCTCCAGGCTGCAGCGAAAAACGAAAGCGTGTATTTTTGAAGAGCTGCGCGGTAGAAAAGTATAGTTTGATAATCTTTGTTAAAGTGTAAGCAAAGCACCAATGCTTTGCAGTATCATGAAGGCGCTTATATTGTATATGTTATGGCATTGCTGCAGTTGAAATTTGTGCTAGTATTCATCGAGTTTTGTACAATAAAGAAACTGTACAGTCAAATCGAAGTGGAAAGCAAGAATTGAGTTTTTACGTGTGCTAAACACGTTTATTGATATACCGTTTGCAAGGTATACCATGAGAAAGAGTCATCGGTTTACGTGAAACCTTAGAAAAATATTGGTCTATATTTGCTTCTCTTTAAAAGTAGCCTTCAATAAGAGCAACTAAATTATGTCATATCCAATTTTTACATTCAACTTTTTTATATTCTTATAAAAACTACAGTTAGTAAACTATCTGCCAGACGAAAAGGATCATTCTAGAAATAAACACCACGAATTTTAAGCCCACGACATGCAAAATTGTGTAATGTGATTTTTTTATATGGGCAGGAGACTGTTGAGAATATATTGTTAAAAAATTTTATCGCATCTAACCCAGCTAACTTTCACACAAACAAGATAAAATTAAAAGCATAATACACAAACAACCATGATTTAAAGCACGTAGGACTTCAAGTAAATCAACTACAAATGATAAAATTTTTATATTAGTTTTATTTTTTTGTACACGTGTACATCGGGTTTTAGTTCAAGTTTTTCCTTTCTTAAATTTTTCATGCACTTAATATTTGACATATTGTAGTCGGTTGCCTACTGCCTTTAATGTGTTTAATGCTTAGCTCTTAATTGGAATAAAAAGAAAACATTTAAATCAAATACAATTGAAATGTATAAACACATATTCAAAGACTATGTCTTCTGCTTTATGCATTTTTTCTATAAAGTACAAATTTGTCGGTCACCAGTTGTTACGTTACATAGAGGTTCGACTGTATATAGAAACAAAACTAGCAAAATTAAAATAATTTAATATCTTACAACTTGCAAATGTTGTGAAAAGTATGTTTTTTTGGTGAATCTCAAAAGTTCTCTCAAACAATCCAACTTTTTTACATCATAAATTTAACACACGCTGATAAAAAGTATACTCGTAAATGAACAACAAAGTCTGAATGAATATGATGCCTGAAACAGGTGATAAATTTCAAACATAAACATGTTTATAAACGCAACAAGTGTTTTTTTTATAATACAACAATTTTTTCAAGCCTTTGTGACTAATTCTAAACATAATTTTGTTTCAATCACTCTAGTCAAATAAAAGCTTACTTTAACTAAAGAACACAAATCTTGCGCCCTATGGCTTTTTATTACCTTAAATGTGCGTAAAATGGCGTGGCTTTAACAAAAAATAATGTTAAACAAAATCTTGTATATATGTATTGTGATATACTCTTATTGTCTGGGAATGATATCTTGGTAAATGTACATATCACTTGAATGGAAGCAACCGGAGGATCGGATAAACGTGTCCAATATGTCTTAAGTGCATTCTTATATTTTAATCAAATAAATAATAAAATAAACGTAATACAGGTCTGTCTAGATACAACCAGGGCTGGGCTGTATTTAAAATACTTGTATTTGAAATACGTATTCGAAGTACAAATACTTATTTAGTATTTTGCGCATTTTGTATTTGAAATACCCGACCTGCAAGCATTTACTATTTTGTAGTCCGAACACATTTTGCTTAAAAACATATTTTTGCAAAGTACATTCATTATAATAAATTGAAAATAAGCTGTTTCACGTTAAATCGCTAAAATGGCTAGAAGAGCATTATTTTGTCTTCCATCCTACCAGGCGTCTTTTGTTACTGTTCTGTTCTATATATTGCACCGCACCGGACTAGGTAGCAAATTGAGTACACATGTTTTTTTTGTCTCTTTTTTTCACCGTTGTCCGTATTTTCTGGTTTCTGGTATGGTTTCGTGTGAAACCAAATTGCACCGGAATAGGTAGCAAGCTATGTACACATGTTTCTTTTTCTCTCACTTTTTTCGCCGTTGTCCGTGTTTTCTTTATATGTTCATAATATCTTTTGAATGTACTTCATTCATTGCCTTGTAGTGTGGAAGTTGTTGGACTAAACCTTATTAGTCTGAACGGTGTCGAAGGTATATACTCTGGGTACTGATAAGTTTGAACTAATTTAATTCCAACATCTTAAATGCTGTAATAGAGTTTGTTTTGGTCTTTCGTGTTATTATTGTTTAAGTCAAACCTCCACAAACAGTACTTTCTTTTTCCTACCTCATCATAACCTATTTTCCTAGTTCCAGTAAAATGCACTGCATATGTAGGGGTCATCCCCTAAGTACTGGTCCAAGATAAAAAAAAAATACGAGCGTTAAATTTTCATCATTTTGCAACATTGCAATTCAGCTTTCAATTATCTTGTCAAGAGCAAATGTATTTTACGTTAGTCTGGTGATATCAATAAGAATTTGCGCATATACGCCGCCAGTATTTTCTCAATCCTTTGGATTATACATATACAGGCAAATAATTGTTATTAAGGAATAATTTTGCTTATGTTAATGTATGTATGTTAGAGCCAAATTAGATCGACTGTCATATAATAATTTAAGGTATTTTAGTTGTATTTTAACAATACAAGTATTAATGGAGAGCTGGGAAATTAGATTTAATGAGTTTTTCATGCTGACACCTGAAGCAACTAAAGCCATATTGGCGTCATGTTTCTACCCTAGTTTCAAAATGCCAGAAAACATCTTAGTAAAAGAGAGGCAAAGAATTCAAAATCTTGCAATAGAAAAAATGGAAAATAGTTTAAAGAACGTGATACAATGTCTAGTTGCAGAAGAAGAAGTAGTAGTCGCTGTAAAGGTGATGAAGATTTGATTGTTTTTGTGGATAACAAATATCGTAAATCAAATTTGAAACTTGAGTTTATCAGTTTTTTAAATGATAAAAGCAGGGAGCATGCCATTCTGGAAAGATATCCAAATATCAAACATGTATTTGCGGAATTTGACAGCAGCTTGTGTTCTTCAGGACCTGTAGAAAGATTATTTTCCTCAGCATGTTTTATTCATTGCCCAACAAAAGGTTGCTTGTCAGACGGCACATTTATTTAAATATCTAGTTTTTTATTAAAGAAAATATTTGTTTTGCCAAATACATTTTTTATTTACTATCTATGAAATCATAAATATTCACTTTGTGCAATTTTAGAAGAATCATATGAATATACATAAGTATCCCATACATGTATTTATGTAAAATGCATATAATATTAAATGTATATACCAAAAAAAATAAAACATTTTTTATGGAATATGATACAACTTTATAAGCAGACAACATACGATATGTTTTTTGCAACGATATACATATATACTTTCATATATACCCGATCAGCAACACAGCAAGTATTCAATATTCTCTTTTCCCTCTGCTTCTACAGAATTCATTACACGGAAAACTCAATAACCTTCCATGACAGACACTGTCTCATGTGACAATGTCTGTCATAATAATCACTATAATACACAACCTCCGTCAGGGTAAACCCCTCAAGGTAATAGTCTATGACAAATGGATTAGCTTAGTCTCTATATTTGACAGGTAACCTCACTAGATAAGAAACCTATTATTAATTTAGTTTATATATGTATCCTATTGAGTGTTTATGGGAAAATGGAAGATTTATGAAACTTTATATTATTAATCAAAACTAATCTAATGTATTTTTTTTTTTGCAGATATTTTCTCCTACATGTAGCAACATTTGTACTGTAGAAAATCTTATGTTGAACACAAAAGTGAAATATTTACACTTTTCAATTTTTTTTGCCATTTCAAAAGACTGTGTAAAATATGTTTAGAAACTTTTCTTTCATATGTTTTGTAAAAGGATGACAATGTGTCTGCTGGCTGCTAAATATTTTATGAAGATTTTCTTGTGTTAAGGATATATTTCTTGACATATGGCAATGGCAAATTTTTATATATTTGCTTTGTAATGGCTTAAGAATTAATAGAAATATTGTTAAAAAACATTTAAAATTTTCTAATTCATGATCCTATTTGCTTTGGCCTTTATTTAATTAAACATTTGCAATAAATTTCTTTAAAGTCAACAAATAAATTTTCCTGAAGAAGAATACATTAAAAATAAAAAACAAAAAGGATCTTGAACTGAAGAAATTTATTGCAAATATTAAAAACTTCTTTAATTTTTGTTGTAACTTGATTTCCTTTAAGGAAATTCCATCAAAAAATCATATCCAAGCTGAACTTCTTAGTCAAAATAAAGTTTTAATTTTATTTTGACTAAGTGGGCAATCAATTTTTCTAGCTCAAGGTCCTTTTTGGGTTTTGGTTAAAAGGCATTTGAATATATTCATTTGCATTCTGAGTAAATAAAGTTTCGTACCACACACGATTTGAATACGAAATGACCAATATTCTCTTTTAACATAGACAAATGAATGAATACACAAGCCCAATTAATAATGATGATAACCAGGGCTGCCACTCAAAAATTTTCTATCCGACCAAACTTGGATCTAAAATCTACCAAAATCCTTCAGAAAAGACCAATTTTTTAATATGGGAAACATATACATATGTATTTCTCATATAAAGTATAATTTTTATTCAATAAAGCTTTTAAATTATAGAATGTATAACAAAAACAGTAATAATGTTACGAAAGAAAAGGATGCCACAGTATACAAAAATTCATTTAATAACGCTTATATATTCGTACATACGCGCGTAAAATAGCATTACTATTCACCATTCCCAATATGTAACATTTGTTTCACACTCACATATCTATATGTTATGAAAACAAATAGTGAAAATTAATCGCCAGCCGCTGCCTCAAATGTTTTTTTTCCTTCTTTTATATACATATGTACATATATAAAGGGCTGTTCTGGAAATCATTTTTTTTAAAGTGATTTGAAATCACAAAACTGGTGTTCTGCAAACAAAATATTTCTGATTTTTGTGATTTCGAACCGGTAAGCCAACCTACTATCAATTTGGGTTACAAATAGCTAACAATGCTGGCTTTACAACTGTTTTTATTTTTTATATATATCCTTTGATATAACACCAATGCCTTCTTTGTTGATATCACTGAATCCCCAAGAGCTCCTCGTTTTAAACGCATGCCAATATTAGACTTTCATCTAAAATTATACGTATACTGCAATACTCATATATTGGAACCTCAATTGTATGGCAACGCCGATTATGATTCTTTTGATGTGAATCTTGGCGTAAAGCAGGGTTGTATATTAATTCCAATTCTGTTTGCTTTGTACCTGAATGACTTGGCTAAGGCTGTTGGTGGTATAACTTTTGATAACTTTACTGTAAAAGTTCTTTACGCTGACGATATTGTTCTTGTATCCGAATCACCAAGCACTCTTCAAAGTATTATGGATTCTCTTTTTATGTATTGTAATTTATGGCATTTGAAGGTCAACCTAGAAAAGTCCAAAGTATTAGTTTTTCGTAACGGACCTAGAATTCCCAGTAACTTAAAGTCATATGGTGAAAATATAATTGATATTTTTTAAATTAAAAATTGTTTGGTTTGCACATATGTACATCAGGTTTTTAGTTCAAGTTTTTCCTTTCTTAAGTTTTTTTTCTTAAGAAGGATTTTTTACAATACAAATTTGCTGTCATCAATAATTATTGATTGAAGAAGACAAGAAAAATAATAATCAAATCTTTAGCTGGGGGACAACTAGCTGTTTCGTAGTGATATTGTTAACTAACTAATCATTTAATAAGCATTTAGACAACAGACTAATAACTTCAAAAATGGCAATTTCTTCTGTCTGGTTAAAATATATATACATATCACCCTAAAATGTCGACCATATATAAGCTGGAAATCTTTAAAGCTGCATCCCGGTTTATCATGTTTTATGGTGCCCAAATATGGGGATCCAAAAAGTACGATACGGTTGATAAATTGCAACGCTTTATCGCAAAAATGCTGATGCTGCCAAGTAATGCTCCAAACTGTATGCTATATTTAGGAACGGATTTGACTTCTCTATATCTTAACGCACTAAAAATGCCTTTTGTCTGTATAAATAAAGTTCTAAACATCCCTCTAAGAGATTTCCCCGCAAACTTGCTGAAACCATAATTGAAAAACAAACATTTTGGGCTGAAGACTGGAAAAAACTACCCGAGACTAACGCAGAGCCTCTTATCAGTCACTTCAAGTCAATTATATGGTTGGTTAAAATATGGGAGTATAACAACTTAGTCTCATATGCAAGGAACTCCCAGTTTCTAGATTAACTTATTCTTTGCTACAAATAAAAACTTCTACATTCTCGTCGCGTGCACTAAGTTTAATCATCAGAGCAAGAGGAGGCCTTTTTGATATAAACGCTGGGTCTTTCAAAGGCAATACAATTGACATTTATACGTTATGCAACTTAGATCAAACTGAAAACACATTTCGCTTCACTGAATATAGAAAATTAATTTTAAGTGAGTTTGAGTAGATCTCTTAAAATTTTACTTTCTCGCTTAAAATTTATGCCAGCTATAGATCATACATAATATTTATCAATTTAAAGTCAATATACTTTTAAATGAATCTATTGGATAAATAAATAGTAATTAATAATATAAGAACTAAAATGTAATAAAAAATAAATTATAACAAGTGAGAGTGTGATATATTCGGTTGGGCCGAATCCAAAATACCCTTCACGATAGTCAGGTATATGCATAGTATATATTACAAATTTTAACTAAATATGCTCGGATATATGGACCGATATCGGGGAAAAATATTTTTGTCTTGTAATTACTATTCTAAAAAGAAATCCTTCAAGTACCTTTTCGTGAAAAAGTTTGTTTAAGCTATATCTCAGAAGTTTCAAAAAAAAAAAAAAATGTTCGATATTAATTAATTAGTAGTGAGTTCGAGTCCAGCTTCAGTCAAGAAAAAGGATTATTTTTAATTATAATGATAATTGCTGTGAAATAATGCTTCTTATTGACTGAAGTTGGACTCGAACTCACAATACCGTACATATGTATATATGTAACTAAAAGTTCAATTATTAAAATATTTACATAAAAAAAAATGTTAATGGAAATTTCGGTTTAGGCTATGTCTCGGGTATATATGGCCCGATATCTGGAAAAAAAAATTGTTTGTCTTTTAGTCACCATGCTTAATAATTGTGTGAATTTTGAGCCAAAACAAAAAACTTATTTTTTCAATTTTAATACAAAATTGCAAAAGAAAATGTTTTCTTTTGGAATTTTGGATATATCTCAGCTGTATGTGAACCGATTTTACTGAATTTCAGAAACAACCCATGAATCGATAGGGGTAAAAGAATTGTGAAAGAAAAAAGTTTATAAGTCTAATGGTTTTCTCAGAAACGGTATTTCAACGGCGGACAGACGGACCAACCGGCCTAATCGAATTTTCTATCAATGCTGATTATGAATATGTATACTTTATATGGTCGGATATGAAAATTGTAGAAATTACAAACGGAGTCCAAACTTATATATACCCTTTATACATTTTTGTGAAGGGTATAAAAACATACAAGGAAAGGTAAAAGGAAGAAAGGCTTTACTAATATTATGAACAGTAGTGTATTTGTAAGAAAGTTTAACTTTGTCTCCTCTGTTGAAGTTTTTTTAAAAAAAAAAAAACAAGTTGAAAGTAACCAACTGTCTTTCAATAGCCAACCACATTTATGGTCATTTTTATTATTATTACTGTACTAATGCCTATTGCGCTCCTTTTGCAAGGTAATATTCTAAAAGCATAATTGGTAAGTTTGTGCTTCTATCTGAAAGAAAATATATTTGAAACAAGCAAACTTTTCAGAAAAAAATATTTAAGTAGAAGTAGGCAATTTCAAATAAATCGTTTTGTGGTCATAAATTTTTTCAAGTAGGAACTTAGCAGGAGTGAAAGAAATGAAATAATGATAACAACAGATGGAAAAAAATAAAAATAAAAAGCACAACAACAAATGTTATAAAAACTAACAACTCAATTGTTTTGCATTTAATAACACCATTATATAAAATTTATATATAGCGTAAGGAACCCCTTTAAATTTGCTTCAAAGGCAATTTAAATACGAGTATAAAGGAAATATGTGCTGTTAAACTTCAAAGGAAATAAAATGAACGAAAATTGAGCAATTTTAAGAAATTAAATAATAGAAATAATAATGGCAACAACAATAAAATTATAAAAGCCGTGAAGTTGCTTTGAATAAATTATTTGTTCTTTTAGGTAGTCTTTGGTTCTTTAACAAAGTTTTAATAATAAATAATTGTTAAATAAATATTTTTTTCTAAATTTGATTTTATTTACTGAACGCGTTATTATACAGAGCGTTTTCTTGTTAACATTCAGTAAACATTAAATAACTTTTTTATACATAAACAAGTAAGAGTGTAGTATATTCGGCTGGGCCGAATCTAAAATACCCTTCACGATAGTCACGGTATACATTACTATACATATGTATATTAAAAATGTGACCTGAATATGCTCGGTTATATATGAACCGATATCGGAATTTTCTATTTTCTGTATTTTAGTAACCTTCTTTAATAACGACAATTACTTTTCAGCAAAAAAAAAAAAAATAAATAAATAAATTTTAATGGAAAAATCGGTTCAGGCTATATGTCGGGTATATATGGACCGATATCGGTAATTTTTATCTTCCATATTAATATAACTTTATTTCATTACCAAAACTGCTTTTAAGCACAAAAAAGTTGTTTAAATTCGCTTACGCGATATTTTCATGAAAAACCCGGTTTAGGCTATATATCGGGTATATATGGACCGATATCAGAAATTTTAATTTTCTCTATTTTCGTAACCTTCTTTTATAACAAGAACTGCTTTTCAGCAAAAAAAAAATGTTATTGGAAAAATCGGTTCAGGCTATATCTAGAGTATATATGGACCGATATCGGATATTTTCATTTTCCATATTTATATAACCTTATTTCATTACCAGAACTGCTTTTGAGCACAAAAACGTTGTTTAAGTTCGCTTACGCGACATTTTTATGAAAAACCCGGTTTGGGCTATATCTCGGGTATATATGGACCGATATCGGAAATTTTCATTTTCCATATTAAGATAACCTTATTTTATTACCAGAACTGCTTTAAGGCGAAAAAAGTTGTTTAAGTTCGCTTACACGGCATTTTCATGAAAACCCCGGTCTAGGCTATATCTCGGGTATATATGGACCGATAGCGGAAATTTTCATTTTCCATATTTATGTAACCTTATTTCATTACCAGAACTGCACAAAAAAGTTGTTTAAGTTCGCTTACGCGACATTTTCATGAAAAACCCGGTTTGGGCTATATCTCCGGTATATATGGACCGATATCGGAAATTTTCATTTTCCATATTTATATAACCTTATTTTATTACCAGAACTGCTTTTAAGCTAAAACAGTTCTTTAAGTTCGCTTACGCGACATTTTCATGAAAAACCCGGTTTGGACTATATCTCGGGTATATACGGACCGATATCGGACATTTTCATTTTCCATACTTATATAACCTTATTTTATTGCCAGAACTGCTTTTAAGCAAAAAAATTGTTAAAGTTTGCTTACGCGGCATTTTCATGAAAACCCCGTTCCAGGCTATATCTGCGGTATATATGCACCGATATCGGAAATTTTCATTTTCCATATTTATATAACTTCATTTCATTACCAGAACTGCTTTTGAGCACAAAAAGTTGTTTAAATTTGCTTACGCGACACTTTTATGTAAAACCCGGTCTAGGCTATATCTCGGGTATATATGGACCGACATCGAAAATTTTCATTTTTCATATTAATATAACCCTATTTCATTACCAGAACTGTTTTTAAGCAAAAAAAAGATGTTTAAGTTCACTTACGCGACATTTTCGTTAAAACCGCGGTTTAGGCTATATCTCGGGTATATATGGACCGATATCGGAAATTTTCATTTTCCATATTTATGTAACCTTTTTTCATTACCAGAACTGCTTTTGAGCAAAAAAAGTTGTTTAAGTTCGCTTACGCGACATTTTCATGAAAAACCCGTTTTGGGCTATATCTCGGGTATATATGGACCGATATCGGAAATTTTCATTTTCCATATTTATGTAACCTAATTTCATTACCATAACTGCTTTTTAGCACAAAAAAGTTGGTTAAGTTCGCTTACGCGGCATTTTCACGAAAACCCCGGTCTAGGCTATATCTCGGGTATATATGGACCGATATCGGAAATTTTCATTTTCCATATTTATGTAACCTTATTTCATTACCAGAACTGCACAAAAAAGTTGTTTAAGTTCGCTTACGCGGCATTTTCATGAAAACCCCGGTCTAGGCTATATCTCGGGTATATATGGACCGATATCGGAAATTTTCATTTTTCATATTTATGTAACCTAATTTCATTACCAGAACTGCTTTTGAGCACAAGAAAGTTGTTTCAGTTCGCTTACGCGACATTTTTATGAAAAACCAGATTTGGGCTATATCTCGGGTATATATAGACTGATACCTAAAAAAAAATTTTTTTGCCTTTTGGTCACCTTGCTTAATGAGTGTGTGAAGTTTGAAGCAAAACAAACAACTTTTTTTTGTCAAAATTTTCCATACAAAATTACGTGGACCGATATTACTGAATTTTAATAGCAAATACATGGCAATATTGGGTAACAGAATGGTGAAAGAAAAAAGTTTCTATGTATAATGGTTTTCTCAGAAACGGTATTTCAACGACCGACAGACGGACAGACGGACAGACGGGCAGACTTACATCGCTTAATCGACTTTTCCATTAATTCTGAATCAGAATATATATACTTTATAGGGTCGCAAAAAAAAACTGGAGAAATTACAAACGGAATCACAAACTTATATATACCCTTAACATTTTTGTGAAGGGTATAAAAAAAATAGCTGGTTTTAGTGTGTTGACATTTTATAGGTTCTAAACTAATAATAGTAGACTTAAAGAGCTTTTAAAAATATGATCAAATATTGAACTTAAAGTTCAGTAGCCTTCAAGAGAGTAACGAAAACGATTATTAGGGAAGTCTTTAATTTTTTACGGATTTTTAGGAATTTTTTTTAGCGATTAGGGTTCTAGGGATTATAAACTCATTTATTTAAAGTTATTATCCAAAAATTAATATATATATATATATATATATATATATATATATATATATATATATATATATATATATATATATATATATATATATATATATATATATATATATATATATATATATATATATATATATATATATATATATATATATATATATATATATATATATATATATATATATATATATATATATTTTTTTTTTTTTTTTTTTTTTGGATAATAACTTTGAATAAAGACTTAAACATTTGCATATATTTTCTAAGGTTTTCAGGTCGACTAATGGTTACACTGTTAAATAAATGTTAACTGAAAATTGAACCGGAATAGGTAGCAGACCGTATACACAGCTTGCTACCTATTCTGTTTGTTTCTTTTTTTCTTCTCTTTTTTTGACCCTTGTCCGTATTTGCTATATACATATATGTTCACTATTAATTTCGTATGAAACCAAAGTGCATCGGAATAGGTAGCAAGATGTGTACATGTTTTTTTTCACCGTTGTCCGTATTTTCTCTATATATGTACGTATGTTCATTATTAATTTCTTTTCAACGCATTTCATTACCTTGCAGTGTGGAAGGTGTTGGACTAAATTTTGCTAATCTGAGCAGTGTCGAAGGTATAGACACTGGGCACTGATCAGTTTTAACTAATTTAACTCCAACATTTTAAATGCTGTAATAGAGTTTCTTTCAGTTTTTCATATTGTTATTGTTAAAGTTTAACCTCCACAAACACTACTCCTTCTTTCCTCCTCATCAATCTATTTTCCTAGTTCCAATACTATGCACTGCATATGTAGGGGTCATCCCCTGAGTACTGGTCGAAGTTAAAAAAAAAAAATAAAATTAAAAAAATAAAAAAAAAACTAGAAAAAAGAAAAGAAATAGCTTTAAAAAACCAAAAAAAAAAAAAAAAAAACAAAAGGTTGTATTTCGTTTTGTGTATTGGAACTGAAAAATAAAATTTGAGGCTTTATACTGGTATTTTCAATCTTGACTCTCGTTTTCTCAATTTAAATTTTATGATGTTTTTTCGTATAAAAAATTGCTTATGACAAAAACAAAATATTAAAATCACCTTAGTTATGTAAAAATATACGATACATAAAAAACGCTCCTAAAAGCAACTCTTTACTTATATAAATATACTTAACGCGTTAAAAGATACTAAAAAAAATTAATGGATTTAGTTAAAACCATTTGCTGCAGATGACAACCAACGCAGCTGAATATCAACATAATTTTATCTCCATTTATTATATTAAATGTTCTTAAATTTATCATTTAATATGGGAATAATAAATAAAATTATTTATTATTGACCATTTATAGTTTAATTTATGGTCGGCAAAAATTTTTGTTTATTGCTTTTATAAAAAGGACACATATGATATAAAGTGATACAGTTTTAAAAGTCAAGCAAACAAAGAAGAAAAAAAAAACAAACAACAATTCAAATAATAGTTTAAAAATTTAATTTAAACAATGAAGTTTTATTCACTATATTAGCGTCTAACATTGAACCAATCAAAAGATTAAAAACAGCTTGTTTTCTTTGTTTCCCAGCTGTCTATATGTCGAAATTACATAGGAGCTACTCATCAGCAGACTTTGGAAAATTTTGAAAGATATTTTCAAACTTTCAACTTTGTATTCCCATAATATAAATAAATTATTATTCTGTCTCATAGTCACTACACTACTCAAAATTACAAAATTATTGATCACAGCAAATTTGTATTGTAAAAAATCCTTCTTAAGGAAAACTTAGGAAAGGAAACAACTTGAACTAAAACTCGATGTACAAAATTAAATGCACGGATTATTTTTCGAATTTGGTTAGAGGACCGGCAGGCGGAGAAGACACGTGGATTGGAAGGCAAATGTTATTCTCATTGATTTTTATACGAAGTTATATCTATGTTTTGAATTTCATATGAATCAGTTTACATAGTTTTGCAGAAAAAATTACCCTTGTGGGATCAAGGGTAATTTTTCTACATCTACATAGTTTTACAACAATATAAACTTGCTGAATTCCTTTTTACTCAAACGTATCTTGGTTTCAAATTGCATCGATATTTGTTTAGCCGTTTCGCATATAAGTTGTAAAAAATGCATGGATTGATTTTCGCATTTGGCCACGGGAGAGAGATGCCGATATATGTAAACACTGACTGAAAGGCAAATAGTGTTTTTACGTTGATTGGGGTTTATTTTTGCTTTTTTTGGTTCCTAAAACTATTATTTTAATAGATTTTTTCGAAAACAATATTAAAAATTGCATATGCTGCTCCTACTTAGTAATTTTTTTTAAACAGGGCTAGTGATTATTACTGTTAATGCAACATCATATTTAATTTAGTAACTGCAGCAGAAAAAATGTTGATAAATATGTTGCCATGACAGATTTAATTAAAGAGCTGAAAAGCTCTTTAATATTTTCTCGTCAATAAGTTCAAGTAAGCTCGAGTAAATACAAGTAAATACTCGATACTTTTCTTTCGATACCAATTATTTTTGGTATCGATGCTTTACTACTGAGTACCACGTAGGTGTCGGCCAGAAATACTCGAAATCGGTTAAAAATACTATTTTCTTGGTATGCTAGAACACAAGAACACAAGAAAACAATGTCCAAACAATGTTTGTTCTTTTCATCACACACGAGACTAATTTATCTGCCGTAACATGTATGCATATACACTGCATTTTCTGTGTAATAGTGTTTTGTATTCATTTGATTGATTGGCTTCTACTGGTTTATGCTGCTTGTGGTATAAAGCTGATGGAAAAAATTATGCCGACAATCATCCTGTTCGCCAACAAGCTGTCAGAATAATTGCTCTTGTGTGTGATTGCAATTTAACAAGCAAAGAAAACTGAGTTGGACGCCATTTTTACCATACTTGAAATAAATCTGTGCATCCAAATGGAACCACCAACATATAAAAGAGACAATAAGATTGCCGTGACGATATTGAGATGCTAAAACAAATAGTACAGTTCCTAAACTGTCACTAAAGAATTTTCAGGCCAGAACTATGTGACTTCATCGAAGATTATACTAATGATAAATTGTTTTACATCGAAGCTTCAAAGTTTTTCTTCCGCCTTTAAATCTGTCACACAGTTACAAGGCAAACTATTTGGTGGAGGCAACAGAAGAATTGTTATGATAGAACTCCAAATTTTTAAAAATCTTAACTTTCGTGATCTTAATTAAGACACTTCAATTTCAGCTAGTGAATCAGAAGATGAAGTCCATAACAAAGATTTTGGTTTTTGGCGTATGAAGAAATTGACCGATACAAATACGTATCGATGCTTTTTCTTCAATATCGAGTGAGTATCGATACTTTGCGATCAATACCATATCGAGTATAAGTATCGATACCTAAGTGGTATCGCTCCATCCCTAAGTATCCTAAGGAAAATGTCAAATTCAATGTCAAGTATAATACGGTGTAAAAACTGCAACACACGATACTTTACATGTAAGGTCATAAATTTTCTTTGCAAACTGCGATATGCTACTACAACGCCATACTCATACCCATACACATACATATCTTGCAACATTATTGTATGTCACATTTAATCTCCTTTTGCTGCCAGCATCACAGCTTGCAAACATCTCACATGCGTACATCATCGTTAGCAATAAATAACTTTTAGCAATCAGAAGATTGCGATATCCATAGATTTCTTAACATAGAAAAAGTTTTTCGGGAATTTGATTTTATATAATCAAACCAATTAAGAATTTTGTTAAAAACAACACCAAGATTTTAGCAATTTTGAGAATTTTTATAACAGCATTGTTAATATGGATTGGTTGTAGATGTATATCGATGTTTTTTGGCTTCATAATATTTAAAGCAAAAGTTTTTTTTTGGATTTATGCTTAAGCCATTATCAGATACCCACAAGTAAATTTGACTAAGATCTTGATTAATCAGGTCGATACAATTTCTTGCTTTATTTTATATTTTATAAACAATTGCACATCATCGGCATACATTTATATTTAGCAATTGCTTATGTGATCAGGGAAGTCGTCAGCATAAATCAAGTATAGAATTGGCCCAAGTACAGAACCCTGTGATACACTTCTTTGGCATAGAGCTGTTTCTTGATATTTCAGAACTTCATAAGCTATGAATTTTTTTGCGGTCAAAGAAAAATTACACATATATTTCAATTTAAGACACAGAATAGAATGGTGAATAGTGTCAAATGCCTTAAAGTGATCAAGCAAGGTAATGAAAGGCTTCATTCGGTGTTGGTCACATTTATTTTATATGCAATGGTTCACCCTTGAGGAATGATTGCCATTAAATTGAAAATGTGTTCACCGCTTATGATGATTTTGATAAAAACATCAACATCTATTTTGTTATGTTCAATAATTCATTCAACGAACTTCCCTTCACTGTACATGGTAACGTGTATCAACACTCCTTTACTGCTTAAATGATGATACATCTTGCTTTAATTTTGTGGCATTATATATTTATTTAGAAATGTTTATTTCTAAAGCTCTAAACACTTAGACGGCAGCAGACTTCACAACTTCACGACTACAAATGAAGTTAGCTTCAAAAGCTGCCGTCTCATCAGCAACATAATTATTTTAAAGACAGCAGCAGCACTATGCGTATTTAAACAATGCAAATTTCAGAGGTGCCACATATATATTTTACATGAATAAAATGAAAACTACCGAATGAAAACGTAAAAATATCACGTAAAACTGTAAAAATTAATCAATTTATTTATGTGAAGTTTATTTCTATTAAATATTTCAAACAAATTTTAGTTTTTATTGCTGCCAATTTATATTTATAGTGGCAGCACTGCATTTACTTTTTGCTGCTTACGAAAATAGAAATTAGTCTAAGTTGGCAGCAGCAGCAAATGCTGTTGTGAAGTCGTGCTGCTGTGATGTCGTTAAAATAATCGTGTGCATTTAAACACATGATTTTATTCTTGACAGATTGCTGCTTGCTGTCGTCTATGTGTTTAAAGCTTAAAAGTTAATAAAGCCTGAATTCCTCAATGTACTTAAAACTTCGCAGCCCGTAGCGAATGATCAATACCACTATATAACATTAATAACACTTATGATGTATACGCAATCGACATTTTATTCATAACAGAAAAGCATCAGCTTTTATTTAACAATAAATTCATGGGAACGTGTGTTTTTCAAAGCCAAACTGAATATTCTCGTCATGCGAAATGGTTGTATGAAAATAATGTATACAAATATTTTTGTACAGACAAAATATGTATTTATTTTTTAATGAAAATATATCAACAAAAAATATAATAACAATAAATAAAGCTGAAATATAAATATTAATATAAATGTTTATCTTTTCAGAAAAACACCACACAAATAGACAATTGTTGAAAGCATTTTTTCCTCTCGTTTGCAAAACAGTAAATACATAAATGCATAAATAAATCAGTTTTTTATTCGTATTAAGCAACTATAAATAATATTGAAAATATGGTTTATGAATAAATATTCCTTCGTTTATTAATTGATTTGAATTCTAATAAAAATGAGATTCTGAATACCTTTTTCATAATCAATTATGCAAATAATGACACATCATAATTTTTTTTTATCCTTAGTTTATTTATTAGGAAAATCCAAAACTTAATAAATTTGAATATTTTGTGCCGAAATCTTAACTTTGTGGTATGTAGAATTAACAAATTACACCACAAATATTATTATGTTTCCAAAGAGAAGTGTATTTTTTTTAACAGAAAACCTATAAAATAACTTTAGAATTAAACTTCAATATAAGGAATCTAAAGAGGACTACAAAATACTTCGTTGCAACAATGTATTTGCTGTACCAACATTCTTCAATGTGTTTGTTTATTTATTTATGAATTCCTTTCTTCATGATTCGAGTTTTATTAATATATTTTTGTTTTTAATATATAATAAATACATAAAAATTAATTTAAAATTTATTGAATTCGAAGGGAAATTTTTCTTCTTATTTATAATTCAGATTTATAGCAAAGGCTATACGGAATGTTTTGCCATAAAAAGTTGTGGTAGTTGTAATAAGTTTTTTGTTATTACAAGGCTTCTTTTATAAAAGTTTCACTGTAATTTCAACTTCTTTTTATCTGTATCTTATAAGCGTTGTGTGATCTTTCTAAAATTTTAGGTGCATCAGCTTAATTTGCTACATTCCATCATTAATATATCAATGAAGAGCGTCTGCAACAAATCGTTTTAATGAAATAATAAAACGTTTTTTCAAGGAGGCAGGTAGAAAACAAAGTCTAATTCTATAATCCGTTGCATCGATCGTATAATGGACGTGTGCAGACTTCAAAAATTACTTATTTTTGTAGCTTAAGTGATTGGTTTTTAGAACAAAGTACGCAAATAACATTTGTTTTCTTCAATGAAAGGAGCCAGTCTGAACTAACAAAATTTATTTTTTTTGTGCGTCAAAATTAAATCTTGACACAAGTAAATAGATATATGCAGTTACGTAAAGAATTTCAGTTTGAAATCTTTTTTATACGACATTAGCATTGTGAGTTTAGTATGTTTTTATGCTTTTCATATACATAAAGAAGTTCATAATAAGAAGTTTACTACTTAAAATTTTCCTCAACAATTTTTGAAAAAAAAGAAAAATTAATTTGATTGTACGTGGCCAGAATATTTGAGTTTCCTTTTTACAGCTCAAGTTTTTTTCCTCCTGCTGGCTATTAAATCACACTTCAGAACATGCAGCCTGATGAGGCTAACAAATTTTTAACGTCAATTTCCCGTAGGAAAGGATAAGGAAAGGAGAAATATAAAACAAGTGTCGCTTAATCGTAAAAATTGAGTACTAAAGTTTTTGCTCCATTTGTTACTGGATCAATTTTAAAATTTTTTTTATTGAAATCTGTGGAGTGCCAACATCATGCTTTCAAGGAAACGTGCTCAGTATGATAAACAATTGTAACTACAAATCTTCAGATCTACTTTATTTTGCCTTATTTCTCTGTTGTATCAGGGAGCAAAAAAATTAGTTTAATGAAAACGTGCGAAAGATAATTGCAACCAAAAATTGCTATTTTCAATAAAATGTTTAAGTATTGATTTAATAGTTTTTACCAAGCAGATATAGATGTGTTGAAAGAAATATAAATTTAACTAAAGAAAACAAAATTATCTGGGTAGTAAAAAGCAGTGATTTTGTGTTTTTATAAACGACATGTATTTCAGATTGAAAATATTCCATTAGAGATGATTGCTATAATCGTATTTCTTAACGGGTTGTTACAAACTTATGATTTGTATTAAAGCTAAACATGGGGCATTTGCTAAAGCTCATCGCTTTACATGCCTGAGTTCAAGTGGCGATTGCACTTATTTAATAAATCCATAAAATATGGTTATTTCCCTGATATCTGGAAGAATTCCTATATTATTCCACTTTTTAAATCTGGAAGTAAATCCAATATATCCAACTGCAGAGGTATTGCAAAGATTAGTGCTATCCCAAAACTTTTTGAAAAATGTGTTACGGATAATTTAATTCACCAAATTTCTTTCGTTTTGTCAAATCAACAACATGGTTTTAAGAAAGGCCGATCGATAGCTACTAACCTCTTGGAATTAACCTGCATAGTTAATAAGACGTTATATATACAGATTTTAGTAAGGCTTTCGACAAAGTTAATCATCACCTTCTATTACTGAAACTGCAGCTTACGGAATTCACTCCACAAACAATAAACTGGCTGAGATCATATGTAACATTTTTTTTTATATTGGACCAGTACTCAGGGGATGACTCCTACATATGCAGTGCATTGTACCAGAACTAGGAAAATAGGTTGTGAGGAGGGGGAAAGCGGGAATAGTGTTTGTGAATATTTGACTTGAATTTTCCAACGTTATAACAGACAGGAAACACTTCTGCAGGCAACTTGTTCCACAGACGAATCGAAAACAGAGCGTGAGTTTTAAAAATGCTGTATCAAATCAGATTGAAGTTAAATCTGGTGTACCTTAAGGCAGTCACCTTGGCCCTATTTTGTTTTCACTGTTTATTAACGATTTGCCATGTGCTATAAATTTTTGCAATATTTTGATGTATGCTGATGATGTTAAAATTATTTTTAGTTACGGCAACACTGCGCACAGATGTTATTTACAACATGACTTAAATAATTTTTTTCAATGGCGTGAGGCAAACTTAATAACACTTAATATAAACAAGTGTAAATATATGCGTTTTTCAAGGAACTGGAGCAGTGATGGTCTATTTGTATTGGGTGGACACCGTTTGGAATTAGTGTCGGAGACGCTGGAATTAGCCGTTCTTCTTGATAGCAAATTAACTTTTAATAGTCATATTATAATGATGGTAAATAAGGCTCGCGGTGTGCTGGCATACATAAAATGTTGGCATACATAAAATGTTGAACCATACATAACAAAAAGATTATACACATCTTTTTACTCGAGTATGGATAGTTTATTTGGAATCCATATACATGTTATCAAAGGAACTGTATAGAATGTGTTCGGAAGCAATTTTTGTTATTTTGTCTTGGATATTCAACTTGGAATCCTGAACTGAGACTTCCATCCTATGCCGCAAGATTGGCCATGGTTGATTTGCCCACGCTGGAAAGCAGAAGAGCAATGCTTGATGTTACGTTTATGATGAAATTGTTAGAGGGTACAATTCATTCTGAGTTTCTTATAAGTAATATTAAATTTAATATTCCATATAGATCTACTAGAAACTTTATTCCAATTTATTTAGAATGTCATCAATCAAATTATGCAAATGCTGATTCATTTAGAAGATTATGTCAAAATTTTAACTATCTTTACAACTTTGTCGGTTTTTCAAAAAATATTAATGTAACAAAGCGTAATATTATTTTACATCTAAATTCATGTCATAACTAATATCACATTGATTATATTATATTGTGGTCTGTAAGGATTATTCCAAAAAAATAAAAAGTGTCATCATCCTAATATCATTTTTTTTATCTTTATTGTTTATTTTTTATTGGATGAAAGTATAAGGTCTCGAAATAAAATTCGTCTACCTGAACTTGACAATAATTCTCAT
Organism: Thecocarcelia acutangulata; assembly: GCA_914767995.1. Taxonomy (NCBI): domain Eukaryota; kingdom Metazoa; phylum Arthropoda; class Insecta; order Diptera; family Tachinidae; genus Thecocarcelia; species Thecocarcelia acutangulata. Next base: position 126,169,304 of record OU612094.1, on the reverse strand, counting down.
TCAATAGGTAAAAAAATGTAGAGTCGAATAGTCTATTGGTTCATTTTTTGACAGTTGTTAGCACGTTAGCCCACGGTCTTCCTTATAAGCTGAGCATTCAAAAAGTTGTATTTGAAACTATTTAGTTGTACTGATAAATATATAGGCATTCACTGTCCGTCAAACTTGCTAGACTTGATAATGTTCCACCTTATTCTAACTGGTGTCTTGAAAAAACCACCTACAGTTTATATTAATGGATAAGTAAATTTGACCTCTTTAATCTAACGTAAGCTTTTTCTCAAATACACCAACCACTATAAGAACCATTATCTAATGTTACCGTATATAGTCGCATTTTAAGTTATATGCGAATGTTTGGTCATTCGAACTCACTAGGCATCATTTAAATGGTCTTAACAACTGTAATTCAGCGCTGCTGGAGACCACCGAACTCTCTATTATGTATTATTACTTCTAGAAAAAAATCCAGGCTACGGTTGCACAAAATATGCATTATATGCCATATATATTAATATACACAGTACTTATTTAATGTTAAGTTTCGCGAATAGTATCTACTCTGGCTAAAAGACTGAACTGATCTATTTCTTCTGTCTAGAAAAGAGAAATCTGTAACAACTTATAACCTAACATTTCCAATAAGATAAGTGAAAAATACTTCATATTGTTAAGAATATTTTTTATCACATCTAACCCAGTGTGCAGCTGTTGATCTGCTTGTTAAAAATGTACAACATAACACATTTACCCAATCAAGATCAAACTAAAACCATAATACACAAAGAAACAAACATACCTGATTTAAAATACGTAAAACTCCAAGTAAATCAACTAGAATGATGTTGTTGTTTTTCTTGTATTCTTGGTATTCGTTTTATTATTGTTTGTTGTTGTGACTTGCTTATTGTTCGCAAGCATGTGAATGAGTGTATACGTGTGAAAGAAATATATTTGTACAACTGTGAAAATGATTTACATCAGTACCTGCCTTGACGGCCTAACCTGATGGTGGATCAATTCCACGAAGTGAATTTTTCACGATTCACCACCGCCCCCGTGTGGCTTGCTAGGCTCACACAGGTAGCAATTCTTGTCATATGATTGCGGTCATATGAAAAACTTCTTGTTGAGGAGTTCAGACTTTCTAATCCCTCATGTATGCAATTTGCCAGCAATCAATGGAGGACAAGGCTTAATGAGTTGGTAGGCCGAAGCACATTAAGAGCATCAGCCCTTAAACCAACTCACCCGTCAATCATCACCACTGGTTCCTTACAGTACACGTATCTGTTGTATAGGCAACAGATCCTCGGGAGATTGTTAGCCCTTGAAAAAAGCCATCACCAAACAATTATCAAGGATACTAACACTCCCTTCCTGCGTTTTAGGTTTCATCCACAGCCAGAACGTTTCAGCCAAGGTAGGCACCTCAACCATGATCATCCCGGGTCGAACTGCAAGCAGAACTTCCCGGGGGCTATGCTGATCCCCGTTCTGCCAATTTATACCCTTGGTAAGGGTTTCGGAAGCCAACACAATATAAGTCATGTGGCTTCCTAGAGTTTTGTTTGCCGCACCAAACGAAGGACCCCTTCCCCTCTTTTCCCCGAAAAACAGAGCGCCTAAGTTAGGAATACGCCAATGCAAAACCTGTTCCCCGGGGGGGATATATTTGTACACAAAGAACACCAAGAAAATGCATGTCGTTTGTAGAAACTGTCGGCAGCTACTAGTTAGTTTATTTTTAAACTTTGTGCAAGTCAGAAAGTAGACAGATGTAGTGTTTTATTGCACAGTAGTAATAAGTGTAAATAAAGTTGTGGTTTATTAAAGTACTGTATAACGAACCAGTATGAGTGTCATTATTTTATTTACAATTGAAGAATCCGCAAAAGCGTTTTTAAAAGCAAAAACTTAACAATATTATTTGTTTTTGTTTTACAAGACAAACAGAAAACGTTGATAAAAGTAATAGTCGTTGAATATGCAAAACGTTTTAAACAGCGGTATAAGTCTTTGAAACTATGAAAGCTTTTTTTTTAATTGACTATTTATATTATATTATATTAAATAAATTGTAAAGTTTTTCCAAAACGTTTGCAATAAGTATTGAATACGTTAAACTTAATCTTTTAGTTGTTATAGTTCTGGCAAACTATCACATATTTCAAAAAATTCTTTTAACACAGCGCTTACGCTGTGTTTGATAAAATTGCTATTAATCGAATTTGAAGGCTTATGGCACAATTCTGTAACTTTTAATTATCCGACAAACGTAAATTCTTTTGATAGTAATGGTTGTATGCTTCTGAAATATAATTTTGACGACGTTAAGCGGGTATTTTGGGTCTCCGATAATAGGCAGTAAAAGTAACAGCTGATTTCGGTCGACAGCAAATATAATTAAATAATATTGCTTAATTATATATTTGATAAAATATCATTATAATTATAATAACGGAGTCGTACTAGTTTGACAAATACGAATTCTAGCTATTGAACGAATTTGGGGGCATGCAATCAGGCGATGCTATCAGACCTAATTTGATTGTATAATAGTCGCTTAAAAGGCAATTTCAGAATCGTGTTGTTAAAATAAAACTATTGTACTTCTTAAAATATAAAATAGGTTTTTAAAAACGTAAGGAAAAAAATTTTCCCCCCATTTGGGTGCGTTTTGAAATTTCAAAGTTGACAACGCTGCTACTGGGCACCGAAAGATCATAATCTACGTCGCAATGATAATTAACTTAAACTAATGCAATTTAGTGAAAGAAATAAAAAAATAGTATATCATAATATTTACTCACAACTTTATTAATCTAACGTGTTCCATTTCCTATACGTAGATTGTAGGGCCCAGCAATATATGAATTTCGATAGTGTTGTTGTTGTGGCTACTTTAATAAAGAAAAATTTTCTTATGAGGTTAGAGATTTTTAGCCTACACCGAAAAAATTAGATTAGTTAATTACTAGTATAACTAAAATTTAGAACTTTTGAAAGTATCACAGGCTGGTAATGAAGTATTCAAGATTCTTATTTTTCAAACGTGCTCTATGGTATTTTGAGGTAAAGAGTATGATTATATGTTTATGCGTCAGAAACCCCTGAGTTGAGAATTAACTATACCAATCGCCGAGCTAGCCAAATACCTATGGTTCCAAACTTAACTTGTGAGTTTTCGTATAATGCCAGATAGCGATCAAGATTTTTTTTCCATATTTTTTGAGGTATACGACGCGTAACATCCATTTTTGTCGTCAATCAGATTAAAAATAGATTATAATTAGTGCTCAATTCATCAATATCTTCTTTATAATTAATTGCACTTCCCGTTCACTGCTTTGAATATTTTTCACTTAAAAAAAGTAGTTTTATCTAAAATAGCTATAGGTAAATAATCATTAAGCTCTGCTTAGTCTAACACCTGCAGAAAGTTACTACTACTTTTACTATTTATATGCAGCCTTATTAAAAAAAAAAAACACATTTCGTGTTCTTTTTATATCTTGAAAAGAAGCACAAGCAATCACTTTTAATCCTTCACATTGTAAAAATATTTACGATAATAAAGACAAAAGAAACTTATAAATTTGGACTGGATAAAACGCAAGCTGGTATAATACCTGCGAAAGCATTTCATATCTAACGTTAATACCTTTTTGTATATATAGAGAAATAATTTTCGAGGGGAAAAAATAAGAATTTTTACATAAAAGCAGTAAAACAAAATATTAAAGAGAAGTAAAGATACGAAAGAAGGCCGTCATAGCTAATTTAGCATAATCAAACAAACATTTTTTTTAACTCACATAAAAATAGTTGAGTAAGAACAGTATATGATTTAAATTATGCGCTCTTTAGTAAAACAGGGTAAGTTAAAGAACCCTAGGTTTTTTTAATATCAATTAAATTTTCCAACTTTAAGTACGTTACTTGTTCACAAATATGCAGTATTAATGTGCTGTTCATAGAACACATGTGATGGGCAATTAACTTTTGATAGCCTGTTTGAACCACTCACAAAGATAAAACAAAATGAAATAAGTACCTTAAATTAAAGTTTAAAGTTAACGGAATTTCTGAACGTTTAACACCAGAGAATTTCAGAGTTCTTTATTAAGTACTAAGTAGTAAGTATTCAACGAATGTAATTAGAAGTGTGTATATAATAGAATGAAAAAGTGGAGAGTACGCGCTTGCACATTTTATATAGTATTAATACCGCATGGATTTTGCCTCGATCATTCCTTTGACAACTGCTAAGCGAAACGCAATAGAAGTGCTTATAATTAATGTGTTAGTACAACCTAAAGTTTCTTTAAAACACAATTAGTTGAACTTGTTTGCCTTACAAAGAAAATAAAAGAAAAAAAAAAAAACAACACATAAAGGAAAATCCGGGTATTTGGAAAGATATTGTATTCAAGATATTGCCACCAATTTAGAAGACCTTCCCACGTGCTTTATAAAATACGAGGAGCAACCCGTGTTGTAGGTATAATGTATGGCCGTTGCTGAAGGGTAAAAGTATAAAATATATTTAATATATTTCTAAACTTTAGGCCACGAATTTGTGCCCGTTGATTAATACCCACTTCCGGATCAATCTGACCATAAAGGATCCTCACAACGACCGGGAACTCTTCGTTGAAGCGTAGTTAAAGCCACGTATACCGTGGCCTATTCTCCCGAGCAGCAGGCTACGAGAAAAAAAAAAAAAAACAAAACCAACAGATTATTTCAACAAATTAAAACTAGTTAACTAATTAAAACAACGAAACAGCCAGTCTAATTAATATTAGCATATTATCCTAACTTCATAGTTTACAAATTAGTTAAGCTACATTACTACTTCATATAGGTGTGCAAGTCAACTTTCGTTGCCACCTAAGAATATGATACCTATATCACCAATATTAACCCACTATAACATGTTAACGTTGTTCTTGTACTAACTATCTCATTATCTGCCTACCCTTAATTTATGCCCTATAATATTATTCCTTTAATCAATCTTCTACAATTCCCGAACCAAATAAGCATATCTATTACGTACGAAACTTACATGCAAAAATAATAATTTACCGAACACCCTAATTCGCTCACTTTATAAATTTTCAAAGCAGTGCATCCAGCAGATCAACAGGCCTGATGACTACGATGGATGAATAATACGTAAGTCCCCAATGTTAATTAATTTGATTTTGTAAATTGTGAGAGTGAGTGAATTGCATAAAAATATATTTACATATGTACATATTATACAGACAGTAAAAGAGAAAGAATTTGTCCATATATAAACTGTTAATGTGTAAATATGTTTGATTATATGTACATTTGTATATACAGGGTGGCCCAGAAAGACCGAAGTGGTGTGAATTGCTTATAACTTTTTATTTAAGAGATATTTTTTTAATTTTTTTTTTTTTTAAATACATTAAATTTATGGGGAATATTTTTGGATTAGTTATTAAAAATGATATCCCGCAAGTGGTGGCCATATTCTGCTTCGCACAAATGTGCTCTTTCCAACACATTTTCCATGACCTTTCGCAAAACTTCCGGTGGTATGTTGTTAATTTCTTCTCGAATATTGGTTTTTAACTCCTCAATAGTCCTAGGCTTATTAACATAAACTTTTCCTTTTAAATAGCCCCAAAGAAAACAGTCTGGAGCGGTTAAATCCGGGGAACGCGGAGGCCAATTAAAATTGCTGTTACGAGAAATTATTCTTTCACCAAAGATGTCGCGTAAAAGAGTCATTGTGGCCCTCGCAGTGTGCGCTGTGGCTCCATCCTGTTGGAACCATATTTGCGGATGGTTTTCCACGGCTGGCCTTACAAAATTTTGCAACATGGCCCGATATCGATCACCATTGACGGAAATGGCGACACCTTGTTCATTTTCAAAAAAAAATGGGCCAATGATCCTTTCTGAAGAAACACCGCACCAAATGGTACACTTAACTGGGTGCAATTGTCGTTGATGAAGTACTCTCGGGTTTTCCGTAGCCCATATCCTACAGTTTTGCTTGTTAACGAACCTATTTAATTGAAAATGGGCTTCGTCACTCATTATTAAGTTATGAATAAAATTTGGATTCTCTTGTGCTTTTTGCTGGAAATAAATTGCATAGTCAAGTCGTTGCTGGTAATCTGTTGGTTTCAATTCTTGGACAAGTTGAATTTTGTATGGAAACAATCCTATGGTGTGCAAAATTCGCTGCAGCGACGTCCTTGAGAGGCCCAGTTGTGACGAACGTCTCCTGGTTGATGTTTCTGGATCCTCCCGAATACTCTCCTGTACCACTTGAATATTGTCAGCCGTGTGGACAGTTCGGTGTCTGCCGGGACCAGGAAGGTTCCTTACTGCTCCTTGTTCTCGAAAATTTGCAACCAGACGGTTTATTGTTGACTGAGAGGGTGCAACCCGCACATTAAATTGACGACGGTATGCACGCTGAGTCAACACAATGGACCGTTGATTTGAAAAGTAAATTTCAACAATTTGGGCACGTTGTTCAATTGTGTATTGCTCCATTATAAATTATCCAAGTCTTCTTTACAAAATACTGAAAAGAAAAGAAAAAAAAAATTATAATAAAAAAGTTATAAGGAATTCACACCACTTCGGTCTTTCTGGGCCACCCAGTACGTGTACAATATCACCAAGAGCCCAAAAGTCTCCAGCCATTAATTGTCATTCTCTTCTGAGTATTTTTTTTATCTTTGCATACAGTTTTGGAGCTTTTAGCTTTTAAAAGTCGTAGAATATTTACGATTTGTTTTGGTTTCTCATAAGCTGAACTAATATACTATTATTTTTTTTTTTTAATTTTGAATTACTAGTACAAATTTTCCTTTATAATATAAGTTAATACATTTTTTTTTTTTGGCCTAAATGATATTGAAATAAATAATGATTGAATTATCTTGAACAGAAAACACTTTGTTTGGAAAATAGTTTATTTAATGGTTGATGAAATGTAAAGAATGTAGTAATAGCATGTTCATTGGGCTGATATACAACAAGGTCGTCAGCATGGTAGGGCGGGAACATAAAACCTTAGGGAAATTAACATCTTCTATCCTTTTTTGGCACGAAACTTCTGAGTCAAGTGACAACTTTAGACTTCCGTGTACTATCCGCTTTACGGTATCTATATTTATGGTTTTTTTTCAGCTGCATACGTAACTACAAAAATAATAATTTTAAATGACTGTAACACAGCCTACCCAGAAGTATCACATCGCCCACTCCCAATATTCTGAGCTATAGCCGAAGCACTGCTAGGTGTGCAGACGAGTGATATATAGAATGCCTACTGGTTCGTTACAGACAAACGATCACTCGTCTAAAAAATTTTATATGGAAATCACTCAAAAACTTGAGTAACTTTCACACAAATGTTCTAGACGTGCATGTGTTCTATGAACAGCACGTAAATATTAATTTTCAAAGCATTTACACAAAATGAAATTTTTTCCAATAAAAAAATATTACAATAATACATGATGCTATTTGTCTGGTATAACTATCAAATCCAGTTAAAATTTAAATCAGTAATCGGTTGCAAACTGTTCATAAAAAGATATTAATGTGTTGTTTATGGGACACGAATGAATACGCCTAGAAAATTTGTATAAAATGTATTCAATATTTTGAGTGTATTCTATACAAGTTTTCTAGTCGTATTACTCATTCGTGTCCCGTAAACACCACATAAAACTGAAAATTATTTTTGTTTTACCGGCCAAAAAATTATTAAATTTGAGCTGTAACGTAGTTTTCACTTTTTTAAGAACGGTTTTTTTAATTTTAGATCAGTAAAATATTATTTGCAATCTGGGTTAACTTATATCTCAAAATTTTTTAGCCGCATTTTGGATATTTGCCATGGTACCTAGCCAAACGAACAACTGTTTGACCACGTCACTAAAGATTACGTGATCCTAGTCGGAGTACAAAAGGCCAGTATTCTAGGCCCAATACTCTAGTTTATATACACATCTGTAGTGCAATTCACTAACTTTACAACCCAATTAGAACTGTTAACTTTAACCACACTTTTTTTTTGTTTGCACTTACCCCTACGTTTTTCACTAACTATATTTAGCCACCGTAAAGGGTTTAATTTTCTTCACGTTTGGATTGTTATAACGTGGCAACTCTCCCTTTCATTGTTATTAGCAATTATACTGAATCTCTCAAGATGCATTAACGTATACACGGTGGCAGCACTACGGCATATGACAGTTTTTTGTTACTGGCAATATAGTAAGATATTTAGGTCAAATGTATTGTTTACATTTTTGAAAGTGAATTTAGTGTTTTTTTCTGAATTAAACATATACAAATTATTTTGTGAACATAAAAATAATTCAAATAAATATAATTTATAATAATTAAGTTTTTTATTCGCTATTTAAGCTTCTAACATTTATACCAGTAAAAAATTATAAATAGCTTGCTTTTTATGTTTCCCAGCTATCTATATGTCGACATTTCATAGGAACTACCCTAATCATCAGTAGACTTTGGAAATTTTTGAAAGATATTCTCAAACATTCAACTTTATATCCCAACAACATAAATGAATTGTTGAGAATTTAAAAGAAAAATGCTCTAATAATATCCGTCAAAACACAAAAAACAAGCTTTTCTATTTATAAACTTCTCTAACATTTCTTTACACCTTTCAAACAAATGAACAACCGTTGGTTGCTACGATTTGCTTTTTGAAAGTATCGAATCTACTATCAATCAAAATAGTAATTTTTCAATTTTCAAACAATTTAACAAAAACACGTAAAATTTTTTTTTTTTAAATTTATTTTAAAAACAAAAAGAGGATTATAAAATTTATATACATATGTCTATAAATAAAATGTAGGCCTTATAAACAAAATTTAGCAAAAACTCAGAAAACATTATTAAAGGAAAAAAAAAAAAAAAACTAAGAAAGAAAACACACATGCAAACAATTGACACATGATAAATAAATTATGATTTTTTTTTTAATTTTTTCAGAATAAATGACGTTTTTTCAGTGATGCCACAAGAATAATCGACATTATTGCCACTTTTCTAGTGATGACACTGAAATAATCGAAAGATGTTGAATGGAATAAAATGGGATAGGAACATTTTATAAAGATGTTGAAAAATGTGGCTTTTAGTACAATGTATGTATTTCTTATGGTAGCTGTTATACCATGTTCAAACGGTAATATGAAACACTTGGTTCGCTCTCTGAACCACTATTGCGAAACTAGGTGTTCAGACGGTCGTTTTTTGCTACACATTGATGTTTACATATTTTGTGCAAACGTTTCATTAACTTTTTTTAAATTTTTATTTAAATCTTTAATTAAGGATCAAATTTTTATATTTTCAATGTGTTTATTTTGATTTTACACACATTAATTATCTGTGCTTTCTTTGTTTAGATTTTTTTTAAAGCTAGTTAAGATAAAACAGCGATAATTTATTCGCTCATATAATTTTGTATGGCGAATCATGTTAGTTCAATCAAGATTGGACCGCGAACCACGAATGAGAGAGCGAACCTCGAAAATAAGCCTTCGTGTGAACATGCTATTAGATGTTGTTCAGTGGAAATAGCCTATTAACATACAGACATACATACATAATTACATATAACATAAAAATATTTTTTTTTTTTTTTAACTTTATTATTTTATTTATTGAATCTACATAAGAAATGTAATGACAATAAGTATTCAATTCTTAGTACTAAAAAAAAAAAAAATTGTGATTAAAGTCCTGCCAGTGCTGGACAAAAATTTATTTTTATGCGAATATTATTTCAGAATTCAGTCATCTGTTTAGAGCTCTAATGGTAGCCAAAGTATCCCTCCTTCTCAGACGGGTATGACCACCAAAATTAAGAATATTAGCTGCAAGAGGAATTGGATGGAATTCAAGTTTGTTAATATATCTTGTCACGTACTTCACAAATTCAGATTTCACAAAAGGTACGTTCAGATCTGCGTGGATTCGTGAGTTTTTAACGTACCATGGAGCATCTGTAATTCTACGGAGAATTCTATTTTGACTTCTTTGAATTTTTTCAATAAAAATAATGTTATTATATTTCCTATCGAAAAATGTTTGATTTTATAATCAATCAACAAGTACTTTCCATAAGAAGTTTTCTAAAGGAAAACGAAATACATATTGAATAAAACACTGTTAAATTATTGTTTCTTAATGTAGCAAAATTTATCAACTACCATGTACATTATCTAAGTATCTATATAATTAATTTATTAAATTATTTTTTATATAGAGCTGTGTGTATTAAAAAATGGTTATTGGCAGTCCTACAGCCCTGAAATATTTGTTCAGTTTTTTTTTTCAAATAAAATATTTAAGTTTAGAATTTTCCATGCTTTGCTACATTTCAAAGTTCATACAAGTAAATTACTTTACACACTCTAACGTTCATGTATACAATTTCAACAATGTGCAATTTTCATTCAACGGAAATCAACATTTTTGACAATTGTTGTGTTGCTGTTGATTGCATGAGCATGTTGTTGGCATGCAATTTAATGTGCTTCCCTCAGTTGGCTGTTGTAGTTGCTGCTGTTCTTGGTTTTGTCGCTATTAGAATTATTGTCGATGTCGATTGAAATTAATGTTGTTGCTACTGTATGCCGCTGCTTGTTAACAACAAAACAATTTGGAATGCAATTTGTAACATTTGAATTGCTAACTAACGCATAATCAATGTGTATTAGTTTGAAATAGAAGAAATTTTCAAATGCATTCATACATGACTTAGTGTTGTGTTCACAAATATTAGGGTCTTCAATAAAAACCCTACCTGCATAATCTTACAGACAACATGAATAATGTGTCACTGATCAAATGAAAGTTGTAGTTGTGGTTTTTGTTACATTTCTTCTTTTGCTTGTAAGTATTTAAGAATGATGAAATTTTAAATCAATTTTAATACTGTTTGCGATAGGATAACATAAAAGTTTTTGGTATAAATTTTTTAATAAAAAAAAAGAAAAAATCTCGAAAACTGGTAAAGTCAATATGACAGTAGCATTTTGCATTTTTAGCTCTGGCATAACAAAAATAGATACTCGTATTGTATGAGAACCCTATTAAACGTGCAAGTGTGTAAATGTTACTGTGTTTGTAAAGCTTGTGTCCACTTAAATAGAAAAACATATGTTTAGCAGTTGTAAACATATATAAGGGGGACATGAATACGAGTACTATACATGGCATAAACAATGATTATACCGTCCATCTGTCTATCATTTCTATTCTGATTGCATAACAAAGACTGGTCATTATTTATTTCGTTCTCTCCTTATTTTTTTTGTTTCATTTTTTTTTTTCAATTCATTTTAATTAAAAATGTTGCTTTATGTAAAGTTTATTTTCGTTAGGTTCAATCGTTAAGAAATCATTCTAAGCATTTAAAAAGTTTAAGCATTGGAAGGTTTTCTAAAATATCTTAAATTTTTTTCATAAGCACATGACTTACACATGCATGATCTTATTTCAGAGGGTTTTTATGTTAATTCAACAAGTTGTCATATTAACTCTAATTTGTACATCAATTTACGAGTATTGACACAAGAGCAAGATTTACATTTTTGCATGCATAAATTTTTATATAAAAATATTGCAATGAATTAAAATATTTAAATATATATTCTTTATTACTTCTATTTCAGTATTTTAAGTCATTATTTTAACATGGTAATGCCACTGAAGGCAAGTACTTACCATTCCCACATAATTTTCAAATTTCATGATTCAAAATGTCATTACAAAAAAGTCAATAAAACATTAAACTGCTATAACTGAGTATAAGCCCTTGAAGTGGTGTCAATAAAAACTAAAAAAATGCTTTATGTTAATTTATATAAACGCAGAAAAGGTAATGAATAAACTAGTATAATATAAAAGCAGTCATGACTTTATATCATAGTATAAGTGGATCCTGTAACAGTACTTTTTTTAAGTATAGATTCTCAACAAAAAAAGTTTTAAAAGTATCACTTACATTCAGTATTTTTCTTATAAAAATATTTTTTCCACAAACCCGTCTACTTCAAAAAAAAAAAATATTCAGATAGCTTGCTTTTAATTGGTTAATCGTGGTCAAGTCTTTTAATTTTTCATATGATGCAAATCATTTTTTGTTGCTTGGTATTCTCGACGTTTCGTCGGCTTATTTCATACTTCTTCAGCGGAACTATTTTATTGTCAATTACAAAATTTTTAAAATTTATAAAAAGTTTTTTTTCTATGTTTTCCAGCTGTATATATGCCGACATTTCATAGGAGCTACCTTAATCACCAGTAGACTTGGAAATTTTTGAAACATATTCTCAAACATTTAACTTTAGATCCCAACAATTTAAATAAATTATTGAGAATTTAAAAAGAAAAATGTTTTAATAATACCGGTCAAAACACAAAACAAGCTTTCTATACGTCTCTGACGAACAACCAATTGTTGGTTAAATGAAAAAGCTTGTTTTTTGTGCTTTAACAGGTGTGGGTTATTAAAAAATTTTTCTTTTTGAATTCTCAATAATTTATTTAGATTGTTGGGATATAAAGTTGAATGTTTGAGAATATCTTTAAAAAATTTCCAAAGTGTAGTGACGATTACGGCAGCTCCTATGAAATGTCGACATATAGACAGCGGGAGCACATAGAAAACAAGCTCTTTACAATTTTTTGATTGGTATCAAATAATATAGATTGTTAGAAGCAATATAGTGAACAAAACTTGATTGTTACTAATTAGCTACAATAGAAGTTTGATACAGAAAGGAACACAAGCAAAGGCAAAATGGCTACAGCAAAGCTAAAGTCGCAAGGTATGAAATACGCCAGTCTTAAATGAAACTGTGGTTTTTAATGAGTATTTTTATTGCAGCCTTATCTCTACAATATACATACAATATTCTATTAATACGCATTAGTTTAACAAACACTTGTAACTGTTGACTTAAAATAACACAAGTAAGTTGTGTTAAAAACCTTTTAATGTTCTTAAGTTATCACTGAGTCAAAATATTTTTTCTTGTTTATATGTTGTGAAGTGGTTTTTAGCCCGCAGAAAAGTTTGCCTTTTGCTATTGATTAGTTCTCAATTTATCAACAATAGATAACATAATGTGCATTTAATTAACTGCAGGTTCTGTGGCAACCTTCAGCCATGGCTTGAATTGGATAAATGAGTAAGTGTGTGTGCATTAGAAGTGCAGCCAACAACATCGCGCTATGACACTAATCTGCATAATGAGTTTTTTTTGCACCACCACTTTAATTTGCAAAACGTATATAAAATTATAAATGAAAATCCATTTCTTCTTTTTTTCTACATAATGCAGTGCATAATCAGAAAAACCGCCACGAATGTTATTAAGTCGAGACAACAGTAGAGTGTAAAATATTTTTAATTAAAATTTTCCTGCGTTTCTGAAAATTAATTTGCGTTATATAATAGAAGTCAATCGATTTGATATCTCAAAGCAATTGGAATAAATAGTTTAGTTTTCTTTTAACGATTTCATAAGTTTAAAGAGATATAATTATTAAAAAAAAAAAAATTAAAAACAAGTAAGAGTGTAGTATATTTGGCCGACTGTAAAATACCATTCACGATAGTCACGTAAATATATAGTATATACATTACAAATTTGAACTGAATATGCTCGGATATATATGGACCTATATCGGAAATGTTCAATTTCTGTATTTTAGCAACCTCCTTATATTACCAGAACTGCTTTTAAGCCAAAATAAAAAAAATTGTTTCATAAAAAATCAGTTTAGACTATATCTAAAGTACATATTGACCGATATTGGAAACTTCCATATTCTGTATTTATGTAACCTTCTCTTACTAACACAACTGCTTTTAAGAAAAAAAAAAATCGGGTATACACGGGCCGATATCGGAAATACTCATTTTCTATATTTTAGTAACCTTCCTTTATAATCAGAACTGCTTTTAAGTAAAAAAAAACTTTTTTATAGAAAAATCGGTTTAGACTATGTCTCGGATATAAATGGACCGATATCAGATATTTTTATTTTCTGTATTTGGTATCCTCCACATATTAGTAGAACTGCTTTTGAGCAAAAAATTTTGTTTAAGTTTGCTTACAAGACATTTTCATTAAAAAATCGGTTAAGGCTCTATCTCGGGTATATGTATATGGACCGATATAAGAATTTTTTTTTTTGTGTTTTAATCGCCATGAGAAATATTTGTATCAAGTTTGAAGCAGAACAAACAACTTTTTTTTAATTTTCATACATAATTGTAAAAAAAATTGTTTTTTCGGAATTTTGGATATATTTCGACTATATGTGAACCGATTTACTGAATTCCATGAATCGATGGAGCAGTAGAATGGGGAAAGAAAAAACTCTAATGGTTTTCTCAGAAATGGTATTTTAACGGCGGATAGATGGAAATCGCTTAATCGACTTTTCCATCAATTATGATACAGACTATGTATACTTATAGGGTCGGGAATGAAAATTGTAGAAACTAAAAAGGGAATCATAAACTTTGCATTTTTGTGAAAGGTATAAAAATGATAATGCCAGTTTGCTGGCGTACAAAGGACCGATGACAAATATTTTTTCCAGAACAAACATATTAGTCCTATTCACTACAATGTAGAAATAGCTTTGCATTTGCAAAATAAAGGAGAATATTTTTTTCTCTCTAACACTGCGTTTATACGCACAAGTGCTTGCATCGAAGTCCTGTGTATGTATTATTATAGCAAATTATGAAGACCTTCTTGCAAGTTGCATTAGTATTTGTAGAGTAACATGGAAGTTCAGTTTAAAAATGTCAGCGAAGACAACAGCATTACTCGTACCATAGAAAAACATAATATAATTTTTAGGGGAAATGAATTGCATGAATAAAATAAATAAATTAATTAGAATTGTGTTTAACGGTGTTCAACGCAAAGACTGCTAGATTTATATTTTTTCAATCAAAAAATGTGAATTATTTTAATAATATATTTTGAAAAAGTTAAATAAGACAAAAATATTATAAATCTAGTTAGTCTCCGCAAAATTTGTTGTAAGGCAACACTGTTGTCTCGATTGTTATTTGACTTTTAGGAAGTGCCAAAAAATAACTGCCTTCTGAAATTTCTTGTGTGTTCAGTTGAAAGTTTATTTATTTACTTAGATTGTTTTCATTTACCGTACAGTTGTGAAACAGATTTGCATCAGCACCTGCCTTTACGGCCTTATCTGATGATGGACCAACTGCACAGAGTGAATTATTCACGATTTACCAATGCCCCCGTGTGACTGGATAGGCTCACACAGGTAGCAATGTTTGCAGCCATATAAGCAACTTCTTGTTGAGGAGTTTGGGCCTTCTAATCCCGCATTTTCCTAGCAATCAATGGAACACAAGGCTTAATGAATTGGTAGGCCGAAGCTCACTAAGAGTATCAGCCCTTAAACCAACTCACCTGTCAACCATCACCACTGGTTCTTCACAGTACGGGTATATGTTGTAAAAGCAACAGACCCTCAGGAGGTTGTTAGTGCTCGAAAAAAGCCGCACACCAAACAATTATCAAGGATACTAACACTCCCTTACTACGTTTCAACCACAGCCGTTCGGGTTTCAGCAAAGGTAGGCCCCTCAACCATGATCAGCCCGGATCGAACTGCAAGCAGAACCACCCGGAGGCCATGCTGATACGCGTTCTGCCAATTTAAACCCTTGGTAAGGGTTTCGGAAGCCAACACAAGTCATGCATCTTCCTAGAGTTTTATTTGCTACAACAAACGAGGGACCCTCTTTACCAGAAAAACAAAGTGCCCTGATTTGGAATACGCCAAGCCAAAACATGTTCCCCTGGGGATCATTTCTCGTACAACAAGAATGCATCTTTTATTTAAATTACCTGAACGTATAAAATATAAATACATACAATAACAATCATGTCAATTATATTTTTAGCTATTAATGAATAAATTGAAATCAATAAAGAACATATCACACTAATCATAGATTGAATTAAGAAAAATAAAATTAAAAAATAATATTAATCTAAATGAAATAATTATGTTTCTATTCCTAGATGATTGAAAAAATTTTATGCTTTCATACAGATATGTTGGCCTTTTCAAACTAACTATCTTGTGAAGAAATATAGTCCATTTGCGTTGGCCCAAAGATAATTTTTGTTTATTTTTTCATTGAGAGTTGAAACTCCAATATCTATGTTAGGAATTGAGCAGCTTAATGTTAATTACACATCATTTTCGTAAAGATGTGCTTTACATTCTGAAAGTTGTTCTGGTAAACCATTCACAGAGAAAATAAAATCGCACCCAAAACAGAACCCTGAGACACACCTTTTGACACAGCTAGTTTTTGGACCATTTGACATATACAAACACCGATTTGAGATGTAGCTTGAAAGTTTAATGGAAGTTACCGAAAAATTAAAATGGTTACCCATGTCGAAAGCCTTGGTAAGGCCAAGGAGTACGAAGAAGTTAACGTCTCCTGGGTCTATTTCTCCACGTATATCTTCATTAACATTACTCGAAGCAGTAACAAGAGGTTGTTAATAAGCATGTATTGGATTATTTGGTTATATAATAGCTTTTCCAGAACCTTTGGGAAAACGCACAAAATGGCAATAAGTCCCCATGTACTTTTGGTATAAGTATTATTTTAGCTTTTAAGAGCTAGATATTATTATAGTGTTAAAAAAAATGGGTGATGAATGGGAGAGTAATAGGTAAAAGAAGTTTAACAAATTTAGGATGCATGTTATCGGTGGCTACTGAATTGAATTTATCTCAGACCAAGCTTTTCTTAGCTTTTTGAGTCATTTTGTGTTGCACATCAAAATTGAAAGTTGCTTCCCGCACTATTTTCATCTGCCGCCATCGAGTTAAATTGATAAAAGTTTATATTCGCTGTAGTGGAAGGTATATTTATCAAATGTTTGTTTATCTCATTAGCATCCACACCATCTTCAGCTTTCTTTGTCTTATTGCCGATTCCAATTCCGCGAATGGTGTGCCAGTTGGACGCAAGTGCAGAGATTTTGTGTGTAAAAAATTTGAATGTATTGAGTTTTTCGAACTTGCATCTGCTCGTGTAATCACTACGTAACAGAATACTCACAAATGTTTTACGCTTGCAACTTCACAAATTTGCAATCTCAAGTGCACAAGGCTGCGAGTCGGGCTATTAAATTTACATGTAATGGGTTTAAATTACTCATAACATTTTTCTACTTTTATTGATACTTCTTCTTTTCAGTTATTAAAAAGATATTCCAACCAAAAATGAGTCTATTTTATTTTAGCCTTACTGTAAAATATTGCCCTGCTTCTGTTTATTTTATCCAACAGCATAATAAAGCTTATTATAACAAATGTGTGAAAGCGTTGTGTTGGAGTTTTGAACCCTTTTATAGTCATAATGCTAAGCATGTCACAAACACAGACCTATCAACCAGCGAGTCATCTTTTCTAGCCAGCCAGCCATGCTTTAATAATGCAAGTGTTCTTAGCTGGTTGGTTGCTGCTAAATCCTTTCACATTTCTCTTTTTGTTTGTTTTGTTTAATGCTTGTTAATCATAAATTAGACTTAAAATACACTTTTTTATTTCATTTACATCCTTTTGTTTGAAATTCTTTAGTGTTTCTAATTTATTTAAGCAGTCTACATCT
Source organism: Thecocarcelia acutangulata (assembly GCA_914767995.1). Taxonomy (NCBI): domain Eukaryota; kingdom Metazoa; phylum Arthropoda; class Insecta; order Diptera; family Tachinidae; genus Thecocarcelia; species Thecocarcelia acutangulata. Next base: position 126,151,543 of record OU612094.1, on the reverse strand, counting down.
ACATAAGTACAACATCATTCGGCCATTTACGCAATTATACACTCACATTATGATATGTTTATTAGGGTGTTCTTGAAAAAAAAAAAATAAAATAAAATTGTTTCGTTAACGAATTAGCATTAGAATTCTAAAACCTTATAATGCACATAATTCTAAAATAAACAGAATTGATTGGAGAAATAGTTTACATTTTTAAAAATTTAATAATATTTACAAACAAATACACAAATAATGATTTTATTAAAGCTAAGTTCTCTCCAAATCTCTGAGCTCTGCACTGCGCAGCCAGGTTCAGGTATAGCTGAACGGTGATGATCTACATATGAGACTTCGAGGATTTTGAACCTGCTTTAAATGTTGTTAAATTAATCATCAGACTACAATAGTCATTTTATTGACAAAAAAAAAAAGTTTAAAGCAGTGGTGCCCACAAGTTCTATATGGAAGAGTAAACACCAATACATTTAAGGAAAAACTATTTTTATTTAATATTTTTTTTTGTAAAAAGCAAAACATGTACAAAAACAAACTTCACACTGATAACCGCTGTCGTCAATGTTTACCAACAAAGCATGCGAAAGTGTTGTTGCTTTGCTTTTGTGTGTGTGCGGTGAAGAATTAAAAAAAATATAAAAGATAAAGTTGTTTGTGTATTTTTCATTGCTAAACAAATACTACGCTTAGCTTAGTATTTGTGTATTAAAGAGCATAGCCCTATATCTAAGCGCATTTACAAAAACAATTGAGTAACAAGCGAATAGGGCTGGGCACACTTGGTTTAAAGTCAAGATATTGGTGAGGAGGTATATAGTCACGTATATCTCCAGGATACGAGGTCTGATAAAAAATAACCGTTACTTTTAAATATCGTAAGTTACGTATGTTTGATTTTCGCACTTTTTCTGCTATGTTGGTACACATGTCTGTTATACACATATATTGGCAATATCAGCCATTTTGGATGATCAGTTTGTTTTTGACGGATAATAAGGTTAGTTGTGTTTTAGTGTGCTTTTCGATTTTTTACTATTCGAAAAAATGGATCAAAGAAACTGTACTAAGTTTTGTGTGAAAAATAAAATTAAATGCGCGATGACATTTGAAATGTTGACGTTTGGCGAGTCTACTATGAGCAGAACACAAGTTCAATTGTGGTATGACCGGTTTAAGGAAGGCCGATCTATAATTTGTTTAGATTCTTTGGATATAAAGTTGAATGTAGTGAATAAAACTCAATTTTTTGCATTTTAATATATCTTAAAAACCAAATTTCATTCAGATATAATAAGTAGCATAAAACAGAAGTGAAGTATCCGTGTTATCTTATGGCGTGTAGATATAATCTGGCCGCTACGATCAAGATATTTATATATCTAAAAGAAAAGATGCACACCAATAAGCCAAGAACAATTTTAAAGCTAAAGGATAATATAACTCATCACATTAAAAAAATTGAACTTAAATTATGTCTCAAAATCACTGAAAATACTCGTATGAACCATCCCGTAGTGGTATGCTACCAAAGCCGTGATGAGTATATGCCCGATATTTGGTTTCATACTTCATTTTCATAGGCCGTTGTACTATACTTTACTTTTTATTTAAAATTAACATTGTGTTCTTTGGTTGCATCACCCTTTACTAGCCGTACCCATACTTCTTGTTTTAACGGGTTATGATCCGATTAAAAAGCAAAGGGAAGATGGGTTTAGTTTTCCAAGGAAATCTAATAAAAAAAACCTGATTTTTCTTTATAGATCTTTATAATATCCTTTTATTTATTCGTTCACAAATCCAGTATATAAGTTTTTCACCACAGAAAAAAAAATTATTAAATTTCTCGTCTCTCGCTGGTCTCTTGGTTCTAATCAAAAATTTAATTGACCGCTTTTCTTCGCAAGCATCAAAAAGTGTTGTAGGGGTTAATAAAAAGAGCTAATAAAATTTATTTAGAAAAATTAACACTAACTTTGGCGTTTTCGCGATTCTGTAACAGTTTCTAACACTATTTGCCTTCGTTTTAAATCAGCTGTTTTAATAGCCTAGCCCATTAGCGTTAACTAAACACCAACTATTTTTGTGGCGTTTACTTTAACAGTGTCTATTAGAATGTCTTCAGAGTATTTGGCATATGGTTGTCGGAAGATCAGCCTACTTTTAGCAACCCAACAGTCGGTCGGTGTGCGCTCCATGAGGAAAACTTATCTTATTTATCAAAAAATATAACGAATAATAAATTTATAATTAGTTTTACTTACTTTAAAACGGAATTAATGGCAATTTTACTTATTTTTTTCCAGAGCAATAAATGCAACAGTACAAAAAATAAATCTTTTTCAAATGTCAAGGGAAGATATAAATACAAAAAGGAATTGAAAAAAATATATAATAATAAAAATTTACAAGAAAAGACAAACTTTTAATTATTACGTGAAACTTTTAAAAATTTCATGAAAATTAACGTCGCAGAACATAGAGCTTGCGAAGGTGAAAATGGCCAGCCAGAATGGGGAGGATTCTTGATGATAGCTGGCGCTCCAGATACAAAACGTAATTCAAAAAATTTTTTTAAATTTTTTTTCCAAATTTCTATTAAAAAAATTGACAATAAAAGAAAAACTTAACTATTTGGAGAAACATTAATTATTTCATGAAAATTAAAGTCTCAGATCATAACAGTTGAAAAGGTGAAAATGGCCAGCCAGATTGGGTAGGATTCTGGGTGATATCTGGTGTTCAACATTTTTCCCCCCAATTTTCTTTTAATTATGCCATTGACATCTGAAACAGATTAAAATTAAAAAAAGTTATCAGCTGCGCTGTCAATTTCACCTGATATGATACCTTGTTGTTGCTCTTTGTGGTTTTCTTTATTTTTTGACAAAGCTGCCACACTATTTCAAATTTTTTTAACATGTAACCAGGGGTGTGAATCACATAAGCGTTATACCATGTTCAGATGGTAATTTGAAACACTTGGCTCGTTCTCTGAACCACTATCGCGAAACTGGGAGTTCAGACGGTTGTTTTTTGCTTCACACTGATGTTTACGTATATTGTGCAAACTTTCCAGTAATTCTTTTTTTTAATTTTTATTTAAAGCTTTATGTAAGTATTCAATTTTTATATGTTCCATGTGTGTCTTTTCATTTTACACACATTTATTATCTGTTTTTTCTTCGCTTTTTTTTGAGAGCTAGTTCAGATAAACTAGTGATAATTTGTTATCAAATTTGGAGATGATAGTAGTTTTTGCATGGTTCGCAATAAGATTCAAAATGAACCAAGTTATTTTGCTCATAAAATTTTGTACGGCGAATCATGTAGGTTCGCGATTAGGCTGCTAACCACGAATGAGAGAGCGAACCTCGAATATAAGACTTCGTGTGAACATGCTATTAGTACAAACCACAATAGTTCGCGTTAAGTTATGCTCTTTTAAAATCGTTAGATTTTAAAATCTTTGGAGAATCGCATTGCAGGGATGGATAATCCCTGCAAATAGAACAAATTGTACGTGAAAAAATGTGTGCTAATATAGTTTCAAGACTTCCTAAATATTTTTTTGTGTGAATTTATATCTGTTATTAGAGAGTCACCCTAATGTACCAGTATGTATAGAGATAAACCTAGCAATGCACTTGTGTAACTGCTTTATTCATACGTACAAAAAAATTTTTGTTTGTGTACTATTATAAACTAATTTATTTAAATTACATAAAATGTATTAATAAACTTTTTGTTTTACCCCATTTAAGTGCTTAAGTGACAAAAATGGAAAAAATACTAACAAGATAAACTCTGGAATATTAACAAACAAAACATAGAATAAGTAATTTTTAAGTTAACATCAAGTTTTAATAAAATACGCTTTAAATACACTTTTTCTACTATTAACAAGAAAGAGATATTGAAATATATGAGTATTTATATAAAAATAAATAAATTAACTTATAAAAAATGTTTAAATTTATTAAAGGCTAAAAGCTAAGAAGATGTTTGTATAAAATTATATTTATTACACTATATTAACGGTAATTAAAATTGATAAATATATTGGTAAATCAATAAAATAAAATGTTCAATGTACATACGAGTATTATGTATTTTAACAACTTTTGTTACAAAATCTATTTGATCGCATTCATGCAGTTCCTTGAGCCAAAAACCTTTACTGTAACAATTTCTTCCCAGTTAAACAATTAAAACAACACACAAAAATAGATTCTAAGTATGTCTGTCTGAGCGCTTGTGGGTATGTGTATGCTCGCTTATATGTTGACGAAAGTTTGCACACAAGAAAACTTCATTTTGGGAAAAATATGTAAGTTCAATACATCCAAATGTATTAAGTCTGATGAAATCTGGGCGAAAACTAATGATTAAAGAAAGCACCAGAAGCAAAAATATATTATATTTTTATTGTTTCCACAGAAAAGCAACTTGATAGTTTTTTTATATTTTTCTTTTATAATTTCCACAATTTTCATTTGTGACGCTATAAAGTATATTATTTGTTCTGAATTAGAATTTAGAAAAGTCGATTAAGTGATGTCCGTCTACCAGCAGTTGAAATACCGTTTCTGAGAACACAATTAGACAAAGAAACTTTTTTTGCACCATTCACCTATCGATTCATGGGTTTGCTATTGAAACTAATGTGCTGTTCATAGAACACAGACGAGCAACTTGTTTAGAAAATTTGTGTGAAAGTTGTTAAATTTTTTCAGTGATTTCCATATAAAATTTCTTAGACGAGTGCCCGTCTATGTTCTATGAACAGGTTCGCATACACAGAAAAATTTTTTTTTCGTGTTCAAGAACGACATTCGTTGAATCAATTACTAAATTGTTTAAGTGCGGACCTGTAAAGAAATTCGTGGATTGAAACAAAAGTTTAGTAAAAATAGTTATTGATCGAAAACAACTATTTTTTTAAACAACAAAAAATACGATATCCAAGGTTATTTTTTGATATGTATGTATATGTATACAAATTATTTTTTCAGACAAAAATTTTGTTGATTATATTTTTACTATAATTTTTTCTGTGTATAGCTGAGGTATATCCAAAATTCCGAAAAAAAACTTTTTTTTGCGAGCTAAATATAATTCACAAGTACAATTCACAGTACAATAACTATATAAACAATATCAAGCAAAAATTAAAACCCGACACTAAATCGTTTTATAATTTAGTTAATTCTAAAAGAAGAGAAACTGATTTTCCCCACGTCATGAAATACTTAGATAATGAATCCACTAATACTTTAACTATAAGTAACTTATTTTCTGATTTCTTTTCAACAATATATTTAGATACTACTCAATTCGTGAAGCTCTTCCAATACATCTCAGTTTTATCTCAGTATCACAGATTTTGTCAACTATAAAAAGCGTAAAACTTTCGTATAACAGTGGACATGATGGCTTATGCTTTGGTGATTCCACTAGAAATTTTAGTTAATAAATCCAGAAGAATTCGTATATTATTCCATTATTCCACACTGAAAGTAAATCGAATATATCCAACTATAGATATATCGCAAAGCTTAGTGCTATTCCGAAACTTTTTGAGAACTAACTTAATTTACCAAATTTCTTACGTGTTGTCAAACTATAAATTTTTGCACTATTTCGATGTATGCTAATTATGTTAAAATTAATCTAAACTACGGCAAAACTGCCCACAGATGTTATTTGCAACATGACTAATTTTTTTCAAAGGTGTGAGGCAAACTTAATAACACTTAATTTAAACAAATGTAAACTTATGAGTTTTTCAAGGAACTGGAGCATTTTTGGTCTATTTGTATTGGGTGGCCACCGTTTGGAATTAGTGTCGGAGATGCTGGACTTAGGCGTTTTTCTTGACAGCAAATTAAATTTTAAAAGTCATGTTACCATGATGGTAAATAAGGCTTGCGGTGTGCTTTTTTTTTTTTTTTTTTTTTAAGTCCGTTTATTTACTTTTAACTTATGCTATACTTATGCACTACAATAAACCATAGTATGGATATTTACATGTTTACATAAATACATTGTCCCAGGCACGGGCTCTCGAGTATTATTGTTATAAAAATTAATTTATATATTTTTTGAATCAAACTATATTTAGATCGCTCATTGGCGTTCAACAAAAATTTTTTTTTGTAATGAAAAATTAAAAAAAACATTACCTGTATATAGCTAAGATAAAAAATAATACAGTCTAAATACTTGCGGTGTGCTTGCATACATAAAACGTTGGGCTAAGGAGTTTACTGTACCATATATAACAAAAAGTTTATACACATATTAATAAGGTCCAAAATGATCAGTTGAAACGGCGCTAGATAGTTCGGAGCAGCTGTTGGTGAATCATATTGAACGGTCCAATCAATACAAAAACTGCACCTTAGTGGTCTTCATGGATATTGAAGGCCACTAAGGCAGTGCACTTGACGGTCTGAATGTTGACCGCGCTACAATCATGCACATTACGAGCATACTAAAGCGCAGAACTATAACGTCAACAATGGGGAACTCCAGAATTACAAGATAAGTATGCATGGAGTACACCCCAGGGAGGAGTACTATCCCCCCTTTTGTGGAATGTTGTAGTGAATACTCTGCTAAAGATCTAGATAACAAGAAGATAAAGACTATAGCCTATGCCGGTGACGTACCGAGTGCAGTCTCTGGAACCCATTTAGACACCATAACAGGGCAGTTGGAATTCGCTCTAAAGATGGTAAGTCAATGGAGTGTACAATGCGGACTAAAGACAAATCCAGCGAAAAAGGAAATAGTAGTTTTTAATTAAAAGTATAAAATTTCACATTTCACACCTCCAAAAATAGATAGCACCATACTTCCTATCGGATAAGCGCAAAATACCTAGGCGTCATTCTAAACAGCAAATTGCCATTAATACAGGCTAGAATAACAAAGGCTGCAATAGCCATCTATCTATGTAAAAAAGCAATAGGCTCAACATGGGGTATACAACCAAAAGGAGTTGTGTGACTTTATGGAATGGTTATAAAACCGATAATTTTCTATGGAGTATCAGTATGGTGGAAATCACTGAACTCTGCAACCAACAGACTGTAAATTGGAAAAAGCAGTCTAACTAATACTGACCACAGGGGTCATGAGGACAACACCAACCAAAGCACTTCTTGCACTTATGAGCTGGATGCCATGTGACTTAGAAGCCAGGCAGATAGCAGCAAAAGCCGCGATCAAGTTGCACGCGACAGGAGCATTGACCCACAGACCGTGTGATCATGCCATGTCCTCGATGTAATTGACTACTGCATCCCAAAACCATTCCTCTCAAGGAGCTTCGGCTATCAAATTTTGGAGTCTCTCCTAGAATCTGGATCCTTCTATGTTTACACGAATGGGTCGAGCAGGGGAGATAGGGTTGGGGGAGGCGTTTACATAGAAGAATTTAACACAAAAATATCCTTCAGACTATCAGACGGATGCAGTTTACTTCAGGCTGAAATATTGGCTATAAATGAAGTGGCTAGATGGCTGACGTTTCAGAAGATATTCGGTAGGGATATCATGATAGTAACGGACAGCAAGGCCATCATCAACTCCCTGATTGGATAATACACTAATTCTAGTCTAGTCCAGGAATGCCAGACATCTTTAAATAAGATGGCGAGACATTCATACCTAACCCTAAAATGGTTACGTGAACATATGTCCAACAACGGCAACAATATCGGCGATGACTTAGCCAAAAAAGGGACAGCCCTAGGTGATAGGGATATAGATCCCTTTTGCGGACAACCCTTATCAGCGTGTTGGAAAAGAATAAAGCACAACACGCAGGAACGTGCCCAAGAAGAATGACACACAGAGCCCACATGCCTTATGTTAAGGAACCTGTGGCCACATATTAATTCTACAAGAACTTAAGAGCTATTAAAACTACCCAGATCTCACCTAAGAGTGACTGTAGCAGTCATCACTGGACATTTCCCGTTTGAGAACCATGCCATTAGACTAGGCCTACTCTATAACGACACTGCAGAAGTTGCCGAGACGAGGAGCAGGAGGAGATGATTCTTCATCTTCTCGGTATATGCCCGGCATTGGAGCATCATCGTCTAAGATACCTAGGCGAGCGGAAATTCAACTGCGTATCATGTGGGACCTCAAGCAAACCGACCGCACTAGCCTCTTTCATAAGAAACAGTGGATGGCTAGTACAGTGTAACGCTACACTAAGAGGTTCCCGCCTTTCTTTTCCTTTCTTTTCTTTTTCCGTTCATTTCCATATCCGCCTCTCCTTCACTCAAACTATATTCCCCTAATTTCTATTCTTCATTCTACTATTCCACTTTTCAGGCAAACACAAATGAAACGACTTCAGTGCGCAGGAAAGCCTAGGGTATTTCGAGGTATCCAGCGGCCTGTCTACCTAACCTAACTTAACCATACACATCTTTAGGCAGACCTGTACTCGAGATGTTATCAAAGGAACTGTAGAATCTGTTCAGAAGCAATTTTTGTTATTCTGTCTTGGATATACAACTGAATCCTGATGTGAGGCTTCCATCCTATGCCGTAAGATTGGCCATGCTTGATTTATCGATGCTGAAAAGCAGAAGAGCAATGCTTGACGTTATGTTTATGATGTACTTGTTAGAGGATAAAATTCATTCTGAGTTTCGTATTAGTAATATTAAATTTAAAATTCCATATGGATCTGCTTGAAAATTTATTCCAATTTATTTAGAATGTCGTCAATCAAATTATGCAAACGCTGATTCATTTAGAAGATTATGTAAAAATTATAACGTCCCCAATCACTTTGTTGATTTTTCAAAAAATATTAATGTAAGAAAGCATAATATTATTTTACATATAAATTCATGTCATTCCTAATATCACATTGATTATTATACATTGCGGTCTGTAAGGATTATTCCATAGAACTTTCAATTATTAAATAAAAAGAAAAAAATGTTTACTGGCACGAATTGTTTTCATATATTTTCAATTATTGTACATTTGAAAAATAAACGCACAAATACAAACACTTTCAAGTAAAAGTCGGATTCAATCTGTGTGGTTTACTTGTCTTGAACAAAACCAATTGCAGCTAGTTGCAGTTCTCTGGCTGAAACCCAAATTCATATTAAAGAAAATGTTTTGACTACAAAAACTATTTCGCAAATGGAAATATTTTCAGATATTTTTTGCATAGTTTAACCACAGACTGAGCAAGAAGAGACAATATTTATGTTTTTATTAAAACTATTTATATTTTAATGCACAATGTGTGTGTGTGTGAGTATTTAAAATAAACGAAACTATTTAAGTGGTATTTTAAACATTTTTGCAAAAAAATAAAAACAGATATTCATGAAATTGTTCTTGGCTAAAATGTTATATTAAATAAATACCAAACAATTTTTTATATAAAACAATAACGAGAGCCAGCTAAAAAGTGAACGGAATAACGAAAAAAAAATTGAATAGTTTTAAAAAAAAGTTTGAGTTGCAAGCGATAATAAAAAGCTTGCGTTAATTAGAAGTCTTATGTCATCTTTAGTTTTCCGATTTGCACTTTTATCTCAAAATCTATTTATATGTTATTGTTAAATTTGTTTAAAGTCCTCCACCTGCATTTTCATATAATAATTATTTCGGTTTTTTTTTTATTCCAAACAATTAATCTTAGAAAAAGCTGAAAGCCATCATTCACCACTTCAAACTTTTGTCTTATGAGATTTAAAAGAAACTTTGATTTTCCTGTGCTAGTGTCATTTACTGTAAAAAAAGATTATTCAGAAAAATTTGCTACAGACATTTATAACTTTTTACAAATTCTTGTATCAAGCCAAAGAAAAATTTAACTCACATTGAGTGTGTGTGCGACTTAAGGATGTTCTTGCGGTTATTGCCTTGCAGACATTTTTGTGGAAATCATTTTTATTTTAACTTTGTTAAGGGTGATAAGAAGCTATACGATTATATTTTTCTTCATTTTCTTTTTTATTTAAGAGTGTTTACATTTGCAAAAAAATTTAAATTTTACTTCTCATCTTGTAAAAATAATAGAAACGTTTTGCACACATGAGAAATAGCAGCTATTTTTAATAACTCAGAAAATCAGATTGGTTAAAAACTCTGCATATTTTAATATGAGAAATTAATAAAATTATAATGCCGTGCTATTCTTAATATCTTCTTGCTTGAAGGAAATAAATCTACTTTTGTTTTACAGCATCTTAAATTTTAACTGTAAATTTTTAAATTATAATTGCTTTTATATTAAAGTGGGTGTCAGAATTAATAGTGAAGATAGCTTCAGACAATATTTAAAAATTATACGAAAAACATTGCTATGAAATATTGTTACAAATTTGCATTACTTCTAACGCTTCGTGCAGACATTGATAATCTTGCTTTAAATGTACGTGCATATCCACACAAACAACATAAATAATACACAAGCTAATAAACATACACGAGTTAAAGTACGCAAAAGATCCAAGTTAAAAAAGCACCAACAGTTGTATTGTAGTTGTTGCGTTTTTATTATTACGCTCTTAGTGTTTCACAAGCATGTGTGTGTGTATGTGCATAAGAACTATATTTGTACATTTGAGTATGGATTTATCAATAACTAGAATGTTCAGGACATTTCAGCACATTTTCCACAGAGAGACAGATTATTTTTGAACCTTTTGTTAGTCAGTCATAAGCCAGAAAAGTAGTCTAATCTAATAAGTTAATACACAGTGGTATTAAATGTAAATAAAGTTATGAAATATTTAAGTACTGTGTAACAAGCAAATATGAGTGTCATTATTTCATTTGAAATCGAAGAATCCGCAAAAGCATTTTTAAAGTTAAAAAGTAACAATACGTTTGATTTCTCCGTCATTATTTCATTTGGAATTGAAGAATCTAAATAAAGTTGTGAAACGGAGACCATATGCCCAAGATGGTATTAACAGTACGTTTGTAGCGTCGCTGTCAGTAACTATAACGACCTATGCCTTCACATAAGAAGTTTCCACGTGGATAACACTGAATTACCTCCAAAAAACTGTAAACCACTACAGTTAGTTGAGGCAGACCGTTAACCAGTGCAAGTGAGACGCAAAACTCTCGAGGACTGAACAACAAAAACAACAAACCTGACCGCACTTAAGAAATAATTTACGATGACACGAGAGCTGTTCTTCAGCCCAGAGCTGCTTTACGACTGAGCAGTGCATCATATATATACTTTGTTTTTATAAAACTTTACATTGAAAATGTCCTTTATTTTAGCGTGCATGTGTGACTTAAAGAAGATAAAGCATTAGACAATGTTTTCTCTCTGAACCATTGCGTTTAATATATTCCACCAAATCTGTCACAATGTCATATTTATTAAAACACAAACGATTTAGTGAATCAAAGTCTCGCACTTAAACTCTCATAGAAATTCTTCAAATACGAGTATACGAGTATATGTTATTAAAATAAATATATAAAAATGATGCATTTATATATTAAAAATCCGGTTAACCATATTAAAAAGCTCAGCATCCGAAAAGCAGCAAAAAGAACAAAAAAAAAAACAGTTAAAAGCCAAAATTTTTTTTCGATATCGGTCTATATATATGGTCCAAGATATAGCCTAAACCGACATGAAAATGTCGCGTAAGCGAACTTAAAAATTTGTTTTTGCTTAAAATCAGTTGTGTTAATAAAAGGAGGTTACTTACATATATACAGAAAATGAAAATTTTCAATATCGGTCCATATATACCCGAGATACAGCCTAAACCGATTTTCCCTGAAAATGTTGCGTAAGCGAACTCAAGAATATTTGGGTTTTGCTTAAAATCCTTTCTGCTAATAAATGGAGGTTACTAAATTGCAAAAAATACAAACTTCCGATATCGGTCCATATATACCCGAGATATAGCCAAAACCGATTTTTCAAGAATGTGTCGCGTAAGCGAATTTAAACCACTTTTTTCTTAAAAGCTGTTCTGGTTATAAAAGGAGGTTACTAAGATACAGAAAATTGGGAATTCTGATATCGATCTATATACTCGTATACCCGAGATATAGCCTAAATCGATTTTTCCATAATTTTTTTTTTTTGCTTACAAGCAGTTCTGATTATAAAAGGAGCTTACTAAAATACAGAAAATTAAAATTTTCAATATCGGTCCATATATACCCGAAATATAGCCTAAACTAATTTTTAATGAAAATGTCGGGTGAGCGAACTTAAACATTTTTTTGCTTAAAACAAGTTCTGATAATATAAGGGGGTTACCAAAATTAAAGTTTCCGATATCGGTCCATATATACCCGATATAAACCGATTTTAGAGTGAAAAATTTTTTTGCTTGAAATCAGTTCTGATTAATTAAGATATAGTCTAAACCGATATAGCCTAAACCGATTTTGGCATGAAAATTTCCTTTTTAGAATGATGATTACAAGGCAAAAATATATATATATCCGAGCATATTTAGTTCAAATTTGTAATATATACTATATATATACGTGGCTATCGTGAAGGGTATTTTATTTTCGGCCCAGCTGAATAAACTACACTCGTACTTGTTCTGTATTCATAAGTATTATTTAAACAAATTGAATTGCTAAAACGCCCAATAAAGGGAATCTGTCTGAATTGTAATGACCTAAACTAGCAGTAGTTATTTTATTTATAAGGGGAAATTTTGTTAACTAAACGGGTGTTTAATTGTCATTGGCAGGCTTTAATTTTGCGATAGGGTAGGGAGAAATGCACCCTGGAGAGACAGCATCCGTCTCCACAGAAAAATATGTACTGTTTAGATTTGTTCGATTCCCTTTTGCTCTGAATATACATACGTATACATATATGTAGTTATAGAAAATGCATCATTTACTCTGCTTGCACGATCCAACTGGAGTAAACCACTGCAGCTTGACTTTGAGCTTGTGGTGTCACCTTAAAATTGTTAATGCCGAAACAACTTAAAAGGATTCGTTGAATTTACCAACCACGCAACATCTTTCTTCTTTTAAGTTCCCCTACAAAAGGTTTACCTTTACGTACAGCTACTAGGATGCAACATTATGCCGTTTATCTTCAATCATTCAACTATGAAGAAGAAGTAAAACAATCAAAGGTGAACGCAAATGTTAATGCAATCTCGAGATTACAGGATAATATTACTGAGGATCAACTCGAGGAGTTAAATGTAGTGGAAATAATTCAAAATTTACCAATTACAGTAAAAGAACTTAGTAAAGAAGTCTCAAAAGAAAAAGAAATACGGGTGCTATTGGAATGTTTAAAATTTGACCGCCAATGTTCACTGAGAGATCGTTTCGATATTCCTCAAACAGAGTTTAGCTTACAACAAGGGTGTATATTGCGAGGAATACGTGTGTATGTTCCGTTAGCTTTGCGCCAGCGAGTGTTGGATGAACTACATTCCACGAATTTTGGTATCAACAAAATGAAAACCTTAGCTAGAGGATATTGCTGGTGACCGAAACTCGATGATGATATTGAGCAAATTGTTTGCAGTGCCAAATGGTGAGAGCAGAACCAGCCAAACAAAAACCTATTCACCTTTGGAACAGAGTCTTCAAACCGTTTCAGCGTGTGCATACCGATTTTGCAGGTCCTATTTTCGGGAAGTATCTTTTTGTGCTTGTAGATGCCTAAACGAAGTGGCCAGAAGTTCATGTAATACCAAACATTACAAGTGAAGCCACAATAGAAGTGTGCCGAAAGATTTTTTCAAGCTAATACTTTTGTGAGTGATAACGGAACTCAACTCAACACAATTCAGAAAATTTTTGATGGACAATGGAATTAAACACAAGCAAGGTTCTCTATACCACCCACCGACTAATGGGCTGGCGGAAAGGTTCGTGCAAACAATTAAAAACAAATTAAAATTTGTAAAAGCTACATCGCAGAACCTAAAAAGTGCAGTGGCGAAAATCTTACTTGCATACAGACGTGCGATACATGCAGAAACTGGAAAATCCCCTGCGGTGTTGATGTTAGGGAGACAAATACATAGCGGTTTAGATTTATTACTACCCGAGAATATACAAATGGAAGGCAACGAATCCGAAGGGAATACGGGAGCGAAACATTTAATGAACGAGGATAGAGTAGCTGTGAGGGATTACTCGTCTGGTAACAAATGGCAATTTGGCAAAATAAAAACAAGAATTGGAGATTTAAATTATGAGGTATTGTAGGATAATGGTCGTGTATGGAGGCGACATATTGATCAATTGAGATAAGTTTTAGACAATTTGAAAAATGATGAAGCTCCTTAAAAACATGGGGAGAGGGAAGACGCTAGTACAAATGAAAGAAACAGAACTCCAATCACGGGTTGGATATACAGAAAAATATTCAAATAGAGAAGAACAGAACATTGAATTGCCTGAAGGCTTACCTACAGCGTCAGCACTCGAAAGATCTTAGAACTACGATCCGGACGTGACCCGAATCGACCAGTGAGGGTTAGAAGCAAGCCAAAGTATTTAAAAAACTATGAAATCGATTAAACAGCAGAAGTGAAGGGAGGTAGAGTGAACTATTATTTGACCTTATTTAAGACATTGAAGTATTAGTATTTTATTTTGTACACTGAAGTATTAGTATAATAAGTATTGTAATAAAAAAGGGGGAAGAGCTGTCGGGTTAGGGGTTAAGAAATACAACCATGAACGTGAATGAGGTATGGCAACTCTTCAACCTTTGAGTCGACCTTAACCTATTGTGAAAAAACGTGTTTTAATACACATAATACCATTGAATGTGAACGAAGCAGGATTTTTATTTATTTTAAATTCATTAGACTTATACAGGTGATAATATATAAAACATGCTAAGCAAAAAAAAAAAATAGTAATAATAATAATAAAATATTTTTAAATGTTATGGCTTTTTACGAAAAAGGTTACAGTTTTCTACGACGATGAAGATAAAAATTGCCTTAAAGTTACTAGCACGTAATATACAAGGTCTACGGATATTGACGATTTTCAGTGCTGTATCCAACATTGAAAATTATATACTAATCACATACAGCAAGTAGGCTTACCCTTTAGCCTATTTATTAAAAAAATAATTTTTTCTTTATTAAAGTATTTCATAGTAGTCTACTAAACTTAAAAACTGTAGACCACTCTTTGTAGTTTTGTCCTATCGCTATATCAGTTCAAAATACTATACATCGCTCGTATTTTACAAAAGCATTACGACGGTGTTTTTGTTGTTACAGAAATTGGTTATTCAATAAACAAAATAACTAAAAATTAGCAACCACACAAACCAAAATAAAATGAAAAAATAAAAAAATATATATTTGTAAAACTCGCTTGACGAACCGAAGTGGACCGGCCGATATCAAATGCATTAATCAGGTTTGACCTACAACAAAAAATAGATAAATATGTATTTTAATTCTTGTTCACAGGCAAACATATTTTTGTATTTAGTTAAGCTAAAACTAAACAATTTGTTCCGCATCAAAGATATCTCTAATTAAAAACTCACATCTAAATAATGAAAATTTTTTTCATACACTCCAATAAGCACAACTCAGATTTTATTCATTCAATGTAATAACCAAACAAAAAGTATCCTTTGAGAAAAAAATAATAAACTATATCGAGCTGTTGAATTTTGTTTTTATTTATTATAGATGATCAAATTAAAAATAGAAAAAATAAAATTACTCACGATATAAAGTTAAATTGTACTTAACCCTTATACGCACGGCAGAAATAACACAGCTTTAACAGTTGTGAAAAAAATTTACCTGCCTTGCGGCCTTTTCTGATGATGGACCAGTTCCACGGAGTGAATTATTCACGATTCACCAGTGCCCCCGTGAGGCTTGCTACGCTCACACAGGTAGCAATTTACGCCATATGTTTGTAGCCATATGAGTAAATTCCTGTTGAGGAGTTCGGGCCTTCTAATCCCTCCTGGATGAAATTTTCCAGCAATCAATGGAAGACAAAGCTTAATGCGTTGGTAGGCCGAAGCCCACTAGCAGCATCAGCCTTTAAACCAACTCACCCGTCAACCATCAGTACTCGTACAGGTATCTGTACGTGGTATCTGTACCCTCGGGAGTTTGTTAGTCCCCGAAAAAAGCCACGCCAAGCAATTATCAAGGATACTAACACCCCCTTCCTGCGTTTTAGGTTTTAACCACAGCCAGAACGTTTTAGCCAATGTAGGCACCTCAAACATGATCAGCCCGGGTTGAAGTGTAAGCAGAACCATCCGGGGGCCATGTTGATCTCCGTTCTGCTCATTTATACCCTTGGTAAGTGTTTCGGAAGTCAACACAAGTCATGCGGCTTCCTAGAGTTTTGTTTACCGCACCCAACGAGAGATCCCTTCCCCTCTATACCTGAAAAACAGAGTGCCCAAGTTAGGAATACGCCAAAGCAAAATCTGTTCTGCGGGGGGACACAGCTTTAACACACGGAATATTTAATTTTAAAAGTGTTCAGTTTGGTGGTGACAAGAGAAAATAAAGAGTGTAGGAGAGCCACTCTCTTTTCCGTCGCCATCTTCAAACTCAAGACTTTGCAAAGTCTTAAAAGCGCTGTAAGTACCCAGTTGGCCATGTCTTGAAGACATCTTAAACGACGACATCTCAAATAAAGCCTTGATGAAGTTTTCGAATAAAAAGCCACGAAATCACGCAAGAGCTTACAAGCGACAGTTTCCTTCACCGCATCGTCGACGATTTCATACATTACATATTCCTCTACCATGTCGTCGACGAATACATAAGTGACAATTTTCACACTACGTCATCAACGATCCAATATCGTCGACGATTGCATAGGCGACATAATCCTACAATATCTTCGTTAAACAGTCGTGAATGATAGTGATTAAATGAAAATTATTAATTAATTTTTTTCAGCTTCCGATGTCTTTTAAAAAATTTATTCTATTTTAAATCATAAATTTTTTTTTTTAAATTATTAATAGTGTCGCAGTCCAATTTGTAGAGAATGCTAACAAATGGTCAACGAAATATTTAAAATAACATAAATAGCTTTCAAGTTTTTTAAGTTATATAAAAAAGTGTAAAAATAAAAAGAATATTATAAAAATTATAAAATATTTGGTTCAATTTTTTTTGTTTATAAAATTTTGAAATTATTTAAAAAAAAATAATAATAAAAAACAATTTTCTAATATTTATTGTTTCAATATTTCTTTTATATACTCGTTTACATACGTAAGTGCGTAGCTATAATAAATATTTTTTTTGTCATACAAAAAATTTACAGAAAAAACTGACGATATGTCGCGTACTGCTGTTAATATACAACTCAGTAAAAATGTATACTCAAATTTTATACATAATTGTTGTTTTTTAGAATCCCGTAAATTTTTTTGCAGAAATATTTTACTTGAACGGTTTGAAGACTAGATCAAAGACAGTGTCGCCCATAGTGATGCTCATTTGAACACAAATAGAAATTCTTGGTTAGCTTTCTCTAGAGTACACTTACTTTTCTGAAATGCTTACATGAACAAATTGTAGACATTGCCACTCATATCTACAGATGAGCACCATCATTACAAAACCTGAACAAGAGAGGAAAAATCGTGTATATATCTTCGAAATCAATGTCGTTTAGGACGATTTTGCCAGCTGGGTAGTTCCGCAAAAAATTTTACTACAACTACATAAGCTTGCAAAGGAATACATTTAAAATTATTGGAAACAAATTACGTTTAGATTTAATACTCGTAAATTTTAAACTCTCTCAAGTTAAAGTGTACAGGTTACATAAAGGTTAAAAATCGTGTTTGGTTTAGTTGATGACTAGAAAATATAAAATATTTAACGGACTATTTCCGGTTTGTTAAACAATTTCTGTAGCACTGCTGCCTTTTTTATAATGATCACAAGCTTTTTTATTTTTGTCATTTTAAAATTTTGGATGGCAACTTAAAATAGGATTTGTCCTTGATTTGAGGATATGGAAACAAATTTGTAACTAATGCAGCATTTTTTTTTTTTTTTTTTTTTTTGTAATGTAATTTTTCTCTATATTAGATGCTAAATTTTATTGATGCAAATTTTCAAGTACGCTGAAATGTTCAATTCAGAAATATTATTACTTTCAAACTGAGAAGCCGCAATAGTGTTTTGGGCTTGTTAACTTTAATTTTTATTTTTTTAATTAAGTAACCTCTATGCTGTATTTCAAATAAATAAGAATAGAATTCAAATCTGTAACAACTTTGAAAACCTCAGCGTATTTTGTGCAGCGCCTGTTGAAACAGATATATGTTTTTTTGAACTCACTTCTGTAATATTTCTTAAAGACTTTCTATTACATTTTTATTGTATATAAATATATATTAATGAGTTTCATAAAAACAAATAGCGTTGTCATCATTAAAGTTAATTTCTAGTTTGCTAAAGCAAAACGCATATAAAAATAAATAAATAAATCAGTGTTTAAAAATAAGTCACCATTGTTTTGTTACAATCTACGAAACATATTTGTTTCGTCTACACATTTAAGAGTATATTGCTACAATATTTTAAAGGCATGTCATTTAAATTGAAAAATTGCGACACGTTTTTGCATGTTATGTCTTCTTTTAAATAGAAAAAAAGCTTGTAGTTATGTTTGCAAGAACCGATTTAAAAATATAGAATTAATCCTTATGCTTATTGTGTACTTCAAGAGTACAACTGTTCTGATACAATTTGTCTTCAATAAACCTTTCATAAAAAATTGTATTCTTAAATCAACAATAACAGCAATGTAGTTATTAAAGCTGTTTATTGATTTTATGATTACTGTCTGTTCTTATTTGCTTCACATTTTGATAATAGTGATGGTCTATGTTACTGTTCGATTAACCCGGTAATCGAGAAAAAATATATTTTTAAGGATATTTTAATATTCAAAAATGTATTAAAATACAATACTCTTAAAAAATTTCTTTACAAGCCGTTTTTGGCAACATATATTTTATAAAAGATTTTAATTTATCTATTTTTAATAATAGAGGAGAGAAAAATAATTCAATTAACGAAAATAAATCGATTTGTTTACAATTGTTTTGCAACACTAACATACTCTGTTAATTATTTTTATATTTGTATATTTTTTTCCTTCAAAAGTGATTTAATATTGGAAAAAAAGCGATAAAAATCTAAATATCAGTAACTTTAATATAAAATGCAAAACAAGGTGTGTATACATAAGTATACTTATTACAATATATTGTATGTAAATAAGGTTCCACAAATTGCACTACTTTCACATATGTGAATAATATGTTTCCTATTTCCACCAAATCAAACGTAAATATACGAGGCGGTTCAGAAACTTCTTAGCCTACCAATCAAAGAGAATAGTTAGTTTTTCAAAAATATTTTTATTTTCCAATATAATCTCCTGAAACGTCAATACACTTAGTCCAAGGCTTTTCTAGCAATTCTATCCCTTGATTAAAATAGTTTTCATCAAGATCTTCAAAATAGTGGTTTACAACTGTAATTGGATGTTCATTTGAGGTAAAACGCTTGCCAGCAAGGAATTTTTTTTAGATTTGGGAACAGGTAAAAGTCACTGGGAGCTAACTCAGGAGAAGAAGGTGGGTGGTCAAGCAACTCGTACTTTAATTCGTTGGTTTTAGCCATTGTTAAAACACTCTTGTGCGCTTTTGCGTTGTCTTGCAGAAAAAAGTGTTTTTTTTTTGTGTTGTAAGCCAGGACGTTTTTCTCGAATTTGTACATTTAATTGATCCAAAAGGTTGCAATAGTACTCTGAATTTATTGTTTTACCCTTTTGCAGATAGTCAATCAATAAAAAGCCTTTGAAGTCCCAACAAACCGTTGCCATAACCTTACCAGCTGATTGAATTGTTTTTGCCTTTTTTGGGGCACTTCCTGCAGCTTCAGTCCATTGCTTGGATTGTTCTTTTGTCTCTGGAGTATAGTGGTGGACCCGTGTCTCATCAAAATTTATGAAACGATGCTTAAAATCCATTTTATTTCGCTTACAACAATCCTTGAGAAATTTTCATTCCTATGCGTTTTTGGTCGACTTTTAACAAACGCGGCACCCATCTTGCAGAAAGCTTTTTCATCTAGAGTTCTTCATGCAAAATTAAATGGACTCGATCATTTGAGATGCCCATGATATTAGCTATTTCAGGCACTTTTATTCGTCGATCATTTAATACCATATCATGCACTTTGACTACAATTTCGGTTGTTGTTGCTGTTTTTGGACGTCCACTACGTGGTTCATCTTCAATGCTTGTACGACCACGTTAAAATTAAGCAACTCAATTTTTTACTGTTACATATGAAGGATCACTTTCACCTCACACATTCACCATATCATTATGAACTTCTCTAGAGGCAACTCTGCAGACTCTTGTTCAATCCATTAACACTTTTACCGTCTCTATGACCAACATGATGCAGGAAATGCTAAAAATGCAATCCACTATTTTACAGGCAATTTTAAAAAATGAATTGGTTAAAAATATGTTTCTGGAACGCAAACGGCATTCGCCAACACAAAAATGAACTTGAGCACTTCCTTATGGAAAAGCAGATCGATATAATGATGATTGCTGAAACCCATTTGACAACTAACAGTTCTTTCAAAATTAATGCCTACATACTGTACGACACAAAAGATCCCCGTGGAAGATCTTGCGGAGGATCGGCAATTCTAATTAAATCCAAATCACCACCACGATTTTCAATACCAGAAAGACAATATTCAATTTTTTTCAAATCACTTGGTCCTCGATTTTTAGCGGCTGGCGACTATAACGCTAAACACACTTTTTGGGGATCACGTTTAATTACCCCGAAAGGCCGTGTGCTTTTTGACACCGTTACCAAAATGGACTTAGGTGTGATTTCAAGTGGACACCCCACTTATTGGCCGTCAGACCAACGCAAGATCCCAGACGTTATAGACTTTGGAGTTACAAAAAATTTTCCCTCAGAATGGATGCAAGTGGAGCCTTCATTGGACTTGTCCTCAGATCACTCACCAACTATAGTTTCTGTTTCGTTCCCCCAGGGGGTTGGTTCCCCGTTTTGTGACTTGGCGTTGACCGTCACTCGAGTTAATTGGATAAAATATAAGAAATATTTCAGTACACATTGTACGGAAAACATTGCCTTGAGAACGCCTGAGGATATTGATGTGTCGATTAACGAATTTTCTGAACACCTTAATCTAGCCGTACAACATGCCACCACTAGCCATATAAGATCCAGAAATGTGAGCAACAGAACATATTCGTTTGAAATTGAACAACTTCTAACAGAAAAAAGAAGAGTTAGAAGAGAGTGGCAACTTCGCAGGTCTCCCCAGCTTAAAAGCAGGCTACGAGAGTGCATAGCTCAGTTAAGAAATCTGCTCGAAGTCCAAAGAATGGCTTCCCTTAAAAATTATCTGGAAGGTCTTGATGGTACCCCTCAAACCGACTATTCTCTATGGAAAGCGACAAAAGGTCTGAAAAGACCCGTAGTAGGTAAGCCACCTCTGCGAACTTCAACTGGAGATTGGGCAAGAAGCGATTCTGAAAAAGGGATGGTGTATGTTAATCATTTGAGAAATGTTTTTACTGCAAATGATACAGTGGATGATGTTGCTGAATTTCCGCCATATGCTGTTAGACCGCCTGTGCCTTTGAGACTTAGTTTTCAAGATGTTGAAAATGTTATTCGTAACACAAACCCCAGGAAAGCTCCAGGTATTGATCAAATTACTGGTAAAATGCTTGAGCAGCTACCTCGTGTAGCTCGTAGAATTCTTCTTTTTATTTTTAACGCTATTTTACGTCTCGAGTATTATCCTGCAGAGTGGAAGGTGTCCATGATTACTATGATACCCAAACCAGGGAAGGATCCCACTAAAGTAGAATCATACAGACCAATAAGTCTACTGCCAACAATTTCAAAACTGTTCGAAAAATTGTTAATGGCAAAGTTGAGTCCAATGTTGAACACTGTGGGATGCATCCCTGATCATCAGTTTGGCTTTCGGGCTAAACACAGCACAATAGAACAAACGCACAGACTAGTCAATGTCATAAGACAGACCTTTGAGGAGAAGAAGTATTGCTCAGCTCTATTCATTGACATTTCTCAAGCTTTTGATAAAGTGTGGCACGAGGGCTTGATACACAAAATAAAGTTGAACTTGCCTGCAAATACACACAAGCTTCTGGAAAGCTATTTATGTGGGCGGAAGTTTGTTATCAGAGAAGGCGACTTTATAAGCCCAACTCAGCCAATCGAGGCAGGAGTTCCCCAAGGAAGCATACTGGGGCCTACTTTATATATGATTTACGCCTCTGACATGCCAACGACACCCGGAATCCACACTTCAACTTTTGCAGACGATACAGCATTCTGCAGCGTACATGAAAGCCATCAAGTAGCTTCGCGAAATTTGCAGGAGTATATTTCAATATTAGAGATGTGGTTAAAACTTTGGAAAATTAAAGTTAGTGAACAAAAGTGTACTCACGTTACATTCACGCTGCGTAAACAAACATGTTCAGCCATCCAAATCAACAATTCACCTATTCCGCAGCAAAATGAAGTCAAGTACCTTGGTATTCACCTGGACCGTAGGTTAACGTGGAAGTCTCACATAGATGCGAAAGTTACTCAGTTAAAGTTAAAAGCAGCTCAACTGAATTGGCTTATGGGCAGAAATTCTACATTGAAGCTGGATTGCAAACTTTTATTATACAACGCAATTCTAAAGCCTATATGGTGCTATGGAATTCAACTATGGGACACCGCCTCCGCTTCAAACGTTGAAAAAATTCAAAGGCGACAAAACAAAATTCTTCGAACAATTACCGCAGCTCCATGGTACGTAAAAAACTCACGAATTCATAAGGATCTCTGTGTTCCTCTTGTAAAAGACGAATTTTCAAATTACACAACATGGCATATCAATAAATTGGAACTTCATCCAAATCGTCTTGCACGCAATATACTTAATTTTGAAGGCCACTCTTGCTTGAGAAGGAGAGATACCCTTGACACCATCAGATCGTTAAATAGGTGATTTTACCGATATTGATCGTGCAAAATAAAACATTTTTGTCTAGCATTGGCTGGACTTAATTAATTTTATGTATTTAGTTTTAAGATTTGAATACTTATTGTTAGTTCACTTTGTGAAGATTCAATAAACAAATGAATGAGAAAAAAAAAATTATGAATTTCTTGTCCCGATAAACCTTTTTTATGTAAGTATTTAATGACAACACGCGTTTCTAATTTTTCTATTGTAAAAAAATTGAGGATTCGCCTTTTGTGAACACTTGGTTCTATATGAAGGAGTTTCTTGGTTCTATACGATGGAAGTTTCCAAAACACTTAACTTTTTTCTGTTTATACCGCGCCTTTTGTGCTAGGCTAAGAAGTTTCCGAAACGCCCTCCTAAAAGGCAGCGGTTCGAAAACTGAACTAAGTCTGATAAGGTATACATTTCACATACAGTTCAATTTATTTTTTGGTGTTTAATTTTATTGTTTTTGCAGGAGCTATTAAAGAACTTAATAAAAAAAGATGTTGAAAATAGATCAAATAAATTTTAAATTTTATTGTTTTTTATCTGAAGCTATCATTTGTTATTAAGTTTTCTCATATTTAAGTTAAGAGTAAGTATATTTTTATAAAAAAGGCGTTTTATCAATAACATAATTTATTAAATTTTAAACAATTTTTTTGAATAAAATTTGTTAAAACAGTCTTCGCTCGTGTTTTGGGCGCTGAAGAATAATTATTTTCCGTTGCTTCCATTTCAACCTGTCATCACAGTCATCTACAATTATTTTAATTATAAATAATTGTTTAATATAAATATGTATGCATGTATAAATAAGCTTATGTACATATGTATAAATAAATGTTTCTTACCGGGAACTGAATCATTTTTATCTATTACAATGTTATGTTCCAAACTAACAGTCATTTCACGCAATAGGCATCAGAATCGTTGTTTTCACCTTAGGTTGCCGATTGTTTGAGAGCAGCGCTAAAGTATCTGAAAATATTTGGAATTATTAATTTTTTTACAATGATATTGACTAAACTTACCTATTAATCGAATTCTATTTATTGAGTCCTTTTTATAAATTAAATCAGTTTTTTTTTCGCAGCTTATAAAAATATTACAAACAAAATGTCAAGTTGTCACTTTATTGCACGCTTAAAGAAGGGTGAATCCAAAAATAATATTTCTTATTTTATATAACATGTTTATAAGGTTATTAACCTTTTATAACTATAAATTTTTATGAATACGATTGTAAGTGTATCAAAATCAATTAAGTGATCAAGAGACTTGTAAACTGAGGAAGTATTTCGTATTGTTTTTGAAAAAATCTATTAAAACAATAGTATACTAAGAAAAGAAAAAAAGAAAAAATAAAGGAAAATAAAACCCAATCGACTTGCACTCGCAGTTCTCCCTCCAATCTTCGCGGGGCCAACCGCTGATTAAAGTAACTGTATTTAGTTTGTTACACGATATTGCAAAAAGCTGAACAGATGTGGATGAAATTCGAAACATAGATAGAATTGCGTACAAAGGCATACTACAGCTTTATATAGTAACTAAACTATGATCAAGGAAGTTACGGGGAAATATTTTCCATGCAAAACTATCCATTTATGTAAAGTTCAAAGTCCAGATATCGCTGCGTCTAAAACAAACACAAGCATTATATTTCTTTCAGAGGTAGGATGAAAAATGCTTGGGCATACAGTTTATACTTTTTCTGAGCTGTGCAACCCACTTTAATGATTTTTTTTTGTATTTATTTATTGACGGCCTTATGTATAATCAAAATCCTTATGATAACTAACTACCAGATAGCAGCTAGCTAGTCAGCACAAGGTTTTTTATTATACATAAGGCCGTGAATGCAAATTGTTATTCAAATCTTAATAATAAACGCAAAAATTTAACTAAGTCCAGCAAATATCAGACAAAAAGTTCTATATTGCGCGAACTATATCGGTAAAATTACCTACAAGTATTTAACCCGCTGATGGTATACTTCTGCTATACCGTGTGTGACCGCCGAATTTCGCCAATAATTCTTTGAACGTCGATTCTCATCTCAGGTATGGACGCGTATTTACGGAGATATATCAACTTTTAGTAAAAGTTTATTTTTTCAAATATCCTTCCATATTGCATGAATTTTGGTACATTTTTTTAAAAAATTTTTGCAAACCTAAATAATTTTGGTATCAATGGAAAGGTAAAACTTGAAACCTTTCTCGAATTTTATTAAAATTCGCCTATTTTTGGGATTAGAAGCGTATTTACGGTGATAAATCAATTTTTAGTAAAAGTTTATTTTTTCAAATATTCTTCTATATTGCATGAATTTTTGTACATTTTTTTCACAAATTTTTGCAAACCTAAATAATTTTGGTATCAATGGAAAGAGGAAACTTGAAACCTTTCTCGAATTTTATTAAAATTCGCCTATTTTTGCGATTAGACGCGTATTTACGGAGATAAATCAACTTTTAGTAAAAGTTTATTTTTTCAAATATCCTTCCATATTGCATGAATTTTGGTACATTTTTTTCAAACATTTTTGCAAACCTAAATAATTTTGGTATCAATGGAAAGAGGAAACTTGATACCTTCGTCGGGTTTTACCAAAATTGGCTTATTTTTGCGATTAGACGCGTATTTACGGAGATAAATCAACTTTTAGTAAAAGTTTATTTTTTCAAATATCCTTCCATATTGCATGAATTTTGGTACATTTTTTTCAAACATTTTTGCAAACCTAAATAATTTTGGTATCAATGGAAAGAGGAAACTTGATACCTTCGTCGGGTTTTACCAAAATTGGCTTATTTTTGCGATTAGACGCGTATTTACGGAGATAAATCAACTTTTAGTAAAAGTTTATTTTTTCAAATATTCTTCTATATTGCATGAATTTTTGTACATTTTTTTCACAAATTTTTGCAAACCTAAATAATTTTGGTATCAATGGAAAGAGGAAACTTGAAACCTTTCTCGAATTTTATTAAAATTCGCCTATTTTTGCGATTAGACGCGTATTTACGGAGATAAATCAACTTTTAGTAAAAGTTTATTTTTTCAAATATCCTTCCATATTGCATGAATTTTGGTACATTTTTTTCAAACATTTTTGCAAACCTAAATAATTTTGGTATCAATGGAAAGAGGAAACTTGATACCTTCGTCGGGTTTTACCAAAATTGGCTTATTTTTGCGATTAGACGCGTATTTACGGAGATAAATCAACTTTTAGTAAAAGTTTATTTTTTCAAATATCCTTCCATATTGCATGAATTTTGGTACATTTTTTTCAAACATTTTTGCAAACCTAAATAATTTTGGTATCAATGGAAAGAGGAAACTTGATACCTTCGTCGGGTTTTACCAAAATTGGCTTATTTTTGCGATTAGACGCGTATTTACGGAGATAAATCAACTTTTAGTAAAAGTTTATTTTTTCAAATATCCTTCCATATTGCATGAATTTTGGTAAATATTTTCAATAATTTTTGCAAAACTAAACAATTTTGGTATCAATGGAAAGAGGAACTTATATTTCGGATATATACGGACCGAAATCGGAAATTTTCATTATCCATATTTATATAACCTTATTTCATTACCAAAACTGCTTTTGAGCAAAAAAAGTTGTTTCAGTTTGCTTACGCGACATTTTCATGAAAACCCCGATTTAAGCTATATTTTGGACATATATGGACCGATATCTGAAAATTTTTTTCAGATACTTAATGAGTGTGTGAAGTCTGAAGCAAAACAAATAATTTTTTTTTCAAAAATTTCCATATAAAATTGCAAAAAATTGTTTTTTTCGGAATTTTGGATATATTTCAGCTATTTGTTAGCCGATATTACTCAGTTTTAATAGCAAACCTATGATTCGATGGGGTAAAAGAATGGTGAAAGAAAAAAGTTTCTCAATCTATTGGTTGTCTCAGAAACGGTATTTCAACAGCGGACAGACGGACATCGCCTAATCGACTTTTCCATTAATTCTGAATCAGAATAAATGTATATACTTTTTAGCAAGTGTGCCCAGCCCTATGCACTTGATACTCAATTATTTTTGTAAATGCGCTTAGCTATAGGGCTGTGCTCTTTAACACACAAATACTGCGCTCAGCACTAGCAATGAAAAATACACAAACAACTTCGTCTTTCATATTTTTTTCGTTCTTTACCGCACACACATACAAAAGCAGAGCAACAACACTTTCGCATGCTTTGTTGGTAAACATTGACGACAGCGATTACCAGTGTGAACTTTGTTTTTGTAAATGTTTTGCTTTTTACAACAAAAAATATTAAATAAAAATAGTTTTTCCTTAAATGTATTGGTGTTTACTCTTCCATATAGAACTTGTGGGCACCATTGCTTTGTAGGGTCGCAAATAAAAACTGTAGAAATTACAAACGGAATCACAAACTTATATATACCCTTTATATTTTTGTAAAGGGTATAAAAAAATGATAAATGAAAACTTCTTTATATTATATGCTATGTAGCTATTATATGTATGTGTTAAATAGTTCACATTGAAAACAAAACAATTCGCGCAGTTCATGCTTGTTGTAAAGCATGAATAGACACACACACGCTCCCATACATGCTTATAAACCTTTATAATTGTGTGTTTGTGCATGTGCATGTTTTTGCAACATATTTGTAAATCGCGCATATTTACATTCCAACCGAGTGCATGCATTTGTGGTAAAATGGTTTTGTTTTCTGAGGTTAAATTATTTGGTGGTGTTGCACATGAGAGTTTTACATCGTTTAGCTGTTTTCACTTCATATAAGTTTTATTACCCAAAATTTTTCCCAATTTGCTCTAAATTATAATTGTTTTGCAGTAAAATATTTCTAGTTTAAGTATTTTTTTTACTGTACATATCTTAGGTTTCTAATAATTGACTTCACTCTTATTGAATATATTAGATACTAATATTTATACCAACCAAAACGTATGTAAATATTAATTTTATGACTCCTGTGAGTCTAGTATCACATATAGACCTAGCTTATTTGTATATGGAAACAATTTGCAAATAACTTACTAACTGTTTATTTGTGATTTTGTCTATGGAACAATTTAAAAATTTAAATAATTGGTAGCACTGTTAGCGTAAACATCGTTTTTAGTAATAATGAATTTGAACAAAAAAAGAATAACGGTGCAACCTAAATTAGTGCGTCAAGAGTAATTTATCTGTCAAAAATCCTTATGTATTGTGAGCACCCTAGATTCCATAAGTTTAGGCCCACACGAAGCTGAATGGAATATCAAACATATATATATATATATATATATATATATATATATATATTTTCATCTGGCGTCTTAATATCTTTTTAAGTCCTATCGAACATTTCAAGCAGCTAAGTCTAAGGTCAGACAGAGCGATTTTAATTGCCGAACTTTTTAACAATTTTCTTTTGGAATTGCTTTCTTGTCCCATCTGGAACCAGTACTCAGGGGATTACGCCTACATATGGAGCGCATTGTACTAGAACTAGGAGAATAGGAAAGAGGGAGTAGTGTTCGCGGAGTGTTAACAATAACAACACGACAGACTAAAACAAACTCTCTTGCAGTATTTAAAATGTTGGAATTAAATTAGTTATGAGCTTTATCACATTCCGTACTTCTCCATCAACTCAAAGTATTAAAGTTGCGCAACTTTAAACGTACGTTGGGAACTTTGAATAACAGTGTATAATTTTTGTATATTTTGATTTAATTTTCCGTTCAAAAATAAAATAAATTAAAAACAAAATGTGTTAGATTTTCTGTGCTAAGTCTGAAAAATTAATCAAAAGAATTTAATCAAGTTAAAATAAAAAAAAAACCAGTAAGAGTGTGGTATATTCGGCTGGGCCGAATCTAAAATACCCTTCACGATAGTCACGTACATGTATAGCATATATTACAAATTTGAACTAAATATGCTCAGATACACATATATCGACCGATATCGGGGAAAATATATTTTTGCCTTGTAATCACTACTCCCAAAAGGAAATCTTTCATGGACATTTTCATTGAAAAGTTTGTTTAAGCTATATCTCGGTTATATATGAACCGATATCTCAATTTTCTATTTTCTGTATTTTAGTAACATTCTTTTGTAACGGGAATTGTTTTTCAGCATAAAAAAAATGTTAATGGAAAAATCGGTTCAGGCTATATCTCGGGTATATATGGACCGATATCGGAAATTTTCATTTTCCACATTTATATAACCTTATTTTATTGCCAGAACTGCTTTTAAGCAAAAAAAAGTTGTCTCAGTTCGCTTACGCGACATTTGCATGAAAACCTTGGTTTAGGCTATATCTCGGGTCTATATGGACCGATGTCAGAAATTTTCATTTTCCACATTTATATAACCTTATTTCATTACCAAAACTGGTTTTGAGCAAAAAAAGTTCTTTAAGTTCGCTTACGCGACATTTTCATAAAAATCCGGGTTCACGCTATATCTAGGGTATATATGGACCGATATTGGAAAGTTGCATTTTCTTTCTTTAAATAATATCCTTTTAGTACCAGAGCAGCTTTTATGCAAACAAAAAATTGTGTAAGTTCGATTACGCGACATTTTCATGAAAAACCCGGTTTAGGCTATATCTCAGGTATGCATGGAGCGATATCTGAAAAAATTTTTTTTCCTTCCAGTCACCATGCTTAATAATCGTGTGAAAGCAAAACAAACAAATTTTTTTTTCAAAAATTTTCATACAATATTGCAAAAATTCATGGCTTTTTTCGGAATTTTGAATATATCTCAGCTATACGTGAACCGATATTCTGAATTTCAATAGCAAACACATAGTACGATGGAGAATTAGAATGGTAAAAGAAAAAAGTTTTTATGTCTAATGGTTTTCTCAGAAACGGTCAGACGGACAAACGGACATCGCTTAATCGACTTTTCCATTAATTCTGATTCAGAATATATATATATATATATACTTTATAGGGTCGCAAATAAAAACAGTAGAAATTACAAACGGAATCACAAACTTATATATACCATTTACACTTTTGTGAAGGGTATAAAAACAGTTGAATTTGTATCCGTTGACAAAATACCGATTGTGTCAACTACATACTTCGTATACGTTAATGTCAGTTTAAAAAGGAGACCGACAACGTACAATGTATATTACCCGGCCTCAAAGGCTCATTTAGATGACCGTAAATGTAGAAATGTAAATGTAGTTGGAACAGCTGATCGTTTTTGTTATATGAGAAACCATGAAAATGCTTACCTGATTGTAATGAAATGTAACCGTAACGTCTCAACCTGTAGAAAATAGAATTTCATTACGTGGTTACGTGACAGATCTTGCCTGTGATGGTATATAAATATTAGGCAGGGTGGCACAAAAACCTTGATTTTGTACTTTTTGTTTATTTGATATTTTAATATATTTTAATAAATTTAAGACTTTTTCTCTGATCTCTATAAAATACGCTAAATGAATGTACTATGTAAGGTAGCATACTTTATATACTGCGCACAATTTTTGCAAGTGCCACATTGTATGTAACCACAACATTTATTCGCTTGATTTCCAAAAATAAATTCCACAAGCATAATTTTCCAATTATAAAATATCTGTTCATAATGCAGAGATATATGTAATGTTATAAATGTAACATTTGTAATAAAGCAAAACGTTGTTAAATTTAGGTCTGTGAAGAAATAAAAATATAACAATAAGAACATTTTAATAATTAATAAAATTCTAATAATAATTTATAATATTACTCTTTATTAAAGTTATTACATATTGTAATAATATATGATACATTTGAGGTACCATCTAAGCAAGTTTTGTACCTTTTGTATATGTACTTAATACTATTAACTGTCATCACAGCAGCAATATTTTTTTTTTGGTTCAGGTAAATCAATGCCTGTATAACAAATACTATCCGGTAGATAGAAAACCAGAAAAATACAATTTGAAAGAAAATTTCAAATACACATGACACGATTTTAGGTATTCTATAAGCGCACACAGAGTTACATTTACGATGCATTTACGTTTTCTAACACAAACTTAATAGGTTAACATTAACGAAAACTCTAAAACTATCACCTAAAGTGTCGACTTATTATGTTTTGTTAGCAAACAGTTTTTAGTCAATAATTACACAGTGATATCGAACTTTTCAAATGGGAATGAAATGAGGCCGATTACAACTGAAAGCCACATAAGAAAAACTTGAAGGGGTTTTTAGTACAGCGAAAGACTTTTTTAAACGCACAGGGAGCTGTGAAGCAGCAAATACACCATTTTTATGAAACCTATAATAAATAGCAGCGTTTGCATTACACAACCATCTAGTCAGTTTTAGGCAAAAATAAATACGAGTATTGAAAATAATTTCCCCGAACACAAAATCAGTAAGATACTATATAACTCTCCAAGATAAAAATAAAAAGTAGTGTTATATCCTTCAGCCTGCGTAAGCGTGTTTTTCTCACGTTTCATGTTCATTATTAACTCCTTTTCAATGTGCAGTATGGGAGGTGTTGAACTAATTTTTGTTAGTCTGAGCAAAATCAAACGTATGGGGACTGGCCACTGGCTACTTTTAACTTATTTAAATTAAACACTTTAAATACTGTGATACGTCTTTTTTTCGTCTTTTCGTGTTGTTATTAATAGGTTCAAGTCAAACGAAAACAAACACTACTCCCTTTTTTCTCTTCTTTATAACCTATTTTCTTAGCTGCAGTACAATTCACCACATATGTATGTAGAAGTCATCCTTTGAGTTCTGATCCAAGATAAAAGTAATAATAATAAACTGAAATTATTTTGAATTTACCAATTTCAAATTCGTATAAAAAATTCACTCACTGGGCTAACAAAATCCCTTAAAGGTTTTGCTATGGACAATGTAAATCTTCATTTGCTATTTGTTTAATCCTATTCACATTTTTTTCGTGCAAATAAAAACTTTTTCTTACTGTTTATGCAGTAATTTTTTCTATTTACAATATTTTTATTCGTAAATAAACTGTACGGGCTCACACGTGTTATTTTTTTGTTGAAAAATATCAAATGTCTAATCAGCTCATTCTATATCGTATTAACTATCATATCGAATAGCATTAAGATACGTGTAGATTAGCGTATCGAATAGCATTACGATACGTGTACATTAGCATATCGAATAGCATCATGATACTAGATTAACGTATCGAATAGCACTACGATAGGTGTAGATTATGTCAAACGAATCGTAACGGATCGTAATTTAAGCATAATGTAATAGACTTAAGACCATATGTGTCCTAAAAGTGCAAACACAAAACCAAATTTTTTAGCGCTTTTAAATTATTATTATTACAAGTCATCCGATATTGCTTGCCATGCATAATGAAAAATTTCGTGTGCGGTTATTTCGGTCAAGAACATTTTTCTCTGCAAACTCTTAATCCCGGTATTCTAGCAATATATTTTATATGTAGCTTAAAAACGACCAACTACCCTAATCCTTTAAGTAATAATTTCATATAGATGTATTATTAGCACCTTATTTACTTTATGTTGTGGCAACATTGTGTAATCTTTATACACACGTTATCGTGTAGACACCTTAATACACATTGCTTTGTTTATATACATTTTTGAGTCATTTTTATATACACATATTACTTCTAAAAATATATATTTTTGAATTCTTCAAGTAAGAACATAGTAGGATTGTTTTAAACGTTGACTTGATTGAAAATTGTTTCAGAAAGGACCGTGAGTTTTATTTGCTTAAACGCCCTACAGTACTCGTATGAACAATATTAATTGAGTTCAAAATTATTTATACGTACAATACTCGTAAGAAAATTTGATCTTGTTTACGTAATTATTTCTTATTTTTGCAGGCAAAGATCGCTTTGATTTTATATAAAAATTCATTTATTTTCAATATTTCGATAACAATTTGTTATCATCGTCAGAAAAATTAATATGTTAATAAAATCAAAACTATCTTTAGGAAATAATTACAATAAGGATAGTTAACTCTAAAATACTGTTTAAGACCAAAAATGGAAACTATTCATAACACAGAGATGACAGCACTACACGTACTTTATATGACAACCAGTTTTACAGCTGATACCTGTTTCTTACTTAGTTTTGTTTGATAGTTCATTATGGGTAAAGCTGGAAAATGGGGTGAAGCTCAAATTAATCTGACAAAGTCAGACGTTGTTCCATAGTATTGAAATCGATGATGGTCGCAGTAAATAACGAACAGTATAGGAACATGAGTAGACATTCTTTTGTTGATTTAATTAGCTGATATGTGGTTCCAACAGGACATAAACATATACCACAGTGTGCGCACTACGGCCGATTTACTCAAAGAAAGTTTTGTTAATAACGAAATAATATTTTCACTTAATGTTTTAATTAATTAGCCACTTTTCTACGTCGGTACCAGAGACGAAAATCAACATTCGAAGAATTATTGGCGAAAATTGTTGTTTCATAATGCACATAGCTAAAATCATGTTTAAACATTATTGCCATACAAATCTCTACCCAACATGATCATTTCATTGATATAAAAAATATATATTTTTGTTTTATCATACTTTAAGCTTGTATAACTCTCAAGACATATAATATATGCACCTTGACATAAGCACGCATTTTTTCCAATCCTTTCACTTGCACAAAGTAAGTGGGATACCGAAATGTTCCCAACGAAGCGTAGAAGATTAATACTTTCTCCAATATATTGTAGGTTACCAGAAGCCAACACAAATACAATTTCACACAGTTTGTAGGCAAGTAGAAGCTATTGAACACATGTTCGCACATATTGCAGGTCAGCATTCATTCAACACAAAGTTACTAGATTTCAACACAAAAATTGCATATTAGATTGTTTTTTATTTTGCTTAATTCTGCATTTTTGTTGTGCTAAAATGACAATTAAAGCTGCCTTACGAATAATTCTGGAAGCAATTTTGTAACTTATTTGGTAACTTATCCAGTCTCTTTTATTATTTTTTATTCAAAGCGCTCTGTGCCCATCGCTATTTCAGAGTATATATTAATGTCGAAACCTTAACAAAAAGTAGTTGTTGAAAATAAAGTCACATAGTTTTAAAAACCTTTCGCACAAAAGGCAAGATTGAAAAAAGGTTTGTAGACCGTTAACTTTAAAAGTGGTCAACAACTAATTTCTTTCATCAACCGAAATATGCAGATGCAGACGTAAACTTTTCAGGTCGTAAAATTGGCCAATATTTATAAATGTTTTAAATTTGATTCATCTAATTTGTTCTGTGAAGGTATTTTTACAGAGGTGTAGAGTTTTGAAAAGGAATAAAACAAATGTGATTTTATTTAATTGACCTGCAATTTACTTTATTAGAAAAATAATTTTCTGGCTTTAATCAATGAAGCTTTACCAAGGTAGTGGTATAAGCACAGCTGTGCTTCGTTTACTTTACGTAAATTTGTAAAAATTTTGTTTACACTTCCACTTCCTTTTTGAAACAAAAAAAGACAAAATTCTGACAACTTTTTGTAATTTCTGCCAACTAAATAAGTACATGTGATGTTTTTTAGTATTGTATTTATTGTAATTCGCCAATATCTGTTAAAACTGCCTTGGTATTCATAATTAATATATGACTTTTAGCATAAGACCGACACGGCTGGCCTGAATATAGTCTAAAATATAGGTCCAACCTTCTGTATTTCCAACAGTAATACGGTGAGTGTTGTCCTCCAGGCTGTCAATCGTTTGGAGCTTGTCGGCAGTGACTAGCAGCTTCACATATCCCTACAAGATATAGCTGAGTGGCGTTAAATCACACGATCTTTCACGAAACGTCAAACTATGCAGCTACAGAACGCATCCTCCAATAAATCACTTGCGGTACGCGCTGCTTGATATGATGTGTTCTTAGCTTCTGCATACGATGGCTGTTCAATTGATAAGCGGATTAGCCATGGTTATACGGCGGGTACCATTAAATGTAACATTCTGACCAGCATATGTTTTAAAGAATTATATACCAATGATTCCACCTTATTGACTAGTGACAGCAACTAAGTAGCTTTTGTGAATGTAATGATGTCACTTCCAACTGCGGCAGTTTTGCTTAATAACGTATTCATTAAAACAAAAGTGCGCTTCATCGCTAAACAAAAATCGCTAACGAAAATCGGTATTAACAGCCGTGCTATGTTAAGTCCAGTAGCAAACGTTGACAGCCTATTCATGCTGAAATGCAAAACCAAACTAATCATAAATCACTCAACAGCTGTTGTTGTAACAGCAGTCTGTTACAAAAGTGTTGCTAACTTAAAATAGTATACGATTAAAAAACACGTTTTTAAATAAGAGCTGTTTTTTATTTCATCATCTACAGTAACATAATTATAGCTTAACATATACATAGTACTTAAAATTGTTTATTATTATTACTATTTTTTTTATTTTTTTTTAATTATCCACTTTAAAGCATTAACCACATAGACCACAGCAGACTACACGACTTCACAAAAGCAAATGCTGCAACCGGAAACTGCAGTCGTGTAGGGTACTACTGAATTATTTTGAACACGGCAGCAACATAAATTCATATTCAAAAAATTATATTTCAGTGTGACCACCTAAGAGTTTTTACAGAACAAGATCTGTTTATATTAAACTTTCATGAATAAGTGCTTCTGTCTAACAAATAAAGTCTTAAAAAGATAAAAAGGTTTACTTAAATTAAAAAAATCCGATTATATGGGTCTTCAAAGTTTCAAATATAATTGGATATAACTTCTGATCCATAATGAGAACAGTGTTAAAGAAATGAAACCTTACGACAATTTATCGAATTTTTTAAAACGGAGACCAAAACTCTCTTAAAGTTTTTTATAAATAATATGAAATTAAAACTATTTGTACGTGATGTAAAATCAACTGGTATACACATATGTATCTAATCACATCCTACTTATTTAATAAAATTAAGATTTCTTGTTTTGAGTCTAATGACCTTATTCATAAAAAATATTGTAAGTTTATTAAACTGTTAGTTGACGAATTTCTATAGAAAATTTATCAAATAAGTGTTTAATAAACATTTAATATATTTTATGGATACGGCCGTAAGTATGTATGCGTATACATAACAATAGTACAAATATTTATTAATTTATTTAAAACACCATTTAAATTTTGTTGTTATTTTATGTTATATTAGAAAATAAAATATTTCCGAGAGCTAAATTGTTTTTATACACATTGGTCACACTGTTTTTATTTTGTAGTCAAGAAAAATAGAAATTAGTTTAATTCGACTAGGGCAAGGTGCATTAACGTATACACGGTTGCAGCACTATGGCATGTGACAATTTTTTGCTTCTGACAATATAGTAAGCTATTTACGTCAAATGTATTGTTTATATTTTTGAAAGTGAATTTAGTGTTTTATTCTGAATTAAACATATACAAATTATTTTGTGATCATATAAATAATTTAAAAAAATATAATTTATAATTATGAAAAGGCACATTCATAGTTTATAATTGTGAAAAAAGTTACAAATATTTTTGATAAACATCGCTTACCTCATGCCTGTTTTTGTTGTATTGTTGTAATTTTTCTCTAGTGCTGCCGCCGTGTATACGTTAATGCACCTTGGACTAGGGCAAAACATCAGTATGAACAACAACCTGCAGTCGTGTCGTCTTGCTGTTGTAAAAAAAAAATGCATGTATTTTATATTTGACATATTGAAATCGGTTGTTTGCTGTCTTCAATGCGTTTATTGCTTAAATCATGAAAAAACAATTTTTAATGAGTATAAACAATCACTTGCAACCACTCAGTAAATTATATTCAAAAAATATTTTAAAGATTATTAAAAAACTCTGAATTTAAAAAAAATTATCTAAAAGCAGCAAGACAAAGGCAAATGATAAGCAAAGAACCGAACAAATATGTTTAGTTTCCGGCAGGTGCAAGTAAATTGAAACTGTAAACGTACATTCATACATTACATTGTACAGTGTATTTGTGATATACTATATCTAGGGATGTGTGTAATAGGTTAATGTTTCTTTAATCTGTTTTTTTTTTATCTTCTTCTTCCTCTTCTTCTTAATGTTTGGCTTAAAGACTTCAGTTTTTTGCCTATTACAATTTTATGCAAATGTTGCGTAATACCACCTACTCATTATTCAAATCGGCTTCGCATCATCCTTTATTCCACTTTTTTTTTGTGCCGTAGAAAAATTGTATAATTTATGCTAAAAAGATACAGGGTTTTTTTTTTTAATTACTTTATTTTCTAAAGAACGGATTAAAACTAACTTTTTCCTGCTTTATATGCAATGATTTTACAAAGGATATGGTTTTAATTAAATTTTTTAAATGAGGCATTTAAGTAAGGGCAATCAAAAGAGAATTCTGAAGAATTTAACTGAAGTGTTGAAGAAGGAAAAATTATATTTTACAACTTTCAATAGAATTTTGGAAATTTAATGTTATATTTGAAATTATAACGGCTGATTATAGAGAGTTTGAGCTGCATTTTTGGTACTGATGGCAATGCAGTCGAGTAAAGTTATAATACAGGGGCCAAATCACCTACTTTTAGGAAACGCGTGGTCTTCAATCCATTTTGTTGAAGTTGCGATCCGATATGCTTCGTATGCCATAATCTAGATGTATCGTAATGTTATTCGATACGATAGTTAATTCGATATCGTATGCGGTGATTAGACCCCAGGGTATAAAATGATAGCATCGAAGGTAAACCGTAACCTTTCTGGCAACATTATTCCGCTTCTTAAATATTTCTTTAGCGCAAAATACGGCTTACAAAGGCAATAAAAACTGAAAAGGACTTAGCCAGATCGAATAAAATTCGAGACTGACAACTATGCTGACAATAACTTTCATGTGCATTCCAATAGAATTTCAAAAACTTAATGTTAAATTTGAAAATGTAAAAGCTAAGTATAAAAAATTTTTGCTGAGTTTTTGATAAAAAATAAAATATGTTGTCCAAATTAGTTTGGACATGAGATCTGGCGAGGCAGGTTTTGCAACATCGTTTTTTAACCGACATTGTTAAAAACTTTCGGCAAAATCGCAAGCCATGGGATGTATGGCACAAAACGCACTTATAGAATTTTGAGTCTACAAGTGCGTTTCGCAGGTACTTCCTTGTGTGTCACTAAACTGCGGTTGGGTCTAATATAGGAGAGAAACAGATAATTAGTAATGTATGAGCGAAGTTTGCAGAAAACAGTAAAATGCCCAATAGCAAATTTTACTACGAGCGTATTTAAGCTATGGGAAAAGAAATCGTAATTAAGAAAACTTATGGAAATGGCTGAGAACTTTTGGTTTACATTTAAGGGCGGAAACACAACTTCACTGTTGGGCGTGTAACGACCTCAGAGGCAGTCCGTATATCGGCGGTTCGCACATTTCCATCTGAACCTGGGTAGATTTCCTCTACTCGTCCTAGCTATCTACCCTAGCTACTACCACTAAATTACCCTTTTGAATATTTGAGGCCAAATTTTTCCATTTATAGCGCTTGTCAAGTGCTCTGAGATAATCTTCTTTCCATCGGATGGCAGGCTAATAGTGTAGAGCCTTTATTTTCTCCCATCTATTGATGGCAGACATCTGAAAACCTTCTGGCTCCAGGAATGCCATTATAGGAGAACCTTTCCAGCATTTAGTGCTGTCAAATTGTAACGACACTTACGCTGGGGTAGCTCAGCGTGGTCGTTTCAATAAAGAATAAAGAAACAAAGAAACAAAATTAGTCTTCAATGTTGGCTCTTTATTTAAATAAAATAATAAAAGAAAATCTTTCTTCTCGTTTTATGTATTTGGTCACGTGGGGTTGTGGCACCACCTACGTCTGACGTTGGAGCGGGGTTGCAGCGCTGCTATTGAGAAATTGAAAACTGGAATTAAAAACTCCTCTGGTGGATGGTGAACACCTGAACACCTTCACTCTTCGTCGCCCTCCAACGTTGGCAAACTGTTCTCAGGAGAATTCAAAACTCTCCCTCGAATACCAACCTGACGATGAGGCAGATCAGGCGAAGATGAACCACTCAAGAGTAAAATGTTAGGAATTAAGAACTCCACACTAGTCCTTATTGGTACCTTGCCACAACTATGTTCACTCAAAAAAACAAGATGCTTTGAAATAGAATTAAAAACTTTGGTTTCAACGCACGTCTTACCTGCAGGCCGGCCACTGACCAAACCCCCAGAATGTGCTGATGCTCGTGTTTTTATACTCTACGCTGAGCACATACACGTACTAACAACTACGCGCAACCATATGTGCGGCTGTGTTTAGCAAACATTGTCTCATGGTTGATATTTATTCATTGTGTGGTGGTGCCATCTACGCTGACCGTTAATTTTACATAGAATTTTCAAACTTAGAAATAATATAACCTACATTACATGTAACTAATTGTACTAAATTAGTTATTAATTCAAAAGCATACAGAACAACGCTTCTTGCTTTAATAGTTAATAATAAATGAAATAGTCAAATTATTAACTAAATAAATACAAATATATGAAAAAAAGCGGGAACACGACTTCACGTGTGTTGCTCCAAGACGAGGCCTCTGACTTTGAGCGTTACAAAATCAGAAGGATCTTCAGACAGCGCAAAAATCGGGCGGGAATTGAGAATTCCTTCTATTCCGACTAGGATCGTAGAAAATTCTTCGAAGTTGCCTTATTGATTTCCAGCAAACTTTAGCAAATGGAATTTGAAGCTCTTAACAGCGGCTGCCCATATGCCGCGCATATGTGGCACGTGCGGGGCTATGAATTTCCATTTAAACTCGTGGGTAATATATTTCTGACCAATGTCCTGAGCTGCTTGCTTTACAAATTTTGTGAACTCTCGGTCCAGTGCTCGACTAGCGCCGTGAAAGCTTCTACCGTTGCCGGACGTAAACCTTTGGGGTTTACAGGGGGGAAAAATTACAACAACAAAAATATATTGTCCAAATTAGTTTGGACAATTTATTTTATTTATATATATTGTTTAACTTTTTATATATATTATATCCATATAACAAAATTTTGTTTTATAACTGCAATGCAGGGCTGTGTAACATTAAAAACAAATGTATAAACTACGAGTAACGCATTTCCATATATAGAACAAACAACATGTGTATTTACATATTTGCAAAACATTTAAGACATCTAGTCGAAATAATCAAAAAGAAAGTTTTTAAAATTCGTTGCATTTCTATTATCTTGTCACTGCTGTGGAAGAGTATTCAAAAGACGAATAGCATACACAAAGAACTGCCATACAGAAACTAGGCTGTGATACTTGGAAATTATTTTGTTTTTACTTCTTAATGACCGAGGAAATCTAATTTTTTCAAATAAATATTTTGGCTTCTGGCTATATATTATTTTGTGGAAAAAAATTAATGTTGCTATTTTTAAGAGACTCTCAAATTTTACCCCATATGACCGGTTTGGCATATAATGAACCATGGTCGCGGCTCTTAAGGTTATAAACGTATCTTACTATATAACAAAATAATCCTTCAAGTTTCCTCTTAATAGCACTGTCACAACTAGAAAACATCTCACAGGCATATATGACATATGCCATTAAGTAAGTTTTAGCAAGCATCATTCTTAATCTAACAGGTGTAAAATACTGAACTATCCATAGTGTCCTCAATACGATTCAGCAACTAGTGTTTTAATATGATCCGTCAATGTTATATTATTATTAAAAATAACTCTTAAATTTTCTGCAGTGTTTACTACCTAAATTTTTTGTCCATTGAAGAATTGGCAAAAATAAATATACAATTTAAAAAACCTTTCAAGCAAAAATCGAATTAGTTTGAAATTTTTAAAAACAAATTTTGTATCATATTTTTGATACAAGCTGATCTATATGAAGTAGCTAGCTACACGTAGTTAGTTTTCTAAACACCGTTTTTAAAACCGCTGTCCTTTCAGCTTTGAACATTTGGAATGTTAATAGAAACTCGTTACTTAAAAAAAAAAAAAAAATATATATATATATATATATATATATATATATATATATATATATATATATATATATATATATATATATATATATATATATATATATATATATATATATATATATATATATATATATATATATATATAAAAATAAGAAAAATATAAAATTAAGAAAGTTCATCGCGCGCTTCTTCCATTTTATGGTCAGCTTAATCGACCTAATTAGGCTTCTATTCGGGCTATTGTAAAAAAATTTCGCACCAAATTTACATTTGGGCATTAAACCACCAACACGCTTACGTAGAGTGCGAACTGAAGAAGAAGGTGCGGATTATGGGCTGGCGGCATCATTGGGCCGTATTTCTTCAAAGATGATGCGAATCACAACGTTACTGTGAATGGTGAGCGCTACCGTGCGATGATAACAAATTTTTTTTTGCCCAAAATGGAAGAGCTTGACTTGCATGACATGTGGTTTCAACAAGACGGTGCCAGATGCCACACAGCACGCGAAACAATGGACTAATTGAGAGGCTAGTTCGGTGAACAGTTTATTTCACGCTTGGGACCAGTCAATTGGCCGCCCAGATCGTGCGATTTAACGCCTCTAGACTATTTTTTGTGGGGCTATGTTAAGGCTAATGTCTATAGCGACAAGCCCTCTTCGATTGACGCACTGGAAGCCAACATTATTCGTGAGATACCGGCCGAAATGTTGGAAAGAGTATGCCAAAATTGGACTAAGCGGATGGACCATTTCAGGCGCAGCCGCGGCCAACATTTGCATGAAATAATCTTCAAACATTAAATTATATCGACCCAACTATCGATCCAAATAAATATTTCATGCATTTTTCTGAATTTTATGTGTTTTTTTTTTTAAATTTCCGACAGTTCTTATAAAATTACCCATTATATGCATTTTTACTATAATTTTTTCTGTGCGGTGTCTTCAGTTTTGGGAAGAGGAAAAATTCAGCAGGTGCCAAGTCCGGTAAATACGGTTGTTGAGGCATGATAACGGGTTTATTTTTGAACACAAACTCACGCACAAGCATCGATGATTTTTTTTCCCATAATTCTGTCCGTTTCTGACGAATTGCTTCGCCCAAACGGCGCATAACTTCAACATTGATCGTACGATCATGTGGTAAGAATTCATGATGCACCACGCCATTAGCTCTCCTGCATGCTTCCATTGGGATGATTGGGCTTTGGTTTTAATATCGTAGCCATACACCCATGATTCGCCACCAGTTATGACCTTTTTGAGGAAATCTGGATTGTCGTTGACGATGTTCAACAGCTCCTGAGCGATGTCCATGCGACAAAATTTAGCAATTTTGGAATAATCTTCGCTGCCGAACCACAGAATACACAGAATGGACACGCGGGGAAAAAAGTTGCAAAGTGTGGTCGTTTCAAGACAATTCCCATCACAGTGGTAACGCTAAATCCCAATAGGCGTGTGTGAAGGACAATATAATATATATGTATCACTTTCTCTGTTGTGTAATAATTGCTTTGTTTACATTTTGTTTGTGAAAATTTGCGATAGAAATTTTTTACAATTTTCAGTAAATTGGCGCAAGAAAAGTGGAAATTTTTCTTTTTGGCGCGATTTTCCTTTTTTTGCGCTAATTTATGAAGAAATACCACCGTTGTGCAAAAAAAATTAACTTAGTAAAAAAAAAAGTGTTTATGCTGTGTTCTGCCGGAAGAAATAAAAATGTAAGTACCTATAGTTTATTATAAAAATGTAAGTATAGTTTATTAAAAACTTTTTATTCATCGGCTAAAATAATTAACTGGAAATGGACTGTTGTGATATAATTTATTGGTGCTGCGTGGAAGTTGCAGCAATAGATTGCAGTGTTAATTGAGGCTTGATGAAAAAAAGAAAAAGATACTACCCTTTAAAATGTATTAAAAAAGGCAAAATTAATAAAAAGGTTATTTTATTTTTCTTATTTTCAGTTTACCAAGGGTCCGGAGCACTAGATGGGACCTAATTGTCGC
The DNA here is from genome assembly GCA_914767995.1 of Thecocarcelia acutangulata. Classification (NCBI taxonomy): domain Eukaryota; kingdom Metazoa; phylum Arthropoda; class Insecta; order Diptera; family Tachinidae; genus Thecocarcelia; species Thecocarcelia acutangulata. The sequence continues at coordinate 126,108,343 of OU612094.1, read as the reverse complement.
CATTAGCTGGAAAAACAACAGGTTAGTTCACTGTTCCAATTTTCGTTCAAGGGTGTTTTCATATACTGCCCCTTAAAACAAATTAAAAAAGTCAATATTAAAAAAAATTTTATAGTAGTTTTTTATATTTTCAGCTTACCAAGGGTCCAGAGTGCTAGATAAGCCCAAATTCTGGTCATTAGATAGAAAAACAACCGGTTGGTCCACTGTTCCAATTGTCGTTCAAGTGTGTTTTCATATACTGTCCCTTAAAACAAATTAAAAAAGTCAAAATTAATAAAAATTTTACTGAATTTTTTTTATTTTCAGTTTACCAAGGGTTCGGAGCGCTAGATGGGACCAAATTCTGGTCATTAGCTGGAAAAACAACCGGTTGGTCCACTGTTCCAATTGTCAATCATGGGTGTTTTCATGTACTGCCCCTTAAAACAATTTAAAAAAATCAAGGTTATTAAAAACTTGTACTGTATTTTTTTTATTTTCAGTTTACCAAGGGTCCGGAGCGCTAGATGGGAACAATTCTGGTCATTGGCTGGAAAACCAACAGGTTGGTATACTGTTTCAATTTTCACTTTAGGATACTTGCAAACCCACCCTTAAAATTTCTATTTTGTAATTAAAATAGAACGAAAAATGCCAAATTTTAAAAAATTTTCTTTTCTTCCTTATTTTTTTTACCTTATAGAAAGTACTAAGCGGTATTTGGAAATCTTAGCAGATCTACAATTGGAAATCCAACAAGCAAATGGCACTCCGTCAGTAACAGTGTAAACAAGTAATTTTAATAAAGATGTAAAACTTAAAATGTTGTTTATATTTCCTATTTGCATTCTTTTTAATAGCTAGTACTATTGCTTATATTTTTAACACTCTTTTTTTTTACTTTTCACTCATGTTTTATGTAATTTTATTAAAATAATAAACGCTTCCAACAGGCAAATGGACACTCGTCACCAACAATACAAACAAGACATTTTAACGAAGAAACAAAACTTAATATAATGTTTTACTTCTTGTTTACATTGTTTTATAGTATCTAGTACTTTATATAATATTTTTAACACAATTTATTTCACTTTTCATTCATGTTTCCACTTTTTTATTAAAACATTGAACAAAACAAATTTTTTTTCAACCACCTTTTTTTCTTTGCTTACATTTTTATTTGTATAGACTAGCTGTTTTCATTAACACATTGATTTTGATTTTCTGTACTGCTTGCACGCCTCTTGGGATAACAAATGTTTTGCCCATTTTGACATACGTCAATGTTGCCATATCTGGTTATATCTGTGGCCGAACGTTTCATGCCTAAAACCTCCGTAAATATTGTTTGGCATGAGCCGAACGATATGCCAACATCATTTCGCCACTGCTTCAATGTTTTAGTCGGTTGACGAAAACGTTATGTTTTTTTTAAATAAATGTTGAAAGTGAGACACTCTATTCTGAAAAGGATGCTGGGTCCACTATTTTAATACGCGCTCGACGTCCTAAATATTATTATATGAATTGAGAGTCATATACTTAGTGAAAAAGATTTACATCAGCACCTGTTTCAACAGCCCTATCTGATGACGGACCAATTCTACGGAGTGAATTATTCATGATTCACCAGCGCCCATGTGTGGCTATGTAGACTCAGACAAGTAGCCATATGAGTAACATCTTCAGTCTTTCTAATCCAACTCACACGTCAACTACCACAACCGGTTTGTTACAGTACAGATGTGTGTTGTAAAGACAAAAGATCCTTGGGAGGTTGTTAGTCCCCGAAAAGAACCACACAATAAACAATTATCAGTGATACTAACACCCCCCCTTCCTGCGTTTTAGGTTTCCTCAACCATGATCAGACCGGGTTGAACTGCAAGCAAAACCACCCGGGGGCATGCTGGTCCCCGTTCCGCCTATTTATTACCCTTGGTAAGGGTGTCGAAAGCTAACATAACATAAGTCATGCGGCTTCCTAGAATTTTATTCGTTACAAAAAACGAGGGACTCCTTCCCTTCTTTACCCGAAAAACAGAATGCCCTGGATTGGCAGACACCAAGGCCAAATCTGCTCCCCGAGGGATGAGAGTCATGTCAATAATACTGAGACAGAGATAACCAAACAAAATTTATTTCGCTTTTTAAGTTGTAAACTCGTTTTATCATTACACCTCTAGTATTAAAAACCACTTCGTCGTACTTGGTTTCGAAATATTTCAGGATCTCTTTAAATTCACGATGGTTTAACGTGCGAGACTTTATAAAATTGGTTAGTTTAATTATTGGTAATGTGACAATTCACAAAAGCAATCCTTTTGCTCACAAAATATACCTGAAGAACTACTCCGTGGTTAATGTTAATGTTGTTCCCTTCATGTGATCTTCTTTATGTGTCGTTTTCGATACTCTTACCTCCATGCTTCACGTTGCTCGTCGATAAGATAAATTAAATTTTTATAATCTTTGTGGGCCACGAGAACCGTTAAATATGTTTAATGGTCCAAGTGTTGCTCACCCTTTTTTTTTACAGCGAATGAAATTTCAAGTGACTGAAAGTAAGTAATTAAATAATGTTAAAAAGAATAGTTTAAGTAAAACTTTACTCATTAAATACACGAGGACTACATTATACAACGCCTTGTGCTTTTTATCTTTTCTTTTTTGATGAAAGAAATTATTTAAAGTTTTTTCTTCTTCTCTGCTTTCTTTCTTATATTACTAATTAAATGTACACGTACTTGTTGAAGTTTCATTTAAAATTTTTTTTTTATTAAAGCAAAGGAAAACGGAATATAAAAAATAAGAGTACGTGGTTAAAAATTTTTCCGTTGGAATCAATATCAAGATAATACACTGAGTGCAGTACAAAATTATTGAATTAATAGATTAATAGATAACTATTTGTGAAAGTTACTCTGTCTGCCTGCTTGCAACCTTTTAACGCCTAAACCGCTGAACCGATTTTATTGAAATTCGATGTGCAGATACCTTGAAATCCGAGAGTCATTATAGCTTTTATTTTGAAATTTGAGCAATTAAGGGGTTAAAACTCAAATTTAAAAAAAAATTTTTTTTTTAAGCATTTTTTTATTTATTGAATCTTCAAAATGAACTAACAATAAGTATTCAAATCTTAATACTAAATTAAAAAATGTGATTCTTAAGTCCGGCCAATGCTAGACAAAAAGTTTTATTATGCGGGAGCTATTTCGGTAAAATCACCTATTGAGCAATCTGATGGTGGCAGCGGTATCCCTTCTTTTAAGCCGAGTGTGGCCGCCAAAATTAAGTATATTGCGAGCAAGAGGGTTTGGACGAAGTTCCAGTTTACTGACATACCTTGTCGCGTACTTAGAAAATTCCTCTTTTACCAGCGGAACACTCAGATCGTTATGAATTCGTGAATTTCTTACGTACCATGGAGCTGCAGTAATCCTTCGAAGAATTTTGTTTTGTCGCCTTTGGATTTTTTCAATGTTTGACGCTGAGGCGGTGCCCCATAACTGTATTCCGTAGCACCATATAGGCTTTAGTATTGCGTTGTAACTATAACAAAAGTTTTCAATCTCATTTCAGTGTCAAATTTCTGCCCATAAGCCAATTTAGCTGCGCTGCTTTTAGTTTTAACTGAGTGACCTTTGCTTCAATGTGAGACTTCCACGTTAGCCTACGGTCCAGGTGAATACCAAGGTACTTGACTTCATTGTGCTGCGGAATAGATGAGTTGTTAATTTGGATAGGCGCACATGTTTGCTTACACAGAGTGAATGTGACATGAGTACATTTCTGTTCATTAACTTTGATTTTCCAAAGTTTTAGCCATTTCTCTAATATTGAAGTATATTCCTGTAAATTTCGTGATGCTAATCGGTGGTTTTCATGAACATTCAAAAACGCTGTGTCATCTGCAAAGGTGGATTCCGGATGTCGTTGGCATGTCAGAGGCGTAAATCAAATATAAAGTAGGCCCCAATATGCTGCCTTGGGGAACTCCTGCCTTGATTGGATGAGTAGGGCTTATAAAATCGCCTTCTCTGATAACAAACTTCCGCCCGTATAAGTAGCTTTCCAGAAGCTTGTGTGTATTTGCAGGCAAGTTTAGCTTTATGTTGTGCATCAAGCCGTCGTGCCACACTTTATCAAAAGCTTGAGAAATATCAATGAAAAGAGCTGAGCAATACTTCTTCTCCTCAAAGGTTTGTCTTATGACATTGACTAGTCTGTGCGTTTGTTCTATGGTGCTATGTTTAGCCCGAAATCCAAATTGATGATCAGGGATGCATCCCACATTGTTCAATATTGGACTCAACTTCGCCATTAACAATTTTTCGAATAGTTTTGAAATTGTTGGTAAAAGACTTATTGGTCTATATGATTCTACCTTAGTCAGATCCTTCCGTTTTTAATATTTCCGCAATTTATGAACCGGTCTTTTCTTTTGAGAGTGTTTCTAAAGCATCTGCCAACAAAAAAATTTTTGTACATCGGACAGAAAAACTGCCTGCTCGAAAAATAAATTTTTAAGAAACTCTGACATTTATGAACCGAATTTCAATACTTTTTCTTCTTTCAAAAGGATGTGTCAACGGCCTAATAATAAAAAATTAAAAATATTTTTGGACTTAGGAGTGACGAAATGTCCGCCCGCAAAGTTAAATTTTGAGTACGGAGTATAAACATATTTTAAACTTCTCACGCCTAAACTGCTGGGCTAATTTAAATAAAATTTGGTTGGCACATATTTTGAAGACCGAAAATCAACATAGGTGTGAGAAAGATTTGTATCAGCACCTGTCTTGCGGCCTTATCTGATGATGGACCAGTTCCACGGAGTGAATTATTCACGATTCACCAGCGCCCCCGTGTCGCTTGCTAGGCTCACACAGGTAGCAATATATGCCATATGTTTGTAGCCATATGGGCAACTTCTTGTTGAGGAGTTCGGGCCTTCTAATCCCTCCTGTATGCAATTTCCCAGCAATCAAGGGATGACAAGGCTTAATAAGTTGATAGGCCGAGGCCCACTACACAGAAAAAATTACAGTAAAAACAAAATCAACAAAATTTTTGTCTAAAAAAATATTTTGTATACATATATATACTATATCAAAAAAATAAACTTGGATATCGTAAGTTGTTGTTGTGTAAAAAAATAGTTGCTTTCAATCAATAATTATTTTTACTAAACTTTTGATTGAAGCCACGAAATCCCTTACAGGTCCGCATTCAAACAAGTTGTTAATTGATTCATTGAATTTCGTTATTGAGCAGGAAAAAAATATTTTTCTGTGTAAGAGGAGTCCTTAAACCAACTCACCCGTCAACCATCACCACTGGTTCCTCACAGTACAGTTATTTGTTGTAAAGGCAACCGACCCTCGGGAGTATGTTAGTTCCCGAAAAAAGCCACGCCAAGCAATTATCAAGGAGAAAATCAATAGAGGAAAGTTTTTATTCTGATGTGTCAGCCACGGCGGGGAGAAAAGGAGTATAAAATGACCGTTTACAAAATAACATTAAAAAACCCCGCCATTTATGAACTGATGTTTTCTTTTGAAAGAGTTTGACAATGGGCTAAAATGTATAAAAATTTGCCTACCGGACAAATGAAATGTCCATCCGAAAAATAAGTTTTTTAATATTTGCAATAAATTTCTTCAGCTCAAGGTCCTTTCTGGTTTTTTTAAGTTTCTACTATATATGCTTATTATTTCTTTACTTCGACCGTTTTTTTTTTCCTTTCTTAATATGTGTAATTGTTCGAGGTCTTTTTCTGAATTTTTAGTTTTTTTTGGTTTTTAATTATCTGGCAATATTTCGCTTTCCTTTGGATAGCTTCTTCAGGCCAAATAATATATATTTATATTTTTTTATTTGGCCTGAAGAAGCTATCCAAAGGAAAACGAAATATTGCCAGATAATTAAAAAACAAAAAAACTAAAAATTCCAAAAAAGACCTTAAGTTTCTAATGTATGTTTTCAATATTCCGTCTTCTTTCGGAAAAGTTCTTCAGGAAAATTTGTTTGTGTGTTATAAATATTGAATGAAAAATTTTTAACGTACAAAAATAAAATCATACAAATAAATACTCCGGTATATATCAACCGATTTTCAATATTATTTCTTCCTTTAAAAGAGTTTGTAAGCGCAGTGGAAAAAAGTTTTTGGAAATCGGGCAGACAAAATGTTTATCTGAAAAAAAATTTTAAGTATCTCCGCAATATAAGAATCGATTTTCAAAGCACTTTTACTTCTTTTGAAAGGATGTGCCTGAAAATAACAAAAATCTATTGGATATCGGATTAATAAACTATCAGTCCGAAAAATAGGTTTTGAACATCGGGCTGCTGAAATTGAAAAATAACTGTTGGATATACATACTTCGCTATTTATAAACCAATTTTCAATATTCTTTCTTATTTTAAGAGATTGCCAACGACCTGACAATAAAAAAGTTTTTGGACACATAAAATTTCCGTAAAAAAAAAATGAACAGATTTTCAATAATTTTTATTCTTTATATTAAATAAATTAAAAAAGTCCCACGTCGCAGAGACAAATATCTGTCCAAAATATTTATTTCTTAATAGCTCTGATTTTAAAAACTATTTTTTATTATTTCAAAGCTGCTTACACTTTGATTCGATTAAATATTGCTTCTTTTTATAAAGTGCCAAGAATTTATTCAAATTATTTTTAAACTGTTTTCTTGAGGAGATATTTTCTAAAAAAATTTTCTAAGACTTCTATGGAAACTAAAAATTTGAAATGTATCTTTCTCAAAATAACCTTTTTGTAGTTATGACTATGTTGCAATAAAGGAGCGATATGTTTTAAGAAGATGTCCGTGCGTAAAAACCAATTTTGAAATGGTTTATTAACTAACTAAAAATAAAAAAAAATTGCCACAGAACGAACTTGATTTTTTTCTATCAGAAATTGGACAAACATTTTGTTGGTTCAAACTATACAGTTATTCATGTATGTGATGATTTAATTTCATTTAATTTATTTTCATATGTAACCAAATACTCGTCAGTAATATTACCCAGAATAGTAAACGGGCGAATGCTGCCGCCATGTAAGTTTGGGATGGATGGCCTACAAAAGACTCTTTGAATCTTTAAATCGGGCTATATAAGATAACAGACGGTGGTACCTGATGATTTCAGGCAGACTCTATCGGTTATCGCTAGAGATACTCAATAGATGCTTTCTTGGAAGCGTTTTCGCTGTAAATGTATGGAAAAAATACTTCTTACTGCAAATATGAATTCAACTGCACTGTGAAGCATATTCGGACAAATTGGAGAATTCATATCATATGAATTCTGTCCAAGACTCAGATGGTTTAAAATGTCATATTTATCATGACCTCAAAAATAATATGAATAATAAAGAAAGGGTATAAGAAAGAATTACTCATCAATCAACGCTAAATTGACGAAATTTTGGGGCATTCGGTGCTGTAGTCAATTTCATAGATCCTAAAGTAACATCATATTCTGTAGAGCTTTTCAATTCTCAAGAGCTAGTAGAGCTACCTTCCTATAAATTGACACTGAAAGTTGGCATTACCAGCGCAAAGCCTTATCGCTCTAAGAGTATAACGTCTCACGGTTGCAGTTTTTACTTTTAGAACGGAGTATTGTGCGAAAAATTATGGGGGAATAGAGGAATAATTCAATCTGATTTGCAACTACAGTCAAAAAAGCACAGGTTCTATAAATCCTGCACTTTTTTGAAAAGAGTTGCTATATAAAACAAAAAACGTTGCATACCAAAATTTATTAAATATAAATAGTACTAATACAAAGTTGAAATAACATTAAACTTAATAACACAAAACGCATACTGCCAAGCCATAACTTAATAATACTTTTTTTTTTTGACTTTTGGTTTTGCTTCAAAGCAGGCTACTGAAAACAGTAGACAAAGTTGCGGTTAAATGCTAGTTTATAATATTAGTAAGAATGAATGGTTTTCTCTGAATAATAGATTTTATGCTTTAAAACTTCCCTCTTGCTACATATTATTCCTTTCTTATAAATAGCTAAATTAACTAACGCCAATTCTACCGTAAAGTTGTATATAACGTTTGTTGTAAAAAGAAAAATCACCTGATTCTAGGAATATATTTTATAAGTATAAAATTGATAAGTATAAACTTTAAATAAAATAAAATTTCTTTCCACGCAACCACTAATAATATATCCGTTTTACCTCTGGCCTTACAACCCTCCAGTGATAAATGCCACTGTAATAAATTTAAGCTTAACACGTTTTTACTGATATTGCTCCATTCGAAATTAGCTCTCTAATAATAAAACTTTATTTGTTCTACTTATTCACATTTCCGTTTTTCCTTCTCTGACACACATATTCAATCAGGTGTTCTATGAAAATTCTTGCACAACATTTCAAGCACTAAACCATATGTATGTGTGTGTGTGTATGTGCGTGATTTGTTCTTATGAGCCTGATAAATTTTAAGTAGAAGTTTTCATTAGTCCCACACCAAAGACTTATTTCTATGTACGCTACGTTATGCGAGAATAACTTTATGAAAAAAGATATTTGCACCACCATAAAGAATTTTCTACACTTCCATTTATTTTTTCGTTTCGTAAGACACAAATGTTCACTTATCATCGTATTTCCCTTTATCATTCATTTTGGCGTCATTGTCTTGATGGGTTTTTTGTTATGGGAATTTATGTTTCATCATAACTTGTAATGAAGTGTAAAAATGAAAAGTCTCATGAAATCATATGTCCTTTATTTCATTTCATGTGCACTTTGAAAAACACTTTTTCATTCATTTCACGATGTGAATGTAAATGTAACTGTTAGGTTAAATTATATTTTTAAAGTGAAAAGTGTAATAATAGGTATATAATGGAAATAACTTTGAATATCATCTTTTGCTTTTAGGGAAGTGCATAAAAAATTCTGATTCAGTAAATTAATATCACTACTGCTGATTGTATAGGTAGTAGACGATTTTCAGATTTTCCCTTATAATACTTAACATTTTTATTTATTAAATCTATTATTATTTATTAAATCTATTAAAGTTTCAAATCGAAATGATTTCAATTACACTGAACCAAAAAATTGTCTTAATCCTGCAAAATGTGTTGTAAACTTGAGTAAATATTGGTTACAAACCACTACGTATATTATTTAAATTTACTCTAATTTTCAACTATCGAGTTTTCTATATAACTAAAATAAAATATACCAATTTCAAATTTTTTCCTTTCTTAAGTTTTTTTTTAAGAAGGATTTTTTACAATACAAATTTGCTGTGATCACTAATTTTTAATTGAAGAAGACAGTTGTGAAAAAGATTTACATCAGCACCTGCCTTTCGGCCTTATCTGATGATGGACCAGTTCCACGGAGTGAATTATTCACGATTCACGACCACCCCCGTGTGGTTTACTAGGCACACACACTTGTAGCAATTCTTGCCATATGATTGTGGTCATATGAACAACTTCTTGTTGAGGAGTTCGGGCCTTCTAATCTCTCCTGTAAGCAATTTCCCAGCAATCAATGGAGGACAAGGCTTAATGAGTTGATAGGCCGAAGCCCACTAAGAGCATCAGCCCTTAACCCGTCAACCATCACCACTGGTTCCTTACAATACAGGTATCTGTTGTATAGGCAACAGATCCTCGGGAGATTGTTAGTCCCCGAAAAATGCCACACACCAAACAATCATCAAGGATACTAACACTCCCTTCCTGCGTTTTAGGTATGAACTACAGCCAGACCGTTTCAGCCAAGGTAGGCACCTCAACCATAATCAGCCCGGGTCGAACCGCAAGCAGAACTTCCCGAGGGCCATGCTGATCTCCGTTCTGCCAATTATTACCCTTGGTAAGGGTTTCGGAAGCCAACACAACATAAGTGATGTGGCTTCCTAGAGTTTTGTTTGCCGCACCAAACGAAGGACCCCTTCCCCTCTTTTCCCCGAACAACAGAGCACAAGAAAATTAATGCAAATGTGATTCAATATGAGATGAATATAGATAGAAAATAATTAAATGCTTGGTGGCTGGGTGGTTAAGGCAGCCGTCCATAATACGTCATGCCCCGAGTGCAAATCCCAGTGGGTGCTGATAAGTAGAGTAGCGACTACGAAACAGCTAGTTGTCCCCCAGCTAAAAGATTTGATTATTATTTTTCTTGTCTTCTTCAATCAAAAATTATTGATCACACCGAATTTGTATTGTAAAAAAATCCTTCTTAAGAAAAAACTTAAGAAAGGAAAAAACTTGGACTATAATCCATTGTACAAATGTGCAAACCAAAACTTTAATTTAGAAATTATAAAAAGTTCAACAAAAATGCAGTAAATTAATAAAATACAGCAATTTCTTCATTTATACAGGCGTTTTTTCAATAATATGTGTCTTTACAGTGCAACCTAAATTAGGGCGTCACGCGTGATTTATCTGTTAAAAATCCTCATGTATATACAAAATAAATGAGACCAACCCAAATAACGCGGCGTCGAAGGTTTGCCTACCGTTTTGTAAATTTTATGGGCCATTTTGTATTTCTGCTCATCAAATATTCTTGATTTTTCCTACCTCTCAGACATTCCAGGTACATAATCTATTGATTTATAAATCTTTGTTTCCTGACTAACATCTAATCTACGTCTTCTACTGTTGAAACAAAAATTTATAAATCAATAGATTATGTACCTGGAATGTCTGAGAGGTAGGAAAAATCAAGAATAATTGATAAGGAGAAATACAAAATGGCCCATAAAATTTACAAAACGGTAGGCAGATTGTCTAGCAAAACAAAGGAAAAATTAAATAAGTTAGAAAAGTCAAACGAGTACGAGTAAATTATAAGAAGGGTTTCAAACCAAAAAAACAATACTCTAATTTGAAGCGAAAAAAGCAGTGTACGAGGTTTTTAATGTTCCTTTTAATGTATCTTCACAATTTCTTCTTAAAAAAGCACAGGCTGCATGAGCTTTAGGTATAATATAGTCCACATGCGCATTGAAGTTAAGTTCACTTAGGTTAGCTAGGCAGGCCGACTTAGATTTAGAACTTTTAAATTATTATGATTTAATTTATACTGGAAAAATTAAGCGTTAATATTTGACTTGTGAAAGGTTATTTGGCAGCATTAATTAGAGTCCTTTTCAGGGCTGCTGTTTTTGGTTATTAATGGTAATATATTTTTCACTGTGGAGTAGCGCATATTTTTTTTTTCATTTTGGTTACTTTTCCCCCAAATAATAATACATTTGATATTATTTATTTATCATTTGCTAAACGCTTAAATCAGGTTTTTTTTTTGTTTTTAATATTGTTACTCACAAATTTCTTTTACACAAAGCTGTTATTACCTCTCAGTGATCAGTTCTGAGTTAAATATAGTAATTCGCATTTGGGATATCCCTACCAACAATATCTTCCAACTAAATAAATATTTTTTACGATATGCTGTGTTTCCTATCTGACCATAGTGCTGGTTGAAAAGTTCTTTGATTTTTCCACAGAAGATTTGAAATAGCTTCTCATATATCATCTAATAAAGTTCTAAGTAGCCCAGAACTTTCTTTCGAACCCTTGTCATCTTTCCCGTATTTAATTGGCGGCGATACAGAACAAATTTTAACTCAAAGGAAAAAAAATAGATTTTCCAATTTAGATGTTAAGGGCGATATAGAAATATATTTATTCTGTGATCAAGGCCCTCAAGGTCTAAAAAGGACATTGAGCTGAAAGAAATTATTGCAGGTACCAAATTAAATAAAGGTTAAACCAAGTCGGATCAAGATGTAGGAAAGAATATTGAAAATTTGGTTGTACTTTTCGGACGGATATTTTGTCTGGCGGATTTCCAAAAACTTTTTTAGCCCGTTAATAAACTCTTTTGTACAAAAAAAAAAAAACAAAAATTATAATAAAAAAAGATAATAATAATGATGTTGATAATCGGTTCATAACTGGCTAAACTATTTAAAAAAAATTCTTTCAATTGTCATCACTTTTGTCCTATTTGTGGGGTAACCTTCACAATAAAGACTATTCTTTTTCGCTTCTCGTACTTCAAAATACCTGCAGCAAGAAATTTAGCTAAATTAGTTCAGTGGTTTAGGCGTGAAAAGCTAAATTCATATTCATACTCCATATTCAAAAAATTATTTTTGGTCGAACATACTTTTTTGAAAGAAGAAAGAGTAATTGATAGATAGATAAGTGGCAGAGTTTATAAAAAATTTATTTTTCGGAAAGAAAGTTTGTCTGCCCTCTGTCAACTATTTAAAAACTTTTTCAAACGAAAAAATTTGTTCATAAATTCATAAATTATGTTCAAAATTAGTTTTTTTAACTGGAATTTTGCCCCTTTTGACCATTTTGTGAGGTAGTTTTCAGAACAAAACCTATCCGATGTTGATTCTCGGATTTCAATGTGTCTACATACCAAATTTCATCTAAGTCAGTCAGCAAGAGACAGACAGCCAGACTTATTTTCACATTTATAATATTAGTAAGGAAGTAAAGATAATACTCGTACATATAAAAGTATAAAATATGTTACGGAAAATCAATAAAGAATTGAAATTTTACATACACAAATATTATACGTACGTTCAGTGGTTTTTATCATTTTTACCATATTATAAAATTTTCCTTTATGAAGGAAACTGCGTTTTCATAAAAGATTCAATTATGGATATTATTGTTTATATACACTTGAGCTTACGAAAGCTAATATTTAAAAATAAGCTTAAATCTAAAATAGTAATACTAAAAAGCAGCTTAAAAACACTTTTCACAAACGACAGTTCAGCACGTTTCTCGTTTCAAACCAAATTCTCTAACTCATGAAAAAGAGCCAACATTTATAAACTAAGATTTCAACCCAGCGAATATCCCAATTGAAAAGATATTAAACATCTGAAATACATACTATAAGTTTATAATCCCATAGCTTTAAATGAAAGTGTGTACAACCATACGCACCACACAGGGGTGGACTATCGAAGGTTGCAGTTTAAGTTTCACTTTAAGCGAATTTCCGCCGCTGCCGTTCTCGTACGAATTTAAAGCGTTTAAAGCTGGCGTCCAATTTCAGCATTGTCAGACGCTGCTGCTGACCTCACTGCCCTTAGTGCGTGATATATCTCAAAAAGAGCACCGGTTACGACTTTCTCCAACTAACCCCCCTGGGGAACAGGTTTTGCCTTGGCGTATTACTAACTTAGGCGCTCTGTTTTTCGGGGAAAAGAGGGGAAGGGGTCCCTCGTTTGGTGCGGCAAACAAAACTCTAGGGAGCCGCATGACTTATTGGCTTCCGAAACCCTTACCAAGGGTATAAATTGGCAGAACGGGGATCAGCATGGCCCCCGGGAAGTTCTGCTTGTGGTTCGAACCGGGCTGATCATGGTTGAGGTGCCTACCTTGGCTGAAACGTTCTGGCTGTAGTTCATACCTAAAACGCAGGAAGGGAGTGTTAGTATCCTTGATAATTGTTTGGTGATGGCTTTTTTCGAGGGCTAACAATCTCCCGAGGATCTGTTGTCTATACAACAGATACGTGTACTGTAAGGAACCAGTGGTGATGGTTGACGAGTGAGTTGGTTTAAGGGCTGATGCTCTTAGTGGGCTTCGGCCTACCAACTCATTAAGCTTTGTCCTCCATTGATTGCTGGGAAATTGCATACGTGAGGGATTAGAAAGTCCGAACTCCTCAACAAGAAGTTGTTCATATGACCGCAATCATATGACAAGAATTGCTACCTATGTGATCCTAGCAAGCCACACGGGGGCGGTGGTGAATCGTGAAAATTCACTCCGTGGAATTGGTCCACCATCAGGTTAGGCCGTCAAGGCAGGTACTGATGTAAATCATTTTCACAGTTTCTCCAACTAACATATTTAATATATGTCGATAATCAATCATACTTGTCGATGTCACTTAAAATCGCTTGACAATAGATTTCAATGGAAAATTCAAATAAAAATCATACAAATCGGTGATTGTTTAGTTATTGTACAGAACTTGTAACTTTCATTTTAGTGGTGACTAAGGTTAATACTCAAAGCTAATACAGGTTGTGACAGGTATGTGCGTATCGCCGAAGTGATCGGTGTTTTGAGCATAAAATGTCTTCCACAAATAAAAATGACGGCAATTTCCACAGAAATTCTATTCTTAAGGCATTCCTTAAGTAGATACGTGGCAAGTTTATAACGAAAACATATTCTATAAATCAACTTGTTTTAATCGTTAAAACATTTTATTACAATCAATCCTCGATTACTGTGAAGCTGAGAAAGTGAAATTTTTTTATCGCTTAGTTTTTTTCATTCACTTATTTATTGAGTCTTCAAAATATGAGTTAACATTAAGTATTAAAATCTTAATACTAAAGTTAAAACGTTATTTAACTCCAGCTAATGCTAGACAAAAATGTTTTATGTTGCGCGAACAAAATCGGTAAAATCACCGATTTAAAGTTCTGATGATGGCAAGGGTATCTTTTCTTCTCAATCGAAATCGGCCGGCATATATAAGTGTGTTGCGCGCAGGAAGATTTGGGTGAGGTTTCAGTTTATTGATACACCTTGTCGCGTACTTTCAATGAAGTTTGCAGTCCAGTTTCAATGCCGAAATACTGCCCATAAGCCAATTTAGTTGCGCTGCTTTTAACTTCAACTGAGTGACTTTCACATCAATGTGAGGTTAGCTTACGGACAAGATGAATATCAAGGTACTTGACTTCATTGTGCTCCGGAATAGGTGAATTGTTAGTTTGAATAGCTGAACACGTTTGTTTACTTTTGTTCATTAAATTTGATTTTCCAAAGTTTTAACCTTTTCTCCAATATAGAAATATAATCCTGAAAATTTCGCGAAGCTAATTGATGGCTTTCATAGACGGTGCAAAAGTGTCAAATATAAAGTAGGTCCTAGAATGCCACCTTGGGCAGCTCCTGCTTCGATTGGCCATGAGGGGCTTATAAAGTCGCCTTATCTGATAATAACTTTCCGGCCGCATAAGTAGCTTTCCAAAAGCTTGGGAGTATTTTCCGGCAAGTTTAAATTTTTTTGTGCATCAAA
This sequence comes from Thecocarcelia acutangulata, assembly GCA_914767995.1. Lineage (NCBI taxonomy): Eukaryota > Metazoa > Arthropoda > Insecta > Diptera > Tachinidae > Thecocarcelia > Thecocarcelia acutangulata. The sequence goes on along the minus strand of OU612094.1, from coordinate 126,093,240 downwards.
CTGTCATGCCGCACTTTATCAAAAGCTTGGGAAATGACAATGAATAGAGCTGAACAATACCTTTTATCTTCGAAAGCCTTTGAAGTTGGCTAGTCTGTATATTTGTTCTATGGCGCTGTGCTACACCATTCAATATTGGAATGGACTTTGTCATTAACAACTTTTCGAACAGTTTTGAAATTGTCTATATAACCATATACTTTAGTGGGATCTTTCTCTGGCCTGGATATCATAGTAATCATATACACCTTCCACTCTGTAGGATAATACTCGAGATGTAAAATAGCGTTAAAAATAAAGAGAAGAATTCTTCTAGTTACACGAGTTAACTGCTCAAGCAGTGTTAGAAATAATGTTTTCGACATCTTGAAAACTAGATCTCAAAGACATAGGCGGTCTAACAGCATATCGCGCTAGTTCAGCTAAATCATTCGTTGTATTATTTGTGGTAAAAACATTTCTCAAATAGCTAACACACACCATCCCCTTTTCAAAATCGTTTCTAGTCCAGTCTCCAGTTGAAGTTCGCAAAGGTGGGTTACCTATTACGGGTCTTTTCAGATCTTTTGTCGCTTTTTTTTTTGTTTTGTTTATTTATCATTATATTTCATAGCAGTTTTTTTTTCTACAAATAAATAAATAGCTTAATATTAAAGTTATATTATGCACTGGTCCCTAGTCGAACGCCCTAGCATACTTATGATTAAATGTTTTTAATTTTTAGTTATCTAAGAATATTGCGATCAAACAAAGTGTAATGATGATTATGCATATATAAACATGTTAGATGTAATGAGATCTTTTGTCACTTTCCATAGAGAATAGTCGGGTATATATAGTCAGGTATATATTCGGTAAGAAAATTCTTACAAATTCATATGTGTACATAGTTAAAAACAACAACAAACACAAATAACAACGTTTTACAAACAACCCTTAATTTTAACTAAATACTTATATGTTTGAGCTATATTCTCAATATCTGCCTTAAAATTAATTCTCTTATCCTCTGGTGTGTTCATAATCTGTAACATCTCTAGTGTAAGTCTACGTTTATAATTATTCTCTCTATTCAAAATTGTTGTGTCTTCAATATATGGAAAAATATGAAAGGAAAAGAAAATATTTTATTTCAAATTATTTGTTATTTTAATTTTTCAAAAATATTCTACAAATTGAAATTAAATAAATATTATTTGGCCTGTAGAAGCTTTCTAAAGGAAAGCGAAATATTGCCAGATAATTAAAAACCAAAAAAACTAAAGAAGACCTTAACTTCGAACAATTACATATATAAAGAAAAGAAAAAAACGGTCGAAATTAAGAATTAATAAGCATATAGAAATGTAATACTATTAGGAAATGGAAAATACTTCAGGCGTTTAAAGACAAAAAATGTATTGTAGGATAATTTCAGGTAATCTAGTATTTTTTAAACATAGACCATTCCAAGATATTTAATTATATTTGTTAAGATGTGTCATATATTTATATCAGCACCTGCCTTGAGGGTCTTATCTGATTATGGACTCCCAACTCCACGGGGTGAGTATCAGAGCCCCTAGTAGCTTGTAGTAGTAGTAGTCGCACATGTCTCAAATGCTGTCATATGTTTGTAGCCAAACCCTTTGGTGAAGAGCTGAAGCTTTCTAATCGCTCCTGTATGTAATTTCAATGTAATGAACAAAACTTAATGAAAATGAACAAAACATAATGAGTTATTAAGCGGAATCCCATTAAAAGCATAACCCGTTCACCAACTTACCCGACGACCCATCACTACTGGTTCGTTACAAGTATCTATTGAAAAACAACATCACCTCGCGTATTATTAGCGCTCGAAAAGTGCTATGCACCATTTTTATTGGGAAAGACTACTTCCCATCCCTGCGGAGGTTTAGGGGTTACCTAAAAGTAAGCAAGGATATATGCATAAATCTGCAATCCGCCATAATAGATAAAGCTGTAGCGCTCCATTTTTTATTACAAAAATTACACGCCCTACACCACCCAAAGTGGTAACATCAATCATATGGGTGTATGATGTTTGCTGGGTTCTTTAATTCCCAGCATGAGATTTTTGTTTTAGTGTCTTTTTATATTTTCTAAGTTTAACAACACGAAGACTCCATACAATGGAAAAATGTAAATGATATAAGAGAAAACAATGAAAATATCATAAACTCTAATTTTTAGAACTTAAAAGATGTTTGCTTTTGGTTCATAAAATAAAACAGCATTTAATTTCTCCGCATAAACATCAATGTTATGAAATCCAAAAAAAAAAAAAAACTTTATTTATTATATATTTAATATTAATCTTTTATAGTATTTATTATTGGTTGTGCTTTTGGCTGCTATAAAAATTGCTTACGAACGTCACTAGAGTTAATTGGCTAGAAAAAAAAATATTTGAGTACTCATTGTACAGCGAATATTGCCTTCAGAACGACTGTAGATATTGATGTTGCAATCAATAATTTTTATGAAAACCTTAAACTAGCTGCACTACATACTACTACTAATCATATAAAATTCAAAAATGTGAAATTGAACAACTTCTTTAAAAAACAACACAGCTAGAAGAAAGTGGCAGTTCCGCAGGTCAATGCATAGCTCAGTAAAAAAATCTTTTTGAAATCCAGAGAGTGGAAAACCTTGATGGTACTCCTCAAGCTATCCATTCCTTGCCACACAAAAGGTCTGCAAAGACCCGTTAGAGGTAAGCGACCCTTAATTACCGCCATATGCTGTTAGATCGCCTGTGTCTTTGAGACTTAATTTTCAAGATGTCGAAAATGTTATTCATAATGTCTATTTTACGTCTTGATTATTATGATACCCAAGCCAGGGATCTGACTAAGGTAGAATCATATAGACCAATAAATCTTTTACCACCAATTCTAAACTTTTTGATTGTCAATGGCGAAGTTGAGTCCAATATTGAAAAATGTGAGATGTACATGGAACCATAGAACAAACACGCAGACAAGCCAACTTCATAAGACATACTTTTAAAGACAAATTATTGTTCAGCTCTATTCACTGACATTTCCCGAGCTTTTGATAAAGTGTAGCACGAAGGCTTGAAGCACAAAATATAGTTAAACTTGCCTGCAAACACTAACAAGCTTCTTGAAAGCTACTTATATGGGCGGAAATTTGTTATCAGAAAAGGCGATTTTTCAAGCCCAACTCAGCCAATCGAGGCATGAGCTCCCTACCTACTTTATATTTGATTTACAGCTCTGACATGCCAACGACGTCCGGAATTCACACATCAGCTTTTGCAGACGATACAGCATTCTTGAGCTTTCATGAAAACCATCAATTAGCTTCTCGAAATTTCTGGGAATATATTTCAATATTAGAGAAATGGCTAAAACTTTCGAAAATCAAAGTAAATGAACAAAAATGTACTCACGTCAGATTCACTCTCTGTAAACAAACATGTTCGGCTATCCAAATTAACAATTTACCTATTCCGCTGCACAATGAAGTCAAGTACCTTGGTATTCACCTCGAACGCTGGCTAACGTGAAAGTCTCACATTGAAGCAAAAGTCACTCAGTTGAAACTAAAAGCAGCGCAACTAAATTAGCTTAAGGACAGAAACTCGACACTGAAGTTGAATTGTAAACTTTTGTTTTACAACACAATCCTAAAGCCTATATTGTGCCAGCGTCCAAAATTGAAAAAATGCAAAGGCGGCAAAATCAAATTCTTCGCACTGCAGCTCCATGGTACGTAAAAAACTCCCGAATTCATAAAGATCTGAGTGTTCCGCTGGTCAAAGAGGAATTTTCTAAGTACGCGACAAGGTATGTCAGTAAACTGGAACTTCACCCAAATCCGAAACATACTTAATTTTGGCGACTATACTCGATTGAGAAGAAAGGATACCTTTACCAGTAGCAAAACATTAAATAGATGACTTTACGGATAAAATTCCCGCTAAATTAAAATTTTCGTCTAGCATTTGCCGAACCACATTTTTTGTTTTAGATTTAGTTTTATGATTTGAATACTTATTGTTAGTTCATTTTGAAATTCCTATAAATAGTTAAATGCTTTATAAAATTATTCGATGCTTTCGAAAACCGGCTTTAGAAAACAGTCGAATAATTGACGAAGTACAACAAATTTGTAATTCCCGCTATCATTAGCAATAACATTGAGTAACTCACAGATAAGTATTTACAAAATGTAGTTGTTTCAAAAATTTTTATGATTTGAGTATAACGCGGTCATATTTTGAATCCCAATATTTACCTAAGTAAAGGGCACTTCAGGCTACCACACTTTTTATTTTACCTCATATACAACATTATCAGCTTGCAATTTGTGTCTCTTGGTTTTGTCTTTTTTGAAAAAATCTATTAATGTTTTTTTGAATTACTACGCGAGTTATTATGCATAGACAAAGTGTAAATCAAAATTTGAGGTAACGCTTGATATTGTTCATTTTCATACCCTTGTATCCCGGGTCTTAATTGTCTCCAACATATAGAAAGAACTAGCCCTGAATAATATCAAATTTAAAAATAAAAAAAGAACATTAGTGCTACAATTGTGAAATTGTGAATACACCAACTGCTATCTCGATTTTCATAAAGTAATTATAGAACCAGTTGTATTACGAGTACAATGAAAAGAGTAGACGCCCAATAATGTTTGGAATCGCACAAGTTTGGGTTTACGAAATGTTTAATGATGTCGAAAAATTATTCTGCTTCTTTATTAAAAACTGTTATACTTGCCCACTACTACGCCCAACTACATGCCATATTTAGAAACTGGACAACTTTAAAAATGCATTTTCGTTACATCTATAAGATATTGTCATATTATATATATATATATATATATATATATATATATATATATATATATATATATATATATATATATATATATATATATATATATATATATATATATATATATATATATATATATATATATATATATATATATATATATATATATATATATATATATATATATATATATATATATAGATATACAAGTCCAATTATTAAAGCCTGAGGTAGTCTACTAGTTTAAACTCCCGTTGCTTTAAAAGTAATACAGCCGGCTTATGTACAATTTGTAATATAGATGCTCCAGCAAAAAAACCTACCTACCACCTCATGGGAATTTGTCCTGTTTATAGAGAATTTCGAGTCATACGCTTTGGCCAGTCTACACTATGCTACAACGGTGTATTGAAGATATTAAACGGTTCTAATTTTCACGCACTACACAAATATCTTGAAACTTGCCTAAAATACAGACCTCTGATACTGAATGAATTTAATAGTTAATACCAACTCATAATATTTTAGTATTATATTATCAGTCTTTCTGCTTTTATTATGTAAAATATTACCATTATTAAACATACACTGCCAATCTGGCTTACAACAATAACGCTATGCTATATATAGATTACATATGAATTAATTAATTTCTTGTTCTTATATTAAATTGTAACTAATTTATTAAATAACAAGTAAGAGCGTAGTATATTCGGCTGGGACGAATCTAAAATACCCTTCACGATAGTCACGAATATGTATAGTATATTAAAAATGTGACCTAAATATGCTCGGTTATATATGAACCGATATCGGAATTTTCTATTTTCTGTATTTTAGTAACCTTCTTTTATAACGAGAATTGCTTTTCAGCAAAAAAAAAAAAAAAAATTTTTTAATGGAAAAATCGGTTTAGGCTATATCTCGGGTATATATGGACCGATATCGCAAATTTTCATTTTCCATTTGTATATAACCTTATTTAATTACCAGAACTGCTTTAAGGTGAAAAAAGTTGTTTAAGTTCGCTTACGCGGCATTTTCATGAAAACCACGGTTTAGGCTATATCTCTGGTATACATGGACCGATATCGGAAATTTTCATTTCCCATGTTTATATAACCTCATCTTATTACCAGAACTGTTTTTAAGCAAAAAATGGACCGATAGTTGAAATTTTTATTTTTCATATTTATATAACTTTATTTCATTATTAGAACTGCTTTTGAGCACAAAAATGTTGTTTTAGTTTGCTTACGCGCCACTTTTATGTAAAACTCGGTCTAGGCTAGATCTCGGGTATATATGAACTGACATCGAAAATTTTCATTTTTCATATTTATATGACCCTATTTCATTACCAGAACTGTTTTTAAGCAAAAAAGATGTTTAAGTTCACTTAAGCGACATTTTCATTACAACCGCAGTTTAGGCTATGTCTCGGGTATATATGGACCGATATCGGAAATTTTCCATATTTATGTAACCTAATTTCATTACCAGAACTGCTTTTGAGCACAAAAAATTTGTTTAAGTTCGCTTAAGCGGCATTTTCATGAAAACTCCGGTCTAGGCTATATCTCGGGTATATATGGCCCGATATCGAAAATTCTTATTTTTTATATTTATATGACCCTATTTCATTACCAGAACTGCTTTTGAGCACAAAAAATTTGTTTAAGTTCGCTTACGCGGCATTTTCATGAAAACCCCGGTCTAGGCTATATCTCGGGTATATATGGACCGATATCGAAAATTTTCATTTTTCATATTTATATGACCCTATTTCATTACCAGAACTGCTTTTGAGCACAAAAAAGTTGTTTAAGTTCGCTTACGCGACATTTTCATGAAAAACCCGGTTTGGGCAATATCTCGGGTATATATGGACCGATATCGGAAATTTTCATTTTCCATATTTATGTAACCTAATTTTTTTACCAGAACTGCTTTTGAGCAAAAAAAGTTATTTAGCTTCGCCTATGCGACATTTTCATTAAAAATTCGATTTGCGCTATATCTCGGGTATATATGGACCGATATCTGAAATTTTTTTTTTTGTTTTTTAGTCACCATGCTTAATAAGTGTGTGAAGTTTGAAGCAAAACGAACAACTTTTGTTTTCAAAAATTTTCATATAAAACTGCAAAAAAATGGCTTTTTTCGGAATTTTGAATATATCTCAGCTATACGTGGACCGATATTACTGATTTTCAATAGCAAACCCATGAATCGATGGGGTAAAAGAATGGTGAAAGAAAAAAGTTTCTAAGTCTAATGGTTTTCTCAGAAACGGTATTTCAACAGCGGACAGACGGACAGACGACAGACGGACAGTCGCTTAATCGACTTTTCCATTAATTCTGATTCAGAATATATATACTTTATAGGGTCGCAAAAAAAACTGTAGAAATTACAAACGGAATCACAAACTTATAAATACCCTTTACATTTTTGTGAAGGGTATAAAAATAATAAAATAAAAAAAAAAATAAAATAATATATGTTTGCAACCTCTAACTAAATTCATTTCTCTCTGTGATTTAAACTACGTTCTTTACTTACTATGCTGTCAAGAATTCATGCAATTAAAATTTAAAGCTCTTTTTAATTTTGTTAATGATATTTACAAAAGCTTGGAAGTGATAATAACAGAATAAAAATTTCATCTTAAACTTCCAAGAACTTCATTAACCACAACACAATGAAAAAAGACGATAATATGAAAATACAATGAAAAAATACATAATTTTTTGTTTATTTATTCAGTTATTTATTTAAAGTGTTCTCAATTTATGCAAATTAGTTTATTATATTAATTGAACTAATTAAACAAGGGAGCAGCAGAAAGAACAGGAAAAACACAAGTGTTCATAAATACATTTGAACTGAATGTTCTTTGCTACACAATAAATTTTATATCGGCTTTGAAGTTCCTGTGAAACTCCTGCTGAAAATACTATTGCAGTATTGAGGAGCACCTTTGTAGGCAATTTATACATTGAACTTAAATAAATTCTTTGAAATCTTCTCTTTTCAAACCAATTAATACTAAATGTGACCTCGTTTAAGGATGTGGGTATCTATGTATGTATGTATGTATGTAGAGATGTGTTTGCTGAGTGTTCTATTTGGTTTTTGTTTGGTGAGTGTTCTATGTGGAGTTATTTAGAAATTGTACATATGTACTCATTAAACTGAACAGCTTTGAAGTGACATGTTAATTTCCAAAACGAAAATAGATACTAAAATATGCAATAAGTTTAATGAGGAAATACTAAGAATTTTGTTTGCATTTGGAATTATGCACCTGCACATGTATTTTAAATATCCAAGAATATATAACTGTGACTTCTGTGAACTTTCATGTCATATGTGTATGTTTATGGGAAGAGTTTTTGTTTTTAATGCCAGTTTCTAAAATAATGGCCAAAAGCTGTTTAAACAATTCTGTTGGGTAAGTTTGCCCATCGGATTGCAAAAAAAATAATACAATTTATAAGTTAGTGCGCTCCATTGTGACTAACTTTGTTGCTTGTGAGATACTGGCGGATCTCTTACAAAATTTATTACAATTCTCTTGTGATAGAAGGACCATCAATTCCTGTAGTACCAAAGAGCTTGTTTACTCCATAAATAAAAGTTCGGGACGTTCTTGATACAAGTTGTAATATTATTGACTTTAACAAAATTCAGATTATTTAGAGAACAAATGAATATGATGCTGTTTCAAATTCGCAAAATGTATTAAAATGTTTTTTAATTTAGTTCGGTTTAGCTACCGCTATTCCTTAAGCTACATATTTTGACAAAGCCTTTTGTAGTTTGACTAAATCTCTTTTGAGTTTGACTAAATTTCTTTTTCAAACAACTTCGTTAATATCAAATGCATAATTGTAAAAATTCATGCACATTTCATTGTAACGATTAGTTTTTGATTCTTGCTAATTATTCTTTCAATATATAAGTTTTTTTATATATTTCTAAAATTCAAAACGAATTTGAACACATGCTTTACATGGTGGGTGGGGAAGAATCCTTACCAATATTATAAATATGAATGTAACTATGTCTGTCTGTTATTTTTTCACATCTAAACCGCTGAGCCAACTTTGATGAAATTCGGTATGCATATACCTCAAAGTCAGAGACTCATTATAGGATAGTCTTTGAAATTTGAGCCACAACAGGGTCAAAAAGGGCCAAATTACCGTCCAAAAAAATTTCTTAATGTTTCCGCAATTTATGAGCCAATCTTTTCGTTTGAGTGGGTTTCTAAGGAATCTGCCACCACACCAAAAAATTAATTTTTGAAAAACTCCGCTATTTATGAACTACTTTCCAATATCTTTATTTCAAAAGGGTATTGACACAGCTAAAAGAAAAAAAAATTCGACATTGGACTGACAAATTAGTTTTTGAATAGGGAGTATAAAGGTATTTTTAGCTTTTCATGTCTAAATTTAATTTAAACGAAATTTGGTTTGCACATATTTTGAGTCCTGAAAATCAGCCAGTAGTTTTTATTTTAAAATTTCAGCCGCAAAAGGTAGAAAAAGGGTGCAAAATGACCGTTTAAAAAATAATTTCTAAAAAATCCCGCCATTTGAAACTGATGTTTTCTTTTGAAAGTGTTTGAGCTGAATATTTATACAAATTTGGACACCAGAGAGATAAAATGTCTGGCGGAAAAATAAAGGTTTTATTTACTCAGGAATTTTTCAAACCGATTTTCAATATCATTTCTGACTTTAAAAAAGTTTTGTTTGGCATAAAAGAAACACATATACTAGTAAATGTCATAAGAAATACTTTTGAGGACAAGAAGTACCGCTCAGCTCTATTCTTTAACGTTTCCGAAGCTCTTGATAAAGTGTGGCTCGATGGTTAAATGCACAAGATAAAACTGAATCCGCCTGCAATCGCTCACATGCTTCTGGAAAGCTACTAATGCGGCCGCAAATTTGTTATCAGAGAAGGAGAATCGATGCAGGAGTTCCCCAAGGTAGCATACTGGGATCTACTTTATATTTGATTTATCCCCTTGACATGCCAACCACATCTGGTATTCACACTTCAACTTTTGCAGATGACGTAACATTCTGCAGCGTGCATATTTCAATATTAGAAAAATGGTTAAAACTTTGGAAAATAAAAGTTAATGAATAAAAGTGTACTCAGTTTACATTCACACTGCGTAAACAAACATGTTCGGCTATCCAAAATAAAGCCTATATGGTGCTACGAAATTGAATTATGGGGTACCGCGTCAACATCTAACATTGAGCAATAAAATCAAATTCTTCGAACGATTACTGCAGCTCCATGGTACGTAAAAAGCTCCTGTATTCACAAGTATCTGTGTCTGGTAAAAGATGAATTTTCAAAGTATGCGACAAGGTATATCAAAAACCTGGAACTACACCCAAACACTCTGGCACGAAACATACTTAATTTTAGCGAAGAAGGGACACCCTTGCCACCATCAGAGTGTTAAATGAGTGATTTCACCGATACAATTGGCGTAAAATCAAACTTTTTGTCTAACATTGGCTGGAATTAGTTGTTTTTTTGTATTTAGTATTAAGATTTTAATTCTTGTTGTTAGTTCACAAATTCAATAAATAAATACAAGCTAAAAAAAAAAAGAGCTTGTAAACACACTGAAAAAAAGTTTGTGCGCATAGAACAAACAAAATGTCCATTTGAAAAAAATTTCAAGTAACTTCGCAATATTTCAATCGATTTCCGAAATTCTTTCGTTCTTGGGAAAGGATATACCAAAGGCCTGAAAATAAAAAAAAATCCTTTTTTGGATATCAGATTATTATAATGCCCGTCCGAAAAATGAACTTCTGATTAACTCAGCCATTTAATTATATAAACCAATTTTCAATATTCATTCTTCTTCTACAAGAGTTGAATAAAAGTTTTTGGAGAGGGGGACGACAAAACCGAAAAGTACGAGTAAATGTTTGATATAGTTTGCTATTTAAAAACCAATTTTCAATATACTTTCTTATTGCAAGAGTTTGTTAACGACCTGAAAATAAATAAGTTTTGGACAGACAAAATGTCTGCCCGAAAAAATAATTTTGGAATAACTCTGATTTTGAAAACTCTTTTATTGTTTAAAAAGTACTGCTTGCACTTGGATCCCATTATATATATATTTAAAGAATATGTCTAATACATTATGATTTTCTTTCGAAATGGTTTGTGAACTAGCTGAAAATACAAAAAGAATCGGATTTTGGAGGAAGTAACTTGAAAATTCTTTTTTCTATTGGAAATCGGACAAAGATTTTGTTTGTTCGAACTAAGCAGTGATTCATGTATTCGATGGTTTAATTTTATTGTTCATGTGCAACCAAACACTGGTATAAGAAAATATTATTTTAGCATTGATTGACGAAATTTGAGGGCAATTTCATAGACACTAAAAACGTGACATAAAATCTTGAAGAATTTCTCAATTCTTAAAAGCTAACAGGGAAACTGAAAGTTGGCGTTCCAGTTTTATTAGCCGAAACCTTAAAGCTTTAACACTTTGTAGTACAATAAAAAATTATAGCGAAATAGAAGAATAATTCAATCCGATTTACAATTCCAGTCGAAAACCCAGAGTTGCTTCAAAACCTTCACGTTTGTGTAAAGAATTGCAAAAAAAAAAAAACGCTGTGTACCCAGATTTATTGAATTTAAGTATTACCATTATAAATGTGAATTTAAGTAGTACTACTCCAAATGTGACATAACATAAACTTTAATCAGGGCTGGGCAGTATTTGAAATACAAATACGTATTTTGTATCTGTATTTCAAATACCCAATTTGAAAGTATTTAGTATTTTGTATTTCAAATACATAACTTAAAAGTATTTTGTATCTTGTATTTCAATATGGCTTAAAAATACATTTTTACAAAATATATTTATTTATTATAAGCTCAAAAAAAATTTTTTTCACACAAAAGCCAAAATTGCTAGAAACTGCGACCACTAAAATGATTATTATTTTGCAATACCGCAATGCAGCTTTCAATTGCCTTGTCCAGAGCAAATACATTTTACACTAATCAGGTAATATCAATAGGAATTTTCACATATTCGCCACCAGCTTTTTCCCAACACTTTGTATTATATACAGGGAAATAATTTTTATTATGAAAACTTTTGCCTACCTTAATGTCTGTGAGAACCAGATTATATCGATTGCAAATACATATAATAATTTGAGGTATTTCAGTTGTATTTTAACAAAACTAATGGAGAGCTTAGAAAGGACATATAACGACACCTGAAGCAAATAGAGCCATAGTTTCAAAATACACTGGTCACCAGAAATCATCTCATTAAAAGAGAGACAACGAATTTAAGACCTTGCAATAGATACCTTAGAGAAAGATTACAAAATACGTGAAACCGAACATGGATGCAATAGAAGAAGTAGTAGTTGCAGTAAAGGTGATGAAAATTTTATTGTTTTTATGCATTTATAGAATTTGGCAGCAGGTTCCGCAGAACCTGTAGAAATATGTTTTTCCTCCGCAGATTTTATTCACTCCCCAACAAGAGGTTGTTTGTCGGATGACTTATTAAATTATCTTGTTTTATTAAAGGAAATACTTGTTTTGCCGAATGAATCTTTTATTTGCTATCTGTTAAATCCTAAATATTATTAATTTCCCAGTTGGCGAGTTTAGAACAATCATATGAATATACACACGTATGTCACACGTGTAAAATGCATAGAATGTTAAATATATATAAAAAAAAAATATAATATTACACAGCTTTATGTCTAGATTTGTATACATAATAAGTATATATGCAGTTGTAAGTATGAACATATATGTATATTGTCGCCTAAAAAGAAAAAGAGCATATTAATTTGTTAAATTTTTGTTGAACTTTTATAATTTTTTAAATTAAAAATTGTTTGATTTGTAATTACATATGTACAACAGGTTTTTAGTTCAAGTTTTTCCTTTCTTAATTTTTTCTTAAGAGGGATTTTTTACAATACAAATTTGCTGTGATCAATAATTATTGATTGAAGAAGACAAGAAAAATAATAATCAAATCTGTAGCTGGGGGACAACTAGCTGTTTCGTAGTCGCTACACTACTCATCAGCACCCATTGGGATTTAAACTCGGGTCATGACGTATCATGATCGGTTGCTTTAACCCCTCAGCCACCGACCATTTAATTATTTTCTATCTATATTCATCTCATATTGAATCACATATGCATTTTGTTAATTGCCCACATTGTTTGTACAACGTTTGCTGTCTCAGAACTAGCGGTATGTATTTTAATTATTAACATACATATTTTTGTATTTTAAAAAATATGACAAAAAAATTCTAGTCTAGTCTAGTTATTATCAATAATACAACTATCCACAATTTTTAATAGGCTTTCAATACTTTGCCAGTTACGCCCTTTTAAGTTGTATGTGACAATATGTAACTTAGTTTAAGTGCATATATAAAATAAAATATTTATCTAAAACCAGAGTGGTATATTCTTATGATATCAAAAGACAAAAAATATTTGTAGTTTTTAGTTGTATTTTGTATTTAAAATACACAGCTGGAAAGTATTTTGTATTTTGTATTTAAAATACACAACTTGAAAGTATTTTATATCTTGTATTTGAAATACACAACTGGGAAGTATTTTGTATCTTGTATTTGAAATACTTAAAGTGAGTATTTTGCCCAGCCCTGACTTTAATAACACAAAACACAACCGTTATTATAAAATTTCGTGAATTGGATTTTTTCAATTTGCAATTCTTTGTGCAAGGACATTTAAAATGTTGACTGTGGCGTTTGGCGAGCCCACTATGAGCAAAACACAAGTTCAATTGTGGTATAACTGCTTTAAGGTAGGCCGAGAAGATGTCAATGACGATGCTCGTCCTGGTCTCCCGAGCACGTCAATAACCGATGAAAATATTGAAGCAGTCAAGAAAATGATTTTGGATAATTGGCAGTGAACATTGTTTCGAAATTGCCAAATTTTGAGCAAAAACAACGTAGCATGGATATCGCCCAGGAGCTGTTGAACATCGTCAATGGCGATCTAGATTTCCCCAAAATGGTCCGAAATTGAGTTCTCCCAGAATGTGTACAATACGCGTTATCAGAGATCTGCACCGGTGCACCGCAACCATAAGTACACCGGTTGTTTACCCAACCATTTTTCACATCCGAGTATTTTAAACACTTTTAAAAATTTATATGGTGGTATTTACATCTGTCGTTCGTTTGTGAATTCTTGATACATCAAAAATATATCCAATGATTTTCGTACCTTGTGTATTTTTTACGAATAAAAAAAAAAAAACGACCATAAAAAAAGGTGCTGTTGCTACTAAAGCTTAGTAAGAGAAATATTTTGAGTATTTTCTATTTTCGTTTCTTGATACATACATGACGTCGTCACAAAATCAACTTGTAAAATCAACACTCTCTACAAATTCTCTTATTGTGTGTATGCGTCATCTTTTATTTAACTTGAGCTGAAAACGCGGCTGCCAGATTTAATATTTTACAACCATGTTGACGATTTTGAAAGTAACATACTTCAGCTTTTGCCGAAAAATTTGAAACGAAGATTCAGTTAAAACTAAATTTTTCCCACAATTGGTTATATGTACGTGTAACTGTGCATATATTGTGGTTATGAATTAAAACTAAGGAATAAAAATTATTAGAAATGAAGGAACATAGAATAAAAGAAATCTGATGAAAATTTGCATCTTAAAACATCTATTTTTTTTTGAGTAAAAGTTATTAATTTTACCGGCTTTGTACTCAATACCTATGTTAAAATAAAATATGTGTATATATTTTCTTCAAAAGACGATCTACAAACATTATGATTTTTAAAACCTTCTGTAAACAGCACGCTTAGTAAGAATACATTTACCGAGTGTGAGTGAGTAAATACATGAAACTGAACACACACACTTCTATGGTTAAGGTAAATGTGTGACTGCAAATTCTTATTTTTTCGTTTTTAAAAAGAAGTACGAATTCGATTGCCGAATGTGGAAAAATAATTGAGAAACCAATTTAAGCAGTCACCACATACAAACTTGATTGTGAGTGTTGACAGGCGCAAGCTCTAATAAGTAGAAAACATACCTGTGCAAAAAATATGCGGTGGCTAATCACACCGCAACTCGATTTAAGACGAGTGTAGTTAGATGATTAACAAATACACCGGTTGCAGATCTCTGCACGTTATATTTATATTGTATTTGTGATCTATCAATTGAAACTTCATTCATTAGTTGCAAAAGATCTGCTAAATAATTATTCAATAACACTTCATTATCCTAAATTAGTAGCAAAATTGCAGTAACGAACAAAAAGTCCATAACGGAGAATTATCCTATTAACATATACGACAGTTTTAATAAAAAAGTGGAACTCTACTGTAAGAAACCAGTGGTGATGGTTGAGTTTCTTTAAGCGCTGATGTTCTTAGTGGGTTTCGGCGTACCAACTCACTAAGCCTTGTCTTCCATTGGTTGCTGGGGAATAGCATACAGGAGGGATTAGAAGGCCCAAACAAGGAATTACTTATATGGCTACAAATATATGGCAGGAATTGCTACATGTGTGCGCCTGGTAAGCCACTCGGGGGAACTGGTGAATGGTGAATAATTTACTCTGTAGAACTGGTATATCAGCAGATAAGGCCGTAATGGCAGGTACTGATGTTAATCTTTTTCACTACCGTATACTTTACTGATACAGAAAAAATAAAGAAACGAAAAATACACTCCGTTTTACAATCAACATTTCAAAATTGCTAAAGCACAAGACTATTTGCACAAGAGAAGAGCAGCCCAATCTCATAACTGAATAACAAATGAAGAGAGAATAAAAAAATGTAACGTCTTCATTATAATGAACACAATATTTGAACGGAAGGATACAAATAAACAGAAAACTGGGACTTCTGTAGCAGGCAACAATTATAAAAAAAACATAATTTTTTCTTCAAATAGAGTTTTCTGTTACCGTGTATTCAACAAACTGGTATGTCAATGATTGCGAGTGAGTTCATTTTTCCACCTGAGTTCAGAATGATAAACAATACAATACACCAGAGATGTTGAAGTTGTGTACTTTGTAATTGAATTTTCTTCATCGACTGAAAGTCTTATGAGTGTAATGCAACATTAGGGAAATTTTTCTAAACAAATGCTAAAGTTATCAATTTGGAGCAACAAAATGTATTTTGCGCATAAAACAAAATGTTAAAATTTCAAAAATATATGTTAATAAGTGATGCACATCCTATACAACATGTGTTTCAAAAGCTTAACGCATTAAACACATTTGCCACACCAGACTACATGCACACACGACAACAAATGCCGCTGGCTACAAATATAGCCCTGTATCCAGTTATTTAATTATTTTGGAAGCGGCAGCTACATAATAAAAAGCTCACATTGTTTATTTTATTTTTTTTATTTTATCATTTTAATTTTTTTTTTTTTTTTTGAGAAGCTTTTGTAGTTCGGCAGACCTAAATTATACAAAATTTACACTTCCTTTTTATCACTCTTTATTACTTTTACTTAAAATCTAGCAATCATATGTGTATACAAAAATTAAATTTAAATACTTTGCAAGCGTAATTACTCGCTGCTTATATAAGCAAAAACCCTAACACATTGTAATTTTTAAATAGCACACAACAAGTACTGGGCTCACTTTCAAGTGATTTCGATAGCAAGTGGCTTTTCACTTACATGCAAAAAGCAACAAACACAGTTGCCCATATTTCATTTAAATTTTAAGGAGTGTTTTTTAAAGAAAAATTTTTAAAATTTTAATATTCTGCCATATGCAGTTAGGCCGCCTGTACCTTTGAGACTTGGTTTTTAAGATGTCGAAAACGCAATAAATAAAGTAAACTCCAGAAAATTCCCATGAAATTACTGGTAAAATGCTTGTGCAGTCACCTCGCAAGAAAAATTCTTCTTTTTATACCCTTCACAAAAATGTAAAGGGTATATTCATATAAGTTTGTGATTCCTTTTGTAATTTCTACAATTTTCATTTGCGACCCTATAAAGTATATACATTCTGTATCAGAATTAATTGAAAAGTCGATTAAGCGATGTCCGTCTGTCCACCGTTGAAATACCGTTTCTGAGAAAACCAATTGACTTAGAAACTTTTCTCTTTCACCATTCTATTGAAATTCAGTAATATTGATTCACATATAGCTGAGATATATCCAAAATTCCGAAAAAACCAATTTGTTTTGCAATTTTGTATGGAAATTTAAAAAAAAAACATGGTGACTAAAAAACAAAATTTTTTCAGATATTGGTCAATATATACCCGAGATATAGCCCAAATCAGGTTTTTCATGAAAATGCCGCGTAAGCGAACTGAAACAACTTTTTTGTTCTCAAAAGCAGTTCTGGTAATGAAATAAGGTTATATAAATATGGAAAATGAAAATTTCCGATATCGGTCCATATATACCCGAGATATAGCCTAAACCGGGGTTTTCATAAAAACGTCGCGTAAGCGAACTTAAACAACTTTTTTTTTTTTGCTTAAAAGCAGTTCTGGTAGTAAAATCAGGTTATATAAATACTGGGTGGCCCAGAAAGACCGAAGTGGTGTGAATTCCTTATAACTTTTTTATTATAATTTTTTTTTTCTTTTCTTTTCAGTATTTTGTAAAGAAGACTTGGATAATTTATAATGGAGCAATACACAATTGAACAACGTGCCCAAATTGTTGAAATTCATAACTTTTCATAATTCATAACATAATATTCATAACTTAATAATGAGTGACGAAGCCCATTTTCAATTAAATGGGTTCGTTAACAAGCAAAACTGTAGGATATGGGCTACGGAAAACCCGAGAGTACTTCATCAACGACAATTGCACCCAGTTAAGTGTACCGTTTGGTGCGGTGTTTCTTCAGAAAGGATCATTGGCCCATTTTTTTTTGAAAATGAACAAGGTGTCGCCATTTCCGTCAATGGTGATCGATATCGGGCCATGTTGCAAAATTTTGTAAGGCCAGCCGTGGAAAACCATCCGCAAATATGGTTCTAACAGGATGGAGCCACAGCGCACACTGCGAGGGCCACAATGACTGTTTTACGCGACATCTTTGGTGAAAGAATAATTTCTCGTAACAGCAATTTTAATTGGCCTCCGCGTTCCCCGGATTTAACCGCTCCAGACTGTTTTCTTTGGGGCTATTTAAAAGGAAAAGTTTATGTTAATAAGCCTAGGACTATTGAGGAGTTAAAAACCAATATTCGAGAAGAAATTAACAACATACCACCGGAAGTTTTGCGAAAGGTCACGGAAAATGTGTTGGAAAGAGCACATTTGTGCGAAGCAGAATATGGCCACCACTTGCGGGATATCATTTTTAATAACTAATCCAAAAATATTCCCCATAAATTTAATGTAATTAAAAAAAAAAAATTAAAAAAATATCTCTTAAATAAAAAGTTATAAGCAATTCACACCACTTCGGTCTTTCTGGGCCACCCTGTATAAAAAATGAACATTTCCGATATCGGTCCATATATACTCGAGATATAGCCCAGACCAGGTTTTTCATGAAAATGCTTAAACAACTTTTTTTGGTCAAAAGCAGTTTTGGTAATGAAATAATTTTATATATTATGGAAAATTAAAATTTCCGATATCGTTCCATATATACCCGAGATATACCATTTTCCATTACCATTTTTTATTTTACTGAAAAGCAATTCTTGTTATAAAAGAAGGTTACTAAAATACAGAAAATAGAAAATTCCGATATCGGTTCAAATATAACCGAGAATATTTAGGTCACGTTTTTAAATATACTATACATATACGTGACTATCGTGAAGGGTATTTTAGATTCGGCCCAGCCGAATATACTACACTCTTACTTGTTACTTTTAACGCTATTTTGCGTCTAGAGTATTATCCTACACAGTGGAGAGTGTCTACGATTACTAATATACCCAAGCCAGGGAAGGTTCCCACTAAATTAGAGTTATATAGACCAATAAGTCTACTGCCAACAATTTCAAAACCGTTCGAAAAATTTTTAATGGCGAAGTTGACTCCTATACTGAATGATTTAGGGTATATCCCGAGTCATCAATTCGGCTTTCAGTCTCGCAGCACACAGCACCATAGAAGAAACGCACATATTAGTAAATGTCACAAGAAATACTTTTGAGGGCAAGAAGTATTGCTCAGCTCTTGACAAAGTGTGGCACGCCAGTTTAATGCAAAAGATAAAAATTGAACTTTCCTGCAATCACTTACAAGCTTTTGGAAAGCTACTAATGCGGCCGAAATATAAATTTTATCAGCCAATCGAGGCAGGAGCTTCCCAAGGTAGCATACTGGTACCTTCTTTATATTTGATTTATGCCTCCAATTACCAAGGAGATCCGAAGTTCACACTTCAACTTTTGCAGTTGACGCTTTCTGCAGCGTCCATGAAAACCATCTTTACGAAATTTGCAGAAGTATGTTTCAATATTAGAGAAATTACTAACTTTGGAAAATCAAAGTTAATGAACAAAAATTTACTCATGTTACATTCACACTACGTAAAAAAACATGTTCGCCTATCCGAATCAACAACTCTGCCGCAACATAAGTCAAGTACCTTGGTGTTCACCTCGACCGTAGGCTAACGTGGAAGTCTCACATTGAAGCAAAAGTCACACAGTTATAACTGTAGGCAGCGTATTTAAATTGACTTATGGGCAGAAATTCTAACTTGAAGTTGGATTGCAAACTTTTGTTATACAATGCAATTCTAAATCCTATATGGTGTTATGGAATTTAATTGTGGCGCTCCGTCTCAGCGTCAATCATTGCAAAAATTCAAAAGCGACAAAACCAAATTCTTCGTACGATTGCTGCAGCTCCGTGGTACGTAAAAAACTCACGAATTCATAAAGATCTCTGT
Source organism: Thecocarcelia acutangulata (assembly GCA_914767995.1). Taxonomy (NCBI): domain Eukaryota; kingdom Metazoa; phylum Arthropoda; class Insecta; order Diptera; family Tachinidae; genus Thecocarcelia; species Thecocarcelia acutangulata. The sequence goes on along the minus strand of OU612094.1, from coordinate 126,073,422 downwards.
GTGCCTCTTGTAAAAGACGAATTCTCTAAGTATGCGACAAGGTATATCAGCAAACTGGAACTTCACCCAAACTCTCTGGCACGAAACATACTTAATTTTAGCGGTCGCACTCGGTTGAGAAGAAGGGATACTCTTGCCACCATCAGAGCGTTAAATAAGTGATTTAACCGATATAATTGGCGCAAAATAAAACTTTTTTGTCTAGCATTGGCTGGACTTATTTTATTTTATCTTATGTTTGTAAAGATTCCATACACAAATAAAAGCTAAAAAAATGTATATTATTAGTTTATATTCAGTTAATTCATATTGTGAAAATGTTATATACATAATACCTATAACTCCTCTATAATGCTGCTATGCTTAAACTTTGGCAGCACAGATATTAAAAGCGCACAAATGTACAACGTTTGCCTTCGACGACATTTTGAAAATGATCATTCATTTGGGTAGTATATGAATGTTAATTTTTTTTTTTTTTCGATACAAAAATTGTTAATATGTACACGTAAATTAACAAATTACATGGATATATAAAAACAGTGTTAGGCAAACTCACAAATCTTGAAAAATAAAAACACCTGTTTGTTGTATTTCAGTGGTGCCAAGATTTATTTGTATTTTCAAAAGATGAAAATTATATTACGTTGCAATTATAAGCAAACTAAATTGATGTGAGGAAATTATTTGGAAGAGTTTCCAATATTTTTTAAGTAATTTTCATATTATTGAATTTTCCAAATCTGTATTGTTTGATTATGTTTTATTAAAGAAAAAATCAAACTTTTTGTTCATTGACATAATTATGAAGCATGGTGACAACAAAGGCATAAAAATTTTTTCCCGACATCGGTTCATGTATATATATATATTCGAGATACAGCCTAAGCCGGTTTTACAAGGAAATGTCGCGTAAACGAACTTAAAATTTTTTTTTACTTAAAATCAATTCTGGTATTAGAAGGACCTCCCCCTAAATACAAAAAATGATTCTGATATCGGAAAAAAGAAGTTACTAAAACACAAAAAATAATATCTAATATCGGTCCATATATAGCCTAAGCGGGTTTTTATGCAAGATTACCTTTTAGGCATGACGATTACAAGGCGAAATATTTCGTTCAATTTTGTACTATATACTATATAGTTACATGACTATCGTGAAGGGTATTTTAGATTCGGCCCAGCCGAATATACTACACTCTTACTTGTTTTTCTTGCCTTCTTCATTAAAAAATTACTGAGCGCAGCAACTTTGTATTTAAAAAAATCCTTCTTAAAAAACTTAAGAAAAGAAAAACTTGAACTAAAACCCGATGTACAAGAGCACAAAAACCAAAAATTTAATTGTTAATTAAAGTAGTGCTAAAAATTACGAAAGTTTATTAATATACAAATACATACAGTTAAAACAGACTTGAATGAATTTGAAACAGATAATACCTTCCAAATAACGGAAACCTATATAAATATAATTGTGATAAAAAAGTAACAGCTGATGGAGTAGTAAACCGAGAACACGCTAGCTGAGTGTTTTAATCAGCCATGCAAAGATAACATGTTTATCAATTTCTCGAGTTCGGGACCGAATAGAAGCTGATGCACAGTGTCGTGGCCACAAAGTAGCTAGTTATACTAGTCTTAAGACGTTTCCTTCTTAAGAAAAAAAAATCTTAAGAAAGAAAAAACTTGAACAAAAGCTAAAAATCTAATTTAAAAAAATTATAAAGTTCAAGAAAATTTGAAAAAATTAATATTTACATCTCTGGGTACGGAGAAGTATTAAAATACAAATATATTTATGTTAATAACTAAAAAAAAATATCGCTTACTTAGATACGGCACACGCTGTACAAAGACAGCAATTAACAAAATACGTATATGATTCAATATGAGATGAATATAGACCGAATATAACTCAATGACTTGGTGGCTGAGTGGTTAAGGTAGCAGATCATGATACATTATGACTCGACTTCAAATCCCAATGGGTGCTGATGAGTAGTGTAGCTGCTACTAAAGATTTGATTATTATTTTTCTTGTCTTGTTCAATCAAAAAGCAAATTTGTATTGTAAAAAAATCCTTCTTAAGAAAAAACTTAAGAAAGAAAAAACTTGATAAAACCCAACAAAAGTACAAACAAAAAATCTAATTTAAAAATTATGAAGTTCAACAAAAATTCAGTAAATAAATTTTTTTTTTAATTTTTTTGTACTGCTGAATACGGGTTTCATATTTTTGAAAGAAGTAAAAATAAGTCGCTGGACACGGGGATAATGAAAAAAAAAAAATAAATAAAAATTATTATGCCAAATTTTATGGTATAATAAAGGCTACGGTAGAATGAGTAAATTTGTATTTCTAACAAGACTGCCTTATACCTTTCAAGCTTCAAATTATCAACTTAAGCAGCATCATGCAGTGTTACGCTTGTAAGTTTTATATAAGTTCAACTTTCTTTTATTTGCGTAGCAATTTTGGCAGTTAACGTATTCACAATGCATTTGTATTCACTACAAATATACTCGTATACGTATTTACTACATTCATTAAAAATATTTGTACTTTGGTGTTTTCGATCATCTCAACTGAAAGCTTTTTTTTAACTATTGGTATTGGTAAATTCATAAATAGAAACAGTAGAGAAGGGAAATATTTACGAAAAGACAACAAATCAACAACTGCTCTACAAACGTAAATTACCCCGAAAGAACGTGACTTTTGGTCGAAAACGTGCAGGTCACGTTTAATTTTTTGATAAAAGCATACAGCAATATAAATCAGCAACAACAAAAACTACATTACATAACTAAAACAAAATGCATGCAGAAGAACCTACTCCATATTTTCCATGCGCTTTGCTGTTATCTTAATGTTTTTATATGGGTTTCTTCTGTTCGTTTTTGCGGCTGTTGGAGAATAATGTGGGAGTGTAAGTGTTACAGACTGAGCTGCCAGACAAAATATGTATGTTCGTTCTTGTATAATAATTTGAGTTTTCTTTAATGCGAAATTCGAATAAACCATTTTGAAAAACAAAATAAATTTATTTGGCCATGTGGAATAAAATTCTCCAACCTGTTCGTGCTAAAAAGTAAGCACGATTTACTTATAAAGTCGGAATTTCCAGTATGCAAGTCTTATTACCACTTAGATAAAGGGCTGAGGCACTTTACCTTATCAGGTAAATCACGCACTTTTTTCCACATTTTGGTGCGTTCTGAAATTTCAACGTTGACAATGCTGATGACAACATATAAAATTTTACACAAACAAAACCTTATGAGGTTTTGTATTGTAATACTACAACTCCTAATGCTGTCACCTAGCAATTGTACCATGCCTTTTTCATTAGCATCATACGCAAATTAATTTTCTAGTTCCTTAAATTTAAAAAAAAAAAAAAAATTCGTCAGCCGTAAGACTGACCGTTTATTTTCATTCTAATTACTCCTAAAACTAAACTTTACAGAAAGCATTTCTTATTTCTATGGAGCAAAAAGTATGATTTGTGTTTTTATGTAATTCGACCATTTGCAAGTGCAGTAAACATTTTCGTCAAGCAGACATATCGTCAATATAATTTGTAGGAAAGAATTTTGTTTTTTTTAATAGAAATGAAGACTTCATTTCTTGGCTGAATTTTCCACCGAAAATAATCAACTGCTTTAGAGGTTTTCCTCTGTTTGCCTATTTTGTTCTCCCTATCGCACTACTTTACTGTTATATATAAAATCTCATCGACCATCATACACAATTTTTTGTACAACAATTACTGTAAAACTAAGCATTTCTTAAAATTTCCTTACTCCAAATCTTCACTGGTATCTATAAACAACTGCTTAATAACTATAAAGAGATGTTCGTTTGAATTACCTATATCGAAGTTCAACTGTATTTTACTCACAACTGTGTTACATCACACACTACTTTAAAAGTCTTATTTAATATATAAATCAGATAAGGAATGATTTTTATATTATTTATTTCACCTCATTCGACATTCAGTTTAAAACCCATTTCTTTTCAATGTTTAAATTTGGCTTATCCAACAGTTGCAACCAACACAGTCCTTGTTGTTAAGTGTATGAAAGTAAAGGAAACAACCCATACATATACAAGTAGGTTTGTGTGTATTAATACCAAGAAAACTTCTTCTTTGTTTAAATAATTACAGCTTTAAGGAACTTTTCCAAAAAAGAAATAAATAATTCTATTTTTTAACTTTTACAGCTTTTCTTCTTTAAACTTATTGCCAGAAGTCTCTATAAATAGTGTAAAGTGTAATGAAATTTCGTTAATGTATTGTTTATTTAAAACCTAACTTTAGAAAACGTGTTGAGAAAATTAAGGTAAAACGATTTAATTAAATATTATTGCTTGCATCGAAATGTTTTGTGCCCAGCAAAAGCAAATCTCTGGTGTCTGGCTCAATAAAATCAGTTCTTAAAAAAATAAATATAGGTGTGTTCATCTACTTTACTAGTAAAAACTAGTAACGAGAGAGTAACAAGAAATTTTGCAAAATTACTCTCAAAAATGTGAAATGAACACTTTTCTAGCTAAAATTTGCAAGTTAGAGTAGTGTTGTATAGGTATATATGAGTAGTACTTAATAACTACTCTTATATTTTTTGGACAAATTATACATATGTATATTGTTATAAAAAGAGCGTGGTTGTGGTCATTTATATTCAGCATTGTCGTGGCTGGCGTTTTTTGAGTACGGCATGTAACAGAATAAAGAAAAGTTTTACAATTTTATTTAATCTAGTACTAAACGTAGTCGAAATACGCTAAATGCAGGGTGATTAGCTACTTTTGAATAAAATATCTATTTTTAATTAGGGGCGCTTACCCCATACACGTTTCAACTCAATTGGTTAGGTAGGCAGGCCGCTGGATTTTCAAAAAGTACCTGGATTCTCCAGCTCACTTGGGTTCTGAAAGATCGTTCCCTTTGCGATAAACTCAATTGGGCACTGAGTCGGTTGAAAAAACTTAAGAAAGGAAAAAACTTGAACTATAATCTGTTGTACAAATGTACAAACCAAAAATTTAATTTAAAAATTATAAAGTTCAACAAAAATTCAATAAATTATTGTCCAAATTTATATTTGTAATTTTTTGTAAAGAAAATGTGAAATAATTTTAAAATTGTCTTTAATTTCATTGAATCTGATAGTTGGATGAAAATCTTCCAATTCAGTTTATGAAGTGAGTTGCCAAGAACCAATTCAATTGAAAGACTCAATTCACAATTGAATTGAAACGTGTATTTATACATTATAACTGCCTGCCTACACATAGCATTTTTATTTCTTCAATTTAATTTCAAAGTGTAAGTACCGAGTAGCTAGGTACTCATAATATTTACAACACTAAGAATAACATCTAGTTTGTAAAAAATAAAGAAACAAAAAACAGAAATATTTTAGAGGTTAAAATTAGATAAATGTTAATATAATTATAGATGGAAGGATCCAAGTGTGAATTTAATTGCTCCCCTAGAAGCTTTAAACACATTCAAGCAAGTAAATTTGCCGGAACATCATTTGCCACTGATGTGCCAGATACTGTGTTGTTTAGTTTATTTCCCTTAGACTTCTTATTTTATCAAAAAGATTACAAAAATACATTTGTAATCATTTTAATACTTTTAATCGGCTTAAAAGTTTACATACAATTACAATTTCTTAAATTTTTCAAAATGTTTTAATTTTTAACTTAATTTAGAAATACTGTTTTGTAAACACAAAAGCAAAACAGCTGATTGAATAATTATTGCATGTAAAAATTTTACTTGTAAAAACTTGCAAGAATTTTTATGGCTCTCAATTTTTTACGCTCTTTTGACGCTCTCTCGTTGCAAATTTTTTGGGTTAATGAACGCTTTCTAGTAACAATTATTACAAATTTGTAAAAGTTTTCAGTAAATGAACACAACTTATATAAAAAATTTAACAAAAAAAAAAAAAAAAAAAAAAAAAACAGTTGAAGAAGCTTTGGTAAAAAATTCGATTGTTTACTCAGTAAATTAACTAACTACTTTTTCGGAATAAAGTAAAAACTTGCGGTTAATTACATATTCTCTTTAACCCTAAAATGGCAGTCAAATACAACTAATTGGAAAATAAGATTTTGCGAGCAAAATCATCATATAATACAAGTATTTAAATCTGTCAAAAATGTGTGTAAAATTAAGAAAATCTTACCGTGTAAAAACAATATGTATTCAGTAGAAGAGAAATTCAAATGCAAAAATTGACAAACGGTCGGTAAATCTTGGTTTTCTAAACAATTTTAGAAAACTCTGTGTTCTCATCACATCAGCGGTGTATTTTTTTAAATTAGCATTGGCAGCACTTCAAGCATTTTACAATTGCAGTTCTAGAATATTTCATTTTGTTTTTGTAAATATTGTAGAATTGTAACCATCAGTAAATTTATTATACTTTTATAATAATACTTTGATTTTACTTATCCCACGAGTGTAAACGTAAAAAATACTTATAACACATTTTATTCTTTTTTTTTAAGTACAGCGATAATTTCGTAGTATTTAGCTCCTACAAAATCTAAATATCTTGTATTACCATGTAAACGTGCCTTAAGCGGTACAACACATCTTTCTGGCTTTGTTAATAATCGCTTTAAGGGTTATACTACTGTTTGACGTGGATTTTAGGCTGGAAGAATAAGTGGACTATACTCTTTTGGAAATGAGGCCGATCAGGCAGTGTGGCTCCACATTGCGACGTTCTTTCTGTCGCAATTAGATGATATTGATGTGGCCAATATGCGGATTCAACAAGACGGTGAGTGACATTTTCAGGTCGTGTACTCCCTTGTTTTAGTGATCAGAATTGGCTCCCTAGATCCCTACAAAAAAGTATATGTTTTTTTATATCGTTACTCGTCAGATAATCAACAGAAAATTCTTTTTGGGATTGTATATTGAGCACAAGCAATTCATGCTAGCTGGGAAGTTTCCAGAGATACAAACATACAAGTGAAACTAACGTAGACGTGTTTAGAATGGTCTGCCATATAGATACCAGCTTTTGAGCCACTAAAGACCGGCAGGAAGCCAATGCGCAGCACAAACAGCAAATAGTGCCAAAAAAAGCTGAATATAACTGAGTACAACCGGGTCTAAACTGACCGTTAAAAGTTCAGATACACGTTTCGCGGCAAAAACTCGCACCGAATATGAAAAGCCCGTTCCGAACTGGTTTGTGTGTATGTGTTTTCTTTTTTTGTGAATTCCCAAAATCTGCTTCAGGAATCCCTAAAATTCTCTAATTTCATTGAAAATAGTCTCATAAGCAATACTGCAAGTTACATTCAAGCTTCGAATTATAGAATGTTATATTCACAAAAGTACATTCTGTATACAACAAGGGTTGAGCAAATTATAAACATACGAACAACCACTCATATAAGTGGAGTTTATAAGCATGTTAAAAATTACATGTAATGGAATTATGATTCCATATAAAAGAAAAAGTTCACTGAGTAGTCGAAGGAATTTTGTTTGCTATGGCAAGGAATGCCGCAGAGATATTTATATATTTATTTATTGACAACTTCAATTCATTTGCACAGGACATTTCAGGTCACGTATGTAGTTTTGGATAATTTATTAAAATATTTATGTATGACAATTTAAAATTCAGCATCTGCCATTGATGATTAACATAGACAGCGATTTTCACAATGAATTAACTGGAAGTTCGCCACCGAGTATTTTTGTATATACATGTACTGAATTCCATGCTGTAATATGAGACTAAAAATATTGTACGTGGGACATTGAAAAAAATATGTATATGTAAAGCAAAAATCAAATTCAACCAACTCACACCTTTAATCAACCAGCTCGTACGACTTCTTCTTCACGACTGCCCTTGTGCCTTAACTCTTTTCGTTATCTCAGCTTACTCTTTACATATATAGGGTGTTTTTTTAAGCCCGATAGAACTTGAAATTGTAAAAAATAACACAAAAAATTAAATTGTAATCAAAATTTTTTTTTATTCGAAAGATCAATACGTGACATTAACATTTGAAAATGATTTCGGGCATATGGGCACCGCGGCTGTTCTTGACGAAGCGCATTCTGGACGTCCAATTTTGGGCCACTTTTTCGAGCACTGCTGGCCGTATGTCACGAACAACACGAACAATGCTGGCCTCCAAGGCGTCAATTGTTGCTGGTTTATCAGCATAAACCAGTGACTTCAAGTAGCCCCACAGGAAATAATCGAGAGGTGTCAAATCGCACGACCTTGGAGGCCAATTGACAGGTCCATTTCTCGAAATCAACTTATCGCCAAATTTTGATTTCAGTAAGTCGATGGTTGCGTTCGCCGTATGGCACGTAGCGCCATCCTGTTGAAACCACATCTCCTCCGGATCAATGTCATCCATATTTTCAAACAAAAAATCATTGATCATGGTGCGGTAACGATCTCCATTGACCGTAACGCGAGCTCCGGCCTCATTTTTGAAGAAATAAGGTCCGATGATGCCACCAGCATGAAAACCGCACCAAACAGTGCATTTTTCTGGATGTAATGGAGTCTGTAGGGTCTCTTGTGGATTGGTCTCACTCCATATGCGGCAATTTTGCTTATTAACAAACCCGTTAAGCCAAAAATGCGCCTCATCGCTGAACACAATTTTGCGATAAAACAACGACGACTGATTTTCAAAGTAAATTTGGATAATTTCGTAGCGTTGTTCAAGCGTGAGTCTATTCATGATGATTTGTCAGAGTATACTGAAACAAATAAAAAAAATGTTTCATCAAAATTTAATTTTTTGTGTTACTTTTTACAATTTAAAGTTCTATGTAGCTTAAAAAAACACCCTATACATACATATGTATATGAATATTACATTAATAAAGTTTAAGTTCTTCTACAGTAATTCATTTAATAGCAATAAACAGCTTTCGTTAATTGCAGATCGCTATTTAAAGATAAGGGTGGAATAGCTCTTATTGTAATGCTTGTGGCTTTTTGTGATTGCCTTAGCATAAATAATACCAGTTTTTGTTCGGCAATAGCCAAATTGTAACAGAACGAATCATAAATCAAACTGGTGATATCGTAGTTCAGGAATCAAATTATGTTATTGTATTTGTAAATGAATCATATTCAATATGGTTTAGTTTTTGTTTTGCCGCTGCTTCGACAAAATACTCTAAGGAACAGAACATATAAATCATGACATATAAATAAAATGCAAACACTGGGGCCGGTGGCCAAAAACATACAAACAATGGTACATATTATACTTACTACTTCGGTGTTTATTTAAACAAATATAAGCCACAAGAAATTTACTTTTAATTGTTTTACAAAAGCTGAAAATTTTTTACAATAAGAGAATGTAAGAATGTATGTAGTTATTCATATTATGAAACACAAAAACGTCGCGACATAAGGATTAAGAAGTAGGTGGTTTAGTGTAAACTTAAAATTCAACTAAAATAATATCATGTTATTTATTGGTATGCAAAGCTACCTTTAAAAAAAATCGTGATAAACGAATTTTAGCTTCCCTATATGAAAAAAAAATCAAACAAAACATTTTACAACAATTGAAGGATAGGAATTGAGAAGTTTAAAGGACTTTTTTTATGTATTTTTTTTACATATAACTAGGTTCTAGCCAAGACTTTGTCTGCGAATAACAGATACTTCCAGTACCCTAATTTGAAGTGAAACTAAAACTAAAAGCTGCTTTTATTATTAAATCACCTCTACTACTATAGACGTATTTTATTCATTTATTTGAGTAGTGTTTGTCTCTCATTCTGTACACACGTGTTTTGTTACTCCTGTCCGTATTTTCTATATATGTATGTTTGTTCATTACCTAAATTCGTATGCAACCAAATTGCACCGGAATAGGTAGCAGGCCGTATACACAGCTTGCTACCCATTCCGTTTGTTTTTTTTTTTTTCTTCTCTTTTTCACCGTTATCCGTATTTTCGATATATATGTTCACTGTCAATTTCGTATGAAATCAAAGAGCATCAAAATAGGTAGTAAGATGTGTACATGTTTTTTTTTTATTTTTTCACCGTTGTCCGTGTTTTCTCTATATATATACATATGTATGTTTATTTCTTTTCAACGCATTTCATTACCTTTTAGTGTGGAAAGTGTTGGACTAAAATTTGCTAATCTGAGCAGTGTCGAAGGTATATACACTGGGCACTGATCAGTTGTAACTAATTTAACTCCCACATTTTAAATACTGTAATAGATTTTTTTAGTCTTTCATGTTTCTTGTTATTGTTAAAGTTTAACCTCCACAAAGACTACTCCCTCTTTCCACCTTATCAATCTATTTTCCTAGCTCCAGTACAATTCATTGCATATGTAGGGGTCATCCTGGTACTGGTCCAAGATATAAAAAAAAACCACAAGATATAACATCTTATAAATAGCAGTGTTAGTAATAAGGGCAGACAATGATAATATACGTATGTATGCAAATTTAATCAAAAGTGAAAAACAAAAGTAAGAAACAGAACAGTTAGTGTTATCACTTACATAAAAGGAAAAACATGAATCACTATCGTTACTTTGCAAAAAGAAGCCAAATATGTCGTAAAAAATAGTTTACAAAAATAAATATTTTAATACTATTTTACAAAAATAATTTTTTTGTTCTATTTTAAAACTATTAGCGTTGCTTATCTTTTGAATATGATTTGGTAATACGTTCCAAAGACTAAATGCATGAATTAAATACTGGCGTTGCGATATAAGACTCCTACATTTTATTTGAATAATTTTTCTATCACGATTCGATCTAGCATATTTTATTCTTTCATAGATATATGACGGTTGTTTAGAAATAATTATTTTGTGCAGGACGGTTAGACATTTATATTTGAGTAGATTACCAAAATTGAGGTGAAATATTTGGTATGAGTATTGTGAAATGTGATCAAGACGCCGCTTTTGGAAAATATACCGTGCTATATTGTTATAAACAACATTTAGTTTACGCCTGTCTTCAGTGCCACAATTTGCAAAGATATCACAACCGTATAAAAGAGAAGTAATAAGATAAGATTGTGCTAGTAGCATACGTATGTTAAATGGGGTGGAGTCTTTGACAGTCCACAAATTCCTCAGCATACTATACACTCTACCTACAACAATGCGAATATGTGAAGACCATGTCTTCCCTAGATTGGTTACTTTAGTAACAAAGGCGATTTCGTCATTATGGATTTTAATGTGAACATTCTCAAGCATAATTTACGATTTTGAAATAAGAATACATTTAGATTTATATGAATTTATACTCAGACCATTTGCCTCAGCCCAGTTGTTAATTTTATCCTATTAACCCTGCTTGTACAAGAAGTTGGATCTTCAATTGTGCAATAGTTATTAATTTGAACATCATCAGCGTACATATCGCTCTTTTATTGCAACACAGTCATAACGCAAAAAAGCTTGTTTCGAGAAAATCACATTACAAATTTTTAGTTTCTATACAAATCTTAGAATTTTTTTTTAGAAAATATCTCCTAAAGGAAACAGTTTAAGAGTAATTTGAATAAGTTTTTGGCACAATAAAAAAGGTAGAACTGTTCACAATTCTGCATTGTTAACTCGAAAAGCTCATTTTTTGAGATATGACTATATTGCAATAAAGGAGCGATATGAATTGAACTGGTGACAGAAATGTCACCATGTACATACCAAAAATGTACATACCAAAAAGAAGGGGACCACATATCGATTATTAGTTTAGAAATAAGGTTTTCAAGCACCTTAGACAAATACGGGAGAATAGCTTTATTTTTATTATAATTTTTACTTATCAAGGTTTCTGAGCAGATAGCAGTGAATGGCTTACAAAGAAAATAATTTTCAGCTCAGTGGCTTCTTTAACCAGCAGATTCGCCGCATTAAATCAGAATATCCACTACGAGTGACTGCTTGGTTTCCTTTATAGACTTGCGTCGTCATCGTGCCGTACTTTTTCGAAAATGAGGTAGGTCAAGCATTTACCATGCGAGATGATAACGAACTTCTTGTGGCCAGAAATTGAGGATATATGCAAGGATATAATTGGTTCCAATAGGTTGACTCCACTTGCTATACAGCCAGCGAAACAACGACTTTTTTCGTATTATCTCACGTTGTGGCTATGCAAGCTGCCTTCTTTGCGGATATTTGAAAACAAAAGGGTACGTCAAAAAGTCAAGAACAATCCAAGAGCTACGGAGTGACATAATTCGACATATTAAAGGCATTGAACCTCAATCATGCCTCAGATTCAGTGAACTAAATAATATGATATGTTAGTTTTGTATGAAAAATTTATTGTATCACTCGCTTTTTTTAACATTGAAATGAGGTATGAAAGAACGCAATACTACGCACACTTATGAAGATTATTGTGGTGTTTATGGGACACGATTGAGGGGTACATCTAGAAAATTTTTATAAAATATACTCAATATTTTGAGTGTATTTCATACAAGTTTTCTAGACGTACCACTCATCCGTATTCCATAACCACCACATAAATAGCTTTTAGTCATTATAATACTTACTAGTGTTTGTTTATTGAGCTAATGATCACTTATAAAAATTATCGTTATTTTATTCAATATTACGACACTCCGCTATGTGTCTTCTTGAGAAAACTTTTTTCAGAATAATAATACTATTATTAATGGATTGCAATCTATTTACATATTTAATTTGTAATTGATTAAAAAATTCAATATTATCATAACTTCACACTTTCTCTACTTCTGCGCCATATCAGCACACTATGAAAATTATAATTACATTTAGGTTAGTAGCCCACTGTAAAATTTTTTCTACTTTTATAATAATTTTTTTTGTTCAACTGTTGTAATACAACTTGTATCCTTATTTCCATTGTTTCAGTAGCCAGATTACATGTGAAAAACTCGTTTGTTTCAAGTGTACTAGACAGCTTAACTCTGGCGAAACGCATTTAAATTAAATAGTATTTTGAATAAATAATAGTCAATTAAAGAAAAGGTTTTGTAAACATATTGAAAATATGATATGAACGTGTAATTGTAATAAATATTGCAAGCTAATCGTCGAAGAATCAGTTTTTTACTTCTTTTTGTTGAGCATGTGATTTTCAATAAAATTTTAATTACATTAATATATAACTTTCAATTTCTTTGCAATGTCTGTAATACATATTTTATATATTTTGTACCGTGAACTTTTTTCCCCTGTGTACTGGATAAGGATACAGAAATTGTACAGTAAAATTTTTCAGTTCATACTAACCTTCAAACGACAGCTGTTAAAATTTCATGATATTCTATTCATTAGTTTGTGAGTTATTGGCCTAAAAGTGCCGCTACTTTTGGTATTTTCAAAAAAATGGATCAAAACCAATTTCGTGTTTTAATTCTGCGCTGCTTCTTCATGGGAAAAATACCATTTAAGCAAAGCAACGGCTTGAAAAGTGTTATGGGGACTCCGCTACATCAGAAACAATAATAAAACGTTCGTTTGCTGACTTCAAATGTGGTCGTAGAGCCACAGATGATGCATAACGCATTGGACCTCCAAATGCGGCGGTAACACGAGAAAACATACGAACATCCACAAAATCGTTTTGAATGATCGAAAAGTAAAGGTGCATGAGTTAGCTGACATCGTAAAGATATCAAAAGAACGTGTTGGCTTTATATTTCATGAGCATTTGAGAAAGTTCTGTTCAAAGTGGGTGTCGCGTTTGCTAACTGTAGTCGAAAAACGAGAACGTGTTGATAGTTCTGAGCAGTGTTTGGCCATGTTTAAACGTAACAAACAGGAATTTTTGAGTCGATATATGACAATGGATAAAACATGGATCCATTACTTTACTCCGGATTCAAAACGTTCGTCATCTGAGTTGACAAAGCGCCTGGTATTTTGGGATGTTCGTGGTGTAATATTCATCGACTATCTTGAGAAAGGAAATACGAAATGCGTTATGCACTGACCCATGCGTTATGGTCCGTACCGTCCGCTTTGTGTCGAACTGATCACCACAGTAAACTTACTGATTAAAAAGTTTCCTCTTCTTCCTGGGATAAAAATTTCCACCCTGGGACTGCCTTAGCATTGCTTCGGGGTGGATTCCCAATGGCTTAATCAGCCCTTTTTTCTTTACACTATCCTTCGTCTGGAGTCCTAATTATGATCTTGTTTTACGGCGTCCAGATCTGGCTTTATTATCCGCAGAACTTTTTCACAGAATCGCGATATCGCTAAAAAGTTGGCCCCGCTCCTTATCATGATGTCCACGACACTCTCTACCGTTATTGAGCCAGCTCTCTACGAGTTTTCGCCCACTTAAAGAAAGTGTGTTCGGCATCGTCCAGGACTTCTTCTTCTTCATAAAGCAAAAGGGTGTGTTACATTTGCCTATTTTTCATAAGTAGCTCCGGTAATAGCCATAACCTGACAGCATTTAAGTCAGGTAATAGTTAACATTCCCACGCCATCTGTTCAACCATTTCTCGATATTGGGAATGAGACGCTCCGTCCATCTGCCCCTAGTGTCAGTGCTCCATCTTGCCTACCACCTGTGTAACATTTCCTCCCGTATTTGCTGCATACTTCCAAGGCCTGCATGGCTAGTCTGCCTTGATATTCATGTCTTCCTTCGTGCTAGGATCTGTAAATCTATTGGGATCATACCTGCTATAACTGTAACCGCTCCCGCCGATACCGTACGGTATGCAGATGTGATCCGTAAAGCAACTACCCTTTGCACTGCTAACAATGGTTTTGCTTTACTTTGTATCCTAACTTTATTTGCCCCTGCTGCCGGTATCGCTACAAAAGCCCGCATATTAGGTTTCCTCAACTGAACCTTTACATCACCCTCTTCCACTCCAGAAGCTTCACATACCGCATTATGCACTTCCTACTTCGTTGTAGATCCTTCTATATATATACCGGATGGCAAGTTTTATCTTCGTCTTCATCTCTTTAACTTCCACAACCTCCAGCAGCAAGCCCTTGACAGCTTCTCTGAAATCTCCTTTTCTTCCACCCTTTTACAACTCGAGCAAAATTACTCCTGTTTTTCTTCTCTGTATTGTCCTGACTGATATCTCTGTTATTCAGGCTTTACATTCTCCTTAAGACTCTTGAGAACTTCTGCGTAGTTATGACCAACACAACATCTGGACGTTCTCTATGAGTTTTTCCTTTCGTTTTCTTGCCAACTTTTTGAAGACGAGTTTATTGAACAAATGTACAGAAGCAAAAAATCTATTAGAAAAACTTAATATTTGTTGTTTTTTTTTATCAAATGAAATAATCAATAAATACAAGTTTCTTTTAAGACTGATCTCCAACATCTTATTTATTTATGAATGTCCAAACAACACGCCATTCCCATGAAATTACATCGCAATACACGCAAACAAAAGAAAAAAAATTGAAAGTCAATACCAATAAACTAAATATCAAAATAAAATATCAAATTTTATCAAAGTCAATCATGGGTAAAACAAAACTCAACTTCCACATTAACGAGCCCTTCAAACAGTAGGTAAATATGTAAGTGTGTATTTGTTTTGTGGTCATACTCTTGTTCTGTTCCTGTGAATAAATAGTAAGAAAATAATGATTTCCTATTTCCAGAAGGCATTGTAGTTTTTGCATTTGGATTTTTTTGCAACTGAAGAATTTTTTTCATGCTTTATAAAGTAGACCAAACTTGTATATGTCTGCAGTATATCAGAAGTGTTGCCAAAATAAAAAAATATCGCTTTATAAAGTGTGGTCCAACGATAGTGCACCATGAAAACTGTCAGTCAACGTCTTTGTTTCAGCGTTTAATAAATTCTACTATGCAGAGGTACACAATTACTAGTGCATATAAATTTATATAACGAAATTTGGTGTTTAAAAGAAAATGTGATTCGTGCGTGTTAAAGGCACACTTTCATCCCAACCAAGTCACTAAGAAGCAGAATAGGCACATTTAAGCAAATATGAATCCACGAATGATTGTTGCAACTACAAGGACTAACCGTTTGGTGCGGTTTATGGGCTGGCGGCATCATCGGGTCTTACATCTTCAGCCAAGCAATTATCGCGGATTTCTGGCGACCAGAAATTGAAGAAGTAGACCTGTACGATAAGTGGTTCTAATCATGCCATAACTTACGAGGTAAGTGATGAGTTCATTGGACACATTAACTGCATCGAACCGTAATTATACCTCAGAGCAAATGAAAATATGGATCATCGGATAAATATGGTGGTATGCCACCGAAGCTGTGGCGAGCATTTGGCTTTAGTTTGTTATATACATAATTTTGATAGAATTCTTTTTTTATAACAAAATTAAATTGGTTTAATTTTTGCTGCTTTAGCAATGAACACTATAGAAGATAAGTGGGAATTAATAACACAACTTATAGGGATAGAAAAATGAGTTTTGAAATTTTGGCTAAATTTTAACAGCATAATAGGAATTTATATACACAGATAAATGGACTCCCAAAGGGATCTCCAGCTCCCCCAATTATTGCTGACATTGTAATGAAGAAGTTATTGGACAGCTCTATAGAAAGGTTGAATATAAAACCGTGAATTAATGACTATACATGATTTGTTTTGTATCATTCCTGATGTGACTTTTCAGGATATTTTTATAGCTTTGACTAATTCTAATCCTAACATTACATGCTGTTCATAGAACACAGACGAGCAACTCGTCTAAAAAATGTGTATGAAAGTTACTTAATTTTTTAAGTGGTTTCCATATAAAAATTTTTAAAGGAGTACTCGTCTGTGTTCTATAAAAAGCACATTAATGTGTTATTTATGGAACACGAATGAGTGATAAGTCTAGAAAATTTTTATAAAATATACACAATATTTTGAGTGGATTTCTTAAAATTTGTTTAAACGTATTATACATTAGTGTCTCATAAACGGTAAATAACTTTACCACACAGAATAATGCAATATATTCACTAGATTCATTTACAAATATATTGACAATAAATATTACGTAATGATGTAACTTTACGTTGTAAGCCAGACTGGCAAAATAAAAGTTGTCTTAAATATTTTAAAAAGTAAAATTTTAAGAGATCTACTCAAATTCACTTAAAATAAAACTTCTATATTTTAAAGAAGGTTCTAAATAGTTAGCAAGGCAGCCAAAACTACGGGAATTTTTACTATTTCTGAAATTTTTAATTGCGTTTTGTTGGAAATTTTAAGCCTGAGTGATTTGAAAACAGGACAAATACCAATGAGGTGAATTGTGTTTTCAGGTTTATCTAAGTTGCATAACGTACAAATCCCAATTGTATTGCCTTTGAAAGGCCTACGCATAAGGCACGGGACGAGAATGTAGAAGTTGTTATTTGTAGCATCTGAGACTAAGTTGTTATACTCCCATATTTTAACCAACTGTACGAGTATAATTGACTTGAAGTGACTGATAAAAGATTCAGCGTTATTTTCGGGGACAAAGTCAATTGTAAAACATAGTTTTTTCCAGTGCTCAGCCCAAAATGTTTGTATTTCAACTATGGTTTCAGCAAGTTTGCGGGGTAACCGCTTAGAAGGCATGTTCAGAACTTTATTTATGTAGACAAAATGCAGTTTTAATGTGTTAAGATATAGAAGAGTCAAATCCGTTTCTAAATATAGCATATAGTTTGGAGCATTACTTGGCAACATCACGCTTTTTTTCGATAAACAATTTATCAACCGTATCGTACTCTTTGTATCCCCATATTTAGGCACCATAAAACATGATAGGATAGACCGGGATGCACCTTTGAATATTTCCAGCTTATTTATGTTCGATAGTTTAGGGCCAGACAGAAGAAAACGCCATTTCCAAAGTTGTTAGTCTGTTATCTAAATGCTTATTAAATGATAAGATAAACCAAGGTACTTGTACAATCTCAATTGCATTTTCACCATATGACCACATGAAGTTACTAGCAATTCTAGGTATGTTACGAAAAACTATTACTTTGGACTTTTCGATGTTGACCTTCAAATGCCATAAATTACAATACATGGAAAGAAAATCATACTTTGAAGACTACTCGGTGAATCAGATACAAGAACAATATCGTCGGCGTAAAGAATAACTTTTACAGCAAAGTTATCAAAAGTTATACCACCAGGGAGAGCCTCAGCCAAGTTATATAGGTGCAGAGCAAACAGAATTGAACTTAATATACAACCCTGCTTTACGCAAAGATTCAAATCAAAATAATCAGAAACGGAGTTGCCATACAATATTCGGCTAGAGGTTCCGCTATATGAGTGTTGCAGTATGCGTAAAATTTAAGATGACAGTTCAATATTAGCAAGCTTATAAAACAAGGAGTTCCTGGGGATCGAGTTAAATGCGCAAGTGAAATCAACAAAGAAGGCATAGGTGTTTAACTTGTTAGGTGAATAAAATTACTCAGATTAAAAACATTGTCGACGGTTGAGTAATGTTTTCAAAATCCAGATTTGTAGTCATTCAAAATATTGTTAAAATCAATACAATTAGTAGTGCGGTTCAAAAGTACATTTGGAAACAATAATACTTAGGAGATATAATAGTGTTGTTATGGATGGTTATCAAAAGCCAACTGCATCAGGAAGGTTAATAAATTATTTTTCAAAATATAGTAGGAGTATAATCATCAACACGACTAAAAATTTTGTTAGAAGGGTACTTAGAATAAATGATGAAGAGTTCCATAGAAGATACACTATTAAAATTAGGATATTGCAAGAGGGCAACGGGTTTTCAGTTGGGCTAATTCATAAGTCAATTTGAAAATAGAAATACTCGGAATGTATAAGCCTTTAATGTATATATCTGGTTTAACAGAAAGGTTAGCAGGATTTCGTATAATATAGCATGGCTCATAGGAGTTACAATACGTTAAATACTTCATTTAGTGAGACTAAGGATATACTTCGTAAATTGTATACTGTGATATAGTTTATAAAATTTCATATCAGGGAAATGATCAGGAAAATTGTAGTAAAGTGTATATAGGGAGAACCAAAAGCTAATTAAGGACAAGGATTGCAGGAGATAACTCAGATAAAAAATACAGCCCTATTAATTCAAATACACAGAAATAATGATAGTAAAAATAAAATCAACAAAATTTTTATCTGAAAAAATAATTTGTATGCATATACATAAATACCAAAAAAGTAAGCTTGGATATCGTATTTTGTTGTTGTTTAACAAAATAGTTGTTTTCGATCAATAATTATTTTTACTAAACTTTTGTTTGAATCCACGAATTCCTTTACAGCTCCGCATTCAAAAAATTCATTAATTGATTCAACGAATTTCTTTATTGAATACGAAAAAAAAAATTCTTCTGTGTATAGACATATTAAAACAGCTTTATCTTCTCATCCAGATTAAATATCTAATCTCATTTTGAAATCGGTTCAGTAATAAGAACTGAAAGTATTTTTGAGAAACGTTGTATATTAGAAAAATTAGAGATTATTAACCTGTAATTCAGATAGTTAATTTTAGAGTGGACGCTGATAACTTAAGCTCTTTAAGGATTACCAAATATAATACAACAAATCAGACATTAATTGAGTGCTTTGAATCTTAGCTTCTTTTATGTATTTAACTTAGCATTGAAAAGATAGAGCACGCCTTTTTTTAGCACAAATATAGTGTGTTTGAATGGGAACTCCCCATATATGTCTCTTCTCAGCAGCTTAATAACCCAGCGGCGAACACTGCCTACCACATTACTTCTCTTCCATGATCAGTGCAATACTTTGTAATCAATGAATGCTAACTTACAAAGTATATGACAGCAGTATATGGAGTTCCCAAAATGAATTACGTTCACTTTTTGTATCACATTTATATGTACGTATTTATCCGCATGGAGTATTTTTTTTTTGCGGCGCTGTGACTAACTGTACCGACCTAAGCCTTTGATGACGTGAGAGCTGTTTATTGAAAATTTTTATTGAAATTTTATTTTTTTTTATTTTATTGAAATTTTATTGAAAATCACATGTTCAACAAAACAAAAGTATCAAACTGATTCTTCGATGATAAGCTTGCAATATTTATTGCAATTACAAGTTCATATCAAATTATATTTTCAATATGTTTACAAACCCTTTTCTTTAACTGACTATTATTTATTCAAAATAATATTTAATTTAAATGCGTTTCGCCAGAGTTAAGCTGTCCAGTACACTTGAAAACAATCGAGTTTTTCCCATGTAATCTGCCTGCTGAAACAATGGAAATAAGGATACAAGTTGTGTTACAACAGTGGAAAAAAAATTTAATACAAAAGTTGAAAAAATTTTACAGTGGGCTATTAACCTATATGTAATTATAGAATTCGCTATAAGCTGATATGGCGCAGAAGTACGGAAAGTGTGAAATTATGCTGGTAAATAATGAATGTTTTAATAAAATAACAATTAAGTATGTAAATAGATTGCAATCGATTATTAATAAGTATTATCATTATTTAAAAGCTATTTTATCCTAAAAAGGGTGAATGGTAATGTGTTTATTCATAGCTCATTCCAATTTAAAATAAATAAATGAAGGTTAAAAATTAAAAAAAAAAAACTCTTCGTTATCAGACAAAAAATTAGGAAATAATTTTAATAATAAGCTTAAAAATAGGGAATGAAACATGATAATATTATTATGAATTAAGCAGTGGGCGCTTTGAGCCATATATTTTGATGATTAATTCACAATAATACTAGTATTTTTCATTCACTGTCATTTAAGCTTATTTTTCAAATTATTTCTTACTTTTAGATTATTCCTAATATTAATTTTACCTATTAGTTAGATTTCGAAGCGTGTTTTTTTAACTATGTTTATTTTTAATGCGACTCCGAGTTTTTTGGAGTTGCAAAAAATGTCTTCAGGAATCGCCTATTTTCCAAAAGCAATATATTTTTTTTAGCTTTTATTTATTTACTGAATTTTCACAAGTCTAGCAAATGCTATCGGTAGAATCATTTATTTAATGCTCTGATGTGTCAAAGGTATCCCTTCGTCTCAACCGAGTGTGACTATCAAAATTAAGTATGTGTCGTACAAGAGAGTTTGGGTGAAGTTCTAGTTTACTAGAACCTTGCCTTGTCGTATACTTTGAAAATTCGACTTTTACTAGTGGAACACGCAGATCCTTACCCATGCCATAGACTATGCGACCGCTGACTTGACAAGTTGTATATTTTGCGCACAAACTGTGCAACATTAATTCACAATTTCATTTCTTAAAAGATTTTGCTGAGTAAAGGCTAATATTGAGTTCATTATTTCGTGCGAAATTCTTTCAAATTGCATACAAAAGTGTTTCGTATGAAATATTTGCGAAATAAGTTTAGGAATGTAGTATTTAGTTTTTAAAGCGAAAAACACACTAAATGTATCTGCAACATGTATACATGAAATAAGAGCAAATCAAAATAAAGTTGTGGAGCATGCTCCTAAATTTTACAATCAGTCGATACAAGTATCCAACAAGTAAGAGTGTAGTATATTCGGCTGGGCCGAATCTAAAATACCCTTCACGATAGTCACGAATATGTATAGTATATTAAAAATGTGGCCTGAATATGCTCGGTTCTATATGAACCGATATCGGAATTTTCTATTTTCTGTATTTAAGTAACCTTCTTTTATAACAAGAATTGCTTTTCAGCAAAAAAAAAAAAAATTTTTTTAATGAAAAAATCGGTTCTGGCTATATCTCGGGTATATATGGACCGATATCGAAAATTTTAATTTTCCATATTTATATAACTTTATTGCATTACCAGAACTGCTTCTGAGCACAACAAATTGTTTAAGTTCGCTTACGCGACATTTTCATGAAAAACCCGGTTTAGGCTATATCTCGGGAATATATGCACCGATATCAAAAATTTTAATTTTCTCTATTTTCGTAACCTTCTTTTATAACAAGAACTGCTTTTCAGCAAAAAAAAATGTTATTGGAAAAATCGGTTCAGGCTATATCTCGAGTATATATGGGCCGATGTCGGATATTTTCTTTTTCCATATTTATATAACCTTATTTTATTACCAGAACTGCTCTAAGGTGAAAAAAGTTGTTTAAGTTCGCTTACGCGACATTTTCATGAAAAACCCGGTTTGGGCTATATCTCGGGTATATATGGACCCATATCGGAAATTTTTATCTTCCATATTTATATAACCTCATCTTATTACCAGAACTGTTTTTAAGCAAAAAAAAGTTGTTTAAGTTCGCTTACGTGACATTTTCATGAAAACCCCGTTCCAGGCTATATATCGGGTATATATGGACCGATATCGGAAATTTTCATTTTCCATACCTATATAACCTTATTTTACTATTAGCACTGCTTTTAAGCAAAAAAGTTGTTTTAGATCGCTTACGCCGCGTATTCATGAAAAACCCGGTTTAGGCTACATCTCGGGTATATATGGACCGATATCGAAAACTTTCATTTTCCATTCTTATACCACCTTATTTTATTACCAGAACTGCTTTAAGGCGAAAAAATTGTTTAAGTTCGCTTACGCGACATTTTCATGAAAACCCCGATTTGGGCTATATCTCGGGTACATATGGACCGATATCGGAAATTTTCATTTTCCATATTTAGGTAACCTAATTTCATTACCAGAACTGCTTTTGAGCACAAAAAAGTTGTTTAAGTTCGCTTACGCGACATTTTCATGAAAAACCCGATTTGGGCTATATCTCGGGTATATATGGACCGATATCGGAAATTTTCATTTTTCGTATTTATGTAACCTAATTTCATTACCAGAACAGCTTTTGAGTACAAAAAAGTTGTTTAAGTTCGCTTACGCGGCATTTTCATGAAAACCCCGGTCTAGGCTATATCTCGGGTATATATGGACCGATATCGGAAATTTTCATTTTCCATATTTATGTGACCTAATTTCATTACCAGAACTGCTTTTGAGCAAAACAAAGTTATTTAGCTTTGCCTATGCGGCATTTTCATGAAAAACCCGGTTTGGGCTATATTTCGGGTATATATGGACCGATATCGTAAATTTTCTTTTTCCATATTTATGTAACCTAATTTTATTATCAGAACTGCTTTTGAGCAAAAAAAGTTATTTAGCTTCGCCTATGCGACATTTTTATTAAAAATCCGATTTGGGCTATATCTCGGGTATATATTTACCGATATCTGAAAAAAAAATTTTTTGCCTTTAAGTCACCATGCTTAATAAGTGTGTGAAGTTTGAAACAAAACGAACAACTTTTGTTTTCAAAAATTTTCATACAAAACTGCAAAAAAATGGCTTTTTTCGGAATTTTGAATATATCTCAGCTATACGTGGACCGATATTACTGAATTTCAATAGCAAACCCATGAATCGATGGGGTAAAAGAATGGTGAAAGAAAAAAGTTTCTAAGTCTAATGGTTTTCTTAGAAACGGTATTTCAACAGCGGACAGACGGACAGACGGACAGACGGACATCGCTTAATCGACTTTTCCATTAATTCTGATTCAGAATATATATACTTTATAGGGTCGCAGAAAAAAACTGTAGAAATTACAAACGGAATCACAAACTTATATATACCCTTTACATTTTTGTGAAGGGTATAAAAAATCAAAACTTTCTAATGTTTCGTACAACCGAGATACAACTTCATACGACGACACTTTACAATCTAACAACCAACATCCTCATGGTGTACAACTAATCGCATAGTCTGTGGCTGGCATTATGAATTCGTGACTTTTTTACGTACCGTGGAGCTGCAGTCATCATTCGAAGAATTTTGTTGGGTCGGCTCTTAATTTGTTTAATGTTTGACGCTATAATTGAAGTTCATAGCACCAATATGGCAACTTAAATTGTTGCACTAATAGCTCAGATACACGTTTTACGGCGAAACCGCGTACCGAAAATGCAAATCCGGGTCCGCACCGGTTAGAAAACGCGTTCCGAGTTTTTTTAGGAATTCCCAAAATCGGCTTTAGGAATTCCCAAAATTAACCTCGAGAACCCTCAAAAGCCCCCACTTCTCCAGAAGCAATACAGCGGCATCAACTTTTGCCCTAAAGCATATGACCGATTCTTAATCGGTTAGTAAAGCGGTTCTGAGTTTTTTGGGAGTTCCAAAATCAGCTTCAAGAATCTCCAAAATACCTTCCACTTTCCCGGAAAGCAATACGACAACTTCAACTAGAGCGGAAATGCTGTATATACAAATTTATATAACTGCATATCACTCCTTTATTGTAACGTAGTTATTACCAAAAAAAAAAGATTGTTTCGAGAAAAACACATTTGAAATTTTTAGTTTCCATACAAGTCTTAGAATTTTTTTTTTTTTTTTTGAAAATATCTTCTAAAGGAAACAGCTTAAAAGTAATTGGAATACATTTTTAGCACAATACAAAAGGTAGTTAACAATTCTGCATTGTTTACTCGAAAAGCTCATTTTTTGCGATATGACTATGTTTCAATAAAGAAGCGATATGTAATAATTACTTATTTGACATTTACTCCGACAGCTGCAAACAAACATACAAGTGAAGCTAATGTAAGCGCGTTTATACAGTAAATTTTTCATGCAAAATTAACGTTTCAAAAACTAAACACAATGCATTGTTACATCCAATTTGGTCTCATTGTGTTGTGCAAGCGTATTTAAATAATATAAAATTTCGTGTGTACATGGTCTGATCAAAAAATAACCATCATTGTCAAATTCCGTGAGTTATGCTTCTTAGATTTTCGCATTTTTTCTGTTATGTTGGTACACATACATATCTGTTATATATGTTGGCAATATCAGCCATTTTGGATTGCCAGTTTGTTTTTGACAGATAAAAAGCTTAGTCGTGTTTTGGTGTGCTATTCGAGTTTTTACTAAATTGACAAAATTTTGAGCAAAAAAAAAACGTCGCATGGACATCGCGAACTATATATGTATATATGGCTACGACATTGAAATGAAAGCCCAATCAATCAAGTTCGATGCATCGTGAATTCTGGCCACAAGGTCGTACGGTTAATAAGGAATACCACTTTCTAATTATGCACCGTTTGCACGAAGCAATTTGTCAGAAACGCACAGAAATGTAGAAAAAACAATCATGAATTTTGCTCCATCCATGATTGTTTTTGATGACGAACTTGGTCTCTGCTGACTTTTTTCTCTTCCTAAAACTGAAGACACCGATGAAAGGAAAGCGTTTTGCTGCGATTGCGGAGGTAAAAGAAAAATGGAAACAGTAGCTATTGGCGATACGAAAATGCATGTTTCGGAAGTGCTTCGAGGATTGGAAAAAACGCTGACATACTTTGAAGGGGACAAGATAGATATTGCGGAATAAATAAATACTTTTTGAAAAAATTTAAAATAACGGTTTCTTTTATCACTGAGTATATAAAATATTTAATGACTTAAAAATACTAATTTGTTTTAGCCCCATTGTGGCTATATTCCTAAACGTATTAATATAAAGTTTTATTTGAAGCAAAGAGTAATCCAACCCAAATGCACGATGCTAGTTGTAAATACAACAAAAAGTTTTTAGAAAATCGTCTTAGTAGTATTTATTATGATAGAAAGATTTATGACAATTATGTGTGAATCAAAATATCTGAGTCATGAACTAAAGAAATTTCAAATTAAGTTAAGCAAAAAAATTGACGTTAAAGATTGACTCACAAATAACATCGTGTACTATGGCTGGACCACCCTTTATATAATCAGAATTAGCATACAACTCCCAAAAAATACAAAAAATGCGGGCAATTAACAAAATATGGGATGAATACAGACAGAGAATAATTCAATGGCTCGGTGACTGAGTGGTTAAGACAGCAGTTCATGATACGTCTTGACCCGAGTTCAAATATAGTTGTCAAGCTAGTTGTCCCCCAGCTAAAGGTTTGATTATTATTTTTCTTGTCTTCTTCAATTAAAAATTATTGATCACTGCAGATTTGTATAGCAAAAAATCCTTCTTAAGAAAACCTTAGGAAAGGAAAAACTTGAACTAAAACCCGATGTACAAATGCACAAAAACTAAAAAATGTAATTTAAAAAATTATAAAGTTCAAAAAAATTCAATAAAACAAATTTGTTTTATTTGAATCCAGGATTATCGTTGTCAAATACGAATTTTATTTTTATCTTTGCATACATAAGATATTGATGACTGAAATCCCTTGTTTAATTACTTGTTGCTTGCGATGTGTCAAGCACAAATAAATGTATTCCATTGCCGCAAATGTTTTACACATGCCAAATAATCAAAAATTTAATAAACTATTTTTACGTTTAGCTATACATATCAAACAATAAAAATAAACTACGAGCATATTAACTGCTATAAACTCGTACTTCATTTAAGTAAGTGCGGCATGAAAAATAATTATAAACAGAAAAAAAATTTGGAAGTGCGCGTAACATCAAAGAGACCGCGTTTTAATTAAACCTAAATGGCTGTAAGCAAAAACCACAATTAACAACAAAGGAGTGGTGGTCTAGAGCAAGTCAAATTGAATGTATGTTATCCATTCTCTAAAACTATAGAATTAAAAAAACAACACTTCAGGGCAGGCTTTGCTTTTGTTTTAAACTAAAAGGAAATTGCATAATGAAATTTTTTTACTTCTATCTTGTTTTTAAAAAAACGATATAACAAATTAGCGATAAATACTTTTATTTTTTGAGTTTTATCTTACTTTTAGAATATAAGTTGTCGTACGCAAAATTTTTTTTTCGTATTTAATAACATAATTTGTCGAATCAAGTAAAACATTTACAGCACCATATTCAAATAACATGGGCGATACAGTAAATTTTTATTTTTTTTTTTTTTATGTATTTATATATTCGGCCAGGCAGCTTTACTATGATAGTGAGTGGTATAAGCACAGCTGTCTTTCGTTTCTTTTGAGCAAGTTTGTACAAATTTTGTTTACAAGATACTCGTACATACTTCTGAAAGAGAACACATCGACTTTCTTGCTTTTTCAAACAAAAGAAAAACAAAATTTTCTCTTCTAAATTTTTCAGCTAAAGAACTTGATTTATTTTTGTTTTTTATAAAAAGGTGTAACAGTATTTTATTTTCGATATTTCGAGAACAATTTGTTATCATCTTCAGGAAAATTAATTTTTAATTTAAACCTTTTTTATAAAAAAACAAAGATAAATCAAAATCTTTAGCTGAAAAATTTAGAAGAGAAAGTATAAACAAGATCAAATAATACGAATATTTAATATTTAACAAAATATTGAAAAACAATATTTTGAAAACTTTTCGTAATTTCTACCAACAAATTACTGCCACTACCTGTTAAAGCTGCTTTTAATTAAGACATGTGTTTACCCCTTTCAATTCCTCTCTCCCTTCACACCATCAAATTACCCAGAAAATTACCGCCCAATTGCAATTTGCTCCGCGCTTTACAATGTAAAGTATAGTCAGCTATCACCTTATGAGTTATCTAGAGTCGCATTATTTACTTTGTGACCGCCAATATGGATTCCGCAAGGGTCATTCTACTCGTGATCTTACGGCATCTCTCAGAGAAATGGTGTCACGCAATTCATAACTTTGCTGAAAGTAAGGTGGTAGCTCTGGATATTTCCAAAGCGTTTGACAGAGTGTGTCTGTGTGTCAAGTGCCTCGAGATTTTGAAACGGTGCTAACACCATCCGACCTTCCTATTATATATATCACCTACATCCGACCGAAAATGAAATGCAACTCTCATGTTTGGGTCGGTGCTTCAAAGTCTATTTTGGGATAACTCGACCGTGTGCAGGAGGCAAAAATTGTACAATGCAAAGTGGGACTTAATAAATTAAAATGTTGCTTCATATATGTAAACTAAAGTACATATGCTGGCTACAGCCGACTTTTAGCCGCCGCCAACACATCTTAAGTCATGCTGGAAATTCCGTTTATTTTCTAGTACAACTGAGGGACACCTTCACTTTAATGCTGGGGGCTCGAGCTAAGAATACTCCAAGACATAGTTTGCACTCCAGGTAGTCATTGAAAAGACAATAAGAGTTACAATAAAACGGAATAATTTCTAGTGAACAGGTCTTTTTCACGATGATTTTAAATCGTGTCCTAAAATAATGCTTTTTTCTTGAAGTAAAAAATTTGTTTAACGAAAAACAGGCATAAATTCTATTTTTTGTGTTTTTCTTCCTAGTTTATTTTTGACACATCTCTCATTTTTTTTTTTTAATTATTTTAAAATATTTTTATTCGTGTGGCAAGGAGCTGACCAGCAACATGTCAAAAAAATTTGATGGTATATCTGAGATTGTGTTGTTGGTTAACTACCGCCATTCACAGCGCTTTCCATCGGATCCCCATCTGAAAAACTTAGATTCGTCAATCCATAAACTATTTTTCTTAATATGTTTTCTGACAAAATCCAATCCGGACTCAAACTTTTTTTGGAGATAAAAGTTTTCTCTATGCGATGCATATACGTAAGACACTTTCATTAAGCCTCCGTCAAATAGTTCTAGATGATATATGGATACTATATGATCACTCTAATTTAACTTTAAGCTGTTTAGAGGTTAAATCGCTTAGCTTTAGAGGCACTAACGAATATTTTATCGTCTCTGGCTGTGGTTTTACAGGATTTGGGGGCTCTGTGTACATTATTTGGGTTCCGAAATTTATAAAAATTGTACGTAATTGAGAAAATACATTCACTGTCTTCTCAGAGCATCTAAGATCAATGATTACCTTCCTTTCTTCTTCGGAGCAACTTGGTCTTTCTCCCATACCTCGTGGCTAATATTGGTACAAAATTTTAGTAATACGATTTAAAACATACCTATCAACAACTTTTCGCAACATAACGAAATTATATATAAAAATAACTTAATTTAAATAGAAGAACTGAAAATGTGTTAATTAAGCGTCCACTTTCACTAAACAATGACTTAGTTTTTCAAGAAAACTGAACCAAAAATTAATGTAAAGGAAGAACTAAGTGCATAAGAGATCTAAATTATCTGCTACGATAAAAGTTCCGCTGAAATAACAATAAATCATATAAAATACCGAAAGAATGAAACATCACATTTATGTTTTAATAACACCACCTTTAATAACACAACTATATTTATGTTTTAATGACACCACCTATTCTGGCAAGGCAGCTTGAATAACTAGTGGCAGAATTAAAATAAATGCAACACCAAAATATATTACTTACATTTTATTTGTAGAAATAACGAAAACTTCTCAATATTTTGTTTTACTTTTGTTTGAAAAGTAAGGAAGTCTATGTGATTTTTCAGAAGAACGTATTTTGTAAGCAAAATTTTGACAAATTTACGTGAAGGAAACGAAAGAAAGCTGTACTTATACCACTACCCTGGTAAAGCTGTCTTGGATACTAGCAAAAGAAACAAAAAAATTTGGACAAAAATTAAAAAAAGACACGCTTCAAAATCATCGCAAAGATATAACATGATTTTAGTAGCAACTTTAAAAGAAAATTTAAAAAAAATCATCATATAAATAAGTTCAATATTTCCAAATCAAAAGCAGAACAGTTTTTTTACTTTGGGTTTATTAGCCACATTTACACAATGAGTATGCTTGGGATACTACGGCTTGTATTTTAGAAGCTTCAAGAAACAAAATAGAAGTAAAGAGGGTCGAAGTTGATTTTTAAGGACCGATGTTGATTTTGAATAAAAACAGATTATTTAGGTTACATTGACATTTCTTTTCTTTGTAATAATATGGTTCGATTATTTACGGAACAAAATATCAGCCAAATGGCCGCCGCTACCTCGGCGGCACACCTCCATCCAATAACCCAAATGTTCGATGATGCTGAGGCATAATTGTGGCTCTATGCCGTTAATGTGCCGAATTATCTCATCCTTTAGCTCTTGAATTGTTGCTGGCTTATCGACGTACACCTTTTTTTCAAATATTCCCAAAGAAAGAAGTCAAACAGTGTCATATCACATGATCTTGTGGAGAATTAACATCATCACCACATGAAATAACACGGCCATTGAATTTGTCATCTACATCCATATCTTCCAATTCGGGCCATAAGAAGTTCGTTATCATCTCAAGATAGCGAACATCATTCACAGTATCTGCCTGACTGGACTCATTTGGGAAAAAATTCGCACCAAACAGTCTCTCTTTGCGGATGCATTGATTACCCGACAATCACTCTTGGATTATCATTCGCCCAAATGCGACATTTCTGCTTATTGACGATCCCACTGTGATGAAAATATGCCTGGTCACTGAAGATGATTTTTTTTTTTCGAAAATTGATCATCAACTGTTGTCATTTCTTGCCACCATTCCGACCATTGAGCTTGGAACAGTCAAGAGGTTTTAGTCATTGAGTCAATTGCACTTTTTAGTGCAAGTCTTTATGCATAACATAATGTTCATCAACGACGAGCATGAGAGGAATAGGTTTTATGTTCAATAGGTTTTAATTCTAGTTTCAATTGCATCATGCGAGCATGTAAAAGCAAGTCTTTATATTATATATATTTATATGCATGCATGGGTGATTTTATATCTTCCCGGTTTGCTTAAATTTTTGCACGATTTCTCCGATTGTTCGCACATTTGGAAGGCTAAAATTACCGAAAAAATCACGAAGTGCACCATAGATATACATTTTGATTGTGTATCTTTCCATGGTTCAAATCGAATTAGTATGAAATGGAGAAAAGCCAAATGAAATGCAAAAAAAAACTTGACGTTTAGGTGTGGTTCACATTCAGACCTTAAAATTTAACCACCCGATATTTAAACAATTTCGCATAGTTTTCGCCCCTAACTTTAAAATTTGTTTATCAGCTAGAAAACATAAAAAATCGGTATATTTTTTTGTTTTAAATTTTATTGCTGTGGAACAAATATAACAATCTCATTTTTTAAAATATCTTGAATCCGCAGCACTTTAAGCCAAACCAGTCATTCAGAAACTTAACTTTAGATTTGCTAGTTCTTTATAAAGTTTGCAATGATGTTTGTAGCGTTGGAAGAATAAGCATCAAAAGATTTCCCAAAGTGAAAACAAAATTAACTGAGAAAACATTTAAACAACAACATGCATTCGCGTTTGTGTTGTTGCCAAACTTTGTTTGGAAGTGAGAAATGCGTAGATCTGTCATAAAAGAGACAAAACAAAGTTAGATACGAGTAACATGTAAACAATGGAAGAAACATGATGAAGTTCGAGAATGCTGAAAGAATCGCATTTAGTGGTCGTTCATGAGCCAAATTCAAAATTACTTCGTTATGTTAACTTGGAAGACAAAATTGCAAGAGTCAAGGCGAAGAAAGTAGCTTAGACTTTTATTGACATTTCGTCTGGAGGTGAACTTATAAATACTTATACGGAGAGCATATGATAGCTGCCAGATTTAACGATAAATCGTCATTTTGATGATTTCCAAGCTTAAATTTAGCGATTTTACGATTTTTGTCCCAAAAATTAAGATTTTTGCTATACGAAAAGCATGGCAACATTAAATCTTTGAGATGAGACATAAAGTATATCTATATAAATAAATGCATCTCTATAACAATATAAAAGAAAAGACACTTTGTGTACAAAATGTTGCTTATAACAAAAATAATCGGCAACAAATATAAAAAATTATACATAAGGCAATATAAACAGCTTTTAAAAATGTGAGAATAACTTGAGTACGGTTTAACGTTAAATTGTGTAATCCAATTTCGAAGGTATTTGATTTTGAAATACTCCTGACAAAAATAGCAACTCCCTTCAGAAATTTCCTCAAATTATAAATAACTATGATTAACAAGATTTGTCTTTCGAGTATCGAAGGTTATTTTTTTTTTAGATTTTTAAGCATTTTTTTACAAACTCAGAAACAAATTTATGGAGTTTAGAAAAATAACAAATATAAATTGAAATGCTTGTTTTTCCGATATATTCATAATTATTCCTACATGTAGAGGCATTGCTCGATTCTTCTGGAACGTGGACATATTATTATTCAGCCAGGCTAGTTAAAATAAGACAAAAATAGGAAACTCCTTAGAAAACCATACACTTTAGGGAGATATTTATTATAACAACTAATTAAAATTAAGTCCTTCAAACTCCTTTTACATTGCAATTAAATTCAACATACTGGAATTATTCCATTCAGATATTTATTCTTAAAATTTTCCAAAAATTCAATATATCTAAGTGTATTGGTTTTTTAGTATCATACTATAAATACATATACATGTAAGTGTAATTAATTAAAAACTAAATTCTTTAAAAAATTTATTAAGTTTTGCAAATGTACAAGTTTGAGACAATAAGCTTGCACTAAAAATCTGTTATATTTCTAAATAAAAACATATTATAAACAGCTCGTTTTCCATGTTTCCCAGCTGTCTATATGTATGTCGACATTTCATAGGAGCTACCCTAATCATCAGTAAACTGGGAAACCTTTGAAAGATATTGTCAGACGTTCAACTTTATATCACAATATTCTAAATAAATATTTCTTTCTGAATTCTTACTTATTTATGTATTTACACTATTGAAATATAAAGCTTAATGTTTGAGAACATCTTTCAAAGGTTTCCAAGTCTACTGATGATTAAGGTAACTCCTATGAAATATTGTCATGAAGACAGCTAGGAAACATAGAAAACAATCTGTGTATAATTTAAAAACATAAAAAACAATCTGTGTATAATTTAATTATAATTTAAAGTGATAAATTCAATTGTTTGAATAAAAATTTAAGAGATACTAAAAAGTTGGCAGTTTTACAAGTCCGATATTTTTGCCGATATACTAAAAATAAAATGACGATGTTCTTAAAAACTATCGGGGTTTTGACGATTTCTTTCCAATTTTGTCTGGCAGTCCTGACGAAGAGGGGTATACCGCGACAAGTTGCACTCCAGCTGCAAATTTTTCTTAATAAATAATTCTATTCCATATATAATAAACCAGTAATAATTCAAAAATAAGTTGCACTTTGGAATAATAATATTAAAAGTAATTTAATCAGCGGTTTTTTTATAATCCATTGAAAAAAAAATCTTAAAATTAAAATGTAAGCAATAATTGATGAACAACATTTAATTTTTCTACATATTTTATATTTATTTTTAAGAGAATTTTTAAGCTTTTTCCCAGTGGCCAAAGTTTCGCTTACAGAAGCGATAATCCGATGCACACTGGTAAGTCAGTAATGCATACCAACCTATAATACATTTTCATACAGATTACCGCATTTCTAGAGTGAACGCTTACCACGTGCACACAGAGGTAGTGAGGTGTTCATTCAACAAAAGCTCATTACATATGTACGAGATTAACTAGCTGTGAGTTCGAGTCCAACTTCAGTCAAGAAGAAGGATTATTTTTAATTATAACAATAATTGCTGTGAAACAATAAGACCAAAGAAGAACAGAAAAAATAATTGAATACCATTATTAGCTGGGGGACAACTAGCTGTTTCGTAGTCGCTACACTACTCATCAGCACCCACTGGGATTCGAACTCGGGATCATGTGAACATGATGTATTTTTAATACGGCCGCTTTAACCACTTCAGCCACCGAGTTCTTTAATTATTCTTACGTTAATGTTTGCCACATATTGATCACATATATGCAATTGTTATAACCCCAGTTATTTGTACAGGATTTTCTGTTACTGAACAACCAGTTTTTAATTTTTTTATTATTTACTAAATAATTCTCCTAACTGTGAGACGTATTTGTATATAAATCATTAATGAGTGAACTTTTTTAGTTATATACTTATGTATGTACGAGATTAACTAGTTGTGAGTTCGAGTCCAACTTCAGTCAAGAAGAAGGATTATTTTTAATTATAACCATAATTGCTGTGAAACAATAAGACCAAAGAAGAACAGAAAAAATAATTGAATACCATTAGCTGGGGGACAACTATTGTTATTGTTTCACAGCAATTATTGTTATAATTAAAAATAATCCTTCTTCTTGACTGAAGTTGGACTCGAACTCACAACTAGTTAATCTCGTACATATGTATATAACGAAAAAAGTTCACTCATTAATGATTTACAAAAGCTCATTACTTCCTAACACACATCGCAAGTTATCAGTAGGCAACTCGAATACAATCTCGCATACTTTGTAAGTCGGCAGTAGGTAGCTCGGATACAATCTCGCTTACTTTGTAAGTAGGTCGAAAACATACAGCGTACTTCAGTTTTCTTGGGAATATTCCATTAAATAAATTTATTCTGTTTTTTGTTTACTGCAGTCTTTTTTTCGCTATATGTTTTATATTTCTTGTACCTTTTTTATAATGTTAATGGTTCTGAAATGAACAGATATTTAAAAAAATGAGTAAACTTTAATGCCTAATATAAATAAAAGCAATAGTAATAAAATTAATACAGAATCAATTTAAACAATACGATAATTTTTATACAATATTGTAAGTTCAACATCTGGTACTTGCGATTTAACAAAGTGCTTACTCAGCAACAGCTTATCGTGCAGAACTCTGTTTCATTTCTTTTTCAGCTTCATAAATTGCTTAAGAATTTTATCGAAGTGCATACGAATTGCACTTGAGCAATAAACTTGAAATAATAGAGAGGGTTGGTTGCGTTGCAGCAACGTGAAGCAGCATTCACGCATTTCAGTAACTTGTCGATTATCTTTTCAAGTGACTTTATTTATATAATTCATATCTGTGTAGGGAGCATTGCATGCCAAAACGAACTTTTGTGTTAATAATTTTTGGTTTCCTAAATATTTTAATATACCACTATGTCTTTCTTAGTTAATAAGCTACAAAACAGAGTTGTTCACTACACGCAGAGAAAAGACAATTTGGAATATTTTTGTAACAACATTAGTATATACTCTGTCACAATTTGTTTTGTTGCCGCTTGCGGCAAAAACGAACTCGAATAACTTTACTATTACTTTTTTGTACACCACTTTTGTGTGTGTTAATTTTTCTCATTCAAAAATACAAATTTATTAAAATTGAAATATGAATGGAAGAACTACATACTTGCAAGTTCATATGTAATTGGACACATTTTTACAATATCAAATAAAATTTTTATTTCAAAATTTTTTTTTCATATTTATACATACATATGAAATACATGTCTACACAGACATGAATGTTCTCACTTTTATATGACTAAATAGGATTTTGTCCTGAATAATTAATAAAACCAATTAGAGGAATTAGGACAAAAAGAAGGTTTAAAGATGGGCAGAAGATTTATTAAAATTTCAGCATTTGAAAAAGAGTTAATATTAGTATATTAAACACATGTCGGTTTTTAAAGAATACTTTAGAGAATTTTGCTTAGTAATGATAAGAAAACGTTTAGTAAACTTTTTTTAAATAAGGCTGTAAATATGTATGTGTTTTAATATATATGATTTATATATATAAATATTTTTTTTTTAACTTTATTATTTTACCAATAAAAATTATAAATAGCTTGTTTTTTATGTTTCCCAGCTATCTATATGTCGACATTTCATAGGAACTACCCTAATCATCAGTAGACTTTCGAAATTTTTGAAAGATATTCTCAAACATTCAACTTTATATCCCAGCAATATAAATAAATTGCTGAGAATTTAAAAGAAAAATGCTCTAATAATATCTGTCAAAACACAAAAAACAAGCCTTTTCATTTATTCACCTCTCTAACATTTCTTTACACCTTTCAAACAAATGAACAACCGTTGGTTGCTACGATTTGCTTTTTGAAAGTATCGAAAAGCAGAGAACAAAAATTCAAACAATTATCGGCCGTATTCATAAAAAATATTGTATGTTTATTAAACACTTATTTGACAAATTTTCCATAGAAATTTGTCAAATAACAGTTTAATAAACATTCAATATTTTTTATGAATAAGGCCATAAGTTTTTTATTCGCTATTTTTAGCTTCTACCATTTATACCAATAAAAATTATAAATAGCTTGTTTTCTATGTTTCCCAGCTATCTATATGTCGACATTTCATAGGAATATTAAGGATATAAAGTTGAATGTTTGAGAATATCTTTCAAAAATTTCCAAAGTCTACTGATGATTAGGGTAGTTCCTATGAAATGTCGACATATAGATAGCTGGGAAACATAAAAAACAAGCTATTTATAATTTTTATTGGTATAAATGGTAGAAGCTAAAAATAGCGAATAAAAAACTTAATTGTTTTTATTATTTTACATAAGAAATGTAATGACAATAAGTATTCAAGTCTTAATACTAAAAAAAAAAAAAAAAAAATTGTGATTAAAGTACTGGCTGGACAAAAATTTATTTTTATGCGAATATTATTTCAGAATTCAGTCTTCTGTTTAGAGCTCTAATGGTAGCCAAAGTATCAATCCTTCTCAGACGGGTATGGCCACCAAAGTTAAGAATATTAACTGCAAGAGGATTTGGATGGAATTCAAGTTAATATTTGTTAATATTTCTTGTCGCGTACTCCACAAATTCAGATTTCACAAGAGGTACGTTCAGATCTGCGTGGATTCGTGAGTTTTTAACGTACCATGGAGCATCTGTAATTCTACGGAGAATTCTATTTTAACTTCCTTGAATTTTTTCAATGTTGGATGCCGAGGCTGTGCCCCATAATTGAATCCCATAGCACCATACTGGCTTTAGACTCGAGTTGTACAGCAAAAGTTTACAATCAAGCTTCAAGTTCGAATTTCTGTCTATTAGCCAGTTAATTTGCACTGCTTTCAATTTCATCTGCGTTACTTTTGCCTCGATGTGCGACTTTCATGTTAGTCTACGGTCGTCAAGATGAATACCGAGATATTTGACCTCACTGTGTTGAGGTATTACTTTATTGTTAATAGTAATGGGTGAGCATGTTCCTAGACGCAGTGCTAATGTAACATGGGCACACTGTTGTTCATTAACCTTGATTTTCCAAAGCTTGAGCCATTTCTCTAGTTTGTCGATATGTTCCTGTAAATTTATTGATGCTTGCTGGTGATTACTATGTATGCTAAGGAATGCTGTATCATCTGCAAATGTTGAAGTGTGAATGTTGGTGCTTGTCGGCATGTCAGATGCGTAGATCAAATATAAGATAGGCCCTAATATGCTGCCTTGGGGAACTCCAGCTTCAATAGGCTGGGCGGGGCTTATGAAATCGCCTTGTTTTATTATAAATTGGCGACAATATAAATAGCTTTCCAAAAGGTTATGTATGTTTGCAGGTAAGTTAAATATATATGACGTTCAACATTATTACGATTGATCGTGACAATAGAATTTACAGTTTTTCAATAATATAGGTGGGAATGATTATATTATATGGTTTGACATGACAGTAAAATTTAAAAAAAACAGTGTTAGTCATGATACAATTGTTATAACTTTGATCAAATATATGTTTATAGAGTATAGTTTTGGTTTTTGGCTCTACTTAGCTTTTTAAATAAATTTCAGATTGAAACCAGATTATGTGTTGTATTCAACAATAGTGTTTTGCCCTTAGAATATTGTTATATCAACCATATTTTTTCTTCTGTGTGTACAATTTGTTATTGAGGCAACTAAAAATGGATTAGAACTTTAATATTGAGAATATAATATATGTAATTGAGAACATAAAGTTGATGTTGAAAGAATACAAATAGCACAAGAAAAATCTAATTTGAAATTGAAAATTAATTAAGCGCAAATCCATTATTTAAATAATTACACTTAAATGACAAAAAAAAAAATGTTTTTTGGATAAACAAATGCAAAATAGCTAAAAGATAAATTTTTTTTTATTGATTTTAAACATTTTTAATACCTTATTAATTTTTTTTAAATATAATAGCACAACACTAATATGCCCAATACGGCCATATTACTGTCAACACCTAACTGCCCTTAATGAAAACCCCAATATTTTTTTATTTGAAAAAAAATGATTTTAAAACTATTCAACGATTTCAAATTTCTGAATATGAATTTAAATCTTCAAACTGAAAACTTAGATATCGAGAAAAAAAATCAAGTGATGTTCTATCATTTACTTTTGTTGTTTTATATTATGAGTAACTAAACATTGTCAATATTAATATTTATTTATATCTAATAATATCCGTCAAAACACAGAAAACAAGCATTTTTCTTTTTAAATTCTCAGCAATTTATTTGGATTGTTGGGATACAAAGTTGAATGTTTGAGAATATCTTTCAAAAATTTCCAAAGTCTACTGACTATGAAATGTCGACATATAGATAGCTGGGAAACATAGAAAACAAGCTATTTTTTACTGGTTTAAATGTTAGAAGCTTAAATAGCGAATAAAAAACTTAATTGTTTGAATATTTATTTATTTTAGTTTAGTAAGAACAGGAGAAGTTTCTTAAGAAGATATATCCTGAGAGCAATTCCTTGCGTCCAATTTCATGCGAGATTTACTCGAAGTTGCGATTTTTATTCTTGGGACTCTGTTACCCGCTCTAGAATAAGCTGTATCGAAATTTCGAATAAAGGTTCACTGTCGAATGCTATTGCTAAAACTCGATTGTAAATTTGATATCCACATTTCGTTTTTAAATCGCTCGTTGTATAACAAGAACAGGTAAGCAACACTTTTTATACGTTTTTTAAAGCTAACTAATTATGCCAATAAAAAATTATAAATAGCTTGTTTTCTATGTTTCCCAGCTATCTATATGTCGATATTTCATAGGAACTACCCTAATCATCAGTAGACTTTGGAAATTTTTAAAATGTATAAATGTTAGAAGCTAAAATAGCGAATAAAAACTCAATTGTTAACTAATTATGATTAGGTCGAATACAACATATGTAAATTTTTAGACAAAAGCAAATTCTTACTGAGTTCTACCAAATACGAGGGCGGTTTTATATTGAAATTTCTTAGCGCTAGATAGCAGTGCAAACAAACATTATTTTTTATGTATGTGATTCAATTTAAGATGAATGTAGACAGAGAATAATTCAATGGCTCGATGGATGAGTGGTAAAGGCAGCAATTCATGATACGTCTTGACCCGATGAGTAGTGTAGCGACTACGAAACAGCTAATTGTCTCCCAGCTAAATATTTGATTACTATTTTTCTTTTCTGCTTCAATCAAAAATTATTGATCACAGCAAATTTCTAATGTAAAATATCATTCTTAAGAAAAACTTAAGAAAGTTAAGAATAAAAAAAAAAAAAAATTTTTGTAACTTCGATCTGTCAAACGTCAGGTGTTAAAATTTCACTCAAATTCATTGTTTACCTTTTGTGTTTCTTGAAACATGAAAAAAAGTGAATTTCGTGCAGTGATTAAAATATTGAATTGCTGAATTTAAGCGCCACCGAACAAGCGCTGCACAATACCATCAACAGGAAGGCCAAAAGAGGTGGTTACTGAAGAAAATATCAAGAAAACCCTCGATACCGTTATGAATTATCGCTGAATTAAGTAATGTGAGATTGCTGAAATGGTAAACATATCATATGAACGTGTCTTCAATACTTCGCATGAACATTTGTATATGAAAAAGCTATTGGCAAGAAAAACGAGTTCGACAAACCATTTTACAGCGGTGTTTGGATATGACAAAGCGTGGACCTGTTGATTTTTGTCATCGATTAACAACTGTTGATGAAAGCTGGGTCCACCTCTAGACACCTGTGACCAAAACTCAGTCGAAACAATTGGTGGAAGCTGGTGGAAGTGCTCCGAAGAAGGAGAAGATAGTAAAATCAGCTGGCAAGGTTATGGTCACTGTATTTTGGGATGCCCGCAGAATATTGCTCATCGAGCATATTGAAAAAGGATTCACAATCACAGAAAAGTATTGTCGTGCATTATTGGATCAACTGATTGATGCAATCAAGAAAAAACGACCACATTTAAAGAAGAAAAAGTGCTCTTTTTCCAAGACAACGCAACATTATATACGATACTAAAATTACGGGAAATACGTTTCGAATTTCATGATCATTCATCTTATAGAACAGATTTAGCTCCTACTGACTTTTTAGTGTTTTCAAATTTGAAAAAATGGCTCGCAGAAAAAAGATTCATCTCAAACGAAGAAGTGTTTATCGAAACTAACGTAAGATGGAATATCGTCTGACTAAATGTATTGAAGTAAAAGGAGACAATGTTGAGAAATAAATGGTTTTTGAAACAAATTTTTGTTTTCCTACCTGCTTTAATATCTCTTGATATTTCAAAAGCGTTTGACAGTGTGTGGCATGGTGCACTATTGGCAAAACTTACTGCCTTTGGTGTCGGTGATGACTTCTCTCGGTTTATATCGAGCTTTCTCAGAGACCGCTCTATACGAGTTGTTATAGATGGGGTCTCATCAAACGAGTTCAAGATTAATTCAGGGGTACCGCAAGGCTCCGTTCTTTCTCCTACCCTATTTCTTATTTTCCTCAACGATCTTCTCTACCAAACTTCCAACCCTATCCACTCTTTCGCGGATGACAGCAGCATTTGCCACTCGTACTCTTTTAGTTATAGGCCCAGCCTATCAGAGATCGCTGCCAAGAGACTAAATATGAATGATTCACTGAATAGTGATCTTCTATTGGTCTCTGAATGGGGTCGTAAAAACAGGGTAGCCTTTAATGCTCGTAAGACCCAGTGTAGCTTATTGACGCACAAACAAACGACCGCAAATGCTGCTTCATCTGTACTCATGGATGGTATAAATATTGAAGAATCGGATGCTCTTGATGTTCTTGGAATGAAGATACAGTGCGATGTTCGCTGGACTGATCATATTTTTCATATCTCTAAAGAAGCATTCAAGTGCCTCGGTTTTTTGAAACAGTGTAAGATGTACTTCACTCCATCCGATCTCCTTACTATTTATACCACCTATATCCGACCGAAAATGGAATACAACTCTCATGTTTGGGCCGGTGCCTCAAAGTCTGATTTGGGGTTACTCGACCGTGTGCAGGAGAGGCCGAAGAAGCTCATCGGTGACAGTAGGGTATCCAACTCTATTGACTCACTGGAGCATCGACGCAGTGTGGGATGCGTTACTCTGTTCTATCGATACTACAATGGATTTTGCTCTGACGAGATTAAGGATCTTGTTCCCGAAACGCGCACATTTTTACGTAGCACGCGTTCATCGTCTAGAGCTCACCCATTTGTGGTCGATTGCCCGGGGAATCGTACTACGCATTACAGAGAGAATTCGTTTTTCAGCCGCACGCTTCGTCTGTGGAACAAGTTGCCTGCAGAAGTGTTTCCT
Source organism: Thecocarcelia acutangulata (assembly GCA_914767995.1). NCBI lineage: Eukaryota > Metazoa > Arthropoda > Insecta > Diptera > Tachinidae > Thecocarcelia > Thecocarcelia acutangulata. The sequence goes on along the minus strand of OU612094.1, from coordinate 126,032,066 downwards.
GTCTGTTATAACGTTGGAAGATTCAAGTCAAATGTTCACAAACACTACTCCCGCTTTCCCCCTCCTCACAACCTATTTTCCTAGTTCTGGTACAATACACTGCATATGTAGGGGTCATCCCCTGAGTACTGGTCCAATATAAAAAAAAAAAAAAAAAAAAAAATCCGCTCGCGTACATATCAAGGATATGTTGCATGAAATAAACTTTGGTGAGCATCGACAACAAATTTAAATACCACTGGACCAGCTTTGAAAGAAGCTTTCATAAAAAATTCTTTTACTGCTTGCAAGTTTTATAGATAGCGTACTTTGACTAAAACCATGAGAAAATCATTTCTGATAGTATTTGTAATAGCTCAAGAAACTAAAAGCAATAAAAAAGTGATCGAATGTATTTTGGTGGTACTACTGATACCAAATGTGCTGCAAACTCCAACACCTCAAACATATAGCTAAAAGTTTTCTTGGAATTTCCAAAAAAAAATTTTGTAAAAATAAAAACATTTAAACTTTTTCATTCCGTGGCAAGTCTAATGGGCTACTAGTGTTCCGGATTTGTATTCTAAATACATTTATGTCACACCTGCTGTCCAATTCAGAAGATGCAGAATACACAACTAGATTTGTGTCTATATCTCTCATATAACAGAAAGAAAAACTTTCAAAATTACAGACCAAATTGTCACTTGTTTTGACAGACTTTTTATGTTTGGTTTGTAAGTATGCTTCCCGTTTACATATTTCTGCAGTAAAATCTTTTTTATATTTCACTGCAAAATCAATTCGAACGGTATCCTGCATCATTTTGGGAAAAAGTCGTACAGTCTAAATTAGCTTAGACACGAATTTATCTCAGTCTCGAGTCCCGTAAGTAAGCCCCTGATTTTTTTTTACCTGACGTTGTATTATTAGACCTTGTTTAAACATTTTCTGGACAACAAACCACGACTTTTTTGCAAGTGATTTACTATCGATATTTTTAGTAAAGGATGGTCCAAGCAAAACGCACGATGATAATTGTAATTACGTAAATGAAACTTAAAAAAAATTATCTATATTTATTTATTAATATATTTTATTACGATAGAAGAATCTATAAAAATTATGCATTATACAAAACACCGCGGGTTCGGTGGTATACTTCTATCGGCTGGCCCATTTTAATGACACTGAGATGTGGTTAAATGTTGATTGTGTGCTGAATTATCTCAACCCTTCAGCTCTTGACTTACGAGTATTCTTGGCTTATAGGCTGGTACTTTTTCTGTTAAACCACATGGTCGTGGCAATTGGCACCATCTCGTTGATACCACATACCGTCTAGATCAATATCCTCAATGTCTAGTCAAAAGAACTGCGATAGCGAACACCATTCGCGGTACTTGCTTGAACGAACTCATTGCTACACCATCGGGAGCAAAGGCTATGTCTTCCAGACAACGAAGTGGGCAAGCATGCACAGATGTTTTCACATTTTATACAAATACATTTTGCTGAATTTTGCTCAGAATTCTCCCGATTGTTGGCATATATGGTCGATTATGCTGACCACAAAACACACGAAATTCACTAAATAAATTTCATATGATTTCCGTAAAAGGCTTTAGCGATCTTAACGCACTGCTAATTTGTGTATTCATCGTTGGATATGTCAACACTGAAACAAAGATATACCAAATTGAATTGGGCACAAAACTTGATGTTAAGATATAACTCACAATTAACATCGTGCATTATGATTGGACCACCCTTTAGGGTTAAATATTTTTCCAAAGATTTTCGAAAGGTAAAAGTACATTTACCCTGTAACTTAAACTCATGTGCATTTTTGTATTTTTTTATTTGAAATTACTACCAAAATCATTTTTAATATCTTTTTTTTAATTGTGTTGTTTACTTCTTCTTATCATTTTGTTGCTATCGTAGATGTCACCTATGCCAGGTTAATGAAATTAACTGCTACTTCCACTATTTCGAATAAAAATTTTCATTCGCATAAAAACATTTGAAACAAAAACAAAATTTGAAAATTTGTTTTTGTTTTAAATGTATTTATGCGAATGAAAATATTTATTCAAAATAGAGAAAGTGGCAGTAAAACATTTTAATAAAATAACAAATGAAAAAAAGAAAATTAGAACATACATATATGAAAAAAAGAAAACTTGAACTTTTTTCTTTGTCACAATTTTTCAATACAAAAGAAAGACGTATTTTTTCGACATACTCGTAAATAAGATAAAAAAAATTAAAAATAAAATATCTCAACGTATCCAATATGGTATGGAATGTTTCATACGTTTCATTACGTTTTTCGAATATTTGGCCAACGTTAAATTTGAGCAATGGAAAATGGGGAGATGTCTGCAGCAGACATTAGAAAATAAAATATCGACAAAAGACTGCTGGTCTGAAAACGAAAAACAATTCAGAGGGTCAATTTGCAGATGTTAAAGTGATTTGATAATAAACGATGAGAGAAATAAAAAAAAAAAATGTTCACCAGCAGAAGAAGAACATAAAAAGGAAATATTTTATGGGAATTGGGAGCGGAGGCGGATTAAGTCGAGAACAAATATACTCATCCAAATGTAACTTTACAATGTATTAATTTAGTGGTTACTGATTTCAAACATTCCTGTTTTCCCTTTGAAGTAAAACAACAATTATGTATTGAGCAGATAATAGCAGATACTACAGCAAAACAATTTATAAGTTGAATGAAAAACAAGAAACACACTTTTTACCTAAATTTCTAATAGCGATAATTAGATTGTAGAAACGACATTGTTGTTTGGGATATAAAAACAAATTAAGACCAACTAATTGAACAAAATATGGGGTAATGTAAAATTTTAAAACACAAAACATACAACTAATTATTTAAGGCATTAAAAAGTGCCTTAAATAAATTTTTAGCAATTTTTACTTACAATTTAATTTTAAGGGTATTTTGTTATGCGAAAAATAATACTTATTTTTTTCCGAGAAAAAAAATGCTTATGCTACACATTTACGACTATATACGAGCTATATACTGCTGACTGCCACGGCTTTGCTCTCAAGGTATTTACTAATTATTATGTAGAGTTGCTTAAACTTAATACAAGTATTGCAGTAAAAAGAAAATTTTTTCTAAATTTATTTTAAAAGCTTTTTTTAAAATTGGATTAGTAGTATAACTACATATATAACAATAATTAATTTGATAATTCTGCAGAACTAATAGTCATATACGAATCAATTTCAAAGATTTAAAATACCTGATTTTACGTAATAAATATCAGGAACATTTTAATTTAAAAATTTCCCAACATAATTCTTATGTAGGTACCCGGTCACAAAGGAATACAAGGTAATGAATTCGCTGATTTATGCGCCAAAAGTGCAACAAAACAACCTTTACAAGTTACATGCAACTTCTCGTATAAGGACATTAGTGAAATGATAGATGAGTTCTTTTATACACCACACAGAAACCTTATTTACTCTCAAAGTTCTCCCTGCTACGGAACGATAAACAATTCATTAGAATCAATATATTTTTTTTGTTTACTCCAGGCCAGAAAGGTTTAAACAGAGTATACCAGGTCAAAATAATATGACTCTGTCTCCGCCATAAAATAAGGTTATTGAAATATGGAAAAGGAAAACTTCCTATATCATATGGACTGATATTATATATCGCTTAAAACGATTTTTTCATGAAAATGTCGCGTAAGCGAACTTAAACAACTTTTTTTTTGCTTAAAAGCAGTTCCGGTAATAAAAGGAGGTTACCAAATCTAGAAAATGAAAATCTCCGATGTCGGTCCATTTTTTCCATAGAAACATATTTTTTAATGAAAAAATCTTTTTTGTTTAAAGGTAGTTCTGGTTTAAAAAAAAAGGTTACTAAAAACCCTAAAATTAAAATGTCCGATATCGGTCCATATATACACGAGATATAGAGTAAACCGATTTTTCCATGAACAGTTTTTTTTACGAAAAGCAGTGCTCGTTATAAAAGGAGGTTACTAAAATAAAGAAAATGAAAAATTCCGATATCGGTTCATATATAACCATGAAAATTTCTATGAAAAATTTCGTTTGAACAAGGCAAAAATATTTTTTTCCGATTTCCGTCCATATACTTATATAATTTGTAATATATACTATACATACACGTGACTATCGTGAAGGGTATTTTAGATTCGGTTCAGCCGAATATACTACACTTTTACTTGTTATACCCTTCACAAAAATGTAAAGGGTATTTATAAGTTTGTGATTCCGTTTGTAATTTCTACAGTTTTTTTTTGCGACCCTATAAAGTATATATATTCTGAAACAGAATTAATGGAAAAGTCGATTAAGCGATGTCCGTCTGTCCGTCTGTCCGTCTGTCCGCTGTTGAAATACCGTTTCTGAGAAAACCATTAGACTTAGAACCTTTTTTTTCACCATTCTTTTACCCCATCGATTCATGGGTTTGCTATTGAAATTCAGTAATATCGGTCCACGTATAGCTGAGATATATTCAAAATTCCGAAAAAAACCATTTTTTTTGCAGTTTTGTATGCAAATTTTTGAAAACAAAAGTTGTTCGTTTTGCTTCAAACTTCACACACTTATTAAGCATGGTGACTAAAAGACAAAATTTTTTTTTTCAGATATCGGTCTATATATACCCGAGATATAGCCCAAATCGAATTTTTAATGAAAATGTCGCATAGGCGAAGCTAAATAACTTTTTTTTGCTCAAAAGCAGTTCTGGTAATGAAATTAGGTCACATAAATATGGAAAATGAAAATTTCCGATATCGGTCCATATATACCCGAGATATAGCCCAAACCGGGTTTTTCATGAAAATGTCGCGTAAGCGAACTTAAACAACTTTTTTGTGCTCAAAAGCAGTTCTGGTAATGAAATAGGGTCATATAAATATGAAAAATGAAAATTTTCGATATCGGTCCATATATACCCGAGATATAGCCCAAATCGGGTTTTTCAAGAAAATGTCGCGTAAGCGAACTTAAACAATTTTTTTGTGCTCAAAAGCAGTTCTGGTAATGAAATTAGGTTACATAAATGTGGAAAATGAAAATTTCCGATATCGGTCCATATATACCCGATATATAGCCTGGAACGGGGTTTTCATGAAAATGCCGCGTAAGCGAACTTAAACAATTTTTTCGCCTTAAAGCAGTTCTGGTAATAAAATAAGGTGATATAAATATTGAAAATGAAAGTTTTCGATATCGGTCTATATATAACCGAGATATAGCCCAAACCGGGTTTTTCATGAAAATGTCGCGTAAGGGAACTTTAACATTTTTTTTTTATTAAAAACAGTTCTGGTAATAAGATCAGTTTATATAAATATGGAAGATAAAAATTTTCGATATCGGTCCATATATACCCGAGATATAGCCTAAACCGGGGTTTTCATGAAAATGCCGCGTAAGCGAACTTAAACAATTTTTTCGCCTTAAAGCAGTTCTGGTAATAAAATAAGGTGATATAAATATTTAAAATGAAAGTTTTCGATATCGGTCCATATATACCCGAGATATAGCCTAAACCGGGTTTTTAATGAACACGCGGCGTAAGCGAACTCAAACAATATTTTTTGCTTAAAAGCAGTTCTAATAATAAAATAAGGTTATATAGGTATGAAAAATGAAAATTTCCGATATCGGTCCATATATACCCGAGATATAGCCCAAACCGGGGTTTTCATGAAAATGTCGCGTAAGCGAACTTAAACAACTTTTTTCACCTTAAAGCAGTTCTGGTAATAAAATAAGGTTATATATATATATATATATATATATATATATATATATATATATGTATATGGTAAAAGAAAATATCCAACATAGGTCCATATATACTCGAGATATAGCCTGAACCGATTTTTTCAATAACATTTTTTTTTGCTGAAAAGCAGTTCTTGTTATAAAAGAAGGTTACGAAAATAGAGAAAATTAAAATTTTCGATATCGGTCCATATATACCCGAAATATAGCCTGAACCGATTTTTCCATTAAAAAAAATTGTTTTTTTTTTGCTAAAAACCAATTCTCGTTATAAAAGAAGGTTACTAAAATACAGAAAATAGAAAATTCCGATAGCGGTTCATATATAACCGAGCATATTTAGGTCACATTTTTAATATACTATACATATGCGTGACTATCGTGAAGGGTATTTTAGATTCGGCCCAGCCGAATATACTACACTCTTACTTGTTTTTTTATATATTGGAATTCTTTCGAAAAACATGAAGGATTTATAGAATCTGGGGTTTTTGACTGGAATTGCAAATCTGATTGAATTATTCCTCTATTCCCCTATAATTTTTTGCACAATACTCTGTCGCAAGAGTGTAATTTGCAACCGTGTAATGTTACAGCCTTAGTGCCAGTTCACGGATAACGAAGCTGGTTCGTTCGTTCGCATAAATACGTTTAAAACAAAAACAAAGTTTAAAATTTTACTTTTGTTTTAAATGTAACTGTGCGAATGCAAGAACAGCTTCGTTATCCATGAACTGGCACTTAGAGTGATAAGGGTTCGAACTGAAAGTTGGAACACCAACTCAATTTATAGGAAGGTAGCTCTGTTAGCTCTTGAGAATTGACAGGCTCTACAGGGTATGATGTCACTTTAGTGTCTATTAAATTGACAACAGACATTTATTCGACAGCACCGAATGTCCCAAAATTTCGTCACTCAATGCTTAAATAATTTATTCTTATATCTATTCTTTATTATTTATATTATTCTTGAGGTCGAAGTAAATATGACCGTTTAAACTATCTGAGTCTTGGACTATATGTCAGAATTCATATGGTGTGACTTCCCCGATTTGTATAAGAGCAGGTCCGGATATGCCTCACAGCGCAGTGGAACTCACGTTTGTAGTAGGAAGTATTTTTTTCATGCATTTACAGTAAAAACGCTTCCAGGAAAGCATATATTTCCGCTGCTTGAGTATCTCTAGCGATAATTGGTAGAGTCTGCCTGAAATCATCAACCAAAGGCACCACCGTCCATTATTTTATATAGTCAGATCAACGACTCTTTTGGAGGCCATCGTGTATTTATCCCACACAAATAACTTACACCGTTTCAGCATTCGCCTACTTAATATTTTTGTTAATATTATAGAGAAATTAAATCATCGCATACATGAGTGACTGCGTAGTTTGAACGAACCAAATGTTCGATTTCCAATAGAAAAAAATTTTCAAGTTATTTCGTCCTCAGCTCAATTCTTTTTGTATTTTCAGCCAGTTCATAAACCATTTCAAAAGAAAAACATAATATATTGGTTTTTTCGTACGGACATTTCTTACAACCTATATAATCGGATCAAAGTGCAAGCAGTACCTTTCAAACAATAAAAGAGTTTTGCAAATCAAAAACTAATATTTTGAACACAGATTTTGTCTGTGCGATGTCCAAATATATTTTTTATTTCTTTGACATACTCTTTAAAAAGAATCAATCAGTATTGAAAATCTGTTCATTATAGCGGAATGTGCATTTTGTGTGTTTGGTGTATAAAAAATTTTATTTTCAAGTCGTTGACAAACTTTTAAAAAGACGAAAGAATATTGAAAATTGGCTCATAAGTGACTGAGTTAATAGCAATTTATTTTTCGTATGGACACTGTGTTTGTTCGATGTCTTTTGGTACATTTGTCCAATCCGCTTACAAACTATTTTAAAAGAAAAACGAAAATTAAAAATCGGTTTACAAATGCCGCTGCAACTAATGAATTTATTTTTCACGAGTAAATTTCAACTGATCGGTCTCCAAACGTTTTGTTAGTTCAGCGTACTCTTTCAAAAGGAAACATCAATTCGTAAATGGCAAGGGTGTTTAGAAATAACTTTGTACCCGTCTTCCCCTTTGATTGCTTTGATTTCAGAACAAAAACTAACCTATGTTGATTCTCGGACCTCAAAATATCTGCAAACCCGATTTCATTTAAATTGGTTCAGCGGCTTATGCGTGAAAAACTAATAATATGTTCATACTCTGCACACAATAACTAACTTTTTTTCAAAAAATATATTTTATTTTTAAGCCGTAAACTTGCGCTTTTGAAAGAAGAAGGACTATTGGAAATCGGTTAATAGATGGTGTAGTTTCTCAAAAATTTATGTTTCAGGCGAACAGTTTTTCTGTCCGAGTTCCAAAATATTTTTTATTGGCAGACTCTCCAGAAATATTCTCAAAAGAAAAGATCGGTTCATAAATTGCGGAAAAACAATTTTTTTTTGAACGGTAATGTTGTTTTTTTTTTTTTTGAACCCATTGTGACTCAAATTTCACAACAAAAACTATATATAATGAGTCTCTGACTTTAAGGGTCCAGCGGTTTTGGTGTGATAGAGTTACTTTCATTATTATAATATTAGTAGGGATAATCGAGCAATATGTTAAACGTGGTTCAATCATAATACATGATTTAGATGGAGGGTCACACCTTAACGTCGTTTTTATCCACTTAATTTGGCATATATCTACTACACTGTTTGACAAATTCAACCATGAAGAGGTACACAATAGAGCAGGACATTGCAATGTAAAAAAGTACATAACGATTAATATCAAAGTCTTTTATTTTGCTATAGTCATGCACAAACTTGCTAAGAATATATAACTCATGTAATTTATTTCTCAAGTGTGTATAAAAGTAAATATGTCCGGCAATTGTTATAAATAAATTTACACTGAACCAAAAGTTTACTTAAATACAACAAAATAGGGTGTAAACTCGGTTGAGCTGTAATTTTTGCAAGTTGTTCTAACTTGCTGTAACACAGTGAACCATTTCCCGACACATCGGAAGAGTATCTGTGAATATGTTAGATATTTGTCAGAGTTGGTGCGGTTCAAAGGGTTTTGGTTGACCTCATAAATAAATCTCTTGGACCAGTTGGCTTTCCAGCACTGGCCTTGAAGGAGACTTTTTCTAAGCTTTCGTGTCCATTTGCACGCCATGTTGGTGAATTCCTATTATGTAGAAAGGTTATTAGTCTAACGCCAATCCAATATGGTTAACTACCAGAGATCTGCACCGGGGCACCGCAACCATACGTATACCGGTTGTTTACCCAATCATTTTCACATTCGAGTATCTTAAGCACTCTTAAAAATTTATGCGGTGGTATTTATACCTGTCGTTCGTTTGTGAAATCTTGATACATCAAAAATGTATGTAACCACTTTCCTATCTTGCTTATTTTTTAAGAGTAAAAGAAACGACCACAAAAAAGAATATTGTTGTTGCTAGCACTTAGTAAGAGAAACATTTTGAGTTTTTTCTATTTTCGTTTCTAATCGTTTTTTTTTATAATACATACATGACCTTAACACAAAGTCAACTTGTAAAAAAACTTTACTCTTGACAAATTCTTTTGTTGTGTATGTGCGTCATCTTTTATGACAGATTCAATAATTTACAACCATGTTGACGATTTTGAAAGTAGCATACTGAATGATGATTTTAAATTTGTTTTTGCTGAAAAATTTAAAACAAAAATTCTATTCAAACAAAATTTTTCCCACAATTGGTTACATGTATGTGGAACTGTATGGATATGGGTTAATAGAATAGAAATAAAAATTATTATAAATGAAGGAACATAAAATAAAAGAAATTTGTCTATTTTAATTATGTGATGTTTTTTCTGTTAGATACAACAAAAAAATTTCGTTCGAAGTGCTGCCAATTTATATTTATAGTGGCAGCACTGCATTTACATTTTGCTGCTTACGAAAATAAAAGTTAGTTTAAAGCTACGTACAAACGGTTGTCAGACCTTACAATATTGCCAGTAAAATTGTCTGAAAATGTATTACAATCGTGTGAGCTGCCAAGTTTTAACTTACAACGTTGTCAGAAAAACCATCGTCAATCAATTGTAAGACGACAATGTTTTCAGGCATCTGACAATCGTGAAAACACTCTTTGTCGGCATTGCCAGACAATTGGCTAGTATTGTAAGCTCAGGTTTAATTGTCAGATGTATAAAATTAATGCACTAGACAATTGCATCATTGTAAAAAAAAGTTTGATGGGCAACACTGCCAAACAGATGGTTGATATACATAAGTGGCAATGTCTTACAACATGTCTGGCAATTTTTCTCTTCTAACAATCTGACAACCGTGTGAACTGACAATTTTAGTTGTGAGATGAATTATTTGTCATACTATAGTCTGAAAATGAAATTGTAAGATTTTCTTACGATCGTCTGAGCACACAATTTACTTCTGCGGGGCAATTTTTCATTCTCACTTGGTTATCAGCATGTTGCCAGATCTTACAATATTGTAACATCTGACAATCGTGTGTACATAGCTTAAGTTGGGAGCTGTACCAAATGCTGTTAAGAAGTCGTGCTGCTGTGATGTCGTCAAATTAATCGTTTTCATCTAAAAACATGTATTTTATTTTTGACAGATTGCCGCTTGCTGTCTGCTGTCGTCTATGTGTTTAAAGCTTTACGATGCTTTACTACTGTTTTAACAAAATTTTTGTTGATTGAACAGAAGTTGACCTTTTTTAACATATACATATAGATATGTATATATATATATATATATATATATATATATATATATATATATATATATATATATATATATATATATATATATATATATATATATATATATATATATATATATATATATATATATATATATATATATATATAAATATATATATATATATATATATATATATATATATATATATATATATATATATATATATATATATATATATATATATATATATATATATATATATATATATGTATATATATATATATATATATGTATATATATATATATATATATATATATATATATATATATATATATATATATATATATATATATATATATATATATATATATATATATATATATATATATATATATATATATATGTGTGTGTTGAAAAGTACTAAATATAAAAATTTATATTTTAACAAACTCAACAAATTTTTTTTCAGCTTTGAAAAATGATCTTTTATAATATATTTTTGTAAAGGTTTTACAAACTTTTTTAGTTCATATTACCGGCGAAATTCGGTTCTGTGTAAAAAGTAATAAACATAAATTGCCTCAAACAAAAGCAATAAATTTAAACAATTTCAATCAAAGTATTGAGGCATGACAATTGTATAAAACACATTTAAATCAATGGTGAACATTCATTATGTTGGTTTGTGCGTTTGCTGTAAGTAATTTATAAGAATTACATATGTAATGTACGAGTTTAACTATTAGAGCAGATAAAATCAACAAACCAAAATACGTTTGCGAGCCAAAAAACGAAAAAAGGACACTAAAAGTGTGCGTGTTTTATTTGTTGTTTGTCTGCTGGCCTGGTTGTAGCTGTTGGTAGGTACGAGTATACACACAGAAAAAAAATGCATCTTAAAGTTAATATGACAAAAGGGTGGTGTTTATTCATAAAAAAAGTTTATTTATGTTTTTTGTTTTTATACATATATATGCACTCAATTTATGAGTTTCACTTTTGCCATTGTAGACTTGATCCTAATTTTGTCTTAATAAATTAATAAATATAACGAAAACTATACTTTTCGCTGATATTAAGCAAACTATATAAACAAAATGCTCATGTTAAATCTAATCTTTTGTTTTATATTAAAGTAAATATGTTTAAAAAGTGTCTATAGTCATAATACAACAAATAGTTTTGCAAATATTAAATGTAATATGATAATTTTACTTCAAAATCTTTTTCTCTGTGTAGATGCACATCAAAACAAAGTTGAAAGAGGTAGGATAAAATTAGGTTTCCAAAAGAGGCTCCATATAAAGAAGCAAAATCATGAAATTTAGTATGTTGAAGTTTTACTTTGAAGTGAATTTATTCTTGTTACAATACTCACAATAGTAACGCGTACCACAGCTACGTACTTAACATTCGAGTATGTATATAACAACACTGTCAGCGCTTGTTTAGAAAACTTTCTTGCTTCAATGAGCAAAAAATAAATAGTCGGAAATTTAATTTATAAATATTTTATTAACAACCTTTAAAAGGACTTCTTTCTGCTTTTAATTAGTTCAACTTAAAGTGAATATTAAAGGGTTCTCCAACCATTACGCACAGTGTTAGTTGTAAATAAAACCACAAGGTCTCTTAACATTTTTTTATTATTATAGAAGGATATATAACAGTTATATGTGAAAAAATATAGGCGATGTGTTCATCACGGCTTCGGTTGCATATCTCTATACGACAGACGATATTTTCAATGACTCTGGGACATAATGAGTGCTTCAATGTTGTTAATGTGCCCAATTATCTCATCTTTTAGCTCTTGAATTTTATTTTTGGCTTATTCACGTCTATGTCCCTCAGGAAAAACAACACAAAGGTGTAAAATCACATAAATGTCTGGCCAATTATCATCACTACTAACACTAGTCTTAAAGCAGTGTTCTTTTACGCATGCGCGTCCATTAGCACGTCTCTTCAGCATACTTTACCATGTTGGAGAGTTTCCATTGTGTTGGAAGGTAGCTAATGTTACACCAATTCTCAAAAAAGGTGAAGCAAATAACCCTGAAAATTACCGCCCAATTGCAATTTTCTCCTCACTTTCGAAAGTAATGGAAAGTATGGCTAACTACCACTTCATGAAGTATCTAGAGTCGCATAAATTACTTTGTGATCGCCAATACGGATTTCGTAAGGGTCGCTTTAATGTCGATGTTTTGGCATATCTATCCGAGAAAGGGTGCCACTCAATCCACCATTTTGGTGATATCTGTGTGCCACAACTTACTGCTTTTGGTGTCGAGCTTTCTCAGAACCCACACCATACGGCTTGTTATAGATGGGGTCTCATCAAACGAGTTTAAGATTAATTCAGAACGAAGCCTTGCGGTACCCCTTATCCCTATTTCTTATTTTCCTTCTATATCAAACTTCCAACCCTATCAACTCTTTCGCAGATGACAACAGCATTTGCCATCCGTACTGATTCATAGGCTCAGCCTATCCGTGATCATTATCAAGAGGCAAAATATGAATGACTAACTGAATAGTGATCTTCTATTAAACTATTAAAAACAAGGTCATCCTTAACGCTCGTAAAAACCAATGTTGCTTATTAACACATAAACAAACTACCGCAAGTGTTGCTTCGTTTGTACTCATGGATTGTATAAATATTGCGGAGTAGGATGATCTTGAAGTTCTTCGAATGAAGATACAGTGTGATATTCGCATGAAATGAGCACATTTTTCAGGTTTCTAAAGAAGCATTCAAGTGCTTCGGGTTTTTGAAACGATATAAGGTGTACTTCACTCCACCCGATCTCTTTAGTATTTATACAACATATATCCGACTGAAAATGGAATACAACTCTCATGTTTATGGCGGTGCCTGAAAGTCTATTTTGGGCTTACTCGACCGTGTGCAGGAGAGGGCGAAAAAGCTTATCGGTGACCGTAGGGTATCCTCACTGGAGCATCGACGCAGTAGGGTATGCCACTCTGTTCTATCGTTACTACAATGGAATTTACTCTGACGAGATTAGGAATCTTGTTCCCGAAGCTCTTACATTTCTATGAAGCACACAGCTCATCCATTTGTGATCTCTTGCCTAGGAAACCGTACAACGCATTACAGAGTGAATTCGTTTTTAAGCCGCACACCTCGCCTGTGGAATAAGTTGCCTGCAGACGTGTCTCCTGTTTGTTATAACATTGAAAAGTTCAAGTCAACTGTTCACAAACACTACTTCCCCTTTCCTCCTCCTCACAATCTATTTTTTTAGTTATGATACAATACGCTGCATATGTACTGGTCCTAAATAAAAAAAAAATAATAAAAAAAGCACGAATATAACACGGTTAATGAATTGTTGTTTTTGTTAGAAAAACATTGAATTTCTGACCACAGTGATGTTCATCAAATGTGCAATTGTTGGCCTCAAGGACTAGTTAAGATTTTCGACTCTTCTGCCATACTATTGCGATGTTTTGGGAATCATGAACTAACTGAGCATACATAGGTGTATCCATATTTCCTACTTACCCGGGTTAATGAAATTTGCGCACAATTCTCCCGATTGTCGACACATTTGTTCAATTATGGTGACCAGAACAAGCGCGAGGTATACGAAATGCATTTTGATTTGAACGCCCATTGTCGTAAAAGGCTACAACAATCTTAACGTAATGCTCAACTGTGTAACGCTGTATAATTGAATTTGTCAAACACTGAAACAAAAAAATGTTAAATTAAGTTGGCCAAAAATCTTGACTTAGAGAAGTGATGCACAACTAACATCGTGGGTGGTTGGACCACTCTTAAAAATATAACGAATGATTTCTTTAGTCTATGCAAACAGATTTTACTGGTATTTTTTTATGATTACTTATATATCATAATAAAATCAAAGCAAAGTTTGTGGAAATTTTGTGGAAGTTGCAGGAAAATGTAGTTTTAATTGTTAAGCGTTTGAATAATTTTTGGAAACTAAACCTTGGTATGTTAAAGAATATTTAAAACCAATGAAAACTGCTTATAAATAAATAACTCACATAAGTTTTTTACACAGTTAGCTCTAAATATAGTTGACTCTTGTACTCCAAGACCTGCATACGTCGTAAAATTTTCCGATGTGATCGCCTTCTAGCACCGCCATTAAAAGAGTTAAACCTACAAAATCGTTACATTCATTTGTTATCTATCAATCTATGAATTTTTATCTACACTCTAGGCCACTCTTATTTTTATTTTAGTCTATGGTACAGAGCACTATGCGTCGTAAGTTATTTCAAAATTATTATTCAACCATAATGTTTCGGATTTCCTTCTTACATTATCCTTGAAAAAAATTTATTTATTTTTGTACTTTTGCTTTTAGAATTTAACTTATGAATAGAGGAAGAAAAAAAAAAAAAAGAATTTTAATTTTTAATCGTAGTTTAAACGACAACATACCTTTTTCCGCTCGTTCAACAATTTTCTATCACTCTACATTTACTAAGATTGCTACACTACACTGCTTTCGTTGCAGCTGTTGCCCTAATAAAGATGAAAGTGGAAAAAATAAATTTATATACAAATAAATATTTTATTAAGTAAAACTTTTTATTTAGAGGTAATTACCTTTTAAACTTTTTGGTTGAGTTGTGCTGACTGACTGTTTAGCAACCACTTGCTTGCCGTCTTTATGGATTTTGCCTTTTGTTGAATTTTTTGCTGTGTTTATTTTCAACTTCGCTCAGTTGAAAATTATGATTTTGACACCGGATTTCTTGAAAAAAATAAAAAGGATATTTATATATATATTTGCTTATCTCTGTCACAAAATGGTAAACGAAGTGTTGCAATTGACGTTGATATTTTAAGTGGCAGAAGGAAAAGAAAAATACCTCTCCAAAAGAACAAAAAGGAAAAGTGTAACTAAAAAGATATTATTTAATTTTTACTATAATTTTTTGAGTTCAACTAATAGCTATTTTTATACCCTTCACAAAAATGTTAAGGGTATCATGCATTTTCTGAGAAACGTAAATCGCTTAAATTTAGCGTTTAAGATTTGAAAACGCCAAATAGATGTTCTGAGAAACGTATAACGCAAGAAATATAGTTTAGTGATTTGAAATCGCCAAATAGGTGTTCTGTAAAACGGATATAATAAAACGCTTAAAATTGGCGACTTTTAACTCGCATGTGTATATTGAAGTGAACTGATTGAATCCGCTTAAACTGAGCCTGCAAAAGGCAATAAAATTATTCACAATTAAAATCTAATATGTTTTCTTTTTATTTCAATAGAAAGTTTAAAGAATTTTACACATTTTCATTAAGAAAACTAAATTGGAAAAATTTTCTATTTCTTGTCATTTATGTCATACATACGTATGTAAAACACATGTTGTATTTTTTCGGAAAAAACTCCTAAATGCCAGTAAAACGCGCGTTCCTTAGAACACCTAAAAACCAATTAAGCGTTTTTCAAAATGCATTGCGGTTTCAGAACGCGCGTTCTCGGAACATGGCTGTATATATAAGTTTGTGATTCCGTTTTTAATTTCTACAATTTTCATTTGCGACCCTATAAAGTATATATATTCTGAATAAGAATTATTGGAAAAGTCGATTAAGCGATATCCGTCTGTCGGTCATTGAATTACTGTTTCTGAGGAAACCATTAGACAACATTCTATTACCCCTATGGAAATTAAGTTATATCGGTTCACAGATAGCTGAGATATATTCAAAATTCCGAAAAAAAGCCATGTTGTTTTTGCAATTTTGTAAGAAAATTTTTGAAAAAAAAGTTGTTTGTTTTGCTTCAAACTTCACATAATTATTAAGCATGAAGACTAAAAGGCAAAAAAAAAAAAAAAAAATCAGGTATCGGTCCATATATACCCAAGCGTAAGCGAACATAAACATTTTTTTTTTCTTAAAACCAGTTCTGGTAATAAAAGGTTATATAAATATGGGAAATAAAATATCCGATGCCGGTCCATATATACCCGAGCTTAAACCGTTTTTTTTTTCATGAAAATGTCGCGTAAGCAAACTTAAAAATTTGTTTTGCTTAAAAGTAGTTCTGGTAATAAAATAGAATAATATAAATATGGAAAATGAAAATTTCCGTTATCGGTTCATATATAAGATATAAGTAGCTTAAACAAACTTTTGCATGAAAATGTCCATGAAAGATTTCTTTTTTGGAATGGTGAAGATTTCTTATTTGAAATAGTGATTGCAACGCAAAAATATGTTTTCCCCGATATCGGTCCATATTTATGCGAACATATTTAGTTCAAATTTGTAAAATATACTATACATATACGTGACTATCGTGAAGTATATTTTAGATTCGGCCTAGCCGAATATTCCACACTCTTACTTGTTTATGTTTTAAAATAATTTTTAATGGACGGTAAAAAATATTACAGCCGTATGCAAAAAAACTTAACAAAGCTTGGTAAGCAATTGTTGAAAAAAAATTCCTAACGTTCTATGCAAAAACAATTGTTAGCTTTCGTTTAAAGTTGAATGTGGTACACTTTAATTGTACGTTAAAATGACAATTGACTTGCCCATGCTAATTTGCTGGAAAATCGAAATTTTGCGAACATTTTTAAAGAAAGTTATTTATTATTTTTACGGCCATTTACACGAAGTGTGATTAAACTCTATTTGGAACTTTAACCACCAGTTAGCCAAACATGTATTTCACAATGTATAATTAACCCTTAAACGGCATAATTTAACGGAGAAGTTGTGGTTAAATTTAACCGATCAAAATTTAACGATTAAAATGTTAGTTAGAACTCAAAGGCATGAAAATATGAGTAAAAAAAAAAAACAACAAAATATAATGAAATGGAAGAAAACAGAAAACAAAATTTTTATTCTTGCAATATTTTTAATTAAAGAATTATTCGAAATTGTCGAAATGATTTTTCTTTGCATGACTTTCAACTGGCAAAAAATATCTTTTTTCAAGGAGTCTAAAGTACATTACGTATATACATGTCGCTCCTTTATTGCGCATTTTAAATTTTTAGTTTCCATACAAGTCTTATTAGCAAATTTTTTGAGAAAATATCTCCGAAAGGAAACAGTTTAAAAGCAATTTGAGTAAATTTTTGGCACTGTTAACAATTCTGCATTGTTAACTCAAAAATCCAATTTTTTGAGATATGATTATGTTGCAATAAAGGAGCGTATACACAACTTCCTCTTTATTAAATTTTGCAAACTGGAAATTTTCGATTTTCATAATTTTTTTCTGACAATTTATTTCTTGTTGTTTTTGTTTGCCGTTACATTATTTTCGTAAACAAATACAAGTAGCATTGCTACAGTTTTTAAAATTTTTTACGGTTAAGTAACTGAAAAATGGTAAAATGGAAAGCAGTAACCGTTGGTTAAATAGTGTCTGTTAACCCAACTGACGATTAAGTAATAAGTTTCTAATGGTAACTTAATTTTAGATTGTGAAAATGGCCCTTAATATATAAATAAATAAAAATATTACATTTTATTTGAACTCAAAATATTAATTTTGAAGGAATAATATAAATAACAATTACACTAGTGATGCACTTTCAATCAAACGTATACAATGAAAAACGTTATTCGTAAATTAAAAATATTCTAGTATAAGTAATTCTATTAATTTTTCTCAATTTCATTAATATACTACATATTATATAATCATTATTTAATAAAAAAAGGAAATCCAGGAAATATTTGTCAAAAATGTGTAATTTAATGTAATAATAACAATTTTTCATTTGCTAAATTTGTTTTTCGATTTTCGAATATTAGTTTTCATGCATCACTATTCAAAAAATTACAACTGAACATAACGGCATTGCCAGAATAAAATAATTGAATTCCTTACTACATTTAATAGTTAACGTACTGTTTTTGCATACACTTTTTTAACAAATGTGTGGTAGCGTTAATGTGTTTGGTAACTAACGTATACGTTAAAACTCAAGTAAGACTTTTTTTTGATATGGCCCTTAATATATAACACAGCTTTACAAATTTTAAATTTGGAAAAATACCAAGAACGCCACATGCCTAGATAAGTTATTTGGGACCTCCTGAACACGAAAAACGCTGTAATTTTGTTTTTTTTTTTTTTTTTTTGTAAGTACCGTTTTTTAGATAACGGTACTTTTGTGTTTTTCGTTTCATTTTAAATTTATTTGATTATATATACGGGCTAATATGGTCAGAATTTATGTAAATAAAAACCAATTATTTCATGTGTTTACTCAACGTTCCGTCGATGTGGGTTGTCGACTTCTTCAGGAGTATGTATGCTTTTTATTAAAGAAAAAGAAACATATATATTATATATGTTTTAGATATTACACATATAAATATAAATACATAAACAAAACAATAATTATAATTCCTGAATACTCACAATAATTTACATAAAAACAGTCACTTTTTTATCATTATTTTTGCATTTTACAACAATTAATAAAACGAACAAATAAATGAATTTTTAAACAACAAAAAACATAGATCTTTAAAGATCAACAAAGGTCTTTAAAAAGTAATTTATTTGTTCGTTTTATTAATTGTTGTAATAAAAATTACAGCCTTTATTGAGTTCAGGATTAACTTATCTAGTCATGTGGCGTCCTTGGTACTTTTTGGCTGTAAACCAGTGTAATTAATTAAAGTTTTAAATAATAGTACTATTTGTTACAATGATCTCATATACCTGTAAAGATTTGGTCTGAAAGTGATGTTGGTAAGTAAGACAAATAAAAATTTTAAGGAAGTAATGTGGAGTTTCTTGAAATCAGTTTACTGGGAAATTTTTGCCTCAATTTTGCCATAACAGGAGTGGCGATGTGACAAGTTGGCCCATCTTATTGGAACCGAACAGAGCTGAAAGCGATTCTCTTTCGGCGTAATTTTGGAAAGAAAAACTCTTTCAACATCTTTAAGTAATATTCTCTATTGACCGTAACAGTCAGACCGTTTTCTTTGAAAAAGTAAGGTCCGACAATGAACTTTGAAGAAACTGCACACCACACTATGATGTGAAGTTGATAAAATTGCACCTGATGGAGTATCTGTGGGTTGGAATTACTACATATTCGACAATTTTGTTCGTTAACATTGCCGTTTAAATCAAAATGTGCCTCGTCAGATATAAAAATGTAGTTCAAGACGTTTTCATCCTCTAACACCATTTGAAAGTTAATTTCACAAAATCCCAAGCGAATCGGGAACCCTAGGGGGGTTCAGTTTGTTAATTGAATATTATATGGAAATAAAGTTTAAATCTTGGTGCAAAATTGTCTGCAGTGACTGTCTGCTGAAACCCATTTCAGCAGATAAGCTTCTTGTCGAAACTCCAGGATTTGATTGTATGACAGCAGCGATAGTTTCCTGCATCCGAATTGAGACATCTCGATGATAAAGAGTTCTAGCGATTTTGCTATGCTCGGCAAAATTCTTTACAAGCTTCATTATAGTTCATCTGCCAGAATGTGCCACCAAACGTGGGGCTATGTTATCTTTGGACGGAAACAACGGACTCTAAAGCGTGAAAGCGTTGCACTATCCAAATTCTTGTTTCATTGTTCCTATTCTCCATTTTAGTTAAACTTAAAGATCAACCTATAAAATACAGTAAAAATGTAAGGAGTTAGATACACAGAAAATTTGTTATTACGTTTCTTTTTGTAGCAGCTTTCGACAGCCACCCTGAATTATAACTTTATCGTAGGTAGTATAAGAACAAAATTTTTGAACTAGCATGAAGTATTAAGACAATATGATATAATGACATAAGTTAACACCGTTTGAATTCCCCATGTGTGTTTGGATATAATCATAGAATAGTAAAAATATATATATAAAATTCATTAAACACAGTACTTATCCTTCTAAGTAATTTAGCATCGAGTTAGTCAACTCTGATAAATGTGAAATGAAATGGTGATGATAGTCACTGTAGCGCTGCAAAACTATCGATAGCCATCCCCATCGATATTTTCGATAGTTTCAAGAGAAACTATCGATACTATCGTTAAGCGCTACTTTTGGCTATGAATCTGTAGCGTAAGCGGAAGTTAGTAAACATAGATACATACATATTTATGTAGGTGTTAGTTGGATAGATGAACAACTTAATATTTTTAAGTAATTTTCACAACATTTATATGTATGTACAAGTAGTTGTAATTTAAACAAAAGATAGTTATTGAATGTTGAAATGTAAATTTTATTTCACCAATGAACAATAAACTATTCATACATGTAATTTATGTATTATATAAAAAATAACAAAACATAAAAGCTATCACATTTCTTGGATAATTTTGCCAAACACTTTGAGCTGCAGCGTCACCTGTATGCAAAGAGAACAAAATTTTTTAAGTTGCTGTCGACATTTAGCCGCAGCCGCCAGACATAAGTTGCCATGTTTAACTAACATCGTGTCTATTCGAGAAGTCACTTTCACCACAAATACGTGCCCGTTTCATTTTTTATTATTCTAAAATACATATCCTATATTCGTTAGAGATGAGAGTGATATACAAGCAGGAAACATATGTTTTCTTTCACATCGTCTGCATTGTGAAATACCATGTCACTGCATTTTAGCCCCAATATTGTTCGACAGCGGTTTTACCGCGTAAAGCACAAATTAACAAACAAAAATAATAATAATAATAATAATAATAATAAATTCAAACAATTAAGTTTTTTATTCGCTATTTTTAGCTTCTACCATTTATACCAATAAAAATTATAAATAGCTTGTTTTCCATGTTTCCCAGCTATCTATATGTCGACATTTCATAGGAACTACCCTAATCATCAGTAGACTTTGGAAATTTTTGAAAGATATTCTCAAACTTTATATTCCAACAATATAAATAAATTGTTGAGAATTTAAAAGAAAAATGCCCTAATATTACCTGTCAAAACACAAAAACAAGTTTTTTTTCATTTATACACGTCTCTAACATTTCTTTACACCTTTCAAACAAATGAACAACCGTTGGTTGCTACGATTTGCTTTTTGAAAGTATCGAAAAGCAGAGAACAATAATTCAAACAATTAAGTTTTTTATTCGCTATTGTATAAATGGTAGAAGCTAAAAATTGTCGATGGTATCACTATCGAACGAAAACAATCGATGGTTAACTAAAACTAAAACTATCGATAGTACTATCGATTGTTTTGCAGCTCTAAGTCACTGAGGATATTGAAAGAAATTTCATTCCAGCGTAGTTTTCTATCTCCCAGCGCAGTTTTCTATCTAGATCACGCCAGAAGTTAAATAAAGAATTTAAATTTATATTTTTTCAAGAATTGTGTTTCATATCAGCATAAGCATCATTAAGTGGTAGAGAGAAATACATGTTTTTTTTGTGCATTGTTTACTTTAATGCGTTTCGTTACACCTGAGGGAGTTTCTTTTATTATCAGCCAAGACCGTAAACCCTTTAAAAAAATTTGCAAAAAAGCTCACGTTTTGTGAAAGTCTTTAAGCATATGTGATTTTTATTTGGTGACTGTTTTCCACCAAAATAAGCAAATGTTGAGTTTTAAGAAAAAAGGAAGGCACAGAAAATAAATATAAAATATAAAGTAGATGTTTGTAAACAAATATAATAAGCCATACAAATGTGTGTTATAAGCACAATTTAGAACGTTGCTTTTAGTGGGTGAGTACTTACATATGTGTGAATGTGTTTATTTTTATGTACGAATGAGTGAACCTAACAGTTTGCTTCTTCTAAAATAGAAAGTATTCATGCATAACATTAACCTCTCAAACATTTAGACATAAAGGTTGTAAAAAGTGCTTAGTAGCACTGGCAAGTAACATATGAGGTTGGTATTAAAATATTTTTACAAAGTAAAAAGTAATGTGTCAATTTAAGCTGCGGCGAAAACACTGAACAAAAATGACAAAGCAGTTTGTTATGAGTCATGCGTGATCTGTAAAAAAGGCCTATTGAAAATTAAATCTCACGGTTAATCACCCGAAACGTGCATATGTCTGCTATAGAATGTGAAGCAACCCAACCGATAGCTCCAAACCGATTTCATTGGCCAGGTAATGTGCGAAGAATTTAAACAATATCCCAAAGCCGAATTCCCCAAAATAATATTATGAATTCCCCAAAAATTATATTTTTATAGAATTAAAATTTTCAAAAAACACTTTCATTTGAACTTGGCGTCAGCAAAATATAGGATTTTATCGGGCCGGATCAATCATTTTCACTACAACAACTTCACTTTAACCTAAAAGTAAGCAATAAGTTCCCAGAAAAACAATACAACCTGCCCTTTTGTATTTAAAAATAGTGTTAAAGGTTGTGATTTTACTTCATTTTGACGTAATTTTTTGAAATATACATTAATATTAGAATTGACGTTTTCCTTACAAAAGCGGTGGTATTATGACGTATTTCTGGCAGCACTTCTTTTCTAGTTTATGATAAAAACCAAGACAGCTTTATATAGGTAGTGGCAGAATTACAATAAATACAGCACCAACAAACACTAACATGTATTTTGTTGGTAGAATTTACTAATAGTTGTCAAAATTTTGTTTGAAAAAGCAAGGAAGTCTATGTGTTTTTGACAAATTTACGTAAAGGAAACGAAACACAGCTGCGCTTATACCATTACCATGTTAAAGCTGCATTGATAAAAACTCAAGGATAATCATACAAAACAGAACCATAGATGCCAGATAAATCTGACCTAAAATCGTCAATATGATTATCGCCAGAAATTTGTCAGCTGCTAATATTAATAGTTTTTGAATAAATTATATATGTATTTCAATAGGGTAAAAATAGAAAAACAATTCGTGCTTGCCTTAAATAAAAAACTACAGCATTTAAAGCTTTAACAACAAATACATATATACTCGTACAAGCATGAAGTTAATATCATAAGAACACATTCATTAATTTGTGTACATAACACATTTTATAAAAATATTATAAGATTTCGTTTAATAAAAGGTATTTAGAATTTTGTTTATATAGGTATACTATATTTGATAGATGTACGCGTTGTGTACTTTTAAGTGTTTAGTCGGCCATATCCAAGTCGAAAGAACCACAGTTGAAAAATTTTAAATGGCCTCTTGTAGGTATATTGCTCCTTTATTGCAACATAGTCATAACTAAAAAAAGCTTGTTTCGAGAAAAACGCATTTCAAATGTTTAGTTTCCATACAAGTTTTTGATTTTTTTAAAAGTAATTGGAATAAATTTTTGGTACAATATAAAAGGTAGTGCTGTTAACAAGTCTGCATTGTTAAGCTTATTTTTGAGATATGACTATGTTGCAATAAAGGAGCGACATAACATTTCTTCTGAAAATAGTTTCTTCCACTAATTTCCCACAGGTATCACATTTGCAAGTACCATATTTGTAGAAGAACACGATAAGACAAATATTTTTGCCATAAACTTAGCAATAGAAAGAAAAATTAGTGAAGAATAATTTTTATAGTTTATATAAAAAAATTTGGTATTTTTATATCTTCGCTGCTTTAATTCGGATTTTACGCCTTTTGAAATCTACGATGAGATAAGTGAAATAATAAAACTTCCACGTTCTCCATTCTTGCGTTTGAAATTTTAAAATTTCAGAAGAAAATACATATTCTTCTCTTATCATAATGTAAGGATTTATAAAGCTAAAAATTTGAGTTTCAAATTTAAGTCTCCTTAAAAGATGAACACACGCTTTTACATAAAAATTTCTAAATTTTTTAGGTTATAATTTTTGCAAATACTATTCATATTTGATCTTTTAACTACATCCAAATAAATATCAGCTAACAATACAATGTCACATACCACGGCATTAATTTTACAATCGTTTGTTTCTATCCATTATTATTAATATTTTTTCCTACATAAATTATTTTAAAAAGGAAGTTTGTATAAAGTTTTAAGTGTGATATACAAAAATCGTCAAAAACGGGCCTTAAATCGTCAAAGTACTATTTTCAGCACCCAAAATCTTCAAAATGACGATAAATTTGGAAATATGGTAACCGTGGACAGAACCCATTCATAAAATTAATTCTTTTTGACAATCAACATTTTTTAGCAAGGGAAGAAGTTCATTATTGGTGGTAGCGTGAAAGAAAATATCTTCCAATATACAATTAGTGCTAAAATTTATAACCAAATAATTGATAATTGCAGTTGTACAACGGGTTATAGTTCAGGTTTTTTCTTTCTTAAGTTTTTTTTTTCTTAAGAAGGATTTACATCTCTAGGTACGGAGAATATTAAAAAATACAAAAATAGGTATGTTAATAAATAAAATAAATACCGCTAGTTCTGAGACAGCAAACGCTGTACAAACAATGTGGGCAATTAACAAAATGCATATGTGATTCAATATGAGATGAATATAGATAGAAAATAATTAAATGCTCGGTGGCTTAGTGGTTAAAGCAGTAGATCATGATACGTCATGTCCCGAGTTCAAATCCCAGTGGGTGCTGATGAGTAGTGTAGCGACTACGAAACAGCTAGTTGTCCCCCAGCTAAAGATTTGATTATTATTTTTCTTGTCTTCTTCAATCAAAATTATTGATCACAGCAGATTTGTATTGTAAAAAATCCTTCTTAACAAAAAAAAAAACTTAAGAAAGAAAAAACCTGAACTATAACCCGTTGTACAAATGTACAAACCAAAAAATTTAATTTAAAAAATTATAAAAGTTCATGAAAAATTCAATAAATTGATAACTGCATTAAATAATATGTTGCGTCATGCTTTCACATAAAAAATGCTCTCCGGAAGTTCAGTTATAAATAATTTAAACTTAAGGCACCCATAGACGATATTTTTTTACCTTTGGTTTTTTAATATGTAATTCCTTTTGTATTTTTTCACATTTGTCAAAGTTATAATTTTTACAGACCTTTTGTAAAATTTGCTCGCAAATGTACATGTACATTTACGTAGGGTGGTGGCTGTAGATATCAGTGACAGTAGGGTATCCAACTCTATTGATTCAATTCATCGACGCAATGTGGGGTGCGTTACTCTGTTCTATCGTTACTACAATGGATTTTGCTCTGACGAGATTAGGGATCTTGTTAAGGGAATGCGCACATTTTTGCAAAGCACACGTGCATCGTCCAGAGCTCATCCATTTGTGGTCTATTGCCCAGGGAATCGTACTACGCATTACAGAGAGAATTCGTTTTTCAGCCGTACACTTCGCCTGTGAAATATGTTGCCTGCAAGTGTGTTTCCTGTCTGTTATAATGTTGGAAAGTTCAAGTCAAGTGTTCACAAAACCTACTCCCTCTTTCCCCCTCCTCGTAACCTGTTTTCCTAGTTCCGGTACAATACACTGCAAACGTAGAGGTCATCTCCTGAGTACTTCTCCAAGATAAAAAAAAAAATTCACTGCCTCTTTCCCTATCCTCACGACCTAATTTCCTAGTTCCGGTACAATGCATTGCATATGTAGGGGTCATCTTCTAAGTACTGGTCCAAGACAAAAAAAAAAAAAAATGTTTACACATTTAATTTCTCCTGACGATGATAACAAATTGTTATCGAAATATCGAGAAATAAAAGATTTTGAATTGTTAATTTTATAAAAAATAAAAAAACAAAAATCTGAAGCTGCAAAAATTAAGTTTATTTAACAAACGAAGATCAAATAATATTGAGATAAACTCAGATGTTTACTTTGTTTCTAACTTTAAATAAAAGCAATCCAATAGGCTCACATTTCTCTCCAATAATAGTAGATACTTCGAAGTGATATTAAAGAATGAAAACTCAAGTTTCCATAAAGTTTTATGCCAACGTATGTATGAATTTGTGCGCTAAAATTGATAATAATCAGT
Organism: Thecocarcelia acutangulata; assembly: GCA_914767995.1. NCBI lineage: Eukaryota > Metazoa > Arthropoda > Insecta > Diptera > Tachinidae > Thecocarcelia > Thecocarcelia acutangulata. The sequence goes on along the minus strand of OU612094.1, from coordinate 126,005,626 downwards.
TTTAAAAATTTTGATTAAAACTTAAATTAACAATTTGTGCTGGCTCCGCTTGTTAAGAAAATTTGCATTTAAAAACTTGCAGCGATAAACAGCAACTGAAGCAATTTTTGAGCTCAAATGTGTCACGTTAAAGTAAACACGTTTTCGTCATTTTTGTACATCGGTATCAGCAAGAAAATGCTTGTATTTTATTACATATTAGATATATATTTTCTGTGGTGTGTGCTGGTTTTTTTCTATTTCTCCAACCACACGTATGCACATATAAACTCGTATGTGTATACATATCTATGTATTTTATGTTTTTTATACATTGTAGTCAATACTTCGAAACATGGCAGCTTCAGTCGATAGAAAAAATAAGTGTTTAACAGACAAAATTTACGTGCTTGGAACAATTCGGTTAAAGAGAGTACGTAAAAAGATGCGTATCGAGAAAAATTATAAATACGCGGTGTCCGCCGGGAATGTGTACTACTTTTTTTTTGGTTTGTACAGCTCGGTGGGCTGAGTGGTTAAAGCAGCAGATCATGATACGTCATGACCCGTGTTCAAATCCCAGTGGGTGCTGATGAGTAGTGTAGCGACTACGAAACAGCTAGTTGTCCCCCAGCTACAGATTTGATTATTATTTTTAATCAATAATTATTGATCACAGCAAATTTGTATTGTAAAAAATCGTTCTTAAGAAAAAACTTAAGAAAGGAAAACCAAAACAAACCAAAAAGTTTTAGCTTAAAAATTATAAAGTTGAACAGAAATTTAACAAATTAATGTGCCGCCATTTTGGTATACATTAGTCTTGAGAGTTCAGCAGTAGTGAAGTACTATGGAAAAATATTCGATAAGCCAACATGATTTAATCGTTAAAACATTTAATCAAAATCAACCACTAATATTCATGAAAAAAGCCACAATGATAATTTTGATATGAATAGATATGTGAAGAAACAGATTAGTCGGTTCTGAGCCATGGAAAACTTGTTCATCAGTCACCTTGGCATACATTAAAAGTAAGAGTCTGGTGTGCAGTTTGGCCACAACTCAGCGCCACAACTGCGTGCTTTGGACTTGGTTAATATGTGGTATCAACAAGAGGGTGCTACATCACATACATTCAGAATTACTATAGAATTACTGCGTATAGTATGCCTTCCCGGCGGACGCACTACATGTGTAAAACAGGAATTGAAAACATATCGTATACAATCATATTTTCGAACATTTTGAGCTGGGTTGCAGCTAGGATGTTCGATTATTCGATTTTTTTTGACGCACGCCACTCATCAATTTGTTACGCGTTTTTTCTATGATTAACACGAGTTAAAGTTTATAATTTTTTAAAGTTTACGATCATCCCTATCGTCATCTTTATTAATGATCAAACGATTATATAATTATGACGCAAAATTTCTTCAAGGTTGAAATATCTGTGGAAGACACTCTATATCAAATTCATAAAAATACTTCAACTACGCGCATAATAAAAATATAACATTTAATTATTAAAATCCTGGTTAACCGTGTAAAACCGGGTCGAATAGTAACCGTTTGATTACCCTAGTGGCAGTAGAAATGAAATTATCAATCAATTAAATTATCAACACATTTCACAGTTTTGGCACCACCTGCGAAATGCATTGCTACAAAATACATATATAAAACTTTGTTTTATTATAACAACTTAAAGAGCCACATCAAAAATAAATGAGGAACTTCTAACACGATTATAAGCAAAACCTTTTCTTAACTTTCTTTTTCTTGTTATCAACATGATTAAATTTTTGCTTAAAATTTGCTTAATGGTTCCATCCTGATCAACCACAGTGAGTATTTTAAAACGTTTTGTATTTTTATAATCTATAAAATTTGTTAAATTATTTTTTTCTAATCCAATATTCATAAAAAGTGATATAAATTTTTTTCAATCCAATATTTTGAACAGCATTTTTTAGCTTTTTCATTCTAAATATTAATACCAGTATAAATACAAATTGTAATACATTCAATAATGTGTAATAGATATTTTCAGTTTTAAACTTTTTCCTCTTAAAAAAGTGAAAATACGATTAAATTTTTATTGATGTAATTCATTATGCCATTAACAAAAATATTATATAATTTTTTGTTTAATTTTTTTTATTATTAAAAGTGCTTATTTTAAAATACCAAATATAGCTTTATGAAAAAAATTCTTATTTTTTTATTGCTAATGATTTGCAATATAAAAATAATTTGGCGTGTTAAAAGAAAAATAAAAAAATTTAAATCAAATTTAAAATTTTTAGCAAAAAATCTAACAAAATTAAATGGAGAGTTTAAAAAAATTCAAGGTGTTAATATGTTAAGAAGTAAAAGCGAGTAAGATAATAATAAGTTCTTTACGTATAGAATTTGGATTAATTTTTTTTTTTTTTTGTTTATTGCTTTAATCAAAAATTATTTTTAAACTATAATAAACACTAGTTAACAATATCAATTTCTTTAATTAAGTTATGTATAATAAAAAACCTTGTGCTAACTAACTAGCTGCTATCTTTCCCCTATGGTAATTTACACACAAAAAACTTAGCAGCTAGTTAGTTAGCGTAAGGATTTTGATTATACATAAGGCCGACAATGTCTCTGAAACGAGCGCTCTAGTATTATCATATAACGTGTTACTAATTTGCTTTTATGTGTATTTACAAATAGTTAATATAATTAATTATTAAAATATAGTACAATGAAAAATATTTACAAAAACATTGTTTGTCAAAAAAAAAATTTTTTTTAGAGGTTAGTCAATGAAGTAAAAGAGAGTAATCTAGGAATAGAAAAACTTTATTTTGTTAACCACAAAACATGTTGGCATTAGATTTTAGATCCTTTTTTGATGTTCTTGTGTTGTGTCACACATATTGCTGACTTGGATTACAATCGATTGTTTTCATATTAGCCCGTCCAAAGTCATGGAACGCCACTGTCATTTTGGATAACGCCTTTACTATCTAAGTATACAAAAGCTTCTGGTGGGACTAATCCATTTTTTAAGGAATTAGTTATATATACATAGCTTGTGCAATAAGGCGCCATTATATAATTATTTTCAGTACATTTACAACAACGCACAATATGATTTCTTATTAGGTTTATAATAAAATTATCTATACGAATTATATTTGCTTTGTTGTACAGAATTTTGTTTGAAATATACACAAAAAAAAATTTCTTCGTGTTTAATAACGAAATTCGTTGAATCAATTAATAAATTGTTTGAATGCGGACCTGTAAAGGAATTCGTGGATTCAAGCAAAAGTTTAGTAAAAAGAATTATTGATCAAAAACAACTATTTTTCTAAACAACAATAAAATACGATATACAAGGTAATTTTTTTTAAATTAATGTATATGCACACAAATTATTTTTTCAGACAAAAATTTTGTTGATTTTATTTTTATTATAATTTTTTCTGTGTACTTAGTGAATCCGCTTTCTGCAGATCTACAAAGTGATGTGCATGATCTTATGCATTTCCTCTCAAATATCCTAAGTGAGTATAGGTCTTATCAGCGTTTGATACATTATTATCTTCACTTTTTTATTAATATATTTCGAGTGAAATAGAGCTCTGTACAAAAAATAAGCTTTTCTTGACTTTGATAAAGTTTCCTTAATGTGAACATTAAAATACAGAAATTTATCAAGGTAAACTCGTAAATATTTTACCACTTCCTTGACTGGTATATTGCAATTATGTATTTTAGACTTAACTTGAAATTTTTTCTAATTCTTTTTTATATCGTGATAGCATTTGTTTACTTTTGGTCTAAATAGATTAAACTTCACATTTTTGCGTGTTTATTTTCAGATTCCAGCCAATAGCATATGGTTCAACTTTATCATATGCGCTTTGTAAATCAGCATTAATTTTTTCCATTTTGTCGTCGGGATGGGATATTATAATATCATCTGCAAATGTAATAATGTTATCTATCTGGTTAAGCAGATTCATAAGAATTACAGAAAAGTTCTCAGCGAAAACATGATAATGAGTTGTGCTTACCTCACAACATATTTTGCAATATCATATTAAAAGCGCTGGGTTAAGTCCACGACATTTTGGAGGAAAGACGGGTTTTTGTATGAAAAGTTATTTTACTTTTCATCATAGTCTCTTTTACGTTCTCCTATTTTTCTATGCCTTCCGAAAAATATGATTTGTCGAAGTCAAAACAGTAATTGTTTTGTGAGATTATTTCGTCTTTGGAGTCAAATTCTTTTTCGCCGTCCCATTTTTTTCAAATTTGGTACCCAATTCAAGACGACATGTGTGTCGTGTTGTATTGTCCCGATTCTAAGCAAACGGCCAATTTGCAAGAAGCTTTTTCATACCTAAGTGATCATTCAGAATTGAAAGCCACATAAAATGCTTCCACAATCTCTGTCACTCTGAATCTCTTATCGTCTAAAAGTATATGGTGAATTTTTTCAATTCTTTCCAATGTAAAGACCTAAACTGTGAACATTCGAAAACTTGCGTGCTGGACAATGCACATAGTACATACAGAGCGCCTGTAACATGTATCACACTTAGCATTGGCTTGGTTGATGGTTTTATCCTGCAAAAACGTATGCGTAATGAGCACACGAAATTCACTTTTCCCTCTTTATTCTCAAAGCATGCGGTAGTGTGCTATCAACTGCTGTCAAAGTAGAACACACTACTGGTTCGAATGTAGACAGAAGTCAGATGGTGAAATTAACTTACATCAGCACTTTTCTTGTCGGCATAATCTGATGATAGACGTGCATTATTTACGATTCACCAACGACCCCGTGCTACTTGCAAGGTTCAGACAGGCCGCAACTTTTTGTCATAAGTTTGTAGACAAACCCCTTTTTAAGAATTCGGGCCTTCTAATCCCTCTTGTATACTATTTCCACGCAGTCAATGAAAAGCAAAGCTTAATGAGTTGGTAGGCCGAACTCCATTAAGAACATCAGCCTTTAACCCACTCACCCATCATTACAGGTATCTGATGCAAGATAACAGCACCTTATTAGTCCCCGAAAACCGGCATGCACCAAAGTTATGAGGAAGCTGATTCCCCTTCCTGAAATTTCTGATTTAAGCCACTGCCAGAACTTTGCAGCTAAGGCAGGAACCTCAACGATGATCAGCTCCGGAAAGGTCTGCAAGGCAGAATCTCTCTGTGGAGATCGTTCTAACTATTTTGTCCCTTGGTAACGGTTTCGGAAGTGCAACAGAACGCAAGTCATGCGGTTTCCAAGAGCTTTATTTGTAACAACCAAAGTATATAAACACTTTTGAAGTAATTTGTGATACTTGCTTGCTTTTGCAAAACATTCAATAATCATTGAACAATTTCTTTCTTCTTTAAACTTACTTAAAATTTAAGGGAGCTTTCTACCGTGCATTCCATTTCGGATACCGCCTAATGTTATTATTTTATTATTTACAAACTTGGGAACCAATTTACTTAATATGTAATTATATATTAAATACTTGTATTGTAGCATAGAAAATTATGTATTTTTAGCTTCTCAAAGTCACTCTAAATGTTTCTTAATGTAAATTTCTTATCGTAATATACTTTTCTTACTTATAACTTATATTTTCTTTAAAAGTTTTCTTTTATAATGTATTTTAAACCCAATTTCCTTTTTGTTTTCGTCTTGACCAGGATAATTAAATTTCTTTATGTTTCATTGCTTATAAATATTCATGTTTTGCTTTCTGCGTACAAAAATACACACAACGATATCGCTCAAGCATATTTCCTTGGCAAGTGTACCGATTCAGATTTGCATGCAGTTCTATATTGAGTTCTTTAAAACTAAAAAGGGTTTCTTACCTGCAACAGAGTCATATCTCAAAAATGAGGATTTCGAGTTAACAAGGCAGAATTAATAACAGTCTAATACCTTATGTCAAATTTTCTTCAAATTAATTTTAAACTTATGGAAACTAAAATTTTAAACGTATGGAAACTAAAATTTTTAAATGCGTTTTTCTAGAAAAACTATTTTGAGTTATGACGTTGTTGTTATAAAGGATCAATTTGATTTTTAACATTATGCATTAAAAATTCAAATAAAAAATTTATTAATGAATAATTTCTTTGTACATGAATAGCTTTGAGCAAGTGTGCCCAGCAATGTGCACTTGATACTCAATTGTTTTTGTAAATGAGCTTAGCTACAGGGCTGTGCTCTTTAATACACAAATATTGCGCTCAGGATTAGCAATGAAAAATATACAAACAACAGAAGACGTTTGAACTTCTATATTTTTTTTCGTTCTTCACCGCACACAAACAAAAGCAAAGCAACAACACTTTCGCATGCTTTGCTGGTAAACATTGACGATAGGGATTATCAGTGTGAACTTTGTTTTTGTAAATGTTTTACTTTTTACAACAAAATATATTAAATAAAAAAAATAGTGTTTCCTTAAATGTATTGGTGTTTACTCTTCCATATAGAACCTGTGGGCACCACTGGCTTAGAGCTTAGTGGGCCAACAATCGACCTTTTCACGTTAAGGTCTGATTGATGTCATGTCATTGAAAGTATTTACAACCAGTCATTCACACCCTCAAATAAAGTTGTCGGATATAATTTCTATAGCTTTAAAAAAAAAGTAAAGAAGAAAATATTAAGATATGGTGGTAATATGAGGGAAACAATCATGCGCTGGAAAATAAGGTAGAATTGGAACAACTGTGCATTTATATCAAACATTTAATTATATTATGTCTTTTGTTACACATATGTATGAAGACATGTGTAATATTATTTGCCATAATTCTGTAAGCAAAAAAACAAAGCTTGGTAAACAAGTGTTAAGAAATAGAATAAAGAATTAAGTACATCAAGTTATAGTACATAACAGTTGCCAGCTTTGCATGCAAATTGGATAGTTAGCGTACTATTGGTAGGAGATTCAGCTTCTCTTAAAATATTTTAAAGTTAAAATTGTCACATTTTAGCTGTACGATAAAATTACATTATTCTGCTTTCATATGGATGCCTATTGAAAATTGCAATTTAGAGAAAATTTTAAATAAATCCAATACAATTGATAATTGGATAAAGAAATTGAAATATTACATTTTATAAAAGTCAGAACAAATTGAAAATAAGGATTAGTTCTACTAGTGAACTAGTACGAACGAATATAACGAAAGACGTTATTAGAATAATACAAATGTTTCTAGTATAAGTAATGCTGTTAATTTTTCTCAATTTCATTAATATATTTACTACATTAGGGAAGAATTCGTGCACGATTTTTGGATTAACTAGAATCACTTATTTTGTAGAGTCTAATAAAAATTCATGTATGAATTAAAAATCAAGGGACGCATTGGGGTTAAACGTAGAGTAAAACGGGAGAAAATCCTCCAAAAGCTTCATGACTGTCTCTACGACACTCCTAGCGGAGAAAAATGTAAGACTCTTGACCACTCCTTATCATCCATAAGCTAACGGTGGCTTAGAACGAGCCCATCGACCATTAGCCGTTCTGAAAAGTTTCGTAAAGTTAGACGGCACCAGCTGGGACGAATGATTACATCAGGCCATGCATGTGTATAACAATAGCAAACATACAGCAACAAAGCAAACACTGACAAGGGTTTTATTCGGGTTCGAGTTAGGAATACCTATATACTTGAAGAAACACTCGCCAACACTATATGACACAGAGAACTACAGCAAGATGTTAAAATATCAGATTCAACGTTTATATGAAATCGTGAAGGAGAATTTAGAGAAAGCAAAGTTAAGGGCGAAAAGTGCAAAGCATAGAGATATAAAAGAGGGGAAAGGGTTTGGAAGAATCCAACTCGGAAAAACAAATTCTCGCCGTTATGGCTGGGACCATATGAAGTTATAGGTACACCAACCCCAATAAATGTTAAACTAAAAATAGAAAACAGAGAAAAGTTCTACCATAACAATCTGGTAAAATTCTTTAAAAAGCAATAAGGAACAAAGAAGCAATTCTAAGAAATATTTTGTTGCATTGGGTAATATTTCTCCCTCTATATTACTTGTGGAGATATCTACCCCTAACTGCCCTCCTTAAGGAGCTCCCATAGAAAATATTAGTTTTTAACTTTTTAGAGTTAACGCCCTAACCAGCCCCAGAGGGCTCATAAGGAAGTCGAATGTTTGACGGACTTCCAATATTTTTATATCTTCTATCTTCAATCTTTAGAGTGGTCCCCATACAAACACTTAATTTAACACATTTTCGACCTTTTTCTTGATTTTTAGCTAAATATCATTAACAAAACTTCTTATCATGATATAAATTCTTCAGTAGAAGTGTTTTGAATAAAGAAATGTCAGAAAACCTAATTTTTTTATCGGTGGGCATGGAAATTACCCTTAGACAATTTTTATTTACGTTTGTACCATCAGGGGATGATTAAACCCTGCCCTTTTACATATGTTCTATAACAAACAAACTCAAAAGTAATTTTTGGCTCTATGTGCTTATGTCCCAAATATAAAAGACCGTTATAATGTAACAGCTCGCTATGACACTTCTATTATAGGCGTGAAGAAAAACCCGAAGCAATCACGCGCATCAACATGACTAAAATAGGTGTTAATGTTATGACTAAAATGAATACACAACTAAGCGTAGGTCAAATCGATGGTCTTTAGCAGTTTTTGTCTGCATGATTGACATTATGGCATTAGATAATATAACAAGAAAATATATCTGCGAAGCACAAGAAAGGCGCCACAAGAAAATTTTTGTCTCGGTTATCAGAAGTGCTTGTTTGTCGTCTTATTGAAACGAATGTTGTCAGAAAAAAACGTAAAAGCAAATTTTGTTAGTAGATTTTTAAATAACAATATTCAGGTGGTGTAAACCAAAAACACATTACCGTAAGAAGTTTTAGTTTTTACAAACAAGTTCCAATGCACACAAGATCCGTCTGCTAATTTGGTATGAACCGTATTTGTCTGCAGCCCTCCAAATGCAATTATATTTGAATTTGCTGTTTTAAGACTGCGATTGAATTTATAAGTACCGGCTTTACTTTCAAAATTGAGGTGAATTTAAGATAGTTATAGACTGTGTATCTTTATTTATAATTATAATTTTTTGTGAGAATAAATTAATATTTACCATAAATTTGAAAATCCTGCAAGTTTAATTTATATATTTTCAGCACTAGCAATAAAATTCCATACTAAATAGGAGTACAAGTAGTCATAGCCTGGCCCAGGGAATCTATTGTGATTGCTTAAGAGTCAAATTTTTTTTAATTAAATAGTACAAAATATTATGTAGCTAAATTAATACATTTTTATTACTGCTTTCTACTTTCAGCGACAAGCCGAAGGAAAAATACATTCTCTTCCTCGTTAAGACACAACATGTTGATATCCTTCTAATAATTTTACCTCTCTTATAGCAGCGTCATTTACAGCGTGTAATTTATGCAATATTCCTATCACTTTCTGGTAGTTGTCAAATTCTTCCCAGATTTTCGGGTCGGCATTCATAAAGTCCATTGAAATTCGAAAACGCAGTTCCTTCCTTATCTGTGTTGCTTCCACATACGTTTTACAATTTTCAATTCGCAAAATATGATGGACGAAGTACCGCATCAATTTTCCATGACTTCATTTACGTCATTTTTTCCTCACTGTCTTCGGTATTTCTACCGAAGGCATAGGCTGCATTTTTATCAAATAATGCGGCAGCAACAATATCAGCATTGAGGTGTCAAGACTGTTGCTAAACTTAGGGCTTTTAAATCATTAAAAACCTGCTATTTTGCGCCTCAGCGCTTAAAAATCGCTAAACTAGCGTTTTGGGTGCCAAACATATTCAGAGAACCTATTTATTTTTGTGATACAGCGTCTTCAATTTGGTGATTAAACGACTATTATTAAACCGGTTTCCACCGGTGTTTTGGTTTTACTAAGACGGAGTTTCTTAAAATGTCTGTTTTTCGAATATCGAATAAATCGGGATTTTTATTACGGTTAACTTGAAGTTTAAAATATAATTGTTATATGTACCTGTTTAGATTTGTTTCCAAATTTGCTGGTATTTTCCTGCGAGTCTAGAGAGCGAATTTAGTTCATAGTTATATAACAATTTGTGTATTAATAAATATGACATTTGTAGACTGGACACTGTCGTTATTATGCATTGGTTGACTGGGCAGCCTACTTTAATTATTAAGTTATCTTTTATTTCTTTACTCTATTTCTGAGTTAGTATCGAATATAATGTGTAAGAGTAGCACAACTAGTCTATAAGAAATCCTTTGTATGTAGTTACCTTAAGCTTGTACACAAATATTTAAAGAAATAAAGAGTCAGTCGTTATTTAACCACAAGCTAGTTTAGACACTATAATTTAAATTAATCGTAGAGAAATAATTTTTAACGTTAAGATTTGAAAACCCATTTTGAAAGATACAATAAACAGTATATATTTTTTACTTTAATTTGGTAATAAATTCGTACTAGGTGTACATATCGCTCCTTTATTGCAACATAGCCATATCTCAAAAAATTAGCTTTTCGAGTTTCGATTAGTTTTTCTAGAAACGAGCTTTTTTTAGTTCTAACTATGTTGCAATAAAGGAGCGATATGTACGATAAGTTTTACCTGCATAGTATGTTTTGCGACATCATATATTCAAAGTACATACGAGCGTATGAGCAATACAAAACAATTGAATCCAGCTGTGAATATATTCAACATAAGTTGTTTGCATGTTTCTATATCGTTCAGTGTCACACAAACGTGAGGTGGGCGTTTTCATAGAAACTAATATTACATATATGTATTTATACCATAATCATTAAAATGCATACGAATTTTATTTAACAAAAGTTTGTAAGATATAATTTTCCTTATGTTGTTATCACTGAGTGGCAGATAAATATAAGTACTGCGGTTCGTCTGTACACTAAGCCATTATTTGAAAAGTTCGCTTTTTTGGATTCTTCTCTCCATAACATAAAGACCACCCCATGATATACCGTCCAGCGCATTTGCTGGTAATTTTCCAGATGTAAACATTTAAACAAAACGATATATAATAAGTAATAAAATATTTGAAATTTCTGTTTTTACAAATTAAACAATTTAGAGAATCGCCTGCACAATACTCATGTCACAAATTTGTTACATATTTCTTTGTGGTCTTCAGCATTTGCTCTTGTTGTGAATTACTTTTTTCAATTAATATTTTGCTAACAAATTAGTTTTTAATTATATAATAATTAAGTATTCGAAAAGTGGGAAAAGCATAGTAGGAATCTGTAGATCGGTTTTTATCGTCAACGAGATAAAAAAAAACGATATATTAATAGTAGAATACTACTTGTAGAATAAACTATCACTTTGCTTATTCTTCTGTAAGATTCTTTTACAACAATATAAAACACACTTATGTTAACTGTAGAGGAAAATGTTTAAGACTCTTGTAGAAATTATGTTAATTAGAATTTTGTGTAAACACTAGCTGTGTAAACATACAAGAGGCAGCAAATACATGTGATACATACAAGAGGCAGCAAAACACTTATTCGATGAAGTTTTGCCATATTGTGTAACAATCGCTAGGCTTTATATAGTATTTATAATTCGCGAATAGTCACTAACAAAACTTAATAGATTCAAAACTTAAAAGATGGTTGGTCAACAAAGAACACAGTAAACTAAAAATATAAATAAAAGCCATAAAATTTGTAATCATCGCTTAATAAGCATTGCAAGATTGAAAGATAAGCAAATATGTATGTAAGAAATATATAAAAAATGTAACTATTTGAGTTATTCTTGCTTGCCAGATTCACAACTCCTTTTAGCTTTTTTTCATATTTTTTCGGAATCTAAGGATTGTAAAACTGGTAATTGCTTCGCATACTATTATTTTTATAATTATAAGGAAGATAGTACCAGCTGCATGCTGTTTAAATCGAGTCAGTTAGATTGTTTTACAATGGAACAAAATTTGATAGCTTTATTATAAAGCACATATTTGAGAGATATAGTATCTCAAAAAATTTTTATATGCTATTTATTTTGTCTACAGATGTGCCGGATATATATGTATATGGGCTGTTTCATACTATAAACAAAACCTGATTTTTGTTTATTTGTATTTATTTAAGTATTATTATATAATTTTAAATTAAGTTTATACTCTGGCAAATACTTTAAAATTTGTGTACTTAACCACTGACCACCACATAACTCTCATCAGTGTTGTATAGCCATCGTCAACTTCTACAGAGTGTTTCTAATAGAGGTATGAAACTAATATTTCATGATGGTATTTGTCTGGCTCAAGTTCAAATCTGAGTTTAGCCAAGAATTATTTTTAATTATAACAATAATTGCCGCGATCAATAACTCTTGATCAAATAAGACAGTAAAAAATAATTGAATACACTAATCGGGGGACAACTAGCTGTTTCGCAGTCGCTATACTGCTCATCAGCACTCACTAGGATTCGAACTCAGTACCATGTAAACATGATGTATTTTCAATACGGCCGCATAACCAACTGAGCTCTTATATGTTTTTTCGTCTATATTTGTCTCGTATTGATCACATATGCAATTTGCTATAATTCCAGTTGTTTGTTCTGCATTTTGCTCATTATCTTTATTTATGTGATCGAATTTGCAAACGCAAAATGTTAAGTGTGAGTCACACGTTACTATCAAGTAGCGTTGGGAGAATGAAGATTTCACCTTAAGTTTGCAGACTTTAGGTGTAAAATAAGGTTTGAAGATATTTCTCTCAAAACTAAGATTTTTAATACATAAAATATTTAATTTCTTCAGGAAACTAAACACACCATCTTGAAATGTGGTTGTGCAAAAAATAAATTTTTCTGAACATTAAGAGGTACACTTAATTAAAGTTAAAAAATGTGATGCCTTATTCAAGTGGCAGGCAGTATACTTATATGTATATGAATTTTTATATAGGTATCCTACTAATTTTGAAAAAAAAAAAAATTTGATTAAATTTAATTTTATCTTTAAGTTTTTATGCCCTTCACTAAAATGTAATTCACACTTAACACCGTGCGTTACTATTTCGCATGGCGATTAAAGAGCCCCTATATCAGTCATTATATACCCGAGAAAAAGCCTAAACCAATGTCGCATAAGCGAACTTAACAACTTTTTTTGCTTAAAAGCAGTTATGATAATAAAAGGAGGTTACAAAATACAGAAAATGAAACTTTCCGATATCGGAAATCTATATATACCCGAGATATAGCCAAACCAAATTTTTTATGAAAATGTCGCGTTTGTTCAACTTTTTTTTGCTTAAAAGTAGTTCTGATCATAATAGGAGGTTACTAAAATACAGAAAATTAAAATTTCCGATATCAGTCCATATATACCCGAGATATAGCCTACACCGATTTTTTCGTGAAAAAAATTTCGGTCCATATATGTATACAATCTATACCGCTTTGTTCAATGCTTTTTTCTTTTTCTTAAAAGCAGTTGTGGTAATAAAAAGAGGTTACTAAAATACAGAAAATGAAAATTTCCGATATCGGTTCTTATATACCCGAGATATAACTTAAAAAATTTTTTCCATAAAAGATTACCTTTTTGGCGTGGTGATTACAAGGCAGAAAAATATTTTTCGCCGATGTCAGTCCATATATGTAGGAGCATATGTAGTTCGAATTTGTTATATAATATATATTTACGTGACTATCGTAAAGGGTATTTTAGATTCGGCTTAGCCGAATATACTACGCTCTTACTTTTTTTATCTTCTGGTATTCTTTTATGAACCATCTCTTCGCATTAATTACTATTTGGTGTCAAAAAAACTCAAAAGCCAAACATTTACAGTTTTCTTTTTCTAAATTAAGATTATTTTGTTGATATGATAATTTGACATTCTTTGTTTCGGTGTTTGACAAATGCAATCATTTAGAGGTAGGCAATTGAGTAGTGCTTGAGTTCATTTAAGATTTTACGAAAACTGGCATTTTAATCAAAATGCATTTTCACAAACTTCTTTCTTAACGATATTTAAAAATAAATAACGTCAATAAGCCAAGAATAACTGGAGAGCTAAAGGATCAGATAATTCGGCATATTACCGCAATTATGCCGCAGAGTCATTGAAAGTAGTACGAGAGGTACGCCACCTGAGCCACGGTGAACATTTAACCGATATTTAGTTCCATACATAATTGCTACAGATCTTTCTAACGTAATAAAAATATTAACATAATTCTTTGAAAATATTTTTTTATACAGGGTGTCTCGTAACAGATTTATATTTTCAAGCTTAATTAACAAACATAATAATTAACAAAAAAAAATTTATTTAGAGCATTGTACGATCAATGGAAACTCGGATTTTATTTTTGAAAGATTGTGCCAACCAGATATCTTCCGTCGCTTTGAGAACGTCGCTATTCAAAACGGAGTCTTGTGTTCAACGCTACTCGGCTCAGTAAACTTGGTTCAATAGAACTGATTTCTCAGCGAATATTTTCCATTAAAGCCACAAAAGATTGGGGATTGCCATTATATACCTTTTTTTGAGTTCGATCCATATAGAAAAGCTATCGGAGTTAGATGGGGAGATCTCGGTAGCTGTGTAATATCCACAAAGCATCTGATTAGTTTTTGGGAGAAATTTTCCCGAAGCTTTGGCTCTGTGTGCAGTCGTTCCTTACTGTTGAAATCAAGTGTTTGCAGAGTACGATGGATGCGCCCGCAGGTTTGGCAAAAATAATTCCTTAAAAATCTCTCGATAATATCAATTTTTAACATTCGTCGCCTGGTCGCGAGAATTCGCGAAAAATATAGTCCAATTATATGATGCGTAGATAAGGCACACCAACCAGTTACAATGGTTTTTGATGTTTCAATCGAGGGTTGTAGAGACCAGTAACGGCAGTTTTGCTTGCAGTTGTGATCGTTTAAGTGAACACGAGACTCGTCGCTTCAAACAATGAAATTTTCAGTATGAAAATGCTCCAACATCTTTTCGTAAAAACTTTTGCGTTAATCAAAGTCATTTTCTTCCATTTCTTAAACGATTTAAATTTTAAATGGATGGAAATGCAGATCCTTTTTTAAAATTTCATGAATAATCGATCCCAGTGAGTGTACTATTTTCCGAAGTGAAAGTCGGAACTTTTTAAATAAACGGCTTTCAAGCAGTTCAATGTTTTCATGAGTCATTGAAGATAGACTGGGCTCTGGCTGTTGGACATTCATATTCGAAGTAGTTGCGGGGGATCTCTGCACCCAAGTATAAATTAAATTTACTTTCGATCCATAACGTATTCGCCGAAGGGCGAACTTTGAACAAAATTGCTGACGAGCAATTACGTGAGAGTCATTACTCTCAAAAAATATCTCCACAGCGAACGCGCTATGCTCACTCGACCACTGCGTCATCGTGACCATAGATGCCAGATAAATCTGGTTTAGAATCGTTAAATTCGACGGAAAAATCGTCAAAGTCCTCAATACAACTATTGCAAATCATCAGCTAGTAAAATTAATTATTTTTGAGTAAAAGATTTATTTCAACGGCGCAAAGTATAGAAAATAAAGTTATGGTTGTCTTTAATAAAAAACTGCAGTGTTTAAAGCTATAACAACAAACATATATTCCTACAAACATAAAGTTAATTTCATAAGTATACCACTCATTAATTTATGTGACACGTATTTTTAAAATAAGATTTCGCTTAATAAAACGTACTATTATTATACTAAACACATCTGTTAAATCGGGCATATCTAAGTCATAACAACCACAATTGCAAAATTTTAGATAGTCTTTAGTATACAAAAAAGTTTTTTTTTTCATATCTATAACGTAAAAAAAAAATGCAAGTCTAATAGCTTCTTTACTTTAACTCATACTAAATTTCTAATCTTTGGAATTTTATTTATTTATTTATTCATGTCTATGGATGTCATATCCTTACAGACATATATTGATACAAATTAATTATTCCATTCAAAAAAGTACATTACAAACACTATATATAAGAGTCTTTAAAAAGCATTTAGAAAGGCAATAATTTTACATTTTACAGTATTTCTACCTAAAGAAAATTTATAATATTTGTTTAATTCACTGCAAATCCTCCTAAATGGATCAGCATTTGCATAATTAGATCTTAAGTATTTAATATTTAACAACTCGTAGTGTCTAGATGGAGGATTAAGAACCACCAAGGCAATATTATTGCGTAGGAACACTAAACAAATGTCATCGTTAGTCAAATTTAAAATAAATGATATATTTAACATAGTCCTACGACTTTTAAGAGTTGGCAGCTTAATACGAGTAAGTGCAAAGCGATTGATGTACGATGGGAGATCAAACGGATTCCAATGAACAGTGCATTGATTCGATGGAGTCACATGTGTCTTATACGATGGACCCCAAACTAAAGATGCATATTCCTAGACGGATCTGACCAGGGAAGTATACATCTGTTTCGTAGCATAAGGGTATTTAAACCCCTTAGCCCAACGTTTGCCAAAAGTTAACGAAATGTGTCTAATAAAGTTAAGCTAAGTATCTAGGAGAACTCCAAGATCCGAGATTGAAAGCAATCTTTCCAATTGCTGATTTCTCAGAGAATAATTCACATGAGAACTTATGCAGAAAGCAATATATTTACACTTGTTAAAATTTAGCTGCATCAAATTTTTATTACACCAGGTATAAGCTCTCTAAGTACTTCTGTAGTAGATTGTGATCAGAATATTTGTCAATACTTAAAAAGATCTTTATGTCGTCTGCGTACATTAAGACATTGGAAAATTTAATAACATTAGGGAGATCATTAACAAATAAAGTAAAGAGAATATAGGAAAACTCTATCATTATGTTAGAACAGGCCACTTTCTTCTTCTATAATATTGTAAGAATTTATAAAAGTTAAAGTTTTGAATTCATCTTCAAATTTAGTCTCCTAAAAATACGAACGCATGCTTTTACATACAAATTTGCACAAATTTTTAAGCACAATTCCTATATTCTACGAGAATATAGGAAAACTCTTTCATTATGTTAGAAAACGCCATTTTCTTCTTCTATAATATTTTAAGGATTTACAAAAGTTAAAGTTTTAAATTCATCTTCAAATTTAGTCTCCTTAAAATATAAGCGCACGCTTTTTTATACAAATTTGTACAATTTTTAGATTGCATTCTTTTAAGCGCTTTTCACATATTATATTTTAAATTCAGTTCTAACATATAATATATATTTATTTATACCTTAAAATAACTTAAAAAGGCAAGTAACAGTAAAAATGTGACTGACAAAAATATTCAAAAACATACCTTAAAATCGTTAAATCACCAAGTGCTATTTTCAGCACCCAAAATCGTCAAAATGACGATAAATCGTCAAATATATCAACCATGATCGTGACTGAAAGATCCGCAAAATCGATCTAACGCTACAACCCTCCGCCCGCAACGTTTATTATTTTTTGGAATACTCGTATTTAATAATATTAACATTTCGCTTTCTTATATATATTTTTTTCTTCCTGATATTCGTTCTCATATATAATCGTAAAATCCAAATTTCGTTATTATTTTTTACAACAATAAATAACAATAGTAAATAAAAACTTGTTGTATCAATTTATGTGGTCATTATTAATTCTGTTTTATTATTCCTTTTATTTTGCAATCACTGTGACAGATTTTGTTTCTATTATTTTTGTTTGTTTATTTCGTTTTCATTTTTCAATATTCATTAGATGAAAGACGTTAACATCAACAAGGTTTTTGCTTTCGTTCTGTGAAAGGAAAAAGACAAAAAAAAAAAAAGAGGAAAGAAAACTTTTTAATTACACTGAAAAATAATAATTTTTCCGCGATAAGTTTTAACAATGGAATCGTAATTAAAAAGAAGAAGTTTGTCAACTAAGACAACTGTGGTGAAAAATAATAAGCAGAATATAAAAGAAATAATGAACTTAAAGAATATTTTGACACATTTTGTTAATTGCTTTATATTTATTCAAACGTTTTAATATAAGCAATTTTTAACGCGACCAGAAGTTACTTAATTAAAAGCGTAGCGGACATAATTAGAAAGCCAAATTATAAATAGACAAAAAAAACTTAACAAGATTTTTAACTGAAAGCGAAGTTTTTATTAAGCTAAAACAGTTTTGAATGCAACCTGTTTTTTATACTTTAATAATCTTTAACCCATTTTCAGCCATGAAATATAAAAGTTGTCCGATTTCAATGAAATTCGGCAGTATTTTATGCGGCGCTGTGACTAACTGTACCGACCTATGCCGTCGTATAGGAAGTTGTCGAGTGGTTAACAACGAAATACCTCAAAAAAACTGTAAACTAATACAGTTAGTTGAGCGTGAGACGCATAACTCTCGAAGGTCAAACAATAACGAGAAGCCTGAGCGCAATGAAGAAATAATTACGATGACGTGGGAGCTGTTCTCCAGCTCAGAGCTGCCTTACAACTGAATTTATGTAATAAAATTAAACTTCAATAGTTTGGTTTTTATGCATTCAACTCTATTTTCCGTTCAAACACATAATAGTGAAAGGCCAATGTAAGCGGCATGTGGCAGCGGGCGGCAACAATGTGACCCATTTACAAAAAATTATATTTTTATAAAAATATTTGTACATCAATTTCGACATATTGAATTTAATTTAATTTGGCAATGCCGTTAAAGGCGGCCGAGGGGCAATGTTGAATTCAGTTTAATTTTCCGTTTTGCCGCTTCAATTTGACAAACCAAAAAGTAAAGGAAAAAATTCAAGACAGAAATTAATTCTCGGTTTTGAAATTTCAACAATTAAATTTGTTTATTTATTTTGGTTTTAAAAAAAATCAAAATATTTTTTATTTAATCTTCGAAGCACAAACTTTTCTTCAATTAGCCGCGTTCATTTGCCTACAACAAATAAACTCAAGCGGCAAATAGAACAGGTGGTTGTCGCTAGATGTCGCAAGCCGCTTACATTGGCCTTTCACTATAAGACTACCAACTTGCTTGTTGTACTTTGAATTATTAAACAAACAAAAATATATAAAATATAATATATATAATATAAAAATATATAAAAAATATATAAAATATAATATATATATAAAATATAAATTTATTGAATTTTTATAGATTTTTTCGTATAATTTTTAAATTTAAAGGGCTCGATGGCTGAGTGGTGCCGCAGATCATGATACATCAAATCCGGATGTGTGCTGGTGAGTAGTGCAGCGACTACGAAAAAGCTAAAGATTTGATTATTATTTTTCTTGTCTTCTTCAATCAAAAATTATTGATCATAGCATATTTTGTATTGTAAAAAATCCTTCTTAAGAAAAAACTTAAGAAAGCAAAAACTGGAACTAAAACCCGATGTACTACATATGCACATACAGTATGCTTTACGACTGTAGTATATAGTGTTGTCAACTCGGTGCGTTTCGCACCGTTTTTGGTGCTTTTTAAAACTATTTGTGCGAAAAATTCTTTAGTCAGTGTGGGGTGCGCTTTTTTACATTATCGGTGTGTTTATTTAAATTTCGGTGGCACAAAATCAAGAGCAAACTCAACTCAACTTTTTATTTTGATGTAACAAAAAAGTTTAATCGAGTGTCCACAATTGTTACGTCCCATTTGGCGAGGAAAACGTACCATGTTATAAGCACCAAGTAAGACAATCTTGCTGTTGTGTATTATACATACTCTTAAAATAAAAACAACCATTTCGTTTTGTAAAATTTGCTGCTTTTTAAAAGTGGTTTGCTATTAAACGATCAAGCCAAGTTGGTCAAATATTGCAATAAATGCAGTCACTGCAGTTCGTATTTATGATGGCTCGTTTATTCGTTTTGGTCATTGAGAAATTATCAAATTTATTAAGTTTTGGATTAAATATTGATTATGGTAAACTTCATCTATTATTTTTTATAATTCTAGCAAATCTTCGTATATTTCAGCAAATTCTTTTAAAGACACGGCTTACGAAAACACAAATGAAATGTACACTGTGTTTGATAGAATTGCTATTAATCGCATTTGAAGGCTTCTAGTGCGATTCTGTAACTTTTAATGATCCGATAATCGTAAATTCTTTCGACAGTAATGGTTGTATGCTCCTGCAATAAATTTTAGTGACGTTAAGCAGCTGTATTTTTGTGTCCCTGATAATAGGCAGTAAAAGTAATAGCTGATTTCGATCGACAGCAAATATAATTAAATGATATTGCTTAATACTAAATTTGATAAAATATCGTTATAATTATTGTAAAGGTAACATTATCTTAATAAAACTAACAGAGTCGTACTAGAGGCCAAATTTAAAAAACATGAATTCTAGCTATTGAACGAATATGATGGCATGCCATCAGGCGGTGCTGTCAGACCCAGTTTGATTGTTTGATCGTGTTTCTAATATAAATATATTGTATTTTTATTTGGCCTGAAGAAGCTATCCAAAGGAAAGCGAAATATTGCCAGATAATAAAGAACAAAAAAAACCGAAAACTTTCAAAAAGACCTTAAGCTCGATCAATTACACAACATTAATATTGAATTTTTTAAAATAAAAAATAGGTTTTTAAAAATGACAGGAAAAAATTCAAAAGTCGGTGCGATTTTTTTTTTTTTGAAATAACGAGCTTTTTCCCCATTTTTGTGCGTTTTTAAATTTCAAAGTTGGCAACGCTGGTAAAATACGTTGTTTTTGTTTATTATTATTATTGTGCTATTTTTTGGAACAATGTAACTTTTTACGCTATAAATATACGATGTAATCTTGTTTAACAGGGGGAAAAAAGGTAAATTAAGAAATAAATATATAAAATATAAAATGAATAAAAAATTTAAAAATTTCCATATATTTAAATTAAGTATCAATTAATTTAATGAATAAAACACCAGCATGATAAACTATTGGGCATGATAAATATGTAATAAGCAAAGTGTAAATTAATAGAAATGTATACTAAATTCAGCACTATTTATTTAATGAGATTTTGGTAAAATTTTAATTAAAATTCAATAAAAACCTTCCACGTTAATTAATATTAGTTTTGTGTGTAATTATGAATTAAATATAGCTGTAATTTTTTTTTATTAATATATTATAAAGATATTTTTAATATATTTTGCATAATTTTTTGACAATTTGCAAAAAAAAAATTGATAGAAACTGCATAAATATTTATAGTTTTTGCTAAATATTCGTATTGTCCAGCTCAACTAAAGAGTAATATTTTGTGAGATAATAATAATTTTATGAGGTAATAAGAACTGTTTAAAGAACGGCATTTTGTAATTGTCTTCCCATTCTTTATTTTCTGCTTTAATTCATTTAATTTGTGTTAAAATAACTCTTATTTCACAGATTTTGCCAGATTTTAAAATTTATCTTCTTGTATTGGTTTTTTGAGATGCTAAAAAAATTTTAAAAATCTTGTTTTTCTTTGAATTTTTATTTTTTTTTATTTTTGTGAACTTGCTTTTTTATGTTTTTCGAACAATTATTTTTCCGAGAGATATGCCAAAAGATCTCTAGTAGAGCGACATTTACGAAATCCATATCATGGGACTCTAGATACCTCAAAAGGTGGTAATTGACCATACTTTCCATTACTTTGGAAGCGCAGAGCAAATTGCAATTGGGCGATAATTTTCAGAGTTATTTGACTCACCGCTTTTGGCGATTGGCGTTATATTAGCAAATTTCCAACGTAATGGGAATTCACCTATATGGTAAAGTATGCTGAAGAGGCGTGATAATAGACATTGATTCAAGACCAGTGCTGGAATGCTATTATTTTGAATAAAAACAGTAAGCTTTAATTAATTTAAACCAGCACAACTAGAAGACAATGGGAACAAACATGACACTTTGAGGTAAACAGTTTGAATCTTTTGTTGATTGATTTGCTCATTGAAGAGGAGCATATAATTAAAACACTGATTAACTAAAAGAGTAAACATTAAAAATATATATTTTTTTAATTTTTAAAAGGGAATATAGTAAATATGACTTACAATTTTTTAGAAGCAATAATTAACAGTCAAAATTAAAACTCGTCTGGGTGTGGTCACTTGCATTACCGCAATTAATTTATTTGTAGAGCAGTGATCCCTCATTATGCAATTTAAATTAGCGCGTCAAGCGCAATTTATGTGTCAAAAATTCTCATGCACATGAAAAATCAATGAGACCAACCTAAATAGCGCGGCGTCAACGCTTTGCAATTGGAAAATCCATCAATCAAATCAAAGCGTAAGAGAAAAAGCTTTACTGCTTCAAAACACTTCACACTTTCAGACTAATTTAGCAGCATTATTACTTTTTATTATTTCTATTTAATGATTTTTATTAAAAAAGTTTATTGGGCAATACTGTTCCTGGTGCCGCGTTAACGCTTTTATTTAAGTTACTTACTACAGCGTAAAATAAAGGCGTTAAATTACGTTGCGCCTTACGCTCGTATTTAGGTTGTACTGTCAAGGATAATCGCACTTACGGATTGACATGTTCTTTTTGTGGGAGCCTCTCTTATAGAGGGACTAGCTTTCTTTTTTTGTTCCAGAATCAAACTTTTAAATGAATTACTCTCAAATAAATAAATTGCGGAAAACATTCTCAGTCTGTTATACATTGAATTATATTTATGTATTTTCTTTTTACCTTTATCATGGATATTAAATAACAAGTGAGCAATCCTTTTCAAGAAACTTACATTTGTATATTCATGTTAAATTTCATGTAAAGGTGACCCAATTTATAAAATTGAATATAAAGCAAAAGACAACAAAAGGGCATTCATGGACGTGATGCTTTTTCTTTTTGTTAATGTTAAAAAGTAAATATACGTTTTATGAGTGATTTATTCATGTAAATGCCTTAGTCTTATTTTATTATTTTTCTTTTTTTTAGTATACGAGTATGTACGTTCTTTTAAAGTATTAATGGGGTCTAGGACCTTTTTTGCTAAATATTCAAAGAAAACTTAAGGGAATCCCATAAAATCCTTTTTAATTGGTTTCATCAAATTCGAATACCAAACCAAAGCGAGGTGACCAAACCTTATCAATTTCTTTGAAATGTGATGTTATGAGGTTAGATTTATGAAGCATACACAGAAGAAATTATAGTAAAAATAAAATTGACAAAATGTTTCTCTGAAAAAATAATATGTATGCATATACATAAATATCAAAAAAAGAAAACCTTGATTATCGTATTTTGTTGTTGTTTAAAAAAATAAAAATTCATCATGTTCACATGATCCCGAGTTCGAGTCCCAGTGGGTGCTGATGAGTAGTGCAGCGACTATGAAACAGTTAGTTATCTCCCAGCTATGGTATTCAATTATTTTTTCTGTTCTTCTTTGGTCTTATTGTTTCACAGCAATTATTGCTATAATTAAAAATAATCCTTCTTCTTGACTGAAGTTGAACTCGAACCCACAACTAGTTAGTTAATATCGCACATATGTATATAACTAAGAAAGTTTACTGATTAATGATTTACAAAAAAAAAATAGTTATTTTCGATCAATAATTATTTTTACTAAACTTTTGTTTGAATCTACGAATTCCTTTACAGGTCCGCATTTAAACAATTTATTAATTGATTCAACGAATTTGGTTATTGAATACGAAAACAAATTTTTTCTGTGTATATAGAGGTATACATACTACAGCTCGTCGTGTGACACAGACTATTTTCTTGGGAAAACGTAAAGTTAAAATAGAAAATAATAAAAAGTTTAACGCAAAAAAAAAAGAATTAATTCATATATGAAATGTGCTTAAAAATTCTCCATAAAAAGTATCCTTAAAATTGATATAATTTTTGTCTGAAAGAGTCTACGACTTCAAAACAAAATCGCTGTCAAATAGATAAAGATCATTATGAAATCGACAATAGTAACTTCATATACTCATTCATTATTCAAAACTTTGTTTCCCTTTGCGTTTTGCAGGGTTGCATTATGGAGAAAATGAACGTTTATATGTCAGAAGATATGTCCTCTGATTAATAGATACGGAATGACAGGATTAATTGTAAGCATCATAAAAAAGCAGAAAAAATCTATTTAAACTGCACAGTTTGAAAATTATAGGCATTTAAGAAAAACCTAGGAATTTAATCAAACTGTAGTCATTTTTAGGTAATTAAGGATAATTTTTATTACTTTTGTGCATTTAAACTATGGAACCGTAACCCCAAATAACATTTTTAAAACCACAGTCAAAAATAATGACACAATTGCCTCAAGTTTTCTAGAACTAAGACTATTTTTTAAACTATGAATTTAAAATTTTGAAAATATGTCAACTTTTAAAGGCCTTCTTTAAAAAAATGTACTAAAGTGCCTTGCCAAATGCCATTTGCGCATTTAACCCGGATTGCAAAAAGCCAGCAAAAACCAGTAATAGTGTAGTGTATTCGGATGGGCCAATTCTAAAATACTCTTCATGATAGTCACGAAAATATATACGCCCTTATGTATGATCAAACTAACTAGCATAAGGATTTCCCATAAGGGAAAGATAGCAGCTAGATAGTTAGCACAAGGTTTTTTATAGTATCTATATATATTACAAATTTGAACTAAATATGCCAATATCGGAAATTTTCAATTCCTTACTAAAAGCAACCTCCTCTTATTGCCACAACCGCTTTTAAGGAAAAAAATGTTTTTCATGGAAAAATCGGTTTGGGCTATATCTCGGATCTATATGGATCGATATCGGAATTTTCATTTTTTTTTTTCAAAAAATTTTTTAAGTTCGCTTACGTGAAATTTTCATGAAAAAATCAGTTTAGACTATATATCGGGTATATATGAGCCGATATCGGAATTTTTCATTTTCTGTATTTTAGTAAGCTCCTTTTATTACCAGAACAGCTTTTAAGCAGTTCGTTATTAAACTATTTTCAGTTATTAAAGGTTTATTTTCATTTTCATTTTTCTAATAAACCAGTAATAAAAAAATATTTTTTTGAATATGGTGGTTAAAGTACATGCACTAACAAGGAATAGTATAATATTCATAAGCAAATATTTAATACAATAATAATATAACGCGCCGTGAACTACCACAAATACACTATACGCATTCACAAAAAGCAAAACAACCGAATAACCATAATTTGTAGGATTAGTTATAATAACGAAAACAAAAATGAAATATTCGTATTATTTGATCTTGTTTAAATTGTTTTCTTCTAAATTTTCCAGCTAAAGATCTTAATTGATTTTTGTTTTTTTTTTCTTAAAGGTTTTTTTTTTAATAAAGAAGCGGAATAATTTTTTGACATCATCAAACCTTTGGTAACCTCAAACTTGTGCGGCATAAAACATGAGAGATTTTGAGCTCGCATTGAATATTTTAAGTTGTTTTCGATACTTTTGGGTGGTTAATATACTTCGACCATGAGGAACCTATAGCTATCTTAGAAAATGACAGCTTATGGTGCAGATGTTTTTTAAACGATAAGTTGTAACATACACGCAAAGAAGAGGCAGTTTGAAATATGGTTACAGCAACATTAAAAACAGCCGATTATCGATTTAGTTATAGTTTGTTTCCCCATAAATATGTTTCCGTGTACAAATCTATTATTACCACCTGCTAGTTTCTAAATATGTGTCCATACAATGTTAGTATTGTACTGAAATATTTGGTTTTATCATATGTATCATACGGTTATTTACATGTAACAAATATTAGTTTACAAAAGCAATTTACTATTGTCAGCATTATTAGTCGTTGACATATAATTTCCTTTAGTTTTATTTTTGTTTTCTGAAAAAATTTGTGTTCTGGATTTTGAGTAAAACAAAATATATAAGAAGAATGGCCTAATGGGTCACCGGTCAAGTATCAAGGCTGATATGGCCTAGATTTGATAACAGAAGGACTATTATCCTGAGGGACCTAACCCGGAGGAGGTAGCACTCTGCTGCGGCGGTCCTGATAGATCATTGCGAGGAGGTTAAATTTTTCATTTAATCACTTCAGTAGAAGTGGCAGAGTAAAGAAGAAAGTAGAGGTTGTTGAGTATTTTCTTTATCGATGTCCAGCTGTTTCCTATGTAAGGGCATTTTATCTAGGCTTCACAATGATGGCAGAGGTATCAGAATATGATGTACATGGATTGGACTCCTTTATCCAATCCTCGGGTTGGTTCTAAACTAATGATATGTAGATCTACTGAGACATATATCACATCCAGGCAACACAACGGGACCAAATTGGACCCAAGTGGGCTGGCTTTTCAATAACTGGCGGCCTGTTGAACCTAACCGAACCTCCATAAGAAGAAAAAATACTGAAAATCAAAAGGTATGCCAGAATATTAAGATGTTGATTTTTGTATGTGTGTTTTTTTTAGATTTTGGTTTTTATTTCATGATTAAATTCATAAAATAGGGTTATTTATTTATTTATTTATTTATTTATTTATTTATTTACAAATTTATTATAATTTAAATTACAATAAACTATAGAGAGTAAAGCACTAGCAACTGGGGCTATCGGCTTGCATTTATAAAAATATTTGGTTAGTTATTAAGTTAATTGTTAAATGGCATTGTTATGTTTAATAGCTTGTAGGAATTTATATACGTTATTTACATTCGCAGCAGATGGATCAGATAAGAGTTCAATTATATTATTTGCTTTGCAGATACTTAAACGTAGGTTTTTGATAGAGTGACACCTTGATAGCAGGTGAGGTATTGTTAAAATTGAACTGTTGCAGAAAGAGCAGACGGGACGGGGAGCTTTTGATATAAGAAATTGGTGGGTTAACCTTGTATGGGTTAGTCGCAATCTGGTGAAACATCTATTCTTAAGCCAGCCAGTTGAAATTGGAAGTTGAACTGGGGTTTTGTTAGGGTTAATACATTGGTATACATGATTGTAACTTCGCCATTGGTTTAGAATGGCAAGGTTTAGGTTGCTCGTGGATTTTCTGGTCATAAAGTTTTTGGATGCTGGTGAAAATTGTGGGCTGGGATGTAAATGAGCTAACTTCGCTTTGTGATCAGCAACTTCGTTACCTTTAATGCCGATATGACTTGGAATCCACAGAAGTTTCACTTTATTCATAATTTCTATTAAACGCTGTTGAATCTCGATTATAATGAAGTTTCTGTTCTTTTGACTAGACAAAGCATCAAAAACGGAACGACTGTCTGTACAAATAATGTGTTTGCTATTTGATTCTTTAACGAGTTTTACAGCTTCTAGGATGGCCATAGCTTCGGCTTCGAAAACCGTTGCTTCCAGAGGCAAGGTACCTATTCTGCGAATTGATTCGTTGTCGTCGACAACAGCAAATCCAACAGAGCTTGCTGTTTTAGATCCGTCTGTATATAGGAAAGCCCAGTTTTCATTTTTAAATTTTATTGATAACTCTGAAAATAAGAGTCTGAAGACTACTGGTGGAGTTGAATTTTTGTCCATACTCTGTAAATTTCTTAGGAACGTACTGGGTTCCAGCACCCAGGGAGGGCGGTTTTCTATTGGAACTACAATCTTATTAATATCAAATCTTTTTGTAAGTTTGAAGATATGAGAGATTGTAGAGGGTGATTTGAGCTCAGTTTTTCTTTTCCTCAACGATCTATGTGGCTGTGGAGTAATGATGATCTCCGGCAAAAGATTTTATGTGCCATTTGAATTTTCATCTTATTGGCGTGAATAGGCAGGGGATCAAAACCCTCCTCGGCTTGTAGATTTTTAACTGGTGTGGTTCGAAAAGCTCTTAGAGCAGTTCTGATAGACGCGGTCAGGATATTTTCCACCGGTTGTAGAACTGATTTTGCTGCTTTACTATATATAACTAGGCCATAATTGATTTTTGCCATAACTAAAGCGTTATCTAATCGAAGAATACTATTAGTATGCATATAACTTTTAGTAGAGGATAGGTATTTGATTATATATAATTTGGGCAATAGATTTTTTTTTAAATAGTTACAATAGTTCTTAAAATTATATTTAGTGTCTATATGTAGTCTTAGTATCTTACAGCTATTTACATTTCCAATTTTTACATTATTGTGCTTAATGTTTAATTCTCTACAATTTATCTTGCGACAAATATGTAAGTGGCTAGTTTTTTCGTAAAATAAATTTGCGCCAGATTTTTTTGACCAAGTATGAATGTCGTCTAGAACTCGGTTAAAAAATCTTTCAATTTTTTCCTGGTCTTGTTCTTTTGCTATTATATAGAGATCATCTGCAAACATGCAGTGCTCAATATTTTTGTTGCTAGATAAAATCCGGCTTATGTCGTCAAAAGCAATTATGAACGGTGTAACAGACAGTGGAGAGCCTTGTGGGATGCCATTGTGTAAAGCATGAATATGTGAAAATATATTATTAATTCGGACGGAAAACTTTCTGTAAAAGTGGAATTTTGTAAGTATGCGACAACATACTTAATTTTGGTGGCCATAATCAGTTGAGAAGGGATTACCTTGCCATGATCAGAATAAATGAGTGATTTTACCGTTCGCTCAAAATAAAACTTGTTTGTCCAGCATTGGCTGGACTTGAATAAATATTTATGTTTAGTTTTAAGAATTGAATACTTATTGTTGGTTCATATTTTGAAGATTTAATAAATAAATGAATGAAGAAACAAACATTAGCTATAAAACTTGAAGTACTTTTTGCCAACTTGTGTGTTGAAAGTAACAACTGCCTTTTGGCAATTCGCGTGAATAATTTTATTGGCATGTTTCATATCAATGGCAACGTAGTTGTTTTCACAACGATACCTTAAACTGCTGCTGGTTGTTTACTGAGAAAAACAACCATGAACATGAACTTAGTATTATTTTGCCCATTCAACTTTAATTATTGTATAAAAGCTGATAAGAAGTTAAAAACAATTGCTGTTAACAAGTACAAAATGTATATACAATGTAAACATGCTTATGAGAGTCCCAGTGGTATAGCGATATGCTTCAAAGAGGAATAGTAAATTTCGTAAACGTGATGAAAGCTAGTTGCTAGTCTGATTTTATCTACACTAATACTATAAAAAGGAAAGGTTTATATGTTTGTAATCGCTGGAACTGCAGGTCCGATTTTAAAAAATTTTGTAATCAAATGTAGAACAAAACCTTCTGACGGACATAGTCTATTTAAAAACTCATTAAAGTGCTTAGAATATCGTCAAAAGAGGATAATCACATAAGCTAAGTAAATATATCTTATTGTTTTCCAAGCAAACTGTTAAAACAATAGCTTTTACAGATGTCTATGCCTCAAGCTCATCCGTACTGAAGTCATCTTCAAACAACTAATCCTTCATCAAGCGACGGATATTCAGCTTATTACGAGTCTGAACCCAATGTAACGATAATTTACTGCGATGCGGTTTCTCAGTAGTAAAAAACCGCAGTGCGGTAAGGCATAAAAATAAAATTTATTTTATTTTCATTGCGGACTTTCTCATTCTCTCAATTTTTTTACTCTCTTTCTTTCTCCGATGTTGCCATACATCTTGAATAATTAACGATTTTCACAACATTATTGTAAACTATTGGTTTGCAGATTTGTTCATCGGGTTTTAGTTCAAGTTATTTCCTTTCTTAAGTTTTTTCTTAAGAAGGAATTTATACAATGCAAATTTGCTGTGATCAATAATTTTTTGAAGAAGACAAAAAAAATAATAATCAAATATTTAGCTGGGGAACACACCTAGCTGTTTCGTAGTCGCTACACTACTCATCAGTACCCATTGGGATTTAAACTCGGGTCATAACGTATCATGATATGCTGTCTTAACCGCTCAGCCACAGAGCATTTAATTGTTCTCTATCTATATTTTGTTAATTGCCCACATTGTTTGTACAGCGTTCGCTGTCTCAGAACTAGCGGCATGTCTTTTTTAGTTATTAACATACATAGTTTTGTATTTTAATAATTCTTCGTACCCAGAGATGTAAATACTAATTTATAAAATTTTTTTGTTGAACTTTTTTTATAATTTTTTAAATTAGATTTTTTTTCTTGAGTTTTTTCTTAAGAAGGATTTTTTACAATACAATATGGTTAGGTATTTTTTTTTATATTAACTTGTAAACAAATTACAAAAAAGACATAATTAAAAATAATTAATAGGTATTTTTTTAAAGATATGTAGAGTTCGCCATGCAGGTCTTTTTCTTTATGCTGTTTGGGAAAAATCCCAATCAAGTGGATTTTCAACAATGTTATTTTTTCGCAATCTAACTGTTTCACGTTGAGGATAGTCATGTTTGTTGTACTGATCACCACTATATAGTGTATTCCACACATCTAGATCGTATAATTTCCGCGTATTTCCAATACTTTCATAATAATTTCAAACTGGAAGCAAAAAAAAAAGAAAATATTTGCGAAAAAACGAAATCCCGGAAAAAATTCACGTAAAAAAATCGCTAAAACTTTCTATTTATTGATGTGCATATTTAATTCAAATTTCTAAATTCCAAATCAAAGAAAGGGTCAAAAAGGTATAAGAATATCGTTTTTGTAGTACTTTAGAGTACAGATTTTAAATCAAGAATATTGCGAATACGAGCGCTAACTTCAAAATACGGCGAATGCCATTGAATTCTGCGAATTAGCTTTACCAGCAAGGTTAAAATTTGCGTTTAGCACAGTGTAATTATACTCTACTTTACGTTTGTTTTAAAGAACAGTAGAAAAGGAACCTAAGAATTTCTTGGTTGAGCTAGTGGTCCACTTGTAAAAATTATAGTACTTTGGACTTACGATGTTTCATTTATATTCTGATTAAAAAATGGATCTTTGGCTAACCAAAAAATAAATATAATTATTAGCTTTTTCGATTGCTTTGTGGGGATGTCAGAATTTTGTGCATTGGAATTCTTTATGATACACTAAATTTATTTTGTACACAATATTGCTGATAGTATACCGACACGGAAGCAAGCGATATACAATTGACTTTGAGAGATGCAGGAACTGGTATTGAGAAACCGGAAACAGCAGCGTTTAAAATGAACTTGTTTATTAGCCGGAGCTAATGGGATTCGTAGTATTCCAAACATCTTCTCCTTTTTTATTTTGTTTACGTTGCGGTAATTATGTAGAGACAACCACTGGGATGAACATATATAAACATATGTGTTATATAAAAGTGGGTGCATATTCACCAAAAATTTTTGAATATGTTATAGCTTCATAACTAACTTGATTTAGTAATAACATTGCGTTTTTTACAGTTTAATAATTTTTAACACGCAATTTAGTATTGCAATAAAAATACAAGTTTTAAAAGTTGCAGCCTATAATAACTTTATTTTCACATACCAGGGCTCACAATTTAATTACTTAAGTTTATTGCAGGGAATGGAAAAATTCTAAAAAAAAAACGCTGCACATATTTAAAAAAATTTAATTAGCGAGATTGCACGTTATAACAGAAACTACAATTTTCGAAGAAAATTATAGCTAAGCTATATAAATTTTTTCTGCGTTTTCTAGCTGTTTATGAGTCGACATTTTAGAGGAGCTATCCTAGTCATCAGTAGACTTGGAAAACATTGAAAACTATTTTCAAACTTTTAAAGAGAATTTAAATTGAAAAACGTTCTAAAATTATAAAAGTAAGCTGATAAATATTTTATTTCTCTTATTTATATTTGTATGCTTTGTAATATAAGTTAGAAGTATATTTCATATTGTACTTAGCGTAATTACAATTCGCTAACTGAAAATGCATCTCCTGAAAAGAGAAAAAAGTAATTCGGTTAATAATGCCCCCCTTAAATGAACTTTAAAAATACGGAAAACATTGTTACAAAACTAATTATGGACATGATATACAGATAGTGATTAATAGCAGTCGAAACACATTGTTACGAATTTTTAATACATCTAACCCAGTGCGCGGGCCGTTGATCTGCTTGTTATAAATTTTTACGCACATCCACACAAATAAGATACAGCTGAAAACATAATACACACCCAACCAAACTTGCACTTCTTTCGCACACACAAAGTTTACTTTACAAAGTCTTGTATCTTTATTTTCCTCTGCCACCATCAAACTCAAGACTTTGTAAAGTAAGATTTCCGTGTGTAAAAACTGCGATGCATGATTTAAAAGGCGTAAAACTCCAAGCAAATCAATCACCAATAGTTTATTGTTGTTGTTGCGTTCTTATTGTTATGTTATTATTTTTTCTTTTTGTTGTGTTCTTGTTGTTTCACAAGCATGAGTGTGAGTACGTATTTACGTAGTAGTAATACTATAAGTCCATTTGAGTCTAGAATGTTTCGTAGTTTGTAGCGAACAAACGTCAGTGCCATTATTTAACTTGTAACTTAAGAATTCTCAAAAACGTTTTTAAAGACAAAAACATTGTTTAAAACAATATGTTTACTAAATTACATCTTGTCGAGAACAACTTTCTTAAGCTTGTTATTCTTGTGTGCTGTTTGAATAAAGAATTATCGAATTCTATAGATCACAACATGATAGATCTTTTCATTATTAGTGTTGAAAATCGAAGAAAAACTAACATCCATATCCTATATAAGCAGCCAAATTGGAACCTATGTCTTAAATTAGGTATTGATGGTCTTGGAATGTAAGGACAGCAATCTCGTGCTCCTAAAATCTTTAAAACTGCTCCGTATATCCCAGTAGATAAATATATCTCACTATTCTATTACAGAAATGTTTTAACACCTTCAAATTCTGCTGAAATTAACCCTATATATCTCCAAACATATGGAAAAAATCATTCTCTTTCTTATATATGTTGGTAAGAAACAGCATGATATGGTAGAAAAAAAGCCCAAGTCACCATCCACCATGGGTGGATGCTGATGAAAGTGCTTCTAAGAAGGCGAAGACAGTGAAATCCGCTGGCAAGGTTAAGGGCACTGTATTTTGGGATATGCGCGGAATATTGCTTATCGATTATCTTGAATAAGGATCCACAATCACAGGAAAGTATTATCGTGCATTACTGGATCAATTGATTGATGCAATCAAGAAGAAATGACCACATTTAAATAAGAAAAAAGCTCTTTCTTCAAGACAACGCACCAGTTCATACAGCATTAGATACGATGCTAAAATCTCGTGAAATACACTTAGAACTGGTTGGTCATCCATCTTATAGTCGAGATTTAGCTCCTAGTGACTTTTTCCAGCTTCCGAACTTGCAAAAATTGCTCGCAGGAAAAAGATTCATCTCAAATGAAAAAGTGATTACCGAAACTAAGGCGCATTTTTAAGGGATTTCCAAAATTATATTATTCAGATGGCGTAAGAAAATTGGAATATCGTCTTACTAAGTATATTGAGCCGAAAGGATACTATGTTAAGAAATAAATGTTTTTTGAAAAAAAAAAATTGTTTTCCTGATTAGGTAGCTTCAATATCAATTTGCCCTCGTATATCATCTGCATAAGTAAAGGATCTATAAAACTAAAATCTCTAAAGTATGTCGTTTACACACATCATAAAATTAAATGATACACACAGAATAAGAAATATGGTCGATATGACAATATTTTAAGGGCAAACTACTATTGTTGAATTATATGGTTGAACACAAACACATAATATGGTTTCAATCTCAAATTTATTTACTAAACTAAGTACAGTCAAGAAGCAAAACTCTACTCTGTAAACATATATTTGATCAAAGTTATAACGATTGTATCATGACTAACACTGTTATGGCAAAAATTAAAATTTTACTGTCATGTCCAACTATATAATATAATCACTAGTACCCATATTATTGAAAAATTGTAAATTCTATTGTCACAATCAATCGTAATAGTATTGAATGTCACATTATTATATGATTACATAATCAATACACTCACTTACACATGTAAATGTTTTTTTTTCTCATTCAATTATTTATTGAATCTTCACAAAGTGAACTAACAATAAGTATTGAAATCTTAATTCTAAATATAAAAGTTATTTAAGTCCAGCCAATGCTAAACAAAAATGTTTTACTTTGCACGGTCAATATCGGTGAAATCACCTATTTAACGTTCTGATGGTGGCAAGGGTGTCCCTACTTCTCAACCGCGAGTGGCCTTCAAAATTAAGTATATTGCGTGCAAGACGACTTGGGTGAAATTCCAATTTACTGATATACCTTACCGCGTACTTTGAAAATTCGTCTTTTACAAGAGGAACACAGAGATTCTTATGAATTCGTGAGTTTTTTACGTAACATGGAGCTGCAGTAATCATCCAAAGAATTTGATTTTGTCGCGGTTGAATTTTTTCAATGTTAGAAGTGGAGGCGGTGAATTCCATAGCACCATATAGGCTTTAGAATTGCATTTTATAACAAAAGTTTGCAATCCAACTCCAATTTCGAGTCTCTGCCCATAAGCCAATTTAGTTGCGCTGCTTTTAGTGTCAACTGAGTGACCTTCGCTTCAATGTGAGACTTCCACGTTAACCTACGATCGAGATGAATACCAAGGTACATAACTTCATTTTGCTGCGGAATAGGTGAATTGTTAATTTGGATAGCTGAACATGTTTGTTTACGCAGTGTGAATGTAATATGAGTACACTTTTGTTTATTAACTTTAATTTTCCAAAGTTTTAATCTTTTCTCTAATACTATACTCCAGAAAATTTCGCGAAGCTACTTGATGGTTTTCATGTACGCTGCAGAATGCTGTGTCATCCGCAAAAGTTGAAGTGTGGATTCCGGATCTCGTTGGCATGTCTGAGGCGTAAATCAAATATAAAGTAGGTCCTAGAATGCTACCTTGGGGAGCTCCTGCCTCGATTGGCTGTAAAGGGCTTATAAAATCGCCTTCTCTGATAACAAACTTCCGGCCGCATAATTAGCTTTCCAGAAGGGTGGCGTGACATAATGTCCAGCGTCATAATGTCCATGGATCTTCAAGTGTTAAAGAAGCAAAAATTAAAACCTAATATGGAAAATAAATCATATAAATATGAATTCGTCAGTGGCTTTCGAAAAAATTCA
Organism: Thecocarcelia acutangulata; assembly: GCA_914767995.1. Taxonomy (NCBI): domain Eukaryota; kingdom Metazoa; phylum Arthropoda; class Insecta; order Diptera; family Tachinidae; genus Thecocarcelia; species Thecocarcelia acutangulata. Next base: position 125,970,556 of record OU612094.1, on the reverse strand, counting down.
TAACTGTTAGTGCTCACGGATCTAAAGCAGATATTTCGCCAAAAACATCAGTATGCGGAATACACGAGATATACGTGCTATTTTAATAACTGCAATGTAACTATTGCTCTTAAGAAAAATGGAATATGTGAGCAATTAAGTTTGAATTACAATCACAATCATTCTGTCCCAGAAGAACTTATAAACAAATTTAAAGCTATAAGTGATATTAAAAAAGGTTGCAGAGGTAAGTCGGCATTCAAAAGAAAGGGACTTCGGGACATTTTTGACGAAGAATGCATGCGGAATAAAGACATTTGCCCCACTGTATCTTTTCCAAAAATGAGGAGAAGCTTTATCGCATACGACGGGATGGAATGCCAAAAGAACCATGTAGGTGAATTAGTGGTAAAAGCAAAATTCAAAGGGAAAAATAAGAAAAGATCGGCGCCGAGAAGGATAAAGATAAAAAAGTTTATCAACTAACTCAACAGCTAGATAAGGGAGACATCTCCTTGTCTGACTTCTTTACGTTTATTATAAATAAGGACAATCGAATTGTAGATAGTGATGCAATTTCCAAGGAGAATTGCGAAGAAAAGGAGGCTGACTCAGAAGATGAAGAATGCGAGATTCAATTCAGCCAGACGACTGTTTTAAAATGTATAATATGTGCTACGGAGCCAAGGAATGTTTTATTGATGCCTTGCAAGCACTTCAAAATTTGCTCCACCTGCTTTCAAAATTTAGAAAAAAATTGTAAACAAAATAATTCACTTTTACTTTGTCCATACTGCCGACAAATTGTAAAAGATAGCATAAATATATATCAATAAATATACCTACATACATATATAACTATGCATTTCTGTAATTTAAAATAAAATTAAAAAATTGTTTTTTTTAATTCAAAGACATTGGACATTCAGACACGTTTTAAAGTGTAATAAAGTCCATATTGAAAGTGTCGTATTATCCATGGACGTTATGTCGCTTTGTTAAGTGTCATAACGTCCATGGACAATATGACACTTAAAGGTGCGTCATTATGTCCATGGACATTATGACACTGGACATTATGTCACGCCACCTTCCAAAAGCTTGTGAGTGTTTGCAGGCAAGTTTAACTTTATTTTTTGCATCAAGCCGTCGTGCCACACTTTATCAAAAGCTTGGGAAATGAGTAAAGCTGAGCTGTACTTTTTGTCTTCAAAAGTCTGGCTTATCACGTCGACTAGTCTGTGCTTTTGTTCTCTGGTGCTATGTTTAGCCAGAAAGCTAAACAGGGCCGCATCCCACTTTGTTCAATATTGGAGTCAGCTTTGCCATTAACAATTTTTCGAACAATTTTTTTGAAATTGTTGGCAGTAGACTTATTGGTCTGTATGATTCTACTTTAGTCGGATCCTTCCCTGGCTTGGGTATCATAGTAATCTTAGAGACCTTCCACTCTGCAGGATAATACTCGAGACGTAAAATAGCGTTAAAAATAAAAAGGAAAATTCTTCTAGCTACACGAGGTAGCTGCTCAAGCATTTTACCAGTAATTTTATCAAAACCTGGTGCTTTCCTGGGGTTTGTGTTACAAATAATATTTTCAACATCTTGAAAACTAAGTCTCAAAGACATAGGCGGTCTAACAGCGTTTGACGGTAGTTCAGCTGAATTATTCGCTGTATCATTTGTGGTAAAAACATTTCTCAAATGATTAACATACAACATCCCCTTTTCAGAATCACTTCTTGTCCAATTTCCAGTTGAAGTTCGCAAAGGTGGCTTACCTATTACGGGTCTTTTCTGACTTTTTGTCGCTTTCCACACATGTAAATAACATCTGTAATTAAAACCATATGCTTTTGATTTATCCTATATAAATATATTATTTAACCAATATTTTAATAAAAAATAGATCACAATTATTAGAAAACTTTTGTAAAATCTTGAAACTGATGCACCTTAATCTGGCCCACACATGTAGAAAACATATACATACATTTAAATCAAATATATTAAATATATACATACATATATATTATTTTACAAACATTTTTGCTTTTAAATGTCTTTTGATGTTGCCAAATAATTAATGCTTATATATTTTTTGATTATTTTTATTAAATTTAAAAAACACACATACAACGAAATTAAAAGAAGACTATGTACGCAAACTATGTTTGTCCACGGCTTGAATAAAACCAACAATAGTAAGTTTATTCTGTAAACAAACATATGCCGCAGATAAAAGCATTAACAATACGTATGCTTTAAGTTAAAAGTCTATTATTGCACATTACAATATGTTTTGTTCTATTCAATAATTTTTTTTAAACATTATTGTTGCATTCAACCATGTTTTTAAATGATATGAATGTAACGATAGAAAGGCGAAGATTTCAATACGAATATAATTATAGTGAGTGAAACTATATTAAAATTGGTAATTCGCCGTAAGCGGCAACAAAACAAATTGTGCCAGAGTAAATACTAGTGTTGTTGCAACAATATTCCAAATTGCCTTTTCTCTGCGTGTATAAGTGCAGATCCGTGCGGCACACTCCTATAACTTTTTACAGTTTAAGAAAACCTTCCATGCATTACCCTAAATATAGAAGATATTACCCTAAATATAGAAGATATATATTTTTGCCCAATAAAAAATTAAACCAGAAGTCATTAATTATGAAAATATATCAGTTAGCAATCCAGTTTGTCTTACTTTCACTTAAATGAAGAAAGCCACGATAACATTTCTTTCCAATGAGAAAGTACTCAGCGCACTTAAGTTCGATTGATTACGAAATGTAATATGTTTTAATTAATTATTTTTTATTTGCTGTTTCTTACGGAAAATTGCGATGCACTTAATGAAAACGAGCTGGAAAATGCACAAGTTCTTGCTTCTTATGCACAGCGAAGTTTGTTAAAAAATCGTGATGAAAAAACTTTTTCTACGAAAAAATACAGATCTCATTCACGTTTGAAATTTTGATTGGTAATTAAAAAAACAAACGTGCCAAAGAAGCAGACATTTTTTAAATTAAAAACCTTCAAGAGTTAAATGATTTTATTGAAGTTTTAACAATTTCAGCTATTATAATTTAAAATTATAATCGTTTTATAAGAAGCACGTAATTGCTCCTAAATTTTCGAGCTCGTGCGGAAAGCAAAATACATCTAGCACCGAAAAAGTTTTTTTTTACTATTTAAACCATTAGTTTGTAAACGGAGTGTGAACAAATAAACAACTTTCTATTTAAGGACCATTTGAAATAAAACTGTTAAATACCCAGAGGAAAAGACCACCAATTAAAAAAAAATTATGATTAATTTTTATGTGAAGTTATCATTTCATTTCTTTTTGAATCGGTTTATATAGATCGCTTAACAACTAATGTAGAGTAAAATGGTAAAAGAGACAAAAGAAAAACTCGATTAACATTATGGTGGTTCTGCTCCATCAGATTACATGGTAAAATATTGGATTGCATTTAAATGCGGCCGAACAAGCACTGCAACAATACCATCACCAGGAAGGCCAAAAGAGGTGGTTAGTAAAGAAAATATCAAGAAAATCCTCGATATCGCTATGAATGATCGCCGAGCCAAGCTACTTGAGATTGTTGAAATAGTAAACATATCATATGAACGTGTGTTCAACATTTTGCCGCGTTTGCTCAGTGTCGAGCAACAACGAGGACAGACCACTTCACAGCAGTGTTTGGATATGATAAAGCATAATCCTGTTGATTTTTGGCACCGATTAAAAACCGTTGATGAAACGTGGATCCACCACAACACACCTGAAACCAATAATCCATCGAAACAATGGGTGGAAGCTGGCGGAAGTGCTCCGAAGAATGCGAAATCGGCTGGCAGGGTTATGGCAACTATATCATCGATTATCTTGGAAAAAGATCCATAATTACAGGAATATTATCGTGCATTTTTGGAACAATTGATTGATGCAATCCAAAAGTAAAGACCACATTTAAAGACAATGCACCGGTTACACCATTGGATACGATGCTAAAATTACGAGAAATACACTTCGAATTGGTTGATCATCCAACTTATACTCCAGAACCCATAGTGACTTTTTTCTGTTCCCGAACTTTAAAAAATGGCTCACAGCAAAAAGTTGCATCTCAAACGAAAAAGTAATTACAGAAGCTAACGCATCTTTTGAGGTATTATTCAGATGGTATAAAAAATTTGGAATATCGTCTTACTAAGTGTATTGAGCCAAAAGTAGAAATGTTGAGAAAAAAAATGGTTTTTGGAAAAATAATTTGTTTGCCCACTTAGGTGGCTTCAATATTAATCAGCCCTCATATAAGCCTGCGGAAGAATTCAACTGAAAACACCATTGAGGATTTAAAATACTAAAAACCAAGGCGAATGTGGCTTTATTAGTATAACAATACAACAACATGAAGTTCACTCTATCTAACATTGCCAATCTATAAAAACATATTGAATTCACCTTTAACACTAGCGAACAAATCAGCATGCCGGAAGCATAAGTAAATTTTTCACACTCAAAATATTGATATTAAACAAAATTCAAAAAATTAAATACAATTAAATTTTTATTGCAAAATTTTGTTTTGATTTTTTAATTTTTTCGAGAATAGTAAAAGAAAAGTAGAAAAAAATTCGACAGAATAATTTAATCGTTGTAACAATAATAACTTATTGCTAAGTTTTCAATTTTTTAATATATATTTTCAGTAGAAAAAATCTTTTTCAAACTTAAATGACCAGAAATGGAAATAAATCGTAAATAAATTATAACTCTCTTGGAATCGTAGATTGTTGTCTTCTAGAGAAGGTATCACAAAATATCGGCGATTATTTCGATCAACCGAAGAAATAATTAAACAAAATATTGGAATTGGAATTTTATCAACAATTTATATTAATTGATATTATTTTAAATGCAAAATATAAATGTATGTATAATTATTAATGAAAAATAACCGAACTTTATTAAATATATAATATTACATGATATTACACATCGAGTTCGTATTCTAGTGGGTGCTGTTGAGTAGTGTGGCGACTACCAAACAGCTAGTTATCCCCCCAACTTTAGTATTCACTTATTTTCTAAGTCTTCTTTGATCAAAAGTAAGACAATTTCAAACACACACATTAAACTCACAAAAAATATATTTGAACTTTTTTTTTGCTTTGAAATTTTGTGTTTGAAATTGTCTCTCTAAATACATCGATAAACGATATGACTCAGCTTGTGAATTCAGCAAATGTTTAAAGAGTCGAAATAATTACGTATTTCTAATATTATATGATGTTATTTTTCTGTCCGGCTTTTGCCAAGATTTATTTTTATATTTAATCACAACAATAATTGCCGCGAAAAAAAATTTAATGCACTAAGTTGTTTCCCAAACTAGCTACACTGCTCATCAGCACTAGGATTCGAACTCGGCATCATGTAAACATAATGTTATTTTAATACGGCCGTTAAAATAACCCAGCCACCGAGTTCTTATTTACACTTTCGTCTATATTTGTCTCATATTGATCGCATATGCAATTTTGTTGTAATCCTAGTTGTTTGTGCTGCATGCTGCCGTCACTGACGAAATAATTGCGTTTAGCAAAGTCCTCGAAGTCATCAAAAAATTAGTTTTCAAAAAAAAAAAAAAAAAAACAATGTAATCTGGGCATAAGCTACTTTTTCTTATAGGCACACTTGGAAAAAATATATAATTAATATGACAATATTCCAAGGACAACATACTATATTGTTGAAAATTATTGGTTGGTAGGGAAAATATTATATTGTTATATTTGGACGTCATTCATTGATTTTCCTTAACATAGTTTTGTAAGAAAAATGTTATAAATAACTATACTATTCAGGTTCAACATTGTTATAACTGGAAGCAACCATAGTATTAATAAAAGTTGCCATGATAATTTCATATCTAACCACGTTATTATGCCGAACAATCACATGAAAGTATCATTAATTTCATAAACTGCTTTATTGGTATGAAAGCATAGTTTAGTAAATAAAATTTTTGGTTTGTACAACGGGTTATAGTTCAAGTTTTGTCTTTTCTTAAGTTTTTTTTTAAGAAGGATTTTTTATAATACAAATCTGCTGTGATCAATAATTTTTTGATTGAAGAAGACAAGAGAAATAATAATTAAATCTTTAACTGGGGGACAACTAGCTGTTTCGTAGTCGTTACACTACTCATAAACTGCTTTATTCCGTTTTTGGATAAACAACACAATTTCATTTATTTCAATATTAATAAAATGACAATATTAGGTATGATATATTTTTTATAAAATAAAACAATCAAAAATAATCAGCCATATAGTCGGGTTCTAATATAATCGGGTTCAATGGATTCTAGTATCTATTAGAAGTTATAATGTATTTCGTCGATAATTTCATGTATAAAATTCATATGTATTAATATGGTTGGATGTAACACTGTATGGTTATTCACAACAACAGTATGGTTCGTGATTAAAATTACTGTGGTTGGGACAATAGTATGGTAACGTACAACCATAATATGGTTGGCCGACAATATGGTTAACTTTGTCATAATATTGTTGATTACGACACACATACAAATATCAACTTCGTAATATTCTGGCGTACCTTTTGATTTGGGCAAACGTTTTATATATAGTTTTTGCACCATTTTTATTTTAAGTCTTTTTTCTTCTTATGTAGATCAAAGAAAATTTTTTTTTACTTAAAATCCGTAACACAAATTTTTTCCATAAAACTAAAATAAAATTATATGCCAAACACTAATATAAAACATCGTTAGTGCTGACAATAGTAAGTTGATTTTGTAAACTAATAGTTGTTACATGTAAATACACATATCATACATATCATAAAACCAAATATTTCAGTATTGGGTGTGATAAAAGCTATTGTGGTTTTTAAAAAACTACATACAATACTAACATTGCATGCAACCATATTCAGAAACTAGTAGGTAATGAGAGATTTTATAAGAACTATCGGAAATTTAAAAAAAAACACATAAAATTCAGAAAAATGCATGAAATACATATTTGGATCGATAGTTGGGTCGATATAATTTAATGTTTGAAGATTATTTCATGCCAATGTTGGCCGCGGCTGCGCCTCAAATGGTCCATCCGCTTAGTCCAATTTTGGCATACTCTTTCCAACATTTCGGCTGGTATCTCACGAATAATGTTGGCAATGTTGGCTTCCAGTGCGAAGCGGGCTTGTCGCTATAGACATTAGCCTTAACATGACCCCACAAAAAATAGTCTAGAGGCGTTAAATCGCACGATCTGGGCGGCCAATTGACTGGTCCCAAGCGTGAAATAAACTGTTCACCGAACTCGACTCTCAATTGGTCCATTTTTTCGCGTGCTGTGTGGCATATGGCACCGTCTTGTTGAAACCACATGTCATGCAAGTCAAGCTCTTCCATTTTGGGCAAAAAAAAGTTTGTTATCATCGCACGGTAGCGCTCACCATTCACAGTAACGTTGTGATTCATCTCTGAAGAAATACGGCCCAATGATGCCGCCAGCCCATAATCCGTACCAAACGGTTGTTTTTTGTGGATGCATTGGTAGCTCTTGCAATGCTTCTGGCTGCTCTTCACTCAAAATACGGCAGTTTTGCTTGCTCACGTATCCATTCAACCAGAAATGAGCCTCGTCGCTGAACACAATTCTTCGATAAAAAAAAGTGGATCTTCATCTGACTTTTCAAGAGCCCATTCACCAAAAATTTGGCGTTGTGGTAGGTCGTTTGGCTTCAATTCTTGCACCAGCTGTATCTTACAAGGCTTCACACCCAAATCCTTCCGCAAAATTTTCCACGTAGTGGAGTAACAGAGGCCCAATTGCTGCGAACGGCGCCGAATCGATAATTCACGGTCATCACCAACACTGGCCGATACGGCTGCGATATTTTCTTCAGTTCGCACTCTACGTAAGCGTGTTGGTGGTTTAATGTCCAACAATGTAAATTTGGTGCGAAATTTGTTTACAATAGCCCGAATAGAAGCCTCAGTAGGTCGATTAAACTGACCATAAAATGGAAGAAGCGCGCGATGAACTTTCTTAACAGAGCACGCATTTTGGTAATAAAATTCAATAATTTGCAAGCGTTGTTCGTTTGTAAGACGATTCATGATTAAATTATAAACCAAACTGAAGATGTTTGACAGTGACACAAGATACAAAACGGTCGTGAGCTGTCAAAACTAGTGTTGCCAAAAAGATAATAGCAAAAAAATCACTCGTTAGTAATAATAGATCTGCAGAAATCCACACGAAAACATATTTATGGGGAAATAAACTATTATTTAATCGATAATCGGGTGTTTTTAACAATAACACACTATCTTAAGGCGTACATACTAATGTTGCTGTAATAATATCTCAAACAGACTTTTCTTTATTTTATTATATTTATATTTCTTTTATTATATTTATTGGGAAACAAAATATTATTATATCGATAATCACCTGTTTTTAGCAATAATACACAATCTTACGGCGTACATACTAATGTTGCTGTAACAATATCTCAAACATACTTTTATTTGCGTGCAAAGACACTACTATAAGGTAAATATTTAATATTGTCGTGCATTTGCAATCTCGAAAAATGCTAAAAAAAGAACTCCTGTCGTCAGCCGCAATGTCTGTAACTCTTACATGCTTACTATAAAACTCCCCTCCTCTTTGTGATTCTAATCTGATTCTAAGGTGTATGCACAAAAAATGATGTTGTGGTTAAAAAAATACTTCGTAGATTACATTTCGATTATATTATTATGCCAATTGTGTTCTGTTCGTCATGATTTTAAGCATAAAATAAATTGACAATTTTTTTATTGAAATTGAGTTTTCTAGTTGTCATTTTGCAATTGTAACATATAAAGTATTATTTTTATGACATCAATTGAGATATGAATTGTGATTTTCTATTTGCAGACAATGCGGAATTTGCACAGAGCTTTAACAATTCCAATCAACAAATATAATATTTTTGATCATTGAAGACCTAAAAAATAGTCGTACACCTCTGACTTTATTAGAATCCAATTTTAAAATATATGTGTGAAATTATTATTTATTAATGTTCATTTACATTAAAAAGTAATGTAAATTTGTATTTGTTTATATACATATTGAAATGAATATAACTTTAGAGTACAGAAATGTGAACATGATTTTCTGTGTTTAATTTTTAAACTCTCAGAGATATATTTACTTTTTAAATCCAGTAAGAAAAAGATTAAGAGAAGTATAAAAAAACGAAATTAAGAAAACTTATGAGAAAAATCAGAAAAAATCTTAAAGATAATGCATCAAATTTTGTGTATGTGTTTGGAGAACTTAATGTATGATAAATTGCATTGAGAACACGTAGAAAAAAATTTATAATGAATGATAATATTCTAACGGCAACATACTATTGTTGGGTTATATGGTTGTACTTGTTAATACTACCTTGTTACATTTAAAACACAATTGACAGGACACACCATAGTATTGTAAAAAAAAATTATAAGTAACCTTACATAATTTGGTTTAACATTATTATAATAATAAGTAACCACAGTAGGATTAAAGTTATCAAATAGTAGTCATGCTCAACAATATTGATGTACTAACCACTCATACTTTTCTCATATGTAATCATGTTACTTTCATATAATAACCATACTAACATCACAAACAGCTTTATTGTAATAGCACATGATACAAAAAACAAGGTAGCCCCTTTGCTACAACAATACAACAATATTAGTATTTTGTTAGTATAAAAAAGAGAATTCACACTTCAGCTGTCAAAAGTAGTTGAGAAAGAACATGTACAAAAATTTAAATGGCGCTGTAAAAGGTAAACAAAACTTGCCAGAGGAACCAAATTAACCAAATTCGCCGATGCATCCACCTAATAATGAATTCGCCTTGTAATAGAACAACATTTTGTTACACATGATAATTAATTACAAGAAAAAGACAAGTTAAAATGTATTTTAGTACTATGTTTAATATTATGAGATTTATAGCCAAGGCATACTAACCTAAACGAGATAAACGCAGATTTTTCTTGGACGTCAAGTCTATGGTGGAAATATTTGTGGAGGTTTGTGTGTTAGTCATTACTACTGCTGGGTTCGCAACCTCTGTTAATTAACAGGGAAATTCTCTTTGAGCAAAATTGAATAATTAACGTTGTTAAATTATGTTATTAATAATTTAATATAATATAATAATAATTATGTAGACATAAAAATAAGTCCCGTTAATGAAAAAAAAAATGATAAGCAAGCGATATTGCAAATGTAAAATATTTGTAGGTATAAATATAAGAAATGTTGATAATTTAACTCAAATAAATTCTTTTGGTACATAAATATACTAAACAAAATAAAATATAGTAAAAAAATATATTATATGTTACGAGACTTCGTCACAATATAAATTCAAAAAAAAAATCGCGTTGCAACTCCTCTTTGACCTATCCATCTGTTGTAATAAAACAAAAAAAAATTATTAAGAATTGCATCGGCGATTGCAGTTTAAAAATAATATGTAACCATATAAATACGGTTGCACGTATTGTTACATATGTTTTTATCTTAATATTAGAGATTTACCTCTGTATTTTCGCGAATACTTAATATGTATTTTTCACCAATTTCAAATTCTTTTTTCTCCTTTTTATATAAAGCTGGACAAATATATCTATATTTTTCAAATTAAAAGTACATAAAACATCTTTTTATTTCCAAAGAGAAAGCCGAGTGGAAAAAATTATGTGTCAGCAACTAGAAGGTACATACTAGTAATGACAACAATAGTAAATTTATTTTTTAAACTTTTTTGTTGGATATGAATTTTTATAATGTATGTGATAAAAACTATTGTTGTTATTAAAAAAAATTTTCACAATTGCAAAATACAAAATATTGTAATCTTGAAATTTATAGATGTGAACAATAGAATTATAGAAATGTAAACCGTAACATATTTATAGAGGAACAAACTATAATTAAACCAACAATACGCTATATTTAACAGTAACACACAATGTTATAGAATATATATTAATGTTGTTGAAACTACTTTTTCCTTACGTGTACTTAAATTGATATAAAAGAAATTGAAATCACATAATTTATTTATTTTCAATATACATAAATACATATGTATGTTTTTCACATACGCTTAATTAAAACAGCCCTTTACAAAAATTAAATCAAATGCTTTAATATGAAATAATTAAATTTAATATCAAATTATTAAATTTGCAAAATTTGATAATAGTTTCTTTACATTAAATAGAGCTGCAGCGGTGGATTTCACTTCTGTGATTTTTATTTATCAATTAAGCATAATAAAACAAGATATTTATGTAAAAAAAACTGTTAATCAAACAAACTTCAAAAAACAAATAATAGAATTAAAAATGATAATAGTTTGTTGAAAAATTAATTCTTTGATATTATTATTAAAATGTTAAATAATTTCCTGCTTGTGCATCAATCTGATAAATAAATAAAATAATTAATTTTACATATTTGCAATATTTTATTTTTATTTATTTATTTATTTATTTGTCTGTTTATTTTGTCAAGGCAATACAACAAGCACATGTCTTATATTACAGTATTGCTTAGTATTTGGCATTTAATTATAACAACAATTGTAAATGGTGTAATAATAAAAAAAATATAAAAAAAAAAAAAAAAATATATATGTATATAAAAAATAAAATAAAAAATATATATAAAAAAAAACAAAATATAACAAAATAAGGAAATAATAAATTTATATATAAATCATTTAAATACGTAATTTTGTCATAAGGTTCTTTATGTTATCAACATATTACGAAAAGTGCTTAAAAATGGCAGTTTTAAAATGACTTGCATTGTTTATAGTTTGAATTTGAGGGGGTAATTGGCTCCAGGTTCGAATTGAATTAATAAAAAAATGTTGTTCAGACAAAGCTCTCGAATATTTTAAGCTGTTTATCTTATTCCCTCTTCTGGATCTTGAAAAAGTAATTTTTCTATATAAATAAGGTGGTTGTTGGTTGTACACAATTTTATGCAAAAATAATAGTATTCTACACTTTAATAAATTGTCGAATGTAACATTGTATATTTGTTTCGCATAGTGAGAAATACTCCTGCCTCTTTTAATTCCAAAAACATATCTTGCAATCGCATTAAATGTAACGTTTAGCCTTCGTCTGCTTACAGCTTCACAACTTGCAAATAGTTCACAGCCATACAGAAGTGTAGGCAATAAATAGGCTTTTGCTAGTAATATACGAATTTTAAATGGCGTGAAATATTGCGATATCCACAGATTTCTTAGCATAGCATAAGTCCTTCCGCAGTTTGATTTGATGTGATCCACCCAGTTTAGTTCTTTATTAAAAATTACTCCTAGATTTTTTGCCGAGTCTACATAATTTATTGTTGTGTTGTTTATTTCTATTGATGGAAGATTTACATTGAAATTTTTTGATCCAGCTATGACTAAGGCTAGCGACTTGTTTGGATTCAAGCTTAAACCATTTGCAGATGCCCATTTATGAATTCGATCCAAATCCTCATTTATGAATTGAATACAATTTAAACTATCATTTACATTGCAGCTAATATACAGTTGCACATCATCTGCGTACATTTGTAACTGACAATGTTTTATTTGCATTGGTAAGTCATTAGAATATATGGTATGTAAAAGTGGACCAAGTATGGAGCCTTGTGGCACGCCTCTAGGCATTATACAGATTTCGGATATATTTAATCCATGATACACGCTTTGACTCCTTCCGCTTAAATATGATGCCATAAGTTTTAATGCGGTAGAGGAGAAGTTACACATTCTTCTTAATTTTATGTATAAAATGGAGTGATGAACTGTGTCGAATGCTTTAGAATGATCTAATAGAATGAGAAAAGATATCATTTGTCGATTATCAATTCTACACCGTATTTCTTCGGCCACATCTATTAAACTAGTCATGCAGCTATGCATAGGTCTAAATCCGGATTGCTTTTCGTGTATTATTGAATACTTTTGCAAGTAGCGGCTTATTTGTATGTGCATTAATTTTTCCAATACTTTCGACAAAAATGGTAAGATTGCAACGGGTCGATACGATTTGTCAGCTTTTAAAATTGGCACAATTTTGGCATGTTTCCACATAGTTGGGTACGTCGACGTTGTGAAGATTGTGTTAAAAAAAATAGGTAAGGTAACTAAGCGTGTATGGAAGAATAAGTTTAACAAACTTTGGGTGAATTCCATCATGGCCGACAGCATTAGATTTAATATTAAGAAGTGATTTAAGCACATCTTCTTGTGTGACGTGTATAAAATTAAATTTACATAAATTCTGTTGATTCACGGTAGCATTATCGTAAAAATTCGTATTAATTCCAGGTTTTGGTATATTCGCAAAGTCAACGTTTAGCTGGTTTACGTTTATAACATTTGTGTCATCTTCGGCACAATTAATCAAGCTCATTTTGCGTATTTCTCTCCATTTTTTTTGTGAGTCAACACAATTTTGAAACTTATTCTGATAAAACATTGATTTGACCATTTTTATTTTCTTGTTTACAGAATTTCTTGCAGTTTTAAAGTTTCTATATAGATCAGGAGTTCTGTAGCGCTTCCACCTAGTATATGCTTGGTTCCTTTCAGCTATTAGATTTTCTACTTCAGGAGTAAACCATGGCTTGTTATTTTGTACAACTTTGGTTCTAATGCTTACGTATTTATCGTACAGGAGTTGGATATTGCGATTTAAAAAATTTAGTTGCTCATCAACTGTAGACATACTGAAAATACAACTCCAATCTATGGTAGACAATTCATCTCTAAGAGACATATGATCTATATTTTTTAAATCTCTATATTGAAAACTTAGCGGTTGAGTACTTTTTAAGAGGTTAAAATCGTATGTTATATACAACAAGTCATGGCGTGAAAACATGGACGCAGACAGTTGATCAAATAATAGCAGACAAGAGGTTTTGCTTATAAAACAGAGATCAATTAAAGTGCTCGAAGTTGATGTAAAATGAGTTGGATTGCTGCCGTTTACTCAAAAAAAACAATATATTAGTCAGGAGCAATCATATAATTCAACAATAGTATGGTGCCCTTAGAAGATTGTGGAACCAGCCTTATATATGAGTGTGATTTTTTTTTTTTTTTTTTTTTTTTTTTTTTTTTTTTTTTTTTTTTTTGTGACCAGTACTTAAGGGATGACCCATACATATGCAACGCACTGTACTGGAACTAGGAAAATAGATTATGATGAGGAGGAAAGAGGGAGTAGTGTTCGCGGAGTGTTAACAATAATAACACTAAAGACTAAAACAAACTCTATTGCAGCATTTAAAATGTTGAAATTAAACTGATCAGTGCCCAGTGTATATACCTTCGAGATGCAGTGGAGAGTATACTTTTTACAAAATATCATCACAATTCCATCTACACTCCAGCTTCAGTGAAAAATTAATTTTAAACATTGTCCTCTCTTATTCTATACAAAATAGTCTAATAAAAGGTTAATACATATGACATATTTTTTTTTATAAATAAAATCCTGAATATATAGTACATTCATTATTTGACCCACTGGGTAACGAACTTCATTGTTTTTTCATATAAAAACTTTTGTCTTTATGGAATACGAGTATAGCGCACTTTTGTGCCGAATACAATGAACAACAGTAAATCTTTTGTGTAACATTTAAAACTATATCTTAAGACATAATTAGCTTTAATTGCCAGCAATTAATTTCATTTGTTCAATTTAATTTCCTTTCTAATATTACTTAATTCTGTTTTCTAAAACTACTTACACTTTCCCTAATACTATTTCACATCCTTAACTGAGTTTGTTTTAGTTTCTGTTTCAAGTCAAAACAGCTATTTATGTGCAAGTTAATAGCAAATTCAAAATTTATTTAAGCAGAGTTTTTTTTTTTTTTTTGTTTGTTTACCTCTTATATTTTTGCTAATGTAATTGCCTTAGCATAAAAAGTTCAGTATTATTTATTATCATCAATACCATCACACAAAATCGAAAATCGCTCTTAAAGGTATATCACTTAGCATGAGTTCTTTATTAAAAAAATAAATAAAATGAGTGATTATTACATATGCAAGTAAATTAAATTGCATACGAGGTCTGATAAAAAATAACCGTTATTTTCAAATTTCGCAAGTTACGTATGTTCGATTATCGCATTTTTTTCTGTTATGTTGGCGATATCAGCCACTTCGGATTGTCAGTTTGTTTTTGACAGATAAAAAGGTTAGTTGTGTTTTGGTGTGCTCTACAATTTTTTACTATTCGAAAATATGGATCAACGAAACTGTATTAAATTAAAAATTTTTTTGGTTTGTACATATGTTATAGTTCAAGTTTTTCCTTTCTTAAGTTTTTTCTTAAGAAGAATTTTTCACAATACAAATTTGCTGTGATCAATAATTATTGATTGAAGAAGACAAGAAAAATAATAATCAAATCTTTAGCTGGGGGACAACTAGCTGTTTCGTAGTCGCTACACTACTCATCAGCACCCACTGGGATTTGAAATCGGGTCATGACGTATCATGATCTACTGCTTTAACCACTAACCCACCGAACATTTAATTATTTTCTATCTATATTCATCTCATATTGAATCACAAACTGTATTAAGTTTGGGTGTAACAAATGAAATATAAATGCGCAAGAACATTAGAAATGTTGAATATGGCGTTTGGCGGATCTACTGTGAGCAGAACACAAGTTCAATTGTGGTATAGCCGGTTTAAGGAAGGCCGAGAAGATTTCAATGACGATGCTCGTCCTGGTCGCCCGAGCGCGTCAACAACCAACGAAAACCCTGAAGCAGTGAAGAAAATGATTTTTGGTAATCGTTGAATCACTATCAAAGAGGTTGCTGATGATGTTGGTATATCGTTCGGTTCATTGCAAGCAATTTTTACGGATGTTTAAGGCATGAAAAGTGTGGCAGCGAAGATTGTTCCAAAATTGCTATAATTTGAGCAACAACAACTTCGTATGGACACTGGTCAGGAGCTGTTGAACTACGTCACCGATCAAGATTTTCTCAAAAAAGTCATAATTGGCGACGAAACATGGGTGTATGGCTATTACATTGAAACCAAAGCCCAATCATCCCAATGGAAGTGTCCAGAAGAGTCAACACCGAAAAAAGCACGCCAAGTTTGGCCAAATGTGAAGGTTTTGCTCACTGTTTCTTCGACTGCAATGGCGAGGAGCATCATGGAATACTACCTTGAATTTATGCGCCGATTGCGCGAAGCAATTCGTCAGAAACGTGCATATTTGTGGAAAAAACAATCACGGATTTCGCACCATGATAACGCATCAGCTCACACATTGATGCTTGTGCGCGAGTTTTTGGCCAAAAACAAAACCGTTATCATGCCTCAACCACCGTATTGACCGGACTTGGCCCCCGCTGACTTTTTACTCTCCCCAAAACACCGATGAAGGAAAAGCTTTTTGCTACGATTGTGGAGATACAAGAAAACTCGAAACAGGAGCTGTTGGCGATACCAAAAAGCACGTTTTAGAAGTTTTTCGAGGATTGGAAAAAACGCTGGCATAAGTGTATTAATAACGTTTTTTTTATCAGACCTCGTATATAGTGCTGCCGCTTTAGTTCAAATATTGATGTTGCCGTATTGTTTCCGGGAAAGCGGAGGATTTTGGTCATTCCTGAAGCCGCTTCGCTAATTGCTTCGGAACCGGTTTTGCATATTCGGTGTATGTTCTTTCTGTGTATCGTCTATCTGAACTATTAGTAGTCATTTGGAGCCCGGTAGTATGAATAAGTATGTGGATTTTTGACTGTAACACCTCTTATATAATACAACAGTGACTAGAAACTTATAAATTGAAAAATTTAATTAATATTTGCAGCGAGACATAAAATTATAAGATCACAGCCGTAAAGCAGCTCTGGGCTGAAGAACAGCTCTCGCGTCGTCGTAATTATTTCTTAAGTGCGGTCAGGCTTGTGTTTGTTGTTCGGTCTTCCAGAGTTTTGCCTCAACTAACTGTATTGGTTTACAGTTTTTTTTAGAGATTATTCATTGCTAACCACGTAGAAACTTCCTATGCGAAGGCACAGGTTGTTAGTCACAGCGATGCTACAAAACTACTGCTAATACCATCTTGGGCATTATGGTCTTTGTCACCCCGCCCATGCTGTGCATCTTATACTTTGCAACTGTCTAGTTACTATATAAATAAATATAAGATCATAGAAGTTTTTTAATAAATATATATAAATTAAATACAGATACTTAAAAAATGCTAAAAAAAAACAAATTTTAAAGCATACTGAACTAAAAAGTAAACAATAATTATAGTTTATAAAACTAAAAGACACGCTTCGTATCAAACTAAAAATTAAAAAAAATAATTTTAAGCCTAAACTTCTTCTTTTAATTTAGGTGTGATGGTGTGAAAACAAAATGTAATGGTACGTAAGATTTTTTGACAGTCGCAACAAATATCATTAGATTTTTGTCCCTCAAAATCCAATGAAAATCTTAATCTTAATAGTCTGAAACGCCCTTTATAAATATTATTCTGTTTTAAATCAAAATATAACATATTGGAAAATGAATAGCAGAAAAAAAAATTTTTTTTTTTTGGTTATAGGCTTGTTACACTAATCTACCATAATTTTCCGAAAATGTTAACAGCTTCCCATATAAAATACATTGTTCTAAAAATCAAAATTTTTCAACATTTTTACAAAACATTCCTATCTCATTTTATTCCAATCAACATCTTTCGATTATTTTCCTGTCATCACTAGAAAAATGCCAATAATGTCGATTATTCTTGTGGCATCACTGAAAAAACGTCATTTGTTTTGAAAGAAATAAAAAAATTCATAATTTATTTATTATATGTCAATTGTTTTCTTTTTTAATTTTTTTCTGTAATAGTTTTTTCCAAAAAATTTTATTGTGTCGTACATTTTATTTATAAACATATATTTTAAAATCCTGGTTTGGTTCTCAAATTAATATTTCTCGAAAAAAATTTGCGTGCTTTTATTAAAATGTTTGAAATTTTTAATAATAATATTTTAAGTTGATAGTAGATGTTAGATGTGAGCAACGTAAATAGTGTTTCACATTTTCAACATCTTTCATGCGTTTCATGAAGATGTTGATCAGTGGCAAAAGATTATTACTAAAGCTAAATACAAAAAAAAATTAATTGAATAATCATGTTTTATTTCTCTTACAGTCTTAGTAATATTATTATGCTTAACTTAAAAATAAAACAAAACCATTTTTGTTTAGAGAACTTTAGCCACCCAAATCTGACTACGTACGTTGTGTTATAAACTAGACTCTGCTCTGTTCAGGGTTAAATAAAAGTCATATGTATATGTACATATGAATATATGCAACGCAAGGAAAGAAACATTAACATATGTGGGTGTGTGCAACGTGACATTATAGACAAGCTGCGAACAAACAAACATTTATTAACGCCCAAAAATGGCAAGTTAAGATAAACACGTTTTCATCGTTTTTACACATCAACATCAGAGAGTAAATATTTTTTATACGTACAGTACATATCAAAAAATATTTCACGATTTTTTTGTATCAGTTATTCTACTTTAAAGCATGTGTGCTGTTGACTTTTATACATTGTTGCTAGGAGCTGGGTATATACATATATAAATTGATTAAATTCGATATGGCAAAAAATAAAACTCTATACAGATTCATGTAACAGCTTCTTTAAGAAAGCTAGAAACGGACTTTAGGCATAGAGTACTTTGGCAAAAAAAAATAAATATTACACTAACAAATTTATATCATCTATATTTATTTAACCTATTTTTTAAGGTATTCTGTATGACATATACGTAAGAAGAAGATGTGCTGCCTTCATGCTAATAAAAATTTTTTTTGCAAATGTATGCCATACATTACCAACTATTTATATTGTATTTTAATTGGAATTGAGTTGAAAGCTTCAACCAAAAAATTAAAAACTCCAAATAAAATCGATAAGATAAAATTCAGAAATAACAACTGTAACAGAAAATTTCGATTTTAAATTAATAAAACTTCAAAGTGATCACTTATTTAAAAAAAAATACCTTTCAAAGGTTTCCAAGTCTACTGATGGTTAAGGTTACTCCTATGAAATGTTGACATTTGCTTGGTACAAAGTTAAATAATGAAAAATAATCCCCAAAATATATTCGTAAATTATAGTAGCAAAAGATATTGATATAGATGAGTTCTAAGAACTATTAGTTGAAAATAGTATATCTAATACTTCGTCCATGATTACAGTAAGTCTTGCCTAACCATATTAATATAGTTAGCAGAAACATGGTATAGATATTCAAAACAATAGTGTAATTATTCATTAAAACATTTATGGTTGTGAAAATATCTTATAGTACAAGCATAAAAAGGTTGGCCTCTACACTAGTCATCAGCACCCACTAGGATTTGAAGTCGGTATCATGCAAACATGATGTTTTTTCAGACGATTTTTGGTTTTCTTGTACATTTGTACATCGGGTTTTAGTTCAAGTTTTTCCTTTCATAAATTTTTCTTAAGAATAATTTTTTTACAATACAAACAAATCAATAATTTTTGATTGAAGAAGACAAGAAAAATAATAATCAAACCTTTAGCTGGGGGACAGTCAGTACACTACTGATGAGCACCCATTTTCGGATTTGAACTCGGAACACGAATGGCTGCCTTAGTCACTCAGCTACCGAGCCATTGAGTTATTCTCTGTTTATAATCATTTTATATTGAATCACATATGATGCATGCATATGATGTTTTTTCATACGGCCGATGAACCAACTCAGCCACCGAGTTCTTTAATTTATTTTTCCTTTATATTTGTCGTAGATTGATCACGTACACAAATTTGTTATAATCCCAATTTGTTTTTTATACACTTTACAAAAATGTTAAGGGTATATAAAAATTGTTTGTATTCATATCAGAATTGATAGAAAATTCAATTAAGTGATGTCCGTCTGTCCGCCGTTGAAATACCGTTTCTGAAAAAACCAGTTGTTTTTTTCTTTCACCATTCTATTACTCCGTCTATTCATAGGTTTGCTATTGAAATTCAGCAAAACCGGTTCACATATAGCTGAGGTACATCCAAAATTCCAAAAACAGCAATTTTTTTCAATTTTGTGTGAAATTTAAAAAAAAAAAAATTTTTTTGTTCTGCTGCAAACGTGACACGAGTATTTGGCATGCCAATTAAAATACATTCCCGATATCGGTCCATACATACCCGTAACATAGCCTAAACTGATTTGCTTAAAAACAACTTTTTTGCTTAAAAATAGTTCTGGTAATAAAGTAAGGTTATATAAATGAAATTTTTCGGAAATCGGTATATTTTTATAGAGATATGGATGTTTTTACGAAAATGTCGCGTAAGCGAACTTAAAAAATTATTTTCTGTTTAAAAGCAGTACTGATTATAAAAGGAGGTTACTAAAATAAAGAAAATGAAAATTTCCGATATCGGTTCATATATGTATATCGGAGCATATTTAGTTCAAATTTGTAACACGTACTATATATGTTAGATTCGGCCCAGCTAAATATACTACACTCTTACTTGTTTTTTTTTTTTTCTTTTATTTTGAACCAATACTAATAACGCCTACATGTGCAGTGCATTTTACCAGAACTAGGAAAATAGGCTGACCATAAAACAAATCTTTGTTCATAAAAAATTTAAACTAAGAGAAAACTATATGCCCATGAATAAAATAAAAAAAATCTTTAATGGTGACATTAGTCAGGGGGGAAATAAACTAGAAGAAAATAAAAAATAAACTTTTTTAATAATAATAATTTGCAATGTTATGTCGTGTATACAATTGTTGCTGTAACTAGATTTAAAACTGCATTTTCTTTCCGTATATTTGGGTATTCTAGTCTATTGAGATTTGGATTATGTGTTAGTCGATTATAAAACTTGATATACTACTTGCTTACATCTTGAATGAGTTTAGCAAGTTGCAATTTTTGTTAATGAAATAGTAGCGTTGACTAACTTGAACTTGCTGTTTTTAAAAGAAATTGCACACGCAAGTTTTGTAGGCGCTGTCAAGACGGAAAAGAAATGGCATTTTTCTAGACTCAATATCGTGGCCAAACATCACACAGAGGAGACTAAAAAAACGGTTAAAATAAATCTTTCAAATCTAAAACAATGAAACGACTGGACTGAAATTTGATTGCACTATTGTGTTCAACATTCACCTGTTGTTTAATGTTTTTGCTGCAAGGACATCCTTTGTTAGCTCATTGACCATCTATTGTCTTCCAATCATTTATTTCCTCCATGTACTCGTATGTTTGCTGGTTTCTTTTTGTTTTATATCCAGCCTAAAGACCGCCAGTGGTGTTTTTCACAAACAAGTAATTGTCTGCGGCCAACTTGTTTTTGATTTTATTTTGTTGTTGTTGATGTTTTTTTGTGTTGTATGATTCTTTAAATTTTTTGCTGGTGAAAACACTATAGGTGGCCTATAGGTAATAATTTATTATTCTACGTTTATTAAGCACAACATTATTTACGAAATGTAAAAATTTCAATAGGTAGTCATAGTAAAATACGAAAAGTAGCTTCGTCGGCCCAAATAAAAACGTTGGTCAGACGATCTACCGTGAGGTCTGATTTTCAATAGGCTTTTTTTTTTTGGCTGAAAATGAGCCACGCATCACACTGCTTTGTCATTTTTGTTCAGTAGCGATTGGCAAATTATCACACTACAACACTGTCTCAGAATTTTTCAGCTATATTACACAAAACAGCGTTCTGTGAGAACGAATCGTGTGATTCGAGAAACTTACTCTGAGTATAATCGGCTTACTGGCTATTGCTAATAAAATTCTCAAATTTGAGTTTTAGTTAACATTACTGAATGTTAACATTAGTGAATGGGTAGACCATATTTAGCTCATGATTAAGAGAAAATACCAGCTGTATCTGAGAGTGAGAAAATTTACCGTTCTATGCTTCCCAAAATTCAAACATCATACAGCGCGTGAAACAATAGGATTGTTGAGACAATTTTTTACAATCATTTAATTTCAGGTTTTGTCATGATAAACTGGCCACGTAGACGGTGCAATATTACACCTTTGCACTATTTGCTTTGGAAGTATTCAATATCTAAAAGCTTTTTATTTATTTATTTATATTGCACACAGAAATTTTATACTACAATAAACAAATTGTTGCAACATTAAAAAAAAAAGAAAAGAAAGCATACGCTGTACAAACAATGCGGGCAATTAACAAAAATGCATATGTGATTCAATATGAGATGAATATAGATAGAAAATAATTAAATGCTCGGAGTGCTTAAAGCAGCAGATCATGATACGTCATGACCCGAGCTCAAATCCCAGTGGGTGCTGATGAGTAGTGTAGCGACTACGAAACAGCTAGTTGTCCCCCAGCTAAAGATTTGATTATTTTTTTTGTTTTCAATAATTTTTTTCAATAATTATTGATCACAGCAAATTTGTATTGTAAAAAATCCTTCTTAAGAAAAAGCTTAAGAAAGGAAAAACTTGAACTAAAACCCGATGTACATATGTACAAACAAAAAATTTTTTAATTTAAAAATAAACTATATCTTTGGAAGCCAACGAAACTTGTGTTATTCCCAAGATAAGACCTTCCGAATGGATCACTTAAAATTCGATTTTCAAAAAGTAAATGCCATAAACTGTTTTGTTAAATCGATAGTTAAAATTTTTGGTTCAAGCACGTTCGGCCAAATGTGAAGGTTTTGCTCATTGTTTTTTTCGACTGCAATGGCGTGTTGTATCATGAATTCTTGGCACAAGGTCGTACGGTCAATAAGGAATACAACCCTATGTGCCGTTTGCGTGAAGCAATTCGTCAGAAAAGCACAGAATTGTGAAAAAAACAATCATGGATTTTGCACCACGATAACGCACCAGGACACACATCGATTCTTCTGCATGAGTTTTTAGCCAAAAACAAAACCATTATCATGCCTAAAGCACCGTATTCACCGGACTTGGCCCCCGCTGACTTTTTCTTCTTCCCAAACTGAAAACACCGATGAATGGAAAACGTTTTGCTACGATTGAGGAGATAAAAGAAAAATCGAAACAGGATTCGAAGATTGGAAAAAACGCTGGCACAAGTTTATTATATGTGATAACTTTAAAGAGAGCAAGTTATTGATGAATAAATAAATACTTTTTGAAAAAATTTTAAATAACTTGTGAGTTGTAGCGGTGAGGAGGAAGTAGGACTCATAAGGACTCTATATCTAGGTGCACCGATGCTGCACGATTTAGAATTATTATCGAAATGTGATGTAAGTGGATTGGACTCTTTTATCCGATCTTTGGGTTTGTTTTGAACTGGCCCGGTGATATGTGGAACTGCTGAGATACATATCACAATCAGACAACAAAAAGAGACAAAATTCTGGCAGCCTGTTAAACTTAACCTAGCTCACATACGGCATATCATAAAACTAAAATGCTTTAACCCGTTAAAACAGTGGGTACAAAAATAATAATTTTTTTGTTTGTGTTTGTGTTTATTTTGCAATTGCTATGAGCAGAAACATTTTTCGTAATGCATAGTAGCACATAAATGTGTATGAAAGGTTGTACACAAAACTGTGCCTCACGTGAATACAAATAATTTGCATTCATATAAAAACAATAGCTTGGAAAGGAATTTCAAATTGGAATATTCTGTTGTCAACAAACAAATGCAACAACCCGTATGTATGTATATAATTATAAAAATAAGTGAAAAACACAGAATTCATTCCACAAGAGCTTTAAAATATTTGGCAATTCGTTGACACATGCAAAACAAACAGGACATTAATCTTCATTTGATTCCAATATGTGTCGGCAATGACTTTTAATTAAAACATGAATTCATAAAATAAATGCGATAAATGTAAAATGTCGTTAGTAAACAATTAAAATGGTTTTGCTGTTTTTATATAAAATTTTTTTTTAAATAGAAAGTAAAATTAAAATTACAATAAGTAATATTTAGAGCAACATGACAATTAGATACAAATTAATGAACAAACACCCAGAAAATAAAACAAAACTTTTAAAACATATGAAAATAAAAACACTTAATTACGAAGTGATCACAGGAAAAAATGTTAAACTATTGCGGGGTAAAATTCATTAAACTGGATCTAAAGTTTGCGTGTGATAATATATTCTCGCATTTGAGATTGCATACTTTAGCTCGATCCACAGTTTCGTGCATTTGTAAAAATATACTCGTACTCCTTCGCTTAGAAATTGCATAAGATTGTGAATCGGACTACTAGATCTCAGTTTTGAAAGATCGGTAGTAAATAAATTCTGGAGCAAACGATGAAGCTCTCTTTTGTTTGAATATTATATAGATATTTATGTATTAATAAATAAAACTGATCTATTTAGAGTTATGAAAGTTCTCACCATTTTGAGGCACTGTGACATCTATGTTAAAATTGCCTGTAAAATAGCGGATTGCATTTTCAGCATTTCTTGCATCATGCTTGTCATAGAAACTTTAAACGAGTTTATGGACTACAGAAATGCTTCTACATTACACAAATTTGGATCGGAATTTTGTGGTTTGGGCTCCTGGTTCAAGTTTTGATCGGATTTAGCCACATTAGCAAGAAATTTGTTTGGAGTTTTGTGTGGTTGGTTAAATGGCCTACTTGGGTTGGTTAGTTTTAGCAATGACATTTGCATGCTGGTGTGCTGGAGAAACTGATGACTTACTTGTCATTGGCCGCTTAAAGTGAGTATAGACAAGGCAAACTATGTAATTTGCAGTATGATAAAAAAAGCTACTTTTGCATTCCAACTCCAATTTTACTCTCATATATTAAATGTCTATAATTTTGGGTTATTTCATTAATTCAAGCATCGCTTTTGAAATTAATCCTTTTCTCGAATGGTAATTTGTAACATTTCTAACATATATCACCTTCACTTCTAACTTTTTCAACCAATCTTTAGTTTTACTAAAAAAGTTCACCCATAGTACTATTTGCTTTATGTACAGTTTTATACTTTGCACATACGAGGGCGGACTGATACTGAAGCTACCTAAGTAGGAAAAAAATGTATATTTTTTTTAACAATTTATTTCTCAACACGGGTTTCTTTTAGTACAATACAATTACTAAAACGATATGCCAACTTTTTTTATACCATCTGAATAATACGATTTTCGGAACCCCTCAAAATACGCGTTAGTTTCGATAATCACTTCTTTGTTTGAGATGAAACTTTATCCTGTGATCAATTTTTGTAAGTCTGGAAACAGGAAAAAGTCACTAGGAGCTAAATCTGGACTATAAAGTGGATGATCAACCAATCGAATGCTGTGTGAACTGGTGAGTTGTCTTGAAGAAATATCACTTTTTTCTTCTATAAATATTGTCGCCTTTTCTTTTATTGCATCAATCCATTGATCCAGTAAAGCACGATAATACTTTCCTGTAATTGTGGATTATTTTTCAACGTGTGCATCCCAATGTGCAATATTCCGTGTGCATCCCAAAATACAGTGGCCATAACCTTGCCAGCAGATTTCACTGTCTTCGCCTTCTGTAGCATTTGCATCAGCTTCCACCCATTGTTTCGATTGATTTTTGCTCTCAGCTTAGTTGCGGTGAATCCACGTTTCATCAATAGTTATTAATCGATGCCAAAAATCAACAATATTACGCTTTATTATGTCCAAACACCGCTGCGAAGTGGTCTGTCGAGCTCGATTTTGTTCGACACTGAACACACGTTCATGTGATATGTTCAACATTTCAACAATCTCACGTAACTTGACTCGGCAATCAGTCATAATGATATCAAGGTTTTTTTTAATATTTTCTTCAGTAACCACCTCTTTTGGTCTTCTTGTTGAGGGTATTGTTGCAGTGCTTGTTCGGCCGCGTTTAACTTCAACAACCCTATATTTTACCTCGTGATCTGATGCAGCAGACTTACTGTAATTTTTGGTAAGCTTTTCTTGTGTCTCTTACGCTACTTTGTTTTTCAAATAATATTGTTTAATCACTGCACGAATTTCACTTTATATTATTTTTCAAGAAACACAAAAGTTACTTACTTCAAACGACTACAACAAATAAATTAAACTATGAATTTGGATGAAATTTTAACAGCTGACGTTTGACAGATTTAAATTAAAGATAAATGTGATTTTGCTATCATCTGGCGTTGGGTAGCTTCAACATCTATCCGCCCTCGTACCGTATATATTTGAGCCCAGTAATCTTTCTGACATCGCAGGTACATTAAATAAATACAAATAAATTTATATATAATGGGTTCAGCAACATTAATATAATCTGCTAAATTTTTTTACTTGAATTAATTAATTTACTTTTATTTCACTTCAAGGCTGTCGCCTTGAAGTGAAATGAAAAGATTGCTATCAAGACAAATGTCAATATGACATAACTATAAAGGAATCATTTTTATAATGTATACTTTTGTTAGCAAATATTTTAAGAATTTTTTCAAACGATTCCTTTAAAAACGTTCGATTCGTGTTTGATATAAAACACTTTTTACGTGGAAAATTTTTCTTTTACCATCCTATAAACACTTGGACTTAAAATGACATAAAGTCATTACAAAAATTTACGACAAACGAATTTAATCTTTTCATTTCTGTTGTATTAAAAAGTTTTTAACTTTTTTGAACATATCTCTGTAGAAAGGCCATAAATAACCGAGCGGCACATGTGGAATATCAGATTATGTTTTATTATTTGTTCAGCTTATTTCCAGAAAAAAAAAACATTTATTTTTTTGTAATTTATTCACAATAAGAGCAA
The DNA here is from genome assembly GCA_914767995.1 of Thecocarcelia acutangulata. Taxonomy (NCBI): domain Eukaryota; kingdom Metazoa; phylum Arthropoda; class Insecta; order Diptera; family Tachinidae; genus Thecocarcelia; species Thecocarcelia acutangulata. Next base: position 125,943,571 of record OU612094.1, on the reverse strand, counting down.
CATAAAAATAAAAAAAGTTTTGCTACAAACCTGTTAGCTGCAGGTGATAACCACAAAAACAATATATTATAATTGCATCTTTTTTTATTACACTGCTTTTTGTAAAAAATATTGCTTAAATCCTTTCACACGTCATTTCAAAAAAAAACAATAAATAATATTTGTTTGTTAGTCATATAAAGTTATATGACAGAGAAGGATTTTAAAAATTGTTTCTTTTTAAACAATATTAAAACCATTAAATGAGTTATTTTTTTTAGACCAAATTAAAGAGGAAATAGTTACGTTTAATATTGAACGCCAAGAATATTTATATTTTCAATAAAATTTTAAAGTAATGTCTATGTATTAATGATAAATAGTCGAACTTATTTTCATATTTCTAATATTATATCGCTCCTTTATTGCAACATACTCATAACTGAAAAAAAGCTTGTTTCGAGAAAAATACATTTCAAATTTTTAGTTTCCAAACAAGTTATAGAAAAAATTTTTATAAAATATCTCCTAAAAGAAACAGTTTAAAAGTAATTTGAATAAATTTTTGGCACAATATAAAATGTAGTGTACTGTTAACAATTCTGCATTGTTAACTCGAAAAGCAAATTTTTTGAGATATGACTATGTATAAAGAAGCGATATGATGGTATCATTCGTCTGGCTAAAGTTCAATCCTGGCTTTAGCCAAGAAATATTTTTGTATTTAATTATAACGATAATTGCCGCAATCAATAACTCTTGATCAAAGAAGTCAGGAAAAAATAATTGAATACACTAAAGCTGGGGGACAACTAGCTGTTTTGCAGTCGCTACACTGGTACCGATTTTCATAAAACTAATATCTGTTTTAATGGTTTTTTTACATTCTATCATTTGACGGGGAACAGCTGATTTATTTGGAGTTATGTTCTTTTACTTAAAAAAAGCTTTTGCTCTGTTTAACTTTAGAACCGGCTTTTTAGAGCAAAGTAAAGTAAGCTTTTCTTGTTTATAGTAGACGAAAAGTATACTTTTTATTAAACATTACTTTATATTTTTTAAAGTATGCTTTTTATTGACTGTAGTTATATGCCAATAAAAATTATAAATAGCTTGTTTTCTATGTTTCCCAGCTATTCATATGTCGACATTTCATAGGAACTACCCTATTTATTGGTATAAATGAAGTAGAAGTAAGTAGAAGTAAGGTAGAAGCTAAAAATAGCGAATAAAAACTTAATTGTCTGTAGTTATATGTTTATAAAACGGAGAGAAGTACCTAATATGTTTTGTGTGCATCTGTAATCCGAATTGCAGCAGAATGGAATAAAACGCAATAAGTGAATGATTTTGTAATTATTTGTTAAATCTTTACATTTGTTGACAAAAGAATGCGTAGAAAGGTAAAAAAATATATAAAATTGATATCTCTTAAAGTTCGTTCGTAAATAAAATGAAAAGCTGAAAACAAAATTATAACTTAACTGTTTTCCAAACAAGACTTTGATTAAATTTTTTAAAAATATTTGTCGTTATAAAAACAGAGCACTAGTTTAACAAAATTTATCCATACATATTTCGACTTAATATTTTTTATATGGGCTTTCACAGCATTTCGCTCGATATTTTGATCATAATACTAGGCTGTAGATACAATAATCATTTCCACATATTTTATAAACGTGAAAACTAAGTTTGCTTTCTTATATTATTATCAATTTGATTTTGAAATCAACGGCAACACCTTTAAATTTTCTTTCTTGTTCACATAGTTGCCAGACAAAATAGATGCAAAATCACCACATTTTGGACAAAAACAAACATTATTAATTTTATTTTTTCAATCGTTAATGTGAAATTATTACGTTAGTTTTATGAAAAATACCTCAAAATTTCTACAGAATTAAAAAGTTGATTAAATTTTGCATATAAAACAGTGTTACTTTTACAAAAATATTTAAAAACAATCGGCCGTATCCAAAAAAACTTAACAAAGCTTGGTAAGCAATTGTTAAGAAAAATTTCTTAACGTTGTATGCAAAAACAATTGTTAGCTTACCTTTCGTTTAAAGTTGAATTGGATACACTTTAACTGTACGTTAAAATGACATTTGACTTCTTTATTTTAATTTCTTGTAAAAAACAAAACTTAGCGAAAATTTTTAATGCAAAATGTTTTATGCTTGTTAAATAAAGAAATGGACATATTTCATTGCATATAAACTGAAAGTATTAATTTTGAAATAATAATGAAAACAAGAAATATATTAGTGCTGCACATTCAATCAAACGAATACAACGAAAAACAGTATTCGAATAATAAAAAATTTTCTAGTATAAGTAATCCTATTAATTTTTCTCATTTTAATTAATATACTACATATTATGTATTCTTCATTTATATAAAAGATAAATTCACGAAATGTTTATCGAAAATTTATTATTTTGTGTAATAATAATAATTTTTAAACAATTAAGTTTTTTATTCACTATTCTTAGCTTCTACCATTTATACCAATAAAAATTATAAATAGCTTGTTTTCTATGTTTCCCAGCTATCTATATGTCGACATTTTTTGTTCTCTGCTTTTCGATACTTTCAAAAAGCAAATCGTAGCAACCAACGGTTGTTCATTTGTTTGAAAGGTGTAAAGAAATGTTAGAGAGGTGAATAAATGAAAAGGCTTGTTTTTTGTGTTTTGACAGATATTATTAGAGCATTTTTCTTTTAAATTCTCAGCAATTTATTTATATTGCTGGGATATAAAGTTGAATGTTTGAGAATATCTTTCAAAAATTTCCAAAGTCTACTGATGATTAGGGTAGTTCCTATGAAATGTCGACATATAGATAGCTGGGAAACATAGAAAACAAGCTATTTATAATTTTTATTGGAATAATAATTTTTTATTTTCTAAATTTGTTTTTCTGTTTTCGAATATTAGTTTTCATGCATCACTAATCAAAAAAATACAACTCAACATAACGGCACTGCCAGAATAAAACAAAAATTTTCCTACTACATTTAAAAGTTAACGTACTGTTTTTGCATAAAATTTTTTAACAAATGTATGGTAGTGTTAATGTGTTTGGTAACTAACGTATGCGTTAAAACTCAAGTAATAATTTTTTTTGGATATGGCCCAATATGTTTAATTTGAAGTATAGTTAAAATAAAAAATTGCTTTTCAATACATTTTTTTATTTAAACAAATTTTTTGGGGAGAAGAGGGTACATGAAGCACTTTTTTCCGAGAAAATCCTTTGCTGATTTTTATTATTATTTAGATTTTTTAATTAGTTTTTTTAATATAGCTATCACCTATTACCAATATTATACGCGCTAAATATATTGATAATGCTTAAGGGCTAAATAAGCTTTGGGTAATTTTTGAGCTAGAAGTATGACTTTCAAACGTCTATTAGTGTACTGATATAGGATTTTTTCAAAATACAAACATTTTAATCGATAATTTCACGAGAAATCAAATTTTTTGATTTGTAAATACCCATTTAGCCAAACGTAAATGGAGATATGTAAATGTAGTTGGAAAAGCTGATCGGTTTTGGTATACGAACAGCAATAAAAATGCTTACCTGCCTGTAATGTATTGTAAGCCTAATGTCTCAATCTGTAGAAAATAGATTTTCATTACGTTCTTACATGACAAATGTTGTCAATTATGGTATATACGAGTATTATTGTGAATGGGAGAGGGGCACAAAAACTCTCCTTTGGTACTTCTTGTTTATTTGAGAATTGAACTGTTTAAGAGTTACATTTGTATACGCATAATATATTTTGAGAAATTTAAGACTTTTTCTCTGAGTTGTGCACGGAAAATGAATATACATACGTAGATAGCATAATTTATATGCTGCGCACGATTTTTGAAAGTGTTACATTAAATGTAACCACAATATTTATTCGCCCGATTTCCAAAAAAATATATTCCACAAGCATAATCTTTGAAAGACTTTTGAAAATCGGTTCATAATGCAGAAGTATGCTGCCTTAAATGTAAGAGAGCACTACATGATTAAATTTAGGTCTGTGAAGTAATAAAAATGTAAAACAAAAATATGTTCATACTTTTTAAGTACAATACATTAATAATACATTATAATATAACTTTTTATCAAAGTTATTACATATTGTAATAATATAAGATAAATTTTAGGTACAACTTAAGCAAGTTTCGTACCTTCTGTATATGTACTTAATACTACGAACTCTCATCACTGCTATGAACAGCTGTATTGCTTTTATTTTAGTTTTTGTAATTTATTTGGTGTAAAGGCCCATTTAGCCGACCGTAAATGTAGAAATGTAAATGTAGTTGAAACAGCTGATCGTTTTTGTTAAACGAGAAACCATAAAAATGCTTACCTGTTTGTAGTGAAATGTAACCGTAGCATCTCAACCTGTAGAAAGTAGAATTTTATTACGGGGTTACGTGACAAATGTTGTCAATGATGGTATATATTATTGTGAATGGTAGAATACCACAAAAACCGTGTTTTAGTACTTTTTGCTTATTTGGTAACTGAACTGTTTAAGTAGTTATATTTGTATACACACATAATATATTTAAATAAATTTAAGGCTTTTCTATAAAATACGCAAAATGAATATATGTACGCAAAATGAATTTATACACTGCGCACAATTTTTGCAACTGTCACATTAAATGTAACCAACCGATTTCCAAGCATAATCTTCCAACTATAAAATGGAACATTGGTTCATAAAATAGAGTTATGCTGATACCAATATAAGAATGCGATACAATATTAAATTTGGGTCTGTGACGAAATGAAAATGTAATAATAAAAATATTTTAATATTTTATAAGTATAATAAACCATTATAAGTAATCGAGTTTTGTACGTTGGTTGCTATGATTTTTTTTTTTTTTTTGAAGTATCAAAGTGCAGACAACAAAAATTTAAAAATTTGAGTTTTATTCGCTATATTAACTTCCAACATTGGTATCAATCAAAAGCTTATAAACAGCTTGTTTTTTATATTTCCCAGCTGTAGCTCGTATGAAATGTCGACATATAGGCAGAAAAAGAAATATTAGAAATTTTAGGTAACATTTAAACAATTTTCGTACCTTTTTGTATATGTACTGAATAATATGAACTTTCATTGCTGCTGGAGAATAGCTGTATTGCTTTTATTTTATTTTTGTAATTTTTTTGATATAAGGATATGCACGATGAAAAAGTTAATTATTTTCATTAACACACAATAACATTAAAACGTAAAACAGAACACTTTTTTTCACATGCACTTTTGTTTTTTGTTTATGTCAAAAACACATGGTACGGTTTTACATGTTTTATAAGTGCTACTACATTTACATTCACGTTACAGTTACAACTTCTACGTTCAGCTAAATGGGACTTATGGATATGGATATTTTAATTAAAAGTAAGAAACAAAATGTTTTGATTCCACATACAACTTTAGAATCTTTCACTCCCCTATTATAATTTCCTGGATTTGGTCTTTTAAATATTTCGTCCAAATTGAATATTATTATGTCAGATAAAAAATAAATTTGGTCTTATAAGTATAATTTATTCACTATAAGGTAGTTCGCCTGTATTAATTAAATGTGAGAAATACATATTACTAAAAACTTTATTTATCACTAACACATGAAAAATCCCCAAATACTTAAATACTTAAAATTTGTTTTCCCATTAACGACCTCTAATTAAGATTGGCATAAATATGTTGTTTATGTATATGCTTTGATTTTTTTATTTGTACATATACACACAAGTTTTCCTAAAAATACGCAATTAGTACTTAAAATGTACTTTTTTCAGTCTCTGCCCTCCATAGCTCTTAGTTAATTCATCATCTGTAAGGCAGAATTTTTGTATAAATAAAACACAAAGCTTGCCAATCTTATCAAAGCTAGCAGTAGATTTGAAATGTAAAGATTCTGTTATAGTATCTACTTTTGCTACACAAAGCGCTCTTTCTATATAATTTGTACACAAAATAAGATTCTAGTTTTTACATTTTTTATTACATTTAAATCTTACCTATTGTTAAAAAAACATAAGAAATAGAAAGTAAAGAAACGTAAAATAACTTTAAAAAAATAGAGATAAAATTAAACTCTTTTATAAGGAAACATCCTTTTTGAATCTTAACTTATGCATTTCTAGCTGCAGTTTTCTTATCCAGACTAATGTTTGTTACAATTATTGTTGAATCCGAATGTTTTTCATTCGAAAAATTCATTGTTAGCGCTCAATTGTCATTCAACACAAATCTGCATTTTTGTCCATTGTTATTATCACATTGATTGTATTAAATTTGTTGAATGCTGTTTTGTTTCAATATTGATTTTTGGTTTTTCCATGCTGTCACTAACGGAGAAATTGTTGATTGCATTTGAAGTTTCCAATGACATTGTTGTCTGCCAATTGTGAAGTGCTTTCGATTGCAATTTATGTCATTAGAATTTCTAACTACTGTGTCAATGTTGATTACTCTGCAATAATCAATGCTGATTAGTCTTTAATTGGAGAAATATTCAGTCGTAGCAAAAATATTCTATTTCGTTTTTGTGTTTTTAAATATTCGTGTATATTTGCGAGTATTTATGCATGTTTCTTGCCTTTCATGAGTTCATTTTGCCACAAATAAAGATGATAGCAATCTATGGATGGTTGCACTCATTACATCTGTGTCATTCTACTTGTCATTTTGCTTTTCGTTTGGTTTCTATTTTCATAATAAAAGCTATCATTATTTAAATTACTTTGACGTTTCCAGTTCTTTTTAATTTTTCATATATATTTTCATTTTTCATATACATTTTGTATTTCATTTTTAAGTTAAGCTGACAAGTGATATTAACATGATTTCAATTCAATTCAAATAAATTAAAAATATACTACTAAGCCAATCACGTTACACAGAAATATATAATTTAAAAACTGGCGAAATTTTTTAACTACTTCCTATTTCTATTTTAGAGTTTTACAATAAATTTTATATTTAGACTGCTGGATTCCATCAAAATTTCAAAGAAAAATCCCTGTTTTACTTTAGAAGTGGCTTCTTAAAATAAAGTAAGCTTTTCTTGTTTATAGTAGACGAAAATTATACTTTTTATTAAACATTACATTAGTTTGATTTATGGTTGCGACAACATTAGTATGTATTCTATAACATTGTGCTACTGCCAAACACATCGTATTATCGGTTTAGCTGTAGTTTGTTCTTCTATAAATTTGTTATTATATGCATTTCTGTAATTCTATTGTTAATTTTTTAAAAACAACAAATGCTTTTATCACACCCAATATGAAAATATGCAATTCATATGCAACAAAAAAGTTTAAAAAATAAATATACTGGCAACAGCTAGGCTGTGTAAAGCTCTTTCAAAAGGGGACAATAACCCGACACGTACGAGTATACTCAAGGAGCCAGATGGAACCTGCATAAGTACATTCTATGGAACATTTGATCTTCTTCTGAGGACTCACTTTCCAGACTGTACACTAAATGTCACAGATGCTGGTACGCAGAATGTGTCGGAAAACTCTAGTCACGGGATAATGACTCCAGCCATAATATAACATAACCTTTAATAATATCATTTGAAATAGTAGAAAAATGCCTTTCAAACCTACAAATCAAATCTGCCTATACCTATTAAAGCTGCCTTGATATTGAATATACAAATTAATAATGTCAATTAGGTCAACATATGGCACAACTATCACATGCGGTTTATGTCAATAAGAACAAATATTTTATTTTTTGGAGGATAAGCATCTGTCATTATAATTCAGTATTTCATAGACATCAAAGAGTAAACACACATGCTTTTCAATCGCTTAATAAATTATGGTGCCTAAAAAGATTTTTTATGGGGAATTCTTTCATTTGACAAAAAAAAAACGGCTGCAAAAAGCTATTGATTGTCTGTAGAAGCCTTACGATCAACATGCACTAAGTAAGAAAACTTTTAAGCAATGATTTGCGCGATTAAAAAGTGGTAATTTCAAGAAGACAAGGGGGGTCTGTTCAACTGAAAAATGAGTAATTATAAGCACTGCTGCAGGAAAATGGCCGATACACGCAAGAAGAACTTACATTATCATGGGGAGTCATACATCAAGCCATTGACTTACGTTTAAAGCGATGGGAAATTTTCGCTCATCCGCTTTACAGCCTAGAAGTTGTCCTTTCTGATATTTGTAGCGATCGATGCAGAGCCCCTTACTGGAATACGCTTCAGAAAGCGGCATCAGAAATCGACTTAATTCATTCTTTACCTCAAAATCGGAGCCACCCTCTTGTCTCGGAATACATAAAATATCAGAAATAGCAGCGACTAACGATGATCAATACTTTAAATAATGTATAAACGCATTTTGTTATTATAATAAACGAATTTTTCGATGAAAAAATTTTATTGACTTGTATATCCAATACATATACATCACTGCATTCTTGCAGCAACACGATGACTAAAGGCCTCATTAGTTTTTACTTTCTGTTGCCGTTCTGTGACGTTCATTTCTGTAACAAATATTTTACTATTACTTTTCTGTGAAAATATTCAGAGTTTATGACACTTCTTATACAAAATATAATTTTTTCCTCGCTAAAATAATGTTCTTTTGATCATTCATAGTTGCTTAATTGATAAAAATGTATTAACTTTCAAAAATCTTTAATTTAAACAAATTTTTTTAGCTTTGGAGAAAAAAAATTATAAGCATTTGAACAAAAAATTAATGTTTCCATACCTGAAAAAAATAAAACACATACCTGGCCGTCACTTAACGTTGAATTCTATTTTCAACAGATTAGTCCGAAACAGAACAGAACGAAAAAATCATGGTGCATCAGGTGGCATCACTAGCGCAGGTGGTAATTTTTTGTTTCATAAAATTGTGGGTGTCAAAAATTGTGGGTGAAAAAATAAAAATATTTCAAAAAGTTTGAAAAAGGGCAAGAACACAATAAAAAAGTTTTCAAGAATATTTTAATTGCTTAAAATGTGTTGAAAACAATTTATAAAAAAAAATTATAGGGTGTTTTTTTAAGCCCGATAGAACTTGAAATTGTAAAAAATAACACAAAAAATTAAATTGTAATCAAAATTTTTTTTTATTCGAAAGATCAATACGTGACATTAACATTTGAAAATGATTTCGGGCATATGGGCACCGCGGCTGTTCTTGACGAAGCGCATTCTGGACGTCCAATTTTGGGTCACTTTTTCGAGCACTGCTGGCCGTATGTCACGAACAACACGAACAATGCTGGCCTCCAAGGCGTCAATTGTTGCTGGTTTATCAGCATAAACCAGTGACTTCACGTAGCCCCACAGGAAATAATCGAGAGGTGTCGAATCGCACGACCTTGGAGGCCAATTGACAGGTCCATTTCTCGAAATCAACTTATCGCCAAATTTTGATTTCAGTAAGTCGATGGTTGCGTTCGCCGTATGGCACGTAGCGCCATCCTGTTGAAACCACATCTCCTCCGGATCAATGTCATCCATATTTTCAAACAAAAAATCATTGATCATGGTGCGGTAACGATCTCCATTGACCGTAACGCGAGCTCCGGCCTCATTTTTGAAGAAATAAGGTCCGATGATGCCACCAGCATGAAAACCGCACCAAACAGTGCATTTTTCTGGATGTAATGGAGTCTGTAGGGTCTCTTGTGGATTGGTCTCACTCCATATGCGGCAATTTTGCTTATTAACAAACCCGTTAAGCCAAAAATGCGCCTCGTCGAAGTCGTCTATAAGTTGCGCGAATCGACGACTGATTTTCAAAGTAAATTTGGATAATTTCGTAGCGTTGTTCAAGCGTGAGTCTATTCATGATGATTTGTCAGAGTATACTGAAACAAATAAAAAAAATGTTTCATCAAAATTTAATTTTTTGTGTTACTTTTTACAATTTAAAGTTCTATCTAGCTTAAAAAAACACCCTATATATAAATTTTCTTTGTTCGTTTTTTATATAAACGTTTCTTTCTTCATTTTCTTCTGTTTTGTAAACATGTTTTTGACAGCGTCCAGAATTTTTACACAAACAAAATATTGTGTATGTAGTACAGCAACTCTTATGCTGCCACCTAATAATTGCACCATGGAAAAAATAAAAACAAACCATGCACATATAGTTTATATTGAACGGAAACAAAACAGCTGAGACAGAACGGAAAAGAACGTACAAACTAATTCTGGCTTAAGAAAATAAAATTTTCGAGGTATGAGGGTGGATTGACATTGAAGCTACCTAGCGCTAGATGACAGCACAAACACAATTTTTTTTTAATTCTGATGTGTCAAACGTCAGTTGCTAAAATTTTACCCAAATTCATCGATTAGTTAATTTGTTGCAGTCGTTTGAAGTAAGCAACTTTTGTGCTTCTTGAAAAATGGAAAAAAGTGAGTTTCGTGCAGTGATTAAACACTATTATTTGAAAGGGAAAACGGTAATAGGAACAAATAAAAAGCTCAATAATCATTACGGTCAGATTACATGGTACAATATTGGATTGCGGAATTTAAACGCAGCCGAACAAACACTACAACAATACCATCAACAAGAAGACCAAAAGAGATTGTTACTGAAGAAACTATCAAGAAAATCCCTGATTTCATTATGAATGCTTGTCGAGACAAGTTACGTGAGATTGTTGAAATGGTGAACATATCATATGATAACGTGTTCAACGTTTTTCATGAACATTTGCATATGAAAACGATATCGGCAAGATGAGTGCCGCGTTTGCTCAGTGTCGAACAAAAACGAGTTCGGCAGACCACTACACAGCGCTGTTTGGACATGATAAAGCGCAATCCTGTTGATTTTTGGAGTCGTAATAACTGTTAATGAAACTCAAATGAAACAATGAGTGGAAAATGGTGTAAGTGCTCCGAAGAAGGCAAAGACAGTGAAATCGGTTGACAATGTCATGGCCACTGTATTTTGGGATGCACGCGGAACATTTTTCATTGATTATCTTTAAAAAGGATCTACAATCACAGGAAAGTATTATTATGCATTATTGCGTCAATTGATTAATGCAATAAAGTAAACACGACCACATTTAAAGAAGAAAAAGTGCTCCTTCTTCAAGACAATGCACCAGCTAACACTGCATTTGATACAATACTAAAATAAATGCAGAAAAAAGATTCGTCTCAAACGAAGAAGTGATCACCGAAACTAACTCGCATTTTGAGGGGTTCCCAAAATCGTATTATTCAGATGGTATAAAAAAGTTGAAATATCGTTTTACTAAGTGTGTTGCGCTTAAAGGGAACTATGTTAAGATTTAAATGGTTTTTGAAAAATAACGTTGTTTTCCTATTAAGGTAACTTCAATATCAATCCGCCCCTGTGACAATGTAAAATTAAAAAAAAAGTACTGTTCATTGTATTAAGGCAAAATTTCGTTCAAATCAGCCTTACACTATCCTTTTCGTAGGTAGTTTCTTAGCAAATTTTCTAAACACCTTTTCTACGTATGGTAACTAAGATGTGCACGAGTATATCTCACAATAAGCTTTTTTGAATTATGTTGTTCTTGCAATACATGAACGATATGTACAATATAACAATAATGTAATAAAAGTATTCCAAATCTTTTGTTTTCGTGTCAGGTTTCAAGTGGTTTTGATGTTTTTAATTAATGAATGACAGATGTATATATTTTGCTCAAAGTATAATCAAATTATAGAAACCAAAATATATTTACAAATTTATAATATGTTTTTAAGATTGCAGACAAAAATATTTCACTTGCAAATGCAATGTGTTCAACTCAACATGCGTTCATCTGGAAATTTTCTTGGCAACATTTGTTGTATCTGCACTGATTCTATAAACAGTTGAAACTCGATTGAGATGTAAAATAATATTTTAAATATGATAGTATTTAAAGAGAATGAAGAAACATTAAAAAAATTGTTTCACAAATTTTGTGTTCTGTTCAAAGTCTTAAAGGCAGTTGTGAAAAAAAATTTACGTAAGCACCTGCCTTTACGGCCTTATCTGATGCTGAACCAGCTCCGCGAGTGAATTATTTACGATTCACCAGTGCCCTCGTGTGGTATGCTAAGCTCACTCAGGTAGCAATTTGAGCCATATGTTTGTAGCCATATGAGCAACTTCTTGTTGACGAGTTTGTACCTTCTAATCCCTCCTGTAAGCAATTTCCCGCAATCAATGGAAGACAAGGCTTAATGAGTTGGTAGGCCGAAGCCCACTAGGAGCACCAGCCTTTAAAATAACTCACCCGTCAACCATCACCACTGGTTCCCTGCAGTACAGGTATCTGCTGTATAGGCAACAGTTCCTCGGGAGGTTGTTAGTCCCCGAAAAAAGCCACACACCAAACAATGATCAAGGATACTAACACTCCCTTCCAGCGGTTTTGGTTTCAACCCCAGCCAGAATGTTTCAGCCAAAGTAGGCATCTCAATCATGATCAGCCCGGGTTGAACTGCAAGCAGAACAACCCCAGGGTCATAATGATCCCCGTTTTGCCAATTTATACCCTTGGTAAACGTTTCGGAAGCCAACACAATATAAGTCACGCGGCTTCCTAGAGATTTATTTGCTACAACAAATAAGTGACCCTACCCCTCTTTACTCGAAAAACAGAGTGCCCTGGTTAGAAATACGACAAGGCAAAACCTGTGGACCGGGGGAGTCTTAAAGGCAAATAGATATTCACTTGGTGGCTGGTTGGAGGGAAATATGACAAAAGGAGTCCCTGGAATTATTTAAAAGTATTAGCACGCTAATTAGAGAGCAAAAATTTTAAATAAATTTGGAAAATCGAGAATTCACTGTATAAACATATAATGGAATCTCAAATCAAACTTCTGACTAAACGTTCAAATACATGCATCTATGATATGTGAATACAAAAAATCTTTCATGTAGTTAACATAAGCCAAGAGATAGAAAATGGCAAGCTTACATTTTTAAAATTAAAATATTTTAATCTTCTCTACTGCACACAAAATGTTTTTTATTATTAAGGCACTTGCCAAAATTCACACATATGTATGTGTACTTCACTGCAATAGTATGAAATTGCATATATTATTTGGTTTGTGGCATTCGTTTTATATGGTTTTGACAATTTATGGTGGTAACAATATAATGTACATACATTTGATAAGTTTACATATCAGTAAAATTTTCAATATGAGAAAATATGAAAATATTTTTACTTTACTTAAACAAGTGCAGATGGGATTCATAGCTTTTCTAAATAATTCGCTATAATACAATTAAATTTGAATTAAAACAACAATCATAACAGTATATTTGTGACACTTGCTATAATCGTCCACTTTGTAGATAATGAAACTATTATTGTGCAATAATAAATTAAAACCAAATCAATGACAACCATATACATATGTGACATGGAAAGGCATTTAGTAAATAATAACACAATACATTTGAAAAAAAAATCGCAGCAAAAGTCAGAAAATTTCCTCCAAACTAAAGGGTGATTTTTAGGGACATATAAAAAGTTATGTTAGCAACACTTTTCTAACTGGTAGCCAATTTGTCAGCTGTTAAGTGATTTATGTTTAGTTTGGTTTAGCATTTCGTTATGGATAAACTGACACCACAACAGCACAACAGCACTTCCAACAAATTTGTTACACTCGCTTTCGATCATCAATTGAATAGTCATGATTTGTACATCAGCTGCGGTTTCAACTAGACAGTGCAATATGTGACGCAACATGTGACAGCACGTGCCATAATTGATTTATTGCTGGAAACTTTTGGTAACCAATTGAAAATACTCTTACATGTATTTGTGTTATTCCATTGCAAAGATCTACTCGTATATCTCATAAAAAATAGTCTTTTTTGTGTCGATAAGCAACTTTATGTCAGCAGCATAAATGAATTATATTGTTATACTATATGTATTTGCATTATCTGAAGTAAAAATAGTTTCTTATTTTGGTCATAATTGAAAATAATACAAAATAAAAGGCAAGATGACATTTTCTGCGTTTAATATTATCTGATAATATCGAAGTAAAATATGTTTACCGTAAAGAATTCTTATCGCCAAATAAATTATAACGAAGCGTACGTTTTCATATCGCGTAGTACATAATGTTTGTGACTTACAATAAACATCCCCCAAATACCATGAATACAAGGGCATACGAGTATACATATACAAACAACACTCACAGTCATACATACCAGGTAAATCTATAAAAAATTATCAAATTCGGCAGAAAAAATCGTCAATGTGATTATCGTAAATTGTCAAAAAATCTTCAGCAACTAAAATTAATCATTTTTAAATAAAACACGGTGACTGATGATAGCTGCTAGCGAAAAAAAACCCCCAATAACTTAAAAACCTGTTCCAATTTTGTTGTATTTTATAGAGTGATCTTTAAGGTTAACTAAAATGGAGAATTGCGACAATAAAACAAGAATTTGAATAGTGCAATGTTTTAATGCTTTAGAGTCAATTGTTTCCGCGCAAAGAGAATATAGGCGCACGTTTGGCGGTACTCCTCGCAGCAGATAGACTATAATGAGGCTCGTGAAGAATTTTGGCAAGCGTGGCATAATCGCAAGAACGCCTTATCATCTAAATTTCTCAGTTCGGACACAGGAAACTATCGCTGCTGTAGCTGCTGCCATACAATCGATTCCTAGACTTTCGACAAGGAGCTTATCTGCTCAAATGAGTATCAGCAGATAGTACCCGCAGACAATTTTGCACAAAGATTTAAACTTATTTCCATGTAAGATTCAATAAACAAACAAACTGAACCGTATAGACTCCCGATTCGCTTGGAATTTTGTGAGAATATCTTTCAAATGGTATCAGAGGGTGAAGACGTCTTGAACTGCGTTTTTATGTCTGACGAGGTATATTTTGACTTAAACGGCAATGTTAACAAATGAAATTGTCGAATATGGAGTAATTATAATCCACAGATATTCCATCAGATGCAATTACATCCATTTCGCATCAGAAGCAAAAGGTTTTCTTTCTGGAATTGCGTCGAAAGAGAATCCCTTTCAACACTATTTGGTTTCAACCAGATCGTACAATTTGTCACACAGCTACGCCTGCTATGACATAATTGAGGCAAAAATTTCCCAATAAACTAATTTCAAAAAATTCCACATTGCGTTGCCCTCCCCGATCTCCTGACCAGCACCTACATTTTTTTGGGGGTTTACTTCAAACAAGAAGTTTGTAAAAGAAACCCAACAAATTTGGATTACTTAAAGCAATTCATTCAAAAGGTAATTAAGACAGTTCCCGCTGAAATACTACAGGCAGTAATGAATAACTTTTTTATAAGATGTCGCACATGTGTCACCGAGGGTGCAGGCCAGCTGAATTCAACTATTTTCAAAACTTTAAGAATTACTTTAATAAAAATGTATTATTTTTTAAAGGAATTAATAAAAAATAAATTACATAAAGGCACAGAGAAGAACAGAGGTGTCACGCGGAGGAAAAGGGACAACTAATAAAGCTAAATTCAGTGCATCGCACTCGTTCGCGTCTCTCCGCGCTTTGTGCTATATTCGTAAGAATGATATCACAACGCAAAATAGCACAAAATTAAACTAAATTTTACAGCAAAAACCTTTGTGAGAAGTTTTATTAATTTGTGAAAAAATTGTGATGTTTTTTTTTTGTTTTTATTAAAAACAATTTATTCAGTTTTGCCAGAAATGCTTGCTCCATGCCCACATGGAGCCTCAATACACAGTTTCCCTCAAAACGCAGAGGTAAGTAGATATATAGAGTGATAAAAAATGGAAAAATAACAACAAAATGTAAAATGGCCAAATAAGTTCTAATATATAACTGCGATTTTCTACCACATTTTTTAAATTTATAACTTCAATATTAGTATCATTTAAAAGCTTGTGAATAGATCTGTTACACCATACAGTAGAGAATTCCTGCATCCTATGCAAAAAAAAAAAAAAAACAAAAAAAAAAAAAAAAAACAGGTACTAAGGCCCTTTTCAGGGCCACAAATTTTTATACAAAAAGAGATTAAAATTGGATCACAAAAGGTCCTTGTCAGAGCCACCAATTTTCATTATTGTAGTGCTTGTCATCATTATAGTGATTTCCTTAACTTTACCAGCGACTGTTCTTACATACATATGTATATGTGGTATTTCATAATTAATTCATCAACGTGGTTTTAACTTCATAAAATTTCTCAGCAACCACTCTTTATCCTAGCTTTAAAAAATTAAAGCCTGAGTTTGTTTTTATTTCAGCCCTTTAGCTTATAAGAGTTACAAACGAACGGACTAACTTTCGCATGTGGTCAGGGAACGGACAGGCGGAAGAAAACGCAGATTGGAGGCCAAACAGCGTCCTCACGTGGATTGAGTTGTATTCTACTTTTTTTGGTTCCTAGCGCTATTGTTTTAATCGATTTCTTCAAAAACAGCAAGAAACATTTCTGAGCTTAGGCGGTTTACCTACACTAACAGCCTGTTTATAGGACACGAGTTAGCTCACTCGCGACGAGCCAATTTATAGACGAGTACGTAAGAAATTGGGTTCATAAAACGCGACTTGATTGTGTCGTGCAACTTACGTAAATTCGCGTATGTGTCAAACATTTATGATATTTGTTTGTTGCCATCATGCGAAAAAATAGTATCTGTTTACATTTTTCATAACAAAAAATTTTTTTTTCAAGCTAAAAAGCGGCATTCCTATTCTAGGCACAGTTGGCACACATACATACATACATACATACGCATGTATGCGTAAGTAAATAAATAAAACAAAATATTTTTTGGAAAGGCTAATTGAAAAAAAAACGAATAAACAAACAAAAATTGTATATTTTAACTGCAAGTTTTATATTGTATATGTGTATGTTTTATTATGTCTGTAAATATGTCTACAAAACATTTATATGCAACGAAAAAACAATTTCAATTCATGTCTCCAGAAATTTGAGAGACTCTTAAAACGTTCTGTTGCAATTTTCATTTCTAGTTTTCTTCTTATTTATTATTATTTCTATTATATGTATTTCTTATTATTTATAACAATTTCTACACATTTTCTATTGACGAGCACGTTTCTTCATTCGCGGATTTTGACATTTATGGTGAGATGACTCGCGTCTTACAAACCAAAATAAATTGACAGATGTTACGTTTTTTAATACTAATCGTCAATAGTCGCGGCTTGTAAACCAAAATCAGAAAAAACTTACAAAGTTAGCGCTTTTTATCGACGAGTCGTGTCTTATAAACAGGCTGTAAGCCGTTTAATGGACTTTTATATAGAATATGTCCGTCAGGAGGCTTCACTCTATAGTTTACTGAAAAAAATTTTTAAAATCGAACCAGTATTTTCAGAGATTATCTTTTACAAACATACAAACTTTTTCTTTCTTACTAGCATATATTATACGATGATAAAATCAATTTTCAACAGTTCATATTTTTTTTAATTACTATACTGCAATGCATTTGCAGAGGAACACGATAAGACGAATATTTTCACTATAAACTTAGCCATAGAAGGAAAAATTTGTGAAGAATAATTTTCGATATTTTATTCCAAAATATTGTCATTTTCATCTCTACATATAACGTAAAACAAATTATCCAAGTTTATTTGTTGCTTTAATTCGGATTAAATTTTTTCCTTTCAAAATCTACGATGAAATAAAAAAATTCCTTCTCTGTCCTTGCTTTTGTAATTTTGAATTTTCAAAAGAAAATACACATTCCTCTCTTATAATACTGTAAAGATTTATAAAGCCAACGTTTTGAGTTTACAATTTAATTTTCCTTAAAATATGAGCACACACTTTTACATAAAAATTTGTAGAATTTTTAGGTTATATGTTCAAGTACTACGAGTATTCATATATGATTTTTAAATACATCTCTAACATATACAATGTATGTATACTCCAAAATAAATATCAGGTAACATTTCCATGTTACATACATATCTACGTACACATTTATTTACTACCGGGTTTTTCTATCCGTAAGGGCCTGAACACAATGTAACGATAATATATTGCGGTGCGGTTTTTCATACGATTTTGAAATAAAAAGTCGCAGTGCAGAGTGACATGAAATTAAAATTTATTTTATTTTCATTGTGGACTTTTTTAGTCTTTCCAATGTTGCCAAAGTTTTTGAATAATTGTCGATTTTCACGTCAATGAAACAAAAAGCACGATATATACATGTACATATTTACATGTACATATTTACGTTCGCATTTACTTTACAATCCATTTTCTATCCATATTTATTACTTTCATTTCCTACATTACTTAACTTAAAAAAGGAAATATGTATGTAGTTGTAAATGTGATATACAAAAAACGTCAAAAACATCTAATACCTTATGTCGTCAAATCGTCAACATATTATTTTCAGCACCCAAAATAGTCATATATGGTCAAAATATATCATTTTTGCTTTGAAATTTTTTTACGGTAGCCATAAGTAATAATAATTCTCATTAAGCTCATGCGCTGAGAATAATATGATGGCAAAGAACAAACTCAAAAGGGAGGAAGTTGGTGACTACCGAGTTGCATAACTTCAGATTGGGGGCATAATTGGACTATACTTCTTGTATATATAGCCACTCTACGCCGTATCTGTGGATGAGTATTATTATTTAAAGTAAACTTGGTGCGAAAACGTTTCATAGTTAATTAAATTAAATGCTCTGATGCACGATTATGTTGACCGTAACATGAACGTAGTGTGCAATATATACTTCGAACAGAACCATGATTTTTAAGATAAATTTGCACAGTTTGGAAGTATTGTTCAGGCGTTAATCTATTCATGGTGAAATACTGTGTGCCAATTTAAGCACTCTCGGTGCTAGATTCAGCACTTCTTTTGTTGAGTTAGCGGCAAAATTTTCGTTTTAACACCGAGCCCTTTTTTTTAGCACTTTCAAATTATTCATTAAACAATCTTTTGATCCCTTAAAATCATGCTTAGAAGATTTCTTTGTACCTAAGCCGCGTTGCCATCAACATGTCTTCCAAGGTTTTCTACATTATTGTACCCGTCGTTTAAGATGTCTTTAATACATGGCCAACTGGGATTATTGTAACCTTTTCCTTTTAGTTTTGATTTCTCATCGAAATAGAAAACACATGTTTTTCGCAGATAAATATGTGTCGCGGGTTAAAGCTAGTAAAACTGATATACATACGAGGGCGGATTGATATTGAAACTTCCTAGAGCTAGATGACAGCACAAACACAGTGTTCTTTTTTAAATTTCGATCCGTCAAACGTCACCTGTTAAAATTTCACCCAAATTCATCAATTACTTTACTTGTTGTAGCCATTTGAAGTAAGCAACTTTTGTGTGTTTTGAAAATCGAAAAAAGTGAATTTCCTGCAGTGATTAAACACTATTATTTGAAAGGGAATAAGGCAAAAGAGACAACAGAAAAGCTCGGCAAACATTAAGGTAAGTCTGCTTCGTGAGATTATATGGTAAAATATTGAATTGCTGAATTTAAACGAGGCCGAACAAGCACTACAACAATAACATCAAAATGAAGGCTAAAAAAATCTCAAGAAAATCCACGATATCGTTATAAATGATCGCCGAATCAAGCTACGTGAGATTGTTGAAATGATAAACATATCATATGGTAGTGTGTTCAACTTTTTACTTAAACATTTCCATATAAAAAAGCTATGGGCAAAATGGGTGCCGCTTTTGCTCAGTGTCGAACAAAATTAAGCTCGACAGACCACTTTACAGCGGTGTTTGGACATGATAAAGCGTAATCCTGTCGATTTTTGGCGTCGATTAATAAATATTGGTCCGCCACTACACACCTGAAACCAAAAATCAAGCGAAACAATAGGTGGGAGCTGGTGGTATTGCTCCGAAGAAGGCGAAGACAGTGATATTGGCTGTCAAGTTTATAGCCACTATATTTAGGATCATCAATTCTCTTAAGAAAGAATCCACCATCACAGGAAAGTATTATCGTGCATGACTGGATCAACTAATTGATGCAATAAATAAAAAATACATTTTAGGAAAAAAAGTGCTCTTTCTTCAAGACAACGTACGGGTTCACACAGCAATAGATACGATGCTAAAATTATGCGAAATACACTTCGAATTGGTTGATCATCCATCTTATAGTCTAGATTTGGCTTCAAGTGAATTTTTCCTGTTTCCAAACTTGAAAAATTGGCTCGCAGGAAAAAGATTCATCGTAAACGAAGAAGTGATTACCGAAACTAACGCGTATTTTGAGGGGTTCCTAAAATCGCATTATTCAGATGGAATATCGTCTTACTAAGTATATTGAGCTAAACGGAGACTATGTTGAAAAATTAATTGTTTTTGAAAAAAAAATTTTTTTCTTTCTTAGGTAGCTTTAATAAAAATCCGCCCTCGTACAAACAACAAACAAGAAGCGATAAGAAATAAATTTTGTTTAAGAGTAAAAAATTTAAAATATTATATATTTATAAGTATCCACATGAATGAAATTGTGCTGGTAAATGTTCAACACTTGTTTTTATTGTAAAGGATGTGCAAACGTCTACTAATACGATTACATATTTAGTTTTCCTTTGCGAATGAACATGTAGAACAGGGGTGCCCAAAGGTTCTATACGGAAGTGCAAACGCCAATACATTTAAGCAAAAACTAATTTTTTTTATAAGCAAAGTATACGAAAATGTTGTTGCTTTGCACTTGTGTGTATCCAATGTACACACGCATTTGTATATTAAAGAGCACAGCCTGTAGCTAAGTGCTTTTACAAAAACAAATGAGCACTAAGTGCATAGGGATT
Source organism: Thecocarcelia acutangulata (assembly GCA_914767995.1). NCBI lineage: Eukaryota > Metazoa > Arthropoda > Insecta > Diptera > Tachinidae > Thecocarcelia > Thecocarcelia acutangulata. Next base: position 125,922,689 of record OU612094.1, on the reverse strand, counting down.
GGGTACTTCTGATGTGAAAGATATTATTATACTTTAACACAACAATATTAATATTCTTTTGTTATTTAACATGTGTTAACAAGTAGTTGAACCCATTATCTTACAAGGCATGTTAAGTTTATTAAGAATACTGCAATAACAAGTCTTTAACATACGTGCATTTGCAAGGAAAAGGAAACAATTTATTTAGTTATTTAAAATTATTTCGTACAGCTGTAGTAGTAGCATTATAATAATGTGGTTAAAATGTACATTTTTAGAAGCTGAATCTTTCAGTTTAATCGGTTGTACGATAGAAAACCAAGATGTGCTTACTACTCCGAGCAGCATTTTATAATACATGACTACATAACAATATATAGTATAATTGTACTATTGTGTTTATCCTATTTTAGTGAAATAATATTTTCTTTCTCACCTTTAACTTCATTTGATGGTAATCAGTAACTTGCAATATTCTTCTAGGATTAATTTTCAATATGGGAACTTATTTTTGAAAAAAGTCAGTGGGAATGATTGTTTATTTCGATTATTTGAAAATATTGGAAATTTAAAGACTATTTTTTCACCCGATTATTTTATAGTATGGGTCCTGAATATCAAACAACTTAATTCCTTATTTTAAAGTGCATCGGTAGTAAGACCTGCGAATAAATGTAACCTTGTACGAAATTAAAAAGCTTTTAATTTGCAAATAGCTCATATTGTCAAAATAAAACAAAAAAGACTTGTTTTGTTTAAAATAAAATGAAAAAAACCAACATTTTGATAAGCGTATACTTGATATGTAAATAAAGGGTGTTTTTTTAAGCTAGATAGAACTTTAAATTGTAAAAAGTAACACAAAAAATTAAATTTTGATGAAACATTTTTTTTATTTGTTTCAGTATACTCTGACAAATCATCATGAATAGACTCACGCTTGAACAACGCTACGAAATTATCCAAATTTACTTTGAAAATCAGTCGTCGATTCGACCCGTTGTTTTATCGCAAAATTGTGTTCAGCGATGAGGCGCATTTTTGGCTTAACGGGTTTGTTAATAAGCAAAATTGCCGCATATGGAGTGAGACCAATCCACAAGAGACCCTACAGACTCCATTACATCCAGAAAAATGCACTGTTTGGTGCGGTTTTCATGCTGGTGGCATCATCGGACCTTATTTCTTCAAAAATGAGGCCGGAGCTCGCGTTACGGTCAATGGAGATCGTTACCGCACCATGATCAATGATTTTTTGTTTGAAAATATGGATGACATTGATCCGGAGGAGATGTGGTTTCAACAGGATGGCGCTACGTGCCATACGGCGAACGCAACCATCGACTTACTGAAATCAAAATTTGGCGATAAGTTGATTTCGAGAAATGGACCTGTCAATTGGCCTCCAAGGTCGTGCGATTTGACACCTCTCGATTATTTCCTGTGGGGCTACGTGAAGTCACTGGTTTATAAACCAGCAACAATTGACGCCTTGGAGGCCAGCATTGTTCGTGTTGTTCGTGACATACGGCCAGCAGTGCTCGAAAAAGTGGCCCAAATTTGGATGTCCAGAATGCGCTTCGTCAAGAACAGCCGCGGTGCCCATATGCCCGAAATCATTTTCAAATGTTAATGCCACGTATTGATCTTTCGAATAAAAAAAAATTTTGATTACAATTTAATTTTTTGTGTTATTTTTTACAATTTCAAGTTCTATCGGGCTTAAAAAAACACCCTATATTTTGTATATATTGGTATGTAAGTATATAAAACTATTTTTGTTACTTGAACCTGAATGCCCGAAAATTTTCTTTTAGTTCTAAGAGAAAAATCTGCTTTTTTTGCTAAAAAATCTTCAAAATTAAGGTAAAATCTTCATTTTGGTAACTCTGGCTTCAAATAATATTAATTAAATAATATTATTATTAAAGTTTGAGTTTTTTGTTTCCAAATATCGTTTTTTTAGTACTTTTTTATGAACGGCGTACCCTGAGGGAGCGTTGGGACCTGTCTGAGATATATGCGCTCCATCATGAGCTAGTTGTAATACCCTCAGGTCAATACGACTGTTACATAAATTTTAATAAAAATAAATGTAAACAAAGCATCAACCGAAAATTGGTAATTGTGGCAATCAGGGCTGGGCAAAATACTCACCTGATGTATTTCAAATACAAAATACTTTCAAGCTGCGTATTTCAAATACAAAATACAACTAAAAAATACAAAATTTTTTTTTGTATTTCGATTTCATAAGAATATACCCATCTGTTATTATTAAACAAACAATTTAATTCGAAGTTAAATAAATTTAAATTGAAACACAAAAAATTTAATTTGAAATAAAAATAGTTTAATTTGAAATGCAAAAAATTGAAATTAAAACGACAAAGCTAACATTTAGAATTTGATAGATAGTAAATAAAAGATGCATTCGGCCAAACAAGTATTTTCTTTAATAAAAACAAGATATTTTAATGAATCATCCGACAAACAACCTCTTGTTGGGGATTGAATAAAACCTACTGAAGAAAATAATATAGGTCCTGAGGAACATAAGCTGCTGCCAAATGCTATGAATGCATAAAAACAATAAAATCCCCATCATCTTTACTGCAACTGCTACTTCTTCTTCTGCATTCACGTTTGGTTTCACGTTTTTAGTAATTTTTCTCCAAGGCATCTGTTGCAAGGTTTTGAATTCGTTGCCTCTCTTTTAATGCGATGCTTTCTAGTAATCGGCGCATTTTGAAACTAAGGTGGAAACATGACGCCAATATGGCTCTATTTGCTTCAGGTGTCAGCATGAGAAACACATTAGATCTCGTTTCAAGCTCTTCCTTAATTTTGTTAAAGTACAACTGAAATGCCTCAAATTATTATAATTGCAGTCGATCTAATCTGGTTCTCACAGACATTAAGGTAGGCAAAAATTTACCATAATAACAAATATTTCCCTGTATATAATTCAAAGCGTTGGGAAATAGCTGGTAGCGAATATTTGGAAATGATTATTGATATCATCACTTCCGAAACTCGAAAGAGTTTTTTCGAGCTGGAGGAGTTAAGAGGATTTTGGACGACCTCGACATAAATAACACTCCTGGACCGAATGGCATTTTAGCACTGGTCTTGACGCAGTGCTCTCCTACGATTGCGCCCACATCTTTAGAGTACTTTACCACGTTGGTGAGTTTCCATCATGTCGGAAGCTTACTAATGTAATGCCAATTCCCAAAAGACTGAGGCAAGTAACGCTGAAAATTACCGCCAAATTGCATTTTGCTCTGCACTTCCAAAGTAATGGAAAGTATGGTTAATTACCACCTTGTGAGGTGTCTTGAGTCGTATAAATTACTTTGTGATCGTTAATACGGATTTCGTAAGAGTCGCTCTATCTCTCAGATCTCTCAGAGAAATGGTGCCACTTAATCCATTTTTTCGGTGAAAGTAAGGTGGTGGATATTTCCAAAGCATTTGACACTCTGTGGCATGCTGCACTACTGGCAAAACTGACTGCTTTTGGTGTCGGTGATGACTTCTCTCGGCTTATATCCAGCTTTCTCAGATATTTCTTTCTTTCTCCTACCCTTTTTCTTATTTACCTATCAAACGAGTTCAAGATTAATTCAGGGGTACCGCAAGGCTCCGTTCTTTCTCCTACCCTACTTGTCATGTTCCTCAAAGACCTTCTTTATCAAACTGCCAACCCTATCCACTCTTTCGCAGACGACAGCAGCATTTGCCATTTTTACTCTTTCAGTTATAGGCCCAATCTATTCGAGATGTTGCCTAAAGGCAAAATATGAATGACTCACTGAATAGTGAGTCATTCTCTATTAATCTCCGAATAGGGTCGTAAAAACAGGGTCTCCTTCAGTGCTTGTAAGTCCCAGCGCTGTTTATTAACACACAAACAAACGATCGCTAATGCTGCTTCATCTGTACTCATGAATGGTATAAGTGTTGTGGAATCGGGTGCTCTTGATGTTCTTGAAATGAAAATACAGTTTGATGTTCGCTGGAATGAACAGATTTTTCACGTCTCTAAAGAAGCATTCAAGTGCCTCGGGTTTTTGCTACGATGTAAGATGTACTTCACCCGATCCAATCTCCTTACTATTTATACCACCTATATCCGACACGCGTTTATAGTCCAGACCTCAGACATTTGTGGTAGATTTCCCGGGGAATCGTACTGCGCATTACAGACAGAATTAATTTTTCAGCCGTACGCTTCGCCTGTGGAATAAGTTGCCTATTTGTTAAAGTTCAAGTCAAATGTTCACAAACACTACTCCCGCTTTCCCCCTCCTCGCAACCTATTTTCCTAGTTCTGGTACAATACACTGCATATGTAGGGGTCATCCTTTGAGTACTGGTCCAAGTAAAAAAAAAAAATTGATTTGCTCTGGAAAAAACAATTGAAAGCTGAATTGCAGTATTGCAAAATGATAAACATTTTAATGGTCGTAGTTTCTAGCAATTGTAGCTTTTTCGTGAAACAACATATTTGAATTTATTATAATAAATATATATAGTTTGTAAAAATGCACTTTTGAGCCAAATGTTTTTAAAATACAAAATATTAAATACTTTCAGGTCGTGTATTTGAAATACAGATACAAAATACTTATTTATATTTCAAATACGTATTTCAAATACTGCCCAGCCCTGGTGGTAATCACGGAGTTTGCAGGCGAGGGCATTGCACACTGTTATGTTAATTTTACGATTTTTCCGTTGTTGGGCCAACGTAAAGCTTTATTCATTATAAGAAATTATTTTTCTAAACCTTTTTGACCGGAAAGATGGACAATGTGCCCTCGTCCATCATATTTTTTTTTAACACAAAAACTGCGAAGCTTTTTTGCTTGTCTGCAGTAACACCCAGGGTCTGAGGCAGGAATCGAACCTGCGACCTCGAGACTGTTGGTCAAGTACTCTACCAAATCAGCCATCGAGGCACCAAATAATATACTATATATAATTTGTTATATATAATTTGTTATATATAATTCATATGGTAACTCTTTCATTTATGGATTGTGAATTTAAGGCTCTTGCTTTTACAATTTGTTTTTGAAATCCAGTGGCAAAATTTAATTTAATTACTATTTTTTAGTTTCTTTTCATAAACTCTGTAATAGTAGTTTATAAAAAGTTAATTCTCCTAAGCAATTATTAAAAACCTCATTTGTTAACAAGCAAATCTAAGTCCTCAAAATATTGGTTAACAAATTCAAAGTGATATGATGTTTTTCTAAGTATTCCTGCTACATACTCGTAACTTAAAATTAAAGAAAAAAAATTTTTTTTAAACTAATAAAGATATTTGGAAAAAGCCTAGTTTTCGAATAGAAATTCACATTAATGAAAATGTTCAAAATATTATTTCAATCTCCTTCACTCTGTGTTTTAAACTTTCTTCCTATTTGTGTTTACTGCACAGTGTTTCTAGGTTATTTGCCAAACAATGTACATTACACATGTCATTTGCTTCTCCTTCTACATGAACTCTTCTTAACTCTTAGTTATTATTATTATTTTTTCTTCTTTCTTGCTGATGGTGTGTAAATCCTAAGGAAGAAGTATTTTGGTAAATATGTAGATGTGTATATGTAGTATGTATATGAAAGATAAGACATAAGTATATACATAGATATATGTAAATAAGGAAACATTCGTATCGAAATTCATTTTGTTTGCTTCTATTTTTGTTTTTCTTGCGTACCACTTTCCTTCCGTTTTCCGGTTGTCTATTCTATATCAATTGTCATATTTTTATTTTCTTCTTAAGTGAAAATAATGGAGAATGATAATAAACTGTCTGAATGTTTTGAAAGTAAAGCAGCATCAGAGACAGATTCCCTTCTTCAAATAAAAAAGTATATCTTAAAAATTAAATATAAATATTATAGCTCAACATTTCCAGTATTTTATTATTTAGCGACTAGACCAAATAGATACAGTTATGTTTTCGAAGGAAAAATATTTTCCTAACAAAAGCTATTTAATGAAGACATTGTTAGCCTCTCCCATGAAAACAAAACTAAAACGATCGCAAGTATTTTGTGTACCAAATAGCCTCATCGATATCACACAAAAAACAAAGCTGGTAATTGTGAATTTTGTAAAAGAAAGTTTGGGCAATTTGGAAAACTGTAGTTTGTTACTGCAATAAAATATAAATAAAGGTCGGGTTGGACAGGGTGCCAGCCTGTTAAAAAGACAGCCTACTTGGACCAAATTTGGTCTCATTGTGTTGCCTGAGAATCAGGTTGAACAGCATGCCAGCCTGTTTAAAGCTACCCTACTTGGACGAAATTTGGTTTCATTGTGTTGCCTGGGAATAATAAGTATCTCAGTAGATCTACATATCACCGGTTCAGGTCAAAACTAACCAGACGATTGGATAAAAGAGTCCGCACTGCCTATATCATATCACGATACTTCTCCTGATCACCGGTATGCCTAGATAAAAAGAATTTATATAAAAAAAAGGTAGTGCACACAGCTCTCTTCCTCCTCCTCATCCCCACAACTTCTAAAGAAATGGATAAATGGGAGATTTATTCTCCTGCAAGCATTCTTCTGCGACTGACAGGAATGCACGGTGGTTCATAAACTCTGTCTGAGAGATCTAAAAATACTCCTACTATTATACCATAAACATGTCATCCTCGATATTCGACAGGTAACCCCAATAGACCACATATCCTGTACTGTTAATGCTGTAACAGATTTTTACAGCTTTTAATCGAGATCCCTACCTATCCATTTATATCCTCTTGTTGTAAGCGTCAGTCGGTCTTTGCCAGTTCGTCCGCTGCAACATTACAGAGCACTTCACTATGTCCGTGTATCTAGATTGCAGAAAATCACCTACCGCACATGTTCTTTGATGCTGGCCGGTGCTCCCTGACCACATCATCGAAAGTACTTTTTATAGTGCAGAATTTTCTACCGGCTGCTCTCATGGTGAAAGAAATGTCATTGAAAACACTCTTAGGCTAACGGCAAGTGCACATCAAAGGCGGTGACAGATGAGCATGCCTCAATTATGGAAGTAGTAGTAAAATTCCGATATATAATGACTATTGTCTACTGGTATTCTGCTACCTAAAAAGACATTTGAAGAAATTTTGTCAATCACGTTCTGTGCAGTGGTCGGTATAGATCGCCGAAAGTTAGTGCTCCAGAAAAACGCTTTGTTATGGGTTTGCAACCGTATCATTCACCACTCCTCTGTGAATACCATGAAAAGTTTAATTTCGGTTATGAAAAATTTTATTATTTTTTTAAATTTCACTAATTTTATATAAATTGGCATTACAAAAAGCTTTTGCATGCAAATATCAGAATTTCGTTATAGCTACTAAACAGTGAAGTAAATATAACAAAATTATTTCATTGTATTAATGTAGGATGAAAATCCTACATTTCGTATAGCTACGAAACAATGTAATTAAAATTATGGGATACTTTTTTTTTACTTGGACCAGTATTCAGGGGATGACCCCTACATATGCAGTGCACGGTACCACAACTAGGAAAATAGGTCGTGAGAAGCAGGAAAGATATAGTAGTGTTTTTCAACATTTGACTTGAACTTTCCAACGTTATATAGACAGGAAACATGTCCGCAGGCAACTTATTCCACAGGCGGAACATACGGCTGAAAAACGAATTTTCTTTGTAATGCGTAGTACGATCCCCCGGGCAATCGACCCCAAATGGATAAACTCTGGATGATGTACGTATGGTACATAAAAATGTGCAAGTTTCGGGAACAATATCCCTAATCTCGTCAGAGCAAAATCCATTGTAGTAACGATAAAAGGGAGTATCGCACCCTACACTGCATCAATGTTCCAATATTTGGAACATTGATGCATTGGATACCCTACTCTCAACGATAAGCTTATTCGTCATCTCCTGCACACGGTCGAGTAAGCCCAAAATAGACTATGGGATACCGTCCCAAACATGAGAGTTCCATTCTATTTTGGGTCGGATATAGGTGGTATAAATAGTAAGGAGATTGGATGGGGGTGAAATACATCTTACACCGTTTCAAAAACCCGAGGCATTTGAATGCTTCTTTAGAGACATGAAAAATGTGACCATTCCAGCGAGCACGACACTGTATTTTCATTCCAATAACATCAAGAGCATCGGATTCCTCAATATTTGTACCATCCATGACTACAGATGAAACGGCACATGTCATGTGTTTGTGGCTTAATAAACAACATTGATTCTTACGAGCGTTAAACGCTCAGTGAGTCATTCATATTTTGTCTCTTCACAACGATCTCGGATAGACTGGGCCTATAACTGAAAGAGTACGAATGGCGAATGATGCTGTCATCCTTGTAGTAGCCCTAATTAATCTTGAACTCGTTTGACGAGACCCCACCTGTAACAACTCGTATAGTGCGGTCTCTGAGGAAACTCTATATAAATTGAAAGAAGTCATCACCGACACTAAAATCAATAAGTTTTGCCAGTAGTGCAGCATGCCACACTCTGTCAAACGCTTTGGAGATATGCAGAGACCACTTTACCCGCACCGAAATGATGGATTGAAATCCTTATTGATGATCATAAATTAATTTATATGACACTAGATACCTCACAAAGTAATAGGTAACCATACTTTACATTACTTAGGAAATCGCAGAGCAGAGCAAATCGCTGGAACGCCATCCGGTCCAGAAGCTTTATTTATGTCGTGGTGGGCCAAAACTATTTTAGCTGCTCGAGCCCGGAAAAATATCTTTGGCATAGTTCGGTAAGTGGTTGACTGCTTTCCGCAAATAGGAATTGTTTGCAAAAATTTCAGCGAGCAGGTTAGCCTTCACCGGCTCGGTGAATGCTTAGTCATTCTTTAAGAGAATTGGACTTCATTAACTGGCACTATTTTTTACTCTCTTAAGGAAAAACCAAGAGGTCTTACTGCCCCGGGGAGCAGTAAGGACCTTGGAACGAAGCCGCTGTACATGTCGCACGAAGATCTTGGCTTTTTTTGTAGCAATCTGTGTCTGAGTTTTGCTTACTGAATGCATCCTCTCTGGATCTGACTGCGTATTTGCAGGTCTGCTTAAACCAAGATTTCACTCTTGGTTTGATCGCAAACTATTAGGAAGGGATGAATGTTTTCGTCCTTAGAGGGGTTATATTTTCGATCACTTTTGCTGAAGCATTTATGTCTTTATCTAGAAAGCAAAGTTTGCAGCTAAAATGCTCATAAAATTGGTTGAGCTCAACCCAACGAACCTTTTCGTAAATAATTTTTAACCCTTTCGAAGCTGATGTCGGAAGAACTCTAGAGACCGAAAAACAAGCAGAAATGGTGCAATGAGTGGAATTGCCGAGAGGTGCACTAACGCTGACTTCATACTTTTGAAGGTGTTAAGTCAGGAATAGATAAAGTGTGTTTGAATGGTGCTCTTCAACACATGGAATATGCGTTGGCTCATTCACTAATTTCTCTACGAGTAGGTGGTTGTGTGCAGCGAATAACTCAATATATTCCGGAGTTGTATGACTTGAATGGCGAAGCCAGGATGAGTTTTGAACATTGAAATCACCAGCAACAATGATTTCACTGCCCGGAAAACTCTCCAGGATCTTCGATATGGAGTCAGAGAGGGCATCGAAGCCAGAAAAGTTAGAATCCTTCCCCGCATTCAGACTTCTGTATAGAAACTAATATTTGGGATTGAATTTTTTGAATAATTTGCAATGTGATCGACATATTGATGCAATTAAATCTAAAATAGCATCACCTTTTGGTGTATTGCACAAGTTCAGAAACAAATTTGACCACCGTACCAAGTAGCAGTTATATGATAATCTAGTTCACAGTCATCTAAGCTATCTTCCAATACTGTGTGGGTACAAAAATAATGTTAAACTAAAGTCAATTCAGTCAGCACATAATAAAGGCCATATCAAAAAAAAAATTATAACTTGAGTTTTAACGCATACGTAGTACTGTTCACAATTCTACATTGTTAATCGAAAAGATAATTTTTAGAAATATGACTATGTTGCAATAAAGGAGCGTACATATGTACATTTAAACATCTACTAATCTATTAAAAATTAAAAAATATTAGTAACGAGTGATTTTTTTGCTATTATCTTTTTGGCAACACTAGTTTTGACAGCTCACGCACGTTTTGTATCTTGTGTCACTGTCAAACATCTTCAGTTTGGTCTATAATTTAATCATGAATCGTCTTACAAACGAACAACGCTTGCAAATTATTGAATTTTATTACCAAAATGCGTGCTCTGTTAAGAAAGTTCATCGCGCACTTCTTCCATTTTATGGTCAGTTTAATCGACCTACTGAGGCTTCTATTCGGGCTATTGTAAAAGAATTTCGCACCAAATTTACATTGTTGGACATTAAACCACCAACACGCTTACGTAGAGTGCGAACTGAAGAAAATATCGCAGCCGTATCGGCCAGTGTTGCTGATGACCGTGAATTATCCATTCGGCGCCGTTCGCAGCAATTGGGCCTCTGTTACTCTACTACGTGGAAAATTTTGCGGAAGGATTTGGGTGTGAAACCTTATAAGATACAGCTGGTGCAAGAATTGAAGCCAAACGACCTACCACAACGCCAAATTTTTGGTGAATGGGCTCTTGAAAAGTTAGATGAAGATCCATTTTTTTTTTATCGAAGAATTGTGTTCAGCGACGAGGCTCATTTCTGGTTGAATGGATACGTGAACACGCAAAACTGCCGTATTTGGAGTGAAGAGCAGCCAGAAGCATTGCAAGAGCTACCAATGCATCCACAAAAAACAACCGTTTGGTGCGGATTATGGGCTGGCGGCATCATTGGGCCGTATTTCTTCAAAGATGATGCGAATCACAACGTTACTGTGAATGGTGAGCGCTACCGTGCGATGATAACAAACTTTTTTTTGCCCAAAATGGAAGAGCTTGACTTGCATGACATGTGGTTTCAACAACGTTGAACGGTGCCACATGCCACACAGCACGCGAAACAATGGACCAATTGAGAGGCGAGTTCGGAAAACAGTTTATTTCACGCTTGAGACAAGTCAATGACCCGCCCAGATCGTGCGATTTAACGCCTCTAGACTATTTTTTGTGGGACTATGTTAAGGCTAAGGTCTATAGCGACAAGCCCGCTTCGATTGACGCACTGGAAGCCAACATTGCCAACATTATTCGTGAGATACCGGCCGAAATGTTGGAAAGAGTATGCCAAAATTGGACTAAGCGGATGGACCATTTGAGGCGCAGCCGCGGCCAACATTTGCATGAAATAATCTTCAAACATTAAATTATATCGACCCAACTATCGATCCAAATAAATATTTCATGCATTTTTCTGAATTTTATGTGTTTTTTTTAAATTTCCGATAGTTCTTATAAAATCACAACACAACAAAAAGACAACAAAAGTATTTCATATATGTAGGTAGTACGTATGTAAATATGTATGTTTGTTTGTACATATGTAGTTGCTATAAACAAACAAATTTATGTAATGTACATAAATATGTACATTTACATATGTATATATTAAAAATAATTAAAAAATTATAAATTAAAAAATTTATACTAAAACAACAAAAGAATTTCATATACCCTGCAGGCAAACAATGACTTGTACATAACTTAAAACCTAACTGACATCTGGGCACATAAAGAAAACGTACGAGTAGGTATATCTTATAAATTTTCTGGCTGCGGTACCTGCATTGGAAGAGAATAAGACATAAAACACATATACATATAATCATATCTAAGCGCTTACCATCAAAGCCACCTCGTCCAATATATCATTAAATGAGTGTCTCAATTTCGCTCTAGCGAATGCTGCTAATTCCGGCGATAGTGCTTGCAGCTCGGCCGCTATGTACTCTCCAAAAGTTGTCGATGGATCTTTTGATTGAGAATCATTGGAGCGTAGTAATCACTACGCAGCGCCTCTATAGCCATTTCTTTTAAGTTTGCATTGCCTGCAGGTTTTATTGATTTCGTGGCGGCTTTGCGTTGTTTCCGACACGTTTCTGGGGATATTGGTGACAAGTCCTCACCAAACCGTAAGTCGCTGACTAGCGACACATGTGTGGTTGCAGAATCCTAAAACAAAAAAAAAATTGTATATCAATTAAAGTTAATTTTGTAATGGATTTATTACTAATGGATTTATTACTAATTGCATTGAAGAGGTAGATTGTGCAGTTTGTCGTATTTTTGCTGTTTCTAAAAACATCATTGCCTTGAAATATTTCCAAACAAACTAAATTTCTTCATCTGTACCCTGGCCTGACTTTTTTTTCCTTAACTTCTCTAAATTGCAATTGAAAGTGGTGCGGAGATTCGTCCACTTTCCTTTGCAATCATTACAGCTGGCTGGAATTAAATCTGCAACCTCTTCCCACAAAAGATCTTTCGGAAGCTTGTAACTAGGGCAGCCTATATCCCATAAACTTCTCCTTACTTCCACTTCCTCTATAAGTTTAATAATTTTCTCATGTGTCCATACAGATTCCACCTTTTTGCGATAGGACTTCTGCTTCGGACTTGATTTTTTCCCAGCATCTGAGCCTGGTGACTCCACGAAATGCGGCATATCAGTTGGGTCAAAACTACATTCAACTGTACATATTTCTTCCATATTTTCTGTATTTATATTATTATTCATTTTTAATTTTGTTATTCTTTTTACTTTTTTCACTGTTATAAGTTTTACATACACTTATGTATATCAACAACTATCTGTTTGGCAGTGTTGCCCATTAAACTTTTTTCTGACAATGATGCCATTCCTTTACAGGTTCAAACAATTTATTCAACGAGTTTCGTTATTGAACACGAAAAAAATTATTTTCTGTGTATTATCAGGATAGCCAAATTGTAATTAGTAGTAAGACTGCGTTAAATGCACTAGCGGGGGCTGATAAAATTTCCAGGTTGTGTCGTTATTTTGCAAAACGTTAATATTAATACTTGTACGTAGTTAAAAATTGACTTTGAAAGCCATTTTTCTTGGCGTATCTTCCCTGATGTTTATTGTATTAAAGGTTTTTCTCTCTTTTCCATTTTTTCTTCTAGTCTTAAATGGGATTGTTGCCAAGTACCTATTATTTTACTGAAAATTTTTTCTTGTGGCTTGATTTTCATATATATTTTCGTAATCTTTATATTTTTTGTGTTGTTTGTTTGGTGGCACTGTCAGTTCATTAGAAGAGTGATTTACTATATGCCCAAATCATCTGTTATAATCTCTTTTGAAAAATTTTTTTCCAACTTTTGTGCATCTTAATTCATATACATGTATGTATAAAAATTAAGCTTATTACATATTTTGGGTAATTTAACACAAAATTTTAAGCAACAAAAGAGAGTTTGTGAAAACTAAGACGAAAAATTAACAACAAACAGAGTTTGGTAAGATATTTTTAATATTTAAAATGGATTCGACTTAATCTAAACAGCAGTAAATCAAATTAAATGGGGTTAAAATAACAATTTAGATTTTGTATTATTGCTCATCCATTCGCTTCTAAAATTTGTGGGTAAAAACATAAACACTCACATTAATTGAAATTAATGTATTTTTATTTAATAATCTATACTAATATATAAGAAGGGAAAGGTTTCTATGTTTGCAAAATGGTAATCTTTGGAATTAAATTAATTAAATTTTTCCAGCAAAGTGTAGAGTGAAGCCTCCAGACGGACATAGGCTGTATAAAAGGGGCTAAGTGTATAGGCCAAACTCGGTAAATCGTCTAAACTCAGGTAAATGTTCTTATTTTTTTTAAGAAATCTATCAAAACAATAGTTTTAAGAACTAACAAAGGAAAATAAAACTTAATCAACGTGTGAAGGTCCGTCTCTTGTAAGCTGAACGGCTTACATGATGAAAAATACCATCTCCGGTTATAAGCAATTGTTGTGGGAAGTATTGTTTACGTCGGTGTTTCAAGGTTAGTCTCTGAATGAAACTCCATAAGGGACAGGTCTTAAAGTAGTGATGCGCAAAGAGAAATCCATAGTTACGCTCTGTCTGTAAATAAATTTGCACTGGGAGAAAAATTACGCATATCAAAAAAACGTTTTAGCTACAATTTACTTAAAATTGAAGTAAAAGTAAAGAATAAATGTATGAATTTATGTTTTTAGTATTTCTAATAAATTTTATATTAAAGAAAGTAAAAAATACGCAAAATACAAAGAAAAAACAAGGAATAAATTCATATACCCGCGCTGTCTCATTGACGACTAAACTAATGATAAAGTGCTCGTTATACGAACGTTGATGTTAGAAAAACTTACCGTGTCTTAACGTACGCTCGTTTGTATAGTTATAGAACTTTAAAAACCGTATATGTTAACAAAAAAAACCAAACAGTGCACAGCATATTTGTTTGTGTTCGTATTGAGCTTTTCAACATAGTGATGGGCAATTTTTAGTTAGTTTTCTTACTTGCAGCAGTCAGAAAGTACCAATTGACTTCAAGATATATAAAGCTTATGTTTAAAGAAATAGTTGTACACCTATATTCACGTTTCTTTTGTCATTATTCAAACTTAATCTATTTTATTATATAGTATTCTTATAATTATTATGATAAAAATGGCAAAAACTGAAAATTATAATATTATTTTTGCATCACTAGGAAAGTTCCAAAAAGGGGTAAATGTGCCAGAATACTATCTCTCATTTAAGAGTTCCAGCACTGGTCCACGAATGTCACGTAAGAACGACGTCAAATTCTATTTTAAACAGGTTAAGACGTTCCGGCAACGTGACAGTTAATTTCAGTAAGCACTTACGTTATTAATGTATACTTAAATACTAACGACCGTTCCATAAACGATGAAATGTACAAGTTTACATTTTTTACAAAACTCATTAGAGTTGAATCGAATAATATTTGTTTATTTGAATACATTTCATTGTGATTTGAAAAATAATATTTTGATTTCAATATTTATTTTTCGTGAAGGGTTTACTAAATTTTTTAGTTAATAATAAAAATTAGTTTAGATAGTTTTACAGAAAAAATTACCCTTGACCCCACTTGGTCATAGTTTTGCAGCAATATAAACTTGCCTGTCTACTCAAATCTATCTAGTTATAACAGATGCATAGATTGACTTTCACATTTGGTCAGGGGCCAACACGAATTGGAGGGCAAATAGTGTTCTCACGTTGTTTGGGTTCTATGTTTTCTTTTTATGTTGCTTGTTTTATTTGGGTTACTATTGTTTGTTGTTGTACTATTTCTTCGAATAGAATATCAAAAATTTCCTGCTTTTAAGCGGTTTTCCGCCGCTTGACCCTACAATAAGCACTTTAATGGACTTTTATTTAGCGTATGTCCGTCAGGAGGCTTCACTCAATACTTTGCTGAAAAAATGTGTAACATCGGACAAGTAGTTCCAGACATTACATTTTGCAAACACACAAACAAACAAAATTTTCCTCTTTATACAGGGTGGCTGATCAATTTTGCTACATTGAGAAACTCAAATAACTTTTTGTAAAGTTTATGTTATTTATTTTTTAGAAATTCATTTGAAAAATAATACGTTTTTATTACAGTAATTCATGAAGTTTTGAAAATAATTGAATTCAACTGGCCCGCACCCTCGGTGACACATGTACGATATCTCATCGAAAAATTAATCATTACTGCCTGGAATGTTGCAGCTTTAAATCATTCAAACTTATTGGGGTTTTTTTTTGTAAACTTCTCGTTTGCAATAACCCCACAAAAAAAAACAGTTACAGCGAAGTCAGGAGACCTGGGAAGCCAACGGAATGGGGAGTTTCTTGAAACCAGTTTATTGGGAACTTTTTGATTCAATTCTGTCATAACAGGCGTGGCTATGTGGCAAGTTGCCCCATCTTGTTGAAACCAAACAGCGTTGAAGGGGATTCTCTTTTGGCGTAATTCTGGAAAGAAAACCTCTTTCAACATCTTTAAGTAACATTCTCCATTGACCGTAACAGTAAGACTGTTTTCTTCGAATTAGTAAGACCCGACAATGAACCTTGAAGAAACTGCACACCACACTGTGACGACTGGATGTAATTGCATCTGATTGAGTATCTGTGGGTTAAAATTACTCCATATGTGCCATAAAATGTGTCTCGTCAGACATAAAATTGCAGTTCAAGACGTTTTCATCCTGTGACATTTATCCTTGAATGATCTTCTCACAAAATTCCAAGCGAATCGAGAAGTCCCTAGGGTTCAGTTCGTTTTTTAATTGAATCTTATATGGAAGTAAGTTTAAATCTTGTTGCAAAGTTATCTGCAGTGATTGTCTGCTGAAACCCATTTGAGCAGATAAGCACCTTGTAGAAGCTCCAGAATTGGATTGTATGGTAGCAGCGATAGTTTTTCCCACGTCCGAAGGATCTCGATGATAAGGCCTTTTTGCGATTGTGCTACGCTAGGCAAAACTCTTTACAAGCTTCATTGCACTCCATCTGTTAGGAGGACGGAAACAACGGACTCTAAAGCATGAAAGCGTTCCACTATCCAAATTCATTGTTTTTGTTTCATTGTCCCAATTCTCCACTTAAGTTAAATTTAAAGATCAATCATTAAAATAAATAAAAATGGAACAGGCTAGTTACACAGAATATAAATTATTACGTTTTCTTTGATAGCAGCTTTCATCAGCCACCCCTGTATATAAGTATAGATATACATGCATGTTCTGAGAAACGTAAATCGCTTAAATTTAGCGTTTTCAAATCGAAAAATAGGTGTTCTGAGAAACGCATAAGGCAAGAAATATGGTTTTGCGATTTGAAATCGCCAAATAGGTGTTCTGGAAAACGCATATCGCTTAAAATTGGCGACTTCAACTCGCATGTGTATATTAAAGTGAACTGATTGAATTCGCTAAAACTGACCTTGCAAAAGGCAATAAAATTATTCAAAATTAAAATTTAACATGTTTTCTTTTTATTCCAATAAAAAGTTTAAAGAATTTTACACATTTTCATTAAGAAAACTAAATTTAAAAAATTTTCTATTTGTTGTCAAATTTTTTTTCGTTTTATATTACTACCACATACATACATACGTATGTAAAACACATGTTGTATTTTTTCAGAGAAAATTCCTAAACGCCAGTAAAACGCGAGTTCCTTAGAATACCTAAAAACCAATTAAGTGTTTTTCAAAACACATTGCGGTTTCAGAGCGCGCGTTCTCGGAACATGGCTGATAGATTTCTTATTATCGATTTTTGTCAAACAAGTTTACCTAGAACACAACTTTGGTACCTTTATTTAATTTATTCACTTAAACGTAAAATCTAAGCATTAAATTGCGATGCGCTAATTTTAGTTGGTCTGTTACTAATTTTAGTTAAGAAATCTATTTAAATTTAAGAGATATTAGTATATTGCAAAAGTTTTCGTTCGCGGTATTAAATATATAAGTGAATAATTTTCGCACAAGGTTAAACAACTACATATGCTTGAAATATATTTTTAGGAAAATTTTTTTAGAATTTCTTTTATACATAGAATGTTTTTATGGAGGCATATAGCTTTGAAATGAAATAAAACAAACTGCGATCTAAATATAAAAATATTGTGGAATTAAGATTTAAATATGGCTCCTGGCCATGGCTGGCTCGATTCAATTCAATCTGGAGGTTTCATCTTCGATGACTTTTTCCACCCGTAAAGTCCACAAACAGTTTATGTAATGATGTCTAAGCATAAATGTCAGATCTGTATGCTGATATATCCATTAAACCAAGCTTCATCGCTAAATAAAATTCTTGTAGCAATCGCATTTACACAATTTCGACGCGTGTTTCAAGTTTGAAAACAGCTGATAACATGGCCGCTAATTAAATATGTATTGCAACTTGAAATTGTATACCTTTATAAAAAACGTCAGTTACTAAACCCTTCAGATTTAAACTATTTTTCCACAATTTGTAAATTCTGTTCACAACTATCATGAAAATCCAATTTTGTGGTTTAAAAACGACACATTTTCGACAACAATAAAAACATGAATTTCAGCATGAATAAATAAAATTGAAAAGCGATTTTCTAAATAAATGAATAAATACTAAAACCATAATAACACTACAAAATTTAACATGTGTTTCTTGTTATACCCTTCACAAAAATGTATAGGGTATATATAACTTTGTGATTCCGTTTGTAATTTTTACAATTTAACCATATAAAATATATATATATTCTGAATCAGAATTAATGGAAAATTCGATTAAGCGATGTCCGTCTGTCCGCCGTTGAAATACCGTTTCTGAGAAAACCTTTAGACTTACAAACTTTTTTCTTTCTTTCTCCATTCTTCTACCTCATCGATTCATGGGTTTGCTATTGAAATTCAGTAAAGTCGGTAAAGTCGGTTCACGTATGGCTTAGATATATCCGAAAAAGACATTTTTTTGCAATTTGGTATGAAAATTTTCGAAAAAAAAATTTTGGTTTTGCTTGCTCCAAACTTCACACAATTATTAACCAAAATTTTCCCAGATATCGCTCCGTATATTCCCGAGACATAGCCTAAACCTGTTTATTAATAAAATGTCGCATAAGCGAACTTAAACAATTTTTTTTGCTTCAAAGCAGTTGTGGTAATATATAGAGGTTACCAAATAGAGAAAATGAAAATTTCCGATTTCGGTCCATATATATCAGAGATATAGCCTAAACATATTTTTCCATGAAAATAATTTTTTCTTTCTTTGTTTGAAGTCAGTTCTGGTTATAAAAAAAGGTTACTAAAATACACAAAATAAAAATTTTTGATATCGGTCCATATATACCCGAGATATAGGCTAAGTCGATTTTTCAATGAAAAAAAAAAAATTTTTAATTAAATTTTTGGTTTGTACATTTGTACAACGGGCTCTAGTTCAAGTTTTTTCCTTTCTTAAGTTTTTTCTTTAGAAAGATTTTTTACATATTTAATACAAATTTGCTGTGATTGATTGAAGAAGACGAGAAAAATAATAATCAAATCTTTAGCTGGGGGACAACTGGCTGTTTCGTAGTCGCTACACTACTCATCAGCACCCACTGGGATTTGAACACGGGTCATGACGTATCATGATCTGCTGATTTAACCACTAAGCCACCGAGCATTTAATTATTCTATATCTACATCTCATATTGAATCACATATGCATTTCGTTAATTGCCCACATTGTTTGTATAGCGTTTGCTGTCTCAGAACTAGAGGTATTTCGTTTAAGTTATTAACATACATATTTTTGTTGTCCCCCGGCTAAAGATTTTATTATTATTTTTCTTGTCTTCTTCAATCAAAAATTATTGATCACTGCAAATTTGTATTATGAAAAAAATTTTTTTTGCTTAAAAGCAGTTCTGATTGTGAAAAAAGGTTAGTAAAATACAGAAAATGAAAATTTCCAATATCGGTCCATATACTCATATACACAAGATATAGCCTAAACCCATTTTCCCATGAAAAAATTTTTTTACTTAAAATCAGTTCTGATAACAAAATAAGGTTACAGATAATGAAAATTTTCGACTTCGGTACATATATACCCGGGATATAGGATAAACCGATTTTTTGTTATGAACATATTTTTTGTTTTTGCTGAAAAGCAATTCTCTTTATAAAAGAATGTTCCTAAAATATAGAAAATGGAAAATTCCGATATCGGTCCCTAAACAAATTTTTCCCGTCAAAGATTTCGTTTTGGAATGGTGATTGCTAGGTAAAAATATTTTTCCCCGATATCGGTCCAGTAAATTTGTAATATATACTATTTATTTACGTGACTATCGTGAAGAGTATTTTAGATTCGGCCCAGCCGCATATACTACACTCTTACTTGTTCTTCATGCAAAATAACTGAAATGAGTTATACAAGTACACCTGACGATTTGAATTGTTACTGTTAGAGGAAAA
Source organism: Thecocarcelia acutangulata (assembly GCA_914767995.1). Taxonomy (NCBI): domain Eukaryota; kingdom Metazoa; phylum Arthropoda; class Insecta; order Diptera; family Tachinidae; genus Thecocarcelia; species Thecocarcelia acutangulata. The sequence continues at coordinate 125,902,743 of OU612094.1, read as the reverse complement.
TACGAATATATGGGCATATGTATGTGTTAGTTTCATATAATGTGAGTTTGGCCAATGAATTTATCATGGATTAAAAGAGAATAATTATTTATTTTCGTCCAATACATTTATGTACATTCAATATATGAAAATAAATAAACATAAAAACGTTCGACAGCTGGCCAAAAATTATTGGTAAAAACTTATTGCACAAGCTAAAGCGATATACATTGCAATTCTGGTCACTCGATGTGTTCAACAATAGGTTTTAACTCAGAAAAAAGAAAAAAACAGTCGTATATCATAATTATCAGGAGGTAACTATTTGATACTTTTCTGCTAAATATGAAAATGAGTTCAAATTATTTAAAAGCTTTCGCCTATAAACTTATCAACATTTTATAAGTTTATAAACCTAAAAAAATTAAAACAAAAACCGTTCATCTCTTAGTTTGGGACTATTTTACACGTTGTACTTTTGGTAGTAAAATTGGACGAATAATTTTTAGGCATTAGCATTGATCCACTTATGTGAATCCATATATCAGTCATCATCGGACATGTTAGGCGGATGAGTCACTTTATAACAACTTCTGCAAAAATTGTTATCATGAAAAGAAGGACCAAAATACGAGTACTGTTCACCTTCCTACAACTTGCTCTGCACTGGAGACACATCGGCTTAGCTTTTTGGCCAAATATCATTGAAAACGGTTTCTCCTTCTAAAGAACAGGGAATTAATAGAATATATGTATGTTGGCAATATCAGCCATTTCGGATTTCCAGTTTGAGAGATAAAAAGGTTAGTCGTGTTTTGGTGTGCTTTTCGAGATTTTACTACTTGAAAAACTGGATCATAGACTCTGTATTAAGTTTTGTGTAAAAAATGAAATTAAATGCGCAAGGACATTAGAAATGCTGAATATGGCGTTTGGCGGGTCTACTATAAGCAGGACACAAGTTCAATTGTGGTATAACCGATTTAAGGAAGGCTGAGAAGATTTCAATGACGATGCTCGTCCTGGTCGCACGAGAACGTCAACAACCGACGAAAACACTGAAGCAGTGAAGAATGATTTTGGTTAATCGTCGAATCCCTATCAAAGAGGTTGCTGATGATGTCGAATGACGGATGTTTTAGGCATGAACCGTGCGGCAGCGTGTATGGCTATGACGTAGAATTTGCGCTCTGTTTTCTTCGACTGCAATGGCGTGGTGCATCATGAATTCTTGCCACAAGGTCGTAGGGTCAATAAGAAATACTACTTTGAAGTTATGCGCCGTTTCCGCGAAGCAGTTTGTCAGAAACGCACAGAATTGTGGAAAAAAACAGCCAGAATATTGCTGACCGATAATCTTGGACAAATATCCACAATTACACGAAAATATCATGCATTATTGGATCAATTGATTGATGCAATCAAGAAAAAACGACCACATTTAAAGAAGAAAAATGTGCTCTTTCCTCAATACAACGCACCGGTTCTCACATCTTTAGATACGATACTAAAATTACTTGAAATGCACTTCGAATTGATTGATCATCCATCTTATAGTTCAGATTTAGCTCCTAGTGATTTTTTCTATTTCCAAACTTGAAAAAATTGCGCACAGGAAAAAGATTCATCTCAAACGAAGAAGTGATTACAGAAGGTATAAAAAACTTGGAATATCGTCTTCCTACGTGTCTTGAGCTAAAGGGAGACTGTGTTGAGAAATGAATGGTTTTTTAAAAAAAAGTATTGTTCCTACTTAGGTTGTATTTAGTTGCTTTTATTTGTGAATTAATGTATTTAGTTTTTTTTTGTGACGGTTAATTTGTTATGAATTAAAAAGTTTATAAAAAGCTTGGCTTTTATGTGCCCCAGCTGTCTATGTGTTGACATTTCATAGGAGCAACCTTAATCATCAGTAGACTTTGGAAATTTTTGAAAGATATTCTCAAACATTCAACTTTATATCCCAGCAATCTAAATAAATTATAGAGAATTAAAAAAAAATGTTTTAATAATACCTATCAAAACAGGAAAAACAAGCTTTTTCTTTTGCACACGTCTCTTACTTTTCTTTACACCTTTCAAAATTGGTATCAATATTAGATGCTAATATAGTGAATAATACTCAATTGGTTAATTTGTTAACTAGATTTCCCTAAATTTCTAAAACTTCATTGACAATTTTTGGTGTGAATGTGAACATTTCATTTCCTTTTTTCCACTGATCGCACAAAATAAATAATATTTATAAATATCGATAGTTTCTGAACCAAACAGTAGTAGGCATGTGTTTTTGAGCCTCCGTGCTGGAAGTTCTCCCTCTTCTTCCATATTTGGTTCTAAGTTTTCTAGTACCGGTGATAATGACAACGTCTTCACATTGTGTGCTTTGCGTCTCCTATCGGAATAAACTTCAATTAAAAAAATTAAACAAAAAAAAGTGTAGTATATTCGGCTGGGCCGAATCGAAAATACCCTTCACGATAGTCACGTATATACGAGTATATAGTATATATTACAAATTTGAACTAAATATGCTCGAATATATGTATATGAGCCGATATCGGGAAAAAAGTATTTTTGCCTTGTTATCACTATTCCAAAAAATTAATCTTTCATGAACATTTTCATGCAAAAGTTTGTATAAGCTATATATCGGTTATATATGAACCGATATCGGAATTTCCTATTTTCTGTATTGAAGTAACCTTTTTTTAAAACGAGAATTGCTTTTCAGAAAAAAAAAATGTTAATGGAAAAATCAATTTAGGCTATATCTCGGGTATATATGGACCGATATCGAGAAATTTTTATCTGTATTTAAATAACCTCGTTTTGTAATCAGAAGTAGCACAAACAAAATTTTTATGGAAAAATCGGTTCACGCTATATCTCGGGTATACGAGTATATGGACCGATATCAAATATTTTTATTTTCTTAACCCAACCTACTTCCTTTTTCAATCAGAACTGCTTTTAAGCAAAAAAAAATTGTTTTTCGTTGAAAAAGCGGTTTATACTATATCTCGGGTATATATGGACCGATATCAGAAATTTTTGTTTTGTGTATTTTAGTAACCTTTTTTGATATTTGGGCTATATCTCTGGTATGTATGGACCGATATCGAAAACTTTAATTTTCTCTATTTGGTAACCTCCACTGCTTTTAAGCAAAAAAACTTGTTTAAGTTCACTTATGCGGCATTTTCCTGAAAAAATCGGTTGAGGCTTTATCTTGGGTATGCATATATGAACCAATATCAGAAATTTTCATTTTCTGTATATTGGTAACCTCTTTTTATAACGAGAACTGCTTTTAAGCAGAAAAAAAGTTGTTTAAGTTCGCTTACGCGACATTTTCATGAAAACCCCGGTTTAGCCTATTTCTCGGGTATATATGGACCGATATCGGTAATTTTAATTTTCCATATTTTAGTAACCTTCTTACCAAAACTGCTTTTAAGCAAAAAAAAAGTTGTTTATCTTCGCGTATGCGACATTTTCATTAAAAAAACTGGTTTAGGCTATATAAGGGTATATATGGACTGATATCTGGTAAAACTTTTTTTTTTTTTTTTTTGCCTTTTAGTCACCATGAATAATAATTGTGTGAAGTTTGAAGCAAAATAAAATTTTTTTTTTGTTTCAAATATTTTCATACAAAATTGCAAAAAATGGCTTTTTTTCGAATTTTGAATATAACTCAGCTATATGTGAACCCATTTTACTGAATTTCAAAAGCAAACCCACAAGCCGATGGGGTAATAGAATGGTGAAAGAAAAAGGTTTCTATGGGTTTCTCAGAAACGGTATTTCAAGACCGACAGACGGACATCGCTAAATCGACTTGTTTCGAGAAAAACACATATAAAATTTTTCCATACAAGTCTTAGAATTTTTTTTTTTTAGAAAATATCTCTTAAAATAAGCAGTTTAAAAGTAATTTGAATAAATTTTTGGCACAATATAAAAGGTAGTTCTGTTAACAATTCCGCTTTGTTAACTCGAAAAGCTCATTTTTTGAGATATGACTATGTTGCAATAAAGGAGCGGTATATACTTTATAGGGTCACATAGGAAAATTGTATAATGGTATATACCCTTAACATTTTTGTGAAGGATATAAACATAATAAAATAAATATAAAACTTTGAAAACAAAACCAAAAAAATGGAAACTTGGTAAAACTTTTCTTATTCATGTTAAAAGCTATCAATTTAGAATATCAAAAAATTTTGGTCCTTCGAAATCGACCCACCCCAATGTATGATACATACTTTTACATACAACGTGTATGTATTATTTATTTATTCTGCTTGACGATTTCGTAAAGGTAAAGTTTCTTATCACTTCAACATAGTGTATCTACAAATGTAAACATAATATGCCACTTATCATACGCATTTACTTCCGCACACGCTAAATAGTATCTCAATTTTAGTATCTCAAATTTAGTTTAGTGCATTTTACCTTTCTGTCGGCATTCTGTCTGCATGCGAGAGTACACACGAGTACATTTTAATGAATGTTTATGTGCTTGCTCGCTTCACAAGACATGCTATTCAAACTTTGTTCAAAAAAATAATAATGTCGACAAATGTTTTACAACAACGAAGAAATTTCAATTTAATTTGAATTTTGCGTAAAAGCAAAAAATTGTTGTACGTTTATGGATTTACCCTAGTGCCTCGCTTAACTAGAAAAAGTGCACAATATATTGGATTCTAAATTGAACGCCACAAATGAAGTGATTATTGAAAAGCATTGAACTGGAAACAATAATAATTATTCACCAAATAATTATGTCTGTTTTCTTATACGGTTTGATATCTTACTGGCGTGAGAAGCAAAACTCATAGATTTTTTCTTTTATTGTTGATTTTTTATTTATTAAAGATAGTTTTCAGATATTTCAAAACCTACTTTAGAAATTCTGCAAAGAGTCTCAAGATCAATTTTACTACAGAGATATTAATATATTTTTCTGCTGCACGTGCAATTGATTGAAAGTATCTGGCTCACTTTATTCATTCCGTTAACTAGTTTAAATTCTTAATGTTCTGTGTTCATCAGTGCAATTTTTATCAAATTGAATGGTAAGAAATACACGTCTTTAATGACATTTGCCATCACTTGAGTATGAAACTCATGACGATGTATCAACTTGTTAAAGAAAGAAAATATTTTTTATAACAAAAAAAAAAAAAAAAAAAATAAGAGCGTGTATCACGTAGTCAATAAATAAATGTGTTTAAATTTCTGTTCATTATTTCATATAGTTTCAAGATAATAAACAGTGAAACATCCATACAGCGAACTTTGTTGTAACAAAAATTGGTTTTATTCAGTTTCTGAAAAACCTTTTTACACAGGGCAAGAAAACTTTTATATAAAGTACCATTAGCAAAGGAAGCGTGGTATTACATCCTCTTTTAAAAAGTTGTTTTTTAATATTCTTGTGTGTAATCGATTTTGGATAAAAAAACGTAATTATGAGTTTTGGGATACTTATTAAAAACTGGCTACCAAGGCTACGTTGATACATGTTCGTTATATCGAAGTTTAGCTGTATTGACAAAAAATATGTAAGACACAAAAACATAATTGTTGGCTTTAAAATATTCTGCTTGAACTTTACCGTTCAATAGGATGTTGAATACTAACCGGAAGAGAAAATGTATATACATACATACACTCACACCCTAAATACAAAAGGTTTATAATTCAAAATTTCCCAAAACTTACTTTTTCACATAAAAGTGAGTTTTTTATGTTTTCGCAAAAATAATATAAAATTGAAAAAAGTGTAGCAGAACCTGAATTTTTCCATAATGCAATAATATTTTCTTTAAATATTAGAATAATTCTTTGTGTCTCTTGAAATTTTAGTATTTTTAGTTGTGCCCCTTTTGTATTTAGGATGCGATATGTAATTTTATGTACATAGTTTTGTCCTTGATATCACCCTCGATAGAACTTACTTAGTTACTATCCTGTGTGGGGTTTTACATATATTCAAGTTCTATGTTTTTTCTATAGTAGCGTAATTCTTCTACAATCAACTTCGTGATTATCGTTGCATTTATTACTACATTATTACAAATAAAAAATTCGTAACAATATATATTGTTACATCGGCGTAAATTTGCAAGCCGTAGATCTGATTACTATAAATGTACTAGCACATTCGCACAAACAACATGAAGCTGAAAACATTGTACACAAACAAGCAAATAAACATACATGATTTAAGGAACACAAAATTCCAAGTAAATCAGACATAAATGATATTATTGTTGTAATTGCGTTCTCATTTTTTGTTGTTGCTGCGTTCTTGCTGTTTCGCAAGCATGTGTGCGTGTGCGTAAGAATTATTTTTATATATTTGTGTCTGGAATTATCAATTACTAAAAAGTTCATGATTATTGTAGAAGATAATAATGAAGTATAACTAGCAGGCAAGTAGTAATAATGAAGTATAGCAAGTTCAGCAGAAGCAAAGCATGCAAATCTAGTGTCTTTATACACAGTGGTGTTAAGTAAATAAATTTGTGAATTATTAAAGTTCGTGTAGTAGTATTTTTTTTTAACGAGTACAAAAACTGCGAAGGTGTTTTACTTGTCTGCAGTAAAACCCAGGGTATGCGACAGGAATTGAATCTGAAAACTCGTGACTGTTGGTCGAGTACTCTACCAAATCAGTCATCGAGTCACCCATTTGGCAACAATATCGTCCTATTTTACATTAATTTATCCGCAACGCTTTTATGCTAATATTGCAGTTATGGGTATATTTTACACGCCATTTTGGCAAAAACAACTTATCGTTTGGTGGATATAGTAGAACTTCGATTGTAGAAACAATACCTTGAGGTTAGCTGTGTTTCTGGTTGTTAATGGGTCAGTAAAGCTTTGTACTGGGCTGTTGAGGAGGTTCATCCATTTATAGCTGAATGCAAAGATACTCATAGTTCAGTACTTTTTTTTTTAACTTGGACTAGTACTCAGGGGTCATCCCTACATATGCAGTGCATTGTACCAAAACTAGGAAAATAGGTTGTGAGGAGGGGGAAAGTTAACCCTTTTACATTTGTGGATTAGTAGTATGGAGTTCTTACGGAAATTCAGGTTCCCATAAGAACTATGTGTAAAAAAAGTTACGGAATTTCTGGTTGGCAAATTCCTTATGTAAATTTCCGGATACTGGTACGGAGTTCTTAAAGAAAAGTAAACGGAATTTATAATATCTTTTTTATTATTACAGGTATGTTAAAAGTAAAAGTGGAGACTTTTTTTCGTTAACTGAAAGAAAAATTAATGTTCATGCATTTAATCGCCTAGGGAATTTTTTGACAGTTGACTATTATTATGGTTAATAAAATAGATTTAAAAATTTTTTTTTAATAAAATGGAGGAAGAATTGTTTGCCGTATATTTGGACGGTGAAAATAGCATGAGGTAAGTATTTATAAATATACATATACCTTTTCTACACCAATCTACACAATTATTATTCCGTGTAGAAATAAATGTATATTTACAAACGTGAATTTCTGTAAGACCTCCGTACCGGTCGTTAGCTTGTAAGGTCTAATATCTTTTACAATCAATGCAACGTGTTAATTATTGTTGCACCTGACGTTTCATCAATTTTTCGTCGATTTTTTCAAGGATTTCAAAATTTTATATAATTCATAAAAAACATTAAAATATTGCAAATACAATAAACATTTAACGCAAAATTTGTACACCTCATGATAATAAAAGTAATATATTGTTATCAATAATAAAAGTAATATATTGATATTTCAAATATTTTTATTTGCACAAAAGCTGAAATGTACGAGTACATTGGAAAAAATATTAATTCGATTAAAATTTCAGAAGTTAAACAACAAATAGGAAAATTTTATATTGACTCTTAAATCAAATGAAATATAAATTTGACTTTGATCGTGAAGACATTAGTATGCTGCAAATAATTACTCCTTCTACAGTGTTGTCTAAAGAAGCCTTGCCTTGACTTGTTGTTCCTAATTTTAAAATGTTCCAACCTTGTTGATTGCGACCCTGAATCATTATTACACAGTGGGATTTGTTGCGCTTAATAGAAATGACACTTTACGCAGACTTAAATATCGATTTATTTTGGCATCAAAATAGTTCTATTAAAAACAGACTAAATCAGAAAAGCTTTGGCGATCTGGCTAGACTTGTATTTAATTTACTTTCGCTGCCACATAGTTCTGTAGCTGCTGAGCGTAAGTTTTCAACAAAATTGAAGAATAAATGCAATTAACAGTAGAATGCGTTGTAAACAACTTATGAAATATATAAATTATACTTTATATGAAAAATACATATGTATATATTTTTCCAAATTAAAAAACTGGTATTTTCTGAAAAATTTTGGTAGCTTTTAGGTTTGATCGGATTAAAAATTTTTGAGTGGTAACCTTGATCATGATTGTGCAATTGATGAGTGGAAAGAGAGTAATAAATTTGCACAATTTGGAAGCTTTGTTGAGGTTATGTTCAAGTGCTAAACCAAACTAAATACAAATCACTCAACAGCTGTCAAAATGGCCGCCAGTTAAAAAAGTTTTGCCAGCTTTAAGTTTAATGTCGCTATAAAAGGCATCTTTTGGAATATGTGATACAAAAGGGAAAGGGTTGATGAAATTCGTTTTTTAATACCTTAGCACTTTTCGAAGTGCAGGGAAATGTAAAAGACCTGAATAGTTCACAGTTATAGGTTTAATTTACATCTCTGTTTCTCCCTCCATTTACATTAACACGCGCTTTCTTTCACCACTATATTTATCCAAAAATTAGTAATCATTAAGTTTTTCTTAAGATTATTTGTGTGATCATTTACAAACATATTTGTTGTTAAAAATGAAATGTCGACATATAGATAGCTGGGAAACATAGAAAACAAGATATTTATAATTTTTATTGGTATAAATGGTAGAAGCTGAAAATGGCGAATAAAAAAACTTAATTGTTTGAATATTACACACTGCTATTTCATTTTAATGAATATCTTCGTTAAATTTTATATACGATCTGATATACATATACGAGGTCTGATCAAAAAATAGCCGTTATTTTATATCTTGATCTTTCAAAGTAATCCCCCTTAGATATAATATACTTCCGCCAGTGTTTTTTCCAATCATCGAAATACTTCTAAAACGCCTTACTTTCATCGGAGTCTGCAGTTTTGGAAAGAGCAAAAGTCAGCGGAGACAAGTCCAGTGAAAACGGTGGTTGAGGCATGATAACGGTTTTATTTTTGTTCAAATACTCACAGCAAGCATTGATGTTAGAGCTGGTGCGTTATGCTGGTGCAAAATCTTTGACTGTATCATCCACAATTCTGCGCGTTTCTCAGGAACTGCTTCGCGCAAACGGCGCATATCTTCAACTTGACGTAATTTAAATACGTAACACGTAATTTGAAAATAACGTGTTATTGTATTTTCTGGAGGGTTCCTTAGGATTCGCAGGAAATTCTTTATTTATTAGTTTATTTACTATTTAAACACAACAGAATTGACTTTTAATTAAGCTCAGTCTTGCGCACTAACTACTAGCTTTTATACATTTATTATTCTTTTTATTTTGCTGCTGCGATTGTTGCTGCCTGTTTTGTCAGCATACCGTGTTGGCAGTAGTTATAACTCTGTTGGTTGTTGCGACATAATTGTTTCGCAACTGCTTGATTTTATATTTCGCAATATGAACAAATTGTGATCTTGACCTAATTGGTTGAATTATATCCGCATGTTGTAGTACTTGTTGATATTGTTCATATAACTCACAACAAGCGGTTATTTTTTGATCCGACCTCGTATAAGCAGTTTTTTTGTTTTGTAATTCAAGGTTTTTATTGTGAATATTGTTTAACAGCATTCCAGGAGTGTAAGTCTATACAATTTATTTTTCCTTATTTTTTAGGCGCTGAAATAAAACAAAAAATTATTCTAGGCCGTTTTTAAACGCAATTTCTAAACATTTGGCTCGTTAGAAGTTGATTTTTTTTTGTATGTGGTTTTGTATGGTTGATTTCATATCAACTAAATTGTGGTCAAAATACAATAAAAACATAAGTTAGCCGTTTGTGTTTATTTGGTTGGCTAATGCATTGGTATTAAACCACAATTTTTCCGCTTCAAAAAATTTTAAGTTTGCTTTGTGATGTGAATTTCAATCATCATCATCATACTGAGCATACGAGTAAATATGATAATTATATTAAAATGGCTGAAATTTCATTACCTTTGCGGTTTTTTTAAAGTTCACAAAAAGTTTGTTGCTAAGATAAAAGATCATAGAATAACATAAAAGAACAAAACAGTAAATATGTATTTAGGATAAAAAATTATTTCACATGAACTATTTTTTTTTAGAAAAATGTGATGACTGAATAAGATTTTAATATATTTTATAAATATTTCTTATTTTTGCAGCTAAAGATCGTTTTATTTAATATAAAATATTCAACAATATTTATTTTCAATATTTCGATAACAATTTGTTATCATCGTCAGGAAAATTAACGTTATTAAAAAATTTTCAAATTAAAAAATCAGTGTCAAAAATTCCTATACACAAAAATCCATGCACCAAGAAAAATTATTAATTCATACACAAAGAAAAATTCTTAACAATATTATCAAATTGAAAATTTGAAAATATCTATTTAATTTACTGACAGAAAATTTTTGGTTATCAAAAAAGTCAAAAAAGAAAATAATATTAATACCAATTATTATTATTATTATTATTAGTGGATGGGATATGGCCCTCATCGGCCATTTGCACTGCGACCAATATTGATCTGTTGTGCGTCCCCTGGCCCTATTATGGGTTGAGTATGCCAAGAAAACGGACAAGCTCCTTCATAGGGAGTGATATTAAGTCACATTCACTTAACATATAAGCTTGTAGTAGCGTATATCTTCTGTGTCCCAGTGCTCCACAGTGGATGATTAAGTGCTCCATTGACTACTCTTCATCACCGCAGAATCTGCAAATGTCTGTGTTGGAAATTCCCATCCTGTGCAGGTGCTTGTAGCAGTTATAATGACCTGTAAGGGCATCTGCCAATGTTCTGAGACTTTTCCTGTCCAGTTATAGAGCACGTTCGGCTCTCTTTTTATCAAAGTTTAGAAATTTCTTGGAGTGTTCAAGACCAGCTGTCTTGTTCCAATGTTGTTCCACGATGGACACCGTCTATTTTTTACCTCCTCATTCAAGAGACCCTTATTGAAGCCAAAAGATGGAGTGGATCCAATAAAAGTCCCCTCTGCTCCTTTCTTGGCATAAATGTCAGCCATTTCATTGCCGTGATGCTTGTTGTGACTTTCCAAGCAAGGTATAACATATATAATAAAGAAGGATATAGAATAGCTCATAGAAGCTATAATACTTTAGGTAAATTATTTAGTAAGACTAAAGATAGACTTAATAAATGGGACATTTCAAATTCGGTTAATAGAATTCCTTGTCTGGGTAATGACCAAGAAAATTGTAGTAAAGTTTATATAGGAACTACAAAAACAAATTAAAAACTAGAATTGCAACACATAAGTCAGATCAAAGACATACGGGTATTAATTCACAAAAAACAGCTTTATCTTCTCATTGTTCCAAATTTTATTACTCTCCAAACTTTGAAAATGTTTCAATTTTGAGAACAGAAAATAATTATAAGAAGCGTTACATGTTAGAAATGTTAGAGATTATAAACACAGCAACAACAGAGAGAATTAACTTTAAGGTAGACACAGAGAAATTAGCACATAATTACAGATATTTTCGGGCGTATGCGAAAAAAAACTTAACAAAGCTTGGTAAGCAATTGTTAAGAAAAATTTCATAGCGTCGTATCCAAAAACAACTATTAGCTTACCATACATTTAAAGTTGAACTGGGCCACTTTAACTGTACGTTAAAATGACATTTGAATCCTTGATTTTTATTTGTCTTTTAATTCACAATTTTATGGAAAATATTAACAAAACGATGTATTATGATTGTTAGATAAAATAAATTTGAGCGTTACATATTATGGGTCATATCCAAAAAAAATTCTTACTTGAGTTTTAACGCATACGTTAGTTACCAAACACATTAGCTCTACCATACATTTGTTAAAAAAGTTTATGCAAAAACAGTACGTTAACTTTTAAATGTAGTAAGGAATTAAACTGTTTATTTCTGGCAATGCCGTTATGTTCAGTTGTAATTTTTTGTATAGTGATGTGTGAAAACCAGTATTCGAAATCTGAAAAACGAATTTAAAAAATTATAGAATTATTGTTATTACATAAAATAACCCATTTTTGACCAACATTTCCTGGATTTGCCTTTTTAATATATAATGAATATATAATATGTAATATATTAATGAAATTGAGAAAAATTATTAGGATTAATTTTACTAGAAATATTTTTGTTATTCGAATAACGTTTTTCGTTGTATTCGTTTGATTGAAAGTGCATCACTAACATAGTTCTTATTTATATTTCCCTTTCAAAATAAATATTTTAAATTCATACAAAATGTAACATTCTAATTTATGTGTCTAGCAATTATAATACATTGTTTCTATTAATATTTTCTATAAAACTGTGACTTTAGAGAAAAATCATAATCAAGAATCCAAATGCCATTTTAACGTACAGTTAAAGTGGCTCATTTCAGCTTTAAACGTATGGTAAGTAATAATTTGTGTTGGATAAAACGTTAGGAAATTTTTCTTAACAATTGCTTAACAAGCTTTGTTAAGTTTTTTTGCATACGGCCGTATATGAATTTAAAATATAAGTTTTGAAAGGGAAACATATTAAGAAATATGTTAGTGATGCACTTTCAATCAAACGAATACAATGAAAAATGTTATTCGAATAATAAAAATATTTTAAGTATAAAGTGCCCTGGAGACGATAAAAAAACACGTCAATCAGTGCATATGTGTGAGTGTCATGTTTTTGTCATTTAAAAGGAAACGTACAAATAAAATCGTCAATCATCATTTTTATTTTGACTTCGCTGCGTTCGTTTCTAAACATGTCATCACCGGATAAAGAATTATTTCTATTTTTACTTATTGTTGTTCCTTTCAATAACAAAACTGACATTTTTTTATCGTCAACTGGAGATTATCAAAATAATTCACGTCAAAATAAAATATCAAAAGTTTTTGATTTTCATCAATCAGAGCCGACAACCTATAGGTGTATACGAAAAATCACGACTGCACGCACACACTTAGAGCGTTGATGTGTTTTTTGATCGTCTCCAGGGCACTTAAGTTATCCTATTAATTTTTCTCAATTCGATTAATATACTACATATTATAAACTCATTATTTATTAAAAAGGTAAATCCAGGAAATGTTTGTCAAAAATGTGTTATTTTAAATAATAATAATAATTTTTTTACTTTTTTAATTCGTTTTTCAGTTTTCGAATATTAGTTTTCATACATCACTATTAAAAAAATTACAACTGAACATAGCGGTATTGCCAGCACAAAACAATAAATTCCTTACTACATTTAAAAGTTAACGTACTGTTTTTGCATAAACTTTTTTAACAAATGTATGGTAGTGTTAATGTGTTTAGTAACTAACGTATGCGTTATAACTCAAGTTAGAATTTTTTTTGGATATGGCCCTATGTATCTAGTACAGCAACTCTAATGCTGCCACCTAATAATTGCACCATGTGTGTATGTTTTATCTTTTTTAGGTATGGAAACATTAATTTTTTTTGTCAAAAGCTAAAAAAAAATTGTTTTTTAGCTTTTTATTGTAGCGCGGAAAAAATTATATTTTGTATATGAAGCATCATAAACTCTGCAAATTGTGAGAAGTGGGCTGCCAATTCTATATTATTATTTTGCTTTTTTTTTTTTTTTTGTTTTTTACACAATTTTGTACGTATTGTATTCTGTATTCCAATGTTTTTATTTCTCTACTGTAAAAAACAACTGAATATTTTCACGGAAAAAGTAATTGTAAAATATTTGCTACAGAAATGAACATCACACAACGGCAACAGAAAGTAAATACTAATGATGCCTTAAGGCTGCCTTCTTTGAAACGTGTATAAATGAAGACCTTCAGAACCATCAAAGAGGTTTATGTTCGTTGCTTTAAAACAACAAGAGAGATTGTGTGGGCGAGTTTGGTCATTTGCAAACAAAAGAAAAGATTTTTGTGCCTTTGTCATTGTTGAACGATTTTTTATTCGACAAAGGAAGTTCTCTGGTACGTACCTCCAAAAATTCTTTATTTATGCCCAAACAGATAATATTTTTAAAGGCAATAACATTAAAATCTGGACCCAAACCATAATTGATATATGGATCGATTTCTGAAATAAGCATGCGCAGGTAACATTTTTTTATCGTCGCTGTTGATGATCTTCTCGCCTAAAACAAAGTCTTCTTAGCAACATTATGGATTCGATCTGACAGCAATGCTTTTCTTATAACATTAAAATATACACAGTTTTTCTTCGAATTGTGGAGTTATGTCATTCACAAACGTCGTTGATAAAAATTTATCTACCTGATATGTGCTGGGGCCAAATCCCGCAACGATGAATTTTGAAATGTTCACCAATTTCAGTGTTCACTTTTGATTTTTGAGCCCGTAATGGTGGGAATGAATAATTTTGACATTTAAAGTGTACACTTAATAATAATTTTTTCACTCAAAAATCTTCGTCGAATTTAAGTTTTTTGTGAAACATTTGGAACTTGAAAAAAATAAACAAAGTATTATGTATGTATATTAAAATTATCTATTCGACAACTTGTGTTAATTTGACAAATCAGCATATCATTCAGCCTGAAGAAACACATTCAAAGCAATAAAATTCATTGTTTTTTATGGAATCGCTTTTTAATGAAAAGTGAACACTGTATCTGTCAGTGAATTTTATTTTGAGTGTTCACTGGCAAAAAAAATTCATAGTTGCGGAATCTGGCCCCTGGTCCTAAAATAATAGATAGAGAATTTCAGTAGCACACAATTGTTGTCAGCAGCGAGCCTATTAGCGAACATTTTTTACTCCGTTTTAATGTGACTATGATGATGACTCTTAAAACATGGGAGTTGACCATGGCACAGAATCGGACAAAGAAATGGAAGCTGAAGTTTAAAGGTAAAAATTTGTTTATTTTCGTCGCCACTTAAATTTAATAAAATAGAATAGTTACAATCCTTTTCAGTTTGTATAACTCTGGCTTTCCTGTTGGTCTTTGTCTGCAGATCCTGCAGCAGATTCCTGTATCAATTGTGGGGATGCAAATCTCAGTAAGTAAAATTCTGGACAGCTTTTATCATTTGTTCCGGATAAACGATTACCGCCCAAAGGAAGATAGCTTAAGTCGTGGCCAGAGCATTGCTCATTTATATACAAGTTACTGGCTGTCATGCGCAATTTATTTAAAAGCTTTCCAGTAACTTCGTTATCAGAGGAGAATATAGAACCACTGCTGCCAAATTTTTGAGTGGATTTCAGCGTTTCCAAAACCTCCAGCAATTCGTTATCTTCATAGACATAAACACATAGCACCGGACCCATTATCTCCTCAATCATTGTGCGATCATTTGGATCCCTGCATTCTATAACGGTTGGTTCAACAAAGAATCCATGAGTTTTTGTAGAGTTGCCACCCAGGAGAATATCACAATTTTTACTCGCTTTTGCGTAAGCTATATGCGAAGTAACATTATCGTAAATATCTTCACGCATTAAGGCTGAGGTATAAGTTTTCTCATCAGTTGGATCGCCAATTTTTATATTTTCCACTCGTGACTTTAATCGGCAGTACAAGTCAGGCCACAATGATGCAGGTACATACAAGCGACCACACGAATGTGTTCTTTGGCCAGAGTTACAAAAAGCAGCCTCTATTGTACAATCCACTACTAAATCCAAATCAGCAGACCCATGAACAAAATGATATCCTTTACTATCACATTCACCTATCAGACGGGGAAAACATTTATAGTGAGGCAAATGTATGGAAAGATCGTGCCACAAGTTCCTCAATGTAGTAACTCGACCAGCATAATTAACCCCTGCCAAATCATCGGACTCGATTATAGTATTTAAAAATAATTTGTAATTGGAAGGCAAAAACTGAAATGCTCCACAAGGTACACCTGCTTCCATAAATGCTCTAAATAAAATAAATGCTGCATGCACGTAGTTAGGTGGTGGTCGCCATACAACTGCATTACCCATTATCAGTGGACTTAGGGCTAAATAAGAAGCATTCCAGGACATGTAAAGAGGGCCACAAGCTGCCACAAAACCTTCTAACGGCCTTAAGAAGTAACTACTCTTAACATTTTCAATCACTGTGGGTGGATTAAACTTCGCTAAATTTAATACCCCTTCTGCAAATTTTCTTATCATAAGAACCAATTTACAAACATCGTTCTCTGCTTCCAGTCTCGTTTTTGCTTGATTCAACATTATAGCAGCTACAAGTTCTGCTCTCGTTTCTGTAACAAACAGTAAATCAGCTGCCCTATGAAATATTTCAGATCTTTGTTCAACATCAACTTGGCTCCAACATTCTTGAACGCCGACAGCTCTTTCTATGGCAAAGTTTATATGTTTCTTTGTGGCATAATAAAATTTCGTAACAATCCGTTGATGATTGTGGGGCATACGCAAATGCTGCTCATCGCCGGTAAAAATCATCTCATTTCCTATGACCACTGGTACACTAGCGTGTTCAGCATATAACTTATTGACCGCTTTTTCCACCAGAGAGCGGTCAATAATTTTGCACTGATATTCCTTTGACGTAAACGTTCCAATATAACGAACATTTGGTCGACAATTTGAAATAAATTTTGAAAACATTTGAAAAGTTTGTACAAAAAAAAATTTAGTTTTTATAAATATTTTTTCCAAAATGTCTCTGGCATATAAAAAAATTAAAAAAACAAAACCAAAAATTCGCTTTGAATAACACTTGTACCAAGGCGAATCTAGTATTTAATTCGCCTCGATTTGTACCAAAGCAGCTTTCACGGCGAATTCATTATTAGGTGAATGCATCGGTGAATTCGGTCAATCCGCCGGCACTTCCTCTGTCAAGGTTTGTTTACTCGGCATTTAAATTTTTGCACATATGCTTTACGAGTATTAACTACTTTTGACAGTGTGAATTCGCCTTTTACACAAACAAAATAACTGTTTGTAAATCATTAATGAGTGAACTTTTTTAGTTGTATACATATGTACGAGATTAACTAGTTGTGAGTTCGAGTCCAACTTCATTCAAGAAGAAGGATTATTTTTAATTATAACAATAATTGCTGTGAAACAATAAGACCAAAGAAGAACAGACAAAATAATTGAATACCATTTAGCTGGGGGACAACTAGCTGTTTCGTAGTCGCTACACTACTCATCAGCACCCACTGGGATTCGAACTCGGGATCATGTGAACATGATGTATTTTTTTTTTTAATACGGCCGCTTTAACCACTTCAGTGACCGAGCTCTTTAATTATTCTTACGTTAATGTTTGCCACATATTGATCACATATGTATATGCAATTGTTATAACCCCAGTTGTTATACCTTGTATTTTTTTATATTATGATTATAGTTATATGTTGCTAATATTTTGCAAATATGTTTTGATAAATATTTTTTTGGCTTTGAAATTTATTTGGTTTTTTCTGCACAGCTTAAACTAAGTTGTTTAGCATTGATTGCATTGTAGAACAATTTTAAATTATTAAACCATACATATATACAAAAATTGATACATATTAAACTCAATCTTTATTTAAGATACAAACATTCGTCGTCTATATTTTAAAAATATTTCTCTTTACACAACTTTTATTTGCGATGTTTATAGCCTCATTTTTTATTCTTTATAATGCTGGCTTCTAGAAAAGAAAACATCAGCTGACTTTATTTCTTATTCAGCCAGCGTAAAATTAAATTTGTAAATTAGTTGCAATGAAAATTGCTAAGCAACTGTAAATTGTGTAATACTGTTGATGTGATCCAGGCAGCGACCACAAATACAGCAGCTCAGATAAAACAAACTCATTTCGAAGAATGAAACTACTTAAATTACTGTTTTATGTTATTTGTAAACAAAACTTTGCAACACGTAGTTAATATCACACGTTATTTCTGAAGCAACTTAAGGAGAATACGAGTACGAGCATGTGCTCATATTGCAAAAGAATTGAAATGTGCAGTAATTTTTTATTTATTTTATTTAAGCATCATGCTTTAACCAAGTTTGCTTTTAGAGCCGGCTGAACACACATAGTTTACAGTGCAAACTTTATAAACACAAGCTTTTCTGTTTATACTCAAAAACCTGAAGTTGAACAACTTTAACAATAAAAAGAACAGTGCAACCTAAATTAGGGCGTAAATCACAACGTTATTTAACGCTTTGATCATACGCTGTAGTAAGTAATAGCGTTGTCAACTTTGAAATGTCAAAACGCACCAAAATGGGGAAAAAATCGCGTTGTTTCAACAAAAACGCACCGATATTTGAACTTTTTCTTTTCATTGTTAAAAACCTATTTTATATTTTAAGAAGTACGATATTTTTATATTAAAAACACGATAATTAAACAGCCTTTTAAGCGACTATTATACAATCAAACTAGGTCTGATAGCACCGCCTGATGGCATGCCAACAAATGCATTCAATACCTACGTATAATACGTATTTGTCAAACTTGGACTCTAGTACGACTCCGTTCACCTGTTACTTTTACTGCCTATTATTAGGGACCCCAAATACTTGCTTACCTTCGGCAAAATTATATTTCAGGAGCATACAAACCTTACTGTCGAAAGCATTTACGATTATCGGATCATTAAAAGTTACAGGATCATACTACAAGTCTTTAAATTCGATTAATAGCAATTCTATCAAACATAGTGTAAAGGCCGTGCTACAGTATCATACACGATCATGCGATCTACTAAATAAAGCATGTGTGCTGAAAAAGTACTAAAAAAGCAACCGTGCAACAGAGTTTTTGACAAATCGTGCGATTTGAAAAATTTTATGAAACATTTTAAAACATTATGGTTTCTGTGTGATCAGTGTGGTATATATTGTGAAAAATATAAGAATATTGTTTGTTCCACAAGAAAAAAATTTAAGTAATGTAAAATTATTATGTTAATAAAAGTTTTTGGTTGTTTTATTGTGTAAATAAATTATTTTAATCATACTTGTATAATAGTGTGGCCTAAACGCCATTTTGAAGCGATTTTTTCAAGTCGGCCAGACTTTTGAAACAGTTTCCTGTGTATGAATCGTACGATCGTGTAGGATAGTGAATCAGGGCCTTAAGCGATGTCTTTAGAGGAATTTATTGAAATATACGAAAATTTGTCAGAATTATAACAAATAAAATATGAAGTTTACCGTAATCAATATTTAATGGAATTGTTTTGGAAAAACTGTATAATTTATTTAATAATTTGGTAATTTCTCAATCACCAAAACCGTAACGAATGCACGAGAAATCATAAAAAGGAACTTCTCTGTTCAGAGACTGCATTTATTGCAATATTTGACAAACTTGGCTGGATCGTTTAATAACAAAATACTCTCTAAAAGCTGCATCTTTTATAAAACGAAATGTTTCGTTTTCTTTCGGGAATGTGTACAATATACTACATCAAGATTGTCTTACTTGGAGATTATATAATATGCTACGTTTTCCACGCAAAATGAAACGTAAAAATCTTCGACACTTGATTAAACGTTTTTCTTACATTAAAACAAGAAGTTGAGTTGAATTTGATTATGTGCCACATAAATTTAAACACCGCACCGAAAATGTAAAAAAAGCGCACCCCGCACAGACTAATGAATTTTTCGCACAAATAGTTTTTAAAAGCACCAAAGACGGTGCGAAAAGCACTGAGTTGACAACGCTGGTAAATAACTTAAATAAGAGTGTTAACGTTGTGCCACAAACAGTGTTGTTTAATAATCTTGATTAATATAAATCACTAAATACGAATAATATAAGTGATGAAGTCGCCAAATTAGTCTGAAAGCACCTAAAGTGTGATTACCAATGGCCGATAATATGAGTAACATTTGATTTGAAGCGAATTTTACCAAGTGTCTACAACTGCGATTAACTCTGACATAATATCTGAGAAAACGTCGGCAGAATGAGGGAGCGAATGGGATTCAATATGAGATGAATATAGATAGAGAATAATTAAATGACTCGGTGGCTGGGAGGTTAACGCAGCAGATCATGATACGTCATGACCGGAGTTAAAATCCCAATGAGTGCTAATAAGTAGTGTAGCAACTACGAAACAGCTAGTTGTCTGCCTGCTAAAGCATTGATTATTACTTTTCTTGTCTTCTTCAATCAAAAACTATTGATCACAGCCAATTTGTATTGTAAAAAAATTATTATTAAGAAAAAACTTGAATTAAAACCCGATGTACAAATGTACAAACCAAAAATCTAATTTCAAAATTATAAAGTTCAACAAAAACTCAATAAATTAAAAAAGTTTCATTTTTATCAATAAACATTTAATGTAGCAAAATAAAAAAAAAAAAAAACTATAAAAATGGAAAATAACCTTGAGTTTTTTTATTGAATTATGTTCAACATAACAACGATTTAACGGCAAAAGTCTGTAAAATCATTTTGATTCGTAATTAAATGCACTTTTTCAGATTGTAACATTGAATAGATGTACAAAAATACAGTGTTAGCACAGACAAGTTTTGACTTAATTTGAAACAAATTAAGTTATTTGAGATAATTTGGTCAAATGAAAAATGTATGGGAGAGCATATCGCAAATTATTTAATTTGGGCAAATAAAATTATTTGGCCCAAACCACGTATATGGAAATATACTATTATTTAACTAGTATCAACACAAACCATTTTCTTAGTTATTTTCCAGTAGTAGTGTTCTGTCTCTCGTCTGTGTGCACATGTCTATTGTTACTGCTGTCCGTATTTTCTATATACATATGTACGTTCATTAATTAAATTCATATAAAACCAAATTGCACCGTAATAGGTAGTAAGCTGTATAGATATGTTTATTTTTCTTACTCTCTTTTTTACCGTTGTTCGTATATTTTATATATATACATATGTTCATTATTAATTTCGTATGAAATTAAAGTGCAGCGGAATAGGCAGCAGTATATGTACACGCGTTAATTTTGTTTTTTTTTTTTTGTTTCTTCTTTCACCGTTGTCCGCGTTTTCTTTATATGCACAATATTAATTTATTCTGAATGTACTTCATTACCTATTAGCGTGGAAGGTGTTGGACTAAATTTTGCTAATCTGAGCAGTGTCGAAGGTATATACACTGGGCACTGATCAGTTTTAAATAATTTAATTCCAACATTTTAAACGCAGCAATAGAGATTGTTTTAGCCTTTCGTGTTGTTATTGTTTAAGTTAAACCTCCACGAACACTACTCCCTCTTTCCTACCTCATCATAACCTAGTTTCCTAGTTCCAGTACAATGCACTGCATATGTAGGGGTCATCCCCTGAGTACTGGTCCAAGATAAAAAAAAAGACAGACGGTGATGTAATTTTGTTCTATGTGCAAAATTTTTAATTGAACATTTTTAACTAAAGAACACATTTGTACTTAGTGTGAGCATAATCTGTTTAAGCGACATTTTATGCAAAAAATTAGTTTACCCGGAATAAACATATACATAATAATGGTATGAAAACTATGAAGACGATTGGAATGAAATACGAGTAGTGACCGTTTGCTCAGCCGCTTTAATAAAAGATGGTATCACCAATCGATTTTAAGTAATAAATTATCAAATACTATTTTCGTAATTTTTTTATATATTTAATTTAATTTTTTTAATCACTTTGGTCCATCACCAGAAGTATGTCCTATCAAATATTTATGGGAATATTTGGATCATCAGATCCGAAAACACCTGATAGAAAGCAACGAGCCCATAAAAAGAGCATTCACTAAGGAATGGAGTAACGTTCCCTCAGAAATAATAAAATCTAGCTCATTCAATAACCAGACGACTTACTGCAGCCATAAAAGCAAACCAAATATCGGGTGGTTATATTTCAAGGGCCGATGTTGAATGTGAACCACACCTAAACGCCAAGTTTTTTCCCGAAATTTATTTGACATTTCTCTATTCCAGACTTATTCAATTTGAATCATGGAGAGATACACAATCCAACAACGTGTTAAAGTTATCCAGACTTATTATGAAAATGATGATCAATTTTCGAAGAAAATCATCTTCAGTGATGAGGCACATTTTCACCTCAGTGGATTCGTCAATAAACAGAATTGCCGCATTTGGGCGAATGAGAATCCAAGAGTGACTGTCGAAAAACCAATGCACCCACAAAGAGTGACTGTTTGGTGCGGTTTATGTGCTGGCGGCAGCATCGCGCCGTATTTTTTCCAAAATGAGGCCGGTCAGGCAGTTACTGTGAATGGTGTTCGCTATCGTGAGATGATAACGAACTTTTTATGGCTCGAATTGGAAGATATGGATGTAGACGATATGTGGTTTCAGCAGGACGGTGCCACTTGCCACACAGCTAACGAAACAATTGCTCTTTTGCGCAACAAATTCAATGGCCGTGTTATTTCACGTAATGGCGATGTCAATTGGCCGCCAAGATCATGTGATTTGACACCGTTGGACTTTTTTCTTTGGAGTTATTTGAAAGGAAAGGTGTATGTCGATAAGCCAGCAACAATTCAACAGCTAAAGGACGAGATAATTCGGCACACTAACGGCATAGAACTTCCATTATGCCTCAGGGTCATCGAAAATTTGGACCATCGGATGGAGGTGTGCCGCCGTGGTTGCGGCGTCCATTTGGCCGATATTTTGTTCCATACATAATTGAATAATACCGATATATTATAATAAAATAAAATTACAATAATTTGCTAAATAGTTTGTGTTTTATTCAAAATCAACATCGGCCCTTGAAATTTAACCACCCTTTATTAGTCTTAGTTAGTTAGTTCCAGTTTACATTGTGTAACATTTGTCGCTGCAAATTGGCAACTGTTTTTTGATATTTGTCAATAAAAATAAAATTAAAAAATGCTTATTAAAAGTAATAAAGACAGTATGCAACTAAATTGTATTTTTTCTATCATGATATAGATCATCATTAAAATTGAAATGAATTCAAATTATTTTCACTTCTGAGTAGAATCAAAATCATTCACGTATATGATACAAAATTCTAACTATTCACACAAATCGTTATATATTTCAAAACTTTCTTCTAGGCTCTTTGTTTAAGTAAAGCTTAAAAAAAAAATCCCGAAAATAATGTGTACTTCTATTAAATAACTAACTTTGCAGTTTTGGGCCTTAATTATGTACATTGGTTGAGAACATTTTCTCTCCGCTTTTGAAGTTTTCTTATTCAATGCGGTTTAAAACTCTATACTGTAACCGCAATACAATAAACTTTAGTTTTGTGTACTGACTTTTGTCAATTATTGGATTAAAATTTTTCCAAATATCATTCATTTATGAAAAAAACTAGTAAGAGTATAGTATATTCGGCTGGGCCGAATCTAAAATACACTTCACGATAGTCACGTTTATACATATACAAATTTGTACTAAATATGCCCGGATATACATATATGGACTGATATCGGGGAAAAATATTTTTGTCTTGTAATCGCCATGCCAAAAATGTAACCTTTCATGGAAAAATCAGTTTAGCCTATTATATCTCGGGTATATATGAACCGCCATCGGAATTTTCACTTTTTGTATTTTAGTAACCTCCTTTTATAACCAGAACTGCCTTTAAGCAAAAAATAAGTTTTTATGTAAAAATCGGTTTATGCTATATCTCAGGTATATATGGACCGATATCGGAAATTTTAAATTTCTGTATTTTAGTAACCTCCTTCTATAAACAGATCACAAAAAAGTTGTTTAAGTTCGCTTACGCAAACTTTTCATGAAAAATAGGTTTTGGCTATATCTCGGATATATACGGACCGATATCGGGAAACATTTTTTTTTTTTTGCCTTGTGTGAAGTTTGAAGAAAACAAACTTTACATACAAAATTGCAAAAAATAATGGCTGTTTTGCGGAATTTTGGATATATCTCAGCTATATGTAAACCGATTTTACTGAGTTTCTGTAGAAAATCTATGGGGTTGTAGAATGTTGAAAGAAAAAAGTTTCTAAGTGTAATGGTTTTCTCAGCAACGGTATTTGTACGATCGACAGACGGACATCGCTTAATCAACTTTTCTACTAATTCTGTTTCAGAATCTATATACTTTATAGGGTCGCAAATGAAAATTGTAGAAATTACAAACGGAATAACAAACTTATATATATCCTTTATTATTTTTGTGAAAAGTGTAAAAAAACATTTTAATTTCTCCTGAAGATGGTAACAAATTGTTATCGAAATATCGAGAAATAAAAGATTTTGAATTGTTCATTTTTTATAAAAAACAAAAAACAAAGCTATGAAGCTACAAAAATTAAATTTATTTAAAGAAACAAAAATTATACACATTTGAATTCTTGACAAAGCGGATAAGAGTATCTTACAACTATAAATAGAATGTGCGTGATGCTTGTACAAAAAAAAAAAAAATGAATGTATAAATGTGTGCGGAACACACATGTTGATTCGTTAAAACTTTAAGCCTTAAAATTTAAGGCTTAAATCAACATAAATTCTCATACCTATTTATAAAGAAATATTTTCATAACGTTACCTTGATTCAAAAACGTCCAAATAAATAAAGTTTTTCCAGTTTTTTTTTTTTTTTGCAAAGCCATGTTATTTATACAATGTATTAATATATATTATATCGTTAGTCTCACGTAGAAAGCCCCTAACTCTCATTTTCCCTGAATTGAGCTCTTTTAGGGATTCTACTACGTTTCACACAAGTACACAGTGTCACAAAGATTTGATTATATAATTTCATACATATCGCTCTTACAAGCCATTGAGCAACAAAAGTTACTTTTAGATGTACCTATTTATACAGTTT
The DNA here is from genome assembly GCA_914767995.1 of Thecocarcelia acutangulata. NCBI lineage: Eukaryota > Metazoa > Arthropoda > Insecta > Diptera > Tachinidae > Thecocarcelia > Thecocarcelia acutangulata. Next base: position 125,877,659 of record OU612094.1, on the reverse strand, counting down.
CCATTACGATTTTTCCTTCTCCTGTAAAATTGCAATTATTTTAGTTAGGGAATTTCTAAATGAGAGCAACGATATGCTTTTACATTTCAAATAAATGTATACATACATATGTATGTATGTACAACCAATATTGCTATAACTGGCACACAAATTAATATTCAGCTGTTTTCATGGTAAAAAGTTTTTGGTGGATTTTCTTCTTTAAAGTATTATTGCTACACATGTTGAAACATAAATAAAAAGAAACAACGAAGCATATTTTACTTGTTTTTTTTACCAAACCGTGATAAACCAACATATATTTGCCTATTAGCAAATGTATGCAACCTATTGAGAGTCATTGGAAATTTCGCTATACTGCGAACATTACTACGAGTACTTAAAAAGATGCTGATAAACTTGTCAAAATCAATGGATTTCTAGGAATATTTGCAACCCGGTGATATCTGTAGATATAATTGTATAATATTTTACTCGTACATGTTAGGAGGGTGAAATATCTTAAAAGCATAATATGGATCTAGACTTTATACGAGGGCGGTTCGGAAACTTCTTAGTTTATCAATGAAAGAGAATACTAAGTTTTTCAAAAATATTTTTATTTCCTGAAACTTCAATACTCTTAGTTCAACGATTTTCTAGCAATTCTGTCCCTCGATTACGAGTAAAATAGTTTTCCTCAAGGTCTTCAAAATAGTGGTTTACTGTAATTGCATCTTCATTTGAGGTAAAACGCTTGTCAGCAAGGAATTTTTTTAGATTCGGGAACAGGTAAAAGTCACTGGGAGCTAAATCAGGAGAATAGGGTGGGTGGTCAAGCAACTCGTACTTTAATTCGTTGATTTTACCCATTGTTAAAACATTCTTGTGCGCTGGTGCGTCGTTTTAATGAAAAATTATTTTTTTGTGTTGTAAGCCTAGACGTTTTTCTCGAATTTGTACATTTAATTGATCCAAAAGTTTGCAATAGTACTCTGAATTTATTAATTTACCCTTTTGCAGATAGTCAATCAATAAAATATCTTTGAAGGCCCAAAAACCGTTGCAATAACCTTACCAGCCGATTGATTTGTTTTGCCTTCTTTGGGGCACTTCCTCCAGCTTCAGTCCATTGTTTGGATTGTTCTTGTGCCTCTGGAGTATAGTGGATCCATGTCTCATCAACAGTTATGAAAAGACGCTTAAAACAAGCTTGAGGAATGTTCATTCTTATGCGTTTTTGGTCGACTGTTAACAAATGCGGCACCCAACTTGCAGAAAGCTGTTTCATCTGTAGTTCTTCATGCAAAATTAAATGGACTCAATGATTTGAGATGCCTATGATATTAGCTATTTCACGCACTTTTATTCATCGATCATTTAATACCATATCATGCACTTTGGCTAAAACTTCTGCTGTTGTTGCTGTTTTTGGACGTGGTTCATCTTCAGTGCTTGTACGACCACGTTTAAACTCAGCAACCCAATTTTTTACTGTTGCATATAAAGGAGCAATCTCACCTAACACATTCACCATTCATCATTATGAACTTCTTCTCCCGATTTATATAAATATTTAATGACACCACGCATTTCTAATTTTCCATTGTAAAAAAATCGCGGATGCGTCTTTTGTGAATAACTGTTAATATATGAAAGAGGTACCAGATCGAAACAAAATTTAACATGTGTTCATAGCAGAGATGGAAGTTTCCAAAACACTTAACTTTTTTCTGTTTATACCGCGTTTTTTGAGCTAGGCTAAGAAGTTTCCGAACCGCCCTCGTATGGAAACTAGCTGAACACCCCGGCTTCGTTCGGAAAGTATTTAATAACGATTATACAGAAGTGCTTAAAATTAAACAATAGCACAAATATTTCAGTTCTCAATTTATTGCTTAAAAGAATTTTTTACTTTAGTTGATTAATATAACTACACAGAAAAAAAAATTTTCGTGTTCAATAATAAAATGCATTGAATCAATTAAATAAATTGTTTGAATGCGGACCTGTAAAGGAATTCGTGGACTCAAATAAAAGTTTAGTAAAAAAATTATTGATCGAAAACAAGTATTTTTTTAAACAACAACAAAATACGATATCAAAGGTTATTTTTTTCATATTTATGTACATGCATACAATTTATTTTTTCTGACAAAATTTTTGTTGCTTTTATTTTTACAATAACTTTTTCTGTGTATATAACAGTAATTAATTTCAAAAGGATAACAAATATATCGATAATAATGATAGTAAAAAATATTTTTAATTTTCTTAGGAACTGACCGCGACAAAAACACTGAGATTCTAACCCATACACAGTATCATAGGTATTCTAGGAATAAGCATTTAAACAAAAGTGGAGGTATTCATCTTTGCTTTGTCGCGGAATATTTTGAATTTTGATGGACCTAAGGAAACATACGCATTGCGAAAGTAACATGACTACATTATTGCTCACTAACTTTAAGTTCACAAAACTATACCCATATCTTTAATACGCAAATATGTTCCTGCAAACTCCTTACTTATGCTTTTCATGGGCGCCAAGGAAATACAATTCATCTATAAAATATGCCTTAAATTAAAATTATTTTTACCGACACATATTGCCTATTTGTTTTCAATATATTTTTTATAGTTTTTTAGGGAAAGTTTTCAGTAATGAAAACTAAAAGTGAAAAAGGGATAGCAAACAGAAACTTTAAGTAAACAAGTGTCCTGCAAGCGCAGAGCACCGAAACAGGAACGTGACTCTCGTGTGTAAATACGCAGATCACGTCTTATCGAAATACATACATATAAAACTTTAGATATATTTGTAACTAAAGCTGAAAATTAATAGCTGTGAAAGCCCGAGCATATCTTTCGTTACAGATGGATACACTTCTGTGTTCATTATTTATGCAAAGAAAAAATATATATATGTACGAGTATACCAGTATTTATGAAATCTTGCACGAAATAGGTTTCTTAAAGAAAGTTTTAATGTAGTAACGAATTAAGATACATCTATTGTTCTTGGGGAGGAATAGCATCAACTTAAGCTATGCATAACATTCTAAATCATTCTTGGAAAAGTTATTTAAGCGTAAAAAGGGAAAACGTGACTAAAGTGAAACATACGTGTTGTATATAATTTTTGGAATATTTTAATGCTTGATTGTGAACAAGTATGCTGTTAGGAATACGTTGCAAATATTTGTAAATAATTCCTTTTTTGTCAACACATATGCCATTAAGTTTACAAGCCAATGTTACTAAAGGTTTTGATGTTCTAAAAAGAAGTCTCAAAAATGTTTAAAGATATAAAATTGTCATATACATTTTCTATAGCACAAACTTCTTCATTAGCATAAACATATATTCCATATTTATATTCTCTAGATGATAAGGCCCTTCATATGTAAATAATATAATATAATCTAGGCTACTGTGAAAATCATTAACATCAGCACCTGCCTTTCCGGCCTAATCTGATGGTGGACCAATTCCATGGTGTGAATTATTCACGATTCACCAGCGCCCCGGTGTGGCTGATTAGGTTCACACAGGTAGCAATTCTTGTCATATGTTTGTGACAATATGAACAACTTCTTGTTAAGGAGCTCGGGCCTTCTAATCCCTCCTATATGCAATTTTCCAGCAATCAATGCAAGACAAGGCTTAATGAGTTGGTAGGCCGAAGCCCACTAAGAGCATCAGCCCTTAAACCAACTCACCCGTCAACCATTACCACTGGTTCCTTACAGTACAGGTATCTATTGTGTAGGCAACAGATCCTCGGGAGATTGTTAGTCCCCGAAAAAAGCCACACACCAAACAATTATCAAGGATACTAACACTCCCTTCCTGCATTTTAGGTAGCAACTACAGCCAGAATGTTACAGCCAAGGTAGGCACCACAACGACCCGGGTCGACCCGCAGGCCATGCTGATCTCCTTTCTGCCAATTTATACCCTTGGTAAGGATTTCGGAAGCCAGCACAACATAAGTCCTTCCTAGAGTTTTGTTTGCCGCACCAAACTAGGGACCCCTTCCCATCTTTTCCCCGAAAAACAGATCGCCCAAGTTAGGAATACGCCAAGGCAAAACCTGTTTCCCGGGGGTATAATGTAGGTTAATATAATCTAAGCTACTTCATAAGGGCTGCGATTCTTTTCCTACATAGTCGTTCGATTCAAAAGAAGAAGTTTTCGCTAGAACTCAGCAACAGTCATTGAAAAATACGTTTGTATTGGCACCATTGGCATTCTAGGACCGCATTTTAACATTACCAAGTATGTCCAGACCACTTTCACAAAATGGAGTTGAGAAGTGTCATGCCATAAAATCACTATATCATATCTTTCGTTGTATTGCGGCCATTGGTTTTCAATGCTGGACACAAACGCATTAATTGCGTTCGGTAATGATCGCCTGTGATTCTTTTAGTCGGTTTTAACAACTCACCTGGTCGCACCAAATACTGAGCATTCGCTTAGGCCGACTTGGGTTATCCTCATGATTTTCTGTCCTTGGAATTATCCTAATGAACCCACTTTTCATCAAGAAAGTTTTGCCATTGATAGAATACTATTTATTATTCAATTTTAATTCTATAATAACAACATCCCGATGCATGGAAAATCGCGCGAATAGTTCCAATAAGAAAGAAAATCGCTTTATCTTTAAGTGATTTTAGAACAATCAGTGTATAGTTTTCTCTATGTCAAAAGCATTTGAATTAATAGTTAAAGACCAAATGTGGTTATATCTCTCCTTAGAAAAATTTTTAAGGGACCGACATTTTGGTTTTTGTAAAATGCGGTTTAAGGTCTGAGGTTTAAGGTGCTAATCAAATAAACAAAAAAATAAATAAATAAATAATAGCATTCCCAACATCTTGAAAAGGAAGTCTAAAAGTAACGGGAGGTCTAATGAAATATGGCGTTATTTCAGCTTCATCATTCGATCTGTCAACGGTAAAGCCTTTTCTCAAATGGTTAGCATACAATATCTGCTTTTCGGAATCTCTTCGGCCCCAGTCCCCAGTTACAGTATGTAAGGGTGGCGTAGCTCTAACAGGTCTCTGAATTATAGGAAGGCCTATCAAAAAATTATGTATTCTTTGATAGGCCTTCCGTATTTCCTAGACCTAAGCGATAGATAGAAGCTGTCGACAACATTCAATTTTTTTTTTGACAAAGAATAGATAAGTGGAAAAATGTTTGTGTCGACTTCATGTGACGACGATGACGCCTTTTGGAATATGGGGGATTAAAATAATTTATTTGTGCAATATTTAAATGGGAAATTGCGTAGGAAAAAATGTAGTAAACTATATTTTTGATTGTAGGGAATAAAGGTGATTTTTGTGTACTGTAGAAGGGATTTCACAAAAAATCTCCTGGCAACCCTGGATACGAGCCCCACGGTATAACAGCCTGTTAATTATAATAAATTATAACTCCGCCAGCACACCTACATACGTAAATATAAAAAAGTGAAGAATCGTGAAAATAAAATGACAAAATGAAAGCAACAATAACAAGAAAAGAATGGGAGCAGCAGGACTAAAGTCAGTTTTACTCAAGGCAACTCATTTGTCAAAATTTTCAAGAGAAACAAAAAAAATATGAAACAGCATCAAAACAACCGCTAATTAATTTAATGTCAACAGCCTTAAGCAAAACACTATTCAACAAAAGCAGAATCTGCCAACAATTTGACAGCAAGCATTTGGGTGCAACAAAAAGGAAACAAAAAGCTTGAGTGGGAAGAAAGAACAATGGAAACTTTCGTATACAAAAACATTGAATAAAAGAAAACAAGAAACCAGAACACGTTTCACCTCATTTTCTTTTTAATTTTTGAATTCAAAGAATTTTAAAAACAAAATAAGAATATGGGAAACTTGCACATAGAAAATCTATCAAACACTATGCATACATTTTTTATAAATAGCAAAATCAAAACGAGAATATTGTCTGTGTCTCTACCAAAATAAAATAGGTGTGCTTCATCACCTGAATAACGAAACAGGCCAAACTAGTTCAAAGTTGTCCAAACACGGTTGCCAACTTAGCGTCTTTCGCGCTAGATTTAGCGCTTTTAAATACCTAAAAATCCGCAGTTTTGCTCCTCAGCGCTTTTTTTAACAGCCACTTTCACTATTTCGAATAAATATTTTCATTCGCATAAAAACATTTGAAACAAAGTTTCAACGTATTTATGCGAATGAAAATATTTATTCAAAATAGAGTAAGTGGCAGTAAAAAAATATACTAAATTAGCACTTTTTTGCTATCTTAAAAAGTTTATAGTAAGTTCTGGAGATTTAGAAAGTGGTATTCACTGCGTATTATATTAATACTTTCGAACTGTAAAAAAACTTCTGGAGATACAATATTGGGACTAGATGGACCTTAAAGAATAGGAAAAAGTAAAAATGTCCACGCCAGAATTTCAGATTTCGCCACCAGAGGCGCTAGGGGCGCTATGACATATAATCCCAGTCGGTGGTTTTGATTTGAATGTCGGGATATATAGTCCCAAGAGTGCACACAAATAAAAGTAAAAAAATTACTAATGGTATTGCGTAAAACACTTAACACATAGTGGAACTTCGCATGTCCTACAGGTAAAAAAGTGCGCTTGTAATTTTTTCTACTTTTTTTTTATCATTTGAGCACTTTACGCATCAGCGTCGCGTTTTTCTTTCAATAGTGATGTGGTCGCCAATTACACCATAATTGCTGCCTCGAATGTTCAAGTGACGTCCAAATTTTTTCTTCTTGGGTGATATACTTTTCTCCCACACTTTATCATACTCTCCGCCAAAGCAATAACAAAATCTATGTATGGAAGATTTGGCAAGTGAGGCGTTTCTTTATATGGAAAATCTTGTAAAATGCCTTTTTCCCCCACTTTGTGCACGTTCTGTTTATGTGGACTTTCTGTTTATGGCTTATCCATACTAGCAAGCTTCGAGGAAACAATTACAAAAACGTTTCCAATCCAATGGAGCCTCGATTTATATCGCAAAGCACAGAGGCAATTCTTTTCGTGGCCGGCAATTGCCGTCGATCGTCCATATTCTCCGTAGCAGGTGTTACTGCAATTGCGCAATCTTCTTCCGCGTCGAAGGTATCATTTCGTCATCACAACTTAGCTCCTTATCACTAAGATCATCACATTCCATATCTAGACACGCTTCTACCGTTGCAGATAAATTGTTGTCCTCCGATACTAAGTACTCAGTGCCGCTGTTTTCATATGGCTCCTCCGACACACCTGAGGGATCATAGAGCGCATTTTCAATGTCTTCGTCAGTAAGTTTAGCTCTCTTGCTGGCTAGTGGGACATATAATCCCCAGTCAAAATACTACTGGGACATATAATCGCATGAACACAAAACCTTAGCTATGCCAAGAATTATTGTTTCCAACATTGAATTGTAAACATACGGCATAAACACATAATACTCAAATGCTAAAGAATAAAATATATAATATTTACCGTGTTTGCCGCTGTTATTCTTTTAGTTTTTTTGCCAAATTTAACATTGAAGGTAGCAACGGAAAAACTACATTTTCATGCACATTCTTAACGAAATATTACCAATAGGTGTTTTTAAATTTTTTTGCGATATATATATATATATATATATATATATATATATATATATATATATATATATATATATATATATATATATATATATATATATATATATATATATATATATATATATATATATATATATATATATATATATATATATATATATATATACCGACCGGTATGAAAGGATTAACGTTACTTCCTGAGATGTGTATATAAAAGTACACTGTAAAAAATTTGTAAAGTTGTGAAAAAGAATTAATGAGAACATATTTAGCCGCATTCAGAAAGACCCTGTAAAACTATATTCTATGAAAAAATTTTGTAATTTTGTAATAATTTGTAATGCGAAAAAGTTGTCTTATATTGAAAATGAAATTGATGAAATTTAAAGCCGTTTTTCTATTTATGGGAAAATATACCATGATATAAAAAATACAAGGTAGTTTCATTCTCTTCTTATTGTTTGTAATAAGGATTTTCAAGTCTATTTTTAGAGAGAAATATCAAAAGGCATTGCCACACAGTTGAATAAGGGAATTTAATCCTAGAATGGATTTTTTCTGAAATGTGTGGTGCATTGTTCATACTAGAAAAAGCTAGAAATAATAAGCTGATGTAAGTAGGTAGCTGTGGTCTTTTTGAAACCCATGTTATGTTAGGTTAAACAGGCTGCCAGCTATTGTAAAGCCAGCCCACTTTGGTCCAGTTTGGGCCCAAAAACTAAAAGCACGGACTGCTGCTTATCAGCAAACTTTACGATAGCATTCAAACGAATGCCTATTTTAAAGAAAATATTATTACATTTAAAAGCAAATACTCTTTAGATATTAAAAACAAAGGGAAAAATTTTATGCTTATGGTTTAAAAATATATAAATAATTATTTCCACTAGAATGACCCAGGATGCAGCGACGAAACTAGTGCACGTAACCTTAAATATTCTTCATTACTTATAATAAGAAAAACCTACTGCCAAATAATGTCATTATTTGTTTAAATATCAAAGTAAGCATGTATGGCAAAAATTTGCACATAGTTTTCCGTCGTTTCCTTGACGTGATTGTAAATTCTCTAACAAATGGCGCGTTATAATTATTCAGTGCAATTAAAAGAAAAAATAATAGCTGATTTTAATAACGGCCAATCAGTGACCACAATTGCAAAAAATTTGACATTCACCACAGCGTTATATGAAGAATTATAAGCCGTTTTTGTTGTTCGGGTACTTTGGTTACAGAACATAAAGGTGGACGTTCCCGAAAAACCAGTAAACGAGATGGCCAGGCAATAATACGATTGATAAAAAAAAACACCAATTCGTGTCGTCAAGAACCATCACCACACAATTGTTGTTAAATGTTATCTTCAGGATTCAACGGCAGGCTGCAAAAGGCGGACTAAAAGCACACCATACAAAAGTGTAAAAAGGATCTTTATATCACGGAAAAATAGACTGGCCAGCTTGGAATTTGCAAGGGATATTAAGTTGACCACCACACAAAGGAATTCCATACTATTCTACGATGAGTCCAAATTTAATTTAAAAGGTTCCGATAATTTAAAACTGATTACGTGACCGGAAAGCCAACGTCTTAGTACACGGCACTTTGAGACATAATGTCGGTAGCATTTTAGTCTAGGGATGTTTTTCAGGCCATTTTTTTTTTTTTTTTTGCTTGAAACGTTTTTGCTGTTTGACCTATTTTCAAATAAAAAACATGTTGCTTTTTCTTTTTCCCGACATTTCGTAGATTTTTTGTCTACATTTTCAAGGGAGCGTCTATTTATATAAATATAAAAACAATTTTTATAATCTAAATACATATACATATGTGTGAGAATTACCTTAATTAATGTTGTTACATCTGAATTTTTAACAAAATTATTTTGATAAGGATTTCAAAACAGAAAATATAAAATTAAAAACTCAACGTTAATTTAACACAACTCTGTAATTAGTGTTAATGTTATCCGTGTCTTCTTTTAAGTTCATCGTTTTGTTTATGTTTTGTTGTATCCGTAAGCTCTCAATTGTAAATCACTTTTTCGTAATATTTTCTATGTCCAAAATTTTAACGTTATCAATATCAGCTGAGTGTCCACTTTGTACAATGGGTTGTGCAAGTGCTGTTCTTTCTTTTTTTCTTTCTATGTCGATTTTGTGTTCTCCCATTCTAGTTTTTAAGCTTCTTTCTGTGGTGCCAATGCGATCACAGTTTTCATTGTTTTTGCCATTACATTTAATTTCATAAACAACGTTACTTTTTTGTTCCTTTTGTATTCTTGTTTTTGTTTTTGAGAATATTGTATTTATTGTTTGGTTTGGTTTGTATGCAAACCATATATTTGTATGTTTAATTGTTTTCCTCAGATTTCTGTTATTGATCAGATTAGGTATGTACGTGACGCTGTAGAATTTTTTATTTATTAGGGCCGTCTTGTCATTTTGTGTGTTTTTATTGTTTTTTGTATTTTGAATGTAATTTACTAGCGATTTAATTACATTTGTTGGAAAACTATTTTTTCTCAATATTTTATAAATAAGCTCTGTGTTTTTTGAATGAAAACGTTCATTGCTGATACTTAATACTCTTTTTATAAAACTTTTTGCCGTGTTCATTATTTGGCTTTTCGGTTGTGTTGTGTGGAAGTTCATAATCCGTCCAGACGCCATCTCTTTGGAATACCAATCAAAATATAATTTCTCGTTTTCCGTATATATTAACGAGTCTAGGCAGTATAATTTTTTGTCATTTTCCATCTCCATAGTGAACTTGATTTTGGGGTGGTAGTCATTTAGATTCGTCAAAATTATATCCTTTTCACTGTCCTTTACGATGGCCAATACTTCGTAATAAATTTGATTTTAATATTATTATTTTCTTTTAATTTTGCTAAAAAGTTATCTAGTAACGCATCCATGATAATATCTGCTATTGTAGGGGGGAGAGTATTTCCCATAGGCATTCCAAAAATCTGTTCGTATATTTTGTCCTCATATATGAAATAATTATTTTTAATTAAACAAAATTTCAATGCATTTAAAAATTGATCACGTGAAATGTTTATTAATTTTTGAATGTCCGGCCATTTTGTCATTATGATTCTAATCGCCATCTGGGTAGAAATATTTGTAAAAAGCGAGATGACATCGAAAGACACTAAAATGTCATATTTTTCTAATTCTATGTTTTTCATTCGATCCTGCCATTGTGTAGTGTTTTTTACGTTGTATTCAGTGGAAACTGTTCTTCTTAAGATGTTACCAATGTATTTGGATAATTCATAACCATGGCACATTTATCGATGATACTATTGGTCTAAGGGGGGTATTATGTTTGTGGATTTTCGGTAATCCATAAATCCTAGGGGCTATAGCTGTTGATGATGTAAGATTATTTTTTTGCCAATTATCAATGAGACCATTTTTAAATAATTCTGTCACGATTTTATTGTTTTCTTTTTGTAGTTTTAATGTGGGGTCTGAGCTAAGTCGTCTATAGGTATCCTTGTCCTTAATCAATTCCGTCATCTTTGCTCGGTAATCTTGTTTGTAAATCATAACTGTTTTGTTGCCCTTATCCGCTTGTGTGATTATTATGTTTTCATGCCGTTTTAGAAAAAGTTTGGTTTCATTAAAAATGGCTAAAATAAATTTTTCGCGATCTGTATTTTTAATATTCTTCCTAAAGGAACTCAAACCATTGGCAAGCTTTGTTCTAGCGACGTCCTTTTGTGCATTGTCCTCCATTGATTGGATACATTGTTCCACATCTGTAGAGAAGAATAATTATTTTTATGTATTGGTAGCGCAAATTTTTTCCCCAGTGACAGTAGCCATTTGCATTGCCATGGTATGTTGACATCCGTCTTATTTTCAAACCAATCTTCGTTATACACAAAGCCCATTGTTCTAATTTGGTTGTCCCTTAATGTATTAAACTTCCTTTTATTTGACTTCCCTAATCTTTTCTTTTAAAACATTCTCTCTTTCCACCTGTTTCTTTATAAACATTCTGTGATCTTCAGTGGATATATTATTTTTTATGTTGTTGCACAAACTTCTAATTTCTCGTTTTGTCTGGTAGATGTTTATGTTAGCTTGGGAGACTTCTAAATTTAAAATTTTTTGGTGGAATTTTTTCATTGTCTTTTTGAGACTTCCCAACATTTTTGTATGCGGAAATAATATGTTTACTTGTTTTGTTGTGTTGATTATGTGTGTCGGAATTATACCATGTCGTCTGCATTTTAATAAGAAATTTAGTCTTTCTTCTAATTGTGTCAATCTTTTAATTTCGTTACAGTAGCTTTTCATTGTCCTGCATAGTTCCTTGTCATACTTTAGTGCGATGTGCTTGAAATAACCCTTCATATTTTCTGGTTATGGAATTCAATTGTGGGGCACCGCCTCTGCATCTAACATTGAGAAAATTCAAAAGTGCCAGAATAAAATTCTCCGTATAATTATTCCAGCTCCATGGTATGTCAAAAACTCTCGAATTCACAAAGATCTAGGTGTACCCTTAGTGAAAGATGAATTTTCAAAACACGCGATAAGGTACATTAACAGACTGGAGTCTCACCCGAATCCTCTCGCGCGTAGCATCCTTAACTTTGGTGGCCACACTCGACTGAGAAGGATGGACACCCTTGCAACCATCAGAGCGTTGGAAAGGTCGTTTCGTCTAGCATTGGTTGGACCTAAGTAAATAAAATTTTTCAATATTAATTAATTTTTTTTCTATATTAATTAATGAATTTTTAGTCTTAAGATTTGCATACTTATTGTTAGTTCTTTTAGAAGATACAATAAATAATTGAATTATAAAAAAAAAAAAAAAAAAAAAAAATATTTTCTGTCAGTTGTTATTGTTTTTATTATAAAATGAATGTAATACTTTCGGCTAGCAATCCGATATATCAGCACCACAAAAAGAAGCTTAAAAACTAGAATGGGAGAACACAAAATGGACATAGAAAGAAAAAAAGAAACAACAGCACTGGCACAACCCATTGTACAAAGTGGACACTCAGCTGATATTAATAACGTTAAAATTTTGGACATAGAAAATAATACGGAAAAGAGATTTACAATTGAGAGCTTACGGATACAACAAAACATAAACAAAACGATGAACTTAAAAGAAGACACGGATAACATTAACACTAATTACAGAGTTGTGTTAAATTAACGTTGAGTTTTTAATTTTGTATTTTCTGTTTTGAAATCCTTATCAAAATAATTTTGTTAAAAATTCAGATGTAACAACATTAATTAAGGTAATTCTCACACATATGTATATGTATTTAGATTATAAAAATTGTTTTTATATTTATATAAATAGACGCTCCCTTGAAAATGTAGACAAAAAATCTACGAAACGTCGGGAAAAAGAAAAAGCAACATGTTTTTTATTTAAAAATAGGTCAAACAGCAAAAACGTTTCAAGCAACATTTACCAAAAAATTTACCATATAAAAATACATTTTTTTTTTCTTTTTTTTTTGAATTTAAAAATTGAGAGAGTAAAACTACCTTGTATTTTTTATATCATTATAAAACCCATTCGAGGTACTCATATACAGAAAGAGAAATAAAATCGTCGACTTTTGTCATTAACTTATTAATTTTTCCGTATTCGAATATGGAAGTGAATAGAATTTTTTGATGACATTATCATTTACATTATCCATATAATATGTACACCAATCAAAAAACCGCATTATGTTTTTCTGTTGCCTATATACCTACATACATACATTATCGGCACTTCATAGGTGCCGTCCTAATCATCAGTAGAAAAATATTTTCAAACATTCTGGTTTTGTTTACTAAAGTTTCAAATTTCGGCTGTTTGTTACTAAATTATAAGGTAACTTGGTTGCATCAGTATAAAAGTTAGTTATATTAAAATCAGTAGAATGTTGTGGAAATAACTGCGACTATAACAAATTGCATGTGTCCAATTAGGTGTTTTTAAGGTCAAAAAATGATCTAGAATTTCCCCGGATCCTGGAAATGCTATTTTTATGGACAGAAAAACATGTTCCGTGGGCAATAACGATATTCGCTAAATCATTTAATAAATGGTTTGAATACCGGACCTCTCATGCAACTTTTTTTCAACAAACAGCAAACTATGATATCTAAAGATACTCTTTTAGTATACATATATTGTATATACATAAACATTACTTTTATTTTTACTATAATTTTTTTCTGTATATAAACAACATATACTTCTATTTACACCTTTTTTTGCCAAATCTCAACGTCACGCATATGTAGTATACATATGCTCAGTTTTTAATAAAGTAATCTAACTCTATTTTTGTAATATACTAAACGCCTTTAAGTTTTTTATAGTTTAATTTTCGCCATTAACCCTGAGAACCTCACATCTTAACAATTTTACACTTGCAATGCTAAAAAGTGCGTGAAAAACCGAACTGAGTTCTACTTGACTTTTGAGCATATTTTTTTATTATTATTATTTCGTTTGCTCCTTATCGAATGCAAATTTGTCTACAGGAAAACTTTTTGCTGCCAAAATTTATGAATGATGTTTGTAACATTGAGTGCCAGAAGATTTGTTCTCAACTTTGTCACTGAACAGAAAAATTAAAACAACAAAACGAAACATAAAAAAGTTTTCAAACATGTTTTTATAACTGCGTCAGCTTTTTTGCAAACGTGCAAATCGTTGAGGGGCAAATTTGGAGAACCACCAGAAGAAGACAAAAATATATATTCGCTGGGAAAAATAAATGTATTACGTATAATACTTTTAACATTACTATACGAGAAAAGTAAGTAGAACTTATCGCAATACATACTTAATATTTAAATATGCGATTATTTGTCGAGTAATAAAAAAAAATGTGAAAAGTTTGATTTATGTAAAACATTTTCATAAAATGTAAACTTTTTTAAGAGTGTAGGGACAAGCAAATGAGACATATTTTTGCTTTAAAAAATATAAGATATTTTGAGATGGGCAAGTGTAAAGCGTTTAAAGAAAATTTATTGTTTGAGGCAATTTTTTCAATCTAAATCAAATCTGGTTCTTTCAGAATTAGCTTGCAAATATATGGAAACCAAAACCACATAATTTGAGACACTGAACTACATGTGAAGTCTATCTAATATTTTATATTATAAACTTATTATGCATTATTTTTAAAACCTAAAGCATTAAACACATACTTAGATCACAGCAGACTTCACGACTTCACATCAGCAGTCGTGTAGTCCACTACGCAATTATTTTGAACACGGTAGCAACATAAGTTCATTAACATACGAGTATACTTTAATGTGGTCAACTTAAAGATTTTACTTTAAAGAACAAGTTTTGTTTATGCCAACCTTTCATGAAAAATGATCTTCTCTCTCAGAAAATAACGTTTAAAAAGATAAAAAGAACGGCATAAAAAAGTTTCTGTTGACTGCGCCTAGTTCAGGGTAGGCAGGTCTTCAATGCTGAATATATAATGGGATACTTTTGATCTAGTGTTAAAGAATTAAAATTTCAAAATGTGGGCCAAAAATAATTTACCTAACAAACAAAAATTTACACCCGTCTCTTTTAAAAGGCTGTTAAATTTGATTTTGAATAAAACACAAATTATTTAGGAATTATTGCCATTTCTCTTTATTATGATAATATTGTCAATATTCGATGACGCTGCGGCATAGATGAGGTTCCATGCCGTTAATGTGCCGAATTCTCTCATCGTTTAGCTCTTGAATTGTTCGGGATATTTGACGTACACCTTTTCTTTCTAATAACCCAAAGAAAGAATTCCAACGGTATTAAATCACATGATCTTGGCAGCCAATTAACATCGCCACCAAGTGAGATAACACGGTCATTGAATTTGTCGCGTGAAAGTGCCATTGTTTCGTTGGCTGCGTGGCAAGTGGCACCATTCTGTTGAAATCACATATCATCCACATCCATTCGCTATCATCTTATGATATTGAACACCATTCACAGTAACTGCCTAATCGGCAGTTCATCGGATCGATGATGCCTCTAGCCCATAAACCGTACCAACCACTTTGTGGGTGAATTGGCTTTTCGACAATCATTCTTGGATTATCATTCGCCTAAGTGTGGCAATTCTGCTTTTTGAAGAATCCACTGAGGTGAAAATGTGCCTCATCACCATTCACTGTTGTCATGTCTTGGCTCCATTCTGACCATTGACGTCACGAAGCTTTAGTTCTTGACTCAATTGAACCTTGTAAGCGTGTAAATGCAAGTCCTTATGCATAATGTTCATCAAGAACGAGCGTGATAGGTACGCAACGACAACTTCAGGTGGACGGCTCTTCAGCTAAATAATCGGGAATAGCAGCAATATTTTCTGCGGAACGAGCTGTACGAGCATGCGTTGGTGTTTTCACATGTACTACAAACCCTGTTTACCCAAATTTTTTGACAATATTTCCGATTGTACGCATAAAGTGATGCTCTTCTTTTTTTTCAAATACTCAACAAATTATTTAAATTATTGGGACATAAAATTTAATGTTTGAGAATATCTTTCAAAAATTTCCAAAGTCTACTGATGATTAGAGTACCTCCTATGAAATGTCGACATATTGACATCTGTGAAACATAAAAAATAAACTATTTAATTTTTTGAATGATATCAATCGTTTATAAGTTATATTAGATATATATGTATAACAAATTTAATCTGATTTTTATTGTTACCCGAGTGGTAAAAAATATGGCCAGCACAGCAGATTTATTAAAAAAAGTCAAATTCTTGGGATCATTGTATTTAAGTGCATGAAAATTCTAATAAATATAATTTTTTCAATATATTATTACTACAAATTTTTTAAAGATAAGTTACATAAACATTTTTTTATGAATTTTCAAATCCAAAAAAAAAAAAAAAAAAAATATGTGAATAAAATAAAATAATATAAAATAAAATAAAATAAAATAAAATAAAATAAAATAAAATAAAATAAATAAAACCAATGTTTTGCAAAATGCTATAATTTCATGCAGAATATCTCATGTTTACCTTTCTATTGACATATAATGTATTTGCATTTTTGATTTAATATACTGAACAAAACAACCACAAACATGCATTATTTTCCAGAGTATTGTTACCCGCATACTCAGTACATGATGTTCCTACAAATTTATAAGTGAATGTGCTTATTCGTCTTAGGAGATGAATATACGAGGTCTGATCAAAAATTACCCTTATTTTCAATTTTTTTTTCAAAAAGTATTTATTTATTCATCAATAACTACCTTTTCCCTTTCAAAGTAACTCTCCTCAGATATAATACACTTATGCCTGTGTTTTTTTCAATTCTCGAAACGCTTCTTAAGCGCGCTTTTTGGTATCACCAACAGCTCCTGTTTCGATTTTTCTTATATCTCCTCAATAGTAGCAAAATGCTTCCTTTTCATCGATGTCTACAGTTTTGTGAAGAGGAAAAAGACAACGGGAGCCAAGTCCGGTAAATACGGTGGTTGAGGCATGATAACGGTTTTGGTTTTGACCAAAAACTCATGCATAAGCATCGATGTGTGAGCTGGTGCGTTCTCATAGTTCAAAATCCATAATTGGAAATTGCACCGGAATAGGTAGCAAGCATATTCTGGTTTTTTTTTTCTCTTTTTTCACCGTATTCCGTGTTTTCTTTATGTGTTCATTCGTAATATATTTTGAATGTACTTCATAACTTTGTGATGTGGAAAGTGTTGGACTTAATTTTTCTAATCTGAGCAGTGTCGAAAGTATATACACTGGGCACTGATCACTTTTAACTAATTTAATTCCAACATTTTAAATGCTGCAATCAGAGTTTGTTTTAGTCTTCCGTGTTGTTATTGTCAACGAACACTACTCCCTCTTTCCTTATCATTATAACCTAAGTTCCTAGTTCCAGTACAATGCACTGCATATGTAGGGGTTATCCCCTGAGTACTGGTCCAAGATAAAAAAAAAATTGTTTTTTGCACAATTCTGTGCGTTTCTGACGAATTGCGGCGCACAGCATTATGCACCACGAAATTGCAGTCGAAGAAAACGGTGAGCAAAACCTTCACATTTGACCGAACTTGACGTGCTTTTTTCGGTCTTGACTCTTCTGGACGCTTCCATTGGGATGGTTGGGCTTTGGTTTCAATGCCATAGCCATACACCCAAGATTCGTCACCAGTGCTGATCTTTTTGCGGAAATCTGGATCGCCGTTGACGATGTTCAACAGCTCCTGAGCGACGTTGTTTTTGTTCAAAATTTAGTAAAAAATCGAAGAGCACATCAAAACGCGACTAAGGCTTTTATCTGTCAAAAACAAACCGGCAATCCGAAATAGCTGATATTTCCAACATATATAACATATATGCCTACCAACGAGAGCTGTGTCGTTCATGAACGAACGGCTTAAATTGAACGGATCATCTCGTTGAACGTAGTGAGCCGGTCATTAAACTGACCACTTTTCGTTCAATAGTGAGCCGTTCAATTTGGGTAGCTTTCGTCAAAATATCTTTCGTTCTTTTTGTGTCATGTTCATGTTTGTTTTTGTTGTGTAGTTTAATTAAAGTTGGGGTTGTTTTTTCTTTATATTATTTTAAATTATCTAAAATAAAACAAATATCGATAATGAAAATAATCAAAATTTATCGCACCAAAATGGTTTTTATTTAAAATTATTTCTTCTTTTTAAAACAATAGTTGTTTTTATCACTTTATCATTTTTTATTTTGCTATCTTGTTTTGTTCATTTTCCAGTGCTGTGTTGATATTGACCGGAAAATTTTAATGTTGGCAGCGTGCCATTGGTTCCAAGTGACCGATTGAACGAAATGAGTGAACGGATCAGTATTTTGAAACTGAACGAAAGTGACCGGTCACTAAAATGAACGACCCGGCACAGCACTACTACCAACCCAAAAAAAAAAAATTCTAAAATTATTTTTAATAACAAATTTTAAAATAACGGTCAGTTTTTTTATCAGATCTTGTGCAAGAGTTTAAGCTAACATGTCTTTGCAAAATAATCTGAATTGTCAAAAGCTAACAGCTATTTGATTTCGGATGATTCAGAATCTTCTATTTCATAACCAGTAGTGGGTGACCATTTTGTTCGTATGGGGCATATTATTGGTCTAACCTTTTAACATCTCTGTTTCTTGCTTCTTGGGCTTCTTCTGTCAACTCACCTAATCCCACCTTGAGGCAATACACTATGCGAAATTTTTGTCTTTGTTTTCCAGGGATATACTCGTATGTTGTTAAATAAGTGTCTGGTTTCAGAAGCAAACTTTCAGAACTTATCTATATTTATTTGCTTTTTGCTGTTGATCACTGCCAGTATTATTTTGAAGCGCTTCAGTATACTCGTATTCACATATATCAACTCCAGTTATTGCAAATGTGATATCTGGATTTTTGGAAAAGCGTCTTGCTGTGTTCCAATCGTTTGAACTCCCATAACCATGAACTGGCTTGTCTATAATTAAACCCAGTTGTTCTTTAAATTCTGCCTGAGCCCTTTTTTCCATATTTCCGTAACTTTTGTAAGTCTAAATTGTTTTTTGCTGCACTATTTTCTGCTTTCAATGTTGTCCAGAACTTTATATCGTATGAAAGGTGTTAACAGAACTCCAGAAATCTTATCCTGACATGAAGTAGTGACATTCCAAATTTTAAAGCATCTTCATTTATTTTCAGAATTGTTACGAAACTGATTTTCCGCAGATACTGCATTTCCAAGTGAATGTTGCCTTCTGTTATATCATTTGCAACTTTCCCATCAATCATTGTTAATTTTTCTTGGAATGCCATATTTATAATCTTTTGCAATGTATACTAGAGATAATCCTTTGATTTTCGTATTCTTCCCAAATATTAAACACAATAAAGTAACAATAATTATTACCAGTGACCACTAGCGCAAACAGCAAATAATAATTTGTACAAGTATATTTATTTATACCTACATTTTTTTTTACAAAACTATAGTGAATTATATCAACGACGTTTTAAATATAATAATATAGAGTTGTCAGCAAGAACTATATAATTCAACAATAGGATGTTGCGCTCATATTATTGTCGTTTCAACCATATATTTGTTTCTACGTGGTGTTTCGATGAGCTCTGGTTACAAAAAGACGGCGCTGCAAGCCGTAAATAAAGAATTGGAATAACTTTGATGCTGTGAGATGCTGGTGAATCTCTTACCAAAGTTATTAAAACTTCTCTTGCGATGGATCAATTCCTTCAGTGCCATAGAGTTTTTTTACACCGGAAATAAAAGTTCTTTTCGCTTTTTTTTATACAAAATGTGACTTTATTGAGTTTAACAAATTCAAGTTAATAGATGCTCAGCTTTACATTAGCTGTAGCACTACCGCAGTTGATGAATGTGTGAAGATTTTGAATTTAGAGTTAGGTCGTGTTTATGAGTGGGCTACTGCTAATGCTTTGGAAATAAATCCTAATAAATCCAAGTGTTTGATAATTGCCAAGAAATCTATAAATCTTAGTTATAATTCTACTATTACTTTAAATAATCGGCCCATTAATATTGTTAGCTCAGCGAAAAATTTGGGTGTATTTTTTAACAGTAATCTAACTTGGTCAAACCACGTAAATTTCGCATACGCCCGAACTTTCCCATTGTTAAGAAATCTCTGGCAAACGCAGTACTGTACTCCGATTAAAATTAGAATAATTCTTCCAAATACTATTTAGTGCCGGTTTTATTCTATGGCTGTGGATTGTATGCCAGTTGCGATAGTAAAAAGAAACTTAATATGGCCTTTAATAATATTATTCGTTACATATATGGTCTTAGAAGATTTGATCATATTTCACACTATGTTAACTTGCTCTGTGGTATGAGTTTCGATAATTATCGAAAGGTTCGAATTTTAAAGTTTATTCATAAAATTATATATACTCGTCAACCTGGACATTTATTTGAACGCTTAAGCTTCTCAATGCTTAGCAGAGGCAATAGACTTCTTGCTTTTCGTCATCGAACATTTCTTTATTAATGCTATTAGTCTCCGGAACGGAATCCCATATATTTTTCATTGCTAACGCACATAAATTCAAGGAGAACACTCGTATTATTTGTCATTTCTCAAGTTGAATGATGTATGGTGTTCGTTCTTATTATTTAGTAATATATTGTTTTTTTATGTCAATTTTAATTAATTCGCACTAATTTTACAAAATTTATTAAAACTATATAATTAAGTTGCATTTTATGTATTCCTTAAATATGTACATATACTCAGCCCCTTACTGCAATATAAGAATTTAAGTCTTGTGTAAGAGACATCGAAAATAAATAAAAATAAATTAATAGAGAACAAATGAATATATTGCTGTTTCAAGCTAGCAAAAATAACATTGTATTAAAAACTGAATTTCAAACCAGTTCGGTTTAGCTATCGCTATTCGTTAAGCTACATATTTTGACACGGTTTTTGTAGTTTGGCTATTCTCTTGTGACATTTAAAATCAGTGAATACAAATTCTGTTAATTTCAAACAATTTCATTAATTTCAATTAATTGTAAAAATTCATGTACATTTGTAATGTTTCTTTGTAACAATTAATATAGATTCTTGGTATATACAATTTTTCTCTCAATATATAAGAATTTTTATATGTTACTAAGGTTCAAACCGAGTTTGAACAGAACT
The DNA here is from genome assembly GCA_914767995.1 of Thecocarcelia acutangulata. Lineage (NCBI taxonomy): Eukaryota > Metazoa > Arthropoda > Insecta > Diptera > Tachinidae > Thecocarcelia > Thecocarcelia acutangulata. Next base: position 125,856,358 of record OU612094.1, on the reverse strand, counting down.
CGTTGAAATTTTATTCTAATGAGCGCTTAATTTCACGTTAAATTGTCGTAGATCGTGAGATATCACAGCTTTGGAATAATTTTTCTGGGGATATATATAGTCCTAGGTCTTCATGAATAAGCCAATCAACGATTTACGTTTCGGAAAGCAAAACTTCTCATGTTATTTGCTAGATACCAGTGAATGGACCACCTCAGATGTAGTTGCGGCTAACATTTACATGACAACATTTTCAAACAGTAAATGCTATAAATTATTTTAAGTTCAGTTTAAAATTTTTGCATTTTAGTTTAAAAACGTCACGAAGAATTCCCCGATATATAACATTCATGCGCCAAGTTAATTAGAACGTAAAATTTATCCTCTGTCCAAAATTAATCAAATCTGTAGTTAAACTGCAGCATGCAACCGCCAATTCAGCCACATAATTGTCGTTTCAACAAACCAGAAACTCGGTTTACCGTTACGACTAAAAATGTGCCCTTGTGCTTGAAAACTGATATCACTCACACTCACGTATAAAAAGTTTCTCTGTATGCGTAAACACACACTTACTGAAACATAAAGGATTCCTTGTGCTTTTTTTAATTCACACTTTCCCCTTTACTTTTCACATTATTTTTTATGCATTGACAATTAACATATTTTCCTTTACTTCTTTAATGTTTAACAGCAAGCATCAACTTTACTTTGTCACCTAAAAGCTGTTGATATGTATGAATAAATGAATATTACGTACATTTCTTGGCAACCAAAATCGTTTCTTGACTCTTATTGTTGCATTTTAGAATTAATTTGATATTTTCTTTTTACTGCCAATTTTAACTTTTTATATTCCTTTATTTTAATTAAGTCTTTTGCATTTTCTTCGTAATGAAATAAGTTTAAGGGAGAAAAATATACAAAAAAGAGAAGTATTATGAAAACAAACATTTTTTAGTCTTTTTTTTTAGAAATATTTTGAATATACTTTTTTTAGACACTTTCTTCCTTTAAGTTTTAGCACTTAACGTCGCATAATTACCTAGAGACTAAATCTACAAAAAAACTTCCACTTTAAATATGATACATGAGTTTAATAAATTTCTCTAACATTATTCATAAATATTATTTCAACTTATTGTACAATAAACTGTCAATAGTAAGAAAAAAGTTTGAAAAAAGCGCATAATGTACATTAACATTGCTACCATAGGCCTTACGCAGCATATTTTGTTTATGAAAAAGGTGGAGTGATCTGTTTAATATAAGTTTCTTTAATATGAGTCTTCTGAAAGAAAGAGACCCTAAACTCTTATCATAAATTGGTGTCGACAGGTGTTGGATTGACTCCATACCGCTTAGGGAACATATCGTCAAGGGATGACTTCTACTACTAGAACTAGAAAACAGGAAGTAGCTTTAATGGACGTTTGAGTTGAAACTTTCAATATTATATGTCATAGTTCTGAATGTTATATGTCATAGTTCTGAGGGCACCTGCCTTTACGGCCTAATCTATAATGGACCAGCTCCATGGGGTGAATTCTTCACGATTCACCAGCGTCCCGTATGGCTTGCTAGACTCAGGCTGGTCACAAATTTTGCTATAGGTTTGTAGACATATAAACTTACCCGTTCCTTAAGAGATCGGACCTTCAATCCCACCTGTATGCAATTTCCCCATAGTCAATGGAAAACAAGTCTTAATGAGTCGGGTGGTCGAAGCCCATTGAGAACATCAGCCCTTAACAAACTCGCCCGTCTAATCATCACTACCGGTTCCTTATTGTATATCTGTTGCAGAAAACAGCACCTCGGAGGGTTGCTAGCTTCCAAAACCCGGCATACACCATTAATCTTGATCTCGTTTGATTGGACCCCATCTTTAACAACTCGTATAGTGCGGTCTCTGAGAAAGCTCGATATAAACCGAGAAAAGTCGTCATCGACACCAAAAGCAGTAAGTTTTGCCACACTCTGTCAAACGCTTTGGAGATATCCAGAGCTACCACTTGACTTTTACCAAAAATGATTGGCACCATTTCTCAGAGAGATATGCCAAAAGATCTCCAGTGGAGTGACTCTTATGAAATCCATATATTAGTTTCTTTATAATATAAAAATCAATTAAAAATACATATAACTAAATAAAAACAAAACAAGTTTTTAATCGTCTAACAAAGACTCCAGGATTGAATGATAAGCATGTCAGGAAATTTGTAAAAAAGAAACAAAACACCAGATGCTTCTGTTACTGTTTGTCGTCAGATAATCAAGAGAACATTCTTTTGGGTATTGTATGTATATAGCACAATCATCTAACAACACCGTATGTTAATTGTGTATGTTAGTGTATACTTGCTGGTTGATAACAAGACTCAAATGTACAGATTGCATTTCATAATTATGTAAGTAACAGCTATTAAACGCAGAATATGCAGTCTTCAAACATCTGATGCTCAATTTGTGTGATTTTTATCTGCAAAACTGGTCATTTAAGTAGATGTGCACTTTTGCACCGGCATAATATGAAATAAACGATTAAGTTCATATTGGTTCCAAGAAAACATACTAGGAAAATTTTAAGCAACGAACTAACATTGTGGCGTAAGAAAATACAGTTTCTTTGACATTTGAGTTTTCCAGGTCGCTGACTAACCCATAGATGATAGTGATGTTCATAGTGTTGCGTATATTGTGCGAAGTAATATAAGTCTAAAGCACTGCTTAACAACTTCTGCACAGGTGGCTTCGCTAAGGCAAATAATGTTTTTTTTTTTTTTTTTGATAATTTGAAATCGTCAGTACTTAATGTCAAAAACTGGGCTGCCAACTTCTAAAAGCACTTAAGTTATGAAAACATGCAACAGGCTTTTCATGAAAATGTCACGTAAACGAACTAAAACAACTTTTTTGTGCTCAAAAGCAGTTCTGGTAATGAAGTGAGGTTATATAAATATGGAAAATGAAAATTTCCGATATCGGTCCATATATACCGCAGATATAGCCTGGAACGGGGTTTTCATGAAAATGTCGCGTAAGCGAACCTAAGCAACTTTTTTGTGCTCAAAAGCAGTTCTGGTAATGAAATAAAGTTATATAAATATGGAAAATAAAAATTTCCGATATCGGTTTGTATATACCCGAGATATAGCCTAAAACGGGGTTTTCATGAAAATGCCGCGTAATCGAACTTAAACAACTTTTTTGTGCTCAAAAGCAGTTCTGGCAATGAAATAAGGTTATATAAATATGGAAAATTTTCGATATCAGTCCATATATACCCGAGAAATAGCCTGAACCGAATATAATAAATAACATTTTTTTCTGCTGAAAAGCAATTCTCGTTATAAAAGAAGGTTACTAAAATACAGAAAATAAAAAATTCTGATATCGGTTCATATATAACCGAGCATATTTATGTCACATTTTTAATATACTATACATATATGTGACTATCGTGAAGGGTATTTTAGATTCGGCGCAGCCGAATATACTACACTCTTACTTGTTTTTCCTTTTATTTTTCAATATTTCGTCTCCCTTGGAAGACTTCTTTTGGAAAACAAACTTTCTTTCAAATCAAAATTTTGAATCAAATAAATAAACCCATTTCAAATATATATACCGCAAGATATTCCTACGTCAGTCATTGTTCTATGATTTAGAGCTGCAGCTACATATTCTAGAAAAAATGTCAATAGTAAGATTATATTGATTTACTATTGACGATAGCACCGCACTGTGGGAAATGTGCATAGTAAAATTGTATTGATTCCTTATAGATGCTATCACCACCTGCAAAAAATATCAGTGGTAAAATTGTAGTGATTCCCTATAATTATAAAATACTTAACTAGTTTTGCACTGTTTACTTACCTTTTTATACCAGTTTTTAATATTTATTTTTTTATTAGAATCAGCTATTTATCTAGCGGCCACAAATAAATTTTAAAAACAAGTTAAATTATTTACAAAAAATGTTCTGTATCTATCAAAAACAAAAGACAAGAAAAAAATTTATTGACAGTGCCACCAAAAGGACATGAATGCACTTAACCCCACGCTTCTATCACGGTTCTAACTTATGACTGCACAAAGTTAAAAATAAACTAACCGACCTGATGCTTTTTTATATGTCTTTATTACTTGCTACAATCGTCATGATCTTTCTAGTGATTCATAATTCTAGACTCAAATGTAGAAATGTAATTTTTACGCATATAAGTACACATTCACACATATGCTTGAGAACATTAAGGAAGTGACAACAACAAACAATAAGAAACGAAATACCAAGAATGCAAGAATGACAACAACATCATTTGTAGTTGATTTACTTGGAATTTGCGTATGTCTATTTGTTTGTTTGTGTATCATCTTTTTAAGTTAATCTTATTTGTGTGAATGGGTTATACAAGCAGATCAACAGCTGCACACTGGGTTAGATGTAATAAAAATTCTTAACAATATCTTTCAAAACACAAGTATTTAACTTTACACAAGCTCATACTTTTTTTCTCAAGTCTATTGATGAGTAAGGTAGCACCTGTAAAATGTCAATATGTAGACAGCCAAATGCCTTTTTGACAATCCTACACGATGGTACGGTTCATTCACAGCAAAATTTTGTAAAATTTTGTCCAACTTTACAAAACCGCTTCAAAATGGCGTTCTAATGCCACACTACGATAAAAGAATGATTGTAATAATTTATGTACATAGTAAAATGATTAAAAACTATTATTACCATAATAATTTAACATTACTTTAATTTATTCCTGATCGCATAGAAAGCATCATTTTACAAAAGTTTTCAAAAAAATTTTTCAGATCGCAGGATTTTTCAAAAATAAATTGTAACACACAGTCGCAGGATTGTGATGGCCTTAAAAAGCTTAAAAAAATGTATTTGTATATTTTGATTAGCATCCATATTAGTAGCTAATAAAGCGAACAAACTCAGTTGTTTGAATAATTTTTTTAGTCTTAAAATAAAAAGTTTTTGTTTGTACTCCACTGAATTAATAAATATACTTATTGTTTTCTGTACTTATTAATTTCATTAATTTAGTAATATCTTATTCGTAAGAATTCTTTTTTTATGATTCAAGTTTAATTAAATCTCAACATTTTCTTTTCAATAAGTAGAAAAATAAAATGCTTATTTGAAGGGAGGGTTTCATGCTTTATGTGCTTTAAGTGCTTAAACCAGTTTTTTTTTTGAACTGAAAATTATTCTCACTAGTCATTAGCACAATTAAGGGTAATCAGTAAGAAAACCTAAATTTGCTTTAAAAGTTTGTACGAGTATTATTGTTCTCTTAACCCTATTTTGTTGATATAGCATATTTTTTTTTTACGAATTTGAAGTATTGAAAAACAAATTCATATTATATTTAGTTACAAATGTTGGAATTTGAATATAACATAAATTAAATTTCTTAAATAAATTTCCTAATTTGTTATATCATATTTACAAATCCATCCTAAATCCTAAAAATATTAAGGGTATATACCAGGGCTGATCAAAATATAACCGTTATTTAAAATTTTTCAAAAAGAAAAAAATATATAAATAGCTTGTTTTCTATGTTTCCCAGCTATCTATATATCGACATTTCATAGGAGCTACCCTAATCATCAGTAGACTTTGGAAATTTTTTAAAAGATATTCTCAAACATTCAACTTTACATCCCAACAATCTAAATAAATTGTTGAGAATTTAAAAAGAAAAATGCTCTAATAATATTTTGCAAAACACAAAAACACAAGCTATTTATAATTTATTATTGGTATCAATGTTCGAAGCTAAAATAGCGAATAAAAACTTTATTGTTTGAATTTTTCAAAAAGTATTTATTTATTCATCATACTATCACACACTTACACCAGCGTTTTCTCAAATTCTCGAAACACATCTGAAATGCACCTTTTGAAAACAGTGAGCAAAACCTTTACATTTGACCGAACTTGATGTGCTTTTTCGGTATTGGCTCCTCTGGACGCTTCCATTGAGATGATTGGGCTTTGGTTTCAATGTTAAAGCTAAACACTCATGATTTGTCAGCAGTTATGACCTTTATGAGGAAGGCTGGATCATTGCATACGATGTTCAACAGCAGCTGAGCGATGTCGATGCGACGTAGTTTTTGCTCAAAATTTAGCAATATTGAAACAACCTTCGTTGCCGCACATTTCATGCCTAAAACATCCGTAAAAATTGCTTCGAATGATATGCCAGCATCATCAGCAACCTCTCTGATAGTGATTCAAAATCATTTTCTTTACAGCTTCAAGGTTGTTGATGTCCTCGGGCGACCAGGACGAGCATCGTAATTGACAAATTCTCGGCCTTCCTTGAACCGGTTATACCATAATTGAATTTGTGTTCTGCTCATAGTAGACTCGCTAAACGCCACATTCAACATTACAAAACTTAATACAGTATTTTAAACCATTTTTTTGAATATTAAAAAATCGAAGTGTGCACTAACCTTTTTATCTATCAAAAAACCTGACTATCCGAAATGGCTGATATTGCCAACATATTTAACAGACATGTATATCAACATAACAGAAAAAAAACCAAAATCGAAGATGCGTAACTCGTGAAGTTTAAAAAAACCGGTAATGTTGTATCAGAATCGTTGACATTGGCTGGAGATTGTATAGAATTCTCGGAGCCAATCAAGCGAACAAAATAATGGAGGATTTAAATCGCTTCATATTTTGTTTGCTCGTACAAAAAAAAATGAAATAAAATCCAAAGAAAATTTGTCTTTTGAAAAATGTGATTTTATTGTTATCTTAGTAATCGAGTTCAGGAGTATAAGTGAAGTAAATTTTATTCTGAGAAGACCAGAATCAACATAGTAAGCATTGGTAGTCAAGCTGTCATTGAAAAATTCATTCTGAAACATAACGAGTGATTTTTTTGCTATTATCTTTTTGGCAACACTAGTTTTGACAGCTCACGCACGTTTTGTATCTTGTGTCACTGTCAAACATCTTCAGTTTGGTCTATAATTTAATCATGAATCGTCTTACAAACGAACAACGCTTGCAAATTATTGAATTTTATTACCAAAATGCGTGCTCTGTTAAGAAAGTTCTTCGCGCGCTTCTTCCATTTTATGGTCAGTTTAATCGACCTACTGAGGCTTCTATGCGGGCTATTGTAAAAAAATTTCGCACCAAATTTACATTGTTGGACATTAAACCACCAACACGCTTACGTAGAGTGCGAACTGAAGAAAATATCGCAGCCGCATCGGCCAGTGTTGGTGATGACCGTGAATTATCGATTCGGCGCCGTTCGCAGCAATTGGGCCTCTGTTACTCCACTACGTGGAAAATTTTGCGAAAGGATTTGGGTGTGAAGCCTTATAAGATACAGCTGGTGCAAGAATTGAAGCCAAACGACCTACCACAACGCCAAATTTTTGGTGAATGGGCTCTTGAAAAGTTAGATGAAGATCCACTTTTTTATCGAAGAATTGTGTTCAGCGACGAGGCTCATTTCTGGTTGAATGGATACGTGAACAAGCAAAACTGCCGTATTTGGAGTGAAGAGCAGCCAGAAGCATTGCAAGAGCTACCAATGCATCCACAAAAAACAACCGTTTGGTGCGGATTATGGGCTGGCGGCATCATTGGGCCGTATTTCTTCAAAGATGATGCGAATCACAACGTTACTGTGAATGGTGAGCGCTACCGTGCAATGATAACAAACTTTTTTTTGCCCAAAATGAGAGAGCTTGACTTGCATGACATGTGGTTTCAACAAGACGGTGCCACATGCCACACAGCACGCGAAACAATGCACCAATTGAGAGGCGAGTTCGGTGAACAGTTTATTTCACGCTTGGGACCAGTCAATTGGCCGCCCAGATCGTGCGATTTAACGCCTCTAGACTATTTTTTGTGGGGCTATGTTAAGGCTAATGTCTATAGCGACAAGCCCGCTTCGATTGACGCACTGGAAGCCAACATTGCAAACATTATTCGTGAGATACCGGCCGAAATGTTGGAAAGAGTATGCCAAAATTGGACTAAGCGGATGGACCATTTGAGGCGCAGCCGCGGACAACATTTGCATGAAATAATCTTCAAACATTAAATTATATCGACCCAACTATCGATCCAAATAAATATTTCATGCATTTTTCTGAATTTTATGTATTTTTTTTTTTTTAAATTTCCGATAGTTCTTATAAAATCACCTATTATAATTCAGCCTTTACTTGTAATCAGAAGAAAAAATTAAAAATAAAGCCCGTCACTGATATTAATGCCAAAGTGCATCTAACGCTTTTGGCATTAACAACAATTCTTATAAATATTTATATATATTTTTTTAATTTATTTTCTTTTTGTATTTTTTGAGAAAAGCAAATAAATTTAATAAACAAGTGAATCCTGCTACTGCGTGAACCTCAGATTGCATTAAATATTTTATTTACTACTGCAAAACTGTTTTCATGAGAGCATAATATCCTGCAGGCTTCAAGCTTTTGCAACAACATTTATGTGCGCTCACAATAGTTTTGGATTTACGAGTAAATACAAAAAACCATCAGTAAAGAAACTGCAGAAGTATTATGAGCATTCAGGGGTAAACATCTTTATTTAAGCTATCAGTTATATAAAAATTTAAGACTTAAGAATTTAAATTTGGTCGAATTTGAAAAAAGGTTACAGAAGCATACTCGTATATAAATTGAATTTCTTTGTATCAAAATTAAGATGAGATTCGAATCTGTCGCCATTTACGCAGTAAACTGTTGCCAACCCTAAAAAATCGCTTCAAAAGCTGACAGTTGAGCAATATTTCAAAAATAATAAATTGAAAGTAGATGCGATTTTATATTACGTTGAATACCATTAATATATTTCTAACCCGCTTTTGTTATTTTAAACTTGTTTTGATGTTTTTATAGTGCAACAGCATCTGTGGCATGAATGAAAAATAAAATATGTCAATATTTACCTCACAGGTTTATTCTTACACACGTGCTATCAAAAACTTCACTGCAATTCCAACAGCCGTAGGGCTTCATAATATAAACTGCATGAATCAAATTTTAATTTTTAAGAATATATCATATTAGTTTTTTTTTTTTTAATATTGCAAATTTAATTAATCGAAGCCTAGAAATATTACCTGCAGTACATAACCATAAATTAATATAAAGCAGACGTGTCCATGACTGTATGCGATAAAAATTCAATAGAATGTTTAATAAAGACGAATGTTTAATAAATGACATGAAGGGCATCATGGCAATGAAATGGCTGACATTTATGCCAAGAAAGGAGCAGAGGGGACTTTTATTGGACCCACTCCAACTTTTGGCTTCAATAAGGGTCTCCTGAATGAGGAGATAAATAAATGGACGGTGTCCATCGTTGAATAACATTGGAACGAGACAGCTGGTCTTGAACACCCCAAGAAATTTCTAAGCTTTGATAAAAAGAGAGCCGAACGTGCTCTAAAACTGGACAGGAAAAGTCTCAGAACATTGACAGGTGCACTTACAGGTCATTATAACTGCTACAAGCACCTGCATAGGATGGGAATTTCCAACACAGACATTTGCAGATTCTGCGGTGATGAAGAGGAGTCAATGGAGCACTTAATCATCCAATGTGGAGCACTGGGACACAGAAGATATAGGCTACTACAAGCTTATATGTTAAGCGAATGTGACTTAATATCACTCCCTATGATGTAGCTTGTCCGTTTTCTTGACATACTCAACCCATAATGGGGCAAGGGACGCACAATAGATCTCCATTGGTCGCAGTGCAAATGGCCGATGAGGGCCATATCCCATCCAATAATAATAATAATAATAATTAATAAAGACGAAACTTCAATCTCAAGACTAGAATTGCCCAGATTTGACAATAAGCAAGATTTTGGAACCAAAAAATAAATAATACAATTTCGTAATTTTATTTTTTTATGTTGTATTAAAACCAACGTTTTATATATATGTTTAATTAAAAGTCTTTGAAGTTTTGAATAATAATAAATAAAATAATAATATTTAAAGAAATGCTTTTTTTAGAATATTATTCGAGAGCTTTTATTTCTTATTATACATCAGTGACCCACCCTAATACATACCTTAATAAATGAAGCAGAATGAAGCTGAACTTTAGGAAAGAAAAACTGCTATCCTTGTATTTTAATATTTTATTAACAAACAAAAATTTAGTTGCGGCTTTGAAGCATAAGAACGAATAATTAGTCTGAAGTTTTCTTTTATAGTATCAAATATATTTGAAGCAGAATCTGCTGCAAATTAATCGACCAGGTGTGAAGATAGTTAAAGCCCTACCATAATTTGTATTATAAGACAAAATGCAGTAGAAGAAAACAATGCAAAATAAGAGTTCACTATTAGACATTTTAAGCATTTTTTTACCGTTAGCATGTATCGTTTCATATAAAATATATAATATTTCTGTTATTCTTACAAAAAGTCCTTTAATTCTGTAGAATTACAGCCGCGTTGCTTTCGCCATGTTAGCCACGGCAGGCAACCCAACCAACCATTCTCATGAATAAACGCTTTATCAGTAGGACAATCTCCAACATGAGGCTTAGCACCCTTTTCAATGCAGTAATAGAATTTTGATGGATCTAGATGAGGTTGAGGCTGATGCAAATAATTTCCTTCACAGGGTGGAGGTTCTGAATGGTAGATACAATTGTCGCTGACTAAATCAAATGGTATACAGCCTGAGACCGTGGCATTGCTTACAAAGAATGTATCCGGAGGACAGGAATCTTCATATGACTGATTATTTCCGATGCAAAAAAAGTACTTTTTGCCATCTGGTGATCCCCACAGTTCCGTTTCCGATTTACAGCCTTGTTTTATTTTCGGATCTACGGCTGTTTTTATTACAGCCGCTTTGGCCAAGATCATAAATGTTCCAACGCAAAGAGTTACTAAAAATTGTAAGCAAATTTTGTATAACCAAAATCAAAACTTGTAGAAAAACACACCTTTAATTATATTTCTAGCCATTTCGTATTGAGATAAGCGCTTTCATATATAAACTAATTTTGTTTTAGTGCTTGCTAGTCGCTTTTATTATTATTTTTATATTTCGACGAAAATATATCATTGATTTCCGTTTCTGCTTATCTCTTTACATATTTCAATTACGTGAACTTAGATATTCAATTGAGCGAACATGTTTCTAATCGGTAGATTAATTTAAAATATCATTAATGAAAATGAAAAACAATACCTTAGTTTCATAATCTTAAAAAGTATTAAACACATTAAAGGCCGCAGACAACCGACTTCAATATGACATATATAAAATACATGGTCTGGTAAAAAAAAATTACGTTATTTTTAAATTTTGTGAGTTAAGTGTGTTCGATTTTCGAATTTTTTGTTCTGTTATGTTGGTACATATATATGTTGGCAATATCAGCCAACATATATACCAGTTATTAGTTTGTTTTTGACAGATAAAAAGATTAGTCGTGTTTTGGTGTGCTCTTCAATTTTTTACTAAATTTTGAGCAAAAACAACGTCGCATGGACATCGCTCAGCAGCTGTTGAATATCGTCAACGACTATTCAGATTTCCCCAAAAAGCTGACAACTGGTGACGAATCATGGGTTTATGTCTATGACATTGAAACCAAAGCCCAATCATCCTAATGAAACCGTCCAGAAGAGCCAAGACCGAAAAAAGCTCGTAAAATTCGGTAAATTGTGAAGGTTTTGCTCACTTCGACTGCAATGGCATGGTGCATCATGAATTCCTGCCAAAAGGTCGTACGGTCAATAAGAAATACTACCTTGAAGTTATTCGCCGTTCGCGCGAAGCAGTTCGTGAGAAACGCACTGACTTGTGGAATAAACAAACATGTATTTTGCACCATGATAACGCATCAGCTCACACATGGATGCTTCTGCGTGAGTGTTTGGCCAAAAACAAAACCATTATCATGCCTCACCCACCTTATTCACCGGACTTGGCCCACGCTGACTTTTTCCTCTTCCCAAAACTGAAGACACCGATGAAAGGAAAGCGTTTTGCTACGATTGAGGAGATAAAAGAAAAATCAAAACAGGAGCTGTTGGTGATACCAAAAAGCGCGTTTCAGAAGAAAAAACGCTGGCATAAGCGCATTATATCTGAGGGGGATTACTTTGAAGGGGACAAGACAGATATTGATGAATAACTTAGTACTTTTTGAAAAATTTAAAATAACTTATTTATTAGATATATTGTGTTTTTTTTTTTTTTTTTTTGAAATTTTATAATAAGAGAACATACGAAAATGTAAGAATAATATTGTTGTGTTGAGTTTCTTTGATATTGCCTTTTGTGTACTTAATGGGCTAGGAAAGGAAAACTTTACTGTTATTGTACTTTGAAATATCAATATTTACATCATGTGTAAGTTGAGAGACTTCCCGTTTGATAATTTTAAAGAAACATAGGCAGTCTTCAATACACCTTACACTCCTCAACAAAGATGTCAATGTGTGATATTTGTTAAAAAGTTGATAATACTTTTTAAAAAACCTTTATTTTAGTGGTTTGGTTTTTACAATCATTTCAATAAAACTGGCAAAAAAAAATTAATTGCGTTTAATGAATACGTTCTTTGAATCAACTTTGTAGTAAAATTAGGTTGCAGTAGCTCCAATTTGATCATTATGTTAGCTCTATCTTTTGACGAGTGAAGATAAATAAGTTTGTGGAATAAACGAGTACGTATTATGCCCAAATAATTAATTGAATCACATATTTTCTTATCATATCAGTCATTCTGCTTGGAATGCAAAGGTTATGTCTTGCCACCTTTATTATTATATTTTTAATGTTTTTACTGATTTTTTTGTTTTAATCTGTTTTGTTGTTATTAAATATATTGACTACTTAGAGATAAAATTTTAAAGCATTTAAAACACAAAACAAGGCGCACATTGGAACAATAACAATAAAAAGTGAAAAATTCAAATAATTTTTGTAGGAAAAAAAGTGTAAACAAACGCATTTGAAATCAATGTAATGAGCAAAAGAAAGCTTCCAAGTCTACTGATGATTAGGGTACCTCGTAGGGTGCCGACGTATAGACAGCTAGGAAACAAAAAAAATACTATTTATAATTTTTTGATTTGTATCAATTTTGGAAGCTAGTATAGTGAATAATAAACTCAGTTGTTTGATTTTTTGTGCTCTGCATTTGATACTTTCAAAAAACAAATCGTAGCACCCAACGGTTCTTCATTTGTTCGAATGGTGTAAAAAAAGTAGAGAAGTGAGCGAGGAGCATTTTTCTTTCTAAATTCTCAATAATTTATTTAGATTACTGGAATATAAAGTTGAAAGTTTGGCAATATCCTTGAGAAGTTTCCAAGTCTACTGACGTTTAGGGTAGTTCTACGAAATGTCGACATATAGACAGCTTGAAAACAAAAACCACCACAAAAAAAAAATCAACCTCTGTGTTCTCATTAAAAATTCTTAGTTTAATATCCATATCAAAATTTCCACAGATATGTATGTGAAAACCGAGCAAAAACAAATTTTAGAAAAGAGACTAACGAACACAGATTTTTGTTTCCAAAATCTTCCAGATACTGACTCTTTGAAGCCGTTTTCGAAAACGTTTAATATGCCATAACGTTGCATGATAGTAAAACCCGTAAAAAAGTTTTTTTTTTTTTTTTTTTTTTTGAGCGTTTTTTATTTATTGAATCTTCAAAATGAACTAACAATAAGTATTCAAATCTTAATACTAAATTTAAAATTAAAAAAAATGTGATTCTAAAGTCCGGCCAATGCTAGACAAAAAGTTTTATTATGCGGGAGCTATTTCGGTAAAATCACCTATTGAGCAATCTGATGGTGGCAGCGGTATCCCTTCTTTTAAGCCGAGTGTGGCCGCCAAAATTAAGTATATTGCGAGCAAGAGGGTTTGGATGAAGCTCCAGTTTACTGATATACCTTGTCGCGTACTTAGAAAATTCCTCTTTTACCAGCGGAACACTCAGATCGTTATGAATTCGTGAATTTTTTACGTACCATGGAGCTGCAGTAATCGTTCGTAGAATTTTGTTTTGTCGCCTTTGGATTTTTTCAATGTTTGACGCTGAGGCGGTGCCCCATAACTGAATTCCGTAGCACCATATAGGCTTTAGTATTGAGTTGTATAACAAAAGTTTGCAATCTAATTTCAGTGTCGAATTTCTGCCCATAAGCCAATTTAGCTGCGCTGCTTTTAGTTTTAACTGAGTGACCTTTGCTTCAATGTGAGACTTCCATGTTAGCCTACGGTCCAGGTGAATACCAAGGTACTTGACTTCGTTGTGCTGCGGAATAGGTGAGTTGTTAATTTGGATAGGCGGACATGTTTGCCTACACAGTGTGAATGTAACATGAGTACATTTCTGTTCATTAACTTTGATTTTCCAAAGTTTTAGCCATTTCTCTAATATTGAAATGTATTCCTGTAAATTTCGTGATGCTAAATGGTGGTTTTCATGAACACTCAAAAACGCTGTGTCATCTGCAAAGGTAGAAGTGTGGATTCCAGATGTCGTTGGCATGTCAGAGGCGTAAATCAAATATAAAGTAGGCCCCAGTATGCTGCCTTGGGGAACTCCTGCCTTGATTGGCTGAGTTGGGCTAATAAAGTCGCCTTCTCTGATAACAAACTTCCGCCCATATAAGTAGCTTTCCAGAAGCTTGTGTGTATTTGCAGGCAAATTTAGCTTTATTTTGTGCATCAAGCCGTCGTGCCACACTTTATCAAATGCTTGAGAAATATCAATGAAAAGAGCTGAGCAGTACTTCTTCGCCTCAAAGGTTTGTCTTATGACATTGACTAGTCTGTGCGTTTGTTCTATGGTGCTATGTTTAGCCCGAAAGCCAAATTGATGATCAGGGATGCATCCCACATTGTTCAATATTGGACTCAACTTCGCCATTAACAATTTTTCGAATAGTTTTGAAATTGTTGGTAAAAGACTTATTGGTCTATATGATTCTACCTTAGTTAGATCCTTCCCTGGCTTGGGTATCATAGTAATCATTGAGACCTTCCACTCTGCAGGGTAATACTCAAGGCGTAAAATGGCGTTAAAAATAAAAAGTAGAAAAAGTGGTGACGAAATCTTTTTTCAATTGCTAAAATGATTAAACTGAGTTTAGCGGACACAATCTAGATAAATTTTTCATCCTTAAAACCCCCCAATATAAATAAATAAATAACTACAAAAACGAAATATCTATATATATATATATATATATATATATATATATATATATATATATATATATATATATATATATATATATATATATATATATATATATATATATATATATATATATATATATATATATATATATATATATATATATATATATATATATATATATATATATATATATATATATATATATATATATATATATATATATATATATAAGGTTTCTCTCATTTTTATATACTATCGTTCCTTTATTGCAACATAGTCATATCTCAAAAAATGTGCTTTTCGAGTTATCAATGTAGAATTGTTAACAGTGCTACATTTTATATTGTGGCAAAATTTTATTTAAATTACATTTATACTGTTTCCTTTAGGAGATATTTTCTAAAAAAAAATTTCTAAGCCTTGTATGGAAATTAAAAATTTGAAATGAGTTTTTCTCGAAACAAGCTTTTTTTTCGTTATGACTATGTTGCAATAAAGGAGCGATATGTCATTGCCTGGCCTTTTAATGCAATTATGCAAACAATTTTTTAAAATTAAATTTGCAAAATCCTACTCTAAAGTCTACATTTGCATTTAAGAGTCTTTAAAATATTAGATAACTTTTCATATAATTTCAAATAAATAAAAAATATAGGTAGAATGGTAACAATTAAAAACCAAATTGTTTGCTTGTTTTTAAATTTATCAACCAGTCAAAAAAGTTTTTTATTAATTAAAAATAAATGTTTTACTATCTTATCACATAAAACAACCACAACACTTTTACCCAATGAATTTGCAGCAATTTGAACATACATTTATTTCTCTTCATATTAACTTTTTTAGAAATAAATTTACAGAAATTTTTATTTCATACATTTTAACATGCCAGGGTGGGTGGATTTGGAAGAACCAAAATTTTTCGATATTAAGCCATCAAAAAAAGTTCCACTGCGATATGTCAAAAATAAAAAAAAAAATCCCTTCTGGGCGCCCAAGTGTGAACCTGAGTTATAAAATAAATTTAGCAGAATGCCGAACTGTAATTTTCAATATTAACTTTGAAAAAATAATTTAAAAAAAAAAAAATTATCAGCCGATTTTTTTATTATTTGCCTGTTAAAATAATGCTTAAAAATAAAGTTGAGTCAAAAAATTTACATTTAGGTACTTCGAAAATTATTTTGTTGATATGTCGTAGTACAGCTTGTTTTCCTACTGCCGAAAGCTATCAAAAAATCGTTCACACAATATCGATTGCTAAATCGACCTCCCCTAATATATACACACATGTACGACTACTTATTTTTTTTTCTCTTGTCATTTTTAAAAGAAATTTGTTACAACTTCAACTTTTGTTTAAAATTTTTATATTATAGAATTTTGTTCTTTTAAATTAAATTTATTTCGTTAGAAACAAGTATAAATACAAACGGAAACACAAACTTATAAATATACTCTACATTTTTGTGAAGGGTATAAAATATGTATATTCATATAAAAGCATATAAAAATCAGAATTTTTTAATTAGGTTTTATTAATTTCAATTGAACCCGACTGAAAATTAGTAAAACCTATAACAAATACTTGTAAAATATAATTACAAAATGAAAAACATTTGTTTAAGAAAACAATCATATATATAAAAAGGTCAAGGTCACAACTGGTGACGAATCATGGGTGTATGGCTATGACATTGAAACCAAAGCCCAGTCATCCTAATTGAAGCGTCCTGAAGAGCTAATAGCGAAAAAGCACGCCAATTGCGAGGGATTTGCTCGTGTTTTCTTCGACTGCAATGGCGTGATGCTTCTTGCCACAAAGTCGTATGACCAATAAAGATTCGTCAGAAACGCGCAAAATTGTGAACAACACAATCATGGATTTTGCACCATGAAAACGCACCAGCTCACTCATCGATGCTTGTACGTGAATTGTTGGCCAAAATCAAAGCCGATATTATGCTTCAACCATCGTATTTGCCGGACTGTTACCGGAATGTTACCCGCTGACTCTTTTCTCTCCTCAGAGTTGAAGAACCGGTTGAAAGGAAAAGGTTTTGCTACGATTGAGGAGGTAAAAGAAAAATCGGAACACGAGCTGTTGCCGATACTAAAAAGCGCGTTTCAGAGGAGTTTCTAGGATTGGAAAAAACGCTGGCATAAGTGTATTATATCTGAGGGGTATTACTTTGAAGGGGACAATATAGTGTAAATAATGAATAAATAAATACTTTTTGAAAAAATTTAAAATAACGGTTTTTTATCAGACCTCGTAAGTATGAGGCAGCCAATTTGGCGATATATCCCTATGTGCTGCGTCACAATCTTTAATCACATATTTTAACTGGGTTCTGATTGATTACTACACGCGCAAAATTGTTTTACTGCCTTTTGCAAATGAATTTTTAAGAGCAATTATTATTTTTTCTGTATTATTATTAAAAATTTGTAAGTACTCAATAAAAGAACTGCCACTTTACTCTCTTTTTTGTATTCTCATTTAGTGCAACTTGGGTAAACGGACAGCATTCAGTAAAATGCAGTAAAACAAAGTAAAAATTTGTACAAATTTGTGGGTAAACGAACAGATGACATATTATTTCCTCAAAAAAAGTATTAACAACTATTTCGCAATGTATTTGCAAATAAATGGTTTTGCGGTCCACACGTGAACATTTAATGTTCACTCAATCAGCCTTGTCAACTTTGAAATTTCGAAACGCACCAAAATGTTGAAAAAGCGCGTTATTTCAACAAAAACTCACCAAGTTTAGAATTTTTCTTTTAATTATTAAAAACCCATTTTGTATTATAAAAAGTATAATATTTTAATATTAAAAACATGATAATAATCAGGGTTTTGTAGCACGGGCATGACATCGCCATAACGTTCGTTCAATAGCTAGAACTAGCGTTTGTAGAACTTAGCCTCTAGTGCGATTCTAGGACTTTTAATTGGTATCATTACAGTAATTATAGTGATATTTGAACAACTTTGTTATTCAGCAACATTATTTTCCTTCTCGACCGAAATTAGCTGTAGTAAGTTTTATTGCCTATTCTTCACTACAATTATATTGCAGGAGCATGCAATCGTTACTGCAAAGGATGAAATATATCGAAAAATTATTACTATCGGATCATTAAAAGTTTCAGAATCGGACTACAAACCATCAACCTCGTGTAATATCAATTCTGCCAAACACAGTGTAAATGTTATTTTTGTTTTCGTTAGTGAACAGTGAAAATCAGTTGGCTAGAGTGAGTGCTTTTTAAGAATTTATTGAACGCATAGTTTTCGGGCTATGGACCTTTAAAGTTTTGATATAAGTTTACATGAAATTGCGATTTTTCATTACATTTCTCAAGGTATTTAGACAAAACTAATATTAATCGAAAGCTTTTGAATTGATGCAAGAATCATTTAATTTCTTAACTTAGAATACAGTTTTTATAAAAATTCTGTTTAAAAGTGTACATAAGCCAAATTTAATAATTAATAATTAGGGAATTTATTAATTACTAAAGCAGTAACAAATTCACGCGCCTTCATAAATACGAACTTCACTATTCAGTGCTTGCTTTTATTGTAATATTTGCGAAACTTGGTTTGATCGCTTAATAGCAAAACACTCTCTAAGAGCAGCAATTTTAATGCTCCTTTTATCCGAAAATATATATACAACAGCAGGATTTACTTTCTTTGTGCATGTGATTTAGTACGTTTTCCACATGATTGCTCCATATTCTTATTGAGCTCTAAAACATTTTGAACATTTAGTGAATTTTTTTCTTACATTGGACGTGTGCGAAACGGTAGCAAAGTACTATGGTGAAAAATAATTTGTCTATGGTAAAGAAATTTCACGTTTTTGCTGTGTGAAAAAATATTATATTATATGATTGGAATTGAAGGTTTCGTACTCCCTTAATGAAGCAAGACTACCTTCAAACTATCCTTGCCTCCATTAAGAAAAAGGCGCCATTTCTCTGGGTCACTTTAATTTAAATTTTTTAAATTTACACCGAATATAGTGCGTGAGCAGTGAAAATGAAAATATTGTCGTTCCACAAAATCTTTAATAAAAACTTTATTTTTAATAAAATGAATAAAATGCTGATAATTAAATAATCTATTCGGTAAATAAAACATTCCATATCTTTACTACAACATAGAAAAAAAAACTAAATACAAATGAAAAACATTGAAGTAAACGTAAAAAATAGGCAAATTTTGAACTTTGAGGTTTCATAAATCAGCCATTTCTTGTCAGATAGAAATTCGCATTATATTGACGTTCAATTACCTCCCCAACGATATGCCATTTATCTCGTTCGGATTTTTTGGTTGGGCTTTACAAGAGTTTGAGTGGTACCTTACACCGAAAAACACAAAAGTGCCGTTATCTAAAAAACTGTACTTCGAAAAAAAAATTATAGCGTTTTTCGTGTTCAGTAGTGCAATTCACTAACCTGTATTAATGCTAATAAAATTCGTTTAGAGAAATTAACACTAGCGTTGGTGTTTTCGCGATTCTATAACAGTTTTTAATACTATTCGCCTTCGTTTTAAATCAGCTGTTTTTATAGCCTAGCTGATTAGCTTTAACTAAACACCAATTATTTTTGTGGTGTTTATTTTAACTACAATGTAGATAAAATATCCACTAGAATAACTCGTATTTGGCATACGAGTTGTCGGAAGATCAGCATCCAACAGTCGGTCGGCGTGTTCTCCGTGAAGAGAATTAATCTTATTTATTAAAAAATATTTAATAAAATGTATAATTAGTTTTACTTAAATATGGAATTATTTGCAAATTCGTTTGTTTTTTTTTTTGTTTCTGCTGCCATATTTTTTAACATATAACGAGAGGTGTTAGGAATGAGTTAGTGAATCACATAAGCGTTAGTGCAAACTACAATAGCTCGCGTTAAGTTATGGTCTTTTAAAATCGTTAAAAGTTAGTGAATTGCACTACAGGAGGTCCGAATTAACTGATCTAGGCATGTGGCGTTCTTGGTATTTTTCCAAATTTAAAATTTGTAAAGCAGTGTAATTATTTCCAAGTTTATTGCGCCTGGAGCCCTCTAGTTATGAATGCCACAATCTAGGACGCATCTTAAAACGCCAAACCAAACTAAGTACAAGCTACTCACAAGTTGTAAAAATTACCGTCAGTTAATCTAGAAAGTAGTGTCGACTTAAATTTCTATACCTCTATATACAATACCCTTTATTAATTCGTGTTTTAAATTTTTCTCAAGACCAAAAATAGCAATTAAAACAAAAACAGTTTTGTAATCTAGACATTTTTTGTATTTGTTTGTTTTTTTTTTGACTAAACAATAATCATTTCTTTACAGTTCTCGTTTTAATAGTTTTCTCGACAGTTTTAATTTTGTGATATCATAAATTTTTTTATATATTTTTCTTTTATCAAACATGTAACTTCAATTGCATACTACTTTTTGAGCAGTTTTATTAATTTATAAAATAAATAAAAACTACCAATACACACATTCTGCCGACATTCAAAAAGCCATAAATAAATTTTTAAAGGCATATTTGTATACTCATGTATAAAATTGCATGACAGCAACATCCACCAGAAAGTCGTAAACCAAGCACGTTGTTATGAATGATGACGAATAGATATTCATTTGTAAATTTTTAAAAATTTTCTACGTACTCAGATAATAAATATTTTAACTTTTATAAAAAGTGCACAGTTGTTCCATGAATTAAACTTTAACAAATAAAACGAATAATAAAGGAAATTTAAATGTGAATTGTGGAAATGATTTTGTGAGAAAAACTATTTAAAATAATGTTACAAAAGTAATCTCTTCTTACATACCTACATAAGTACTGATATACATTTTGTTACCCGTGTATGTTTTTCAGCATTTAATTATAATCATGAAATTCTTGCTAAATAACTTTATAATAAAACCCAGAAACAACAACTACTTGCTGCCCATAATAATTTTTTATAAATCCAACGCTACAAAGCCAGCAGCTATAACAACAGCAGCCATTACGATTTTTATGCAAGCCATAGTTTCTGTTAACACAGCAGAAACAATCAGCCATCTACTCGTACGTTCGGATACGGAAATAACAAAAGCATCAGAAACATGGGCAAAAACATTAAACGGCATGAGCAAAAATCTTTTAATAGCACAACAATCACCAAAAATACTAGCGAAAAAACCATGGCAGCCACCATATTCATCAACTGAAATAGCATTAAAACCATCCTCAATACTAAACCACTTACACGTGTCGCAGGCAACAGCAAACACGACAACAACAAAAACGAAACTACCAAGAGCCAGCTCTGCAGAAATATCCGCATCATCTTTAGCAAAAGGTGACTGCAAATCCCTTACTGCTGCATGGGGCGACATTGATCCAAATATATTCTTCATTTGTAGTAAACAAACAAAACAACCCCTTCAATTGCGTTGTCCCGAAGGTGAAGGTTTTTTTCTCGGACTTGGCTTCTCAGGCTGCATACCATTTGAGCAATGGCCTGCTTGCGTTTCAGGTCGACATCATGAGCAGGTGCCTTTATGCGATAGCAAACACATGCAACAGCCATGGGAATACAACAAAAATCCAAATAAATTTTATATTTGCCTTAAGGAGACCATCAAACCAACAATATTGAATTGCGAAACAGGCAAAGGCTTCGTACATGTCGCATTTAAGGCAAGTGTCGGAGATGGTGGCAGCAACACTCGTGATGGCGTTGGTGTTGGTGCAAGTACTGCCAGTGAAATTGTTGGCTGTGCTAATTGGGAAAAATGGCGTAACTATATGCATTGCAATGACTACTATTAAAAATAAAGGAAAAAAAAACAAAGTTGAAAACATTTAAAAGCATTTAATATTCTGTTTTTGATTGCATTGAAAAGTGTTAAAGACGTTAGGCGTGAGTCACAGAAGTATCGTGTAGCGAGATATCTTCTAGTTAGGAATATTAAATTTTGTAGTCAGGAGAAGCGTATTCTTCTCACTGCAAAGCTCCCCCTTACTTAAGAAATCTCTCGTCTGTTTTTTAACTTGGATCAGTTCTCAGTCAAGGGATGACACCTACATATGCAGTGCATTGTAACAGAACTAGGAAAATAGGTTATGAGGAGAGGGAAAGAGGGAGTAGTGTTTGTGACCATTAGACTTGAACTTTTCGACGTCATAACAGACAGGAAACACGTCTGTAGGCAACTAATTCCATAGGCGAAGCGTACGGCTGGAAAAACAACCCTCTATGTAATGCGTTGTACGATTCCACGGGCTATCGACCACAAATGGATGAGCTCTGTGCGATGAACGCGTGTTACGTAGAAATGTGCCAGTTTCGGAAACAAGATCCCTAATCTCGTCAGAGCAAAATTCATTGAAGTAACGATAGAACACAGTAACAAACCTTTCACTGCGTCGATGCTCCAATGAGTCAATAGAGTTGGAAACCTTTTTGTCACCGATATGCTTCTTCGCCCTCTCCCGCACAAAGAAGACTTTGGAGCACCGGCCCAAACATGAGAGTTATATTCCATTTTCGGTCGGGGGGTCTAAATAGTAAGAAGGTCGGAAAGTGGCGCTTTTCTTCTCTAACTAAGAAATGTCTAAAATGTAAATAAGATATGAAATAAGGTAAACTTTGTTTACAATTTAGCATCAAATTGACAAAGTTTAATATACGATTTTTACCAAAACAAGAGTTAAAACTAATAATTATTATTTTTGTTGATCGCAGAAATTATTTTTATAATTAAAAATTAAAAGATGAAATTTGAAGATGAGCTTCAAGAATAAATAACATCTTGTAATATTATAAATATTTTTGTTAAACTTTATAATTATGAGTACATCTTTTTGGTTACATCGTATTTTAGTTTAAAATTTTCTCTTAAATTAAAAAGGATTTTTTGTCTTACAGAACCAGTTGCTGTGTTTCAGCTGGGGGACAACAAGCTATTTCGTAGCTGATATACTACTCATCAACACCTTAACTAAAAATATTTATTCTAAATTTTTATGTACGCCAAAAATCACAATTAATATTTTGAATTACCCCTGACGATGGAAAACTATACATATATTAATAACTAAAAACTCACTGTTTGTTCAGAGACCGTAACAATAGAATGGTTCGAAAAAAAATTATGTCAGTCACCCCATAGGATTAAAAATAATGTAAAAACACATCTAAAATTTGTTTTATACCCTTCACAAAAATTTAAAGGGTATATACGTATAAGTTTGTGATTCCATTTGTAATTTCTACAATTTTCATTTCCGACTCTATAAAGTATATACGAGTATATTCTGAATCAGAATTAATAGAAAAGTCGATTAAACGATCTCCGCCCTTGAAATACCGTTTCTGAGAAAACCATTAGACATGGACTTTTCTTTCACCATTCTATTACCCCACCGATCCATATGTTTACTACAGAAATTTAATAAAATCACTTCTCATGTAGCTGAGATACATATATCCAAAATGCCAACAAAAGCCTTTTTTGCAATTTTGTATGAAATTTTTTGAAATAATATTGTTTGTTCTGTTTCAAACTTGACACACTTATTTGGCATGGCGATTAAAAGGCAAACAAATTTTTTCTGATATCGGTCCATATACCCGAGATATAGCCTCAACCGGTTTTAATGAAAATGTCTTTAAAGCGAACCTAAACAAATTTTTTTTTGCTTAAAACCGTTCTGGTAATAAAATAAGGTTATTTAAATATGGAAAATGAAAATTTCCGATATCGAGATACAGCCTAAACCGATTTTTTAATGAAAGTGTCTTGTAAGCGAACTTAAGCAGCTTCTTTTGTTCAAAAGTAGTTCTGGTAATAAAGGCTACTAAACTACAAAAAATGAAAATTTCCGATATCGGTCGTACATACCCGAGATATAGCCTAAGCCGTTTTTCCCATTAATTTTTTTTTTGTTTTCATAAAAGTATTTCTGATTATGAATGGAGGTCCATATATATGTACGAGATATATATAGCGTATACCGATATTCTCATGAAAAAAAAATGTTTTCTGCTTTTAAACAGTCTGGTAATAAAAGATGTCTGCAAACAAGACATCGATCATAAGATGTTTATAATTTTTTATTTGTTTTTTTTTTTTTATGTAGAGTCCTATTATAAAACTACGCCTGCTTTTTAAATATATTATTTACTCTAAATTGTATTTTTTGCGATTATAATGCATTTTCTGATTGTTTAACATAAACTATTTGATTAAATGTTCAATTAAAGGAGTATTTTTTAAGAATTTACAAAATACTCTGGAATGCAAAGAAACTTTTATAAAATTAAGCATAAAGGAATAACGAACAGCAAGAACATTTAAAGGACTGACGGGTTGTTATAATTTTTAACGTTAATAATGTTTCAATTTAAAGGAATAAAACATACATATTTTTATATCATTTTAGTAACTTCTTTGACAATGACAAACAGTTTCAAAACACTTCTCCGCAAAACAACTTCCTCATTTAACTCACTCGTGTATGAAATTTATGTATTTGAGTAAAAAAATTTTACAAACAATTTTATGAAATTTAATAGCATACAGATTTTTTCTGAGTAAGGCCTTCTTAAGTTATGCTCTTTGACTTTTTTATGTTACTTTTTTATGTTTTATTGTACTGAAATATATTGTATTGAAAAAAGGCGGAAAAGGCGGAAAAAAGTAGGAAAAAATACCTTTTTTTAAAAACCACCTATTTCTCAGCATAGTCTCCTTTTAGGTCAAAACACTTAAAAAGACAGTATTCCAACTTTTTTGGGAACCCCACAAAATACGCGTTAGTTTCGGTAATCACTTCTTCGCTTGAGATGAATCTTTTTCCTGTGAGACATTTCTTCAAGTTTGGAAACAGGAAAAAGTCTCCTAAATTTGGGTTATAAGGTAGATTATCAATCAACTCAAAGTGTACTTTATGTAATTTGAGCATCGTATCTAATGTTGTGTGATGCGTTGTCTTCAAGAAAGAGCATATTTTTCTTTCTAAATGTGGTCGTTTTTTTTTGCTTGCATCCCCTTGGATCCTTTTTCAAGATAATCGATGATCAATATTCAGTGCGCATCCCCAATTTCACTGTCTTCGCTTTCTTAGGAGCACTTTCACCAACTTCCACCGATTGCTTCCATTGATTTTGGTTTCAGATGTATAGCGGTGGACCCACGTCTCACCAACAGTTATTGATCGTTGCCAAAAATCATGCCACGCTTTATCATGTCCAAACACTACTATTAAGTGGTCTGTCGAACTCATTTTTGGTCAACACTGAGCAAACGCGGCACCTATCTTGCCGATAGCAAGCACACGTTTATATTATATGTTTACCATTTCAACAATCTCAGGTAATTTGACTCGGCGATCATTCTTAACGATATCGAGGATTTTATTGACATTTACTTCAGTAACCACAACTTTTGGCCTTCCTGTTGATGGTATTGTTGCAGTGCTTGTTCGGAAGCATTTAAATTTAGCAAGCCAATATTTTACCTTTTAATCTGACGGAGCAGACCTATGTTATGTTTCTTTCGCCATTTGCCCTTTCAAATAATAGTGTTTAATCACCGAACGAAATTCACTTTTTCCACTTTTCAAGAAACGCAAAAGTTGCTTAGTTCAAACGACTACAACAAATAAAGTAATCGATGAATTTGGGTGAAATTTTACCAGCAACGTTTGACAGATCGCAATTAAAAAAAAACATTTGTGTTTGTGCTGCCATCTACCTCTAGGTAGCTTCTATATTAATCTGCCCTCCTATATTTTTTTTGTGATTTTAAGAATTTATGTACCCCTTGTTGTACCCAAAGTCTTACAACTACTAAACAAATATATTTCAGTCAATAGTTAATTATTATAAATTTAACAAAAAATCCAAGTAACTTTTATTAGTATTTCAATATAATTTATATTTTCATAATAAACTATTATGTGTTTGAAATTAATTTTAATAACATTTTTTATGGAGCATTGGAACTAGAAAACATTTAAATTTTTATGAATACGCCCATATATAAACTCCTGCCACTTGAATAAGAATTCATATTTTTTAATGTTAATTAAATATATCTCGCAAAGTTCAGAAAAATATAGTATTTTGCATAACCATATTTCAAGATGTTGGCGTTAGTTTCCTGTAGAAATAAAAATATATACTTACATATATAAAATTATGCATTTATTTAAATTAATCTATTTCTGTGGCCCTTTTTCGATTGTCACTTGAACAAGGAATATTTTAAAACTAAGCAAAATTTATTTTTGAACTTTAGATATAAAACTGAGTACTGCCACCATTTTTATAAATAGCCATAAAAATGCAACTTGGATTCGACTTATACGAGATAATGACTCTAAGTAAGACAGCGAAATTAAATTCTATGCTCAAAGTGTTTTGCTCCTTCATAAACTTTTCTTGCAAGCCAATCCTGGACATATTCCATTGGGTTCAGGTCTGTTGAATATAGAGGCCAATCCAAAAATTGAACACCTTGTTTTAGTGCTCTGGCGGTATGAATCGGAGCGTTGTCGTGTTGGTATGAGTTCAAGGAAATCATTAAATTTTGTCAATGCTTCATTCAAAATGTTTTTGTTAGTCGTTGCAGTCATTTTGTGATACAAGACCAATTCTATGATACCATAGCACGAAATGACGCCCCATACCATAATTCCACCCTCTCGGCTGTGCTCAAGTCATCAAAGTAATAGTTATACTCGTCGGGACCATCAATATTAAAGCTTTTTCCATCGGAAAATACAATTTTAAACCATTTGTCGGACTATGCCATAATTTTTTTGACAACCTGTAGGCGCTGTGATTTGGGTTTTTGATTTAAGCTGAAACTCTATACCACGTATTATGTGGGCTCCACGCTTTACGCGTTTCAAACTTTCCATGCGTTCTTTTCTAAACTCTAGTTTCATGCAACGCTTTTCATGCGATAAGTTTTTTATTGTGTTTAAAGTAATTTTTAAATAAAAACATTTTTTAGCGCAAAAACAAATATTCTTGGCGATAACTTTGAAAAAATAAAATGAATTGTGATCTGCGTCTATCAAAAACAACTGATAATTTTTATTGCGCTTATGACGCGTGCAAAAGTAGTACACTTTGCGTCGTGCGCGCCTATGCGTCCTATGCTTTGTGATGTGTAACTTGCCACATACGATTGCACTGATTCTGCTTTTTTAACCAACGCTTAGAACGCTTTAACGAATATAACGCGTGGTATGGACTTTCAGCTTAAGTAGTGGGTTTTTTCAGTTTTCGGCGGACTATGCACGAGTTTGGAAAATAGTGCGCTGCTCATGGACTGGCATAGCAGAATTTTATGTAGTTCTTAGAATTTTTCGTTTAAAGTTGTTGCCAATTTCTTCCTCCTTTTCATGTTTTTTCAATTTTTTTGACCCTAAGATTTTAAAATCAGAATTTTTTCTTTTTAGAGTTATTTAAACCCCTGCCATGTCTCATTTTGAATAAATTAAAAACTATTATATTAAAAATTCTCTATCCGTTTAAATTGAAAGAAATTCAAATCATAGCATTCCTGATTAATATTAAAAGAATTCCTTATATAAGTGACTCACCACAGAAATAGATGTCTGTAAATAAATGCATAATTTTAGTGTCTATAGCAAAATATTTATATTCTTTATTTTTTTAAGAAACTAAAGCCAACTTCTTGAAATTTGGTTCTGCAAAAATATTTTTTTTCTGAACTTTAGCTTAGGAGGTGTTCTTAATTATAATTAAAAAAAAAATAACATGATTCCTTATTCAACTGCCACGCAGTATGTACGAGTATTTCATCGTAATTTTTAATTAATTTGTTTTATTGAAATGATGTGCATATTTGTTTTATGATTTCTTTTAGAATTTTTTACTTTGGACTTTTGGACATTTTTTACTTGACTATGTTCGAAGAAAATCTAAAGTTAATAAACATTAATTGCAACAGCTACCAACAACTTTACATATTTAATATAAAAATGACTATTCATATTCAGCACAATATACTCGTGTTTACATGCAGTCAATAACATCAAAGTTAAAATTCTCCATTTTCAGGTTGTGTTTAAGACGGCAACATAAACTTTGAAATTGCAATACTCGAGATGGAGCATTGGTGCATGAAAGCATGAAAAGCATACAAAGTAAAAAAGAGCTGACATACACATTATTGATAAATTCAAGGATACAACATGAATATTTCGTATGTGTTTGAGTCTTACTGGAAATTGCTTAAAGTAACCTGACTATATTTTCCCATCAATTAAATGCAGTGGAAAGAATATTCTTGAAACGCATTTCACGTGGTGAAGAATGAAATAAAATAAAAACAAGTAAGAGTGTGGTGGTATATTCGGCTGGGCCGAATCTAAAACACCCTTCACGATAGTCTCGTATATGTATAGTATATTTAAAAACTTGAACTAAATATGCTCGGTTATATATGAACCGATATCGAAATTTTCTCTTTTCTGTATTTTAATAACCTTCTTTTATAACAAGAAAAGCAAAAAAAAAAATTTTATGGAAAAATCGGTTCAGGCTATATCTCGGGTATATATGGACCGATATCAGAAATTTTCATTTTCCATATTTATATAAACTTATTTCATTACCAGAACTGCTTTTGAGCCCAAAAAAGTTGTTGAAGTTCCCTTACGCGACATGTTCATGAAAAACCCGGTCTAGGCGATATCTCGGGTATATATGGACCGATATCGGAAAATTTCATTTTCCTTATTTGATTACAAGAACTGCTTTTGAGCACAAAAAAGTTGTTTAAGTTCGCATACGCTACATTTTCATGAAAAACCCGATTTGGGCTATATCTCGGGTATATATGGCTCGATATCGGAAATTTTCATTTTCCATATTTATATAACCTTATTTCATTGTTAAAACTGCTTTTGAGCAAAAAAAAAGTTTTTTAAGTTCGCTTACGCGACATTTTCATGAAAACCCTGTTCTAAGCTATGTCTGGGATAGATATGGACCGATATCTGAAATTTTTTTTTTTTTTGCGTTTTCGTCACCATGCTTAATGAGTGTGTGAAGTTAGAAGCCAAACAAACAATTTTTTTTTAATTTTCACATAAAATTGCAAAAATTCATGGTTTCTTTCGGAATTTTGAATATATCTCAGCTATACGTTCACCGACATGTCTTTCAACATGTAATCACAACCCTGCTTAACAGGTGAATAATCTAATAAACCCTTATATATTTATTGAAAAGAAATAATAAATCCTCTTTCATTTTATTTCTTTTCCCCCAAATCATTATAATGAACTCACTCCGAGTTAGTTACATTCCCAATTCTGCTTTAGCACTCAAAAAATCATTTATTTTTGACACTGTATTTGAAGAGCGAAATATTATTCGAGCTGCCAACTTACAAAGTATGCGAGATTGTATTCGAGGTGCCTACTAATAACACTTACAATGTAAAGGCCGTATCAGATAAAACTTTTGCTTCGCTTTGACATCTAAGATAAAATGTACATACTTATATGAAACATGTCACATAAAGTACTTTCACCGCAACGTGAAACGAAAAGTTCGGCAACTCTCATCTTTCTACGCGTTGAAATTTTTTTTCTAATAGGTCCAAAGCTTTATGCCCTAAGAAAACATTTGGAGCCAATTTTAGTAGTTCGTCCAATAATATTTCTATTTTCTATTATCAGAAGAAATAATTAGATATAAAAATGAACTACCATTTTTTTAGATTAATAAACAATTCGTGAGCGTTGCCAAAGTTTTTATTGTGACATGCACTTTTCTGTTAAAGTTTTAAACGTCACGCAAAGCGACAAAGTGTTATCTGACATGGCCTTAAGTAATGAGCTTTTGTTGGATGAGCACCTCACTATGCCGCTCAGTTTGCGTGCAGGTGGTAAGCGTTCGCTTTACAAATACGGCAATATGTTTGAAAATGTATACTAGGTTCGAATATGAGATGGGGTGCTTTACTGACTTACAAGTGTACATCGGATAATCGCTTTTGTAGTCGAAACTTTGGCAGCTGGGTTAAATGAATGCGCAATGTTCACAAAAGGAGTTGATTTTAATCAGCTTTGAACTTTGTTGCTTGATTTTTGTTGAGTTGGTCAAGCAAATACATGATTTTTGGTAATCACTCCACATTAAGCAAATATTTGATCAAATCAGTGTTTTTTTCAAAGACAAAATAAAGAAGAACGCAGTACTCTTGTTATAGTATAGTCCTGAGACGCAATTTACATCCCGCGCTAGTAATGGCGGGCTAAGACACAGACTTAGTGGGTACACTTTTTATCAAATCTGTAATCCTCAATGTGCACGCAGCTTTAGAAATATACCTAACCAATAGAATCAGCGGGAATACATTGTATGATATTTATCATAATTCGCAGTGTACACACCTATGTACTTGTATGTGTCCTTATGAACCCATTTCTTTTCACAGTTTTGCTTTGTTTTCATTGTTATTTGTTCTTGTCATGTAATCAATTGTACGTTTATTTATTTATTAATTTTTTTTCTTTTTATTTAACCGTTCATTTTATTTGAGCCATTTACCCACCTGTGGTGCGTTGCTTGCGCGGCCGTCAGCGGCCATTTTATCTAGATATTTTGATCGTTATTGCCCTCCTTGTTCATACTGAGTTAGCTAATATTCGTTACTTTTTGTTGGCTCATTTTACTAAATACGTTTATTCTGTACGGTGGAAAAATTGTGTTTATATAAATATTTAACCTTACAAGCAAAAATGTCTACTCTATAAATATTAAAAAGGTAGTTTAATTTAAACACTTTTATGCACATTTCCAGGGATCACGAACGTACATTCGTACGCTTTGGAAATCTTTTCCTAGGATTTTTTTTGTAATTGGATAGCATTTTGTGTTGCTTTATATTTGGCTCAAGAGATGAATTTCACCGGATTGAAGTTTTCACTATGTTAGTTACAAGCGTCACGAATGTACGCAAAATAGAACTCAACTTTAGCCGACAGTAGTGAAATGTAAAAATCCGCTATATGGAACGGAGTATTCAAAAGTGATTGAGTCATCTATTTTTGGTTTTTGTACATTTGTACAAAAGTTGAAGTTTTTCCTTTCTTAAGCTTTTTCTTAAGAAGGATTTTTACAATACAAATTTGCTGTAATCAATGATTTTTGGTTGAAGAACACAAGAAAAATAATAATCAAACCTTTAGCTGGGGAACAACTAGCTGTTTCGTAGCCGCTACACTACTCATGAGAACCTATTTTCCGATTTGCACTCGGG
Organism: Thecocarcelia acutangulata; assembly: GCA_914767995.1. Classification (NCBI taxonomy): domain Eukaryota; kingdom Metazoa; phylum Arthropoda; class Insecta; order Diptera; family Tachinidae; genus Thecocarcelia; species Thecocarcelia acutangulata. The sequence goes on along the minus strand of OU612094.1, from coordinate 125,824,783 downwards.
TCATACGTTTTGTTAATCGCATGCATTGTTTGTACAGTGTTTACTGTCTCTGAACAGGTGGTGTATTTCTTTTTCAGTTATTTACAAACATAATACATATCGCTCCTTTATTGCCACATAGTCATAACTCAAAAAAGCTAGTTTGGAGAAAAATGCATTTCAAATTTTTAGTTTCCATACAAGTCTTAGAAATTTTTTTTAAAAAATATCTTCTAAAGGAAACAGTTTAAAAGTAATTTCAATAAATTTTTGGCACAATATAAAAGGTAGAACTGTTAACAATTCTGTATTGTTAGCTCTAAAAGCTAATTTTTTGATATATGAGTAGGTTGCAATAAAGGAGCGATATGTATTTTAATAACTCTCCGTACCCAGAGATGCAATTGTAAATATTAAATTATTGATGTTTTGTTGAACTTAAATTTTGGTTTTTGTACATTTGTATATCAAGTTTTTCCTTTCTTAAATTTTATAATATATTTTAAAAGCTTATAAATTAATTTAGGTGGCTATCCAGTATTTACATAATAAAATACTTGTATTGGGTTTTGTCTAATTGGCTTAATTAGGTCGTGAACGTTCGAGTTGTGAAAGTACGAGTTTTCTATATGCTTTTTTTTCTATTCTGTACAACTATACAATTGCAAAATAAATTTGCAAAGGAAAGGATGCACAACATGGGCGGACAACATGGTATTAACAGCAGATTTATAGCGTCGCTATGACTAACTGTACTGACCTATGCCGTCGAATAGGAAGTTGCAGCGTGTTTAAGAACGAAATGTCTCTAAAAAATTGTAATCCAATACAGTTAGTTAAGGCAAACCATTCGAGTTAGATGCAAAACTGTTGAAGAAATAACAACAAAAACAACAAACCTGACCGCATTTAAAGCAAGCTACAGACTATGCGACTAGTTGTACAACATGACGATGTTGGTTATTAAATTGTATAGTGTGTGGGGTTGTCGTACAAAGTTGTGTATCCGTTGTACGAAAGATTAAAAAGTTTTGATTTTTGGGTAGTTGTATCGACTGGTTGTAAAATTTAGGAGCATGTTGTACAACTTTATTTTAATTTACTGTTATTTTATATATGCAATTGTTGCATCTGCGGCCATCTTTACTCAACAGAATTTTTTAAGAAATGAAATTGTGAATTAATGTCACACAGTTTGTGCGCAAAACACACAACTCGGCAAGCCAACGTGTTGTAGCGACGGTCGCATAGTCTATGGCATGGGTAAGAAATAATTACGCTGTTTTTTTAGCGCATGCTGCTTTACGACTGGCTATATATATTTTTTTATATTTATAATAATTACCACGTATTTTTCCATACTTATAAATGGTAACTTATAAATGGTTATTGCACTACCACTCCTTCACTATATATGTATGTATCCGTTACATTGACATAAAAGTATGTATGTATGCATGTATGTATTTAAATAATATAATGTATATATAAATAATAGAATATACATAGTTGTACAATTTAAATTTTTTTTATAGAATAATTCTTCCAATTTCTTTTTTTGTGATCAATTGGCCCAATTAAGGGCTTGGATTAATAAATGGGTTAAATAAATAAATAAATGTTTTTAAATTTCATTAAAAAAATTCATAATACAGAACTTACAATGTGTTGTAACACTTATAGAATGCAATAGACTATTATTTAATATCAAATAATTAAATTTTATCTATATTGAGGATATTTTTTTTTTTTGAATAGGCCGTAAGAGTTTTCCTAAATTTAAAGTCCTCACCACGCGAATGTATCATTCTGATACCTGAAAGATTCGGTTCACCATTAAAATTTTCATGTAAAATTGCGGACAGCACAGGGCTTTAGAAAAATTTATTTTCTTAAAAAAATGGAACTTAAAGGTAAATGACATTTAAATACGAACTCAAAAGCTGGGCCTAAGTCTTAAATATGTGGAATACATATCAATAATGTCGACTTATTTTAATTTAATTAACTCCGTGGTGTTCTGCATCGATAATAATATTAGTCAGAAGGAGTAATGTCTTGGTTACAAGGCAGCTAAGGTAAAACTTCCGATCCACTGTTTTTGACCGGTCAGCAACATGTGGCCAAGCAAAGTCATGATTGCAGATTGTGGCCTTGTGTCTGGCCGAATATTCTGTTTATTCTGTTCATTATCCTTTGATTGCTTTCTTTAAATGAACCACTTGCCTTCGGTACAGGTCCCCTGCGATCGCCTGACCCAATCTAAAAACCACATTATAAAAAATTTTGTGGAATTAAATCATTCCACAAAATTCTGTTTAAGCTTAAGCCCTATTAATTTTTGTTGGTTTTAGTTAATTTTCTTGCAGTTTAGAATTTGGAAAAAAAGAAAAAACCCCAAAAAATCTGAAATCAAAAGCTTTTCAATGGCAGGTATTATTTCTATCAGATTTCTTAAAAGTTTTTCTCTTAGCCTAAAACAAAGAAAAAAGGAAATGAAAAGATGTCAACTTTACTGTTAGTTTTTATTACCAACAACTTCAATAATGACTCTGACCATCATTGAACTATCGTTAAGACTAACAGCTCAGTAACTTTTTGCCGTCACTTTCTTCAGTTTTTCCCTGTCATTAAAAAGAAATAATCCTAAAATTGTAATTAGCTACTTGTTTAAAAGAAAACTCGTGCTGAAAATGGAACTTGTTATATAGTAATTTTTTTGCTCATCAGTGGTACGAAAATTACTGTATGAAAAAAAAATAAATAAATGATTAAGTATTTACTTGTAGGAGTAAGAATTAAAAATTGGGGCTTAAATAAAGAAATGCTACTATTGCTATAACAGGAACTGTCTACGCCGAAGCAAATCGACCTTGGTACAAAATCTGCTATTTCAAGGTTTGAGATGCAAATGACAGACATGTATTTGATTATGAAAAACATACAAAATTTGGAATAATATCTCACCAGAGATTAAATTCGTCGAATAGTTGTCGGTGGCGGTGGGTTGAAGCCGGCTGTATGAGTAGCGGACAAATAGGTTTTTCACAAGCATTAACATTTTAATTTATTAATATATAACATGTTAAAATATTGTTTAAACAAGTAATTTTTTAGACAAATACCTCTTCAATGTTTTTGATTTGTTAGTTCATCTAAATTCATAAAAATATCAAGCTATTTATATAACAAATTTTGTTCTACACAATGCAGAATTGTTCACAATACTATATTATATACTGTTCAATAAATACATACAAAGAACTTTTGAACTGCCTTTTTTTTGGAGCTATTTTTTTAACACAAATACAGCCATGTCACATGTTCTTTTTTTACTTCTTCAAAAAACGAGAATCTGAAAAACTTTTCGAAATGAAATCATTTCTAATTTCAAGAATGAAACTAGTATTATCTTATAGAATTGATTTCATTCCGAAAAAGTTTTAAATTTTCGTTTTTTGAAGAATTAAAAAACCGATTCAATTTCCGAACGGAAGTGAATTCTGTGACATGGCCGATATTTTACTAGTTGTGACCACGACGTTGCCCGCCCTGTATTCATGTTTGTTTAACTATAAGAGTAAAAGTAAAAACCATTAAACAAAGTTTTGATCATTATAAGGAGAGATATGTATACAGACAACATTTTTATATGTATTTATGTGATAAATATACAATCAATACGCATGAGGTAGCTGTACACAACTGGTAAGCAATATTCGATACCGAGTTATTTTGAGGTAAAAATGGGTATATAGATTGCTTCGGTTGACAACCCGTGATGAATCAACCTGCATATATTAGTCCATTAGAAAAATATGTTTTTCTCAAATCGAGTAAAAGAAAGTTTAATCCTAGGACTTGTTAACATTAATTAAAAGCAACATTTTTATTGGAAACTATCCTTTAGGTCCTGGCCCTAAATTTCTTAAAAATACTTTAGGTAAAAAGTGATCGTAAGTCAAAAGTATTAAGCAAATTAAAATTTTTTATAGATATCAATTGACTTAAATTTCTTGAATTGGCCAAGAACTATTTTTCAAAATTAAATGATTTTTATTTTTGACTACATTGAGAACTATTTCATTTAAAACAATCTCAATCGGGTAAGGATAAATACCGTTGCCGAATTTAGGCAGCTGTTGTTGAAAGTATTTGTGCACATCTCTTAAGAGAGTCCCTCATATTTAATCGCAAGTTCAGTCTCTGAACATAACTGCATAAAATGGAGGATTTAAAGCAAACATTCATCATTTCTGCTTTTGACCCTTTTATAACATTCAGCAATCACAAAAGTTACTCTAGCCACAAATGCGCTAGTGTTTCTAATGTTCGTCAACAATCAGCCCCAGCTTTCACATGAGATCTGAAACTCATTTTACACTCGTCACAAACTATCTTTATAGCGTCTGCTATACCTTAACCACAGGCTATTCTTCCCGAGCTAATATACAGCCATATGTTATGATTTCACACTTAAAGGAACTTTTTAAATTAAAAGTTTTCAAGTTTTACTTTTATTTGCTATATTTATAAGGGAAAAATATCACTTACGAGTACATAGTTTAGTAAATGCAAGTGTCAGATTCGTGCAAGTTGGGTTACTTACAACGGTTTAAGTTATTAAATTCGACCATATTTATGACAAAAAATTGGCAATTTCAAAAAGGTCATCCAATTGACGAAAATTTAATATAAACAAAATATGTTGCATAAGGGCGCTCTAAAATATATGTGTGTACTTTTAGACATAAATTAAGATAGTTTTAAGTTTCAATAAAATTGGTTCAATAGTTTCGAAGATTAATTCAACCATCCTCTCGATTCTAGTTTCAAAAAATTATGTTCTATTAAACAAATATATGTATATCTACTTTTGATTTAATTTCATTAAAGTAGGTTGCCCATCTCAGGATAGGAAATAAATTTCTCCCCGAACAATATTTTTGCTACGTTTAAACAAACTAAAAGCTGCGTTTCTTTTTAGACGCATATAATTATATTTTTAATTCCATAAAAAAGAGTTATGTAGTTTAGTAGGCAGAAAAACCTAACCCTCTATTGGTCAACGTTTTGCTACAATTTAAAGCTGTTACATTTCTTTGAAAGCAAAGCAGACAATTTTCAATTTACCATCCAGCGGATTCTAGTTTTAGAAAAATTTATTATTTTAGACATACTTTATGTGTATCCATTTTTGTTTTTAATTTCATCAAAGTAGGTAGGACAGCTCCGTAGAAGAAAAAAATGTCTCGCCAAGCGCGCTTTGTTTTAGCTTGGGTAATGTATAGAGTCTATATGTTTTTAGACGCTGTTATATCTGTATTTTGAATGCGATAAAAGTGAGTTTAGATAATTTTGCAGACAGAAAATTACCCTTGACTCTACATGGTCATAATTTTGCAACAATATAAAATTGCTGTATTCCACTGTACTCTGATCCATCTATGTTTAAAATTTCATCGACATGGACTCAGCCGTTTAACTTATAAAGCGTAATAAATGGATTAACTTTCGCATTTGGCAGGGGAATGGACACGCGGAAAAACACGCGATTTGGAAGGTTTATAGCGTCCTCACGTTGATTCAGTTTTATTTTTCTTTTTGGTTGCTAAAACTATTGTTTTAACATATCTTCAAAAACAGCAAGAAAAATTAGGCGGTTTACCGTTTCTTGACACTACACTAATTACTTTAATAAATTTTTATATAGCCTATGTCCATCAGGTGGCTTTACTCTATACATTGTTGCACAAATTTTAAAATCGGACCAGGAGTGCCCGAGATTACCTTGTGCAAACATACAAACATTTCTGCTTTATATATTAGTATTAGATTAGATTAGATTAGAGACTGCGAAGCTTTCTTGCTTGTCTGCATTAACATGTGGCAGGAATCGAACCTGCGACCTCGAGTGCTCTACCAAATCAGCCATCGAGCCAACTAAAAATTTTAAAAAAGTTTTTTTTTCGCACCTTAGTGGGTTATAAGTTACAGCATTTTCTTTTTTAATAAACGAGCGATATGTTAAATTTTAATTACTTTTTGGTAAATTATTTGATTTCTAATAGCATAACAAAATTAACATGACCTTTTTTTTATTTTATTCTAACATCATTACATTTAAAAATGGTGAAATATTCAGCCCAATTATAAATAAAAATTCGGTAGGAATTTTATCACTTTTCCCTTTCCTCCAATTATGAATTATATAAACTAAGTATGAGGTATTTTTATTTTTTCTTCTCTCTATTTGTTGAAAACATTAAAGGGAGATCAGCTCTTCAATTTTTACGGACAAAATTTGTGTTTTTTTCTTTAGGTCGATTTGAAAAAAGTACTTTATGAGAGAAATAAATTCCGTGAGGAATAAATTCCTAGAGAAATAAATTCCGTGAGAATATTCACAATTGGGCTGATTATATTATTTACAAGATTTGAGTTTTTACTTAAAAATATTTCAACAAATAATTAAAATCTAGCTTGAAATAAATATATGTACTTGTTTTCATTAAAAATTATTTACATTTAAAGGAAAAAAGATAGATAAAAACTATAAATTATAAATAGCTTGTTTTCTATGTTTCCCAGCTATCTATATGTCGACATTTCATAGGAAATGGTAAAATGGTAGAAGCTAAAAATAGTGAATAAAAAACTTAATTGGATAGATAAAAACCTTATAAAGATTTTAGACAAAATTGTAGGATAATACGCAGATTGTAGTAATACCACAGATTTCTCATAAGGGCATTACTTGAAAACCTGTTGCGATTTTCAAATCTTTGTGTAATATTACTAATTACTGAACTGAGCACTTCCTGTTTGTAGTTTGTATGCAGACTGTTTTAATCTTTAAGTTTTTATTTTGAATGATCTGCAGCTTTTTAAGATAGGTTTTTGGACATCTTTTTGACCAAACTTGACACCCATAAGTCATAATTGGTCTTGTTGAGAAGTAACTTATTTTTCCAGTTAAGTTTGGATTTTCGGTTCAACAGTGGAAAAAGAGCTCTGCCACATTGTACCGCTTTATCACATGACTGCTGGATGTGTTGTATGAAAGTAAGCTTTTTATTCAAAACAACTCCCAGATATTTGATGGAGTTGTTAAGTAGTAAAGGGTGTTTTTTTAAGCTAGATAGAACTTTAAATTGTAAAAAGTAACACAAAAAATTAAATTTTGATGAAACATTTTTTTTATTTGTTTCAGTATACTCTGACAAATCATCATGAATAGACTCACGCTTGAACAACGCTACGAAATTATCCAAATTTACTTTGAAAATCAGTCGTCGATTCGCGCAACTTATAGACGACTTCGTCATTTGTATGGCGTACATAATCGTCCATCTGAACAAGCCATTCGTCGAACTGTGGATAGATTTCGTACCACATACTCTCTAGAGGATGCAATAACACCAGCACGTCGAAGGAATGTGCGTACTGAAGAGAATATCGCCGCTGTAAACGAAAGTGTGGAAGAAGATCCAAATTTATCGATTCGTCGTCGGTCGCATGAATTGGGGCTCTGTCCGTCCACTACGTGGAAAATTTTGCGCAAAGATCTCGGCCTACACCCGTATAAGATCCAGCTGGTGCAGGAATTGAAGCCACGAGACCATTGTATGCGTCGTTCTTTCGCCGATTGGGCTCTAGAGCAGTTGGCAACTGACCCGTTGTTTTATCGCAAAATTGTGTTCAGCGATGAGGCGCATTTTTGGCTTAACGGGTTTGTTAATAAGCAAAATTGCCGCATATGGAGTGAGACCAATCCACAAGAGACCCTACAGACTCCATTACATCCAGAAAAATGCACTGTTTGGTGCGGTTTTCATGCTGGTGGCATCATCGGACCTTATTTCTTCAAAAATGAGGCCGGAGCTCGCGTTACGGTCAATGGAGATCGTTACCGCACCATGATCAATGATTTTTTGTTTGAAAATATGGATGACATTGATCCGGAGGAGATGTGGTTTCAACAGGATGGCGCTACGTGCCATACGGCGAACGCAACCATCGACTTACTGAAATCAAAATTTGGCGATAAGTTGATTTCGAGAAATGGACCTGTCAATTGGCCTCCAAGGTCGTGCGATTTGACACCTCTCGATTATTTCCTGTGGGGCTACGTGAAGTCACTGGTTTATGCTGATAAACCAGCAACAATTGACGCCTTGGAGGCCAGCATTGTTCGTGTTGTTCGTGACATACGGCCAGCAGTGCTCAAAAAAGTGGCCCAAAATTGGACGTCCAGAATGCGCTTCGTCAAGAACAGCCGCGGTGCCCATATGCCCGAAATCATTTTCAAATGTTAATGTCACGTATTGATCTTTCGAATAAAAAAAAATTTTGATTACAATTTAATTTTTTGTGTTATTTTTTACAATTTCAAGTTCTATCGGGCTTAAAAAAACACCCTTTATTTCTGTTCCACCGGGCGATAAGGCGATAGTTGGAATTCTTTTGGGGGAATTATTGAAAGGAAAAATTGCGACTTGTTTTTTGCCTCATTAATTTTACAGACAGACCTTTTCCCATATTTTTACAATCGCATTTGAGACTTTTCCTGTTGTTATTATTGCAGTATCGTCTGCGTATAATGCTGTTGCCTGATTGCGTAGTATTTTAAAGTCAGATATAAAAATTGAATATAAGATAGGTGATAAAACAGATCCTTGTTGTACCCCAGCTAAAATGCTGCGTTAAGAAGCTTTGCCAATCGAAGTAGGAGTTCCTTAAGGGAGAATTCCAGGACCTACTTTATATTTGATTTATGACTCTGATATGTCAACGAGATCCGGAATCCAAATAATTCAAATTAAATTTTTGCAGATGACATAGCATTCTGCAGCGTTCTTGAAAACTACCAATTAGCTTCTATACTAGAGCAATGGCTAAAACTTTAGAAAATCAAAGCTAATGAAATAAAATGTACTCATGTTTCATTCACACTGTTAGCATATCCAAATTAACAACTCACCTATTTCGCAGCACAATGAAGTCAAGTACCTTGGTATACACCTCGACCGTAGGCTAATGTGGAAGTCTGACATTGAAGCAAAAGTCACTCAGTTGTAACTAAAAGCTGCGCAACTAAATTGGCTTATGGGCAGAAACTCGACATTGTAGTTGGATTGCAAACTTTTGCTAAACAATGCAATTCTAAAGCCTATATGGTGCTATGGAATTGAATTATGGGGCACCGCCCCAACTTCCAATATTGAAAAAATTCACAGGCGACAAAACCAAATTCTTCGCACGATTACTGCAGCTCCATGGTACGTAGAAAAGTCACGAATTCATGAGGATCTGATTGTTGGTAAAAGAGGAATTTTCTAAGTACGCGACAAGGTATGTCAGTAAACTGGAACCCTCTTGCACGCAATATAATTAGTTTTGGCGGCCACACTCGGTTGAGCAGAAGGGATAGCGTTGCCTCCATTAGAACGTTCAATAGGTGATTTTACCGATATAGCTCCCGCACAATAAAACTCTTTGTCAAGCATTGCCCAAATTTAAGTAAAAAAATCTCATTTTTACTTTTTATTTTTATATTTAGTATTAAGATTTGAATGGTTATTATTAGTTCATTTTCAAGATTCAATAAATAAGAAACGCTTAAAAAAAGAAAAAAAAATTATGGAAATCGATAATTCATTTTGATAAAATATTTTAACGATTGAAACACGTTGATTTGTCGAATGTTAATAATTAATTTGCAACGTGTCCACTTCACAGGCTACCAAATATGAGCTGGCTAGCATAACAAAGTAGTATACCTTGTCGGCGGATACCCTGTGTAAGGTTGTCAAAATTGTATCTCTGTTTTGCTTAAAAAAGCAAAAAAATCATTGTGCGCTTTTAGAATTATGTAGCTTAAAAACAAAATTTTTTGTGTTCTTCCGAAAAGTGATTTTATATTTTGCACTTCAAATTTCTTCATAGCCCTGTTCACAATCTTGTGCAAATGGACTTGCACCATTGCATTTGCAAAATAGTTGAGTATATTTTTACTTTACACTAATAAAATATATCCATAAATGTCATTTTTCAATTGCAGAAATATGCAACCTCAAATGCACAAGATTGTGAATCGAACTCATGAGTTTTTACTGCGTAATTGCAATAATGCAATTAAATAAAATGCGAGCGAAAGAGAGAATCCTAATTTCATGCTCTATTTACCGTCATTGTGATAAGTGAGTGCGGTTTAAAGCGGAAAGCAAAAACAAAAAAAACATTTCCAAAAATGTATGCCTAAACTTGCAAACTGAGTAAATTTGCTGTGATAAGCGGGGAAGTTACCCTCATAGCCGATATCAGATTGCAGTTTGTTATTGGCGGATTTTAACCTTTTGTTTAATAAGAAAAATAAATCGTAACAATCTTTTGTGTCATTTGTTAGAAATTTTTTTTAGTCTTGAGTTTACTGCATAAATAAAAAGATTAGACGTTAGAGCAGCAAATATTAAATTATTTGACATTCTGCAACAAAACAAGGGTTAGGAAAAAATAGCTTTTGTACAATGCTCTTCGCAGAAAATTGCAATTTCAAATATACACATACGAGTATTAAAATATAAAATTTTTTTCGTTTAGAAACAAAACACTTTTGCAAAATAAAACGTTGTAAAATTTAATCTTTTTGGCTTTACATCAACAATTCTTTTTTTTTACGTGTTCGCAAGGATATGCTTTTAAATTTTTTCTTGCAATAAACTCATTGATGTGGATGAAAACTTTAAGCCTGAAATCACAAAACAATAAAAATTGTTCAATATCAAAAAGCCACATTTGGCTTTTCCGTTAAAACTGGTGTAAGTAAAAATGTAATTCTCCAAAAAAAAAAAATCCAAATGAAAAGTGGCAGAAAACAAGAAAAGAAAAACGTGAAAAAATTCGCGTACTTTTCTTTCTGGGAATACATGAAACTATGGCGGTAAACCAGATTTGTTTTTACGTATACGAGCAGTTCTTACAAACGATATTTAGCAATTCCTGTACCAGCTGGTAAAAATCTACCTGCAGTCACATTGTCCCCCCGGGGAACAGGTTTTGCCTTGGCGTATTCCTAAGTTAGGCGCTCTGTTTTTCGTGGAAAAGAGGGGAAGGGGTCCTCGTTTGGTGCGGCAAACAAAACTCTAGGAAGCCACATGACTTATGTTGTGTTGGCTTCCGAAACCCTTACCAAGGGTATAAATTGGCAGAACGGGGAACAGCATGGCCCCCGGGAAGTTCTGCTTGCGGTTCGACCCGGGCTGATTATGGTTAAGGTGCCTACCTTGGCTGAAACGTTCTGGCTGTGGTTGAAGCCTAAAACGCAGGAAGAGAGTGTTAGTATCCTTGATAATTGTTTGGTGATGGCTTTTTTCGAGGGCTAACAATCTCTTGAGGATCTGTTGCCTATACAACAGGTACGTGTACTGTAAGGAACCAGTGGTGATGATTGACGGGTGAGTTGGTTTAAGGGCTGATGCTCTTAATGGGCTTCGGCCTACCAACTCATTAAGCCTTGTCCTCCATTGACTGCTGGGAAATTGCATACATGAGGGATTAGAAAGCCCGAACTCCTCAACAAGAAGTTGTTCATATGACCGCAATCATATGACAAGAATTGCTACCTGTGTGAGCCTAGCAAGCCACACGGGGGCGGTGGTGAATCGTGAAAAATTCACTCCGTGGAACTGGTCCATCATCAAATAAGGCCGCAAGGCAGGTGCTAATGTAAATCTTTTTCACAACGGCAGTCACATTGTGGCCTACTTGCCTAAGTCCGCACATGCTGCATTTCTTAGTTTGTATTTATTCGTTGTTGATACCAGACCACCGAGTGCTTTGAAATGGAAAATGTGACTCGACATCATCCATTTCCATATTAGAGAAGTGGTTTACTGAATTTGGATGTGGCACACAAGATGCTGAAAGTGCCCATTTGAAGTCTCTACATTGGAAACAATTAAAAACATATAATAAATCCTCAGAAGTCACGTTTTATATAGGATAGATATTACACAATTTTATTGTGGCTTTGTAGCTTGGTTCAATGAAATCGGTTTTATTTGCAAGAGTTATTATACTCGTATTTTCAACAAAAAAAGGGTCAAACAAAAATGAAGCAGAAAAATTATTTGCCCGATCATAAGATATCATATCAACATATTTGACATTTGTGAACTAAACAGCTGCAGAACACGAACGCATAATAATAATTCAGGTGTCAATTACTCAACAAGGAAGACAACGATTTTGAGTCAAAAATCACCATCATTTACACTGTTACGTCAATAAACAAAATCTTATCTACTGGTACACTGAATAACCGTGTGTGATGCATGAAAAACCGTTCACTCAAGTGAGGTGCGGTATTCACGCGGGAGGAGGCCTTCGGCAAAGCACGGTGACGGTTAGTGGCGAACACTACAGGGCCATGATAGGCAATTTCTTACTACCAGAGTTACACGATCAGGGCTTGGCGAACATGTAATTTCAACAGGATCTACAACTGCATACACAACAGGAGTCGTAATGTGAAGGAAGCATTTTCCATTTTGGTGTTTTGGCATGGCCAGCAAAATCGCCAAATCAAACCATCACAGGCTCTTTTGCTTAGAGCTACTTAAAGCCGTAGGTTTAACACAACAAGACCCAAACCATCGTTGGCTTTAAGAAGAATATTCGACAGAAGAATATTGCCAGACAATTTGCAGAAAATAATCGAAAATGTGCAAATATGTATTAATTGTGATGGCAGCCACTTGGCTGATATTATATTTTCTAATTAACAGAAAAATTGTGCAGAAATAAAAATTTTTTTTTATTCATTAGAACAGTTCCTCTAAAACGAAATTAGACGGTAAGTATTATATGTAAAAAAACAATATCTTTTATAAAAGCCAAATAGTAAACGAAACTTTATATAAGAGCGACTGCGCGTATAAGCATTTCAGCATTCAAAGTTCATTCTGTCCTACAACGTAAGATTGGATTTCAATGCACTGTCAAATTATTTGCTCTCTTGTGATATTATTTTATTAAATCCTCGTATGTAGGACTAAATTATTTAGTGTCTACTGTATTTGGCACCGAAATTTTCTAAGCTTATTATTTTGTATAAGCCAAATCTTACTAAGAAACTTATTTTTTTTTCTTCGACTACTTGGTGAAAATGTATTTAATTTTTCGTTATGTCTTATTTTTTAAAATATTTTAACTACTTATAGTCAGACAAAATATAAACAAAAGTTTGAAGCGTGCTTTACCATAATTTTCTTTTCAAATTTTCTTTTCTCTCCAAGTTTCTTTACAGTTGGATTATAAATATTTTGTTGGATTTTTAATAAATCGATTCGAAATTTTCTTGCGTTGTTTAAGAAATTGCATTAAAGTCATTAAATATTCATTTTGTCCTTTCGATTTAATCTGATGAGAAGAAAGAATATTTTTCTGACTTAAATAATATAAAATTTTAAGTTTATTTCTTATACCCATCAGAGGTAAACACTAGGTTTACTGAGAATTTGAAAAGTTTTGAGCAGTTAGTTTTGTTTTTCTCTTAACACTTTCATATTTTTTTTTTTTGGTTTTTTTTCGCTTTGCCATAATCTTGGTTTTTAAATATGTAAAGTAATTTTCTCAGGGGACTTAACTAAAACAAATAACAAAGATATAACATAACAGTATATGATATAAACTAGCTGACCCTAAAGACGGTGTTTTGCTTTAAAACTGTATTTATATTGAAATCTTCAAATATACAAGGAGACTGTTACTGGTCAACGCTGTAGGCTCATGATAAGCGACTTGCAGAATGAAATGGGTAGAGCTTGGGATTTCACCAACACGGTACAACCGTACACGCAGCAGGAGCCACAATGGAAATGGTGAAGGAAGTCAGTCGACACATCTGGATAATGCGATAAAACGGCCACAAATGTTTATCAACACGGGTAGTAACCACTTGGGTCAAGGTGAATCCCTAACATGTAAAATCGAGAGAGCAGCTGATAACTTTTTTTAAACTACGATTGAAACAATAATACACGATATTACTTTCTTGTGATTGTGGATCAGTGATGAACATTTAGTCAAACAATTGTTTATAAACAACGCCTTCTTTTCTTATGCTCTTTAGTTTAGTTGTTCAACAGACGTTGACGATTTCACATATTTACAGCAGATAACATAAATAACAATGTAAAATTATTTTATATACGTCTTTGAAACATTTATAGCTCTTATGAAACTGTTATAACAGCATTAACGTACGCGATTTAATTGTTCATACAAAAAAGTTTGTGTAAATTTTGCCTGTCACAGTACTTTAAGTTACTCTTTAATTATCTCACTAACACAAGTGCAAACCAAATTTGTCTACCACTGTTGTGCATTCTTTTTCAAGATAATCAAAGTGTAATATTCCGTGTGCATCCCAAAATACAGTGGCCATAACTTTGCCAGCGGGTTTCACTGTCTTCGCCTTCTTCGCAGCGCTCCCACTCATTGTTTCAATTGATTTCTGGTTTCAGATGTGTAGTCGTTGACATCCGCCTGTTGATGAAACGTGGCCACGTCATTAATCGAAGCCAAAAATCATCTCTACCATTTCAAAAATCTCACGTAACTTGACGCGGCGATCATTTATAACGATATCGAGAATTTTCTTGATATTTTCTTCAGGAACCACCTCTTTTGGCATTCCTGTTGATGGTATTGCCACAGTGCTTGTTCGGCCACGTTTAAATTCAGCAATCCAATATCTTGCCATGTAATCTGACGGAGCACACTCACCGTAATGTTTATCGAGCTTTTCTTTTGTCTCTTTCGCCGGTTTTATTTTCAAATAATAGTGTTTAATCACTGCAGGAAATTCACTTTCTTCATTTTCAAAAGTTGCTTACTTCAAACGACTACAATAAAAAACTAATCGATGAATTTGGGTGAAATTTTTAATCAACCAACATTTGGCAAACCACAAATAAATAAAATAAAATAAAATAAAATAAAATAAAATAAAATAAAATAAAATAAAATAAAATAAAATAAAATAAAATAAAATAAAATAAAATAAAATAAAATAAAATAAAATAAAATAAAATAAAATAAAATAAAATAAAATAAAATAAAATAAAATAAAATAAAATAAAATAAAATAAAATAAATGAAAAACATTTTGTTTTTGTGCTGCTATCTAGTGCTAGGTAGCTTCAATATCAATCGGACTTGTATTTTTTTAATTATGTATTGTAGCTTGAGAGTCAGGTATGATCCTAATCCAGCTGATTTTTCACCTTTTTAAACTCAAATCATATAGACTAAAATTTTCAGAAAATAGGTTGTTAATAATAGTTATGAATTCGCCTTGCACTTGAGTGATATCCCTCAGGGTGTCTGGTAGCAGATTTATATTTTCAAACTTACATACATAAAAAACGTAATAATTGATAAAAAGTTTTATTAAGGCCTGTGAACGATATAATGATAATGCGGCTTTTATCCCTTAAAAATTTTATCATCCAGATGTCTTCCGTCAACTTAAACGCAGTGTTCGGAACAGAGCCTTGAGTTCTGAGAATTCTCGAAAAAAAATTGTCCAATTGTCTCATGCGCGGCTAAAGCACGCCAAGCAGTTACACTGGGGCCATTCAATGGTTGTTGATATTCCAATCGAGGGTTACGGCCACATTTAAGTGAAAATGAGCCTCGTCGCTGAAAAAACTGGGATTTACAGTGCAAAAACGCTCCGACAAAAATGTCTCCACAGCGAAGGCTTGAACAACTTCATTTGTTTTATTCTTCTTTTTTATTTTTAACGCTATTTTATGTCCTGAGTGTTATCCTGCAGAGTGGAAGGATATGACTAAAGTAGACTAATAAGTCCACTTTGTTAATGTTACAGTTGTCTCCATTATTGAATGATGTAGGATGTATTCTTAATCATCAATATGGCTTTCGGGGCAAAAATAGATGCGTTGTACGCAACATACCTAATTTTGGTGGTCACACTCGGTTAAGAAGAAGAGATACTTGTGCCACAGCCGAACTTAGGTAAAAAGCATATCTTTTTCAGTTAATCTCTTATGTTTAATGTTAAGATTTGTATCTTTATTGTTAGATCATCTTAAAGATTTAATAAGTAAATAAACCCTTTAAAGAATACGATATCATAATTTCGTTCAGTGCAGATACGCGACTTTTGCTGTGTAGTGGTGAATTGTATATTCACCATGGGAGAAGCATATATATTCAAGGTAAATAAAGCAAACAAGCAATGACAGCCCTTAAGATTTCCTTTTTGTTATTGTGAATGTTATCCGTATAAGAAACTGTCAGTGTTGTAATTAAATGGCATTTCAGTTAGAACCATTAAGGGGCATAGACACGTTCAAAATGCTTGCTGTCAATTTCTTGTACGTGCGCTTGACGCTTTAGAAATTGTGTGCTTGATAACCATCAAGCATTCATTTGGTAGAAAAAAATGTCATTAAATCAATAATTTTTTACTGCAAAATTGTTTTTTCTTCTTAATTCCTTTTGCTCGAAGCACATTTATTTTCGTTTTTCGATTTTGTAGCTTTTTTTTCCGGACGTTGCTTTAAAAACGTTTATAAAAGAATATTGTCCGTCTTTTACGCAGCGATCATTTATTGTATGCATATCATATCCCAGAGTATAGGTAAAGACTCGTAAACCATCAAAGTATCTTTATTATCGTTAATTTCTTTTCATAAAATATTTTTCAAAATTTAAAGCAATAATTAAACTTTATTTCCCCTTGAAATTCAAAATATTCTATTTCGACATTTTTTCGTAAAATTTTTTTCTTCTGTGTTTATTTTTTCTTGACAACCATTCACAATGAAAACAAAATAATAATAAAAATTTGTTCGTGCTTGATAGCTTGCACTAGACACAACCAGGCATATGGCAGCAAGCGTGCCAGAAAATCAAAATTTTTTGATTTTCCATCAAGCATCGTCGGTGTTACAAATGCTAACAAATTTTCACAAATACTATCACCATGCTTGTTAAGCATTTTGACAGTGTCTATCCCCTTTTTGGGACTTGTGGCATCAAAAGGTCTTCTCCTTTATACTATCGTTTAAGTATTGCTGCTTTGGCAACGTTGCTCATAATTTTTTTTTCGCAAGATGTTTGCCATTATACTGCGTAAAGAGCTGTTCAAGCACAGGAAAAATTTCTTATAAAACATCGTAATATTTTCAAGTACTATCCATCCTCTTCTTTCACATTTCAAAACAAACACTTCAGTGCCGATGTGTTCTTAACACTTAAACGAATTTTGTCTTATAATCGTTTAGAACAAACCCAAGTAGAACCAACTGAAGTATAACAAAATTGAAGTAGAACTTCAAGCACTGAAATAATGTTCTACTTCAGTTTAGTTTATAAAATATGTTGTTGTTCTTCATGGCTTTCTTTTATCTTGGACCAATACCCCTATATATGTACTGCGTTGTATTGGAACTAGGAAAATAGGTTATGAGGAAGAGGAAAGAGGGAGCAGTGTTTGTGAAACGATAGCAACACAAAATACCAAAACAACCTCTATTACAGCATTTAAAATGTTACAGTTAAATTAGTTAAGACTGAATAACAGAATTTAGTCCAACATCTTCCACACAATAAGGCAATGAAGTACATTCAAAAGAAATTAATAATGAGAAAACATGTAAAACGGCTATTCCGGTGCAATTTAGTTTCGTACGAGATTAATCATGAATATATATATATATATATATATATATATATATATATATATATATATATATATATATATATATATATATATATATATATATATATATATATATATATATATATATATATATATATATATATATATATATATATATATATATATATATATATATATATATATATATATATATATATATATATATATATATATATATATATATATATATATATATATATATATTTAGTGCCAAGTGCTGTAGACAAAGTACGCTCATGTGTCAATGTCTTAATGGTAATGTTTTAGTGCACTCGCTGTGATTTGAGTCCTCGTTTAGTTTGCTTCAGTATGCTGTTTTGTTTTTTACTATGAAACAGAAAGAAAATTCACCATAATGATCAATGTAATGATCAAAATTACGCACACAATTTGATGATCATCTCTTACTACGTTAATACGTGCAGGTTATTTGCGAATAAAAATATTGTAAATAACACAAATTGCCGTAGAAACAGTAAATAAGATTTTTATTTGCGATTAGCTAACTCACGAAAACAATTATTGATTAAAAACTTATTTGCAAATAAAACATGTAAAGTTGCCACTTTATTCGACAATTTCTTTGGTTTAATTGAATTACAAAAAACATTTAATTTTATATTTTTTTGTTATAACTTCAGTAATCAAAATACTTTGTAAACTAACAATGCTACCAATTATTTATTTTTTGAACATATGCCATACTAAAAAAATAAAGCTTTTCCATATACAAATTGACGCATAAACTGTGAGTTATTTACAAATAGTTTTTATTTGTGAATAAGTTGCGTATAAACGTAGTATCTGTAACTAAAATTCGTAAAACCCCTAGCTATTCGCCATATTTAAATCTAGAATATCGAAAGCTTCAAACAAGTGACAACATTTTTTACTGTTGCTTAATTAATTTTTTAACTATTCGTAGTTAGATCCAAAAATAAAACCTAAATCAAACTTTATATCAAGTTACTTAAACTGGTTAATTTAAGTGTTAGATATTATTAGAATTAAAGCCAAAGTTTTATTTTGCCACAGAATGCTATTTTAGAATATTTTAAATGTAATTTAAAAGATAAACATTATAAAATTGCTAAGTATTATATAAAATGCAGAGAATAAAAAAAGTATCTTTTAGCAAATGCAGCAAAAAGTAAGTAAAAGTTTGCAAAGTAAAGTAACAGAAAACAAATATTTTTGTTTACTTTAATTAACAACAGCGAAAATTAAAGCTGTTGCATTTCCTTTGAGCTTATTAGATAAACTTAAAAGTTTTTGGCATATTAACAAGCATTCAACTTTTTATATATATTATTTTTATGCAGAAAGTGAGTCGAAGAAAAAGTAAATCAACTTGTTTTTTTCACTCGCTGAAGTATTGTTGGATATAAAAAAAATGGCAGAAGATAATTTTTTAAACAAATTTTTTTTGTTCTGGAGCAGTAGTCAGGAAATGACCCCTACATATGCATTGCATTACATGAGACTTAAAAAAGGGTATGAAGAGGTGGAAATAGACTTTGCGGATATTTGATTTGAAGTGCGTATGCAAGCATGTTGGAACGTATACAAGCATGTTTGAGGAAGCTTTCGGTTAAAAAACAAATTCTCCTTTTAATTTGTTGTGTAATTCGCTGGATAATAAATAGAACACAAACAAATGAGTTCTGGATGATGAACGCGTATTACAAAAGATAACAAGATTCCTGACAAGATGTCAGAACCAAATTCATTTTAGTAACGACGGAGCAGAGTAACGGAGCTCATATTGCATCAATGCTATACCGAGTAAATAGAGTTGGATACTGTTCCTTCTTCTGTCACCCTTTTTTGCTCACCTTGCGCTCGGTCACGTAACCCAAAATAGGATTTTGGGCATCACATCATATATTTTTTCAGCTTTCATTTATTTATTGAATCTGTATTAAATAATTTTTTGCGCCAATTACTCGTATATCGGTAAAATTGCCTATTTAATGCTCTGCTGGTGGCAATGGTATCCGTTTTTCTCGACCGAGTATGACCGCTGAAATTAAGTATGTTTCGTGCAAGAGGGTTTGGGTGAAGTTTCAGCTTAGTTTATTTTTAAATTTAGACAGACGATGGGCAGACAAATTTTCATTTCTGTTTTGGTCTTGCCTAAACCTTTTACATTTAAGAAATCGATAGACAGACAGAAATTTTTCCTTTCGCTTTTGTTGTTATTTTTCTTTGAGCACATAGCATAATACTTATATGAAGTTGATATGAGAATAATGATAGAAAGCAGCAATATAAAAAATGCGAAAAGTTATAAAGAGAAACAAAGAATGTCCACAAATGTCTAGTGCAGACATTTCTTCTGTCTTCCCATCGTCTGTCCAAATATAAAAACAGACTTACCGATATACCTTGTAGCGTACTTTGAAAATTCCTCCTTTACTTACACACAGAACCTTGTGGATTCGTGAGTTTTTTACGTAACATGGAGCCGCAGTAATCATTCGAAGAATTTGGTTTTGTCGCCTTTCAATTCTTTCAATGTTTGATGTTGAGGCGGTGCTCCATAAATGAGTTCCATAGCCCCATATAGGCGTTAGAATTGCGTTGTATAACAAAACTTTGCAATCTAACTTCAATGTAGTATTTCAGCCCATAACAGAATTTAGTTGCCTTGCCTTCAATTTCAACTGAGTGAATTTCGTATCAATGTAAAACTTCCACGTTAACCTACGGTCGAGGTGAATACCAAGGTACATGACTTCATTGTGCTGCGGAATAGGTGAGTTGCTAATTTGGATATGTGAACATGTTTGCTTACGTAGTGTAAATGAAACATGAGTACATTTTATTTCATTAGCTTTGATTTTCTAAAGTTTTAGCCATTTCTCTAATAATGAAATATATTCTTGCAAGTTTTGTAAACCTAATTGAAAGTTTTCATGAACGCTACAGAATGCTGTGTCACCTGCAAAAGTTGAAGTGTGGATTTCGGATCTCGTTGGCATGTCAAAGGCGTAAATCAAATATAAAGTAGGTCCTAGTGTACTATCTTCAGGAGCTCCTGCCTCAAACGAGCTGAGTTGGGCTTAAAAAATCACCTTCATTGATAACACCTTTTCGGCCACATAAATAGCTTACCAGGAGCTTTCGAGTGTTTGCAGACAAGTTTAAATTTATTTTATGCATTAATCCCTCGTGACACACTTTATCAAAAGCTTTGGAAACATCAACGAATAGAGCTGAACATTACCGATATAGCTAGCGCATAATAAATCTTTTTGTCTAGCATTGGACGAACTTAAGTAAAAAGCACATTTTTATTTTTATATGCACATTTTTTATGTTTTTTTAGTATTTAGATTTGAATACTTATTGTTAGTTCATTTTAAAGATTCAATAAATAAAAAACGCTAAAAAAAAAGTATTTCTTATGACATTTACTAGTCTGTGCGTTTGTTCTATGGCGGTGTGTTTAGCCCGAAAACTGAGCCAAATATGAGGGTTGTATTCTATTTGCTGTACGATATAAGTAATATAAATGGTAATGAGATCGGATGGAGCACATATTTCCACTTTGTGGTGAAGCACAACATTTCATTAAAACCGAGACACTGGAATGCTCCTTTGGAGATATGAAAAATGTTTTCAGTCCAAAGAACATGATATTGAACTTTTGTTCAAAGCATTCGATTTCGCAATATATGTACCATCCATATATACAGATGAATTCTCGGCCATGAGCTCGTGTGTTAATAAACAGTGTCTTACGCGCATGGAAGCCCTTTTATTACGACCCCATTCGAAAATTACAAAAACCTCTTTACTCAGTGTACCATTCATATCTTGCTTCTTGACACCGATAGACTTTGTCTATAACTGAATAATACCGCTGGCATATGCTGCTATCATCTACAAAGAGTGGATAGGTTGAGAAGTTTGACATAGGTCATAAAGAAAAATAGAATAGAAGAAAGAACCGACTCTTGCGGTATCCCTGAATTGCGATATTAAATATTGCACTTATTTGCCCCCATGTGTAACAACTCATACAGTGGGCTCTCTAGGACAGTTTAATATAAACCGAGACAAATTATCATCGACACCAAAAGCAGTAAATTTTTACAGTCATTCATTTTGACTGACTCCATTAAAGGCCTTTCAAATATTTAGAGCCATTTATATATTTACTTTCATGGAAGTGATGGGCGATGGCACCATTTCTAGGAGAGATATACTAAAGGATCGCCAGTAGGGCGACCCTTTCGAATTCCATGTCGACGGTCACAAAGTAAATACCTCACAATATGGGAGCTAAACATACTTTCCATTCCTTTTGATGTGGCGCAAGTGTTGAAAAAGGCTGTTTCAAAATCAGTGCTGTAATGCTATCTGGTTCAGAAGATTTATTTGTGTGAAGTGTATCCAAAACTCAAAAAATATCGTTGGCATAGTTAGAGGAACTTTTTAGGAATTTTAGAAATTGCTTGCAATCATTTCAGACAGCAGCTCATCCTAGTATAGAAAACAAAATCCAACTGCTGTGACGCCCTCAGATGATCACAAAAAAATCTTTCTGCACACTGTAAAAAAATTCCTAATAACCTGGAAAACATATTTTCGGTTCAAGAAGATTTCAATACAGATCATCAAATTAGCTGATGTTTAGAATTTAACTAAGTTTGGTCCCGCCACTTAACTTTTCAAAAAACACTGCTTTTTTTGATGCTACTGATACAAATGATAATGATGAGTATGTGTACGTGGCCATTACTGTTTTAATATATAGAAATGTGCCATTCTCTTAAAATTTCTTCCATAACAAAAAAAAAAATTATTGTGTTCTTGGAGGTTCTGCTTTTATTATTCTTTTTTATTTATTTTTTTTTTTTGCGTGCGTGAAAGAACTTCACAACAGGAATGATTTATGTATTTATGTTGCAGTAATGATTTATGGCACTTCAACACAACAATTTGTACAGCACACACGAAAAACTACTCAACTGATACGAAGTTTCTGTTACGGCTACTTGTAGTGAACAAACATCTTTGCTACTCAGTGTCGGCGTTCAGTGGCCAATACATATAGGTATATTATGTATAAGAACTTGAAAATTCGAACATTTGCTGGCATTTTTTTTTTTTTAGCGTGGAACTAAAATTGTGAGTCCTGGACAAAAGAGGAAAACAAAAAGTTAAATATGTTTTTAATGTGAATTCCACATGGTAAAAATGAACAATACATATTGCAAAACGAAGGATATTACATTTATGTTCGCGTTACTTCAAGCTTAATTAGCAGCCAAGAATGTTTTTAAAGTTCTAAGATTACTTATGATTTTTCCAAACAAATTTGTTGCTATAACATGTGGAACCCTTGCTTTTAATTAAGTGGTTTTATGTGAACACATACGTATATGCTCCATACAAATATTGTAGCTGTCACATGAAAGAAACAGTTTCATTAGAGTTTTATAATATTTTAGACCCTTCTATAAGCTCACAATTTTTTATCTTCAATTGTTTGTAATTGAATTTATTGTTTTTTATATGTCTATTTCTCTATATTTCATAAGTGCCAACCTAAGCACCAGTATACTTGGAAACTATTGAAAATATTCTATTAGTCTAAAGAAAATAATGAGAGCTTAAGAAGAAAAGTCTACTAATTATATTATTGCAAAGAAGATAGATTTTTTTTTAGTTTTGACTTTATTTGACTACAACTTTAAATTAGCAGTAGAACATGCTACCACTAACAATATAACATTCAGCAATGTGAACAATAGAACATAATGCCCTGAAATTGAACAACTGCTGTCAGAAAAAAGAAGTTAGAAAAGAGTGGTAACTTCGCAGGTCTCCCCAACTAAAAATCAGGCCATGGGAATTCATAACCCAATTTAAAAATCTGTTTGAAATCCGGCGAATGGCTTCGCTTAAAACATATTTCGAAAGCCAGGATGGTACTCTCTAATCTGACTATTCAATATTGAAAGCGGCAAAAGGTCAGAAAAGACCCGTAAAAGTTAAGCCACCTTTGGGAATTTCAATTGGAGGCTAGGCAAGAACCGATTCTGAAAAGCGGATGGTGTATATTAATCATTTGAGAAACTTTTTTAGTACAAATGATACAGCTGAATTATCACCATACGCTGTTAGACCGTCTGTATCTGTGAGACCCAAATTTCAAGACGTAGAACACGGTATCAGTAAGAGAAACCCCAGTTGGCTGGCTTTTCAATGGCAGGCATTCTGTAAAATCTAACAGAAATGCCAAGAAAACTCCAGGTATTGATCAAATTACTGGTAAAATGCTTGAGCAGCTACCACGTGCAGCCAGAATAATTCTCCTATTTACTTTTAACACTATTTTATTCCTTGAGTATTATCCTGCAGAGTGAAAAGTGTCTATGGTTACTATGATACCCAAGCCAGGAAGGGATCCCTCTAAAGTAGAATCATACAGACCAATAAGTCTACTTTCACCAGTTTAAACACTGTTCGAAAAATTATTTGTGGCAAAGTTGACTCCAGTTTTGATCGATTATCATGAATTTGGCTTTCGGGCTAAGCATAGCATCATAGAACAAACACACAAACTAGTCAACGTCATAAGATAGACTTTTGAAGACAAAAAGCATTGTTCAGCTTTATTCATTCACATATCCCAAGCTTTTGGTAAAGAGTGGCACGACAATTTGATGCACAAAATAAAGTTAAACTTGCCTACAAACACTCACAAGCTTCTAGAAATGCTCTACTTATGCGGTCAGAAATTTGTTATCAGACAAGGCGACTCTATAAGCCCCTCAAACCCAATCGAAGTTGCCCAAGGTAGCATTTATATTTGATTTACGCCTCTGACATGCCAATGAGGTCCGGAATACGCAATTCAGCTTTTGCAGATGACGCGGCATTCTTCCGTGTATATGAAAACCATAAATTAGCTTCGCAAAATTTGCAAGCGTATATTGGAAAATTATAGTTAATGAACAAAAATCTACTAATGTTACATTCATACATATCCAAATTAACAACTCACCTATTCCGCAACACAATGAAGTGAAGTACCTCGGTATTTACCGTAGGCTAACGTGGAAGTCTCATATTAATGCGAAACTCATTCAGTTAAAACTAAAAGCTGCGCAACTAAATTGACTTATGGGCAGAAATGCGACATTGAAGTTGAATTGTAAACTTTTATTATACAACGCAATTCTAAAACCTATATAGTGCCATGGAATTCAACTAAGGGGCACCATCTGAACTTCAAACATTGAAGGCATTCAAAGGCGACAGAACAAAATGCTTCGAATTGTTACTACAGCTCCATGGCATATATATATATGCCAAAATGCAAAAATTAATTACATATTTTTAAGCCGTAATAAAACAATTAAATTTGTATCCACATTTATTAGCTAACGTATTGATTTGCATAAACTTGTTTAACAAATGATGGGTAGTGTTACTTTGTTGGGTAACCAACGTTTTTTTTTTTTTTTTTTGCATATGAACCATAGAATTCGCCTACAGACAAAATAGTTAGTATGTATTTAGAATGTACTAGTTACTTTGTATTACAACAGTCCTTGTAACAAAACTAGTTCATTTTTACATAATTACTTAAAAGTAATATTAATTTTAATATTTTATTTATTAATATTAAGTTAATAAATTTTATTTGATATGTAATTATTTGATCTTGTTGAAGTAAATATTTATTATTTTTGCAGCCAAAGATCTTTTTATTTTTTATAAAAAATTCAACAGTTTTTATTTTCAATATTACGATAACAATTTGTTATCATCGTGAGGAAAATTAATATGTTATTCAATAGAGATTCAACAAACATATTAATTTAATATATTTTTATAAATATTACCATGAGAATATTAAGATATGAAATCGAAGTGCACTGGAATATGTAGCAGTATGTGTACACGTGTTTCTTTTTTTTCACCGTTGTCCGTGATTTCTTTATATGTCCAATATTAATTTCTTTTCAATGCATTTCATTACCTTGTAGTGTGGAAGGTTGGACTAAATTTTGCTAATCTGAGCAGTGTCGAAGGCATATACACTGGGCTCTGATCAGTTTTGACTAATTTAATTCCAACATTTTTTAATGCTGCAATAGAGTTTGTTTTAGTCTTTCGTGTTTTTATTGTTAAAGTTTAATCTCCACGAACGCTACTTCCTCTTTCCTCCTCATCAATGTACTGATATCGGAAATTTTCCCTTTCTGTATTTTAGTAACCTCCCTTTTATAATCAAACTTCCTTTTAAGCAAAAATAATTTATTTCATGAAAAAATCGATTTAGATTATTCTCGGATATATATGGACCCATATCAGAACCTTTCGTTTTGCGTACTTTACTACCCTTCTTTTATTATCAAAACTGCTTTTAAGCAAAAAAAAAAATTTTTTTTTTATGGAAATATCGGCTTAGTCTATATCTCGGGAATATACGAGTATGATATCTAAAATTTTCATTTTCCGCACTTTAGTAACCTCTTTATATTACCAGTACTGCTTTTATGCAAAAGAAGTTGTTTAATTTAGCGACATTTTCATCAAAAATCGGTTTAAGCTATATCTTGGGTTATATGGACCGATATTGGAAATTTTCATTTTCTGTATTTTAGTAACCTCCTTTTATAATCAGAACTGCTTTTAATAAAAAAAAAAAATTTTTTTTGTTATGGAAAAATCGGTTGACTATATCTCAGATATATGTGATCCGATTCTTATATAGCACAGAACTCAAAAAATTTATTAAGTTTGCTTACGAGACATTTTCATTAAAAAAATCAGTTTAGGCTATATCTCGGATATATATGTACCGATATCGGAAATTTTCTATATTCGGATTAAAATGATATAAATTTAAGAAATTGTTGCTTATAGAACAGAGTATTTGTAATTGTTTCATATCTTTTACGTTTGTTTTTTTTCTGACTTGCCCAAGTCTGTTAATTTTGCGACAGTCTTTTTACAACTGGTAACATGACTATAACAGAATGTTACTAGTTATATTAAAGTTCACCTTTTTGTACATTTGTACATCGGGTTTTAGTGCAAGCTTTGCCTTTCTTAAGTTTTTTAAGAAGGATATTTTACAATACAAATTTGCTTCAATCAATAATTTTTGATTGAAGAATACATGAAACATAATAATCAAGCCTTTGGCTGGGAGACAACTAGCTGTTGAACTAAACCCCGATGTACAAAAACCAAAAATCTAATTTAAAAATTATATTAGAAGTGTATGTATTACACTTCTATTATAATTTTTTTCTTAACAAATTTAATAAAAAATGTTGTACTCATTTGCATCAACTTAATCTATTTTCTATTCCACAGAGTATCCCGCTAGGTTTTATTAATAAAATAAAATAAATTTCTATTGAAATTGCCAGGGAATTCGAACAACGAAAATCAATTAGATGCTTTCAAGAAATTGTACTTTATTGTTGCAAAAGGTTTTCTTATGTGTGGGTTTTGAAAGAATAAACAAAACAAAACAAAGGCAGTTTAAACTTTGGTTAACTTTTGTACGAACAGATCTTTAGAAAATCAATAAGTTTAAATATTGTGTTTTGTTATATTGCTATGATTATACTTCCATAAAGTTCTCATTTCACTTCTGTATCACATAAAACTTGTTCTGGATGGCTATAAAACACACAATAATTTTTAAACTGAATATTTGGGTAATCGAATATTCGACTTCTTCTCTAACCGGCTTTCCTACAGTAGTACTTAAAAAAACTGGTGTTTTTTAAAAATAGTTTAATCTGTTTTCTTTTTTTTTTTGTAAAATTATATTAGAACAAAACCAAAGTGGCTCGCAAATATAACAAAGTAAAAAAATTACTTTAAATATATTTATTTATTTATTTAGTAACTATACAGTTGCAAAGTAAATTTGCAAAGTATAGGATGCACAGCATGGGCGGGGTGACAAAGACCATAATGCCCAAGATGGTATTAACAGTACTTTTGTAGCGTAGCTGTGACTAACTATAACGACCTATGCCTTCACATAGGAAGTTTCCACGTGGTTAACAATGAATAACCTCTAAAAAACTGTAAACCAATACAGTTAGTTGAGGCAAACCGTTAACCAGTGCGAGCGAGACGCAAAACTCTCGAAGACCGAACAACAAACACAAGCCTGACCGCACTTAAGAAATAATTACGATGACGCGAGAGCTGTTCTTCAGCCCAGAGCAGCTTTACGACTGAACTTTAAATATATATTATTAAGTCCCAATTTTAGAATGTATTAACCATACGTTCTGAAATTGAACTTTAACAGAAAATTTTGATCATGTAGTATAGTATGGAGCTCAAAAAGTAGCTTCTAAATTACTTCTTAATTCATAGTGGAGAGAAGAAAAATAAATTGTTCTTAAAAATGTTAAATAATTGTTCTTGGAAAAGCTAAAAATACTCGTAATATAAGTTAAGAACGAAAACGTTTAAATCGATTCAAGCGATTAAAGAGGAATAAATATTCCATAAGAAATAATAGTTTTTAAATAAAAATGTATTCTTTTGAATTATTTATTGCAGTATTTTATATTTTTTAACTTTGGCAGATAAATATAAGTACAAAAGTATTTCATCTGAATATAAATAAAAAAAAATATATGTTATATATATATATATATATATATATATATATATATATATATATATATATATATATATATATATATATATATATATATATATATATATATATATATATATATATATATATATGTTATATACACTGACTGAAGTTTAAAAATTAAAGTTCATAAAAACTTGAGCATGTAAAAATTTAATCATATTTTTTCATTTCCTCTAACTGTTTTATATACATTTCCTTAAATGCGAATGAAAAATGCGGCTTTAAATTATTTTTAAAATATTGAAAACAGTACACATCACCACATCAATTCAAATTCTCTGGCGCTGCATGTGTGTTCCTGTATTAATATGACGAATACAAAGAATTGTGGTATATTTTATTAAATGTTTGTTTTAACATTGGTTGCAAAACTGTACTGTATATTTGTTAAACACACAGAGAATATTTATGAGTTTTGGTAAATGAATAAAATTAATATACATTTTTACTAGTGTACTCAGTACAAGCCTAAACTCTATCTCGTATTATAATATATTATATTACATACGTTTTATGTTATGTTATGTTATGTTATGTTATGTTATGTTATGTTGTGTTATGTTATGTTATGTTATGTTATGTTATGTTATGTTATGTTATGTTATGTTATGTTATGTTATGTTATGTTATGTTATGTTATGTTATGTTATGTTATGTTATGTTATGTTATGTTATGTTATGTTATGTTATGTTATGTTATGTTATGTTATGTTATGTTATGTTATGTTATGTTATGTTATGTTATGTTATGTTATGTTATGTTATGTTATGTTATGTTATGTTATGTTATGTTATGTTATGTTATGTTATGTTATGTTATGTTATGTTATGTTATGTTATGTTATGCTATGTTATGTTAAGAGCCAGATAATGACAAACAACGTTGTCAATACTTTCCACCTTCTCTTCCCTGCTAAACCTTCTACAGAAGTCATTATACAGATTTAAGCTGCTGACAATGTCATGTCAGAACATATACTTTAAAACGTACTTTCCGAAGTTATAAAACCGCATACATAACACTCCTCCAATCATAATAATCCTCCTATCATAAATGGACCATGTTAGCCACAGTACTCGGCAAGTAACGCCACTTGACTTTCTGTCCCTGGCACCAAAATGTTGATGCTGAATATAGTTTTTAAGCCAGATCCCTACCATTCCATTTACGTGCTCTCTTATAAACCAAACACTAAGTTTTGCAAATTCATCCGCTACAATATTACTAAGCACCTCACTATGCCCCTATCTCATTTAGGAATAAACCTAGATTAAAAGTTGTCCTATCTTTGTATTGAGACATAACGAAACCACCATTAAATCCGACTTAGATCAGTCTGTAAAGATCTCCAGCATATCCTCGACGATCTATACCGAACATCTCCGACACCGTACCTGACAAACTGATGTTAAATCTCTTATCGAGCAGTAGAGCTGCTGAACAGTATTCATCCTTCACTGGAAGGTTGAGTACTGTTTTAAAAATGGGAAGAATTGTGGAGTACTTTCTTTAAAGCATGACCATCTACAGCCTTATTCCACATCCCGCTTGTGTCTAGCATGATTGCCGAATTCATGGTTACAGTAATCAACGGCCGTCATCAAAGCCGAACGTCACATAATCTCTCTGCGGTCTTGTAGTTAGTTTCTTCCAAGACCTTCCTATATACGAGTGAATTTATTTCTTAGGCTTTCTCAAAAGCGCGCGCTTTTATACATCTAGACATGTCGTTGGAGTCTAAATAGATTTCGTACTGACTGATAGCACCAGCTCGCCCTTATGGTTGAAAGAGAACATGATGGAGTATTTTTCCATTTTTTTGGATTATAAGTCAGCCCATTCATTTACATATTTGCATTGCTCTTTTTTCACAATTTTATATTAACTAAATTCAAATCAAAATATTTTTTTTATATTGAACCAGTACTCCCTATATATGCAGTGCATTGTACTGGAACTAGGAAAATAGATTATGGTGAGGAGGAAAAAGGCAGTGCTGTTTGTAATATTTTGATAAGTAAACAATATTTTTATCATATATACGAGTATATGATAAATTCAGTTAATATTAAATACTTCATATCAGGAAAATTTCTTAGCTTCAAAAACGAAATCCTTCTTTAAGGACCTCCTTTTCTTTTGCTTATTTGTATGAGAAGAAGTGAAATTTTTCCTTTAAGCAAAAATTAAACCTGTTAATAGATCTCTAGTTAGCTTCAACCTCCGCAATAAAAGTTTTGTTTTAATACATGTTTTTTGAGATTTTTTGCTGTGTATGAGGGCAAAGTGTCATGGCGTATGTGGCTTTTTGTATATTTTTATTCAAAATAAAAAAAAAGCAAAATAAACAACACAATTTTAATTTTATAATGAAAAGTGAGTGTTTTCGTGCTGTGAAATATATGCTTTTGTTTGCTTTTCCATTTAAGACTGCCGCTTTTATTTAAAGAGCATTTTTGGAAGACCAAAAGATTTTTAAAATGCTTCTGCTGATTTTTTATTGAAACTATTTTAAACCAAATAGAACCAGCTGCATAAAAAAAGTTTTAAAATAACCAGAAATAAAAGTGGAGATAGAAGGAAATGTTTTTGAATATTGAATCTGCTTTGGAAAATGGAAATTAAATATTGTAGAAGCCAGTTTAATTTGTAAATGAAACAAGAAAATCAAATAGCAACTGAAGCGCATTTCATAAATACAGGACAGGTATATATACTTTCCTTTATGCCATTTTGGTAAACATTAGTCTTGATAGCTCATATTTGGTAGTCGTGAAGTAGCCATATGGCAAATTTATTATGGAAAAATATTCGATAAAACGACGTTAATCGTTAAAATATTTTATCAAAATTAATCATCGGTTTTCATGAAAAAATCATACTGAGTGACGAGGCACAATTTCATTTGAATGGATATGTAAATAAAGAGATTAGTTTATTCTAGGCAGTGGGAAACCTTCAAGTTGTTCTTCATTCACCTTTGCATCCATTAAAAGCGACAGCTTGGCGAGCAATTTGGTCAGGAGGAATTACATTAGTGCTTTGAAAATGCAGGCGGCGTAACGACAACTGTGAGTGGTGAGCGATATCGTGATATGATTGAAAACTTTTTAACGCCACAACTGCATGATTTGGTATTAATTAACATGTGGTATCAACACGACAGTGACTCATCGGATGCAGCCAGGATTACAATGGAATTGCTGCGAGTAGTATAGCTTCCCGGCGGACCCCCCGTGTATACAAAATTAGTGCTTTTTCTTTTCGACCCTTTCTATATATTGAAAAAGGGAATTGAACTTTTTTTCAGTGTCTTTCCGTTTAAGTGAAACTATCATTAAATTTAGACATCCGTGTGTTAGAAATACTTCCCATGTCATCAGAATGTCGGCTCCAAAACTTCGCGATTCATAATTAAAAGGGTCTTTTCACAAATCCCTCCAATAACCTCTGTTTTCATCTGGGACACCGAGATTCTATTTTTCTCCTCAGAAAAAATGATCTTGGAATACTTATACGAGTACACGAGAATCTTTTGTAGGAAATACATACTTCATTGACCTTAACTGCTTTCAGTTTGTGTTCATATTAACACAAGCAGACTTTATTCTAGCCTTACTAAATTTCTGGTTACGGTGTATTCTTTGGTATTGTATAGTTTTTGAACGTTTAAGTACGTTGCATATTCTTGACTTACACAGTTCTGTGGTGCAATTCACTAACTTTACACCACAATTAGAAGTGTTAACTTTAGGCACACATTTTGTTGCTTGCACTAAACCCTACGTTATTCACAAACTATTCTTAACCACCGTAAACGGTTTTATTTTTCTTCGCGTTCAGATTGTTATAATGTGCCAACTCTCCATTTCATTGTTTATTGTACTGAATGTCCAAAGTAGTTTGGACAATTTGTATGTTTTCTTCATCTTTTTTATTTACTTTGACCTTTTTATATACGTATGTACATGTGTATAAAAATCTTAAAAATAATATATGAGGGCGAGGTGCTTTCTATATAAAACAATAACTAAAAGTTTTTTATTGAATATTTCGTTTTTCTTTAGAAAACTTCTTAAGGAATGTAGTACCTATTTGTTGATAAATTATAGAATCGAAAAAAATTTTGTAATAGAAAATAAAACAACATCAAAAGCTTTGACATACATACATACATACACACATAATTATATTTAACATAAAAAGAATGTTATTTTATTTCCTATCAAAGCATATTTAATTTTATAATCAATCAACAAATACTTTCCTGAAGAACTTTTCCGAAGGAAAACGAAATACATATTGGAAAAAAACTTTTAATTATTTTAATTATTATTATTACAAACCAAACAATTTTTAATTAAAAAAATTATAAAAGTTCAGCAAAAATTTACCAAATTAATATTTTAATTATTGTTTTATATCATATTATATTTAAAATTTATTTTTATTGTTTACTCACTCTTAGTGTTTTTTCTTATTTGATAAATAGTTTATTACATAAATTTAATATGTAAAAAACCTAAATTAACACTCTTTTTTAAATTAAACCCACAAAAATGTGGGTGTTAATTAACAACTATTAATGTGGTTACTGCCTGAAACAGCTGATTTTAAACAGCAGCATACGGTGTTTAAAGTACTTGTGAATAGGAAAACGGCTTATTTTGTGGTTAACAATTTAACCGAAATAATTGGGGCTTAAACAGCATAGTGAATCGCTCTACTGGCTGGATCTGCGATTGAACATATTTAAGGCTTACATATTTGTTGCTTGCTATGCTGACGATATGTCTTTCTTGGCGCTTAGTTAGCTATCATTTCGCACCAGACCTTTTCAAAATGTTTTATGTTGAAGTGTTCTTGAAAACATTTTGAACAACTTGTTGGTTACGGCAAAGCGGTCGTACTATTTCCCAAACTTTGATTTCTTCTTCACTAAATCTATAGTTTTTCATTGTGTTTCTATAGTTTTTCATTGTGCACTGTTATTGTTATTTTTTAACTTCCATTACTATTGAATATATGAAAAGGGAACAGAAGGAAAAGAAAGGCGGATGTAATTACAGACGTGGTTTATTGTATCTGGTTAAAATTTAGTATTTAATTTTCCTTTATTTAAACATCATATCTGTTAATTAAACTTTTTAAATAACACGAATTGAATATCTGTCGTTGAGAAGTGGGGTTAAGAGCAGAGATGGAGCAAACATGTTTTCGTTGCTGATTGTTGCTGAGCTATTGTTGCTGTTGAAGTTGGTAGTGAACAGGTTATTTTAAATTCAGTGCGGGAGTTGCAGGCAAAACTGAGAGAGGCACATTTTTTACTGGTTTTACCAAGAGCTATTGGTCAATGCGAAAGATTGAACCGAACTATAACACCGTTGTTATCATATCAACTTTATGCCGAAAGCCAAAGGTAGCGATTGGGATCAGCATGGTACAATGGACTGTTAACAATACTGTACATCAAGCATTGAAATCATCGCCATTTAAAGTGCTTTTTAATTATGAGCCGAAAAGAACTAACCCTAATAGACACCATGACGTAGAAAATGTCATAGAGTTTCGTCAAAAGTTGATTGAACGTATTAGAAAGGATCAAAACAAACAAACGTCACAATTCAATAAGATATGTGAAGCTGACAGTTTTGCCTGGTGCTTCTGTCAAGAACAAGCGAGAGCCAGGCAGCACTGGTGAGTTCACAAAACTTTTGTCTTTGCACAAGGGTCCGTATATGTTTGTAGAAGTATTGCCGAATGATCGTTATCGAGAGATTTTGCCAATATTCAATGTACTCAGCGGCATTATGATGGTTTAGTGGCAGCTGAAAACATGAAGCGAGTGCAGTCTCCCCCAGAATTGATGAAACTAACACCACTGATGATGAAAACACCATAGGAAGATCGAAGACGAAGACAACTACTCCCAGATACTTAGGTGACTACCAGCTGTGATCAAGGGCGATTAAATGGATTTGGATGGCCGAATGTTATCTATAGATACTGAACGATAGTTTTCTGTGTGAATTTTTATTTGGCCCATCTGGCCAAATAATATGTTAGTTTCTTTTGTACTTTTTTTAACTTCCATTACTATTGAATATATAAAAAAACACAAGGAAAAGCGAATTGATTATCTAATAACTGTATCTAGCGGCATAATGGAAAATTCGAAAAAAATTGACGATCATTTTATCAACAACATCAAATTACTTGCAAAATGTTCGAACAGTTACTTCCTGTAGCTAAACGAATTCTACTGTTTATTTTACGCCTTGAGTATTATCCTACAAAGCGGAAGGTCTCTATGATTACTATGATATCCAAGCCAACGAAGGATCCGACTAAGGTAGAAGCATTTAGACCTATAAGTCTACTACCAACAATTCCAAAACTAGTCGAAAAATTGTTAATGGCAAAATTGGGTTCAATATTGAACAAGTTGGGGTGCATCCCTGATCATCAATTTAGCTTTTGGGCTAAACATAGCACCATAGAACAAACGCACAGACCAGTAAATGTCTTAAGACAGACCTTTGAAGAAGTAATGCTCATCTCTATTCATTGATATTTCTTAAGCTTTTGATATGGTGTGGCACGACTTCTTGATGCACAAAATAAAGTTAGACTTGCCTACAAACACTCACAAGCTTCTGGAAAACTAGGGCGGGAATTTGTTATCAGAAGAAAATTTGTTATAAGCCCAACTCAACCAATCGAGGCAGGAGTTCCCCAAGGTAGCATACTGGGGCCTTTATATTTGATTTACGCCTCTGACATGCCAACGAATCTGGAATCCACACGTCAACTCTTGCAGACGACACAGCATTTTTGAGCGTTCATGAAAACCACCAATTAGCTTCATGAATTTTATAGGAATATATTTCAATATTAGAAAAATGCCGAAAACTTTGGAAAATCAAAGTTACTGCACAAAAATGTACTCACGTTGTTTGCACACTGCGTAAGCCAACATGTTCGGATATCCAAACTAGCAATTCACCTATTCCGCAGCACAATGAAGTCAATTACCGTGTTATTCACCTGGACCGTAGGCTAACGTGGAAGTCTCACATTGAAGCAAAAGTCACTCAGTTGAAACTAAAAGCAGCGCAAATAAATAGGCTTATGGGCAGAAACTCGGTATTGAAGTTGTACTACGGAATTGAATTATGGGGCACCGCCTCAGCGTCTAACATTGAAAAAATTCAAAGGCGACAAAACAAGATTCTTCGAACAATTACTGCAGCTCCATGGTACGTAAAAAAATTCACGAATTCATAACGATCTGAGTGTTCCGCTGGTAAAAGAGAAATTTTTTAAGTACGCGACAAGGTCCTGGTAAACTGGAACTTCACCCAAACCCTCTTGCGCGCAATATACTTGGTTTTGGCGGCCACACTCGGTTGAGAAGAGAGAGAGCCACCATGATAACGTTCAATACGTGATTTTACCGATATATTTCCCGCATAATAAATTTTTGGTTGGACTTAAGTAAAAAGCACATTCTTATTTTTTATTTTTATATTTAGTATTAAGATTTGTATGCTTATTGTTAGTTCATTTTGAAGATTCAATAAATAAAAAACGCTTAAAAAGAATTATCAACAATGCACTTGGTTGGGGCTATAAAACTGGTTTATTACCAATAGCATTCCCTTCTTTTTGTTTATAATAAAAGGGTGGTTTTAATAGTGGGGCTATGAATGTAGAACAAAAGTTAAGTAGGAATACTAGTACGTTGTGTTGCCATGCAGGTAATGAAGATGATATAGTTCATATGCGTGAGTGTGTAATTGCTTCAATCAATTTATATTTATATAATCAAGTTGTTTGAACTTTTCTATCTAAAATCAATGCACTTAATCATATCAATATAGGAAATGAAAGCAAATACATGTTATTAATATGCTCACACTTACTCTCATTGTAAATGTCAGAGAAATTTTTTTAATACTCCTCAGATATAATCGGGAGAGCAGTAAACGTGTATCATTGATACCTTGAAGCAAAATACTAAGGTGAAGCTGTGGTCATTTTATAACAAACCTGAATGTGATGCTGTGTGTCTCAAACTTTACTGATGCACGTAGCAAGTGTTCTGTTTCATTTACAGTCACGTAGATTAAATATAGTTTGCATACACATTCAGAAAATTACATACACAATTTAACTGAAATTGCATTTAAAAAATAATGAAAGTTCATTTAACAACCAGTGTATTAACATTTCATTTACTGTGGGTACATTTAATTATTAATTGTAAAGGTTTAACAGATTAAAAAAAAACTAACTACCATGTGCCTGAGCATTCATTTGTAATCAAAAGCAAATTCTTCCTTACTAATATTATAAACGTGAAAGTAACTCTGTTTGTTACCTTTTCACGCCTGAATCGCTGAACCGATTTTGATGAAATTCGGTATGCATATACCTTGAAGTCCGAAAATCATAACAGAATTGTCTTTATTCTGAAATTTAAGGAAAAATTATCGTTCAAAAATAATTTTATTTTTTTCTTCGAACAATTACTGCAGCTCCATGGTACGTAAAAAATTCACGAATTCATAAAGATCTGAGTGTTCCGCTGGTAAAAGAGGAATTTTCTAAGTACGCGACAAGGTATCGCAGAAAAAAATAGATGAGATTTTTTTTCAATCAAGTTATGTTATTAATAAAAAAACCATCAATTTAATAAAATTTGCATTGACGTAATTAAATTATTATTAATAATGAATTTTTGGAAATATCTCTTAATAAAATGCAATTAATAAAAATTTTTCCGAATTATTGACTGTTTTTCAATAAATAAATTTAAAGGGTTGTCGTATAACAGTAAAGAGTTGTTGTTTCTTTAACAATTTTTTTTGTTAAGTATATTTTACATATTAACCACAATTTTTTCAACTCAATAATTTTTGCTTTTAAGTGAAAAAGCTATTTCTACTTTATAATTTGAATTATCAATCCTGCAAAAAATCTTTTTCACAATCAATATGGCATCTATTTTTTTCTGTGTATCCATCCAAACCCTCTTGCGCGCAATATTCTTAGTTTTGGTGGTCACACTCGGCTTAGAAGAAGGGATACCGTTGCCACCATCAGATTGCTCAATAGGTGATTTTACCGAAATAGCTCCCGCAAAATAAAACTTTTTGTCTAGCATTGGCCGGACTTAAGTGTAAAGCACATTTTTTTTAATTTAAAATTTAGTATTAAGATTTGAATACTTATTGTTAGTTCATTTTGAAGATTCAATAAATAAAAAACGCTAAAAAAAAAAATTTTTCGCAATTTATGAGCCGATATTTTATTTTCTAAAGAATCTGCAATTAAAAAATTTGTTTGATGTCCGTCCATTTATGAACTGATTTCCAAAACTTTCTCTTCTTTCAAAAGGGGGCGAATTATTGCACTAAAAATACAAAATATTTTTGTACTTGGGACTGGTGAAATGTCCGGTGGCATGTCATAGTGTCCATGGACATAAGGCCCATGGACATTATGTCGCACTTAAAAGTGACATAATGTCTATGGACACTATGCCGCTTTCAAAAATTACCATGGTTATGCCGTTTTCGGTATGGACATTATGTCACTTGCAAAAGATAAACTAAAAATTAGGAAATAAATTTCTGATCATAAATATAATTTTTCAAATATAAAAAATTTATATTTTTGACTTGAGCAAACTTTTATATGAGACATACCAACTTTTTTGTATAAAAACTAGGAAAAAATAAAAAAAATATATATATTTCAATACAACAATTTCGGTTTCTTGATTGTCTTTCTGTTCCACTTCTTCTGGAATGTCGTCAAATGCAATTGTTCTATTTTCTTTGTTAATAATAATATTGAGAAAATCGTGCAGCGCTATTTGTGCTGTATTTAATTGTTGGGTCAAATTGTGAATTTTGTCATCCTTACTGGTTCGTACCTTTCATTTTTTTGGTAAAACTGGTAATGCACAAGCTGACTAAGGCAAACCAATTGGCTGACATCTTCATTTCGGTAACATCAAGGTACTTAAAGAACTGCCCGTGTTTTTCTAATTTTCTTGAGAGTTTTTGAATCCTTCTGGAGCACTTGTGGTTCTAACAGGTTCTGAATGTATAGAAAATCCCCTAGAAGTTACATGAAGATTACATCAAAACGGTTTGATTACTTAAAGCTAAGAAAACATTATTTGAAAGCAAGTAACTAAATAATGATAATGATAAATATATTAAGAAATATTAAAATTTCCAATACAAAAGAAATTCTGTTGGATTATTCGTAAGTAAGAAGTGACGAATACGAAATTTTAAGGAAGAGTTAAGAAAAATCGGCGCCGTCTGTAGTTCTATTCGATATCAATACATAAGTAAATGGAAAAGTCTATAAATATCAGAAAATGTTTTCGTTAGAGGAACAATAAAATGGATTACAATACTTACATGTTCCATATAATAAAAATTAATGACGAGAAGCTGTTTAAAACCGCAACACGGACCGGTTTTTATTTTTTTTTGGATTACTTCCACAATTGTCGGTGATATGAAAACGCAACAAAAAACTTCATCCGCTATAAAAGTCTCGCGATCTTGACTTCACCCACATTTAGAAATAACTTGCGTACTAAAAATGGAAATTCTACTCATCAGTGAAACATCAAATAATAACGGAAGTCAAAAATGTATTTTTACTGCTAATTACAAAGTTTACAATATATATGGGCATTATGTCCCACTGAAAAGCAACATAATGTCCACGGACATTATATCGTTAAGTTGATAGACATTATGTCGCGCTGCTAAGTGACATAATTTCCATGGACATTATGTCACTTTTTAGTGCGAAATAATGTCCATGGACCTTATGTCTATTGACACTATGACATGCCATCGAAATGTCCTTCCAAAAATTAATTTTTAAGTACGAAGTATGAACATAATTTTAGGCATTTTTGCCTAAACCACTGAACTACTTTAAATGAAGTTCAGTTGGCAGAAACCGAGAATTGGTGAATCAATATAGAATAGTTTTTATTCTGAAATTTCAGCCACAAAAGGAAGAAAAGGGTACAGAATTACCATTGTGGGCAGAAAATTTAAAAAATTGGGACACTGGACAAAAGAAATATCCATCCGAAAAATACATATTTTAGTTACTCCGGCATTTATGAACCGATTTTTAATATTCAAGCTTTGGTTAAAAAAGTTTGTAAAAAGAATTTTGATTATATGATATAAAATTTTAATTATCTCCGCAATCTGTTTAACCAGTCTGATAAAAAATAACCGTTATTTTAAATTTTTTCAAAAAGTATTTATCTATTCATCAATAACCATCTTGTCCCCTTCAAATTAATCCCCCTCAGATGTAATACACTTATGCCAGCATTTTTTCCCAATCCTCGAAACACTTTTTAAACGCGCTTTTTGGTATCGCCAACAGCTCTTGTTTCGATCTTTCTTTTATATCCTCAATCGTAGCAAAACGCTTTCTTTTCATCGGTGTCTTAAGTTTTGGAAAGAGGAAAAAGTCAGCGGGAGCCAAATCCGGTGAAAGCGGTGGTTGAGGCATGATACCGGTTTTGTATTTGGCCAAAAGCTCACGCACAAGCATCGACGTCAGTGCGTTTCTGCCGAATTGCTTCGCGCCAACGACAGATAACTTCCAGGTCGTGTTCTCTATTGACCGTACGACTTTGTGGCAAGAGTTCATGATGCATCACGACATTACAGCCGAAGAAAATAGTGAGCAAAACGGCCGTGGACGATTCCATTGGGATGATTGGGTTTTGGTTTAAATGTTATAGCCATACACCCATGTTTCCTCGCCAGTTATAATTTTTTTAAGGAAACCTGGATCGTCGTTGACGATGTTTAACAGCTACTGAGCGATGTCCATGTGATGTTGTTTTGCTCAAAGTTTAGCAATTTTGGGGCAAGCTTCGCTGCGGCACGTTTCATGCCTAAAACATCCGTAAGAATTGCTTGGCATGAGCCGAACGATATGCCAATATCATCAGCAAGCTCTCTGATAGTAATTCGACGATTATCATTTTCTTCACCGCTTCAATGTTTTTATCGGTTGTTGAAGGGCTCGAGCGACCAGGACCAGCATCATCATTGACATTTTCTCGCAATTCTTTAAACTGGTTATACCACAATTGAACTTTTACTCTGCTCATAAGACTCGCCAAACTTCACACTCAACATTTCAAATGACCTTGAGCATTTAAATTAATTTTTTACACGAAACTTAGTACAGTTTCTTTGATCCATTTTTTCGAATAGTAAAATATCGAAGAGCACACCAAAACACGACTAACCTTTTTATCTGTCAAAAAATCCAAAATGGCTGATATTGTCAATATATATAACACCAATATAACATAAAAGAATGCGAAAATCAAACACAAGTAACTCAAGAAATTTTAATGAATGTGCATCTTAACTATTAACTGTCAGCCGCTTTAGTGCAAAAATTGAAGTTTGTAAATTACGTCCGGGGATATGGGGGTATCTTAACAATTACCGAAATCGATTTTGGAAATTACAAAAAAACTCGGAACTTTCGCTAACCGAGCTTTCATATTCGGTGCGCATTTTTGCCATAGAACGTCTATCCGAACTGATAACGGTCATTTTGGATCCGGTTGTACGGATAATTATCGCATCAAGACATAGAATTCGAATGTTATAGAAGTCTTTCGGTATATAAAAAATACGATTCTATATCGAACTAAAAAGTAAGAAATAGGTTTAAACAAAACCAAATGAAAAGTACAAGTGTTATTGTGAACTAAGCTCCATATACGAAAAATGTGACGCGCCCCACGCTTAATTCACAATAATACTATTATTTTTTATTCAGTATAGTTTAAGCTTATTCTTAAAATTATTTCTTACTTTTTAGCTCGATATCGAAGCGTGGTTTTTAGTTTTTTAAAATATATTTATTTTAATAAAACTAACTCATTCAGAAATAACCACACGGAAAACTTCTTCAATAAAATACAAGCAGTTACTATAGAAATATTCTGAGTATAAAATAAGAAAAAAACTTCTGGGTAGTGTGTTGCCTTAATTTGTACTAAAGTTACAACTTATGTACTAAAATCATACTCAGGAATGTTGCAAAGAAGGTTTGTGTTACTTAGGAAAGTTGGGATATTATTTTCTTCAAAGTTGCACAAGTTCTTTAATCTATAAAAACTTGTGTCGATATTCTGCTAAAACTGTAACTTCGAGTAAAACAAGTCGATGAAAATTACTTTCAAAGGTGACTTCTATCAAATGACATTGCAATGTTATATTAATTAAATTTAATTCTATGATTTAATAAAATTTGCTAGTTGAAAAAAGGAATCTGATATATATTTTGTTGATTTGATTAATTTATCACCATTTTCTTACGCGCATTTATCAACCCCGTTGTGATTTGTCAAAAACAGTAAAACGAAGCATTCAACTGTTGTATAATCACTGAAAAAGAACCATATTTCATGCGGTTTAACTTTTGCCGCCTTTACAACAAGATTATAAATTTTGTTCTGTTTAGTATGACTTAGCAATTACAAACACGTGCGAATGTTAAATTATCGCAGTTGAAAAGGCAATTTAAATTGTGTTTGAAAAGTTTGCTAAGGATATAAGCTTGAGGAATGTCAAAGACAAAAAAGCTTAATAATAACGTGTTGTATACTTTTCCTTTTGCAATAGTCACCAAGCTCGAATTTTATATTTCTTGTATGCTTAAATATTTATGGCTTAGTTTAATTATGGTGTGGAAAAACTAATTAAGCTTATATAGCTGCATTTTGGGTTTAGCATTTAGTAAATAATATATTTTGAATGTTTTACACAGCCCAGAAACAAATAAAGTTATTTTGCTCCTTCATTTTTTGCCTCAATGTTTTATTAATATCCTTTAACCTACAAGTTTTGTTAATTATGTAAGTGTACGAGAGTTCCTTCAGAAAAAGATGTCTACAGAAAATGGTTCGTTAAGAACAAAATATGTTTAAGAATCCCCACGAGTACAATGGTTTATAACATCATATACATATACTATGTTACATATTAAACCAGTAAATAACCAGCGGTGAAAGAAAATATTAGATTGTCTTAAACACATCTTTTTAGTTCTTTGTCTATTGTTTTACTCTTGTTAAATTAAAATTTTTCATATAAATATATAGATACAAGAGCACAGAAACTAAGTCTCATAGTTTTAGAAATGTGATATTTTTGAAAAAAAACCGAAAATTTCATCATCTAAATATTAGGTGTAAAACTTTGCTTCCGCCGTTTTGCAATAGATGGCTGCAGCGTAAAGTGGTAGTCAAAACAAACAGACCAAGACATACTTGAAAACATTGAAATGCGAATTTCTATCTCAACCGCCGTGTTTTCCAGATGCTGCTCCTTCGAACTATCACTTGTTTCAATCAATTGCATGTGGCCTAGCTGACCAGCACTTCCGGTTTTATGAACAAGTAAGAAATTAGATAGAGCTTCAAATATTGATTAATTCTTTTCGCGTGGGGTTCGTACACTCATAGAAAAAAATATCTTCATATTGATGACGGCGAGTCATCAGATTTGTGACATCAATATTATGTAAATAGTCATCAGTAACGTGAAAATTGACATCAACCTCAATGAAAAATGACATCAGAGAATTTTGACATACATTGAGTATCATCAATGTTACAACTTTGGTGACATCAATTCAATGAATTTTTTTAATTATAATACATCAAATCCCAATGGGTGCTGATGAGTAGTGTAGCGACTACGAAACAATAAGTTGTCCCCCAGCTAAGGATTTGATTATTATTTTTCTTGTCTTCTTCAATCAATAATTATTGATCGCAGCAAATTTGTATTGTAAAAAATTCTTCTAAAGAAAAAACTTAAGAAAAGAAAAACTTGAACTAAAACCCGATGTAGATATGTACAAACCAAAAAATGTTTAATAATACATCTAATTTGTCAAAATTAATTTTAAAACAAGTAAGAGTGTGGTATATTCGGCTGGGCCGAATCTAAAATACCCTTCACGATAGTCACATATATACGAGTATATAGTATATATAACAAATTTGAACTACATATGCTCGAAAAAAATATGTTTGTCTTGTAATCACTATTCCAAAAAATAAATCTTTCATGGAAAAGTTATATATGAACCGATATCGGAATTTTCTACTTTCTTTATTTTCGTAACCTTTTCATATAACGAGAATGGCTGTTCAGCAAAACAAAAGTATTAATGAAAAAATCGTATGTATGGACCGATATCGAAAATGTTCATTATCCGTATTTTAATAACCTCGCTTTTTAAGCAAAAGAAGCAAAAGTTTTCATGGAAAAATCGATTCAGGCTATATCTGAGGTATACGAGTGTATGGAGCGATATCAGATATATTTTCTGTTTTGACTAACTACCTTTTATAATCTCATCTACTTTTAAGCAAAAAAAATTTTTTTCGTTTAGAATACGGTTTAGACTATATCTCGAGTATATATTGACCGATAGCGGAAATGTTTATTTTGTGTATTTTAGTAGCCTTTTTTTATAACCAGAACTGCCTTTAAACAAAAAAACGATATCTGAAATTTTAATTTTCTTTATTTGGTAACCTCCTTATATTACCAGAACTGCTTTTAAGCAAAAAAAAAATTGTTTAAGTTCTCTTATGCGGCATTTTCCTGAAAACCCCGGTTTAGGCTATATCTAGGGTATATGTGGACCGATATTCGAATTATTCATTTTCTGTATTTAAGTAACCTTCTTTTCTAACCAGAATTGCTTTTAAGAAAAAAAAAAAAAAATCCAACGAAAAATCGGTTGAGATATATAGGGACTGATATCGGAAATTTTCATTTTCTTTATTTGGTACCCTCCTTATATTAGAGAACTGCTTTTAAGCAAAACAAGTTTTTTAAGTTCGCTTATGAGACATTTTCATGAAAAATCTGGTTTAGGCTATATCTAGAGTATATGTGGACCGATATCGGAAACTTTAATTTTTTGTATTTTAGTAACCTCCTTTTATAATCAAAACTGTTTTTAAGCAAAAAAAAAAAAATATATTTTTTTAATAAATCGATTTAGGCTATATCTCGGGTATACGAGTATATGGACCGATATCGGGATTTCTCATTTTCTGTACTTTAGTTACCTCCTGTTATAACCAGAACATCTTTAAAGCAAAAACAAGTTGTTTAAGTTCGCTTACGCGACATATTCATGAAAAATCGGTTTTGGGTATCTCTCGGATATATATGGACCGACATCGAGGAAACTTTTTTTGCCTTGTGATCACCGTGCTTAATCGTATTATTAAGTTTGAAGCAAAACAAAAAAAATTTTTTTTTTAACTTTCATACAAAATTCCAAAATGTAATGGCTTTTTTCGGAATTTTATATATATCTCAGCTACATGTGAACTGAGTTTACTGAATTTCAATAGCAAACCAATGAATCGATGGGGCGAAAGAATTGTGAAAGAAAAAAGTTTCTATGT
This sequence comes from Thecocarcelia acutangulata, assembly GCA_914767995.1. Classification (NCBI taxonomy): domain Eukaryota; kingdom Metazoa; phylum Arthropoda; class Insecta; order Diptera; family Tachinidae; genus Thecocarcelia; species Thecocarcelia acutangulata. Next base: position 125,779,851 of record OU612094.1, on the reverse strand, counting down.
GTAATGGTTTTCTCAGAAACAGTACTTTAACGACTAATAGACGGATATACATTATAGGAACGCAAATGAAAATGCACAAATTAGAAACGGAATTACAAACTTATATACCCTTTACACTTTTGTGAAGGGTATAACAGAAACTATTTTATGAAACGACGACGCTCACATTCAGTAGTGACTGTCTAACATATACCGCCATATTTATTAAGAACATTTATTAGAAGTTCATCTGACAAATTTTTTTAAAAAGGTTCTCAAATAAAACTTTAATAATTATTGGGAAATTTTTATGAATATGGCCTAAAATGTAAAAAAGCTCTAATAATAGATTTTACTGCTGGGTAAGCTTCTTTAAGTTTTTTTTTGTGTATGTATAAATAACTATTTTTTCTGAAGCATATTAAATTTAGATACAAAGTTCAGTTGGTTTGCCCACATATGACGCTCTTTGGCTTTTTAGCTTCTTAGAGCTTATATTCGTAACATAAATTATAAGTATTTCTTACAGAGTTTTCAATAGAATTTTCTATAGAGGGAGTGTTGAAGCTTATATATAGATTCAGTTTTGTGAGAACATTATTTAATGTTTGAAGAATCAAAATAGCTTAACCCACACAAAAAATTATTTACAACTTAAGAATCCTTGCGTAAGAAGTTTATTAGATCGGAGAAAAAAGCAAAATTCATGTGTAATTTGGTATTCGTATTATTTTCAGCCTTTTCCATCTTTTTTGTTGTAAAAGGTGGTTAAATTTTAAGGGCCGATGTTGATTATTGAGGAATTATTGTCGTTACATTACATGATTATAATAATATTGGTAAGACTCAATTATGTATGTAACAAATAAAACGGAATGTTTTTAATTTAATCAGAAAATTTATTCAGGAGTTAAATTTAATATAAACTATACGTTTTGCTGACAATAAACTATTGCGTATCCGCTGCTTCACCGTTTCGCTTGGTGTCTGCTAAGCGACTGCCAAGTGTTTCGTTCTCACCATCAGTGTTGAGCTTACACAAAATATCGGATAAATGGAACCCGTGGCCTCGGCGACACACCACCATCCGATTGTCCAAATTTTCGATGACGCTGAGGCATACTTGATGCTCTATGCCATTAATGTGCCGAATTATCTCATCCTTTAGCTCTTAAATTATTACAGGCGTGTTGGTGTACCTGTTTTCTTTCAAACAACCCTAAAGAAAGAAATCCAACGGTGTCAAATCACATAATCTTGGCGGCACCACGTAAGATAACACGGCCATTGAATTTGTCGCGCAAAAGAACCTTTGTCTCGCGGAAAAGAACCTCTGTTTCTTTGTGGTATTTGCCACCGGTCTTTGAAACCACGTATTGTCCATATCCATATTTTCCAATTCGTTCCATTAAAAGTTCATTATCATCTTATACATAAAAAAAATCTAATATAAAAATTATAAAGTTCGAAAAACTTCAATACTTGCTCAGAGACAGTAAACACTGTACAAATAACAATGCGGGCAGTTACAAATTGCATATGTGATTCAATTTGAGATGAATACACACTCATAGAAAACCTGTCATAACTGTGATGTATTTTAACATCAATACAATGCCAAATGTCATCATTTTTGGCCCCGTGACACTTTTAATCACTGTGATGTCAACTATTTCATCAGTTGCTCTAATTATAAACAGTGGCATTTATGATTATTATTTCATCAATGAAATGTCATACTGACATCATGTAATCAATGCAATGAAACTTCAATACCGAAGAAAGTACTAAATGAAGTTAATGTAATGACAAAATATCATTAATAGAATGGTGCACTAACATTAATAATAGCTCATTGACATCAGAAAAATGGCACGTGATGACGAAATATCATCAATACCATGCTTGGCTATCATCAACATTAAACTGTGGTGCAATTTAATGATTACAAAATTATGTTCAAACAAGTGACTATATATTGTACCATTTTCAAGAAATCAATGAGAATTAAAAATGTTCTAATAATACTTTCGATGACTTCCTGCCATCAATACAATGTCTGAGCGGCGCATAATCATATTTCAATTATGTGTATGCTGTGAATGAGAAAATATGCTCTTTCTTTGCATCGTAGTTCTTCTTTCTGTTTTACTCTCTACGATGCCATTATATTTATGTAACTAACGTCGCATATGATGACTAAATATCATTAATATGATGCATTTTTTTCTACTTCTTGAAAATCAATTTAAATTTAAAAAAATTATAATTCCTTTTCAACAATAAATAGAAAACATTATAACATTATTTAGGGGGTTTTTTTTATAATAAATTTTGACAAATTGTATGTATTACAACCATTAATAAGATGTATCATTGAATTGATGTCAACACAGTTGTAGCATTGATGATATTCAATATATGACAAAATTGTCTGATAACTTTTGTCGTTGAGATTGATGTCAGGTTTCATACCACTGATGACTGTTTACATATAATTGATGTCACACTTCTGATGACCCGCCGTCATCAATATGAAGATGATTTTTTCTATGAGTGCAGACAGAGAATAATCCAATGGCTCTGTGGTTGAGTGGCTAAAGCAGCGTGATACGCCATGACCCGAGTTCAAATCCGAAAATGGGTGATAAAGAGTAGTGCAGCGGGCCCAAAACAGTTAGTTGTCGCCCTCCAGCTGAAAAAGTTTTAATATTTTTCTGGTATTCGTTAATCAAAAATTATTGATCACAGCAAACTCATATTGAAAAAACTCCTTAACAACTTACACACGATGTCAAATGAACAAAAAAAAAAAAAAACTAAGAAACATTAGATAAATTGCATAATAAATTTTTACAAAGGGTTGTTTGTCTTACACAATTTTTGTTTTTTTTTTAGCTTTTATTTAAGTATTGAATCTTCACAATGTGAACTAACAATAAGTATTCAAATCTTAATACCAAATGCAAAGAATTAACTAAGTCCAGCCAATGCTAGACAAAAGGTTTTATTTAGCGCATATTATATCGGCAAAATCACCCACTTAACGCTCTGATGGTGACAAGGGTATCCTTTCTTCTCAACCGAGTGTGACCGCTAAAACTAGGTATATTTCGTACAAGAGAGTTTTGGTGAAGTACAAATTTGCTGATATACCTTGTCGCATACTTTGAAAATTCACCTTTTACCAGGGGAACACACCGGCCCTTGTGAATTCAGGAGTTTTAAAGTACCATGGAGCTGCAGTAATTGTTTAGAGAATTTTGTTTTGTCGCCTTTGAATTTTTTCAATATTTGACGCTGAGGCGGTGCCTCATAATTGAATTCCGTAGCATCATACAGGCTTTAGGATCGCGTTGTATAACAAGAGTTTGCAATCTATCTTCAAGGTAGAGTTTCTGCACATAAGCCAATTTAATTTAAACGGAGTGACTTTCGCATCAATGTGAGACTTTCACGTCAGCCTACGTTCGAGGTGAATACCAAGGTACTTGAATTCATTATGCTGCGGAATAGGTGAGTTGTTGATTTGGATAGGCGAACATGTTTTTTTTCGCAGCGTGAATGTAACATGAGTACATTTTTGATCATTTTCCAAAATTTTGGCCACTTCTCTAATATTGAAATATATTCCTGTAAATTACGTTAGGCTTCGTGATGGCTTTCATGAAGGCTGCAGAATGCTGTGTCAGCTGCTAAAGTTGAAGTGTGAATACCAGATTGGGTTGGCATATCAGAAGCGTAAATTTAATATAAAGTGAGTCCCAGAATGCTATCTTGGGGAGCTCCTACCTCGATTGACTGAGTTGGGCTTACAAAGTCGCCTAACAAATTTACGGCCACATAAATAGCTTTCCAGAAGCTTGTGAGTGTTTGCAGGCAAGTTTAACTTTATTTGCACAAAACCATTGTGAAACACATCAAATGCTGGGCAAATGTCAATGACTAGAGCTGAACGAAAGTCTGTCTTATGACATTCACTACACAGAAAAAAAAGATGAGATTTTCTTTCAATCAAGTTATGTTATTAATAAAAACCCATCAATTTAATAAAATTTGCATTGACTTAATTAAATTATTATTAATAATGAATTTTTGGAAATATCTCTTAATAAAAGGCAATTAATAAAAAGTTTTCCGAATTATTGACTGTTATTCAATAAATAAATTTAAAAGGTTGTCATATAACAGTGAAGCGTTGTTGTTTCTTTAACAATTTTTTTTGTTAAGTATATTTTACATATTACCCACAATTTTTTTCAACTCAATAATTTTTGCTTTTAAGTGAAAAAGCTATTTCTACTTTATAATTTGAATTATCAATCCGGCAAAAAATTTTTTTCACAGGAAATTTGATAAAAATAGTGCAATTTTTTTAATCAATATGGCATCTATTTTTTCTGTGTAGTCTGTGTGTTTGTTCTATGGTGCTGTGTTCAGCCCGAAAGCCTAATTGATGATTAGGGCTACGTCTTACAGCATATTCAGTATTGGAGTCTACTTCACCATTGGCAATTTTTCGAGCAGTTTTGAAATGGTTGGCAGTACACTTATTGGTCTGTATGTTAAAATTCAATTAAAATACGTAAGTACATGCGAACGAATAATAATAATTTCAAATTAATTTCAAGGTGAGACTCTGACTACTTTTCTACCGCATACATTTTCTTTCGATATTGATAAAATTGGTTATTATTATCTACAATTTTTTTTTTTTTTTTTTTTGATCATCAAACTAATCAAAATCTAATAACAGTAATTGATGTAATATTCCGAAGAAGAATTTTGATGTTATGTTTTAATAGTTGCGTTTTGCACAACAAAATTCTTGATTTTTGGTTTATAATTTCCAATCAGTAAATTTTTTTATATATTGCGCAAAATTATAGTTCATTTAATAAACAATTAAGACATCCATGAATGTTTCTGACCTATTTGCTTAAAATAATGTCTTTACTACAAAGAACAATAAAAATACTCAAGTAAGTGAAGTAATAAAAGATTTTTGATTACATTGTTGGTTGAGAGCCAATATTATTCTAACATTGTAATAAAACGCTAACTTTACTTGCTTTTGAAATCCTAATTGTAGTTTTGAGTTAACAATTTTCAAATGTGTTGAAGTAGAGAAAGCTATTTACCTTGTTTGTTTACCTTGAGATGTTAATAGTCTTCTTTCAATTTGCAGCAAATAAACGATATAAATTTTTAAGTTTAGAAACATTTCTCATAATAAAGAAAGCTGTTAATTTGCTTGGTGGTTTAAATGCATTACTTTTTCAAGGTGTTGCCATCGTTAAATCTCGTGCACTGCAATATTATTGTACAGTCACGTCAAAAGAAGAAGCATTAAGTGAGAGGTAATTGCTTAAGCACTTTCTCGCGTGTAACGTTTATTGCGCTTGCATTAATTTACAAAAAAAAAGGATATAAAACCGTACAGTGGTTGCTTGTATGTGTGTTAAATTTTTTACTTTGTGTTTGATAATATAACGCAATTTGCTTTATATTTATGTTGCAGGAAATATAATAGCAGATTCTAATACAAATTTTACTTTAAGTAGTTATCATTTGTATTTTACACATTTTGTTGCGTAGAATTATTTATATTTCAGAAGAAAACTTTTAAAAGAGATTTTATGGACGTGTACGGCACTAAAATTTTAATTGCAGTTGTGGCAGTTTTTTAGCTTCAAAATATGAATAATGGTAGCACAAAATGAGATCTAGAAAAAGCAATTAAAATTTCAGCAAAGCAATAAATGAAATAATACAGGGTTTATAATCTATTTGTGTTATATTAATATGACTTCACAGATGTTTGATATGCGATGGTACCGATACTAGATATCGTTTGTTTTTGTCTTTCCGTGCTGTTGTTGATAGGTTCAAATCAAACTTCCACAAACATTACTCCCACTTTTCTCTTCCTAATAACCTATTTTCTTAGTTTCAGTACAGTGCACTGCAATGTTTACTTTTACTGTTTATTCAGAAATTCGAGGTTTTATTGTAAAACACTAGTTACACATTTTGGGCTCAAAATATTGTCCATCGCTGGACACTACTTTCTCCCATCTTTCAGGCAGCGTACGAATCCTGCGTTGAGAAAACTTGTCATCTTTTGAAGCAATTCAACAATCGAACCAATTTTTTACTCATATATAATAATTATATAGCCATCAATAGGCATGGAACATACAACCAAAAGGAGTTGTATGGATTTGGAAATCGTTATAAAATCGATAATTTTATATGGAGTATCAGTATGGTGGAAGTCACTGGACTCCACAAACAACAGAATGCAAATTGAAAAAGTCAGTCGAACCACTACAGACCACAGGGGCTATGAAGACAACACCAACCTAAACACTTCTTGCCATGTGACTTAGAAGCCAGGCAGATATCACCAAAAGACGCGATCAGGTTGAACGTGACGGAGCATCACTGACCGTAGGGGCATTTCAATACATTTGAGGTTGGAAGGGACCCAGTCCCCGGTGTAATTGACTACTGCATCCGGAAAATATTCCTCTCAACGAGCTTCGGCTACCAAATCGAGAAGTCTCTTGTAGCATCTGGATCCTTCAGTGTTTACACGAATGGTCCAGAAGGGAATCAAGGGATGGGGGTGGAGTTTACATAGAAGAATTCAATATCCTTCAGACTATCAGACGGATGTAATGCTCTTCAAGCTGAAATATCGGCTATAAATAAGCGACCAGATGGCTGATACTTCACACGATATACGGTAGGGATATCATAATAGTAACGGACAGCAAGACCACCATCAACTGCCTGATTGGAATACACACTAATTCTAGTCTTGTCCAGGAATGCCGCACATCTTTAAATATAATGGCGAGACATTCTAACCTAACCCTAAAATGGGTACTTGGACATGGGTTCAACAACATCACTTACGATTTAGCCAAAAAAGGGACAATTCTAAAGGATAGGAATATAGATCCTATTTGCTGATAGCCCTTATTAGCATGTTGGAAAGAATAAAACTCCACACGCTGAAACGTGCAAAAGAAAAATGGCTCACAGAGCTAACATGCCTTATATCAAGAAGCATGTGGCTGCATAGTAACTCTAAGAGAATGTGGGGTCTATTAAAACTGTTCAGATCGTACCTGAGAGTCAATGTAGCAGTTACCACTATACATTACCAGTTTGGGAACCACGCCAGGAGACTAGGTCTACCCTATAACGATTTCTACAGAAGTTTCCAAGACGAGAAAGAGGAGGAGACGATCATTCATCTCCTCGGACATCACCTTCTAAGATTCCTAAGCGAGCGTCTGTTGACTATTATGTCTGGCCTCGGTCAATCCGATCGCGCTAGCTTCATTCAGAAGAAGCAGGTAATACAGCAGCATGTAAGGCCACACTAAACAGTTTCCTTTCCATCCATCTCCTCTACTCACACTATATTCCTCTAACTTCTATTCTTCACTTCACTATCCCACTTTTCTGACAATCAGAAAGGGAACGACCTCAAGACGCAAGTGATCTGGAAAACCTATTTCGGGGTATCCAGCAGTCTGCCGACCTAACCTAAGCTACTTCTTCATAAGACCTAAAGTGCTGGTCAGCCATTCCGTCAGTCATTGATCGAAATAGGTGGTAATCTAGGGAAGCAATGACTGGAGAATACGGAGTGTGGGGTAGAACTGCCCATTTCTTAAATTCAAACAAAGTACAATAAGTTTTTAAGCATTGAACACATTGAAGCCAGCAAACTACCGACTTCAATATGTCATATATAAAATACACTTATTTAAATGCGAACGTATTTTGTTAGTTTGTATTTTTTCTTGATTGCAAAATAAATAAAAACAGTATGACCTATATGTATAATTAAACTCTTGGAAATATTTTATTTTTTAACATAACATAAAATAACAATAAAATTTAAATAGTGTTTTAAATTTTGCTCTATTGTAAAATATATGCATACATACTTATGTATACTCAAAACAAGAAATCTTAATTTTATAAAGTAACCAGAATGGGGTTTGATGTATACCAGATTTAATTGTACATCTTTGACGAAAAATTTTACAAGAGACGGATATACATTTTTGTTTCTCCAGACGAATTATTTTTGGTCTACATTTAAAAAAATCCGATTATTGTCATACATTTTCTCTAATACTGCTCTAGATCAGATGATATATCCGAGTATATTTTCAACTTTGAAATCTCGTCCAACTTGAATTAAGAGAAGCAAACATAAGCTTTTCTAGATAAAATTGCAGTTTTAAGACTTTTTTTTTAAAGAGAAGTACTGTTTTTATGAAAATTTTATAGAGTTCGTTCTGGAAAGCAACGGAATTTGTAGAGCTAAAAAGATGGCCACATTGAAATATACTTTTGTGTAAATGACTTTATATTGCTGCCGTATTCAAAATAATTCAATAGTTGACTACTGAACTGCACTCGTCAGTTGCGGCATTATATGTAGTGTTTAATGCTTTAATTAAAAAGAAAAATTATTACATTACAACATTTTCATAGCCTACTTGATACAAAAATATTATTGTTGAAAAGTTAAAATATCTAACATTTCCAAGACATTATGACCACTTTCGCAACGTGAGTTCGAGTATTGTCATGATCTAAAATCACTTTATCAAGTCTGTCTATCATGTGATATTGCGGCCGCTTGTCTTTATGCTCAGCTCGCACGTCTGAATTGCGTTTAACAACGATTGACTGTAATTCTTTCAGTTAGCTTTAACAACTCATTATACATTACGCCGGGCTGGTACCACTGAACTGCACGACTTTGGTTCGGTTTGGCTATCGACGTGGAAGCATGGCCGGGTAGAATACTTTCTGTGCTTGGGATTACCGTAATGAATCAATTTTTCTCCCCCAGTTAGAATGCGATACAAAATTCCAGCAAACAAATGCGTTCAACATCTCTCGGTTTCAACTCGCATGGCATTCAATTTCGCTCTTACTAAATGCTTTACACGACTTTCAGCCGCTTTGAAGTGGCTTATTTTGGCATTCCCAATTATACTACCAATTCTTGTTGTCTTTTGCACTAGTGTTGATCAAGTGATGCCTCTAATTCTGCATCTTCTAAAATCGTCTCTCTTCCACCACCATGCTAGTCTTCGACGTCAAAATCACCGCTCTTCAAGCATTGAAACCAATCTCGGCACCTTTTTTCACTAAGAGCGACCTCACCTCGCTTAGCCTCAGCCGCTGATTTTTTCATATTCCAGAAGAAAATAAAAACCTCCCGCAAATCACAAGAATTTGGATCGTAAGCTGACAAGTTTAATCGAGAATATCTTTATGATGCAGTCACAAATTGACTAACTTTTGATGGCGTTGTGATTGCAAATGTCTACGCTTATAGTATGACATCTACGATCTATTTTCTTTGACTAACACTGACCGAATTAACCAACTATTGCAAAACGGCAAAAGAAAAGTTGTACACCTAATATATTTTACTATGGCTTAGATCATTCCAATAGTTATAATATTTACCTATAATTCAAGCCTTTATTTTTCAGAAATTCTATGTTTGAGGAACTTCAGTTAGACATTTCGTTGTTAAACGAAATAATTATCATCATTCTACCCCCTGTGAAAATTTAAAATTTAACAGCTGGTTTTTATCCCTTTAAATGAAGCCATTAAAACAAGTTCTTTTCACACATTTTTGTTACTTTATAACTACATTGCGTGTGGAAAAAGCATTTTCTACAAAATGTTAACGTTTATAAACGTAAAATTTTGATTGATATTAATTATAGTTTTAAAACTTAACACAAACACTCATTATTATTATAACTCAACTTTATATATTTAAAGTAAATGTCCGTTAGAACGTTTTTTTACTCTCTTTCGATAGGTTTAACTTTTAAATATGTAAACTATCGCGACAAGTTTTAACAATTTAAAAAATACTGCAAGGCCGTTTAAAATTCAGTTCGCAGATTCTACATTTTAGAAAATTTTTTCTTATTATTATATATACTTACACCCATATTCATGAAAACATATTTTATAACTATTACAGATTTATTTGTCAGATTTCTGTACAAAGTTTATCAAATAACGGCCGTATTCATAAAAAAAATATAGTATGTTTATTAGACACTTATTTGACAATTTTTCTATAGAAATTTTGTCAAATAACAGTTTAATAAACACAGAATATTTTTATGAATAAAGTCATAAATCTTTAATAAACAAAAAATATTTTTATAAATATGGGTATTAAAGACTATTCTGCGTAAAAAAAAATCTAGTCATTTTATGTAAATCTTAGTAGAATTTATTGAGCATTGTACTAGAAAATGTTTTTTCTTTATTACTAAGATTTTTATAGTGACCTCAATTTGTTCGAGCGGCACAAACTCAACTTAAAGTTTTTATTGTGAAAAATATAAAATCGTAAAATAACGATTGACTTTATGGTGATAAACTTTTATTTGTAAATTTAAGTTAAAACCATGTCAATGTAAAGTTTTATTACGATAAAAATATTCTCTCAGAATGATATTGATATTAAATGATTAGATGATATTGATCAGTTTCCCGGGATTTTCTAGAAATTTCTAAAGCCTTGCTTTCGGGACTTCACTTTCCGCTTACAGCCTCACTTTCTAACAGTTTACAGCTAAATCAATATGTATACCAAAAAAAAATCTTAGTTATCACATTTTGAGATGTTGAAAAAAGGTTTATTTATTAAAAAACGATTTTGACAAATGTTTTGTTTGAATCCATAAATTCCTTTTCAGGTTCGTATTTAAATGATTTTATGCTGATTCAGTGAACCCCATTATTAAATATGAAAAAATAAAATTTTCTGTGTGCATGACGTTTTAATTTCGTATGAATTATTTGAAATTCACATAAGAGTAAATTCTATCATACGGCTTTATTTTATTAAACAACGATAAGCTTGCTATTTGCACGCAAAGAAAACACAGTACGATTATTTTTTATATTGGGAAAGTACTCAGGGGATAACCCCTACATATGCAGTGCCTTGTACCCGAACTAGGCAAATAGGTTTTGAGGAGGGGAAAAGAGGGAGTAGTGTTGTGAACATTTGACTTGAACCAAGGCGAATTTATAACAGGTGAAATTGACAGCGCAGCTGATAGCTTTTTTTTTAAATTTTAATCTATTTCAGATGTCAATTAAAACAAATTTGAAAAAAAATGTTTAAAACAATTTTTTAAATTATGTACTGTATCTTGAGCGCCAGCTATCATCCAGAATTCTCCCCAATCTGGCTGGCCATTTTCACCTTTCCAAGCTCTATGATCTGAGACTTTAATTTTCACGTAATAATTAAAAGCTTTCTTGTAATTTTTTTTTTTTAATATTTTTTCCCCCTTTTTGCGTTTATATATTTCCCTTGACATTTGAAATGGATTTATTTTTTGTAGTGTTGTATTTATTGCTCTTGCATATACCTGGTATGAATTCGCCTTGACTGGAGCTTTGTAACGTTGTAACAGACGGGGAACACGTCTGCAGGCAACTTATTCCATAGACGAGGCGTGCGGCTGAAAAAGGAACTCTCTGTAATGCGTAGTATAATTCCCCGGACCATTGACCAAAAATGGATGAGGCCTGTAGGATGTACGCATGTTACGTAGAAATGTGCGAGTGATCCCTAATGTCATCAGAGCAGAATCCATTGTAGTATCGATAGAACAGAGCAATGCACCCTACACTCCATCGATGCTCCAGTGAGTCAGTAGTGTTGGATACCCTACGGTCACCGACAACCTCTCTATATGTCGACATTTCATATAGATAGCTGGGAAACATAGAAAACAAGCTATTTATAATTTTATATATGTTATATTTATTTATTTATTTAATAAACTAACACAACAAGATATAATATCGTATAAATGACAGTGTTAGTAATAAGAGCAGACAATGATAATATACGTATGTATGCAAATTTAATCAAAAGTGCAAAACAAAAGTAAGAAATAGAACAATTAGTGTTATCACTTACATAAAAGGAAAAACATGAATCACTATCGTTACTTTGCAAAAAGAAACCAAATATGTCGTAAAAAATAATTTACAAAAATATGTATTTAATTCTATTTTAAAACTATTAGTGTTGCTTATCTTTTGAATATGATTTGGTAATACGTTCCAAAGACTAAATGCATGAACTAAATACTGGCATTGCGATATAAGACTCCTACATTTTATTTGAATAATTTTTCTACCACGATTCGATCTAGCAAATTTTATTCTTTCATAGATATATGAAGGTTGTTTAGAAATGATTATATTATGCAGGAAGATTAGACATTTATATATGAGTAGATTATCAAAATGAAGGTGAAATATTTGGTATGAGTATTGTGAAATGTGACCAAGACGCCGCTTTTGGAAAATATACCGTGCTATATTGCAAAGATTTCACAACCGTATAAAAGAGAAGGAATAAGATACATTTTTGCTAGTAGCATACGTATATTAAATGGGGTGGAGTCTTTGACAGTCCACAAATTCCTCAGCATACTATACACTCTACCTACAACAATGCCAATATGTGAAGACCATGTCAACCTTTCCCTAGATTGGTTACTTTAGTAACAAAGGCGATTTCGTCATTATGGATTTTATTGTGAAGATTTTCACGCATAATTTTCGATTTTGAAATAAGAATACATTTAGATTTAGAGGAATTTATACTCAGACCATTCGCCTCAGCCGAGTTGTTAATTTTATCCAGGTCACTATTAATCCTGCTTATACAAGAGGTTGCATCATCAATCGTGCAATATTTATTAAGTTGAACATCGTCAGCGTACATACGAATTTAACTGGTGATAGGAATGTCAGGGAGGGAACCAAGTATCGAGCCCTGTGGAACACCTCTTTCAACATTAAGTCGTTCGGAGATTTTGTCATTACACTTAACTACTTGTAAGCGATTAGAAAGGTACGACGCTATCAGTCTACAAGCAAAAGTTGAAAAATGGGAAAGTTTTCTAAGTTTTGATTACAAAATCTTGTAGTCCACCGTTCTCGAATGCCTTACTGTGATCTAAAAGAATCGGAAAAAAAACCATATTATCGTCGATTTTAGATTTTATGTCCTCAACGACATTCACCAGTGCTGTTATACAGCTTTTACCCTTCATAAAACCTGATTGTTTTGCTGAAATCAAGTTCTTGTTGTTCAAATATTCGTTTATTTGTTTAGAAATAAGGTTTACAAGCACCTTTTTTATCTTGGACCAATACTCAGGGGATAACCCCTACATATGCAGTACATTGTGCTGGAACTAGGCACTTATGTTATAATGAGAAGGAAAGAGGGAGTAGTGTTCGTTAACAATAACAACACGAAAGACTAAAACAAAATCTGATTGCGGCATTTAAAATGTTGGAATTAAATTAGTTTAAACTGATCAGTGCCCAGTGTATATACCTTCGACACTGCTCAGATTAGCAAAATTAAGTCCAACACTTTCCACACCACAAGGTAATGAAGTACATTCAAAATATATTATGAATGAACACATAAAGAAAACACGGAACACGGTGAAAAATGAGAAAAAAAAAAAAATACGGGAGAATAGCTATTATTAATATTGAATTAAAATTATCCTAATAGCTAAGAATAAAAAGGTATTGCCTTGAACTCTTTTTTGTAAATAAATTAGTTGGAAATGTAATATAAAAAAAAAAATAAAGTAAACGAATGAGAACAAAAAAAGTACATATACTCGTATCATAAGGAAAATTTTCTTTGTCTTGAAGTTTAAATGTAACTCAGTAATACAATATACGAGTATTTAAATGCCAAACATCTAACTAAATTTATTTCTAACATTGAATACTCCTTGCTTATATAAATCTTGGTAGAAAATTATAGCTTTCAAACAAAAGCAAATTTTAGCCATACCCTTATACCACCAACACCTTAATAAATAAAAAAAGAAAGAAAAGAAAAACAGGAAAGACAAGAGAAACTTCCATGCTACCAGCATAAAACTTGTCTATTGGTGGAAACTAATTTGCACATAAATTTTCATTTAACCTTTCACAAAGTCAGATAATGTGAGCTAAAGTTTGATATCTTTGCGTGTGGTACTGAAACGTTATAAAATGTAATTCATCATTTTTCAGAATGCTTATGCATTCCTTAACTTTAAGCCAATAATTTAAACAAATATCCTATTAAAAATATATTTTGTTTTTTTTTCTCACTTTGAAGAGCTTGTAGGAAATGTAGATTCTAATCAACCACAAAGTGTGCAATAGGAAAACTGGAAAGTAAGTCTAGCGTCTATGTTGTATGAACAGCACATTAGTTTCCTTTTTTCAGAACAATTGGCATAAATAAAATAGTGTTGTATATAAAATAAATCAAAGTATGACGTTTTTGTAGGCGGAATCAGAGTTCTAAAAAAATTATAATACTATAGTCAATCAACAAAATACTGCCTTATTTTAGTTTACTAAAACAACAAGACCAAATCTTATAGTTACAGTGCAGGAAAATTTTAATATGCAAGATTTGCTGCCTAAACAAATTTACTAGGATTGTCAATTAAATTAAGTTTTAGACATACAAAAGTTAAAGTTACAAATGTAAATTGAATTAATAGTAACAAATAGTAATAAAAAAAGAAATAAAATAAAAATAATAAAAAAAAAAAACATTAAAATATTTAAAAAAAATTTAAAATAATTAAAAGAAAAATATTTTCAAATCCAGTGTGCTGCTATTTAGCTGCTGGCTATGTGGAGCGTTCCAAAGACGAATAGTATATATATGGCCGCTTTCGCAGTCGCTACACTGCTCGTCAGCAGCTAATAAAAATATATCACGTTTAGATAATACCGAGTTCGAATCTTAGCGGGTGCTGCTGAGCAGTGTACCGACTGCAAAACAGCTACTTGTCCCCCAGCTTAGTGTATTCATTTATTTTTTCCTGTCTTCTTTGATCAAGAGTAATTGATTGCGGCAAGTATTATCATAATTTGAGCCAGACGAATACTATCATATAATATTAGTAATACTCGTAATAATAAATTACCGAATAGTAATAAAGTTTTATCAATTAAACATACAGACATTCAAATATTTTGTAGTGTCGTCCGGTATTTGCAATATCAGTTCTATTAAATTACTGTTTTTATTTATTCTTATTAGAAATTTTGTTATGTTCAAGGCGAATTAATTTTACTAGGTCAAACTGCGATTGCAATAAGTACAACAATGTAAAAACGACATGGTGTTTTATTGTTCCTTAAGCGATTCATGTGTCAAAAAACTCTATAGAAATTATGCACATGCATACATACTTTACTTGCAGATGTGTATGTATGTGAGAAAACCGGAATCAACCTTTGACAAAAGTAAAACATCTGTTTTTTTCAGTTTCACCTGATTAAATAGATTCCCCTTGATTATGTTTCTTTAGTGTGTGCCTATATATGTGTGCACAATGGTCTGCGCCCGGCTTTCTAGTTATTCTTACTTTATATAACTATCTGTTTTTTGGGTCATTTGCTGTTCTAACACTTTTTTGCCTTTAAATTTGATTTATGAGATGAAAATCTGGTTTTTTAATTTTGTGCGCATTGTACACACAAACACCTTTTGTATTGTTGTTATCACTGCATCTTAATTTATACTCTACATCCGTCTCATCCATTATGTCTATTTTTGACTTCGTGTTGCTAAATTAGTTTCCTGCTGTATTTTTCGTTCATATTGCATGTCTATACTCCCCTTTACTATATACACTGCTTACCACTTGAATAAGGAATTATATATATTTTTAACTCTGTTTAAAACTATATTGGATTGCAAGAAAAGTTTATAAAAGAGGAAAACAATTTGAGACGATAGAACTATTAAGGGGTGCAAAAACTCAGAGTCATTGCACAAGTCGAAGCTAAATCGCATTTTTTGGGTCATTGCAGTACTCATTATTAATTGAACGTTAGAAGATAACGTTAATTTTTATAATCCTAGGTATAAAAATAAATTACAGTTCGTTTAAAATATTGCCTATTCAGGTGACACACGAAAGAGTACCACAAAAATACATGTCTTTAAATAAATGCATAATTTTAGTCTAACAAAATATGTTTGTATATTTTTTGTATCTTCACGCAACTAAAGCCGAAACCTTGAAGTTGGTTCTGCAAAAAAATGTTTCTGGACCTTAGGTTAGGAGGTATACTTAGGTTGGGTTTTACACAATGCCAGACATTGAAAAGCCAGCCCACTTGGTTCCAATTTGGTCCCGTTGTGTTGTAGGAGACATACCTAAGTAACTTAAAAAAAAAAATGTGATTCCTTATTTAAGTGGCAAGCAGTGTATGTCTGAGCAACTAAGACTTTCTGATATTTCAGGTATATAGACGGTCGATTTATTATTTTTTAACTTATATAATATTTTTTGTTATCTTCGATATAGTATATTTTACTGGAACTAGGAAAATAAGTTATAATGGGGAGGCAATGGGAAGTAGTTATTATAGACGTTGGACTTAACTAATCAATAACAAAACGGAAAGACCAAGAAGAACGTTATCACAGCATTTAAAATATTGGAACTAAATAAGTTAAAAATCTACACAATAATAAAAAATTCTTTATGTTTGTAGCGGGTATTATTTATCAAAAATTTTAAGATGTAAGTTCATATTCGGAATATTACAATAAAAAGAATGAAAGCACAAATCGTGATTGCTAAAATTACTTGGATTGTTTTTACATATATAAATTACCAATTACTTTCTAATCAAGTAAAGCAGATATCGTATTAATAATATTTCTAATTTTAAAAGTATGATGCGGCTAACCTCGTTGATTGATATTTAGTGGAGAAACCCTTAGATTTAAAAGTAGAAACAGTAACCATACAAATAATATTATGTTTATTGCATTTAAGGCAACTAAATTTATTATTCATTTTTAAAACCTACATTCATATAAATAAAAAATAGATAGTTTTTTTTTTCATTTAAATTTATTTCACATATAAATGTTTACAAAAATACAAAATGAATTTAGTTGATATCATTCACTGCAGATGATAATTTCATATCCGCAAAAGCTTGTTATCTTTTTTGTGCTATATTTTTTATTTTTCTACCTTATTTATAAATAATAAATTGAGTTGTTTATTATTGGTCATTTACAGTTGTATCTGAAGTTTGGGGTTTGCGGAACGTTTTCAGCTGAATTCAAGAGAAAATTAAAAAAATACATTCATCATATTTTTTTGTTAGATTTGAAGCTTAGAAAAAAGTACATAATTTGTTTTCCAACTTACTGCAAATTTGTTTTTTATTTCGACAAATGTATTCTTAAGGAAGTTGTCGAATGTATGAGCTGGCTTGGAAATATGGGGTCCAATTTTCGATGATTTGTTGAGCGTCGAATACACTTACATATGTGGCGTGGCAACTATCACAAAAGCTGATATTATATATATGCGTCGCATTATAATTGAAATGTATGGGTAGTAGAATAGTTTGAGGGATGTAAGCTTCTTGTATAGTTTAGTTTCAGGCAAGGTAACGGATAAATACTTATGAATGCTGCGGTTAATGAATGCACTAAGGAGTTATTTAAAAATTGTGTTTTTTAAGAGATGTTCTCCTAAAATAGACAATGATCATTCCATAAAGAATCAGCTAGCATAGCTATTGTTCGCTTTTTTCTAGGTATAAGCTCTTCGAGAAAACGAAAAATATGACACCAATTCTACACAAAATGCATATCAGATATATTTGTTTCTTTGTTTGTCTGTTTATTACTTTCTTTAAAGCAATACAACAAGCACATATCTTATATCACAGTATTGCTTAGTATTTGGCATTTAAATATAATAATAATTGTAAAAAGTATAATAAAAATGTAATTATAATTTTCTTCTGAATCAATATTTAAGAAACAATATAAGTATACAATTTAAAAAGTGGAAAAAAACTATATATATATATATATATATATATATATATATATATATATATATATATATATATATATATATATATATATATATATATATATATATATATATATATATATATATATATATATATATATATATATATATATATATATATATATATATATATATATATATAAAGCATAAGGCATTTAATTTTGTCATTAGCTTCTTTACATTTTTAACATAACTATTACGAAAAGTGCTAAAAAAAAGAATTAAGAGAATATTTTTGTCCAGACAAGGCTCTCGAATATTTAAAGTTGTTTATCTTATTCCCTCTTTTAAATCTAGAAAAAGTAATTTTTCTGTATAAACAATGTGGCTGTCGATCGTGTACAATTTTATTAAAAACTAAAAGTATTCGACATTTTAATAATTTGTCAAATGTAACAGTGTATTTGTTTTGCATATTGAGAAATACTCTTGTTTCTATTAAATCTAAAAACAAATATTGCAATGACATTATGCTCGTATGTAACGTTTAGTCTTCGTGTGCTTATAGCTTCACAACTTCGCTATATTAGCCTTTAACATTGATAGCAATCAAAAAATTATAAACAGCTTGTTTTCTATGTTTCACAGCTGTCTATATGTCAACATTTCATAGGAGCTACCCTAATCATCAGAACAAAACTCAATTCGTTGATTTTTGTTCTCTGCTTTTCGATACTTTCAAAAAACAAATCGTAGCAACCAACGGTTGTTCATTTGTTTGAAAGGTGTAAAGAAATGTTAGAGTCGTGTATAAATGAAAGATCTTGTTTTTTGTGTTTTGACGGATATTATTAGAGCATTTTTCTTTTTAAATTCTCAGCAATTTATTTAGATTGTTGGGATATAAAATTGAATGTTTGAGAATATCTTTAAAAAAATTCCAAAGTCTACCAATGATTATGGTGGCACCTATGAAATGTCGACATATAGACAGCTGTGAAAGATAGAAAACAAGCTCTTTATAATTTTTTGAATAGTAACTTAACTAAAAATAACCAATCAGCCAATATAAAGGCTCAAATTTGCTATTTATGGTTAAGTTACCGATAATATTTTAAGACATTTTATGAAATTTAAATGGATATAATTTTATTTTATTGTTATTATAATTTTTTTTTTCCAAGTGCTTGTGGAATTTAACTCTGTTGAAATTATAAATTTATGGGCACTTACCCATAAAAATTCATATTATGGATAGCCCCTTATATTATAAATACACTTTATTCGAAGACGTATACGTAATAATTTACCAATATTTATATATAGTAATTCAAGTTGCTCATACAGCGCATGATACAGCCCGTATTTTGTCAACAACCTCTATTATATTGCCATGATATTTAAATACTAAACACAAAATAAATATTTATGTCGAAAATAAAAAATAAGATATAATAAAAAATACCTTAACCAAAACGATTGATAAAATATTTGTATCGTTATTTTGCACATAAAAATATACTTTTAATCGCACATCTAAACCTGGATATAACGAATTTTGTTACCACATAAACTTTAATGCAACGCATTTTTTATTCATATTTGAGTCAGCTGACGGAAATGTTTCATTGCAATAATTTTTCCTGTTACTGCGTATATAAATCCACCATAGAGAAAAATAGTAATTTAAATGCAAGTATAAAACAAAGTAAGAAAAAAAAATTAAAAGCAAAGTATTAAATTCGCGCTATTAAAAGATTGAATTCTATATGTGTTAAAATGTGAATTTATATTTACAAATGCGGGTAAGTATTAATCTATTTGAATTGCATGTGTATGAGTATTTTTACAGATTTATGGGCCAGAGTAAATATGCTTAAATTTTTCTGGAAGGCCAAGAGTTTGCCAAATTTTATTACTTGTTATTAATTTTTTCTCAATATGGAATGGAATGAAATGCATTTAATATATAACAAAAACATAAAGTTACTTATGTGAGTATGTATGTGTAGTTGGTACGTTGGTACTTCAGCAATAGCACGATTGCTCAAGACAATAGAAATAACAATTGTTCATAATTACAACTTTTGCCAAATATATGGCCATATGGTATAATATTGGTTCTAGGCTGTACTTAGTTTTATAAATTAATTTTGGAATGACACACTTTTATGTGGTTGTCTTCAAGCATATAATTCAACAGTGGTATTTTTCACTTAAAATATTCTCCTATAAGGAGTCGCGGAACAAAACGTGTTTTTTGCACTTTTTTTTTAGAAAACGATTTTTTGATATACTTGCATTTATTTAGCCAAATTCTACTGGAAAAAATCTTATTTGCATAATATTTCTTTCTTTTTCATAGAACAATTTTGTCTTTAAAAAATTGCTGCAGAATAAAACGTGCTTTTTACCTCTATTTTAACATAATTTTTTTTTTTTATTATAATTTAGTTTGGTTTGTTTCATTAAAAGTAGAGATGGGAAAATTTTGTGATTTTCTCAGATCACGCATGGTTGTAGATTGAGCAAGCGTTCGTTATCTAGATACAGAAAAAAAGAGCACACACACACGTCCACCTCTCTAAGTGAAACAATAATACAGTAGAGAGAGAGAGAGATAGAGAGAGTGATATCGAATGCAGTTGCATTGACGAATGTATTGGAATAAATGTTTGAACATTTTTTAAGACTAATAAAATTGAAATTGATTTAAATTAAACTACGTTATACTAAATATAGATAAAATATTAATTAATTGAGTCAAATTGATGTTTTTATTGAAAAGTTTGAATCTCAAAAATATATATGGTTCAATTTGAATAAGAGAAAGTTCTCTAACATTCAAGCTCAAGTAACAAAATAGTTACATATACTGACACACATATCCATATATACTCAAAAACAATATTTAAATATAAAAAAACGCACATCAAAACAATGTTTTTTCACTTTGTTTTAAACAAAACGTGCCTTTTTTGTTTTTTTGAACAAAACGTGCTATTTTCAAATTAAAAGACCTTGAACTTCGAAAACGTTCAAATTTATTGGAGCGATTTAAAGCCTTCCGATGTATTTAAAAATAAGGAATGAGCTTGTTCAATATTTAAGAATCATGCTATAAATTAATCGTGTGCAAAAATAATCTTAGCTTTTCCCACATTTTCAAATAAACTAAAAGACACGTTGTGTTCTACGACTCCTCATTTCAAATTTTTCTTCTTTGCCTGCAAGTGCATAAGTATGCATGTAATTGATATATAGTCAGCATTGTTTTTACCCTTATCAAAATGTGTACACCTTTTTCACCCTCCTGAAAGTTATCTTTTACTACCTTAAAATAAAAATTTAATTTGGATAGTTGTGGCAAATTTGTTTGATATTTTTTTCTAATTTTGTTGCACTTATGTATCTTTCCATAAAATCAATAGCTATACCGAACTATTATTGGATCTTCTTCATGTTCATTATATCGTAACTTAACTGTACACCTACCATATAAAAATGAATAAAATATGCAACGGAAATATAAATATTAATATAAATATTTATATTCTATTTAAATAGACACACATACAAAGGTGTACAATTATTGCAATAATTCGCAGTATACATAAAAAATTTATAAATTTTTATAAATGATGTATAGATGATGTTTAAATTCAACATAAAAAAAAACTATAAAAAATATTGAAATGCTGATGTATAGAAAATATTTATTTTTATATATTTGTGTGGTTTCCGTTCCGTAAGCATTTGGTTAACGTTTGAAAAACAGATGCGGTCTGAATATTCTTTCCACACACATATAACAAAAATTTTTATTTTGATAATGATAATAGGTGTTAAGAACATTAATAATGATAGAGTTTATTTAACGTTCACAACCTTTTAAGTTAAGTTATAATTAATGGCGTCAATTATAATACCCAATCTTTATTGATCAAACAAATTATCTGAATTTAATACATAAAAAACATATAAAAGGAAATAAGAGGTTTTGCGTTTATAAGCTTTTATTTGCACGGATTATAAAACATCACCATGCACATATAAAAATTATCAAAGAATAGCGTGAGTAGTAAAAGCACAATTTGTACTGAAATAAAAAAATAAAATTTTTGGTTAGAGAGTTAGGAGTTTACATTTGTGTATTTTAAAAGTTTGTATATCAGGCTAAAGATATTTTAAGTATAATGGCAATATATATATATATATATATATATATATATATATATATATATATATATATATATATATATATATATATATATATATATATATATATATATATATATATATATATATATATATATATATATATATATATATATATATATATATATATATATATATATATATATATATATATATACACAGACAATTGGGTTACTTATGGAGTGTAGAGCTTCCTCAATTACATTGCTAGTAGTGTAATGGAGAAGTTATTGGATAGGTCTATAGAAATATTGGATATTAACCCAAGAATAATAAAAGATATATGTTGATTATATATTTTGTATTGTTTCCGACTTAGCAATTGACAACTTTATATATGAGTAGTTTCACCTTAGCATTAAGTTTACTATAGAAAAAGCTGTCATGTTTAAATACATTAATAACGTGGATAGATAATTATTTTTAGATAGTTATTTTGTGAAGATGATTCTAATGAAAACTTTATTCTAATGAATGATGAAAGAATCCATAGTGGAAATAATAATAATTAGTATTTAGAATAATAAGTTTAAAAGGATATATTCATAAAAAAACTAAAAGCAAATTTTTCTTTATTTATTTCACAAGTTTCTTAAGTCATGATAGTCGTATGCATATAGTTCAAACAAGTTAATACACACATAGCTACATTTGTCTATATAAGTTTCTATACAAACTTTCTTACTTTCCATTTTTTAGGACAATTTTACACAATTGATAAATATTTATATAATATTCATTACATTTAATATTGTTAATGTTGAAGAAACCCACACGCACAAATAAACTGATGATTTAAAATTAAAAAAATAAAATACATATTTTATTATACATATGTCTAACAACAATAGTTAGTTTAACGGACATGTGTTATAAATACATACGTTAAATACAAAAACAGTATATAGTTGTACATAACAAAATCTATTGTTGTGTTCAAATTATTTTTAAGCAATATTATTGCATTCAACAATATTTTAATATGATAGTAATGTAACAAAAGAAATGTAGAAACTTCAATACTGGTATATTCATAGAGGATTAAACTATATTAAAAACAATAATATACTGCTAATGGCAACAAGACAAATTATGCGGGAGTAAATGTTGTCACAACAATATTCCAAACTGCTTTTTCTTTGCGTATATATGTCATAAAAAGAATACAGATCCCTGCGGTACAACCCTATAAGGATGCAAGATGTACCGGCGTATCCAAACTGACTATGCAATTTGTGAAGACGCACATTATAACTAATGGATTCAAAGGCCTTAGAAAAGTCAATGAATAATGCTACGGTGTTAAATTTTTTATCCATGTTCCCACCCAAGATCTCCACCACTTCCAAAGTTAAACTCGTCGTATTTACATTCTTCCTGTAATCCGACTGAATATAATTAAGTAGCATATTTTCTCTCATATATTCATGAGTTTGATTCCTCAATAAATGTTTTAATATTTTTAGCAAACACGAAAGTATGTTGATTGAATGAAAATCTCTCGGCAATTGCGGAGATTTGAGCAACAATTCTCCTTACCTTTTATTCAAAACAAGTATATTCGGCTGGGCCGAATCTAAAATACCCATCACGATAATAACGTAAACATATAATATACGAGTATATTAAAAATTTGAGCTAAATATGCTCTAATGTATATGGACCGATATCGGAAATTTTAATTTTCTGTATTTATATATCCTCTTTTTATTACCAGAACTGCTTTTAAGCAAAAAAAGTTGTTTAAGTTCGCTTACGCAACATTTTCATGAAAAAATTAGTATAGGCTATATTTTGGGTATCTACGGACCGAGATAAGTAATTTTCATTTTCTGTATTTATATAACCTTCGTTTATTACCACATCTTATTATCAGAATACCTTTAAGCAAAAAAAAAAAACTTTTTTCATGAGAGAGTCGGTTTAGGCTATATCTCGGTACACATATATGGACCATTATCGGAAATTTTCATTTTGTGTATATCAGTAACGTCCTCTTATGACCAGAACTGATTTAAGCAAAAAAATTGTTTATGTTTCATTAAAGAATCGGTTTAGGCTATATCACGGGTATATATGGACCGATATTGGCAATTTTCATTTAGAGTATTTAGATAGCCTTATTTTATTACCAGAGTTGTTTAAGTTCGCTTATGCGAGGTTTTCTTTAAATATCCGGCTTAGGCTACATCTCGGATATATAGACCGATATCAAAAAAACTTTTTTTGCCTTGCAATTGCCGTGCTTAATAAGTGTGTGAAGTTTGAATAAAAAAAAATAAAAAATTTTCATAAAAAATTGCAAAAAAATTGATTTTTTTTGAAATATTGGATATATCTCAGCTATATGTGAACCGATTTTACTGAATTTTATAGAAAACCCATGAATCGATAAGGTAATAGAATAGTGAAAGAAAAAATTTTCTAAGTCTAATGGTTTTCTCAGAAACGGTATTTGAATGGCGGACAGACGGACAGACGCACGTCACTTAATCGAATTTTCTATCAATGCTGATTCTGAATATGTATACTTTAAAGGGTCGGAAATGAAAATTGTAGAAATTACAAACGAAATCACAAACTTATATATACCCTTTAAGTTTTTTGAAGGTTATAATAAACTTAAAGAGCTGGTTAAGCGGTTGTACTAAGAAATACATGATGCTCATATTATCCCGAGTTTACGTCCTAGTGGCTGCTGATCAGTGTTTAAAAAACTGCAGTCAGAGAAGCAATAGTCGTGAGATTGTGCGTTTTCTTCGACTTCTCAATTTTTTGCTATTCAAACATAAACTGTTGCTTCGACTTCTGATTTAACATGCAAACAGTCGCATACTTAAATGGGCGTATTGTAACTAGTGATGCGAAAAAATTTGCTGAAAAAAAAATTTTTAGACCAAAAAATTTTTCATTTCTCTTTTTGGTTGCATTTCGTTTAAAAAATAAAAAAAAGTACGCAGCAAAAATATCCAATAAAATGTTTTTTTCATAGAAAAAAAGAATTAAAATTTCTTCAGCAATATTCAATTGTAAACAAAGTAAAAAGAAAATATATACAACTTTTCATTTACTTCCGAACTTATTCGAAGTTAAAGACAGTCAAAACAAAAACTGTTCAAACATGTCGACTTCCAAAGTCTTCGTAGTGTATAAATTTTCGTTTTTTGTCTCTAGCTTTACTGCGACTGTTTGCGTCTTCGAAATCAGAATTAGAAGCAAATGCAAAAGCAATTACACTTATCCGCAGTTTTTAAAGGCTGGAGCTGATAAGTAGTGTAGTGACTATGATATAGCTAGTTGTACCCCAGCCATTATTTTATCTGTTCTTCTTTGATTTTATTGTTTCACAGCAATTATTGCTGTAATTAAAAATAATCCTTCTTCTTGACTAAAGTTGAACTCGAGCTCACAACTAGTTAGTTAATATAAGTAACAACTAAAAAAGTTCGCTTATATTTCGATTTATACTTATAAACTAATGTGTTTTTTGTGGCACAAGAGTGAGTGATACGTCTATAAGATTTGTATGAAATACACTCAAAACAAGAGTTTATATCATATAAATTTTCTACGCTTATCACACGTTCGTGTCCCATAAACATCACATAAGATAGCTTAACTGAATTTATGGATTGACTCACATAACTGGAATGATTTTAAATCACAGGATTTCTGTTAACAAAAAGATTTGTGCATACAAATTTACCATCACGATTTTAAATAGGTGTTTATTTATCTCTTTCACTACTGCTTTAACACGTGTATGCTTTTCATTTAAAAATACTTACCTGCCACTGGTAAGCTATATTTCCATTCCAAATTATTTGGATTTAGTGTAACACCTTTAGTAAATAATTCTTAATGTAATTCGTTCATTCACAAAGTACATATCTCATGTATATTGCACGTCGTC
The DNA here is from genome assembly GCA_914767995.1 of Thecocarcelia acutangulata. NCBI lineage: Eukaryota > Metazoa > Arthropoda > Insecta > Diptera > Tachinidae > Thecocarcelia > Thecocarcelia acutangulata. The sequence continues at coordinate 125,753,799 of OU612094.1, read as the reverse complement.
GCCAGCAGCAGCGCATTCACTACTCACTTCACATGACCTGAATACATAAAGTCAAATTTATGGAAGAAAGACTAGTAAATTTTAATTCTTAGCAAAACAAGAGGAAAAAAGAACTATACTCGTACTAATATGTATGTGCTTAACCACTGTGGATGAAAATAGTTTTTTTCGCGACAACAACAACAAGTTTTCAAATGTGCGAAAGAAAATGGAGATAAATTATGGAAAACATTTTTAAGTCGGTCACAAAGTAGGGAATGAAATTCTAATTTTTATTATTACTTACTAGGTGGAAACATTTTTAAATTGTGTTTTAAACTATTATTAAATCATTACTACCTTAGGTGCTGAAGTTACTTCGCAGCAGAAAATACTGTCTTATGGAAAGCAAGTTGGCAAAGTAGAAAATTTTGAGACTCGCTTATCAAGTTGCTGAGGACAGACATGCTTTTTGTATGGCGAGTTCCCGTATGAAAGCATTATATACATTACTTCGTGATTTCAACAGCATTGTCAGCTTTGAAATTTCAAACCGCACCAAAATAGAGAAAAAAGCGCGTTATTTTACCAAAAACGCACCGAATTCTGAATTTTGAAACCCCATTTTGTATTACAAAAATTGTAACATTATATTATAAACACGATAACGAAACAGCCTTTTATGCGACTACTATGCAATAAAAATCGGTAGCATCCCCTAATGGCATGCCATAAAATTCGTTCGAAAGCTAGAATTTGTGTTTGTCAAACTTGGCCTCTAGTACGATTCTGTGATTTTACAATATTTATAACGATATTTTATTCAGCAACATTATTTAATTACATTCGCTGTTGACCGAAATCAGCTGTTAGTTACTTCTATTGCCTATTATCAGTCATATAAAACTACAGCTGCCATCGTTAAAATTATATTGCAGGAGCACACAATCAATACTGCAAGAAATGAAATACTTAATGATCTAAAGGCATAACTCAATTAAGAAATCTTCTTGGCTTCCCTTAAAACATATTTGGAAAGGATTGATGCTACTCTTAAATCTAGCTATTCCTTGCAAAGAGAGCGACATAGGTTTTAAACGGATTAGAGGTAGGCCAAGCCAGGGAAGGATCCCACCAAACTTGAATCATACAAACCAATAACTCTGCTGCCAACAATTTCAAAACTGTTAATGGCGAAGTTAGCTCTAGTATTAAATGGTGTGGGACGAACCCCTAATCACCAAGTTGGCTTTCGGGATAAACATAGCGATCTAGGACAAACACACTAGTAAATGTCATAAGAAAGGCTATTGAGGACAAAAATAATTGTTCAGCTTTATTCATTGACGTTTCTGAGTTTTTGACGCTTCAAATAAAGTTAAACTTGCCTGCAAACACTCACCAGCTTCTGGAAAGCTACTTATGCGGCCCGAAATTTGTTATCAGCGAAGTCGTTTATATAAGCCCCACTCAGCCAATTGTAGCAGGAGCTTTCCAAGGTAGCATACTGGGACCTAACTTATATTTGATTTACTCCTCTGATGAAAACCATCAGTTAGGTTCACGGAATTTACAGGAATGTATTTCAATATTAGAGAAATGGCTAAAACTTTGGAAAAGCAAAGTTATTGAGGAAAAGTATTCTCATGTACACACTGCATAAAAAGCAAACATTGGTATTCACCTCGACCGTAGGTTAACGTGGAGGTTTCACATTGATGCGAAAGTCACTCAGTTGAAACTAAAAGCAGCGCAACTAAATTGGCTTATGGGCAGAAATTCGACATTGAAGTTTGATTGCAAAATTTTGTTATATAACGCAATTCTAAAGCCTATATGGTGCTACGGAGTTCAATTATGGGGAACCACCTCAACATCTAACATTGAAAAAATTCAAAGACGACAAAACCAAATTCTTCGTACGATTACTGCAGCTCCATGGTACGTAAGAAACTCACGAATTCACAAGGATCTGTGTGTTCCGCTGGTAACAGCCAAGTTCTCTAAGTATGCCACAAGGTATATCCGTAAACTGGAACTTCACCCAAATCCCCTTGAACGTAACATACTTAATTTTGGCGGCCACTCTCGGTTGAGAAGAAGGCATACCCTTGCCACCATCAGAACGTTAAATAGGTGATTCTACCGATATTATTCGCGCAAAATGAAACTTTTTTGTCTAGCAGTGGCTGGACTTAAATAACTTTTATATTATTTTGGTTTTTATTCGACCTCTATTTCTTAATTAAGTAGTATTTCGTTAATTTTAAGGTCCTTTTTGCTTATTTATTTTAATATGTATGCCAATATTTCGCTTTCCTTCGGATAGCTTCTTCAGGGCAATAATATTTGTTATTGTTTAAAAAATTTTTTTGAAACAATGTTTAAAAATACTCAAACAAACATACACATGTATGTATGTTTGTTTGAGTATTTATATAACAAACATACACATGTATGTATATAACAAACATACACATGTATGTATGTTTGTTTGAGTATTTTTAAACATTGTTTCAAAAAAATTTTTTAAACAATAACAAATATTATTGCCCTGAAGAAGCTATCCGAAGGAAAGCGAAATATTGGCATACATATTAAAATAAATAAGCAAAAAGGACCTTAAAATTAACGAAATACTACTTAACTTTTATATTTAGAATTAAGATTTGAATACTTATTGTTAGTTCATATTTTGAAGATTCAATAAATAAATGAATGAAAAAAAAAATGTTCAGACACAGCAAGTTTACTTGAGCAACTTTCATTTTCTATTGCTTATACTTTCTTAATCTTGCATGTACTGCATTCTCAAAGTTTTTCATTTAATTTTCATTTCTTCTAAATTAATACTGCTGTGTATATATCAAAAAAAATATTTTTTTCAAATGAATTAAAATATCACAATTTCGCGCCAATATTATTTTCATCACGGAGAACTTTTCAATACATAAAACAAACACAAATGAAAGAAAATGTAAAATTTCTGACATTATGAATGATAGCACATTTTAACACTCCCCATTCTTTCCTCACTTATTTATCTACAAACTCAAGAATTGCGCAACTAAAGTAGCCTCGTGAAAAATGGGACTAATCGATGAATTTGGGTGACGTTTAGCAGATCGTGATATAAAAAAAAATTGTATATGTGATGCCATCTAGCGCTAGCAGGTAGCTTCAATAGCAAACGGTCTTCGTATATCGTGAAATTAATTGTTAGAAAGTTTCATATCTGAAACATAGAATTATAAAAGGAAATGTTTGCGTTTTTTAAACTATAATTATACAATTATGTAACATGTCAATATGAAAAACAAATCAAATGAAGTAAAAATAAAAATTGTACGGATGACTATTTTATCTATGTAATTATGCATTTTAGTTTTACAAAAGTAAAAACAAGCTTAAGGCTTAAAAACATTCAATTAAAATTCCTTTCAAGTGAAATTAAACGTAAGTGTTGGAGAATTTTCATTTATTTGTTTACACGCTCTTTTTCGAGAATGATGAGAATAATCCTAATTATGTTATTTATATGCAGCAAGAAAAGTGTATGTTTGTGTGTTTTTAACATCAATTATGTGCTTAATTGCCTTAAAAAAGAAGTCAATAAAACGACAATAATTGCTTTGTAATTAAAAAAAGTAAATATATACATAAACCTAGTAGGACATTTATTTATTTTTTTTTTTTTTTTTAGTTTCAGGCGCTTACGTATAGTATATAAACGGCCTTATTTATATAAAATATTTTGGTTTATTGTAAGTCTTATTTGACAAATTTTTGTACAAAGTAAGTCAATTAAAACTTAATAAACATGAAATAATTTTTATGAGTATGCTGGATTTTGTTTAATTTATTTTATAGTCTGCCTTTTTGGTACTTTTTTTGAACATTTTTAATTTTACTTTCGTATTATTTCTGGCAAATGTAAATTCTGTGTAATTCCACCTCCTTATTAGTATCAGTAACACCACATCATCTTCCGCACTCCTTCTTCTTATACTCGTATATAAAAACAGTTGTATAATTTATGTAAATGTTTCTAGGTTTTTTGGCATAATCTCATTTCCGTAACGAAGGGATTAAAAAGCTTGTTTTGTATGTTAAATGAGCACTGATTCTTTGCTTAATAATGTTTTAATTAGAAATTTTAAATGAGTCTTTTAATTAAAGCCAATGAGAAAAGCTTCTTAATTAAGCAAATGCTTTTACCAAACGTCTTAAAAGACAATATTGTTTTTTTATACATCTAAAATCTTTAGGTGTAACTTTATTTTGGAATTTCAGGCCTTTTGGATTGGTTGTACGAAATCTAGTGGATTATAAAAAGTAAAGCAATAAATCTTTTGAAAACCCTTTCAATAAATTTTCCTACTGGGACTTGGGTTAACTTCTAAATTTATTATGTGTCATGATAGACTTTAATATATTGATCGCTAATTCTGAGTTCTATTTTTCACAGAATATAAGGAATTAATTTTACTTGTTAAAGTTGAAGGGAAATCCATGGACGCACAAGCTTAGAATAACTTCTTGTGGAGAAGATGTTAATTACACATTATTTAATAGCGTTAGCTATGTGACAATAGCATATTTACCATTAACACTTTATAGCACTAACAATGAAATGAAATAAGACATGAGTAAAGCAATTCAAATCGCATAAATTAATAGAAGAAATTGAATAATAGGCTTTTATTTTCTGTTCAATGTCTGAATTATAGCTGACCACACGGATTTCCCTGGAAAGGTGTTTACTATTTATTATACAGAATTGCCTAATATTATATAATAACACAATTTATTACTTTAAAAAATCTTCTAAATTGGATTATTACAGAGTTCAGTTAAAATATTAAATTGTTTTTTGTGAAATAAAAAAATTCCGAATTTTGGAAGTGAAACATGTCTTCATGAACAGCGTCTTCGTGCCACAGTTCCTCGGGGCAGTAAGACCTTTTGGTCATGCGTTTAGAGAGTAAGGAACAGCGATAGCTCATAAATTCCAACCCTCTTAAAAAATGACCAAGTATTCACCGACCCGGTTGACAAGGCTAATCTGCTGGCTGAAATTTTTGAAAGCAGTTCTTACTTGCCGGAAAGCAGTCAACCACTTCCCGAATTCGAAGAAGTATCTGCAAATATACCAAAGATGTTTTTCCGGGTTCGAGCAGTTAAAAGGGATTTGGCCCACCTGGATATATATAAATTCCTGGAACGGAATGCTGGAATGCCAGCACTGGTCTTGAAGCAGTGTTATTCTAAGCTTGTGCGTCCATTAGCACACCTCTTCAGCATTCTTTACCATGTTGGAAGGTTGCTAATGTAACGCCAATACTAAAAATGGGTGAGCAAATAACCCTGAAAATTACCGCCCAATTGCAATTCGCTCTACACTTTCCAAAGTAATGGAAAGTATGGTTAAGTACCACCTTGTGAGATGTCTTGAGTCGTATAAATTACTTTGTGATCGTCAAAATGGATTTCGTAAGGGTCGCTCCACTGGTGATCTTATGGCATATCACTCTGAAAAATGGTGCCACTCAGTCTATAATTTCGGTGAAAGTAAAGTGGTGGCTCCGGATATTTCCAAAGGCGGCGTCATGCACTACTGGCAAAATTGATTGCTTTTGTGTCAGCGATGACTTCTCCTGGCTTATATCGAGCTTTTTCAGAGACCGCACTGTGCGAGTTGTTATAGATGGGGTCTCATCAAGCGACTTCAAGATTAATTCAGGGGTACCGCAAGGCTACGTCCTTTCTTCTACCCTATTTCTCATTTTCCTCAATAGCCTTCTATACCAAACTTCCAACCCTATCCACTCTTTCGCAGACTCATTCAATTATAGGACCAACCTATTTGAGATCGTGGTCAAAAGGGATAATATGAATAGTGATTTTTACTAATCACTGAATGGGGTCGAAAAAACAGGGTGGCCTTCAACGCTTGATAGTAAACAAAATTTTTAGTTTTTCTATCAACTGACCGCAGCAAAAGCTCTGAGATTCTAACCCATACACTTTTAAATCAGTGGGTATCGTATGTATTCTAGGGATAGGCATTTATTACTCCTTAAACTTTCCTATTATTATCGTACTTTAACAGCGTTTGCTGTCAGCATTTTATCAACCAATCTAGTATCACTGCATAGAGTTGGCTGATTCAGGTTACGTAATAATGCAACTACTGATCCAACCTTAAGATGCAAGTCATTAGGTGGCATTTGCTGCAATGACGGTTCGCAGATGTTGAAAACAACTCGCACCGTCAACATTGACCAATAGCAACCACATGTAAAAGTATTCATCACTGCAGTGATGAATACTTTTACATGTGGTTGATGTATTATATCTACTCAACAATTCTGTGCAGTGCAGTGTTGAGTAAATATAGTGCATCAGATGAGTAAACATTCACATAAACAGGAATAGGTTTTCCTCGTTCTAAACCATATTGTACATATTCTGAAAACTTTTTAGAGTTGCAGATGGTGATCGTTCTGCCATCTGTATTGCTTATGCTTCCTTTAAATGAACTCGTTGTACAGACAAATGGATGACATAAGTGCGGGATTTATTATCGGCTTCATTGTCGGCTAATTATATCGTCGAATCTGATATCGGGAAATATCGTAATTTTTATCCGTAGCCGCAATTCCAAAAATAAACATGGCGATTTCACTTGATACATGCAAGGTCTGATCAAAAAATAACCGTTGTTTTAAAATTTCGAGAGTTACGTATGTTCGATTTTCGAATTTTTTTTCTGTGTTGGTACACATATCTGTTATGTTGGAAATATCAGCGATTTTGGAATGTCAGTTTGTTTTTGACAGTGCTCTTCAATTTTTTACTAATCGAAAAAGTGGATCAAAGCATTAAATTTTGTGTAAAAGTTTCATTAAACGCGCAAGGACATTTGAAATGTTGACTGTGGCGCGTCTACTATCTGCAGAATACAAGTTTAATTTTGGTATAACCGGTTTAAGGAAAGTCGAGAAGATGTTAGGAACGATGTTCGTCCTGGTCACCCGAGGACGTCAACAACCGATGAAAACCTTGTAGAAGTGAAAAAAAATTATTTTGGATAATCGTCGTATCAGTATCAGAGAGATTGCTGATGATGTTGGCATATCGTTCAACTCATGTTAAGCACTTTTTATGGATGTTTTAGGCATGGAACGTTCGGCAGCGAAGATTGTTCCAAAACGGTTAAATTTTGAGCAAACAGAACGTCGCATGGACATAACTCATGAGCTGTTGAACATCATCAACGACGATCCAGATTTCCTCAGAAAGGTCATAACCGGTAACGAATCATGGGTATATGGCTATGACATTGAAACCAAAACTCAATCATCCCAATCGATCCGTCCAGAAGAGCCAAGAACGAAAAGAGCACGTCAACTTCGGTCAAATGTGAAGGTTTTGCTGACTGTTTTCTTTGACTGCAATAGCGTGATGCATTTTGAATTCCTGCCTCAATGTCGTGTGGTCAATAAGGAATACTACCGTGAAGTTATGCGACGTTTGCACGTGCATTAGCAACGCACATAAATATGGAAAAAACAATCATGAATGGTGCAGCACCATCGCTGCTTGCTTGTGAGTTTTTGTCCAAAAACAAAACCGTTATCATGCCTCAACCACCATATTCACCGGACTTGACCCCTGCTGGCTTCTTCCTCTTCGCAAAACTGAAGACACCGATGAAAGGTACGCGTTTTTCTACGATCGAGCCGATTAAAATGAAGTTAAGCTCGTTCACCTCGGTGCAGAAAGAAGTTTAAAGCGATACCTAATTTCTTTAAATCGCTGCAGAAGTACGACTATAAAAGAAATTTTTAAAAATGAATTTGCCTATTGATTACATAACCCCAGAAAAAAGAAGTCCAGCGGTGTCAAATCGCATGATCTTGGCAATTGACATCGCCACCACGTGAGATAACACGGCCATTGAATTTGTCGCGCAAAAGAGTCATTGTTTCGTTAGCTGTGGCAAGTATTACCGTCCTGTTTAAACCACCGTCCATATTCATATATTCCAATTCGGACCATAAAAAGTTCGTTATCACCTCACGATAGCGAACGCCATTCACAGTAACTGCCTGACCGGCCTCTTTAGAAAAATACGGCCCGATGATGCCGCCGGCACATAAACTGCACCATTAGTTTTTCGGCAATTGATGATGCCGCCGGCACATAAACTGCACCATTAGTTTTTCGGCAATTGCATTGGGATTAGCATTTGCCCATATGTCGCAATTCTGCCCAATTGGTGAATCCACTGAGGTGGAAATGTGCCTCATCACTGAAGATGACATTATTTATATTTCCGTGGTTCAAATTAAGTTAAGCCTGAGGTTGAGAAATGTAGAAAACTGGCTTAACGTTTAGGTGTGTTTCACATTCGTCCTTAAAATTTACCCATCCGTTACATACAAATAAAATTATTTCATCATATCTAACAAAATATTTTTAACACTCATAAATGTTGTGCAAAATTCTTTTTAAACATGTATTAAACTCAAAATATCTAAACAACTTTAAAATGGAGAATATCGGCGAATACAGCCGGCTGTTGATGTCAGTCATTATACAATTTTAGATACTCTAAAAACTACATAAATCTTTCAATATTTATTTATTTTTTAATCATTACAAAATAAAATGAAAACAAAATATACAACGAATTCACCCTGGCAGCGCAAAATATTCGTAATTAGTGTACGCAACATATGAGTAAATGAGTCTTTATTATTAATAAATGAAGGAGTATACTTACACACATAAATGTATAACATACACATACAAAAATTAACTGGAAATAAAAATCGCAAAAACAAATTAAGTCAAAACAAAATGATGGAGGTAATAGCATTTTATTTATAAATTATTTGCATAATTTTTGAAACAAATGGCTTATATTAAAATTCCCGAAAAATAATAAAAGGTTTTAAATATTTGAAAACAACAAATAAATTTAATTAAAATGGTGGCAAAATAATCTGATTATTCGGAAAATGGATGCAATCTTTATTTCAATTATTTATGATAAATACTTTTTTACTCTTGTCAAACAAAGAAGCCGATAATTAATTGAAGCATTATATTTAAAGGGAATAGTTTTTTAAATAAAATATTTTAGGACACCAAACTTCCGCAGAGAAGAAATACTATAAATTACTATTGTAGGAAATAATGTGCAAATAGTGTTTACTATATGTTGTGCGGTAATAATACTTTTCCCGCTACTGTAGATAAGTAAACACCGTCTGGCAGCTCTGAATATATTATATTAACATCTGTAAGATCAGCCGATTGACTTAACATGTTTGCTAACAATCTTCTATGTACCGTTTAAGAAGAAACAGTTTTTTTATGTGCAACTGTTCTTTTACAAAGATCACGTTTTGTAAGTTAAAGAGTAGCGGAATTTCTAGTAAGTCATAAACATTCTATTGTGAGACCGGGCACTAGTAAAATATCTGAGAAAAGCACAACATAAGTGTTCTTTACATGAATTTATAAATATAAGAAATGAATATGTACGAAATATATGAATATGAATTTATAGCTTAAAGCGCACTTTATAGAAGTGAAGCTGAAATCTGAAATGATTTACTAGGCCGCCCACCGTCCAACACTTTAGATGTTTTGAAAATAACTTGTATTGTTAAGTTTTGGAGTGTTTTTATTTCAAACATACTCGTATCCATTTAATATTTCCAATGGCAAAATAAAATTTTAAGTAAGTAAAATTAATTCCAAGGCAGCAAATAAAAACCATATGAATTAATAAAGAAATCGTTCTGAGAAAAGATGCTTTGCTTTACTGATTGATCTATGAGTTTGCTGTAATGTCAGTTTACATTAACAAAATATGATCTCACATTAGGCCTAGTTGGTATGATATAAACTGCCACCTGGGCTTTAGTGAGCAAAACCGGATTTTATATTAAAATTTTTGATATAATATAAATGCTGGAGTAGCTCGCCGGGTTTGGCCAGGCGTAGAAAAAAACACGTTGAAATATTTTGTTTCCCAATTTATTTGATTAAAATTAAATAAATTCAAAAAATTCAGAATAAAGAAATGGTTAAGAAAATAAACCAGTCCGTGCGAAATTTTAAAGAAAATGACCGGAACACCAGTGTCGTGGATTACCCGTGCGACGAGTGTCTGGCTTGCTGGTTGGCTAATGAATCGTTAGTGTTTTAGTAAATGCTAAGCCTGGGACCTAAGGCTATAAAAACCTGTAGGTTCCCCCTGCACTACTACAACTTGGTCTGGGTGCTATGGCTGTAATAACCAGTAGCCACCCTCTACCACTACTACTTATTAATTGGTCTGGGAACTATGGCTATAAAAACCAGTAGAACCCTCTACCGAACCAAAGCCAACTGTCGGTGTAGTGCTAGTCACGCCAGCATATAGTACTACACACACTAGTTGATCAATGATGTGTAGTAGTGTAAGTGAGAGAGCGCATTTAAACACATTACACTTCTCTTCCCAGCGGCCAAAGTTTCGCTTACGTAAGCGATGATCCGATGCACACTTGTAAGTCAGTAATGCACACCATCTCATATACGATCCTAGTATACTTTTTCATACACATTGCCGCATTTGTAGAGTGAACGTCTACTACCTGCACACAAAGTAAGCGAGCTAGTGTGGTGTTCATCCAACAAAAGCTCATTACTTCCTAACATACATTGTAAGCTATCAGTAGGCAGTTCGAATACAATCTCGCATACTTTGTAAGTCGGCAGTAGGCAGCTCGAATACATTCTCGCATACTTTGTAAGTCGGCGGTAGGCAGCCTGAATACATTCTCGCATACTTTGTAAGTCGGCGGTAGGCAGCTCGAATACAATCTCGCATACTTTGTAAGTCGGCAGTAGGTAGCTCGAATACAATCTCGCATACATTGTAAGCCGGCAGTAGGCAGCTCGTACGTACTGCGCACTTCAGTTTTTTGGGAATATTCCATTAAATAAATTTGTTTTGTTTTTTGTCTACTGCATTCTTTTATTTTTTCCCTAAATGTTTTGTCTTTCCTTTTGTTTTGTACCTTTTTTAAATTATTTTCTAGCACTTTTATCTGATTTTGTTAATTAAAATTTTTGCAACGTACGAGTAGTCTGACAAAGACGGCGAACATTTGATTTACAACTAAAAAATAAAATACATTTGTATATAAATGTGATACAAAAGATGAACGTAATTCATTTTTCGGAACTCCATATACTACTTTCATACACTTTGTAAGTTACCATTCATTGATTACAAAGTGTTGCACACATCATCGAAGAGAAATAATGTGGTAGGCAATGTTCGCCGCTGGGTTGTTTCGTTTCTCTTAACCATTTGCTCTTACAATAATTGAGATGAAAAAGTATATAAGATCATAAGAGCCTGCTGCTTAATGTATAAAGTATAAAAATAATAATCATAAGAATATAAAGATAATAATAAGAATATAAAAGTAGTATAATTCATTCAAAAGGTAAATAAAATAATTTATTCAAAATGTAAAGTAAATAATTCATAAAAATGCATGTAGCGACGAGAAACTTCGTTACACGCTTAAAAATAGCTAATAGAAAGCCTAATATTAATTAGTATATTCGGCTGGGCCAAATCTAAAATATCCTTCACAATATTTATTTATCTGTTTATTTTGTCAAGGCAATACAACAAGCACATGTCTTATATTACAGTATTGGCATTTAATTACAATAACAATTGTAAATAATAAAAATATGAAAAAATACAAAATATAACAAAAGCAAAAGAAACAATAAATTTATATAGGTATAAAGCATTAGGCATTTAATTTGGTAATTTTGTCATGAGGTTCTTTATATTATCAACATATTACGGAAGGTGCTTAAAAGTGGCAGTTTTAAAATGACTTGCATTGTTTATAGTTTGAATTTGAGGGGGTAATTGGCTCCAGGTTCGAATTGAATTAATAAAAAAGTGTTGCTCAGAAAAGGCTCTCGAATATTTGAAATTGTTTATATTATTCCCTCTTCTGGATCTTGAAAAAGTAATTTTTCTATATATATAAGGTGGTTGCTGATTGTAAACAATTTTATGCAAAAATGAGAGTATTCTACATTTTAATAAATTGTCGCATGGAACATTGAATATTTGTTTCGCATAGTGAGAAATACTCCTGCCTTTTTTAATTCCAAAAACATATCTTGCAATCGCATTATATGTAACGTTTAGCCTTCGTCTGCTTACAGCTTCACAACTTGCAAATAGTTCACAACCATACAGAAGTGTAGGCAATAAATAGGTTTTGGCTAGTAACATACAAATTTGAAAGGGCGTGAAATATTGCGATTTCTTAGCACAGCAAAAGTCCTTCCGCAGTTTGATTTGAAGTGATCTACCCAGCTTAGCTCTTTGTTAAAAATCACTCCTAAATTTTTTGCCGAGTCTACATAATTTATTATTTTTATTGATGGGAGATCTACATTGAAATTTTTTGATCGAGCTATGACTAAAGTTTGCGACTTGTTTGGATTCACGCTTATACCATTTACGTTACGTTAGTTACGAAAATATATAACGTATAGTGTGGCATACTCAAATGACTGAAATAACTTTTTGTAAAGTTTACGCAATTTATTTTTTAGGAACTCATTTGAAAAATAATACATTTTTATTTAAGTAATTCATTAAGTTTTGAAAATAATGGATTTTAAATGGCCCCCACCCTCGTTGACACATGTGCGACATCTTATCAAAAAGTTATTCATTACTGCCTGGAGTATTGCAGACGGAACTGTCTCAATTACCGTTCGAATGGATTGCTTTAAATCATCTACATATGTTGGATTACTTTTGTAAACTTCTTGTACGCAATAACCGCACAAAAAAAAAAAAAAATCAGGTACAGTGATGTCAGGAGATCTGGGAGGCCAATGGAATGTTGAGTTTCTTGAAAACAGTTTATTGGGACATTTTTAATTCAATTCTGTCATAACAGGCGTGGCTATGTAACAAGTTGCCCCATCTTCTTGAAAGCAAACAGAGTTTAAAGGGATTGCCTTTCGGCGTAACTCTGGAGAGAAAAACTTTTTCAACTTGTTTAAGTAACTGCCTCCATTGACCGTAACAGTAAGAATGTTTTCCTCAAAAAAGTAAGGCCTGACAATGAACATTCAAGAAACTGCACACCACTGTATCTTTGGGTGAGAATTACTCCATATTCGACAATTTTGTTTGTTGACATTGCCGTTTAAAGCAAAATGTGCCTCGCCAGACATAAAAATGCAGTTCAAGACGTTTTCAGCTGACACTATCTGACGCAGATCTTCTGACACCATTTGAATGATCTTCTCACAAAATTCCAAGCGAATAGGAAAGTCTCTAGGGTTCATTTTGTTTGTTAATTGAATCTTATATGGAAATAAGTTAAAATCTTGGTGCAAAATTTTCTGCAGTGGCTGTCTGCTATCACAAACTCTAGAATTCGATTGTATAGCAGCAGCTACAGCAGCGAGAGCTTCCTGCGTCCTAACAGAGCGATCTTGATGATAAGGCTTTCTTACGATTGAGCCATGTTTGGCCTCATTATACTCCATTTGCTAGAAGGTGTCACGCCAAACTTGCGCCTTTGGACGGTAACAACGGACTCTAAAGCGTGAAAGCGTTGCATTATCCAAATTGTTTCATTTTCCCAGTTCTCCATTTTAGTTAAACTTAAACATCAATCTACAAAACGCAACAAAAATGGAACAGGTTAGTTGCACAGAAAATAAATTATTACGTTTTTTTGTTGGTAGCAGCTTTCATAAGCCACCCTGCATATTACAACCTTAAACAATATATGCTCGGGTATATATGGACCCATAAAGGAATGTTTCATTTTCTGCATTTTAGTAACCTCATTTTATAACCAGAACTGTTTTTAAACAAAAAAAAATTGTTTCATGACACAATCGGTTTAGGTTATATTTCGAGTATATGTTTGTGTATATGGACCAATATCGTAAATTTTTATTTTATGTGTTTAATTTACCTCCTTTTACAATTAAAATTAACAAAAATTGTTTCATGGTAAAATCTGTTTAGGCTATATATATCGGATATATAAGGACCGATATCGGAAATTTTAATTTCTGTATTTTAGTAACCACCTTTTATTACCACAAATGCTTATAGACAAAAAAAAAATGATTTCACTGAAATGTTTAGTTTAGGCTATATGTCGGGTATATATGTACCGATATCGGAAATTTTTATTTTCTGTATTTCAGTAACGTCCTTTTATATCTTGAACTGCTTTTCAGCAAATAAAATTTTCATTGCAAAATCGGTTTAGGCTATATCTCGGGCATATATGGCCCCCGATAGCAGAAATGTTAATTTTCTGTATTTTAGTAACCTTTTTTATAATCAGAACAGCTTTTAAGCAAACAAAATTGTTTAAGTTCGCTTACGTCACACTTTCAAAGAAAAATCAGTTTAGGTTATACCTTGAGTATATGTATATGGACCGATATCGGAAATTTTAATTTTATATATTTAAATCACTTGCTTTTATAACTAGAATTGCTTTTAAGTAAAAAAAAAATGTTTCATGGTAAAATCTGTTTAGGCTAAATGTTGGGTATATATTTATGTACCCATATCGGAAGTTTTCATTTTCTGTATTTTAGTAAGCTCCTTTTATAAAAAATAACTGCTTATAAATTTATATATAAATTGTTTAAATTCGCTTACACGACATTTTCATTAAAAACTTAATATGTGATTCAATATGAGATGAATATAGACAGAGAATAATTCAATGGCTCGGTGGCTAAGTGGTTACGGCAGCCGTTCATGATACGTCATAACCCGAGTTCAAATCCAAAAATGGGTGCTGATGAGTAGTAAAGCGACTACGGAATAGCTAGTTGTACCCCAGCGAAAGGTTTGATTATTAGTTTTCTTGTCTTCTCCATTAAAAAATTAAATTAGTATTGATCATAGCAAATTTGTATTGTAAAAATCCTTCTTAAGAAAACTTAAGAAAGGAGAAACTTGAACAAAATCCCGATGTGCAAATGTACGAAAATCAAAAATCTAATTTTAAAATTATAATTTTCATTAAAATTTCAATAAACTAATATTTAAAATTAAAATGATTTCATCAACGGAAAAACATGCAGAATGTGGCATCTATGAGAAGACGGCTAAGGGATGATTCTAGTCCTTTAGACTTGTTCGCGGTGATGTAAGTAAATACCATGTTTTGGTAATTACGTATCTGTGTGTATTTTTTAAGCTTTTTTTTTAATGGAAATTTTAAAATACTCGAATGCTCTCCTACAGTTGTATGCAACATTGTTTTGTTTTCAACTTTGTCTTAAAATGCACCTTTACTCTCTGCCAGTTATCGAAATGGTGGACTAATATTATATAACTTTCCTGAAATATTGGCAACTGCTTCTCGAACACTGTGAGGTCAGTAGTAATTTTAGCTATTTTCAGAAGTGCTAATATTACAAATGTGAAAGTAATTCTGTCTGCCTGTCTGTTACCTTTTCACGCCTAAGCCGCTGAACCGAATTTGATGAAATTCACTGCGTGGATACCTTGAGGTCTGAGTCATTATAGGCTAGTTTTTATTTGAAATTTGAGCGGCAAAGGGGTAAAAAGGGGACAAAACTATTTAAACAATCATTTATTTTCACAGAGTTTCTAAAGAATCTACCAATAAAAAATTTTTTCAACATCGGATAGGGGAACTGTACGAACGAAAAATAAATTTTTTAGTAACACCATCATTTGTGAACCAATTTTCAATATTCTTTCTTTTTAAAAAGGGGGTGTGTCAACGGCCTAGAAATAAAAAAATTTTGGACTTCGGACTGCCGAAATATCCATCCAAAAAATTAATTTTTGAGTAACTCTGCCGTTTATGAACCGATTTCTTTCTTCTTTCAAAAGGGGTTGTGTGAACGACCTAAAAGTAACATATATTTTTACACTTTAGACTCGCGAAATGTCCGTCCGAAAAACTTTATAGGTTTTCACGCCTAAAGCCTCTAAAACAATTTATTGGTAATCAACATAGAATAGTTTTTATTCTAAAATTTCAGCCATAAATGGGAGAAAAGAGGTGAAAAATGACCGCTTAAAAAATAATGTCTAAAAAAACTCCCCATTTAGGAACTGATGTTTTCTTTTGAAAGAGTTTGCCAACGTGCATTTATGAAACGATTTCAATATTCTTTCTTCCTTTAAAAGAGTTTGTAACGGACTGGAAATAAGTCGTTGGACATCGGACAAACAAAATGTCTATCTGAAAATTTTTTTTTAGTAATTCGGCAATATTTGAATCGATTATCAAAACTTTCTGCTTCTTTTTAAAGGGTATGCCAAAAGCCTTCAAATAGAAAAGTTTTTTGACGTCGGATAAATACAATTCCCTTCCGAAAAATAAACGTCTAAGACTTGTACGGAAACTAAAAACTTGAAATGCGTTTTTTTTCGAATCGGATTTTTTTTTAGTTATGACCATGTTGCAATAAAGGAGCGATATTTATACTTTTGGGACGGAGTATTGTGCGAAAAATTATGGAAGAATAGAAGAATAATTCAATCCGATTTGCAATTCCATTAAAAAAAAATCCCAGATTCTACAAATCGTTCACGTTTTTGAAAACAACTGCAATATAAAACAAAAAACGCTGCATACCCAGAGTTATTAAATTTAGATCGTACTAATTCAAATCTGAAATAACATAAACTTAATAACACAAAACGCATACTGCAAAGTCATGGCTTAATACTAATTTTTTTTAGTTTTGGTTTCGCTTCAAAATAGGCTGCCAAAACACCTGTTTTCCGCAGAAAAATTCGCGGGTAAATGTTAGTAAGAAATAATTGCTCAATTTTTTAGTTCTAAGGTAATACATACATAACTTAATTTACTCATGATATGTTGTAATTATTTTCTGGTTAAAGTTTAAATCTGGCTTTCGCCAAGAAGGATTTTTATTTTTTCAGTCCATTTCGCTTTCAACTAAAAATTTGTGGTTCCCAAAATGACTTTAAAATAGAAACTTTGATTGCTATATTTAGTTTCCATCTGTAATAGCATTTTAGTAACTGGCAACGCAACTAGATTTCAGTCGCTGTCGATAATCGAGTCATAAATATTTTTAAATCTTAACTGGCAATTAAAATTTCGCATGAAATATTATATGCCAAAAAATACTCGTTCTGTGCAAAAAGGGAAATAATGAACATTGAAATGCACTAAACTTTTTTACTACTAAAAAACTATTTAAAAACAGCGCTTTTATTTAAAGATGAGACATAACCAATTTTACTGCCTTTTAAATTCACAAACTTGTAAAATTTCTATTTACGTGCAGGTGCATACAAGTTGTAACTTTGTTTTGAACTCTAGTATTGTAATTTGTATCGTTACGTGTACGAGCAAATGATATTTTGATATTTTTACTCCTTCATGCATTCTTCATTAGCATATTGCATTAATTATTTTCTTGAATATAAATGAAAGCCAGATGCTATATAAACAAAACTTTTGTTTAGTTTCATTTTCGATGTTGCTGTTTGCAAAAATTCGGTTATGCTAAAATTTTCAAGAGAATTAGTTACGTTTAAGCACAGCCTCAGGTATGTTGTTTATGCACGTGGAAGAAAAAATGGTTGATATAACAATATTCTACGGGCAGAATACTAATGTTGAATTATATGTTTGAACGCCCCCACAGAATATGGTTTCTATTTGTAAATTATTTAACAGAACCAAATATATTTAAAAGTTATGGTAATTGTATCATAAAGTAAAACTAAAAATTTTACTGTCATGTTCAACTATATAATATAATTACTCCAAACCATATTATTGAAATTTTAAAAATTCAATTGTTACGATCAATCGTATTAGTATTGAAGGTTACAATATTACATAGTAGCATAAATACATATATATACACACTTGAGTAACTTTTTTTATAATTAATATTTTTGTAATTGATAAAATTTTTTTTACAATCAGTAGTTTAACATATGATTTTTTTTCTATTACTAATATTATATGATGGATTGTTATCATTCGTCTAGCTCAAGTTCAATCCTGGCTAAAGCCAAGAAATATTTTTATTTTTAATTATAACAATAATTGCCGCGATTAATAACTATTGATCAAAGAAGACAGGAAAAAATAGCTGAATACACTAAAGCTGGGGGACAACTAGCTGTTTGACAGTCGCTACACCGCTCATCAGCACCCACTAGGCTTCGAACTCAGTACCATGTAAACATGATGTATTTTTAATACGGCCACTTAACCAACTCAGCCACTGAACTCTTATTTATTTTTTCATTTATATTTGTCTCATATTGATCACATATGCAATTTGTTATAATCCCAGTTGTTTGTACTGCAGT
This sequence comes from Thecocarcelia acutangulata, assembly GCA_914767995.1. Taxonomy (NCBI): domain Eukaryota; kingdom Metazoa; phylum Arthropoda; class Insecta; order Diptera; family Tachinidae; genus Thecocarcelia; species Thecocarcelia acutangulata. Next base: position 125,735,378 of record OU612094.1, on the reverse strand, counting down.
CTGCTGTCACTGAACAACCAGTTATTTTTTATTACGTACGTATAAATGTATGCTCTGTGCCTACCAGTGAGGGGGAAAATGCTTTACGCACTGACCGTAGGGTCCACACCCTCCGCTTTTTGTCGGACTGATCACAACAGTGATCTTACCGACTTAAAAACCCCCTCTTCATCCTGGGATAAAAACTTCCACCCCAGGACCACCTTAGCCTTGCTTCGGGGTGGATTCACAATTGCTTAATCAGCCCTTTTCTTTACATTATCCTTCGTCTAGGATCCTGATCATGATCTTGTTCTGCGGCCTCCAGATCTGGCTACAAATAAAATAGAATATAGAAATATTATACTAACAGAATTTCCAAAATCTTGTTTTAGAATTACTGATGCATTTTTCCTCTCTCCCGTATATCTGTAAAAATACTGTTGAATCATAAAAGAAACGATAAACGTTTTTTGTTTAAATTGATTCTTTATTTGTCTACAAGACTGAACTCTTAAAACTAAATTTTACTTAAATTACGAAAACGTACAAGAAAAGAACTTTGTTACTGTTAGGCCTGTACTATTAGCTTATTTACTTAAATGCATGAAGTGCAAAAAAAGGTGCACATGATACATACAAAGGTATATTTAATTAATTATATGCAATTGCAAAACCATCATTAGGACATTTAAAATGATTAATTCATTATACAAGCAGAATTCGAAGCCAGTTACAAAATGACATGATGCGTTTTGACCCAACAAATACCAATAGATTCAGTTTCATTTAATACTATTAATACGCACAAAAGAACTGATTCGTTCAAAATTAACATAATTCAAAACGATAATACATTGCTAGCTGCAACAATTCAAATTATGTTGCCACAATAATATGCCTAATTGATTTTTCTTTGCATGTAGTCATTATATGTAGAGTCTCATGTAATTTGTTTTTATTTTCATTGTAATTTGTTTCTAGTTTCAATTGCCTTGTTTGCTCTAGATAACAAGGTAATGAATTATTGAATTAACAAACGGCAATAAAAAATTTCTTAATTATTTATTTATTAGATTAGGTTAAGTAGTCAGGCCACTGGATACCCCGAAATAGTCTAGGGTGTTCAGCTCAATTCTGAGCTTGAAAAGATGGTGGAGTGAAGAAAGGAAGTTATAGGAATATAGTGATATTTATTAGTTAGCACAACAATTAAAGCCTTATGCTAGACACACAGCTGCGATAAACGAAGAATTTCGCCCATTGCGACGAATTCGTCGCCTTATATTTGTTGCATAAAATTGTCTTGTGAAGCACAATATCAACGAACTTTTGTGTAGATAACATTTTTACATTCCGTGCAAACAAAAAATTAAAAGCATTAATATAAATGCAATAATAAAAGTAAGCCTATACAAATTTCATTCGACAGAGGGATTTATGAACAAATTATCTGAGGTACTTTATATTTTGAGAACATGTTCATAAATTTCTTATTATGGATTAGTATAAATAAAAAAAGTATTAGTTCATGAAAAATATTTTTTTTTTACATAAGAAACCTAGTCACCTGATACTGTTTTGTTCGTCGTTCGCTGAGTATGGCGAATTTCGAACAACACCACCATTGTGTGCATTTCCCAATGTATTTTTATTTTTAACGAAAAAACAAACGTATTTTAAGTCTTAATTATTATTATTAAGATAGGGCGAAGGCCTCTGCAGCCAGTTCCTTATTTTTCTTTTTATAATATTAATTGTATAAATTTATTTGCCATTAATATAAACAAATAGGTTAGATTGTGCAGGCCGCCAGTTTCATGAAACCAGCCCACTTGGGTCCTTTTGCTCCCGTTGTGTTGCCTGAGGGAGAAGTGCAGCCTATGAGACTTACATTTCCCCCGACGGTTTATATAGGACTCCAGTTCGTTCACTCGGCATTCAGATATATCTGCCAAGCCGTGCAGATCGGTCTGCCTAGTTACAGCGCTCTCATAGAACAGAGAGCCGGGCACCGACAGAGGAAGGGCTCAACACTCTCCTCCTCGTCCTCATCCGCGCAACTTCTACAGAAATCATTAAATGGAAGATTTAACCTCCTAGCATGCGTCCCTATGTGACAATGTCCTTTTGGAACTGCCACCACGGTACGCAGCCTTTGACGGGGAAGACCCTTTGGGACCGTAGTCCTTCTACCATCTGTCCTATCATCAGACCATCTGTCCTATGCAGTCACTACCAGTTGACGCTGCAGATGGTTCTTACAGCTGTTAAGCGGGACTCCTCAATAAAAATCAGCACAGATATTTTTTTTAGCAGAATAACAGATTAATTTGTTTTACTTATGGTTTAAAGTAGAAATTTAAATTCTAAGTTACTTATGAATAAAAAGATGTATGAACATATATACTATGAGAATCAAAAGTTAGTCAACACCAGTGGTGTGTTTTGTTTATTAATATATTGAAATTATATTATACATATCGGTTTTAGTTACAATAACAAAATTGTTTTTTTCATTATTTATAACGTTATAATAGGAAAAATAGCAGAAATTATATATAATTAACTTTACAACAAAGAGTCTATAATATATGATTAAGTGTGATTATACGTCGATGTATAAACTAAATGTATGTGCAGTCTGTCATTAAATTCATGTCTATGCAAATTGCGTCGTTTTGTGCTGTCACTAACTGCTTTATCAGACTCTGTAGTGAAGTTCTTGGCAATTTGTACCGCATTAGAACGTGGTTTGTTTTTAACTATGGTAGCAATTCTTCTTTCTTCTCTTTCAGTTAACACTTTGGATCGTCTCTTCGCTTAAAATTGCCTATTTTCTTAAAGTTTTTTAATTTTTCCACATTGTGTTTTAAGAGGTGTGGTGTCTTCCTAAAATTTTACCAATTTTTCAAAATAATTTATATACCTTTTCTCTTAGGTCTATTATAATTTTTCTTGTTTCTATTGAAATTTCCATTCTCTTCTTTATTCACGGCTTTTGTAAAACTTTACTGGCACTTTTACTACAGATATTGATAATCAATTAACTAAAACAATTATTTTTTGTCTTTTTCAATAAAATTCATCATAAAAATAGCTGTAAATCTACCGGTCTTAGTGAGAATGAGACTGTTTACTCACTTATGAAGCGCAATTTTTCACAGTTTTAGTTAAAAGTTATTATAAAAATTTATTGGTCCTTCTTTTGCATATTTTTTAGCATCAGGTAGTCTTATAATTGTAGTTACTAAGATTATTCTAGTACTAATACTAGCAATGTAATAAAACGAAATATAAAACTATCATGAGTCGTAAAGCAGCTCTGGGCTGAAGAACAGCTCTCGCGTCATCGTAATTATTTCTTAAGTGCGGTCAGGCTTGTGTTTGTTGTTCGGTCTTCGAGAGTTTTGCGTCTCGCTCGCACTGGTTAACGGTTTGCCTCAACTAACTGTATTGGTTTACAGTTTTTTAGAGGTTATTCATTGTTAACCACGTGGAAACTTCCTATGTGAAGGCATAGGTCGTTATAGTTAGTCACAGCGACGCTACAAAAGTGCTGTTAATACCATCATGGGCATTATGGTCTTTGTCACCCCGCCCATGCTGTGCATCCTATACATTGCAAATTTACTTTGCAACTGTATAGTTACTAAATAAATAAATAAATAATAAATAAATAAATAAATAAAACTATCATTGATGTTTACTCACTTTTGATACTCATAGTATATTAACTTGCATTTACTATATGTAAAAATTGGCAACACAATGTAAATATTTGATATGTTACATAAATAAATATAATTAGTTATGTGATTAAAATACGCATAATTTACGTGTGGTGTAGAGTTTCCTGGCAGACAATGTTCAATGTTATATTATTTTGCGTGATGAGCCATCATATATTTGTCTATGAGACAAACACATGTTTCACAAATCATTTCCTACCAAAGAAAAGGTTTATTCCTGTAGCTTATTAATAGCCATTGCCGTTGACCAATGAAGTTTTTAGTGAAAATCGTTGTCGTTTAAAATGTATTAGTAACCCTGTCAGAATCCTCGGAACTCTTGGGATATTTGCAAGCTGACCGGCTGCAAATCCGATAATAATTGTGGCCACAATTGTATTATCTTTTAGATTTACCTCTATGTTGTAAGCTGTGAACTATTAAGCCTACTGTTTCATTTAAAATAACCGCAATTGGGTTAGAGTTTACATTTTTTGAAGGAAAAATACCATCGACGATTTTAAGTAATTGTGGTGGGAACTTTCGTCTATGATCAAAACTCCATAAGGGACAGAACTTACCAAGCTTTAATTATTTAGGCTTTCGTACGTTTAGCAACTACGGGGAACGTAATATTAGTATAGAGACAGATACGTTTATGTTATTATTTCACAAGTAAAAGAACTTTTTATATTAAAATGTATTTAAGTTTTAATTTTATTTGCTGGATTTGTAATTGAAAAAATACAAATTACTTTCCTTAAGAAATCCGCGAGTCAAACTCGTTCACATTATGTTACTTACAAATGTACATGTTTTAAAAATTCAGTTGTGCTTATGACAAAAATGGTTAATTTGAAAAAGTTGATAAAAATTAAAAAAAATTCAATATCATATCAATATTCATAGTGTGTGTCTTAAAATATGTGTGTGTCCTTTTAGACAAACTAAGCTTATATTTGTGCCGTAAAAAATTGCTCGATAGTTCCGGTGATTAATTCTACCATCCACTCGATCCTAGCCTCAAAAATGTATATTCTTTTAGACAAAACTTTTTGTCAATTGCTACATTATTTATTTAATTTGTAAAATGCAAATCTGCTACCAGACACCCTGTATTCAACACGCTCATACTTACATGAACAATTGACTTGCTGAAAGAGGGAATGCAATTGCAGATACTGTACGCGTTGATATTAATCTTTTTCCACTTTGTAATATTTGAGCATTCATATGTTTGTGTAGTGCTTATAAAATTGTGGATTGGTGCAAGGATTGCACAATATTACAAAATTGTCGAATATGGAGTAAGTCCAAACCACAGATACTCCATCAGATGCAATTACATGCACTTCGCAACAAAGTGTGGAGTGTAGTTTCTTTAAGGTTCATTGTCGGGCCTTACTTTCTCGAAGAAAACGGTCTTACTGTTACGGTCAGTGGAGACCGTTACTTAAAGATGTTGAAAGAGTTGTTCTTTCCAGAATTACGCCGAAATAGACTCCCTTTCAACTTTGTTTGGCTTCAACAAAATGGGGCAACTTGTCACATAGCCACGCCTGTTATGACAGAATTGAGGTAAACATTTTTCAATAAACTGATTTCAAGAAACTCCACATTTTGTTGGCTTTCCAGGTCTCCTGACCTCACTGCACCTGTATATCACAGGACGTGGATTTTTAAAGAAATTGGTGGAGTTATTAACCTAATACGCATATAACCAATAAAGTGTATTTGGAAGCCATATACGAGCAAATCCGAAAAAAAGGTGGATTTTTTTTTGGATATGGCCAAAAAATTAAAAGTTATTAAAGTTAGTTGTCCCCCAGCCTTAGTGTATTCAATTCTTTTTTCCTGTCTTCTTTGATCAAGAGTTATTGATTGCGGCAATTATTGTTATAATTAAAATTAAAAATATTTCTTGGCTTTAGCCAGGATTGAACTTGAGCCAGACGAATGATACTATCATATAATATTAGAGTTATTGAAAATAAATTTTTTTACGATAGTATAATTGAAAAATTCAAAAATTTTATTATTTTATTTATATATTTATTATTAATTAAATCAATTTAGCCACACTTTTTTCAAATGGGATGAATAATCAGACGGCTGTGCTGCACAAATGCAATTTCTGATACCTGACAATAATTTTTTTTTTTATATCATAAAAATTCTGGGTATCCAAATGTCGACGGGGATAAAATAAAGCGGTGAGAACTGCATATTCATAAAAGAAAATGTTAATTTTAAGTATGTGAATAATATCTATTTTTTTACGAATAAATTTTGTGAAAATATAGTAATATTTTAATGTTCTAATTTTTGTGAAAAAATGTCACGTTCGACATGTCACGTATCGGCCGAAAATATGGGTAAGCAAAGTATACAAATACGAGCCTTTTTAGTCAAACCGTAATATTTTAGAGTAAGATATTTGTTAGGTAAAACCCTGAAATGAATTGCAAGACGAAATTACGTACGGCTTTGCTGAAATATTCCTTTCTAAGTGCAGACGCGAAAACTGCTTTCATATTTGTCACGTTCGACCCACTACTTATTTTTGAATTTTTTCTTTTATTCGAGATTTCACTTGCTATTAACTTTAGTATAAATTACAGTGTTTGTTATTAGCTACAATTTAAGATTAGGTCGAACATAAAAGTACTTTTAGTTTTTTTACTTATTGGATTTCAACACATACGAATGTCACGTTCAACACCAGGGATTCACCCATATAGCAAAATAGCCGTTAATTTTATGAATTTTCGGTGATACATGCGAAATAAAATCGGTAGAAACATGTTAGTAGAGCTCTTAAAGCAAAACAAAGCCAGTTTCCAGTAACTGATCAAGTAACCAATAGGTTAGGTTAGGTTGTACAGGCCGCCAGTTTCATGAAACCAGCCCACTTGGGTCCTTTTGGTCCCGTTGTGTTGCCTGAGGGAGAAGTGCAGCCCGCGAGACTTACACTTCCCCCGACGGTTCAGATTCAAACCAACCCGAAAGCCGGATAAAGGAATCCAGTCCGTTCACTCGGCATTCCGATATATCTGCTAACCCGTGCAGCATTGGTCCGCCTAAGTACAGCGCTCTCATAGAACTGAGAGCCGGGCATCGACAGAGGAAATGCTCAACACTTTCCTCCTCGTCCTCATCCCCGCAACTTCTGCAGAAATCATTAAATGGAAGATTTAACCTCCTAGCATGCGTCCCTATGAGACAATGTCCTGTCAGAACTGCCACCAAGGTACGCAACCTTTGACGGGGAAAACCCTTTAAAACCGCAGTTCTACTACGATCATACGCAGGCCATGTCAGCCTTGCTACTCGGCAGGTGACCTCACCAGACCATCTGTCTTGTGCAGTCCCTACAAGTTGACGCTGCACTTGGTTTTTACAGCTGTTAAGCGGGACTCCAACCATCGTATCAATGTCCCCTCTCTGTAGACGAGCTCCGGCTTTCGCCAGCTCATCCGCCACAATATTTCCGGGCACTCCACTGTGCCCCGGCACCCAGAAAAGCTCCAGGCTCGAATGTCTCGCCATCTCATTAAGAGATATCCGGCATTCCTGAACCAACCTGGACGTCGTATAGACACCCACAAGCGCATTTAACGCAGCCTTACTATCAGTACAGATTCGGATATTCACCCCGTATACCCTATAGTACCTCAACCAGTTAGCTGCTCTCAAAATAGCTGTAATTTCAGCCTGCATTACGCTACACTCATCGTATAGCTTAAAACTGATCCTCTTCTGATACTGGGGCATAAAGATACCACCACCAACTCCCATGTCCGACTTGGATCCATCTGTGAAAATTTCAAGCACGTCCTCTTGGCTACCCATTTGGTTCGCTGCCGAGGCCGTCCTTGATAAGATCACGTCAAATCTCTTGTCGGGCATTAGAGCTGTTGCACAGTAATCAATATACTCCGGGAGGTCCGTTATACTTTCTATTATCGAAGCGTGACCTTCTGTCGCTTCTTTCCACATCTCACTGGCTTTTAGCCTAATTGCCGAGCACATGGCCACTTCCTTCACCATGAGATCAGCTGGCAGCCAATGCATCATCGTAATTAGTGCTTTAGTTGGCGTAGTACAAGAAGCACCAGTTACCATCAAAGCAGATGACCGCAGTATCCTTTCTATGAATCTGCAATAGGTGGTTTTCTCTAAAGCCGTCCACCAAACAAGCGCCCCATACATTAATATGGGCTTTATTACCATGTTAAATAGCCAGCAAGAATTCCAAGGATTTATACCCCAGGTCTTCCCAATGGCCTTACGACACAGGTACAAGGCAACAGCCGCCTTGTCCGCTCTAAATTGGACATTCTTCTTCCAAGACAGTTTTGAATCAAGATAGATTCCCAGGTACTTGGCACTATCTGCCAAACTAAGCTCAACGCCCTTTAGGGTTGGCAGATCGAAAGGAGGAGTCTTGTATTTTCGGGTGAAAAGTACAAGCTCCGTTTTTTGTGGATTCACACTGAGACCACTATGGGTGCTCCACCCATCTATGATCCTCAGTGCGGAATTCAAACACTGTGAGAGGGTGTCCGGATATTTACCCGACACCGCCACAGCAATATCATCGGCATATGCCACAGTCTTGAAACGCATGGAGTCTAACTCCACCAGTAATGAGTTTAGGGCAAGATTCCATAGGAAGGGAGATAAAACTCCCCCCTGCGGAGTACCCCTGTTTGCCACTCTGCATATGGTGGCCCGTCCCATACTAGATGTTATGACCCTCTCAGTCAGTAGACTCCATATGAGACTTATAATCGGCTGACGAATGTTCAGCCTTTCCAAAGCCATAGTAATGATTTTTGGCGCAACATTATTAAAGGCTCCCTCTATGTCAAGGAAGGCCACCAATGTATACTCCCCTTGCTCTAGAGAATTTTCTATGTACCCCACGAGCGAATGCAACGCAGTCTCAACGGATTTTCCCTTAGTATAGGCATGTTGAGATGCAGATAAACGGCACGGATTTATTGACATTCTAAGATGTAGATCAACCATCCGCTCCAACGTCTTTAGGAAAAAGGATGTCAGGCTTATCGGCCTGTAATCCTTCGGAGTTGTGTGTGAAGTCTTTCCACCTTTAGGAATAAAGACCACTACACATCTACGCCATGTTTTCGGTATGTAGCACCATTTAAGGCAGGCCGTAAAAATCCGAATCAACCATGGCATGATCAGTTCCGCATTATTTTGCAAGTCTGCTGGTATAATACCATCCGGACCCGGTGATTTATATGGGCCAAAGCTCTTCAACGCCCAAAGGACCCGGTTCCTATCGACAGAGAAACATACTTCTCCTTGTCTGTTTCGTTCAACGGCCATACCTGCCCCCGTGTAGGGTGTACAGCCTGGAAAATGCGTATCCATGAGTACCTCAAGGGTCTCCTGGCCGCTGGTTGTCCAATTACCACATTGTTTCTTTATGAAACCTGGTATGGACTGCGTGGTCGATATGATTTTGCGAAGCCTACTTGTCTCAGAGGCTCCTTCTACGCCACTGCAGAAGGATCTCCAAGACCTCCGCTTTGCATTTCTTATCATATTTTTAAACCTGTTTACGGAGGCTTTGTACTCCGACCAGTCTCCCAGTCTTTTTGCCTCATTGAAAAGTCTGCGAGACTCTTTTCGAGCTCTCGCTATCTCTAAGTTCCACCATGGTGGTTTACTCTTACCTCGGCACACGCTAGGTCTGCACGATTCCGAGATAGCTGTATCAAAAGACTCAGTTAGTAAGTCTACAGCTCTCTCAATATCCTCACAACCACTTATAGTAGGAGGATCCGGAAGAAGGTTCGAGAGAACTCTACCCTGTTCCTCCCAATTCGTCCTCTTCCTGTTTCTTCTTGGGACTAACCCTATTTCCTGAATTCCTATTTCAAACTCAATATACCTGTGATCAGAAAATGAACAGTCATTCGACACCTTCCATCCTTTGATCATATCAGCATGCCTAGTACTAACTAGCGTAATATCCAGAACCTCTCTTCTATTTACCACAACAAAAGTAGGTTCCGACCCAACGTTCACAACGTCTAAATTTGCGCATAGTATGAAATCAAAAATCGACTCACCTCTTGCATTTGTGTCGGAGCTGCCCCACACCATGTGATGTGCGTTTGCATCGGCTCCTATTATTACTGGCAGGTTTCTCTCAACAGCCATCCGAACAACATCGCGAACTTTAGTTGGTGGTGGTTCGCTCTCATATGCCATATAACTTGAGACAAGCAGGCAGGTGCCTACACTTGTCTCCCAGGCTGCCGTCACTGTATCTTCATCACTGAAATCAGACAGGATAAAGATATTCAAATTGCTCCTCGCTACTATACAGGACCTAATCCTACCTTGGCCCACATATAGTAGCTTGTAGCCTTCCCTTCTTAGTCCACAAACCCTGCCCTTACACAGCCAGGGTTCCTGAACTAAGACAACATCATCCGCTTTCTCCGCCATCCGGAGAAGCAATGCAGCCGAAGCTGCCTTCGAATGGTGAAGGTTAATTTGAGTTACCTTCACCATTTTTCCCCTCATCATCCACGATTGTGACGTCGACGTCCTCTTGGTCATCCTCATCAGATACCAAGAGGGCGTCCTCGTCAACTGCTTCGTCAACATGCCCGAAGAACTCCCCTACCAACTCAGAGTTGGAAAGGGCGTCCTCGCACGATGTTAAGCTAGCAGTCTCCTCAACGGACATGCTTTCCACACCAGGATCCACATCCTCCCGAATCAGGCCGCCCTTGTCGTCACCCCGGTATACTCGGAGAAGGACTGCATCGAAGCAGAAATACATTTTCCCCTTTCTAGCGCGGAGTGGCGCCAGTGACTCCTGAGTCAGCAGGATGGTGATATTTCTCGAATTGCCCTTCGGTTCGGAGACCCTGACTACCTTCCAATCATGGGTAGGTATATCAGGATTTCCGCCTCTCAGGACCTCCAAGATTTCCTCTGCAGACCCAGAGATGTCTGGTATCTTGGCAACAGCTCTAGGACGACGTGGAACCTCTGAGAGAGGAATCACATCGAGCTTGGCACCTTCCCATGGCTTGCCCACATGACCGACTGCCTGTTTAAGCAACATTGCTGATCGCTCATCTGCACAGGCCATAAGCTTTATACGCCGCCGATACCAGCCAGCCTCCTCACACCTGGGGTACGGACCCGGATTGTCTTTGAGAACTCTCCGGATCATGTTTAACCCCATCACTTCTTTCTTCACCATAACCCAGTTCGAAGGGGTTATGGCAAAATCCGCGTTGCCCCTGTCAATGACAGCCATCACAAGCTTGTCCTTTATGACATCGCTAAATGATTTGTCCATTGACCTTTGGGGTCTTAAACGCTTATTCGCAGGCTGTTGTGCCTGCAACACTGCCTCCTCCTCAGAGCGTTGCCGCTTAGGTGCATCCTTAGATGCGAGGGGAGGCGAATTCTGCAGTTCAGCTAAAACTGATCCTGCCCATGATAACCGGGATTTCTCTTCTGCCGTTAAGGCATCCGCTGGCTTCTTCCCCAGCTCCCCATAGATCTTACTGGCGGCACGCCGCCTTAAATAGGCCCGTCTCGCGGAACTTGTGTGCCTTTGAGACTTTTTATCTATTGCTTGAGGTGCAGCTTGGTTACCCGAAAACAAGTTCGCAGTTTCCTTACTACCCTTTCCGCAAGGTATCAGGGATGTAGCTTGAGAGCCCGAAAACTGGTTCGCAGCTCCCTTACTCACATTTCCCTGATGACCACCAACGCGGGAACCCGAAATCTTGTTCGCAGCGCCCTTGTTGGTGGAGGGTGGTGGAGTTCGAAGACCCGAGGACTTGCTCGCAGTCATCTTTCCCACAATAGGCACTTGGGCAGCTGTTGCAGCGCTGTCACTAGCACGAGCAGCTCCCAAAAGAAGGGTGTGTGCCGTGAAGGCCCGGGCCTGTGCAGCCTTCGAGGTGTTCGGCTCAAAGTCCATGGACACCTCACTGCCGAGATAGCTATCCGAAGATGCTTTCACGCATTTGGTATTCTTAGGTTGCCCCAAGACACCTCCTGCAATCAGCGTTTCGGTCCTTGTACCATCGTTACCGTAGTCCGTTGTCTTGTCCATAGTCGTCGTCATGTCAGTTTGAGTATTGGTGTTAATTTTTGAAAAGTTCATTTTGGTCCCACGAGTGTGGGGGAAGGGGATCTCCTCCACGTCATAGCCCCCTGTAACGTGGAGGGGGCGTGGTCTATTTGCTGAGGTGCCCAGGTATCAGCAAAGCTCCGTTCGAATACAGTCTCTTGACCCCCGACTGCAAAGAGAACAGATGGGCACGGGTCGCATGACACCCCTGTTTGAGGGTTTGGGTAACCTTTAGTATGCAGGCTGGCTTAAAAAACCCTATCCTCTCCTCGGGCTCAACCATTAGAGCCTGAAACAGAACTCCCATGATTAAGCCCTCGAAAGAGAATAGACGTCCAGCATACACTTAAGCCCCCACACCACGTCAAGGTAGTTACCCAGGTGAGGGTAAGTAACCAATATGTTTTCGTATATTTTTAATACCAATTATCGCGTTAAAAATGCAAAACTTTAATATTTTTGATTTAATATCACAATTCTTTTGCACCCAAAATTTTAAAACATTTGCACCAGAAACAGATGGAGACATGCTAATTATATAATCTCCAAACATCCAATGCATGACTGTGTGTATTATGTTTGTGAATGTGTATTCCTGTGTCACGTGTTACTACAGAAAACAACAGAAGTCTTGTCATATACATGTGCTTGCACTTGTAAAGGGAAACATTTCAGTACAAAGCAGCCATGTTGGTTTTATATCACTAGACCAGTTACAATATCCAAAGCAAGGAAGCAGCCAACGAGCCAAACAATTCCTATAAGTAAACACAATTGCGTTGACATTTGTGCTTTCCATATCGTTGATTTACATGCTGCTGATACTAATGCTTGTTCTGTGTTCGCCACAGCCAAAACGCTGTAAAATTATGTTGGAAAAAAATTCATATTACTCTGTTCATTGTATTACATTGCTGGTACTCGATGCCGCAGGGAAACAATTTTCGTAAACCTCAAGACCAGCAATAACTACCGTTAGCCACAATAGCGACTTAACTCCACATTAGTAACATTTAAATTATGAATGCAAAGCAATTACATTGCAAATATCCTGTTAAAACATATAAGAAAACGGATTTATTTTATTATTTCATAATACTTGATTTTTGATTTATGATGAGATTGCAACAAACGAGAATTATGCCAATCCCATGTCAACGTCAATTTTCGCTTTTAAAGACGCTTGCCACTTCTGAAACATTTATTGGCTCATGTTTGGTGACCACTTTTTTGTCCCGTTTTTTAATTGCATACATACTTTCTTTCCTTAAAAAAGTGTTATATTCCATGTTTTAATTTTATTGAACCTGAGATAAATGCATAATAAAACTAAAGGATTTTTTCAAGGCCTTTTTAAGAAAAGTAGGAATGCGTGCAAAATAAAACGCTTGTTTTTTGTATTTGAAGGGTATTTTTAGAAAATTTTTCTTTTTTAAATTATCAAAGATTTATTTTAAATATTGGGATCTATAGTTCAATGTTTGAAAATATTCTTCTAAGGTTTCCTATCAAATTTAAGCATACAGATAGTTAGAAACCAAAAATCAAGCTGTTTGTATTTTTGATTGGAATGAAAAAAATATCAAGTTCGCATTTGGACTAAAAATTTAAATAAAATAACATGCGTTTTTATAATTTAGAATTCGGTTTTTAGTCCAATAGGACTGACACGTGAGACAAAAACTACTGTTCACTTGAATGAACAATGTGTTGGATTAGCCATCCCTGGCCTGTTTATCATGTGGGGGTAAATTGTCCTGTCTAATAACACCTATGTCACCAATTTCAATCTGACGGGTAGGGTTTTTCCACTTATATCTTTTATGTAACTCCTTAAGATACTCATCTTTCCAGCGTCTACAGAAGTTATGGTGTTGAATTCTAAGCTTTTGCCATCGGTTTTCTAAAGATATATTTTCGTAGCTACAGTCGGGCTCTGCAGGGGTGAGAATTGGTGAACCTATTAAAAAATGACCTGGAGTTAATGGGTTAAGATCTTGTGGATTTTCATTGGATGGGCTTTAGGGTCTTGAGTTTAGGCATCCTTCAATTCTAGCCAAGAGTGTGGCCAGTTCTTCAAAGGTGTATTTGATAGCGTTCATCTTCTTCAAGTGGGATTTGACGCTTTTCACTCCAGCCTCCCATAAACCTCCCATGTGTGGTGCTCCAGGGGGTATAAAATGCCACGTTAAGTGTTGAAAGCTGTTGGCAGATAGAACGGATCCTTTTAGTTGTTTAAAAAATTCCTGTCGCTCCTTTTTCAGCAATTTGCTTGCCCCTACAAAGTTTGTCCCATTGTCGGAGTAAATAGCGACAGGGCATCCCCGCCTCGAAAAAAATCGGGTGAATGCTGCCGTGAAGGCTTGTGTTGACAGGTTAGACACAGGCTCTAAGTGGATTGCCTTTGTTGCAAAAGAAACAAAAACACAAACATAGCCTTTTGTCATTTTACAATTTCTACTAGTATAAATTTTAATATCAAATGGCCCGGCAAAGTCAACTCCAACATTACAAAATGGCCGTGTAATGTGGGTGCGTTCTTCTGGTAAAGCTGCCATAAATTGGGTAGTTTGTCGCTTTTTATATTTTGTGCATGACACGCATTTGTTTATAATCGAACTAATTAAGTTCTGTAGTTTCGGAATCCAATATCCAGACCTAACTATTCTAAGCATGAGCTGATTTCCTCCATGTAATGTTACAAGATGCACATGTTGTGTGAGTAGTTTAGCAAATTTGCTTGCGTAGGGTACCAAAATTGGTTGCTTTTCCGAGTACGACAAACTGTTGGAATTGGCCAGCCGACCATTTGCACGCATGATATTATCAGTGTCCAAGTAAGGCGTAAGGGTGAGTAAATGGCTTTTCTTGGAAATAGGATGTTTTTTAATCAGATTATGGTATTCATCTGAAAAGTATATTTTTTGACACAGAATGATAAGACGCTTTTCGGTTCATTTAATTTCCGTTGCATCGAGTTCAATATTTGGATGTGTAAGCATTTTTACAATTCTATCTGTAGACGATTGTGGGCGATTTTGATTGGGAGTTGTTTTACCATGTGCCGCAAATGGGGTTCGGGAACTTAATGCATTATCATAAAATCTATAAACATACAACTCTTAGGGCCTTTGATAATTTCGAAAATCTAGACAAAATATCCAATTCTGTATTTATATCATGCTCTATGGGTAATTGCGTAACTGTAGTAGTAAACATGCGACTAACTTTAGCCTCAGCATGAGTTTCAAATTGTTTACTGGATGTTGGCCATTTCGAAGGAGATTGTTGCAACCACAAAGGTCCCGTCCACCATAATTTGTCATCCTTCAATTCCTTAGCGCTACATCCTCGGCTAGCCACATCTGCCGGGTTATCGTGTGAAGCTACGTGATTCCAGTTATCGACGCCTACAGTCTTAAGAATCGATGAAACTCGATTTGCAACAAACGTATTCCATGTGTTAGGTGGTTTGTTTAGCCAAGCCAAGACTATAGCCGAGTCCGTCCAAAAATAAGTTTGATGTGGTGGTAATTGTATTTGTGCTGTAAGATTGTGGGTAATATCGGCTAACAACACCGCACCACAAAGCTCTAATTTTGGCAATGAAAGGACTTTGATTGGCGCAACTCTCGTTTTCGCTAGAAGTAGAGTTACGGTACTTGGACCATCTATGGGTGTAATACGCGCATATAAGCATGCAGAGTAGGCTTTTTCAGAGGCGTCTGAAAATCCATGAAGTTCAATTTTTGCTGAAGGTCCAATCAGCTCCACAAATTTGTTTGCCGATATGTGTTTCTATAACGTCTTCTAACAGTGGACCTATTAAAATTTTTTGCAGCCATGTCAGTTGAAACATTGCATATCAAGACGTTGGTGTCATTTGACTCCTGTCTAAACTTTAACAATCTGCATCATTTGGTTTGTGCTTGGCAACCGTTGATAGCAGACTACCACGCGTTTAGAACAGAAAATGAAAAAAAATAATTAATTTCGTGTGCTCATTGCGCTTTATTTATATTGCTATGTGAACTTTGCAGCTCAGGTGATTATTTTTTTGCTACTTGCGTTTTTCCCGTTCCGACAGGCAAATTTTTGTTTATGTTTTGATTTCCGCCTTCATACAACACTTTTATGCTGGATTCTTTCGCATCTGCGGTACTACCAGTTCTGTGTGGGGAGGTCAAGATTTGAAGGCTCCTAAGTATCGTATCATAATCATGAGTTTCCGCAGGAACCACTGCAGCTGCCTTTCGCCGGCGAGGGTCATACTTCCCCTAATAATACTATGACCCCTTTCATGACGTTGCCCGATTTTCGCAACATTTGTGATAAGCTTTAGTCAGCCCTGAATCCACCCTGCGATGGTGAATTGTTAGACAACTTCCTGATCCAATCTCTGACTGACCAAACTCCTTTTTTAGAGGGTGATTATTCCGTCAGAGTCGCTTTGGTCAGCTATTGACGTATTTTTAGCAGCGTCGTTGTAAGGTCTATTGATAACCATGGACCCCTACCCCGGATTTTTGCGAAAATGCGTCGGTTCATCTCCGGACCGTTGTCTTTTGCATGTTGTCTCCACGGCAGCTGCGATTCCCGGGAATGAGTTTTTGGCTATATATGCTTTGGCCACTGTTTGTCAGTGCCTGAAATGGATTCTTTGCTTACGTTACCAAGCTTTGCGTCGTATCGTTGAGCCGTCCTGTATTCTAGTATAGTTTTCAGGAACCGGTACTTTGTTCTCGCTACACCACTTCATCCAATTCATGATCTTTTTGAGGAAATATGCAGCGTCATTGACGATTTCAACAGTTCCTTAGTGTTGTCCATGCGACGTTGTTTTTGGTCAAAATTGAGTAAATTTGGAACAATCTTCGCCACCGCACGCTTCATGCCAAAAACATCCGTAAAAATTGCTTGGCTTGAGCCGAACCATAGTCAACATCATCAGCAACCTCTCTGATAGTGATACGACGATTATCCAAAATCATTTTTTTCTCTTCTACAATGTTTTCATCGGCTGTTGACGTGTTCGGGTGACCAGGACGTGCATCGTTCCTGACATCTTCTCGGCTTTCCTTAAAACGGTTATACCACAATTGCGCCAAACTTCACAGAGCTTGACAATCTAAAATGACTGATATTGACAACATATATATGTGTATCAACATAACAGAAAAAGAAATGTGAAAATCGTAGCTCACGAAATTCGAAAAAAATTGATACTTTTAAATCAGATCTTGTATATGTACTTTAGATTCCTTGGAAGAAGATATAATTTGCTAGTCTCTGGGGAATGATTCAGCCATGGGAATTTCTTATCATGTAAAGAAAAATCATTGCAACAATTTCGAATAATTCTAAAAATATTGCAAGAATAAAAATTTTGTTTTACGTTTTTGTTGTTTTCTTCGTTTACTCGTATTTTTCTGCCTTTGAGTTTGGATTAACAATTTAATCGCCAAATTTTGATCAGATAAATTTAATAATAACTTCTCCATTAAATAATGATGGTTTAGGGTTAATTATACATTGTTAAATGCATTTATACCAAACTGGTCATTAAATTTACAATTAGAATTTAATTAGACTTTGCGTGAATGGCTGTGAAAGAAATTAATCTACTAAGAATTTTAGAATTTAGTATTTGAAAGTTTTGCCAACTTACTTTAATTCCAGGAAATGGCTTCTTCTCATACTTAATATTTGCAATTTTCCCATTTAAGGCTGCACTTGAAATAAAATTAATGAAAACTCAGTTAACAAATATTATCTTTTGCTACACATTTTAACATGCATAGTATTTTTCATGTTTTGTAATTAGTTTTGTTATATTCAACTTTAAATTTAGTTAATTTTTTATTACATCTTCTTCGACCAGACTAACTTTTAAATTTCAATTAAAACTTTGTCATGGTTCTTACTGTTGAACATGAAACTTTTTGTCGCTCAGCCTGCCACAAACTTGTCCGCATGTTTCTTTAGAACTTGCCATTTCTGTTTACATACATATATACAAGTATGTGCGAGTGTATACAAATATTGCCTTTTTGCCAGGAAATACTAGTAAAAGTTTGCATCTTCCAGCTATCAGTTTGGTTATGTCATGGGCACAAAACATTATTTGTTAACAGCCTTTCTTGTTAAAGTTTTAAAATTTCAAGATTTCAATCTGCGATTTTGTTAATAAAAATGAATACTCAAACAATAAATTATGTTTAAAAATAAAAATTTACATATTTTATGTATGTATGTGTATTGAACTTTTGTCAATGCTTTTAATGTTTCAGATTAAAAGTACAATACGTGTTCTTTTATAATTAATCGGAGAGAATTATTATAAAACAAGTAAGAGGTTAGTAAATTCGACTGAGGCAAAACTGAAATACCTTTCAAAATAGTCAAATGAATATATAGTATATGTTACAAATTTAAATTAAATATGCTGCCTTAACTTGTAATAATGATAATTCATGAAATTCTTAGATAAACCAAAACTCTCCATACTCGTAATATGGCATTAAGAAACAACGTAATGAAAAGATTTATTTCAGTATACAATAATACTAACTTAAAGTACCACCCGATTTTCAACATAACGCACAGTGGGCGAAAAGCCTCATCTAGTGGCGTTTAATAAATAGCGTTTAGAGCATTTTTTGTTTGTTTCTCTTATATTTTTTTTAGTTAAAAATAGATTAAGCTACAATGTTAAATAAAAAAATATTTTTTTTTGATATTTTTTATCTTGTTTTTTTTTTTTTGTAAAAGTTGCAACTTTTTTTATGTATTAAACATTGTTTGTTTCATTCAGGAAAACAGAAAAAAGTTAATACATTTAATGTTTCAAATTCCTTTGGTCTGAAAATATATTAAACTTCAATGTTAAAAACATTTCTTGAAATATTTTGTATTAATTTTTTTTCTGTTGAAATAATTGTTTTGACTTTATTACTTTCGTAACAAAAATTTAATTATAATCCCAAAAAAATAACAATATTATTAACATTTTATTTTTATTCCGATTGAGAACTACTAGATGAATAAACTAGGTTTGCTGTTTCTTACGAATTTAATAAGTTACCTATATCTCTACGGAACAGTTGGTCTATTTCTTTGTTTAAAACTGAACATAAACGATTTTTGCTAAATAATTTGGAAACACTTCTTGCGTAGTGCAATACGAGTAACTGCTTTTTGCTCTATTTGTTTGTAATTATACAAAACTACATGTTTTCATAATTATATTTTGAAAAGAATTGTTGCCTTTTGTCTTTTTAATATAATGCCAATAATGGTGCTGAGGCTCTAATATTATATGCATACATGTAAATTGATGTTCCGAAAAAAAAATAAAAAATCTAAGGTGGAAAGATGAAAAGAAGTTGGTACACTATGTTGTGACAAAAGTTATCGACAGTTTTCTTCTTTGCTTTGTACGAGTATAAACTGCACTTTGTAGCTACTACGAGCTCACTGTAAGGTATTTCCTTAACAATTTGGGAGACTTTACTTAATTTCATTTTATTGGAACATTCGTCGAGCATCTTATCGGGTCTTCCACGACTTGTCAGTAGATCAACTAATAAAAGTTGTCCATCTAACCACTTCTTGTTGTTTTATTCAAATTTCTCAACCAATTTCGCTACAAAATTTCTATTTTTGCTTATTAAATTTATGTTATTACTTTTATACATGTTAATATTAATTACATTATTAAATATATGACCTTCAACGGCAGACAATTTTTTTAGTAAGCACTCGTCTGAGCACCGACATTGTTCCTAAAAAATGCAATATCATATAAAGTTGCTGGTGGTTGCAGATAAATTTGCACAATTTACAATCACAGGACAATATAGTAATTTTAAAAAATATTCTAGCGCGAATACCCAAGAATATCAGAAGTTCCGGTCCACAGAAGTTTTTTTTTTTTTTTGTTTGGCTTTTTTTTAAGCAGTTAGTCACATAGTCAACATGTATCACATATTTTCTACAACACTTCAGCACAGGTCACAAACCAAATTTTTTTAGTTAATGCATACCTCTAACTATAAATAAAACCAATTTTCTTCCACTTAATTGAGGCAAACGCAACTTTAGAGAATATTTGCCAATGCAAAGAAAACACGTGTTAAAACTTAGTGATATACCGGTTGAAATATATGTTATGTTTCACAGCTCACAGCTGTTTAATTAGATCATTACAATCAAAATGTAATCGATATGTAAGTTCAGTGGTATATTAGTAATCGATAAATACACAGTTTTGGAGCAGTTAAGCACTTTGAAAATTGAATTAAACAACGCTAAATCGACCATTTCGCCTACAGTGCATTGGGAACAAATTGGTAATTAGTGGGCTGAGTTTTTAATGGCTGACAACCTGTAGAACCTAACCCTTATTTTGATCATTAAAATGAAACAATATAGAAATAATATTTTTCGTCAATAAACTCAAACGGATATCTTATTTATAAATTATAGGTCAAACATGTCTAAATAGATTTGCCGCTGCTTATCTTCAGCAGTTCAATATACTTTTACCAATACTTTTTGAAGTTCTTGCAAATATTATATTTCTCCTTTGCTATTGGTGAAGTGGGGTCTAATGTACCTAGCTGGTGCTTATCCCAGCTTGTCAGTAGATTTCGAACAAAAATTAGCAACGGGCTGGAAAAAAATTGATATTGGACAGACGAAATGTCCGTCCGAAAAAGACATTTTTAAACAACTCAAACTTTTATAGTTCAATTTTTAAAAAATATTAAAAAAAAATTTGGTCATCGGACGAACGAAGTGTTCATCCAAAAAATATATATTTGAGATACTACATCATTTATTTTAAAAATCTTTCTTCATTTAAAAGAGTATTTCAATGGCAAACCGGGCTGAAAATTTTGGTAATGGAGCAACCAAAGTGTTCACTTTAAAAAAATTTAAGTAACTCCGCAATATATGAAAACATTTTTAATACTCTTTTTCTTAAGAAAATAGCCTGAAAATAAAATTTTTTTACACCGGAGTGACGAAAGGTCTACTCGAAAAATAAATTTTTGAGCTACTTTAGCATATATAAAACGATTTTCAATACTTCTTCTGCCTAACCAAATCTTGGGACTATATATGGATACTCCGAGTGTATATAATGAAGGGCTTGGTTGCATCAACATCCTATTTAATGATAGATACTGCCAAAAATTATTGTCACTATGGTTACCAGATAAATCGGGCTTAAAGGTTTTAAACGTGGGAGATGAAATCGTCTAAATGGTCTGTATAGCTACAGTGAGCCGAAAAATAAAATTAGTTCTCTTACAATCCATAGACCTTAAAACCAAGAATTTCAAATAAAAATTTAATAGTTGGCTAAAATATAAGAGATAGTCATTGTACAGAGAATACCACCTTGAGAACGGATGTGTCAATTAATGATTTTTCTGAAGACCTTAAACATGCTACCACTACAATAACTTCCCTTAAAAATTATCTGGAAAGTCTTAATACTACACCTCAATCCGACTATTCTCTAGTGAAAGCAATAAAAGGTTTGAAAAGATCCATTAGAGGCAAGCCTACTTTGCAAACTTCAACCGGAGACTGGACAAGAATCAATTGGTTTATGTGGATAGTGGAAGAGGAAAGTGCGTATGATTACTATGATCCAACAATTTCCAATTTCAGAACTGTTGGAAAAATTGTTAATGGCGAATTTGACACCAATATTTAATGGTTTGGGATGTATCCTTAATCATGAATTCGGCTTTCGGGCTAAAAACAGCACTATAGAAAAACACACAGACTATTAAATATCATAAGAAAGATTTTTATGAACAAAAAGTATTATTCAGCTCTATTTACTGACATTTCCCAAGCTTTTAATAAAGTTGTAGTTAAGCTGAACTTAACTACAAACTCTCACAAGCTTTTGGATAGCTACTTATGCGGCCGGAAATTTGTTCTCAGGGAAGGTGACTTTATAAGCTCAACTCATCTTATAATATATTTCAATATTAGAGAAATGGTTAAAGCTGTCGAAAATTAAAGTTATTGAATAAAAATTTACTCGTGTTACGTATCACAAGGATCTGTGTATTCCGGTAGTAAAAGACGGATGTTCAAAGTAGGAGAGGAGAAGAAGGGACATTCTTGCCACCATCAGAGCGTTCAATAAGTGATTTTACCAATATAGTTCGCGGAAAATAAAACCTTTTGTCTAGCATTGGCTGGACTTAGTTATTTTTTTATATTTAGTATTAATATTTGAATGCTTATTGTTAATTTTCATTGTGAAGATTCAATAAGTAAACAAAAGCTCAAAAAAATCGTACATTTACACTGTGTAAACGGAAATGCTTACCTATCGCCTGTTCCGTAGCACAATGAAGCAAAATTGGTATGCACCTCGACCGTAGGCTAACGTGGAAGCCTCACATTGATGCGAAAATCACCCAGTTGAAACTAAAAGCAGCACAACTAAATTGGCTTATGGGCAAAAATTTTACATTGAAATTGGATTGCAAAATTTTGTTATACAAGGCAATTCTAAATTCCAATTCAATTCAATTTTTTATTTTGATATAAAAATATTTTTCAGAAGTTTTGCATTCTTAACATCATATCACTATTAATTGGTAACTATTCGTCTAGCTTTATACTGAGAATATTTAATTAATGACATGTTAATAATAGATCATTAGCACTGTCGTTTATAAGATGTCTTCTTGTTGTGCTTATAGCTAATAAATAAATAAATTAATAAAAACTAAATAAATATGCTGCTAGGAATACTTTAGAACAATCTTTAAAAGAAAACAAGCAAGCAGTACAACATTTGGAAACAGAACAAAATTTTGTGCGACAGCACTTGGATTCTATTTTATAGCTTACACCAAAATAAAACATCAGACTGAAGCAAAAAACAATTACTCATAGCAGAACATAGCGCGTGCACTAAAACATTGGTACTAACACATTGGCACATGAGCATTCATTGTATACAGCACTTTTGCACTAATGCAAAGGCCAAAACCATTAACAACAACAACAAATTTTATTAAAAAAAACCGAATATAACTTCAGTGCTTGAAGTTCTACTACAACTTTGTTCTACTTCAGTTGGTTCTGCTTGTTTTTGTATTCGTTTATGTGTTAAGAACATTTCGACTGTGAAGTGTTTGTTTTAACATATGAAAGAAGAGGTTGGATAGTACTTGAAAATATTACGATGTCTTGAAAGACATTTTTCTTGTGTTAGAGCAGACCTCTAGTATGTAAAAACCTCACGAATTCACAAGAATCTGTGTGTTCCGTTAGCAAAAGACGAATTTTCAAACTATACGGCAAGGTATATCGGTAAACTAGAAGTTGACGCTGTACTTGTTTCTTACAGCTCCTAAGCGGGATTCCAACGATCGCATCAATATTCTTTTGTTGTAGCTGCACACCGGCCTTTGAAAGTTTGTGCACTTCAACATTACCGGGCACTCCATTGTGGATTAGTACCCAGAAAAGCTCCAGGTTCGAATGTCTCGCTATCTCGTTTAGATATATCCAGCATTCACGAACCAATCTCGATGTCGGTTAGACACCAACTACAGCATACAGTGCCGCCTTACTATCAGTACAAATTCGGATATCCTCCCCGTATATAAGCTAAGGAAATTAATTATATGAAGATGTATTATTGCGGAAATAAAGGAAACCTGAATTTCCTAGTATTCAGTTCAGGAAGAAGATTAATACAGAGTCGGACAATAAACTACCTCCTACCATATTGCCAGTTATTTCCTTTGAATATAATAAACTACCATCATGTGTAAAAATGTTAGCTTTCAATTCATTTTAAGTTAAGGTCTGATTAAAAAATAACCGTTATTTTAAATGTTTTTCAAAAAGTATTTATTTATTCATCAATAACTATGTTCATGAATAAACGCGCTTCTGAAACGCGTTTTTTGGTATCATCAACAACTGTTTCGATTTTTCTTTTGGCTCCTCAATCGTAGCAAACACTTTTCTTTCATCGTTGTCTTCAATTTTGATTAGAGGAAAAAGTCAGCCATGCATACGAGTACGGTAGTTGAGGCATATTAACGGTTTTGTTTTTGGCCAAAAACTGACGCACAAGCATCGATGTGTACGAAATACATGATTGTTTTTTCAACTATTCTGTGCGCAAACGGCGCACAACTTTAAGGTATTCCTTATTGACCGTACGATTTTGTAGGAAGAATTGACGTGCTTTTTTCGGCCTTTGCTCTTCTGGACGCTTCCATTGGGATAATTGGGCTTTCATTTCAATGTAATAGCCATACACCCATGATTCGTTGGTTTTTGAGGAAATCTAAATCGTCGTTTACAATGTTTTACAGCTCCTGAGCGTTGTTCATTCGACACTTTTTTTGGAACAATCTTCGCTGCTGCACGTTTCGATATGCCAACATCATCAGCAACCTCTCTGGTAGTGGTTCGACGATTATCTAAAATCATTTTCTTCAATATTTTCATCGATTGTTGCCGTACTCGTGTGACCAGGACAAGCATTGTCATTTACATTTTCTCGGCCTTCCCTAGATCGGTTATATTGCGATTGACCTTGTGTTCTGCTCATAGTAGACTCGTTAAACCCCACAGTCAATATTTCAAATGTCCTTGCGCATTTAATTTAATTTTTTACACAAAACTTAATACAGCTTCTTTGATCCATTTTTTTCGAATAGTAAAAATCAAAGAGCGCATAAAAAACCGACTTACCTTTTTATCTGTCAAAAACAAACTGACAATTCGAAATGGCAGATATTGCCGAAATACTTATATAACATACGTAACTCACGAAATTTTAAAATAACGGTTATTTGTTTTAGCAGACCTTGTATGAATAAGATTTAAACAAAATTTTGTGTTTAAATATTGTGTATATGTTATTTAGGTGGATGAACTTAGCAGTCGATACAGTGCCATAGATTTTTAGATTGCTTTTGTCATGTGAAATAAAGTTTTATTATGACAGTTCAAAAAAGTGATATTCAAAGTTGAGAAAAAAATTTAAGAGATAAATTTGGTGGCACCAAAAATGATTTGTTTTATATGTATAGAAACAGTTTTTCTTCTTGCAAAAATTTATATTACAATGTCGACCCACCCTAGTGTATATATAATAATTTAGTAACAAGCAATTTTTTAGAAGTATCCAAAATCTATTTACAATATTTACATTTTCTGAAAAATCCGATATCTCTTGTATTAACACTATGCCCAACAGATGGAAAGCAAAGTATAGAGTGATTTTACTTTTTTTCGGTCTAAATACTCGTATGGTTTTATTATTCATCCTTTAGAGTACAAAACTCTAAAAACTTTAATGTAAATATAATAAAATAAAACAGTTTTTTAGCTTCACTCACCTTCAATGAGTTTTTCTCTACAGAATTTTTTTTAATGACATCAGTGTCAAGTACAACACTTCGTTGCAAAAACAAAAATATTTTTTTTTAAACATTGCTTGTCATAACCATAACTTTCAACTGAATGAAAATGCGAAATGCATTTCCACAACTTCGACAGCTTCAAAGAGAAAAATGTTGAAGAGAAGAAAAACAAGTGTTGCTGCAGAGTCAAAACAATTTAGCAAACAAGTCTGAAAGCCAATTACCTTTAAATAAAAATTGTTGGAAAAAAAATTAAATAAATATGTATTGGGTTGCTTTTATATCAACTAATTTTTTCCACTTTTAACTTTATTAGAGCCTCAGCTGCAACCCAGGTAATAGCACTGTGATAGTAGAAGCATAACAGAAATGCTAGAAAATTGCTGAAAGAGCAGCAAAGGTCTTTTAGTGTTTAGATTATACTTAAAACTATTTTTAAAAGCTGCCAGTTAAATTTTTTCTTGTTTCTTTGTGGTTTACAAACTTTAGTTTTTGAAGTAAATGGTACTTAACGAATGTTTGCTTATACTCATATATACAAAATTATATTCCTTTGCTTGAATATTTTTTAAAGAGAATTAAAAATGTTGTAAAAAAATTATATTTTTTAGAATTTTTTGTTGCCTTTTTTTTTGCTTCGAGTGCGTTAATTTGACGGAAATACTTTCATACAAAAGTTTGTTTGCCACAGAACTACATATACAGTATAGAGTAGCAGAACAAAACGTGCGTTTTTGATTATTTGAAAATGTTGCAAAATCAAAGATTATTTTTTTCACCCGTTTACTTTATAGCATAGGACCTGAATATCAAACATGTTCGATACTTATTTTAAAATGCATCGGACGGCAATAAGTCTTCCCAATAAATGTTACCATTATACAAAATTAAAGGGCTTTTAATATGCAAATAGCACGTTTTGTTTAATAGAAAATGTAAAACAACGTTTTGATATGCGCATTTTTGATATGTAAATTTTTTTTATATGAGGCAACCCAAGTCAAATCGGACAGTTTGGAGAA
Source organism: Thecocarcelia acutangulata (assembly GCA_914767995.1). Classification (NCBI taxonomy): domain Eukaryota; kingdom Metazoa; phylum Arthropoda; class Insecta; order Diptera; family Tachinidae; genus Thecocarcelia; species Thecocarcelia acutangulata. Next base: position 125,709,073 of record OU612094.1, on the reverse strand, counting down.
CTGTTTTGTTTTGCTTAATTTTTATTCTACTAATGTTCCACATTTATTGAATTTTTGTTTGACTTTATAATTTTTAAATTAAATTTTTGGTTTATACATTTGTACGGGTTTACGGGTTATAGTTCAAGTTTTTTCCTTTCTTAAGATTTTTCTTAAGAAGAATTTTTTTACAATACAAATTTGCTGTGATCAATAATTTTTGATTGAAGAAGACAAGAAATTAATAATCAAATCTTCAGCATCAGATGAGTAGTGTAGCGACTACGAAACAGCTAGTTGTCCCCCAGTTAAAGATTTGAAAAACTTTAACTTTAACCCGTTGTACAAATGTACAAACTAATCATTTTATTGTTCAGAAAATATATGCAGCTAGTAAAATGGGTTGAATAGCATTTCATTGAACTGATTGTTAGTAAACAAATTAGTAGAGTCTGTTAGAAATGTTGAAGAATTTATAAACCAAATTTTATCTTGAAATGTCTCACATCAAACTGATATCTGCATGTTAACGCCCAATCAGACTATTATACAAGTATAAATACTTTCATTAGATTTTGTGAGATAAAAGACTAAACACATTTCTTGCGACTGTCAAAAAGTCTAACATAAATTAGATTTTGCATTCATACCATCACACTTGATATAGACCAACATAGATGTGCCATCATAAAACTTTTCACGGCGGCAGGTTCGCTATTCGTCGTAGGCGATAGACGTGCCGGCGCGTGAAATTCTTCAACAGTTAAAATAATAATTATGTATAACACATCCAAATTCAATAGCACAAACATATTTTATGTTCTAAATATAGCAAGAGCAAAATACATTTACAAATGACAGCTAAATTCCAAATTTCGAGCTTTTTTATAACGGCAAAAAATACTATCCGTGACGGCACCCCATCGGCTACGAAATAGCCGACTACTCAATTTTTAATTAGCTGGTTTGCTAAAAAGCACAACCCTGATCTAATGTAAAGTATTATCGTTTTGAAAAGTTTCAAAAAACAACAACAAGTCGTATGGGATGCCAAATTTTTATCGTATTATTTTTCGCATGTATGACGGATTACATTCAGACTATCAGACTTGCACGTATTATATGAATTTTTGACAAGTATTAATACAAAGTATAATAGTCTGAACTGGGCTTTAAGAAATATGTATTTATTATTAATTGTTTACAAAATGCCTTCCATTTTATATAATTTGGCTGCAAAATTGTCATAATTTTATTTTTATATTCATGTTTATTTTTTAACGTGCCAGCGCAAAATCTCTTTAATAAAAACCAAACTCGTTCATCCATTCATTATTACATACGACTACATATAAATGGATGTGCGTTTTTTCCATTAACACCTAATTTTTATTTGCAGCCAGTAAACTTTTTTGTATCCATTTATCTGATAACTATTTATACTGATTTATGTATTCATTTTATATAATGATTTTTGCCGCAAATTTTTTTACCATATTTATTTTGTTCATTTTGTCTTTTATATTTTTCGATATTCAAAAGATAAACAGGTGTACGAACTAAATGTAAAAAAGTTAACTTTAACAATGGTCCTTTGTTTGGTTTTTTTTTGAAGGGGAAGTAATTAAAAATTGGATAAAAAATATTTAATAACAATCTGGTAAAAAGTAATTTTTGCTGTACTAAGTTTAAATAATAATAAATAAAGAGATATACAAAGATGTTGACAGAATTAAAACTATTGTTTTCGCGCATATAAAAAGAAAATAAAAGCACTATGGGAAATTTTTATACTTATTTTAATGAATGGGAGGGTTACTGATACTCGAAGAGTAGATATTAGTTATATTTAAAATAATAAATATTATATAAAAATACTTAACGCGGGGTTTCACTTGGCATCACAGTGTGCTGTGCAGTTTATTCAAGGTTCATTGTCGGATCTTACTTTTTCGAAAAAAACGGTCTTACTGTTACATTCAATGAAGACCGTTACTTAAAGATATTAAAATAGTTTGTTTCCCAGAGTTACGCTGAAAGAGAATCTCTTTCAACTTTGTCTGGTTTCAAAAAGATGGGGTAACTTGTCATATAGCCACGCCTGTTGTGGCAGAATTGAATAGGTCTCCTGACCTCGCTGCACCTGAATGTTTTTGTCGGTTTATTGCAAACGAGAAGTTTAAAAAAGAAACTCAACAAATTTGGATGATTTAAAGCAATCCATTCGAACGGTAGTTGAGACAATTCCCGATGCAACACTTCTGGCAGTAATGAATAACTTTTTGATAAGATGTCTCACATACAGTAGAGCTGCAAAAATATCGATAGTACTATCGATAATTTTATTTTTAGTCCACTATCGATAGTTTTTATCCGATAGTGATACTATCGAAAGAAAGTACATATTATTTGCAAAACAAAAGCGTTGTTATTGATCATAAAACATTTTATAGCCGACTTAAAACTTAAAAATATACTAACGACTTTGTTTTCTTTTAATAAATAACCGGTGACATTGCATTCGATTTTCGTACATTTTTTTTTTTTTAATTTTAAATCTTTGGCAATAATTTTTCTTTTTAAAAGCTGTTGATTAGTATTTTGATAGTAATCGGTTGTGATAAACTTGTTTTATTGTTATGAAGAAGTTTCTGGAAAGGCTCAATTGTAAGTAAAGAGAATTATTAAAGTTGCATACTACAAATTGCTGTAATATATGTTGAAAACAGCAGCGGGGGTGATTCCGAATCAAAAAAAGTGCGCAAGGGGTTCTCGGAAGTTTGGAGCCTTTCATTTCGTAATGCTTAAAACACATAAGTGAATGAATGATTGATCTCATTCTATTTAGTAAGTTAACTATAAGCTAAGCTCTCCAAGCATATTTTTGAAAATGAAAAAAGAATTTTGTTATGCACATTACTTGTATTGGTTTACTTTTTTCAAAATAATCAATGGTCTAACTAAAGACAAACAAAATATATAAATAAAATATAATTGTCTAAACTAAGTCTTAGGCTAAGAACTGAAATACACACATAGAATAAGAAATATAATATATTGTTTTGGTTTTTCGTTATGTTTGTTTTTTTTAATCTGTGTTTCAACAAAATTAAAATTGAAGTTGAATATGTTGTACTCTATAATTTTTTTATTAAGAGGTGTAATGAAAAATCTTACGATTAGCCCCCAATGCCGTATTCATAAAGTAAATGAATTTCAAATATATGTGTGTCTGTATTTTATATTAATTTGTAATTTATTTTATTTTTTATGAATATAAATCTTTAATTAATTATAAGTTCGGAAAGTTTTTTTTATATCTAAAAACAATATTAAACAGTGTTTCTTTTCATTTTATTTAATGGCAATATCCTTTATGAATGTCAGCTTTAACACATGCATACATATGTTAGTATTCGATGCTATCGAAAATATCGATAGTCAAAAACAAAACTATCGAAAATATCGAATGAGCCGACTATCGATAGTTTTGCAGCTCTAACGTACAGTGGTGGGCATGTAATTAAAACATAAATGTGTTCTTTCATTCCTTCAATGTTTTATATGATCTATTGCTATTTCAACGGAACTTTTCTACTGCAAAGATAAGTGTGATATCTTTTGCACTTAGTTCTTTCTTTATATTCAGTTTTTGTTCAATTTCCTTTAAAAAAAATAAGCCATTATTTAGTGAAAGGCATTTTTTGCACGTATTATGGAAAGTCAGCTTTATTTTGCGGTTCCAATTACTGTTTTATTAATCGTGAAAATGTAAGCGTTAAAAATCAGCTCTGGTTTTTTGAACACGCATGCAAAATTTGTTTCTCTCCTTGAAATTTTAACAATACGGACCAACAAACAACATAAGTGTATTCTCTAAATAGACATTTAGCAAATAAAGCAATACGTTATAAAATATAACTTAATAATTCTAAAGCCCCATTTACCGACCTTAAATATAGAAATGCAAATATAGTCGAAACAGCTGATCGTTTTTGTTATACGAGAAACCATGAAAACGCTTATCTGACTGTAATGAAATGCAAGCGTAACGTCTCAACCTGTAGAAAATAGAATTTCATTAGGTGTTTACGTTACAAATGATGTCAGTGATGGTATATATTATAGTGAATGGCAAGATGGCACAACAACACTGTTTTAGGACTTTTTATTTATTTGATAATTGAACTGTTTAGGTAGTTAAATTTTTACACACACATAATATATTTCAATAAATTTAAAACTTTTTCTCTGAGTTGTGCACGCAAAATCTATGTACATACATAGATAGCATAATTTGTACTCGTATGCTGCGCACGATTTTTGCAAGTGTCACATTATATGTAACCACAACATTTATTCGCCCGATTTCCAAAAAATATATTCCACAAGCATAATCTTTGAACGATAAATGACTTTTGAAAATCAGTTCATAGTGCAGAGTTTATATATGGATAATTTATTTGATATAATAATATGGACGATGAAAAATTTATTATTTAAGACACATATATACATATAACACACAATAATATTTATAAAAAGGATAAACAGAACCCTTTTTCTTCGCATGCACTTTTGTTTTTTGTTTATATCAAAAACACATGATACAGTTTTAAGTGTTCAATAAGTGCTACTACATTTACATTTTTGTTACATTTACATTTACGTTACAGTTACAATTTCTACGGTCGGCTAAATGGGCCTTAAGCTCAGGGAAATTATTTATTTAGCATATATTAAAGATTTAAATCGCGCACTGTCCCAATTAAAAACAAAAATCTGACAACTGTCGTACAATAATTATCACATTACATTAGTTAAATAATGTTTAAAGGTAATAACGTTTCTACATTTCCTTCTACACTTTTGAATTTTTCAAGCAAAAATGATAATAAAGAAGCAAGATGAAAAGACGCCTTAGATGGAAAGCAAACCGTAATTGCAAAACAGCTCATTAACATGACAAATGTCAGGTTCAAGTACTTTTATGTCTGACGTTCTTTTATATTCTAAATTGATTTTGCTGTTGTTTGTTGTATGGTGGCACAAAGTTGAAGGATGTGTTTTAATTGATGCAAATGTACGAAACTTCTTTTCCAAAGAATTGTTACATATAAAATTAAAAGATTAAAAGGGGTCCAAGCACAATCTAATTTATTACAATTATTATTTATAACTACTAAACAAAACGTATATATAGTTAGCTTACTCTTTATGTTTCCTAACTACGAGTCATCAGTAGGCTTTTTGTAAAAATGTTTCAATTGTTTAACTACAATATACATATACATATATCCCTTTATTAAAAATGAAGCAAAATGTTCTAATAATACCTTTCAACATAACTTATTTTATGGATAATATTATTATATATCACGTAGATAAAACACAGAAAAAATTATAGTAAAACTTAAATCGGCAATTTATTTGTCTAAAAAAATAATTTGTATGCTTATATATAAATATAACAAAAAAATAATAACCTTGGATATAATATTTTGTTGTTGTGTGAAAAAATAGTTGTTTTCGATCAATAATTATCCTACGTCGTCCTACTACGTCTCTAAATTGTCAATACATTTTGGTCACCCTTTTTGAATAAGGGGAATACTAAAGAACGCTTAGAAGTATCCGGAACTTTTGCTCGTAGGAATATACGAGGGTGGATTGATATTGAAGCTACCTAAGTAGGAAAAAAAGGTTTTTTTTCAAAAACTATATATTTCTCAACATAGTCTTATTTTTCCTCAGTACACTTAGTAAGAGTATATTCCAAATTTTTAATACCATCTGAGTAATACGGTTTTGGGAACTCCTTAAAATACGCGTTACTTTTAGTAATCACTTCTCCGTTTGAGAAGAATCTTTATTCTGTGAGCCATTTTTTCAAGTTTGGAAACAGGAAAAAGTAATTAGGACGTAAATCTGGCCTTGGAGGATCAACCAATTCGAAGTGTATTTCGTGTGTAATGTTGCATAAACTGGTGTATTGTCTTGAAGAAAGAGCACTTTTTTGTTTTTAAAATGTGGTTGCTTTTCTTGATTGCATCAATCAATTGATCCAATAATGCACGATATTACTTTCATGTGGTTGTGGCTCCTTTTTCAAGATAATCAATGAGCAATATTCCGTGTGCATCTCAAAATACAGTGGTCATAACCTTGCCAGCCGATTTCACTGTCATCGGAGCACTTCCACCAGCTACCCATTGTTTCGATTGATTTTTGGTTTCATGGATCCACATTTCATTGACGCCAAAAATCAAGAGGATTATCCTTTGTCATATCCAAAAACCGCCGTGAAGTTTTATGTTGAGTTCGTATTTGTTCGACACTGAGCACACACGGCACTCAATTTGCCGATAGCTATTTCATATGCAAATTTTCATGCAAAATGTTGAACACATGTTCATATGATGTTTTTACTATTTCAACAGTCTTACGTAATTTGACTCGGCGATCGTTCAAAACGATTTCGAGTGTTTTCTTAATATTTTCTTCAGTAACCACCTCTTTTGACAGTGCTGTTGATGGTGCTTATTACCGTGTAATCTGACGGAGCAGACTTACCTTAATGTTTATCGAGCATACCTTTTATCTCTTTTGCCGTTTTTCCTTTCAAATAATAATTTAATCACTTTACGAAAATAACTTTTTTCCATTTTTCAAGAAACGCAAAAGTTATTTACTTCAAACGACTACAACAAATCAACTAGAGGATGAATTTGGGTGAAATTATAATAGCTGACGTTTGACAGATCAAAGAAACGAAAAAAATTTGTGTTTATACTGTCATCTAGCGCTAGTTAGGTAAAATATCAATCCGCCCTCGTACAATTGTATTAATATATACTACGTTTATATGTGCAGGGTTTTACAAATAAAAAATATTGAGAATAGGAAAAATTGCTGCATAATCAGTAAATACATCTTATATTAGCGAATATCTAACTCATGAGCACAATTATTGTCTAAAAAGCTATTTGCAAATAATATATAAAAAGTTGCGACTTTACTTGACGATTTCACAGTTTTCAGCAATGTAACACATTTAATATCACATAAAAAGTAAGTGAACAAACATATACTCAAAAATTTTCACAGACCTTATTGTTGGTATTAATTGTTATAAAAAAAAAAACTTTTTGATTTCTCCATTATTCTGTTGTTCGCATTAATTGTTTTATCAATTGTTTACTTTTTGAGCATTTTCCACACTAAAAACAACGTTTTTCCAAATTAACGCATAAATAGTGAATTAGTTATTTGTAAAGAGTTTTTATTTGCGAAAAGACTACGTATAAACGTAGTAATACTTATTATATTAATATAATTATTATACAAAAAAAAGTATGAACAAAATTTTAGGCAGATATGAACTTAGTTTCAGTTCATGAATTTTGCTTAAATTTAGTTTGAATTAACTTAAATCGTAGAAATAGTATTTCTCGGAAGTATTCACAAAAATTCTATAAACTTGAAAATATGTCCTTAAAAAAATTAAATAGTTTTATAAAACTATTATAAATTTAGTTGCATACAGTAAAAAATTCATAGTATTTAATATATTTTAGCTTCAAATTAAGTAATTTTAATTTTGTATGAAAAATAACAAATTTAGTAAAAAGCTTCCTAAAATCTAGTTCAACTTTGGTTATTAACTTAAAATAAGTATGCTGAATTCCATATTTTATGGACAAAATATTTTTTTAAGTAATTAACATCTACTGAATATTAGTGTTATCTACCTATTTTAAACAAGAAATACATTGTCTTCAAATTTAAGAAATGTGTACCTGAAGTACAAATATTTATTTTTATGTCAGTTTACTTGTTTATAATATACAGAGTAGGCAGTGAATTTTAGTTCGTTTAAAATTAACAAAAAAATGTTCATTGTCATAGAATTTTGTAAAATGTAAATAATTATAAATAGCTTGTCTTCTATGTTTCCCAGCTATCTATATGTCGACATTTCATAGGAACTACCCTAATCATCAGTAGACTTTGGAAATTTTTGGAAGATATTCTCAAACATTCAACTTTATATCCCAACAATCCAAATAAATTGCTGAGAATTTAAAAAGAAAAATGCTCTAATAATATCCGTCAAAACACAAAAAACAAGCTTTTCTACTTATAAACGTCTCTAACATTTCTTTACACCTTCAAACAAATGAACAACCGTTGGTTGCTACGATTTGCTTTTTGAAAGTAAATACGACAGCTCAATTTCAACGCTGAGAAGAGATGGAGTTTATAAAACCTATTTTTTGATTTTGGAAGAAAATGGTACCAATTGTCTGAAAGATGACACTCAGTTTGGCTATTAATTTAAAATCATGGACCTTTCTTTGCAATGTCTTTCGTTTGACTTACGTATTGCATGCAATATATTGAGTATATATTGACTAAAAAAAATTTGTTTTTTTACAAGTTTGAAAAATATTACAGTTGAGTTTCAGCGAATAATGGTGGATTGCTTTTAATTGGTTCAGTTTACTGTTAGGGTCGGAATTTATACTAGGCCATTGAGTTATTGGTTTAAAGGATTGTAGACGCAGGTCATGGTTCAATTGCTCTTATCAATCCCCATTTATAATCAATGAGCCAAGGTCACAGATGTGACTGATAAATATACGATAGTAAATAACTGACCAAATAAAGCTGTTAATTAACTCTAAGTTATTTGTCTGTAGGTTATCCTAAGTACATAATTTTATTTTTTAAACTTGTAAAATATACACATATTACAAATTCTGTCAAGAATCGGCAAAGCATGATGTACATATGTTCATGTAGTAAAACAAAAATTATTTAAAACATAAAACACCCATCGGTAATTCCAATAATTTGCTAAAAATGGTTCATTTTTCTTAATAGTCCTATTTATTCTTAGTTTAAATTTACTCAACATAATTCATAGCTTACATAAACACATATGCATTTATGTCAAATATATAATTTAATTTAATTTAGCTGAAATTCAAATGTCGAGCAAAAACTGGCTTAAGACAATGTTGATCTCTTAAATTAAGTTTTTCAAGAAGAGGATATATTAAAGAACAACATAGTTTATTGGAATAATGAAAGAGAGGCAAAAAAATCTTATTTTGTATATTCATTTATTTATGTATAAATTTATAATTTAATTTACATTTAGTTACTTTCAATGAAATTAAAAATAAAAATGTAATAAGCAATGCGTACATATCTACATAGATATGAAAATAACTTTTAATTTCAAGTTTAGATACTCGTAAATAGGATAAGTAAGTATCCGCTTGACTTAAGCGAAAGAAACTTATAATAAATAATACTTAATTTCAACTATAACTAACAAAAATTTTTCTTCAAATTTAGTTTTATTTTTCCTAAAGGATTATTTTACGAGTTTTAGAAATAATGACGAATAAACTTAATTACAGAAAAATATTGAACTTGCTATTAAGAAAAGTTATTAGTTATAAGAACAGTTTTTTTCATTCCAAATGTATTTTACTTACATGGTGTTTATGGGACACGAATGAGTGATACGTCTAAAAGATTTGTATGAATTACACTGAAAACATTGAGTATATTTCTTACAAATTTTCCAAACGTATCACTTAATCGTGTCTCATAAACACCACATTACTTTTGAGTTAAAGTACTCAAATTTAAAGCCTTTTTTCTGTGAAGTACATACTTATGTAGTATACTCAACTTCAGTAAAGATTTCTTTAGTTTGAGTACCACTGTCTATTAAAAGTAAATAAAAATTTACTTAGTACAAGTAAAAACTTTTTATAGCCGAGTCAAACTTTCAAATTTTATTCTTAGAATACAGTCATACACACTGCATATTCAAAACTTGGAAAAATTAACTTAATAGTAGAAAAACATCTACAAATGTTGAACTTCATATTAAGGTAAAATTACTCGTATTGAGAAAAAAATAATTAATGGTAGAAGCAAGTTTACTTATATGTAGGAACTATTGATAATTAAATAGTTTACTTTTAACTACTTTCCAGTAAATAATTATTTGTTTTTAGTTTTTGAAAATAAAAATTTGTTACTAATTTTTATGAAAATATCATACTTGATTTAAGTCACGTATTCTTTGGAGCCAAATCATTACCGAATTTCTGAAAGTTAAGTTAAATTTACTTAAATTTAGTTAACTTTTTTTTGAGTGTACATAGTGCCATTCTCTTTATAAAAAAAATTTAAGAAAATAAATATGATATATAACATGAACTGTTCAAATATTCTTTTAAGCCACACTGTAAAAACACATAATTTTCTTCATGTTGTGTGTCTGTGTGTGCATTTTGTTAAGAAACTACATTTTTGTCTAGTTGTTTTTTGTTAAAACGAGTAAAGTCCTTGCTAATTTATGCACTCAAAAGGAAATTATAATAGATATAATCTTTTTGTTCTTTCCTTATATTTGTTATCTTCTGTTTATTGTCTGTTTTCAGTTGTTGTATATAAAATATGGGACAAAAAAATTTAATAAATAGCAAATCAGTATTTGACCGGACTACTTGAAAAGTTTAATGCAGTATAAATAATGTTGGATTATTGGATTTAATTTAATATGTTTGGATTTAAACATAAAGATAAAAATAGTAATAAAATCGGTTTTGTTACTTGATTAAGTTTAGTCTTTTTTAAGTTTGGAACTTTTTTTTTATTTTCTTGGTTATCAGAAATATAAATATGTGACAGAAAGTAAGTGAATGAGCATAATGTTGTTATTTAATTACAATGAAAAATTATACTTTAATATAATTTGTAAACAAATGTTGCTAAACGCAATTTTTTTGTATTTCTTCATAATAATATCAGTAAAGAAAATTTACGGTCCGTAAATTAAAGCTGGGCTTTCATATATATATATATATATATTTTATTTATTTATTTAACTATATGGTTGCAAAGTAAATTTGCAAAGTATAGGATGCATAGCATGGGTGGAGTGACGGAGACCATATGCCCAAGACAATGTTAACGGTACATTTGTAGCGTGGCTCTGACTAACTATAACGACCCGTGCCTTCACATAGGAAGTTGCATCGTGGTTAGCAACGAAATACCTCTAAAAAAAATGTAAACCAATACAGTTAGTTGAAGCAAACCGTTAACCAGTGCTCTTTAGCCCAGCAACGCGATTCACTATGCTTTCTAAACCACAATTCGTTTAAAAATTTTAACCACAAAATTAACCATTTTTCCTATTCACTAACACTTTAACACTATCTGCTAGCATTTAAAAACAGCTACTGCCGTCAGCTATTATTTTTAACCATAGAAATTGTGGTTTATTAAAGCCGGTGTTTTTGGTGTTGTTAATCTGCTTAGAAAAGTTTTACTTTCTTGTGACATCTTATGTTGTGAAATATAATGTTGATCGAGCATTTATGCTACAATTTATCAGAAAATGAGTTATTTGATAGTGCTCCCTCAGTCAACTTGCGTGAAATTTGGGCAAACCTTTTGAGTTGTCAGCAACAGAATTTAGAAAGCTCTAAATGCGGAACTTGCAGATGAAATTATTTCGCAACTTAGTTGTCATTCACATAGCACCTATAACTTATTTATAAGCTACGTAAACCAAATTGCAGTTAAAAAAAAAAAAAATTTTTTTCTATACTACTTATAAAAAATTAAAAAAAAAAAATATTTATACCTAGTGATATTGCCAATTTTATTATATAAAAAGTTTTTTTTTATAAAATGATGAAATAAAACAGCATTATTTGTTTATTAATTTACATAAATGTAAAAAAATGCACCTCCAAGATTATTAACACAGCCCGAACTATTCACCATGAAGGCAACCATTTGACTCAGCTGCTCTGCAGACGTGCGTCTCCTTTTAGTGGCAGTAGTAGCTAATCTTTTAGAATATATAAAAAACTAAATTAAAACTAATAAAATATTAAAAATTAATAATGTTTTACTTACCTTGCAAGAGAATTTGTAATACACGGTTTTTGGTTTATTTTTCTTGTATTATTCTTTGTGAGTTCTCTTAATTTCACATATGGCTTGGCAGAGTTGCCTTGTTTTATCAATTTGAATATAGAAGAATATAACGCTGTTTACTATCTTTAAAAGTAAGTTAGCAAATCACATGGTGATTAGTGTGTGGCTAAAGTTAACACTTATTAAAGTGTTGAGTTAATGAATCGCACTACAGAGCTATTTAACGACTGAGGTTTTATAAAAAAAAATAAGTTTAAGTAGCATTTTACTGCCTTAAATTATAAAAAATAAACATTCTGGGCTAAAGAAAATTTATTTGGGTTTTTTCTAGCTCTATTCTATGCGAACGATGTGTCGGAGTAATGTTCTGTCTTCAATTCTGTGCGCACGTCTTTTGTTACTGCTGTCCATATTTTCTATATCTGTTCATAATTAACTGGTCCAAGATAAAACAGAAAATGTGTAATTATTGATGGGATCTTAACTGTGCCATTTAACTTTTTGAATCTGGAGCTCTTTATTACTTTAGGAGGCCTAAGTTTTCTCTCCAAAATAACTTCCAAAGTTTTTGAAAAAATAGTTACTGATCAAGATTTCTTCGCGTTCTTTGCGCACATTGTGTTCAATGAACATACTGGTAGTCTTTTATAATAATTTATTTTCGTTTGTTTCATTAACAGTAGAGATGGGAAAATAGTGTGATTTTCTCGAATTACTCAGGCTTATAGGGACCACGAGGCAAAAAAAAACACCGTCATTTTTGCGGAATTTCTCATTTAATTAACAAACCTTACTTTTATTAGTCGTTTGATTTTTAAATGAAATGATTATATCTAGTATAAATTAATACTACTGTGCTCATTAATTGCAATAATCTGTCTATTATCTGGTATTTGAAAGCTATTAAATATGGATTTATCCAGGCTTAAACTGGAGCCAGACGAATGACAGCATCATATAATATTAGAAATCTTATTAAATATAACTTAGAGTCTAAAAAATAAAGTTTGAAAGATGGAAAAAATACAAAATACGGTTAGACATTTTTATATTGGAATACGAAAGAAGCATAAATTAAAAAAAAAAAAACTTCATCAACGGTAAATATATCGAGTTATTCTTAAAGATTTTGTTTTAAATATATAAATATGTATATTACGAATATACCTCTAAGAAGATTGTGTTCTGTTGTCGGGCCTATCAGCACATTTGATAAACCAAGTTGCAAGAAATAAGAAATTTCAATGGAAAATTTTTTGTGAACTCGACGACTTTGTGAAAACCGACGACTACTTACATCAAAACGTTGTTTTTTCATTTAATTTTAAACAAAACGTGCTTATTTTTTATTTTAACAAAACGTGTTCTTTGCATATTAAAAACCTTTTTATTTCCTACAACGTTAACATTTATTGAGGCGTCCGATTCATTTTAAAATAAGGAATGAACTTTTTTGATATTAAGGAGTAATGCTATAAAATATTCGGCTGAAAAAAATAATCTTCGATTTTCAAACATTTTAAAATAATCAAAAAGCCACGTTTTGTTCTGCGACTCCTCAAATATCTCAACATATCGCTCCTTTATTGCAACATAGTCATATATCAAAAAATGAGCTTTTCGAGTTTTGTATGCAAGATAGCTTCGAGCAGAATTGTTTTATATTTGTTTTATATTGTGCCAAAAATTTATTCAAATTACTTTTAAACTGTTTTCTTCAGGAGATATTTTCTAAAAAAAATTTCTAAGACTTTTATGGAAACTAAAAATTTGAAATGTGTTTTGCTCAAAACAAGCTTTTTTTAAGTTATGACTATGTTGCAATAAAGGAGCGATATGGCAAAATTTACTTATACCACTTTCCAGAAAAGCAGTTCAAATGTTGCATAATATTTTTTGTTTTAATTATTATGCGGCAAATATTAATATCAACTTACTATTCTTGTTACGAGTAATTAAAAATGCATGCAATTTTTATTTCATCGTACATGAACTTAAGTAAATAACCCAACGTTCACAGAGTTCTTTAGTTTTGAAAAAATTAAGAATCTCCTAAGGATATATTAAATAAAAAGTAATAATAAATAAAAATAAAAATACAGGCTGTCCAAATTAATGATCCAACAGGCTTTATAATAATATACTAGTGATAAATTTGTGAGAGTGCTTGGCTGCATAAAGAAAATAATAAAAATAGCCAAGGGGAATTCAAATGAATGGAGTTCTTTTTACAAACAATAATAAAAATGCTAAAGGCATAAATATAAAATATTTATGTGAAATAAACGGAAAGACTGAATTTCCAGGGGAGAATTAAATATTTCGTAAACAAGAAAAATATTAAAGAAATAACATTAAAACGAAGAATGAATGAACAGTGGAAGAAAACTAGTTTTTAAAATAATGCTGAGCCACAACAATAGTCATGTTTCTAACAATCGTTGCATCCGTACAATTCCCAACATGAGTAGCTTTATATGACGGAATTTTTGTTGTTATTAGTGTTTGTAATTTTTTTTTAACTTTTATCATTCACAATTATACAACTTAGTATTATTTTGGGTCAAATATATAAGAAAATTGTATAATTTTAAAGCAAACTAAGCGTATAAGTATTTTTGAAACGTGAGTGTATAAGTTATATGTATGTGAATACCAGCGACTGTCAAAAATTACCTACAAAAAATATATCTTGCAATTCTCCAGTCAGCTTATTTTGGTCATGTTACAGACAACTCAACTTTCTCACAACCAAACTCTTAACAGATCTTATAGTTTTTATTTATTGCTTAATAATTTTTCTGACAAACAAATCGATTGTCGCTCTAGTCAGTACAAAATTATAATTATGATTGATTTTGAAGCTAAAATTACATCTGCTTATATACTACTTATGAGAGGTTCTGGATGACTTATTCACACTTATCGTGAATGTCAAGTGAAAATTTGGTTCCCGTAAAATTTTCTTTCCCCCTCACGTGAAAATTGGTATCGTAAACTTCACGTGAAGTATTTGTTCCCTTTGAAAAACAGAGTAAAACTATCAATGCTTACTGAATGACCACATAAATAAGAAGTTTGAGATTTAAAGAAATAAACAGTAATAAAGTGAAGTTTTACGTTAAAGGAAAATGCCTAGAAGAAGAGGAAATTAAAGAAATTTGCGAGCTGACATATATAGAAAAATATGAAAGGAAAAGAAAATATTTTTATTTCAAATTATTTGTTTTTTGTTGTTTTTGTTGTTTTAATTTTTCAAATATTCTACAAATTGAAATTATATACATATATGCATGGTACAATAATATAACAGGTAAAAGCGGAACTACAACAAGCCAACAATAAAAAAAAAACATGGCTTTTTATTGTTGCTTTGTGTTGATAACTGTCAAAGAAAACAAAAGAAAATAAAAAAACAAACGTATATTTTTATTAGTGTTTTTATTTTACAAATAATTTTTCAATAAGTTTTTGCATTTAAAACTCGTGCAATAAATTAAATATATAAATAAAGATCAAGAAAAAGCTGTGTGTTGTGTTTGAAGCTGTTTTTGCGTTTCAAAATTATTATTGGAACATTTTTTTTTTTCAAAAACTTTTTCAATTTGTAAACAATAATAAAAAATGTCTGTGTATGTGTGCACTTTTGATAGTTATCATCACAGAAAAAAAACTGTCGGTGTCAGTTGTGACACTACCCATATATTATTGTACCATGCATATATGTTTGGAATATGTATGTTTAGTTTTAAATAAATTTTAGTTTCAAATTTGTCCTGCATTACAGATTAAATAAAGCAGCCTTTAAATATATTTTGTAAATATCGAACGATGCTCTACCTCCTGCAAAAAAAAAAACATTTGCAGTTCCACTAATAGCAAAGCTGAGTTCCTGCTGGCGATTCTTCGCAGAAGGGGGTTATCAGAAAGGCGTGGCACGGCATTACGAAGTTGGAATATCACAGTCAACTTTCAGTCGGGTGCTGTCTACAATTTTAAATGCATGAGGTAAACTTATGTAAGCAATGGATAACTTATCCAACAGATGAAGAGGCTAGACTTATAGCTGCTAAAATTTTATATCAAATATGCATTTTTTTTATAGGAGGGTGCTGGTCCTTTAACTCCATTGTCAAGGAGTTCCAAAATTATGCTACCACTTCTTCTGCGAATCTATCGCTCTGTTGGTCTGCATTTTATTCAACATCATTTGGCTCTTGACTTTATTTATTACTCTTGCCCTAGAGAAAAATTTATCATTTTTAACAATAAATTACAAAATAATCTAAGAAATTACATATTTTTGATTGGTTCACCGTCAAAAATAAAATGAGTGAATTAAAAAAAAAAACGAACAAAAAGCAGGGTATAAAATCATTTATGATAAGGGAAATTTTGTTATAAACTTTAGAGCTATTACTCACGATTGAATGATCACATAATTCCCAAGGAAAAAATTATTTACGATTGCAATTGAGTGAAAAATGAAAACGTTTGTAGGGAAAAATTGCTCATGATAGGGGTGACTATTTAATGTTAAAGTTAATATATGGGAAACCAAGTTGGTTCCAATGGCTAAGGGTAAGATGATCAGACAGCGCACATGTACATACGAGTACTCTATACAATTACAAAGCTAAAACAAAGGGCACTTGGCGAAACATTTTCTGCTTCTAGTGAACTATCCAACCTACTTATAAGAAATTGAAAACTAAAATTGACACATAAGTATGTCTAAAATAATAAAATTTTTTAAAACTAGGATCGACTGGATGGTAAATGGAAAATTGTCTGCTTCGTGTTTAAAGAAATACAACAGCTTTAAATTGTAGCAAAACGTTGACCAACAGGGGCCAGGAGTAAGTTTTTCTGGCCACTAAGCTATGTAACTCATTTTATGAGATTCAAAATATAAATATATGCATCTAAAAAGAAACTCAGTCCTTAACTTGCTTCAATTAAACATGGGCCTCTCTTAAGAGGTGTGAAAAAAAACCTCGTGTTATAATACGTAGTTATCCTTACCGAATTGAGATCGTTTTAAGTGAAATAGTTCGCAATGTAGTCAAAGATACTAATGATTTAATTTGGAAAACAGTTCTTCACCAATTCAAGATATATAAATCAATTGATATTGATTGAGGATGCTGTCCGATCTATAAAAAATTTGAATTTGCTTAATACTCGGTTCCCTTCACACAATCTTTCACTTAAAGTACTTTAAAAAATTTAGGCCCAGGACATAAAAAATAATTCCCAACGATTCCAATAAAAACGTTGTTTTCAATTACTGTTAACAAATCCAAAACTTTATTATTAACAGGAATCGATTTAAGATTTTTCTAATGGACATATATATGCAGGTTGATTTATCATGGGTTGGCAACCGAAGCACGTTTTTTACCTCATACATATTTTTTACCTCAAAATAACTCGGTATCGATTATTGCTTACCAGGTAGCTCTACACCTGATGCATATTGATTGTATATTGATCACATTAAAACAGATTTTCTCTCATACACACAATTTTCACATCTTTCCTTATAACGATCAAAAATTTATGTAATGGTTTTTTCTTTATTCTTATTACAGTTAAACAAACATGAAAACAGGGCGGCAAACGCCGCGGGTACGGTTAGTAGATTCTAATTGAACAAATCAGTTAGCGGGCTGATCAAATTTGCGCTAAAATAACTTTATTCAGAATGGGCTCTAAATAAAGTTATTCATATATATTACTCAGATAGAGTAATTTATATGTAGGATTTGGGGAAAAGAAAACAAACAGGCTAAGTATTTCTTTTAACTTAGGGATTTTTTAGTAGTTGGTTTACCTTTTGCACAAGTTGACAATCCCAGGTAGTATAATTTTTTCAGTTGACAAATACTAAAAGTATAGTAACAATTTTGGGTTGATAATACGGTCTAAGCAGTGGCTCACGCTGATGTTCGATCAAAACTAAGAAACCAATAAAAAATTCATTTTGCCAAAAGTCAATGTGAAAAGTTCAGCGTTTGGAAAACCGAGCTTAAAACAATGAATCTTCCCTTTGTCAATGTGTGCAATATTTAGTACAGTGCTGAATAAGTTATATGTTAAATATCAACACTTCAGGTAAGTAAAAGAGTGAGTAGGTAAGTATAGTAGAATATATAACATATGTAAAAGTATAAATAGAGTAAAAAAGAAGAAATTCATTTGGAGTTCACATAATAATTCATTAAAAAAAATAAGAAATTAATTTAAAATTCATATAGGAATTCATGTAGAAGTCTATGCTTTCAGCATTATAAAGGAAAAAAAAATAAATAAACAAAATATATTGTCCAAATTAGTTTGGACAATAATATTAACTTGGAATTTTTAGTTTATTCAAGTGTAATAAACATTTTTTTAACATTTGATGCTATATGGTTTTTGGCAGATATGTGTTTAACCGTTTTGGGATTTCATTGTTTCGCAAAGTTTTGGATTTTTTTGGAAATAATATGATTACTTCTACCTTTAATTCACTTTTTTATATTTAGTTTCATTAAGACATTTTTTTATATTTAGTTTCCGCAATTTTTTGACAAGAAATAATTTAGTCATGTTCTGAGAAACACACGATATGAAACCGCTAAGAGGAATCATATTTTTAATTAAAATGTTTAAAATCGTTTTATATTTTTATTGAAATAAAAAGAAAACATGTTAGGTTTTAATTGTGAATAATTTTATCTTCTTTTAAATGTTTTGTTTAAGCAAATACAAACAATTTACTTCCCTACTCGTAAACACATGCGAGCTG
Source organism: Thecocarcelia acutangulata (assembly GCA_914767995.1). Lineage (NCBI taxonomy): Eukaryota > Metazoa > Arthropoda > Insecta > Diptera > Tachinidae > Thecocarcelia > Thecocarcelia acutangulata. The sequence goes on along the minus strand of OU612094.1, from coordinate 125,690,322 downwards.
AAATCACCAATTTTAAAAGATATGTTTTTACGTATTTGGCGATTTCAAATCGCAAGAGCATACATTCTTGTTAGATCATGACTGATTGTAACATAAAAATTTGTGAAAGAAAATGAATCTAGATTTAAAGTAATTTAAAATAAAAACATTTTTGTTATTATATAAAACTCTTTATCTCTTCGCTGTTTTGTTGGCGTATTTTAATTGCAATTATTTTATAATTTCCTTGTATTTATTTCTCAGCGCTCCTTATTTTCATTTGTCACTTTTACAATGACTTGACCAGTAAATGTAGAATTTGACCCACTTTCACATTTTTCTTTTAAACTTAATTTGTAGTTTTTGTTAGCTAAACTACTGACAATTTTTGACATCTGTTTTTTCCTCTCAAGAGATGTGGCAGCAACAAAGATTATTATTACTTTTTTTAAAATATTTATGTCACCATAATTGCTGTGGAAAAAACCACTTCCTTTTATATAACACATCTGCAAATTTATTAAGATTTAATTATTTTGAATATTGCGTTGGAAAATATTTTACTAAAAATTATTAAAAAGAATAAGACACAGCTTACAGAACAAGAATAAGCGACACATTTAGGGGACTTTTATAAAAAACTCTCAGTTATTCGAGTATACGAGGGCAGATTGATATTGAAGCTACCTAAGTAGGAAGAAATATTTTTTTTGCAAAAGCCATTTATTTCTCAACATAGTCTCTTTTTAGCTCAATACATTTAGTAAGTCGATATTCTAACTATTTTACAGCATCTGAATAATACAATTTTGGTAACCCCTCAAATTACGCGTTAATTTCGGTAATAACTTCTTCGTTTGAGATAAATGTTTTTTCTGCGAGTCATTTTTTCAAGTTTGGGAACAGGAAAAAATCACTAGGAGCTAAACCTGCACTACAAGGTGGATGATTGCATCAATAAATTGATCCAATAATATAACTTACTTGTGATTGTGATTCAAGACAATTGATGAGCAATATGCTGTGTGCATCCCAAAATACAGTGGCCTTGCCAGCCCACTTCACTGTCTTCGCCTTCATCGGAGCACTTTCACCAGCCTCCACCCATTGTTTCAGTTGATTTTTAGTTTCAGGTGTGTAGTGGTGGACCCTCGTTTTATCAGCAGTTATTAATCGACGCGAAAAATCAACAGGATTACGCCTTATCATGTCCAAACACCGCTCTGAAGGGGTCTTTCCAGCTCGTTTTTGTGCGACACTGAGCAAACACAGCGCTCTTCTTACTGATAGCTTCTTCATATGGAAATGTTCATGCAAAATATTTTTCATAAAATATGTTTATCTGGTCAAAAATATCATGTAACGATATCGAGGATTTTCTTGATATTTTCTTCAGTAACCACCTCTTTTGGCCTTCCTGTTGATGGCATTGTTGCAGTGCTTGTGCGGCTGTGTTTAAGTTCAAAAGTCCAAAATTTTACTAAGATGAGTAACAAGCAAATATGATGAATTTAAGAAATAGTGTATACTTAAAAACTTTCATATGTTGTTGTATTCTATACAACACCATTGGATAGTTTTTGTTTTGCAAATTGCATCATGAGAGAAAGAAAAGTATCAAAATGGCCGTGCAAAAAATAATGTTAAACAACTCTGTCATTTATAAACCGATTTTAGAAAATATTGTTTTTTTAAAGGGTTTGTCAATGGCCTGAAAACAGAAATTTTTTGGACATTGGGCTGAAAAAATATCCTTCCGAAAAATTATTTTTTGAATTTCTCTGGAAATTTTTAACATATTTTATAAATTCTTTTATTGTTTGAAAGGCAGTGCTTGTATATTACTCCCATTAAATATTATTGAACAATTGAACATATATGTTTAAAAAAAACCAATTGCTTTCAAAACTTTCTTCTATTTAAAAGAGTGTGACACCTTCATTAAACATATTTAGAAATCGAAAAAACTTTTTATTTGGTCGAGAGTTCGAATTCATAAATACGATGACCGCAAAGGAGTAATTGAAGCTTTCGATTGGATTATAGAAGATCTTAAGAGCAATCAAAGTATTATAGGAAGCATGGTGGCACTTGCAGCTGGTAACTTCAGACATGCCACTGATAATAGGGGATTACTTTAAAAAGTGTATTTTAAATATTTCAAAAAATAATGTTTACTTCAAACTCAAAAATTATATCCCCGATAGAGGATGGTTATGTGAAAGACTAATTTTACTCCTTATTAATGAAGTTGTGGGGCTAATAAATTATCGAATATCGACAATTAATCGTACATCGACATTATGCCCTGCAGAGTTTCTGAATCGTTTAGAACTACCAGGGGTACCTTCACATTATTAATAATTGAAAGTTGGCGTTTCAGTTCCATTAATGTGAATGGTACTCGGATGTGAATTATTCGCGTTATCTTGTAAAAGCGAATGTTATGACTGGAATAGCAAAGGAGGAACTCTCGTATTTCTATAAACCCAACCGATTTTCCATTCCAGTGCGAAAGAACAACCAAGATACAACGGAAAACATTACTCGTATATATAAATACTGTTTGTTTAATGGGCAGCTGTGTGCAGTTTTTCACGAGTATGGGATGCAAATTGCAAAAAATTATTGTGTAAAATAAGAAATTTTGTATACCGAAAAATAGGTTTTAAATAGTTGTAGTATCATTAATATATAATGATAATAAACGTGTACATATGTATTTATGATGGAATAATAATCTCTTTTCTCTTTGTTTTAGTTTCGCGCCCAAATAATCTACTGAAAATTTTCGTTAACCAGCCAAAAAAGTCACTGCTTGTTCATAAATTTTAAGAATATGTACATATTTATTTATAAAAAAAAATAATTTATATAAATTTTTAGTCACACGTAAAATATAAAAAATATACTAATTCCAGAAATATATAAAACTTGAAGTTGTTGATGGCTAAATCCTGAAAAAAATTGTGTTAATCAACAGAATCTGTGTCTGCTTAAAATGTTCTTATTTTAAATATTCGCATACAATTAAACTGACCACAAAGCAAAAAAAAAAATAAAAATAAAAAAAAACACAAGATTACAGTGTCTTTTAATTCTGTGGTGTTGTTATGTTGTGTTTTATCTATATAACTGAGTTTCTAAACGCAAATTTAGAATACCATATAAAAATATGCATTGCTTTCAGAAATATTCTGCACCCTTTAGCAAACGAAGTAAAATAAATTGAAACAAGTAAGAGTGTAGTATATTCGGCTGGGCCGAATCTGAAATACCCTTCACGATAGTCACGAATATGTATAGTATATTAAAAATGTGACCTGAATATGCTCGGTTATATATGAACCGATATCGGAATTTTCCATTTTCTGTATTTTAGTAACCTTCTTTTATAACGAGAATTGCTTTTCAGCAACAAAGGATATTATTGGAAAAATCGGTTCAGGCTATATCTCGGGTATATATGGACCGATATCGGAAATTTTCATTTTCCATAATTATATAAAATTATATCATTACAAAAACTGCTTTTGACCACATAAAAGTTGTTTAAGAATTTTTATGAAAATCCCGGTCTAGGCTATATCTCGGGTATATATGGACCGATATCGGAAATTTCCATTTTCTATATTTATATAACCTTATTTTATTACCAGAACTGCTTTTAAGCAAAAAAAAAGTTATATTGTTAAATTTTTGTTGAACTTTTATAATTTTTTTAAATTAAAAATTGTTTAGTTTGTACATATGTACATCAGGTTTTTAGTTCAAGTTTTTCCTTTCTTAAGTTTTTTCTTAAGAAGGATTTTTTACAATACAAATTTGCTGTGATCAATAATTATTGATTGAAGAAGACAAGAAAAATAATAATCAAATCTTTAGCTGGGGGACAACTAGCTGTTTCGTAGTCGCTACACTACTCATCAGCACTCACTGGGATTTTAACTCGGGTCATGACGTTATCATTAAAATACAAAAATAGGTATTTCAACGGCCGACAGACGGACAGAAGCGATTAAGCGATGTCCCTTAATCGACTTTTCCATTAATTCTGATTCAGAATATATATACTTTATAGGGTCGCAAATGAAAATTATAGAAATTACAAACGGAAACACAAACTTATATACATATATATATCCTTAACATTTTTGTGAAGGGTACACTGAAAGAATTATGCGTCAATGAAACTGTTTCATTAAATATTTTTCATTAATCCAGTGAAAACTTTTCACAATATGGATGAAACTTCATATATATATTATGAAATAGTTCCATCAGAATGGTTTCATTAAGTTTCATAGTTTGATTAAAAAAAAAAAACCATTGGATTTATGATATTAATGGGCATTTATTAATCTTAAGCTACAGTTTAAAAAATGTCAAGTTTTTTTTTACTAAAGTAAGTTTTATGAGTTTCATAATTCTAATGAAATAGAATTAATTAGACCAATGACAAATAAATTTCTGGCTACCGAACTCAAATCAGCATAATAATAGTTTAAAAAATTTAAATACCAGCGTATTGAAGTCATTTGAATTAATAAAATCTGTTTTATTTGGTGAATACTTGTTCAACATTTTCTTTATCATAATTAGGTACAATTTCACAAAAGCAAGGAATAATTTTGTTTGTGTAATGGAATAAAGAATCAATGAATAAATGAAATAATTCCATTGATCTTATTACGTATATTTGTGAACATATTTTATTATTTTGTGTTGTGATATTATTTCATTAAACAAATGTAACTATTTCATTAATTTAATGTAAATCTTTCAGGTGCGCAATGAATAATAAAATTAGATAAATGAAATAACTTCATTGACCTTATGAAGGAGTTTCATATTTTTAATAAATATATTACATTACTACAAAGAAGTTATTTCATTAAATAAATGTTACTTTTTCATTAATTTAATTTACAGTTTTCATGTGCTTTATGAAATTGATTCTTTGATCTAGAGAAATTATTTCACTAATCATATGATTTGCCTTTCATACTTTTAATGAAAATAAGTCATGTTTTTTATTAAAATGTTTCATTACTTTCATGAAGGTTTTCATTAAAATAATCTAATGAAATTTGTTTCATTATTTCTATGAAAAGTTACAATGGTTGAAAAATAATGAAAAAATTCATAAAAGTAATGTCAAATTCAGAGAATTTCTGAACAAAATTTTTTCAGTGTACTTTCTATATTGTTCATGAAATATCTAGTTATGTACATACTGTGTAGTTGTATGACATATACACACATGCTTGCAATACAGTAAGAAGGCAAAATCAACTGGAAAATCACTTGCTGTTGATATACGGATAGTTTTGCGTTCTTTGGATCTACGTAGTTTGTTTGCATATTGTGTTTTTAGCTTTAACTTGTATGATTGGATATGTTTGTATATTTATAACAAACAGATCAACGATGCACAATGGGTTAGAGAAGATTCAAATCAAAAATATTTTATAATTTGGAAAAAAAAAATTATATTATAAACAAAAAAGATGTATAATTTTGAAACTCTGCGGCGGCTTTTGTGTCACCCTGTGTATGAAAAAACAGTAAATAATTGTTTTATTAATATATTAAATTCAGTCTGAGGTAGTTCGGAGAGTCATCAAAAACATTTCCAAATCAGTCTAAGGTTGAACGTGAAGTGAATTGAAAAAGTTCTTATCTTCTCAAATGCACATTAAGTGAACTTTTATTTCATTACTGCTTATTAACTAACAATGCAACCTAAATTTGCACGTAGGACGTAAATTTCTGACAAAAATCCTCATTCTAATACAAAATGCAATTGATAACTCAATCCAGATCCGAAGAGAGTACAGTTTTCCCTCTCTCTCTTTCTCATTAACGTTGGCTTAATTTTTTGTGATAATTGGTAACAGTTGATTTAGGCTAATTTAGCGGTTTTATCTATTTTTAGTGATTTTATTAAACAAGGTTAGTGAATATTACTGTTCATGGTACAACGCTCTTATTTAATTGCATTGCGCTTTATGTCCTAATTTAGATTAGGGCTCTGTAATATTTTCAATAGCGCCAACATTTTGTTGGGTTGCTTGGGCAACAGAGCAGCACTTAAAATATAATTTCATTTCAAACTGCAATAAAAACAAACCAACGAAACTTAAAACACAATTCAAGTAATTGAAGAAGAAAACGCAAACAGTGCAGAGAAATAAAATTATTTAATTGAAAGTAATTGCAGACAATTAAAGATAATTATGCCTTAAAATATGATTTTCAGTTTTGCAAACAGCTCACAGAAAGATAAATTTCTTTTTATTTGGCAGAAAATGTTATTAACTTAATTACTGCTTAATCTAAATTGAATGTTATTAAATTAAATCCAATATAAAGGATGGTGAAATTTTACGGGCCGATGTTGATTTTGAACACAACATGAATTGTTTAAGAATTATTGTCATTTATTTTTATTATGATAATATTAGTATGGTTCAATTATGTTTGGAATAAAATATCGGCAAAATGGCTGCCGTGACCACGGCGGCACGTCTCCAAACGATGGGCTGAATTTTCGATGACGCTGAGGCATAATTGAGGCTCTATGCCGTTAGTGTGCCGAATTATGTCATCGTTTATTTCTTGAATTATTGCTACTTCATTGACGTACTCCTTTTCTTTCAAATAACCCCAAAGAAAAATATCCAACTGACATCGCTAGTACGTGAGATAATAAGACCATTGAATTTGTTGCGCAAAATAGCCATTGTTTTGTTAGATATGTGGCAAGTGACACCATCCTAAAACCACATATCGTCCACATCAATATCTTTTCACGATAGCAAACACACAGTGTCTGACCGACCTCATTTTGGAAAAAATACAGCCCAATGACGCCGCCAGCCCATAAACCGTACCAAACAGCCACACTCTGTAGGTGCATTAGGTTTTCGACAATCGGTCTTGGATTGGCATTTGCGTCAATTCTGCTTATTGACGAATCTACTGAGTTGAAAATGTGTCTCATCATTGAAAATGATTTTCTTCGAAGATTGATCATCCACTGTTGCCACTTATCGCCACCACTTTGTCCATGTTTGATTATGTATCTTATCATGGTTGAAATTGAATTATTTTGAGATTGAGAAGTGTCAGATGAAGTGCAGAAAAAAACTTGACGTTTAGGTGGAGCTTACATTCAAGATCGGCCCTTAAAATTTACCAACTCGATACAAGATAAGTTTAAATGTATAGATACAGAACTCTGTATTTTAAAGGTCTTATTTATAAAAAATTATTCATTTTTATTAAGCTCTACTAGCGTCATTATTACAAGTGACGAATAGTTAGCATTAGGATTTATCTTACAGATAATTTTTTTTTTTTTTTTTTTGGGTATTACAAGTTAACATTAAACTGGAAAGTTACTGATAACTTAACAGCATGTTTATCCTCATGGTAAATTTAAAAGTTAACCTTAAGCATTTGAAGCTTCCATATTTTCTGCTGAAAAAGTAGTAACTTCAATAGTAAAAATGGGAAAAATTTAATGGTGATTGTATTGCGCACGTTAACTAATGTTAAGGTTAACTATCAATAACTTTATCGCTATGTTGTAATAATGGCCCTTAGGCAAATTGTGTATCGATATTTTTTTTTTTGTAAACAATACCTTATTATTTTCTAGGGCTGGATAATAATTTTAAATGTTTGTTTTTCCAATTACCGTAAAACGCAACAGAGCGCAGTTCTGTATTTACTGTTTTATATGTTTTTGTTATTTTCCAATTTTTTAATTGTACTTTTAATTTATATATTAATCAGATTTGTCGAAAAGTATTGTTTATACAAAATAACATAAATACTGAATTAATTTGTTAACAAATTGATTTTAATAAATCGTGAATGTTTTTAATTAGTTTGCCGATTTTAACGGAGCTCCATTAAATCATTTTGTTAATAGTATTAAGTTTGCTTACTGTTTTTGTTTGCCTGTATTTTGTATTATAATAAATACAAAACAAACAACATATTTAATATAAACATAATATCAACAGGAAATTTTAATAAAAAAAATGGCAAATGCGGTTTGCTAGAATAATAAAAATTTTAAAATTGGTTTAAGTGCAAGTGATAAAGTGAATTTTAAGCTTCACTGTACTACCACCTTCCAGCCTCTCTCGCAACTTTCCATAAATTTTGTAGTTTGTAAATTAATGCAATGTAACAAACGACACGAAATGTTTATAAACGGTCTTGGTTTGTTCATTGCGGAAAAAAGAGGTAATTGTTTTGTACCCATAAATAAACTTAAATTTAAAGACAAAATTAACCCCCAATTTTTTTATATTTGTTTAAAATCCTCGGCTTCCGACCACAACAAAATTAATAATATTATACATATCGCACTCGTTTAGAAATACAACAATATCTTTTATGGACCAGTTTCTTTTATTGTCGGACAGAGGCCACCTCTCACAAATAAACACAAGATAATCTGAAATATTTAGAAATAGTCACGGTTGGTACCAGAAAACGGGATTAAAATTTACGCTAGAATTTTGCAATATTCTGCACGCAGAGGCCAAAATATGGTTAATACGATGATATTTTAAGTTGGCACGCGACACGTTATCGGATGCAAGATCTGTCGTATTTACTCGATGACACTCTGACAACATCTCAGCTCAATTAATGACGAACAAAGGGCACTTTTTCCGATAAGGGAAATAAGAGTAACACCGTCATCTACAGGGTGGCTGATCAATTTTCCTACATAAAGAACCTCAAATAACTTTATGTAAAGTTTATGTTATTTATTTTTTAGAAATTCATTTGAAAAATAATACGTTTTTATTAAAGTAATTATGAAGTTTTGAAAATAATTGAATTCAAATGGCGTCCGCCCTCGTTGACACATGTGCGAAATCTTATCAAAAAGTGATTCAGTACTGCCTGGAGTGTTGTAGCGAGAATTGTCTCAATTACCGTTCGAATGGATTGCTTTAAATCATCCAAATTTGTTGGGTTTCTTTTGTAAACTTCGTGTGTGCAATAACTCCGCAGTGAGGTCAGGAGACCTGGTAGGCCAACGGAATGTAGAGTTCCTTGAAATCAGTTTATTGGGAAATTTTTGCCTGAAGTCTATCATAACTGGCGTGGCTATGTGACAAGTTGCTCCATCTTGTTGAAACCAAACAGTGTTGAAAGGTATTCTCTTTCGGCGCAATTCTAGAGAGAAAAACTTTTTCAACATCTTTAAGTAATTATCTCCATTGACCGCAATAGTAAGACCGATTTCTCCAAAAAAGTAAGGCCCGATATTGAACCTTGAGGAAATTGCATACCACACTGTGATGCGCGGTGGATGTAATTGCATCTGATGGAGTATCTGTGGGTTAGAATTACTCCATATTCGACAATTTTGTTTGTTAATATTTCCGTTTAAATCAAAATGCAGTTCAAGACGTTTTCATCCTCTGACACCATTTGAATGATCTTCTCACTAAATTCCAAGCGAATCGGGAAGTCTCTAGGGTTCATTTTGTTTGTTAATTGAATCTTATATGAAAAAAAGTTAAAATCTTGGTGCAAAATAGTCTGCAGTGACTGTCTGCTGATACACATTTGAGCAGATAAGCTCCTTGTCGAAACTCTAGGTTTTAGCAGCAGCTACAGCAGCGATAGTTTCCTGTATCCGAACTGAGGGATCTTGATGATAAGGCCTTCTTGCGATTGTATCATGCTCGGCAAAAATACATTACGAGTCTCATTATATTCCATCTGCTAAGAGGAGTGCCACCAAACGTGCGCCTATATTCTCTTTGGACGGAAACAACGGAGTCTAAAGCATGAAAGCTCCAAATTCTTGTTTTATTGTCCCAATTCCCCATTTTTGTTTTTTTTTTGCTTTTTTATCTGGGACCAGTACTCAGGGGATGACCCCTACATATGCAGCGCATTTTACTGGAACTAGGAAAATAGGGTATGATGAGGAGGAAACAGGGAGTAGTGTTCGCGAAATGTTAACGATAACAACACGAAAGACTGAAACAAACTCTATTGCAGCATATAAAATGTTGGAATTAAATTAGTTAAAACTGATCAGTGCCCAGTGTGTATACCTTCGACACTGCTCAGATTAGCAAAATTTCGTCCAACACCTACCACACTACGAGGTAATAAAATGCATTAAAAAGAAATTAATATTGAACATATAAAGAAAACACGGACAACCGTGAAAAAAACAAAAAAAAAAGAAACACGTGTACACATATTGCTATTCCGATGCACTTTGAGATTATACGAAATCAGTAATAAACATACATATATGTATATAGAAAATACGAACAACGGTAAAAAAAGAGAAAAATAAACATGTGTACACAACTTGCTACCTATTACGGTGCAATTTGGTTTCATACGAATTTAATTAATGAACATACATGCACATATTGGAAATACGGACAGCAGTAACAAAAGACGCGTGCACCTGATGAGAGACAAAACACTACTGTACTGCTTTAGTTAAATCTAAAGATCAATCTATAAAATACAATAAAAATGGAACAGGTTAGTTACACAGAAAATTTGATATTGCGTTTTTTTTTTTGATAGCAGCTTTCATCAGCCACAATCTATATAGTCATTGACTATAATTATAATGGCAATGTCATCGACATCCAAAACAAATTTAATTACAATTTTATTAAAGTTGTTATAAACGGCAATTATACTGACAAAATTATCAAAAGAGACATCAACAAGCAATCTTACGTTTATGATATCAAAAACGTTTATGATATCAATAAATAATAAGAAAACTAATTCAAACCTACCTTTTTGTTACTATTTATTAGATAATTACCTATAATTAAAGTTTTTTGCTTTATAGTCGGAATTTAGTTCTGATAGATTAGTGTATTTTTGACATATATAGTTCCACAGATGGTGCAAAAGAAACACAAAAAAAAATTTCATTGCTTAAAATGCGTTAAAAACAATTTTTTTTTAACTTTATTATTTTATTTATTGAATCTACATAAAATATGTAATGACAATAAGAATTCAAATCTTAATACTAAAAAAAAAAAATTGTGATTAAAGTCCTGCCAGTGCTGGACAAAAATTTATTTTTATGCGAATATTATTTCAGAATTCAGTCATCTGTTTAGAGCTCTAATGGTAGCCAAAGTATCAATCCTTCTCAGACGGGTATGACCACCAAAGTTAAGAATATTAACTGCAAGAGGATTTGGATGGAATTCAAGTTTGTTAATATATCTTGTCGCGTACTTCACAAATTCAGATTTCACAAAAGGTACGTTCAGATCTGCGTGGATTCGTGAGTTTTTAACGTACCATGGAGCATCTGTAATTCTACGGAGAGTTCTATTTTGACTTCTTTGAATTTTTTCAATGTTGGATGCCGAGGCTGTGCCCCATAATTGAATCCCATAGCACCATATTGGCCTTAAAATCGAGTTGTAAAGCAAAAGTTTACAATCAAGCTTCAAGGTCGAATTTCTGTTTATTAGCCAGTTAACTTGCACTGCTTTCAATTTCATTTGCGTTACTTTTGCCTCGATGTGCGACTTCCATGTTAGTCTACGGTCAAAATGAATACCGAGGTATTTGACTTCACTGTGTTGAGGCATTACTTTATTGTTAATAGTAATGGGTGAGCATGTTCCTAGACGCAGTGCGAATGTAACATGGGCACACTTTTGTTCATTAACCTTGATTTTCCAAAGCTTGAGCCATTTCTCTAGTTTGTCGATATGTTCCTGTAAATTTATTGATGCTTGCTGTTGGTTACTATGTATGCCAAGGAATGCTGTATCATCTGCAAATGCCATAGAATGCATTCAAACACACAATTAACTACAATATTTGATAAGCTTTCTCGTTGCCCACAAAAAGTAACAAATCCAACAAAACACTTTTTGTAGACTTCATGGAATGCATTCAAACACACAATTAAATACAAAACAATTTATGAAAACAATTTGAACAAAATGATGCTTCTTCTTGGGCGCTAAAGCAAAATTTTGAGTTAACCAATTCTGCTTTATACAAAGCAGAATTGGGAATATAATTAACTCGAAGTGAGTCAATTATAATGGGCGTTTTGGGGGAAAAGAAATAAATAGAAAGGCTTTAGTATTTCTTTTCAACAAATATAGGAGTAATTTATTAAATTATTCGCCTGATTCTTCTGTCGATGACAATGGTATATTAAAAACTTAATTGAGTTATGTACCGGAAACGATGTAAAATGACAATTGGAAGGATTCCAATTGGCTCGACTTGCCCGTGCGAAAAACTTTGCAAAGTGGTGAGTAAAGGTAGGTGTTAAAGCAACTCCCAAAATCGCCATAATGAAATGCGTGAAATCTGGCAACACCATTTAAACACTGTACAAAATAATAAGAATTACGTAATAAAAGTTTGATTGTCAAAAAAACCGCGTTCGCCATTTTGTAAAGACTTAATCACGAGGCGGTTCAAAACTTCTGGAATATAACCAAAAGAACTAAATTTCCAGAAATTTCCCTACCAAAAAGTATAGTATTTTTTTCTTGAATTTTCTATATATTTTTAATATGTATAATTATTTTTTTATTTGTTTATAAGGAATTTTAATAAAAATACACTGCATAATAAGTCAAGTCTTTTATTACGCTTTGTACTTTGTTCAAAATCCCCAGGGAAATTGCTGGTTCGGCTTATAGCAATCTTAATTCAAATAAATGAGTGGTAAGCATCAGGCAAGTAAGTAAATAAGGTAAGTATTAAGTAAATAATCAAATCAATATAAATGGTAAGTATAATATAATAAGTAAACAAATGTAAAACAAAATAGTGTGAATAAGGTTAAAATTCATTTGGAGTTCATGTAACAATTCATAAAAAATTAATATTTTGCAAATTATAGGGGGAAAAATGATAAAAATGTATTGTCTAAACTAGTTTGTATTTATTTTCTTTATACAAACTTTTTTTTTTCTGTTTTGTAAACATGTTTTTTATGGCTTCCGTAATTTTTTCACAAACAAAATATTATGTATGTAGTGCTACCACCTAATAATTGTACCATGGTTCCGCACTTAAATTAAAGAAATATAACAATTTTCTTGAAATTTATAAAAACGAACGGCAAATTGTTTTTGATTCCGTCTTTTTGTAAGTTACACTCCCTCTAGGGAACATGGGTTGCCCTAGTGTATACCAAAATAGGGTACTCTGCTTTCTGGGGCATAGAGAGTTAGGAGTTTCTCGTTTGTTGTAACAAATAAAACTCTAACCGTATGACTTACGTTATGTTGGACTGCCGAAACCCTCACCACGGGTTAATTGGCAGAACTGTGATCAGCAGAGCCTTCTGGAGCTTCTGCTTGCAGACTATCTCGTTGCTGACCATGATTGAGGAGATTACCTTGGCTGCAGCGCTGTGCTGGGCTGTGGTTTAAACCTAAAATCGCAGCTAGCAACTACGGTGCAGTGCCAGTTTTCGGGGTCTAAAAAGAACACATAAAACATACCTGTAGTGTAAGGAACCAGAAGAGATAATAAGATGAGTTAGTTGATTAAGAGTTGTTGTAATTTGTTCTTAATGAGCTTCGGCCTACCAACTCATTAAGCCTTGTCTTCCATTGACTTGAGAGAAATTGCATACAGGATGGACTAGAAGGCAAGGAGTTTGTCCATGCTGCTACAAACTTATGGCAAAAAGTTGCGACCTGTGTGAGCCCAGCAAGCTACACGGAGGTACTAGTGAATCGTATATAATTAATCCCATGGAGTTGGCCCATCATCAGATAAGGCCATCGAGGCAGGTGCTGATGTAAATCAATTTTCACAACTAAGTTACATTCCAAACTCGACAAAGTAGAGCGTAATACACGAATTTCCATTGTCCTTAATACAATTGAAACACGACATGCACTCGTCTTTTAGTCAGTCTTATTTTTTTCTTGAATATAACGAATCAGAATATCTGGTCATCATAATTGTGTAAACCCACTTAAAGCCAAATCAAAACGACAGGGAAATATTTGAAGCCTTATTTATTTATATAAAATTGGGAGAGAAAAAAATCAGGAACACAAAAAAAAATAAAAATTTGTGTGATTGAGGATGTTAACGGGGTGTACCCAAATTGGCACAGTGACCACTTATGAGTGCTAGAGTTGGGTAATTCGCGAACGAACTAGTACTACTGAACTATTCACTGAAGGGAGCTAAGTGAACCGATCAATTCTGTGAGCTCTTTTAGCTCCGTAGTTTCTTTCTTTTGTCTATGTTTTCTTTTCGTTCATGTTTCTTTTTTCTTGTCTGCCTACTTGTATGTAGCCAAAAAGTTATGGCCCAATTTGACGTAGAAAATACAAAATTAGACAACAAAATGATGTTGGTTTTTTTGTAGTATTAAAATAGATGCTTTGATATGACATGAAAAAAAGTATGAAAACAATCTTAATTCATTACAACTAAACTATTGAACTAAAAGAAAGACATATTTCATTGAAAAGAGCTGAACAAAAAAGAGCATTCCTTAAAAGAGCTCATGATCCTAACTCTAATAAGCGCAAGTTTCAAAAGCTCTCTTTATCAAAATATTTTGCAGATGACACAACGTAGTTGATTAGGAAGTTTTCCAGGAACGTGATCGATGAACTGGTCAACACTGTTATAATTATAAGCAACCATAGCATTAATAAATGTTAGTACATTAAAGTTATACCCAATCATGATATTATGCGAACCAGCAAACTTATGTCATTACATTTTAATGTAATAGACAACCTTATTAGCATAGAATCATATTTTTGTCATAGTTTTCCATGTTAATTAATAATAAGACATTTCCAAATAACAAAAACCTAAGTAAAAATAATAGAAACGTGTACATATGTAGTCATGATATAATAGTAAACCCGTTTTCTTTTAGTTTTGATTTCGCATCAAAACAGGCTTGTTCTCTGCAAATAAAATCGCCAATAAAATTTTGTATAAAGTAATTTTCCCAGATCTTTATTTTTTCTATACTTTCTTCATTATTATACAAAGTCTTCTGAAACTGAAATTCACCACAACTAATTCTTCTAACGGAAATGCCAAAAAGAAACAATAAAAATATGTGTTGGTATATACTTGCATGTGAGTGTTTGTTTATATTTTTAAAGGATAAAATATGCAATTCAAGTGACAAAAGACAAAAAATATAGCAACTTTGCACACATACACAAAAATCCTTCAAGCGCTATTACACTCTTGCACAATGAAAAGGATTTACGAATCCTGTGTATGTAATAACACAGGGGTCAAGTGATATGAACCTTTTGTGCTTGATAAGCACATTGCAACTGACAACGAAAGGCAATGTAATTGTTTGGGGATTAAGGGCAGATAGAAATACAATGTAAACTTTAAAGAAAATTTAAGAATAAGAGTATTTAAATGTTTTTTGTTTGATTTCAGTAGATTAATTTTTCAGTGTAATCGATATGACTATATACTCGCTGGCATTGCAGCAAATGCGTGATATAGACAAAGCAGAAGTTGTTTTAGTTTGTACACAGAAAAAATTGTAGTAAAAATAAATCTTGAATATCGTATTTTGTTGTTGTTAAAAAATAAATGTTCTCGATTGAACTTTTGTTTGAATCCCCGAAGATATACGCCTTCTAGGTCCGCATTCAAACAAATTATTAATTGATTCAGTTAATTTCGTTATTGAATATGAAAAACAATTTTTTTTTTGTGTAACAATGTATGAGATAAATAGAACTAAATTATACTTTTATGCTAAAACGTAAAATAAAAGGTCAAATACAACTAATTCTGCCAATGATGTTGTTAACTACGAAAACGGATAGCAATGAATGTGATAACCAAGTTATGATGTAGTAATAGTGCGACTGGTGGTCTTTTCAATAGTATATTTGGTCATGACAATAATATTGTTACGAATTTTTATCTCTTCTAACCTACTGTGCGACACGTTAATCTTCTTCTTATAAATATACATGCACATCCACACAAACAACATAGAACTAAAAACATGCAAGTTATGTAATCAGGAACTTAAAATACCAAAAGCGTGTAATCTCAAAAGCCACTATAGGATTCGCCATCTAGAGCTTCTTTTAGTCTTCCAAAATTTTTTTTTTTTTTTTTGTTAAGCGTTTTTATTTATTGAATCTTCAAAATGAACTAACAATAAGTATTCAAATCTTAATACTAAATATTAAAAAAAAAAAATAAAATAAAATGTGCTTTTTACTTACATCCAGCCAATGCTAGACAAAAAGTTCTATTATGCGGAAGCAATATCGGTAGAATCACCTATTAAACGTTCTGATGGTGGCAACGGTATCCCTTCTTCTCAACCGACTGTGGCCGCCAAAATTAAGTATATTACGCGCAAGAGGGTTTGGACGAAGTTCCAGTTTACTGACATACCTTGTCGCGTACTTAGAAAATTCCTCTTTTACCAGCGGAACACTCAGATCTTTATGAATTCGTGAATTTTTTACGTACCATGGAGCTGTAGTAATCGTTCGAAGAATTTGGTTTTGTCGCCTTTGAATTTTTTCAATATTTGACGCTGAGGCGGTGCCCCATAATTGAATTCCGTAGCACCATATAGGTTTTAGAATTGCATTGTATAGCAGAAGTTTACAATCCAACTTCAATGTCGAGTTTCTGCCCATAAGCCAATTTAGTTGCGCTGCTTTTAGTTTCAACTGAGTGACTTTTGCTTCAATGTGAGACTTCCACGTTAGCCTACGGTCCAGGTGAATACCAAGGTACTTGACTTCATTTTGCTGCGGAATAGGTGTATTGTTAATTTGTATAGCCGAACATGTTTGCTTACGCAGTGTGAATGTAACGTGAGTACATTTTTGTTCATTAACCCTGATTTTCCAAAGCTTCAGCCATTTTTCCAATATTGAAATAAATTCCTGTAAATTTCGTAAAGCTAATTGGTGGTTTTCATGAATGCTCAAAAACGCTGTGTCGTCTGCGAAAGTTGAAGTGTGTATTCCAGATGTCGTTGGCATGTCAGAGGCGTAAATCAAATATAAAGTAGGCCCAAGTATGCTACCTTGGGGAACTCCTGCCTCGATAGGTTGAGTTGGGCTTATAAAATCACCTTCTCTGACAACAAATTTCCGCCCATATAAGTAGCTTTCCAGAAGCTTGTGGGTATTTGCAGGCAAGTTCAACTTTATTTTGTGCATCAAGCCGTCGTGCCACACTTTATCAAAAGCTTGAGAAATGTCGATGAATAGAGCTGAACAATACTTCTTCTCCTCAAAGGTCTGTCTTATGACGTTGACTAGTCTGTGTGTTTGTTCTATGGTGCTATGTTTAGCCCGAAACCCAAATTGATGATCAGGGATGCATCCCACATTGTTTAATATTGGTCTCAACTTAACCATTAACAGTTTTTCGAATAGTTTTGAAATTGTTGGTAGTAGACTTATTGGTCTATATGATTGTACGAGTTTAAATTGAAAAATGCTTTATAATTTTCAATTTTATTTATTATGCAGCACGGCAGAAAACAGATTACAAAAAGAATGCACTTATGTGCGTTTATGAAAATAAGCAGTAATAATGATTTTAAATGCTTTACAAATTCTTCTTTATATCTATAAATTCTTAAAACTAAGTAAATAAGAACCGTTAAATTCAATAAGGTAAGTTACTCAAATTATATGTATGTAATAAATCGATTACATGAGAAGTAATTATAATGAGTGTAAATTAAATGAGAAAAAAAAACGGTAGAACTGTGAATATTTATGTATGCATTGATGGTAATTATACGAGTAATATTTAAATGTGAGCAATTAGGTTTGCTCTTACAATGTATATATGTAAAATTCAAGTGATGCCCAGTAGAAACTAATAACTTCACAAATGTGTTAAAATAATTCAAAATTATTCTCGAACATTTTCCCCCACGAAGAACATTTGTTCTTTTATTTAGATGCCTTTTGTAATTTATCAAAATCTTCATCTGAAGGTAGAAATGCAATTTTTGATACAGGTCTTTTGAAAATCTTATCTTTTGACTGTAACGTAACTACTCGAATAATACCATCTTTACCAGGGTGTACTTCTTTAATGCGGGCTAGCGGCCACACTCCAGGCGAGCAACGTTCGTCCAGAGCAAGGACGAGGTCGCCTTCCTTTGCATTTTTTATCGGTTTAAGCCATTTAGGTCTTGACTGCATACGGCATAACCACTCATTTTGCCAACGTTGCCAGAAATGTTGTTTGAGCTTTTCTATGGCTTTCCATCTTGTGAGTCGATCAATATTGTAGTCAATTAAATCTTCATCTGGCAAGCAGTTTGTGGATTCACCAATAAGAAAATGTGAAGGTGTCAGCGCAACTGAATCTGTTGGGTCATTACTTAGAGGACATAAAGGCCGTGAGTTGAGGCAGCTTTCAATTTCCGCAAGAAGTGTACTAAGTTCTTCGTATGTCACCACTTTAGTGTCCAATAAACGTTTCAGGTGGTATTTTGTTGACTTTACACCGGCCTCCCAAAGGCCGCCAAAGTTAGGGGTTGCAGGTGGTATAAAGTGCCACGTGGTACCATCAGTAGCCAGTTTTTCCAAGAGGTTAATTGGTAAAGAAGATTTGTTGCGATTGTAAAGAATTTGTAATTCTTTGGAAGCACCAACAAAATTTGTGCCACAGTCAGAATACAAGTTTGTACACATACCTCGACGCGAAGAAAACCTTTTGAACGCAGCCAAAAATGATTCAGTTGAAAGACTTGTAACTGCTTCTAAGTGTATGGCCTTTGTAACCATGCAAATAAACAGACATATGTAACCCTTTGTAGTAACTGAGTTTCTCGAAGTTGACTGCTTAATGGTAATTGGACCTGCGTAATCGACGCCACTATGTTTGAATGGTCTAGTGGGGATTAAACGTACGCTAGGTAAACTGCCCATCATCTGTTGTGATGCCTTCGCATTGTACTTAAAACATCTCATGCAACAGCGGACAACCATTTTCGCTATGTTTCGACCGCTAAGTACCCAATAGTTTCTTGCCACGTACGATTGCATCTGTAAAAGAGAACCATGTAGAGTTTTTATGTGTGCTTCTGAAAATATAAGAGTTGACATTGGATTCTGTTTTTTAAGTAAAATGGGGTGTTTGGTAGAGTAAGCCAAATAAGAATTTTGTAATCGTCCACCCACTCTTAATATGTCATTGGAGTCAATGAATGGACACAATCGGGCAAGATGATTATTAACGGATAATCTCCCAAATTTTTGTAATTCTTGCATTTCATCTATAAAATCAATGTTTTGAGATATTTTTATAAGTTTTTGAAGCGAACGTTTTAATTCACTTGAAGTCAAGAAACCAGTCGTCTTACATTTACTTTGTGTTTGATTTTGTTTGCGTTGTTTATGAACCATGATATTACTTTGAAATCGCAGAAGTAGTGCCGTTATTCTGATTAGTCTTTCTAAAGAAGAGTAACGGTGAAATAAAAATGAATAACTTTTGTCGCTATTTGTGTGAATTGAAGAAGTGTTTACGGAAAAGAAGGATTTTGATATTTCTTGATTTGTCTCATAATTTTGTAGAGGTTGCATAGGCCAATAGCTGTTGTTTTCTTTAAGCCACTTAGGACCTTGCCACCACAGGTCGTGCTTAACAAGCTCAGCGGCCGGAATGCCCCTAGATGCACAATCGGCGGGGTTCTCGCTAGATGGTATGTATTTCCATTGATTGGGATCTGACGATCTTTGGATTTCGGCAACTCTGTTACCAACGTAGACAGTCCATTTTGAGGATTGGCCTCTTATCCAGCATAAAACGGTTGTGTTATCAGTCCAATAAAAAACTTTATCAATTTTGTGTTCAAATGCTAATTTAATCTTGTTGATTAATTTTATTAAAAGCGTAGCACCACATAACTCAAGCCTTGGTATCGAGACTCTTTTCAGAGGACTTACCTTCGTTTTGGCTTGTAATAGATTAACAACACCATTACCGTTATTGTCAATTATTTTTATGTAGGCTACCGCCGCATAAGCTGAAGTAGAAGCATCACTAAATCCATGTAACTCAAAGTGATAGGTTTTACATAACCCGATCCAGCGTGGTATTTTTATATCTCCTAAACATTTTAGCTGTTCAATGTAGTTTATCCATTCTGTGACCAAGTTTTGGGAGAGAGGATGATTCCAGTCTACTCCTAATAACCACAGTTTTTGTAGCATGACTTTTGCTTTCACTGTTGTTGGGGACAGCCATCCTAATGGATCATAAAGTTTTGCTGTGTCAGATAATATACTTCTCTTCGTTACTTCAATATTTTTCTCAAAATTTATTTCAAAGCAAAACGAATCAGTTTTAATATTCCATTTAAGACCCAGAGCTTTCACGCTATCAGTTTTCTCTATTTCGTATTCATCTTTTATTTCTCGTAATTCTTCAGGTATTGAGTTCATTAATTCATTACTGTTTGAAATCCACTTTCGCAACGTAAATCCGGCTTCCTGTAATAGTTTACATAACTGCTGCTGTACAGAAATCGCTTCCTCAGAATTATCAGCGCCAGAGATAATATCGTCTACATATGTGTCAGATATCAGAACTCTGCTTGCCAATGGGTACTTTATTTTTTCGTCTTGCGCTAATTGATGCAAAACTCTGATCGAAAGAAAAGGGGCCGATGTTGTTCCATAGGTCACTGTTGTAAGTTTGAAAATATTTATGTCATTATTGGTATTACTTCGCCACAATATTTGTTGATACTTTTGATCATTACTTACGACATTTATCTGACGGAACATTTTTTCTAAGTCAGATCTAAACCCTACCTTGAAACGTCTCCATCGAGTAATTACAGTGGGCAAATCATTTTGGAGAGCTGGCCCAGCAGCCAGTTCATCATTTAAAGAGGGTTGCGAAAAGGTTTTAAAACTCCCGTCAAAAACTACCCTTAATTTGGTGGTAGTACTACTTTCTCTCCACACTCCGTGATGCGGCAAGAAATAACAGTTTGGTTCCAAGTCATGAGGATATACACCAACCTTTTTCATGTGGTTCAGTTTTTCATATTCAGTCATAAAATCGTAATATGCCTTGCCAAATTTAGGGTTCCTTTTACATTTTGATTCAATATGTTTAAGTCTCGATAATGCGCCATAATCGGTCCTACTAAAAATTGTATTTGGATTACCTTTTATAATGTTCTTAAAAGGTAGAGCAACTGTGTAGCGGCCTTCAGTATCACGTATAGTTGTCGTTTTAAAATATAATTCACACAGCTGGTCTTCTTCTGATAATGCTCTTTTTTCTAAAAGTTCCTCTTGTAACCAGAAAGCCTTTAGGCGTTCATCTAATGAGCAAGTGTTTACAGTGATATTATTATTATTAATAAGTCTTGAGGTTGGCCCTGATACGATCCAACCAAAGTGCGTTAGTTGCAACAATACGCTGTTTTTAAATTTCTT
The DNA here is from genome assembly GCA_914767995.1 of Thecocarcelia acutangulata. NCBI lineage: Eukaryota > Metazoa > Arthropoda > Insecta > Diptera > Tachinidae > Thecocarcelia > Thecocarcelia acutangulata. The sequence goes on along the minus strand of OU612094.1, from coordinate 125,668,855 downwards.
TTGTTCAGGTAAAATAATTTCTCCATATACATCCCCTCCTAGTAATAAATCTATTTGCCCGGGTCTTAAAAATTCCGGATCGGCTAAGATAAAATCGTTGAAACTTGGTAGGTTTGTTTCATTTGCATGTAGCGGTTGGTACATTGTTATAGAAGGTATAACAAGTGCACTACATTTCAATTCAAAGTCAGGCTCAACTTTTGAATGAAGAACTAAATTTATACGTTTACGAGTAGTAATTGATTTGTCCTTTCCTACTCCATTTATTTGCGCAAACGTCTTGAAAGTCTGCAATCTTAAAGTTTGAATTGCATTTTCACTGATAAGAGAAGCTTGTGCGCATGGATCTAATATTGCCCTAAGAGAGAACGTTTTATTATTTGTCGCGATATGTACCCGCATTGTGGCTAGTAGAACTTGAGGCTTAGCAACTAAACCAAAGTTAACTGATAATTTTTCTGGTCTCTTTGCTGTGTTTTCAGTACTGAACATGGTTTCAACAGAGTTTCCGGAGGACATAAATTCGTTATGAATCGTCGTGTGATGTTTCTGTTGACATCTTTGACAACGTGATATTGAGCGACATTCTCGTGAAAAGTGGCCAGTATTTAAACAATTATGGCAAACCCTTTTTGTTTTAAGAAGTTCTCGCCTTTCATTAGACGGCATTGAAATAAACTTGAAACACTTGTATAACAAATGCCGTTTGTTACAGCATGGACAATTTTCGTCACTATTGGATGTAGATATATGAATACTTTTACGGAAATTACCTTTTTGATTTGGCTGGGTCTTTGTGCGTAAAGATGAATGACTTGGTTCAGCAATGGATTCAAGTGTTCTAAAAGAAGTTTCTAAAAAACTAAAAAGTTCGTTCAATGTTGGAATTTCCACTGATGCTTTAAGTGATTGTTCCCATTCCTTTCTACTTTGAATATCAAGTCGTTGGACTGTTATGTGTATTAAAATTGCATCATAAGTGTCCCTTGTGACACCTAATGTATTAAGTAATGCTAAGCAGTTTCTTGTAGTATCCAGAATAGTTTGAATACCTTCAGCAGTACCGTTTGAGTTCGGAATTGAGAACAATTTTGATAACAAAGTGCTTACAATTTTTCTACGGTTGTGATATCGTTGATTTAAAGCATTCCATGCCAATTCATAATTCTCCTCTGAAGCCGGATATTCCTTGATGATGTCCAGTGGTGTACCGGAACAAGAGCTTTTAAGATAAAAGTATTTCTGGATTTTTGATAAATTAACGTTGTTGTGTACTAACGACACAAACATATCTCTATATGAGACCCATGCTAAATAGTCACCTGAGAAGTTAGGTAAATCAATCTTTGGTAGTCGTGCTTCAGCTGAGATAGTAGCATTTTGTCTGGATGTTGAAGCATGAAAAGTACTAGAGTATGGAATCGGTGACTGAGGTTGTTGCGACTCCGATATGACATCTAACAGTTTACCTTTTAACATTTGATAAACATCTTGAAATTGATCAAAGACGTCCTCATTAAAATACGGGACTTCGAAAGTTCTTATAGACTTGTCTCGAATAACATTAATAATTTGGTAGTGTGTGTCTGTAAACTGTTGCGACAAAGATTCTATAGCTTCTAAAATGCTTTGAGCATAACCTCGAGTCTTCAACTCGGTAGATTTTCCATCGAATCTATCCGAGGTGCGTATTAAATTACTCAGTAAATTACGTTGGTCTTCAATTACAAATGAGATCTCTTCCATGTTAAAAATTAATTTTATACGTACGGTTCAGTGATACTAATTTTAAATCCACTTCCAACTTAGTGATTCAAAAAGGCAAACTCAAACAGAATATGTAAATGCAATGCTGGTATCTCTTCCTGTCTCAGCAAGTAGAAATCTTCACAAGTAATCGTCCAGGCAGTCAATGTTAATTGAGCTCTATTGTTCAATCACAATGTAGTTGGAAAACCAAAAATTAACCAGTTTTCGATATTCAGCAATGTCAGATTAAAAAATCCCGGGTTTCGGCACCAATTTATTATGTACGAGTTTAAATTGAAAAATGCTTTATAATTTTCAATTTTATTTATTATGCAGCACGGCAGAAAACAGATTACAAAAAGAATGCACTTATGTGCGTTTATGAAAATAAGCAGTAATAATGATTTTAAATGCTTTACAAATTCTTCTTTATATCTATAAATTCTTAAAACTAAGTAAATAAGAACCGTTAAATTCAATAAGGTAAGTTACTCAAATTATATGTATGTAATAAATCGATTACATGAGAAGTAATTATAATGAGTGTAAATTAAATGAGAAAAAAAAACGGTAGAACTGTGAATATTTATGTATGCATTGATGGTAATTATACGAGTAATATTTAAATGTGAGCAATTAGGTTTGCTCTTACAATGTATATATGTAAAATTCAAGTGATGCCCAGTAGAAACTAATAACTTCACAAATGTGTTAAAATAATTCAAAATTATTCTCGAACAATGATTCTACCTTGGTCGGATCCTTCCCTGGCTTGGGTATCATAGTAATCATAGAGACCTTCCACTCTGCAGGATAATACTCAAGGCGTAAAATAGCGTTAAAAATAAAAAGTAGAACTCGTAACTGTTCCAGCATTTTGCCAGTAATTTGATCAATACCTGGAGCTTTCCTGGGGTTTATGTTACTGATACCTTGTTCTACATCTTGAAATGTGAATCGCAAAGACACAGGCGGTCTAACTACATATGGTGGTAATTCAGATGCATCATTTGTTATATCATTTGTAATAAAAACATTTCTCAAATGGTTAACATACACCATCCCCTTTTCTGAGTCACTTCTTGCCCAGTCGCCAGTTGAAGTTCGCAAAGGTGGCTTACCTATTACGGGTCTTTTCAGACCTTTTGTCGCTTTCCACAGAGAATGGTCAGATTGCGGAGTACCATCCAGGCTTTCCAAATATGTTTTAAGGGAAGCCATTCTATGGACTTCAAGCAGATTTCTTAACTGAGTTATGCATTCCCGTAGCCTAGTTTTAAGCTGGGGAGACCTGCGAAGTTGCCACTCTCTTCTGACTCTTCTTTTTTCTGACAGAAGTAGCTCAATTTCGGACGAATAAGTTCTATTGGTTTCATTTCTGGATCTTATATGACTAGTGGTAGCATGCTGTACGGCCAGTTTGAGGTTTTCAGAAATATCGTTAATTGACACATCAATATCCGCAGGCGTTCTCAAGGCGATATTTTCAGTACAATGTGTACTCAAAAATTTTTTTGTATTTTAGCCAATTAACTCTATTGACGGTCAACGGGGAGCCAATCTCTTGGGGAAACGAAACAGAGATTATAGTGGGAGAGTGATCTGATGACAAATCTAATGAAGGCTCCACTTGCATCCACTCTAAAGGAAAATTTTTCGCAACTCCAAAATCTATAACATCAGGGATCTTTCGTCGGTCTGAGGGCCAATAAGTGGGGTGTCCGCTTGAAACTACATCTAAGCCCATTTTGGAAACGGTGTCAAAAAGCACACGGCCTTTCGGGGTAATTAAACGTGATCCCCAAAAAGTGTGTTTAGCGTTATAGTCGCCAGCCGCTAAAAATCGAGGCCCAAGTGAATTGAAAAAATTTTTATATTGATTTTCTGTTACTGAAAACCGGGGTGGGGAATAAATCGATGAAATAACAATTTTGTGATGAAAATGTTCAATACATATGTTTGTTGCTTGGAGATACTCCTCACATGTCTCATGTAGCAAATAGTGCTTAATTCTAGTTTTTATCAAAATTGCTGAGTCTCCGCAAGATCTGCCACGGGGATCTTTAGTATCATACAGCGTGTAACTATTAATTTTGAAAAAACTGTTAGTTGTCAAATGGGTTTCAGCAATCAGCATTATGTCGATCTGCTTTTCCATAAGGAAGTGCTCAAGTTCATTTTTGTGTTGGCGGATGCCGTTTGCGTTCCAGAAACATATTTTTAACCAATTCATTTTGTTAAAATTGCCTGCAAAATGGTGGATTGCATTTTCAGCATTTCCTGCATCATGTTCGTCATAGAAACCGTAAATGTGTTTATGGATGAAACAAGAGTCTGCAGAGTTGCCTCAAGATTTTTAAAATTTTGATCGGAGTTTTGGGGCATGGGCTCCTGATTCAAGTTTTGTATATCGGTTTTGACCACATTAGCATATGAAACTTGTTTGGAGTTTTGCATAATTATTTGGCTAGTTGACTGGCCTATCTGGGGAAAATTGTTAGCAGAAATAATATTTGACTGCTGCGGTTGCTTGAAGGTAATTGATGACTTATTTGTCATTGATTGTTTAAAATGAGTGTAAACAGGACAGCCCCTGTAATTTGCAGTGTGGTTACCTCCACAGTTACTGCATTTTTTAGCGCTCGAGTCAGTCTTTGGTTTTTTGCACTGTGAAGTGCCGTGTAGATCTCCACACACAACACAAACTGCGGGCAGTTTACAATAGGCCTTAGTATAGCCAAATTCCTGGCAGTTTAGGCATTGAACGGGACCTAAACGCTTATGAGGCTCCTCTACAGTAACTTTACGGTGCAAGAGAAATTTGAGGGTATAAATTGGGTGAGTTTCATTCCGTTTCAGGACAATATCTCTTGGTTCCAGTTCAACCCTAAACATGGGTTGAGGGATCTTCTCACGGTTCCTGATGTTCACTACACTTTTGACTTTAAAGCCTTTGTCCTCCAAACCAATCTTAACATCATCCGTGGCTACACATGGGTCAATACCTTTTATAACGACCTGAATACCTTTAGCACTTTTAAGCTGATAAGTGTAAAAAGATCTTTTCTCCTTTTCCAAAACGTCAGACAATTTTCGGTAATCATTTTCATGGTTTACCTGAATTTTTGTTTCATTGATGTTTCCGCGCTTAACTGATGTCACGTTGAAATTGTCCTTACCGATTACCGTAATAAGTTGTTTTACCAGCTCATTAGAAGTAGGTTCTCTCAAATATATTGGTGGCGGTTTAAATGTTTTTTTTGCTGTATTTGGCTCATCAGTCTGGAGGATTGCAAATCTATTACTTTTCGTTGCTGTAGCGGTATTATCCTCTTTGGATATCTTTGGTTGTGATGATATCTGAGCGGATTTCGGGCTTCGCTGACGTTTAACCACGGTAACATACCTGTCCATGCCTACTTGTGTTTTCGGCTTATCTGCAATTACTGAACTGGTGGATGGTTGGTCTTCTGTTGCAACAGCAATGTTTGGCGAACACGAACGCGTGCGTTTTTTATCTCTTAGAGACAGGAGATTGTCCAATGACTTTTTCAATGATTCCTCTTCAGAAATCCAGAGGTTTTTTCTAGTGGAGCTAAGCTCCCTCTCAGAATTGCATCTACTAGGTACACTCATGCAATTTTTTTGTTTTTTTTATTTATATTTTTAAGTATATTTTTTTTAATTTTAAAAGTATATAAAAAAAATAATTGTCATAAAGTTTTTCGGTTTTGCAAGAAAACAAAATTTTAGTGTATAGTTTTTTTTCCACTGGGTACGTAATCTTCACGCACAATAACAACAACAACAATGCACTGCCACCGCACTTGTTTTATTGAAATTGATTTTATTGTTTATTTAATGAAATGTGAGGAATTTATTTTCCCGTTGTTTTTTAAAATAATTTGTTATTGTTTTTACAATTTAATACAATATATTATTGTTTTTTGTATGTAAGTTTTTTGTATGTAAGTTTAAGAATATGTTAGCACAATGATTTTTTGGTTTGTTTTTTTTTCACTTTTTAAAAACACGACTGTGCGGTTGAAGAATCACAGAGTGAATTCACAGAGTCTTCCAAAATGAAAGAAAAAAATTATTGCTAAAACTTAAAGAAAATTTTAATATAAAATATGACTGAATTTTTAAGGGGAATTTTAAAAATTTTACTATCCCAGAGAATGCTAAACTGAAGATGCTAGACTTTTTAAAGAAATGTGACTTGAAGATGCTAGACTTTTTAAAGAAATGTGACTTTCGATAATACAATTTTTTGGTGATCAGGAAGCATATGCAAAATATTTTAAGGTGCCCTTGCCTCGCCAGACAATAGTTCGGCGTACTGATAGTATTGGCCTAATTATCCAAACCAGTGTTGCGAGGAGATTTTTTGCGAAATCCCTAACGTACCGCATAAAAATCGTTATTTTCACCTACAATCAAAAATATATTTCCCTACATTTTCACTATGCAATTTTTCATTTAAATTTTGCGCAACTTCGCTTCAATTTTAGATTTTTCCAATTTTCCGACTTTTGCGGCGAGATTTTGCCATATTCCGCATTTCGCTTTTTCCGTAATTTTCCATAATTTACACAAAGAACTTTCTATTTTTTGATTTGGAAAGCCATTAAGGAATAATTTCACTAAAAATTTCTTACAAAAACCCGAATTCCGGGTTTTCCAATATTTCGACTTTTCTGGAGGGATTATCCGAAATTTTTTTTCGTAAAAACCTTCTCCTTAAAAGTACGAATCTTTCTCATTTTATGAATTAGTGTACATTTTTATATATCGCTCCTTTATTGCAACATAATCATATCTCAAAAAATTAGCTTTTCGAGTTAACAACGCAGAATTGTTAACAGTACTACCTTTTATATTGTACCAAAAACTTATTCAAATACTTTTAAACTCTTTCTTTTAGGAGGTATTTTCTAAAAAAAATTTCTAAGACTGGAATGGAAACTAAAAATTTGATATGCGTTTTTCTCGAAACGATTTTTTTTTATTTATGACTATGTTGCAATAAAGGAGCGATATATAGAATCAAGCAGGTAGAAAGTTTTACTAAAAAGTAAATTAGTTAAATTAATTTACAAAATATACAAACAATTGAGTCTTATTCCCTATAATAGCTTCTAATTGATATCAATAAAAAAAATTATAAATAGCATGTTTTCCATGTTTCCCAGCTGTGCACGTAAAAAATATAGCTTAAACGATTCATATGATTACAAATATTTGTCTGCACTTAGCCATATAATAATTTTAAGTGACTTGGTCTACATTCTAATTCGAACTGGTATATACACTTTATGATGCAATAAGTATGAACATTATAACATAAATGCAACTTTGCAGGAGTTTAATTCTTATTACTGCAGCTAGAGATTGTTTTGTTTTTATATAAAAAGTTCAACAGTATTTATTATCGATAATTCGATAACAATTTGTTATCATCGGCAGAAAAATTAAAACACTTATAACATTTTAATTTTCCTGACGATGATGACAAATTTTTATCGAAATATCGAAGAATTTTTTATATAGAAACAAAACCATATTTAGCTGCAAAACTAAGAATTAGTTATTTAAAGATTTATTTAGCTTATAGGTTTTTTACACTGATCAATATCTATCATAATTTTCCGAGGATGGTAATATCTTCCTATAAGAAATACATTGTTCTAAACATCAACATTTTTCAACATCTTTAAAAAATTTTCCTATCTGAATTTATTCCATTTGACATCAATTTTTTCAGCGTCGATTATTTTTGTAGCATCACTGAAAAAGCGTCATTTGTTATGAAAGAAATAAAAAAACTTATAATTTATTTATCAGGTGCGTTCCACGTGAATAACGAAACAGTCTGAACTAGTCCGAAGTAGTCCAAAAGCGTTCCACGTAACAATTTTTGTGCAATTTTGCGAGAAAATGAAAGAGTAATTTTTTCATTTCCTGTACAAATTAGCCCGGACTTTTTCTTTGGGTAAGTTCGGAGTAGAATTAAATAATCAGCTGTTCTATGTTTACATACATATAAAACTGAAAATGTAATCAGAAAATTTGCAAATTGTAAAAGAGTTTTTGTTGAAGAGTTAGTTAAAATTAAAACGGAAGGTTGCCCAAACTAAAAATACCGTTGTGAAGTTGTAAACAGACCATGCAATTGTTGTTTGGATTTTCATTTTATAAATAAATACTATAAAAAGCTATTGTAAATTTTACATTGCTTTTAATTTTACAGCTGTTACTAATAATGCAAATTTTTTGTGTAAATGTTGTTATGCGTTTTAAGCGTCTAAAATCACTAAAATATACTTTAATCTAAAAAGTAAGCAGCACTAGTATTGCAAGATGTACAATTGTGGTTTATAGCGTTCCAGCAGTTTTGGGTAAAATTTGCAAATTTAAAGAGTAATTTGCTTTTTACTCTCATTAGTCCGAGATCTCGTGGAAGACACCTATCATGTGTTTGCATGCCTGTTTTTCTGTAATACTTTTTTCTGTTTTTGCAAAATTTTGTTTATGTGCCCTACAATTTATTTGCCAATTCAGTGTTATTAGAGTAGTGGTATAAGCACAGCTGTCTTTCGTTTCCTTTGCGTCAAAATTTTGCATACAAAATACATAATTCTGAATAAACACATAGACTTCCTTGCTTTTTCAAACAAAAGTAACAGCCTGTTTTCAGGAGGAAATTCGTCTGTACTTCACATTAAAACGTTAACGTTTTGCATATTTAAATTTTTCAACCGCGAATGCCATATATTATTGCTACTTACGTGATATGATATTTTTTTTCTTCTTTGGATTTTGTGTGAAAATTTGTGCTGATACAAATGTCACACATGCATGATTGTAATCATCCAATCGCCGGATAAAAAACTATATAATTTAATACAAAATATTTTATACCCAAATTTTTATTCAAATACACAATTTTTTTATTTTCTTTTATTCATATTTTTATATCTAGAATGGGTTTAAAAATGTTTAATATTTGTTAAAAAAAAAAAAAACAAAAATATATTGCAGCTAAAATTTCTTTGAAATTTGTTTGTTTTTTTGTCTTTTGTTTTCCTTTCTCCTGTTTCCTTTTTTATATTGAGACTGGGTTACCATTTTTAATTATTAAAAAAAATATATGCAGTAGGTAGGTAACGCTACGACTTCATACAACGTAAATGCTTTCGTAAGTAAGTCGATAAAACCGAATCGTGTCCAGTAAACCCAAATTGTTTCATATTCGTCAAGCTGCAATCCGATTCTTATTTGCTTTGAACGTCTTCCAAAAACAGACAGTAAAACAACATGTTGACAATTTTTCAAAAATTCTACCAACAAAATACATCTGATGTTTTTTGGTGTTGTATTTATTGTAATTCTGCCACTACCTGTTTAAAGCTGTCTTGTATGAGGCCATACATTTGATAATTCTTTTTTGTTTTTCAAGTTAGTTTTTTGTTTTTGCGAAAAAATATGTGCTTGTTAAATTGGTTGAAATATTTTTGACTTATAGTAAACATTAGATGTAAGCAATATAAACAGTCTTTCACATTTTCAACATCTTTGATGCGTTCGATAAAAATGTTGATCTGTGGAAAAATCCTATTAATATATTATACATATTTTTAGTAACATTCTCCATTGAAAACAATACAACATATATAAAATCTAAATTATTAAAATTGAGGGAATATTTATTTCAACCAATTGAACAGGATATTAATTTTTGGAAAAATATTTGCCCTAATATACATGCAGCCAGCCGTGACCTCATACTTCATTTACATTTATTCAATGTTTTCAACTTACATATATCCATGAATCAGCATTTTTTAAATGCCACATATAAAAAAGAACTATCGAAATAGTTTAGAAACTTTACTGAAAAAATGCTATAGTGAAGATACAGCTATGGACATATAAATGGCACATCTTACAGAGAGTTCATTCGTATGCTACTATTGGGTAAAAACAATTAACAAGCAACAAGTTTTTAGTTTTTTTCTAAGAGTTATTAAGTATATTTATTATTGATAAGAACTAAAATAAAAATTCATTAGTTAAAAAAAATTTTATTATTAAAAGAAAAAAACACCAGTGAAAAAAACTGGACACATAAATGGCACAATATCTAAATATAAATATATATATATATATATATAATATAAATATATAAATATATAAGAAAAAAATTATTTTAGTATTGAATTATTTGGGTTTTTGGTAAGTAAAAGTATTTAACCGTTAATATTTGGTACTGTAACCTTTTTCCGATGACCGCTTCGCACCTACGATCCATACTTTTTACAAGTTTTTGCATTTTGCTTTGGGTGTGGCATAACAAGCTTCTTGCGCGGCTGACCACAAATCGTCCATATTTTTATAATTTTTTTTTCGCGATTTCAACCTTGACTTCGTTCCAAAGGTTTTCTATTGGATTTAAGTCAGGACTCTGGGCTGGCCAATCCAAAACGTCGATCTGCTTTGCACTAAACCAATTTTTTATTAGTTTGGAGGAGTGTTTGGGGTCATTGTCTTGCATGAATTTCCACTTAATTGGCATCGAATCGAAAGCGTATGGTTCCATATGGTTTTTTAAAATGTCTAGGTACTGAAACTTGTCCATTTTCCCATTAATTTTTACAAGAGGACCTACGCCATGCCGAGAAAATGCACCCCATACCATAATGCTACCTCTGCCGTATTTTACCGTCCTCTGAGTGAACCGTTGATTGTATTCTTGTCCTTTAGGACGATGTACAAAGGTTCTGTCATCTGGTCCTATTCTATTTATTTAAGTTTCATCACTTTATAATAAGTTTTTCCAAAAACTAATAGGATTTTCTTTGTGCGTTCTGGCGAAGACTAGTCGTTTGGAAATATTCTTTTTTGAGAGGAGTGGATTTTTTCTGGAAATTCGCCCAAAGAGATTTGCCTCATTTAATCTTCTTCTAACAAGTCTGCTAGATATTTCCGCGCCCAAATATTCGTTAATTTCAGATGCTATCTGTCGTGAGGACTTAAATGGATCAATTTTCGCCATTCTGACAATAGCTCCATCCGTACGCACATTTGTTTTTCGAGGCCTTGGCTTTCGAGTTTTACCCTTAATCAATACATCGGGGTTCTCAACACGTGATTTGATTGCGTTATACACTTTTTTTCTAGAAACTTTCATTACTTCAGCAATTTCTGACACTTTTTTTTCCGTCTTCATGCAGTTTCCATATTATTCGCCTTTCCTCAGTTGTTGTATGTTTGCCTGAACCCATTTTTAAAAAATTTTCACACTTTACAATTATTTTTTAACTAGGAAAAATAAGAAGTGGTTTGAAATAAATTTTCACGAGAACTACCTTCTTTAAGTAAATTGTGCCATTTATATGTCCACTTAAAATTAGCACTTTTTATAAAAAAAATATAACGGTGACTTATTAACGAAATATAACGGAACATTTGAGTGTTGTTGAGATAATTAATCTTACAACGAATAATAAGAAATCAAAAAACTTGTATTTTTGAAACTTTTTTGGTGTAAAGCGCGTGAATTTATACTCAATTGGAGTTTGTGCCATTTATATGTCCATAGCTGTATATACGAGTATATTAAAAAACTGGTTGAATTTTAATCCAATACAATACAATACAATATATTAATAATCTTTGCGTAACCGTGTTTAAATAACCGTTAATTTTAAACAATTTAATGGGAATCACAATATTTTTTTTATTTTTATTTTTCAACCACAAACAAATTTAATAGCACTGTGTTGCGATTACGAATTTTTTTCAGTGTATAACTACTAAAACATTCTCATATAAACCACTACTATGACAACTCACTAGATGTCCAACATTAATATAAAGAACGCAAAATTCCAATTAATATGATGTTTCCACAACGCAAGCAAGCGACTTGTCTGAAAGATATTACTCAAAAAATTAACCCCTTTTCATATAAAAAAAAAGATATTACTCAAAAAATTAACCCCTTTTCATATAAAATTTCGTATCAAATCGCTTGCTTGTGATATGGAAACATCAAATAAATCAACCACCAATGATCTTATTGTTCTTGTTGTTTTGCAAGCATGTGTTTGTTTGCTGCGTAGCAATTGTATTTGTACATTTAAGCCTGGAATCGCCACCAACGTTGAAAGTAGAAAATAAATATTAATAACAGACAGATATTCGGCAGAGGCAGAGAGCACAACTTTGAGCTAGACATTCATAAGTCCGAAAATAGGCAAGTAGTATGTAGTGTAAAGAAAGTTGGGAAGTATTTAATAGCCAGTTTAACAATTTCGAATGAAAATGAATGCGAAAGAAAGCTAGTCACTCACATTCGAATCAATTTGGGTTTGTCTATCTCACTATTATTCGTTCGCATATTCTTATGTATTTTCATTGAGTTTTGACACATCGTTCGCATAAAAAAAAGTTAGACGAACCCAAATCAATTTTCTTTCGCTTAGATTGCGAACGCAAGCACGCTGTCGAGATTGGTAAACTGGCTGTAAGTGTTGTGTAGCGAATAAGTCTTTGTTATTATTTTTAAAGGTAAAAACGTAATAACATGTTTGACTGCATGCGTTAACTTAAAAGTTTATTCCGGTATTTTCTTGTTGATAACTATTATTTCTTTATTTAAAACATGCTTTTACGAAAACGACAGTTCATACCCACAACATGAAACATTTTAACGTCATCTGTGATTCAATCACTACGTAGTTCATAAAAGAGAATATTTATTAAAATATACGCAATAATCTGAAGAAATTAAGTTATTTTTCTTTGTTTTATTTAGTAAAAAATACTTGGACTTTTAGCACCTGGTACCTAGTATTGTTCGCCGTATTGTTGCTATGTTGTTTTGTTTTGTCAGGCTTATAAAATTTTTTTTACTGTTGAAAAGGCATCTTTTGCTGGCTCCCTCCTCTTCCTTTTCATTTTCTCGTTTATGGTTTTTGCTTTAGCCTGCATTGTTGATTATTTTAATAGCGACAGACGTTGTTTCATGTTTTTGTTTGGGGTGTGCTTCTATTATTGGCATACCGCCAATTGTTTTGCTCTTTGTGTGCTGGTTGTTTTTGTTTGTCTATTCTACCTCAGGGCCACCTGCGATGCTTTTCAAATGCAGAAATTTGTCTGCGGTCGAGTTGATTCATATTTTCTCTTCATTTTGTTGGTTAAAGTGAAGTTGTAATACAGTTTTTAAATTAATTTATATTGATTTTTTTGATATGTGGTTTGAAAAACATACATACTTATGTACGTAAATACAGTAGGCCTGCGTACTCAAGGTATATCTGTCCTACATTTAAAATAATTAATATTTGCATATAATTTACTAGTTGCTTTATACTACTAAGTAGCTACCAGCCATTTTTTCATACATCGAACTATCGATAATACCTAATTCATTTACATAACTAGTTCATTTACATATGTATAGTTATATTGTAGTTTTGATTGCAGATGTTTTCAGTTGCCTACACAGACAAAAATTGTTTCGTGTTCAATAACGAAATTCGTTGAATCAATTAATAAATTATTTGAATGCGATCCTGTAAAGGAATTCGTGGATTCAAATAAAAATTTTGTAAAAATATTTAGTGATCGAAACCATCATTTTTTTAAACAACAACAAAATATGATAACAAAGGTTATTTTTTTTATATATATGTATATGCATACAAATTATTTTTTCAGACAAAAATTTTGTTGATTTTATTTCTACTATAATATTTTCTGTGTATTTTGAAGCGAAAATTAAAGAAAAATATTTTATTATTAAATCCTGACTTCGTATGATTGCGTTTTGTACTGTTAAAGTTTATGTTGTCGCATTTTGAGTAGTACTATCTAAAATTCATAAATGTAGGTATACAACGTTTTTCGCTTTATATTGCAATTCTTTTCAAAAATGTAAAGGAATTGTAGAATCTACGCTTTTTTGACTGGAATTGCAAATCAGATTGAATAATTCCTCTATTCCCCTATAACTTTGAAGCAAAATTAAAACTAAAGATAAATATTTTATTATTAAGTCATTATATAACATACATACATGCGTTTATTATTTAGGTTTCTGTTATTTCACATTTGTTCTAGTTATACCCTTCAGAAAAATGTAAAGGGTATATATAAGTTTGTGATTCCGTTTGTAATTTCTACAATTTTAATTTCCGATCATATAAAGTACACATATTCTGAATCAGCATTGATAGAAAATTCGATTACGCGATATCCGTCAGGCCGCCGTTGAAATACCGTTTCTGAGAAAACATTTCTTAGAACATTTTGTCGTTCACCATTCTTTTACCCCATCGATTCACGGGTTGGCTATTGAAATTCAGTTAAATCAGTTCACATATAGCTGAGATATATCCAAAATTCCGAAAAAAAACATAATTTTTTTGCACTTTTGTATGAAAATTAAAAAAAAAAATTTTTGTTTTGCTTCAAACTTTACACAATTATTAAGCATGGCAATTATGATGCCCCGACATCGGTCCATATATACTCAAGATATAGCCTAAACCGATTGTTTAATGAAAAAATCGCGTAAGCGAACTTAAACAATTTCTTTTGCTTAAAAGCAGTTCTGGTTATAAAAGTAGGTTACTAATATACAGAAAATGAAAATTATATACCGTAAACCGATTTTTTCATGACATTTTCACGTAAGCGAACTTAAACAACTAGTTTTGCTTAAAAGCTGTTCTGGTACTATAAGCAAGTTACTAAATACAGCAAATGAAAATTTCCGGTATCGGCCTATATATGTATGTATATCCGAGATATAGTCTAAACCGATTTTTTCATAAAAAAAAAATTTTTTTTTTTGGCTTAAAAGCAATTGTGGTAATAAAAGATGGTAATGTAATTACAGAAAAGGAAAATTTCTAATAAGGGTTCATATGTACCCGATATGTAGCCTAAACCCATTTTTTCATGAAAATGTTACGAAATAAAAATTTTTTTTTTCATGTAAATGTCGCGTAAGCGAACTTACAACAACTTTCTTGTGCTCAAAAGCAGTTCTGGTAATGATATAAGGTTATATAAATATGTAAAGTGAAAATTTCCGATATTGGTCCAAATATACCCGAGATATAGCCTAAACCGATTTTTCCATTAACATTTTTTTTTTTTTTTTGCTGAAAAGCAATTCTCGTTATAAAAAAAGGTTACCAAATACAGAAAATAAAAATTTCCAATATCGGTCCATATATACCCGTGATATAGTCTGAACCGATTTTTCCATGAACAATTTTTTTTTTTTTGGCTTAAAAGCAGTTCTGTTTATAAACGACGGTTACTTAGGTTTTCATTAAAATTATACCAAATATAGAAAATGAAAATATCCGGTATCTGTCCATATATACCCGAGATAAAGCCTAAACCGATTTTTTTAATGAAAATGTCGCGTAAGCGTTGTTAAAAATTTTTTTTCATAAAAGCAATTTTGGTAATAAAAAGAGGTTACTAAAACACAGAAATTAAAATTTGCCGATGTCGATCAATATATATGCGAGCATATTTAGTTTAAATTTGTAATTTATACTATTTATTTACATGACTGTCGTGAATCGTGTTTTAAATTCGGCCCACTCCTACTTTTTCTATAGGGTGTTTTTTTAAGCTAGATAGAACTTTAAATTGTAAAAAGTAACACAAAAAATTAAATTTTGATGAAACATTTTTTTTATTTGTTTCAGTATACTCTGACAAATCATCATGAATAGACTCACGCTTGAACAACGCTACGAAATTATCCAAATTTACTTTGAAAATCAGTCGTCGATTCGCGCAACTTATAGACGAAAAATTGTGTTCAGCGATGAGGCGCATTTTTGGCTTAACGGGTTTGTTAATAAGCAAAATTGCCGCATATGGAGTGAGACCAATCCACAAGAGACCCTACAGACTCCATTACATCCAGAAAAATGCACTGTTTGGTGCGGTTTTCATGCTGGTGGCATCATCGGACCTTATTTCTTCAAAAATGAGGCCGGAGCTCGCGTTACGGTCAATGGAGATCGTTACCGCACCATGATCAATGATTTTTTGTTTGAAAATATGGATGACATTGATCCGGAGGAGATGTGGTTTCAACAGGATGGCGCTACGTGCCATACGGCGAACGCAACCATCGACTTACTGAAATCAAAATTTGGCGATGAGTTGATTTCGAGAAATGGACCTGTCAATTGGCCTCCAAGGTTGTGCGATTTGACACCTCTCGATTATTTCCTGTGGGGCTACGTGAAGTCACTGGTTTATGCTGATAAACCAGCAACAATTGACGCCTTGGAGGCCAGCATTGTTCGTGTTGTTCGTGACATACGGCCAGCAGTGCTCGAAAAAGTGGCCCAAAATTGGACGTCCAGAATGCGCTTCGTCAAGAACAGCCGCGGTGCCCATATGCCCGAAATCATTTTCAAATGTTAATGTCACGTATTGATCTTTCGAATAAAAAAAAATTTTGATTACAATTTAATTTTTTGTGTTATTTTTTACAATTTCAAGTTCTATCGGGCTTAAAAAAACACCCTATATTTAAATTTAATAAATTTTGGTATAAAACTTTTTTTGTTTTATACTGTAATTCTTTCCAGAAATGTAAAGTCTTTTACAAAGCCTTTGGCTTTTTTGAACCAATGAAATATTTATCTATTCCCCTACAATTTTTCCCACAATACTTCGTCGGAAAAGTATAATTGGAACATTGTGACGTTACAAAGTCTTAAAGCGGCAAGGAGTCACGCTGATAGAACTGGAACGTCAAGATTCAGTCTCAATTTAAAGAAAGGTAGCCCTGTTAGCTTTTAAAATTTGGAAAACTCTACAGAATATGATGACACTTTATTGTCTATGAAATTACCTACAGATAGATATTCAACATGTCCGCCAACAATATTTCCCCATTTAGCCGCCCCAAAATTTCATCAATCAATGCTGAAATAATTCTTATGTCCTATCTTATTATTTATATTATTTTTGAAGTCGAGATATGTGACATTTTAAACTATCTTAGTCTTGGGCAATATTACAGAATTCATACGATCACCCCCGATGTGTATAAGAAATCACCATATATGGAACTAAACTCGTCTAATAATCAACCGTTTATTTAAATCTAGGATAATATATTAAATCTGGCAACTCTACTAAACTACTGTTGTCTGTGACTAATTGTATGAGTTTTAGTCGTCGCTATAAACTTTATTGTTGAAAAATGACTACAAATTGTTGCCCACATTCGTACATATTGCTTGTCAAATGCAAAACAATAATGCAATTTTTAACATTCGAATTGCTAACTAAGATATAATCAATGTATATTAATTTGAATTAGTAGAGCAACACATTCATGCACAAGTAATCAGCTTAGATATGCGGTTGGTTGACGGTTGTTTAATATTAACTCAGCTATCGATGGAAAATAAAATTGGCTCATGCACAGACATGATTGTTCATAAAAGTTTTATTTTGCTTTAAATCGCCATTCTGTCGCCATTCTTTTTAATTCCAATTTTGAACGTTGTTGTGGGTGTTTTTTGTTTATTATTTAAATGGTACAAAAATTATTTCCGCAGCTAAATACACTTACAAATTTGATCAAATTAATGCTTTTTATAACTAGAAACTGCATATTCATTTAATTCTATTTTTAATTAATTTAATTGTTTCACTCTGTTTTTTCGCAATAAAATTACCAATTAAACACATCTCACTAATGAGCAGCCATTCTGCTGAAAAGGGATAAATTGAAATCAATTTTGCACTGTGGATGCCAAAAAATATATGATTTAATTAAATCTATATATATAGTTTTTATATGCGACTGACATAAAAAGCAGCATTCTTCAATCAGTGTGAAATAGGAATGGAAATATGCAGCATAACACCGGCTAATTAAACTGTAGTTCCTGCTTAGCGAATGACAAAGAAAGTAAAAAAGTTATTTAATTGTGCTTGTCTCCGTACATAATAAACTCTCCAAATATAATCTATGTAAATAAAAATCAAATGTCGTTCATTGGTAATTGTATCAATGGGGAACCGCAAATTTTTTTTCTCTGAATGCTCATCATAACTCAACGTATGGAAAGAATAATTTTCGATGTTAATTTTGCGAAAGTTGCAAATATATGACTTTGGCTAATATAATCGTGTTAATAGCTATTCCAGTTATTCAGCCACTAGAAACCCGCAAGAAACATTAAAAAGTACAAAATTTTAAAAAAACCGGTAGAAAGCGCTAAAATCGGTCAGAAATCGGTAAAAATCAGCAAAAATCTGGTTAATTACCCATATAACTAGGTTCAAAATTACTGTTCCAGGGAGAAAAAAACTCACACCAAACATGAGAAACCTGTCCCGAAGCGAAGTGATTTCGAGTTTTTTTGGGAATTCCTAAAATCTGCTTCATGAATAGCCAAAATCCCTTTACTTCCTGACAGCCGCTTCAGCTTTCGCACTAAAGCGGCAACGACCTTTTCTGTAGCGGAATATCAAATTCCTAAAAATTGCGTTCTCCCTGTAAAGAGGTTGCGAGAGTTTCAAACATACAAACATTCAAGTGAAGCTAATGCAGAGATTGGTAGGTGTTCGACTAAATTTTGCTAATCTGAGCAGTGTCAAAGGTGTATACACTGGGCACTGATCAGTTTTAACTAATTAAATCCCAACATTTTATATGCCGCAATATAGTTTGTTTTAGTCTTTCGTGTTGTTATTGTTAAAATTAAACCTCCACAAACACTACTCCCTCTTTCCTCCTCATCATGGCCTATTTTCCTAGTTCTAGTACAATGCGCTGCATATGTAGGGGTTATCTCCTAACTTTTTTTTATCCATATTTTTTATTTGTATTTCAGAACTTGGTGAAAAACCAGGGTCAGTTGCTTTCGAGCAACGTGCTTATCGCTGTTTTCTAATGTGAGTGCTGGACTTTTAGCACCTACAATAAGATGCCTGAGGCCATATCACCGCTTGCGATATTGAGCAATATTATCGAGATTTTTCATTTTGGTATCATGGCATACGATATCGAATGAATTGTATTGCAATAATATAAAAAAGTCAACAAAATTTTTTTGTGTTCGTGTTTTAGGAAACATATGGTCTTAAATCTATTGCGTTTTGTTTAAATTACGATCCGATATGCATCGTTTGTCATAATTTAGACTCAATAAGTTAATTCGATATGGTATGCGGTGATTAGATCCCTGGTTGCGCATTTTTGACAGCAAAGTTCAGTAAGACACCATCCATGAACCGAAAGACCACTTACGGTCCGCACGGAAGAAAATTTCCAACATGTTGCAGAAAATGTACAGGATAGTCCAGAAACATCAACAAGAAGACATTTGGCACAACTGGGGCTATCGCGGAAGTCCTTTCAGAGGGTTTTACGCGAATTGCCACGACTTTCCGAATATGATTTTTCATATCTAAGCCAATAATATTCCCCACTAATTTACTGTGTAAGAAGATAATAATAATAATTAAATAAAAAACTTATTAAACTTTCAAACCATAAAGGTAGTTCTGCGCCAACCTGAATAAGCGTGTTAAAAAGCATCCTTTTTATGGTAGCAATTGGCAAGCTCGAGTAAAATGCTTTGATATAATGTTTACAGGATAGACAATATTTTCTGTATTAAATAATTTTTGCTATTATTGTTGATATAAATAGTTAAAATATGAATTGTTGCTTATCCACAGCCTGAAAATGGCAAGAGCAAATGAGCGTACTAAAAAAACTTTGAATGTTTTGTTATGGATGATGTCAACTTTCATGGGCAACTAGTTTCGTCCTATTCCTATTTTCTTTGTTACACTGTGTAAGTGAAACCATATTCTGTGGTGATGTTCAATCATATAATTCAACAATAGTATTTTGCCTTTAGAACATTGTCCTATAAACCTAAATAATTTTTTTAAGTGTACAAAACAAACCTCAACATGACCAGAGGATTTACTATCAAAAAATAACTAATATTTTCAAATTTCGTGAGTTACGTATTAAGGTGTCAACGACGATGCTTATCCTGGTCGGCTGAGCACGTCAACAATCGATGACAACATTGAAGTAGTGAAGAAAATGTTTCGGGATAATCATTATCAGAGAGGTTGGTGATGAAGTTGCCATATCGTTCGGCTCATGCTAAGCAATATTTACGGATGTTTTAGGTAAGAAATGAGCGGCAGCGAAGATTGTTCCAAAACTGCAAAATTTTAAGCGAAAACAATGTCGCATGGACATCGCTCAGGAGCTGTTGGACATCGTCAACGACGGTCCATGTGTGTGTATGGCTATGACATTGAAACCAAGGCCCAATCAGCCCAATGGAAGCGTCCAAAAGAGCCAAGACTGGAAAAAGCACGTCAAGTTCGATCAAATGATAAGGTTTTACTCACTGTTGTCTTCGACTGCAATGGCGCGATGCATCAAGAGTTCTTGCCACAAGGTCGTACGGCCAATAAGGAAGACTACCTTGAAGTTATACGGCGTTTGCGCGAAACAATTCGCCAGAAATGCACAGAATTGTGGAAAAAACAATCATGGATTTTGCACCATGATAACGAACCAGCTGACACATCGATGCTTGTGCATGAGATTTTGGCCAAAAATGAAACCGTTATCATGCCTCACCCACCGTATTCGCCGGACTTGGCCCCTGCTGACTTTTTCCTCTTCGCAAAACTGAAGACACTGGTGAAAGAAAATCGTTTTGCTACGATTGAGGAGATAACAGAAAAATCGAAACAGGGGCTATTGGCGATACCAAAAAGCGCGTTTCAGAAGTGTTTCGAGGATTGGAAAAACCGCTGGCATTAAAGTATAATATCTGAGGGGGATTAATTTGAAAGGTACAAGATAGCTATTGATGAATAAATAAATACTTTTTGAAAAATTTTATAATAACGGTTATTTTTTGGTCAGATCTCGTACTTTTTAGTGCTAGCCAAAGATACCCAATTTTTGGTAATCCAAATGATAAAGAAATACTTTAAAATAAGTGTTTTAAATACCTTGAAAATATTTAATAAAGATATATTTTGCCATATGAAAATTAAATTTATTAAAATTATGTACAAGAAAACCTCGTGCAGTACTTCCCCTCTCCTCTCAAAATAATGAATCATCACGTCTGAATCCATTACTAAGAGTTTAGCAAGTTAAATATATATGTATAAATTTGTAAATAATATGCATATATGATATTATTTCAGGAAATAAAACTAACCAAAACGAGAAAAAAATATTTGTATATCTATACTGACAACAAATATTACAGATTTTGGTTAGAAATGCACAAAAACGGCAGCTCTGTTTACATTAATATTTTGCTTTTACACATAAACTTTTATATAAAAACACACACTAATATTCATAACCATAATAATTGCCCATAATAATTACTTGCAATTGTTGTTTATTTGGTTCACAATTTATGGTTGTAATAAAAACAAAAGTTTTAATATTCGAAAACGCTTCATATTCGTAATTGCATCTGCAACAGATACTTCAACAAAATTGACAAAATTTCGTTTATTTTGTTGCCATGTTTATAATTTATGGTGTAATTTTGATATACAAACAGGGTAGCTTTGTGGTAAATAATAACATACAGGGTGTCCCGCAAGTAGTGGTCCAAGGGAATTGTATCGATAGACGAGATCATGCCCTATCAGCTGCAAATCAAAGTTACACAAAATGTAATAACAAGTGATGTAATAATCAATGGCATCTTTTTTTATACCCTTCACAGAAATGTAAACAATATATACTCATATAAGTTCGTGATAGAGTAAATATTTTTTGAACCAGAATTGAAAGAAAAGTCGATCATGCGATGTCCGTCCGTCTGTCTCCCGTCTAAATACCGTTTCTGAGAAAACCATTAGACCCATAAACTCTTTTCTTTCACCATTAATAGAATGGTGAAAGAAAAGATTCGATTGATAAATTCGCCATTGGAATTCAGTGGATATATCCCAGGTCTAGCTGATGTATATCCAAAATTCCGAAAAAATCCATTGATTCTCGCAATTTTGTATGCAAATTTTTGAAACAAAAACGGGTTTTTGCTTCAAACTTAATAATATTATAGAGTATGGCAATTACAAGAAAAAAAATTGTCCCCGATATCAGTCCATATATATCCGAGGTATAGTATAAAAAGATTATTTAATGAAAATGTCGCTTAAGCGAACTTATTAACTTTTTTTCATAAAAGTAGTTCTAGTAATAAAAGAACCAAAAAAGGTTTTCAAAACACAGAATATGAGAGTTTCCAATATCGGTCCATATATAGCCGAGATACAGCATAAACCGATTTTCCATGAAAACGTCGCGTAAGTAAACTTAAACAATTTGTTTTGCTTAAAAGCAGTTCTGGTAAAAAAGGAGGTTATTAGAATCGAGGAAATGGAAGTTTCAGATATCGGTCCATATACATATATCCTAGATATAGCCTCAACTGATTTTGTAATGAAAATGTCGCGTAAGCGAACTTAAAAAAAATTTTTTTTTGCTTCAAAGTAGTTTTGGTATTAAAAGGAGGTTACTAAAATACAGAAATTTCAAATTTGCGATATCGATCCATATATACCCAAGATATAGTCTAAATAGATTTTCCATGAAAATGTCGTATAAGCCAACTTAAAAAAATTTAAAAGCAGTTCTGGTAATAAAAGGAGGTCGCTAAGATACGGCAAATAAAAACTTCTGATATCGGTCCATATACGAATATACCCGAGATATAGCATAAATCGGTTTTTAATGAAAATGTCGCGTAAGCGAACTTAAACAATTTGTTTTCCTTAAAAATGGTTCTGGTACTAAAAGGAGGATACTGAAGGACAGAAAATTAAAATTTCGATATCGGTCCGTATATATCCGAGATATAGTCTAAACTGATCTTTCTTTGAAAAATTGCTTTTGCTTAAAAGCAGTTGTGGTAATTAAAGGAGGTTTTTTATGTACAGAAAATATACACCCTATATACACTAGATAAACCGATAATTATTATTATTTTTTTAAATCAGCTCTGTACCATAAAGAGGTTTTCTAAAATATAGAAAATAAACATTTCCAATATACCCGAGATAGGTATAACTAAACCGGTTTTTCCATGAAGATTACCTTTTTGTCATGGCGATTATAAGGCAAAAAAAATTTTCCCGAATTCCGAGCATATTTAGTTCAATTTTTTAATATATTAGAATATATTAAAAAATATTTATGTGACTATGGTAAAGGGTATTTTAGATTCGGTCCAGCCGATTATACTACACTCTTATTTGTTTATATTCATATTTTTATGATAGTGCCCTAAAAGTATTGCAATTGCAATAACTTTTAACAAATATTTTGTCAGAATTTTTCCTGCCATCTTCATTGAATATAGGAGTTTTAAAGTTAACGAACACGGCTGTCGTGGTACTTTTTTATACATCAGCGTCCTAAACTTAAATGGAAAAATTATGTAGGATCTCAACTGCGACTTTCTGGTTGTTTCCTCGAAAACTTGATAACGTTCTTGTAAAATTGAAGCATGTGACTCATTGCACATCTAATCAGGTGCAAGACTTCAAGAAATCTTCTCAAAACTCGCAAAACTGCTAATATCTCGAATACCGTAACACTTACAAACCTGTGTAGGGTATTCTGATAGGGTATGATCTCGTCTAGCGCCACAATTTGGTTGGACCTCTATTTACGGGACACCCTGTATACATATGTTCAGAACGTATTTAAATACAAAAAAATTAACTATTTTTGATTTTGTCTCTTTACTTTAAAATAATACTACGCTCTAATTTTTCTTATTCATACAACAGACTTTAATGCACTGAAGTCTATCTGCTAATTTTTGTTTTAGTCAGGCAAGCAGTATATCGAAATTTAATAAGCAAATAATTTTTAACGGATAGAAGATGAAACCGGTTTGCTGATAAAATCACTAATAAAACCCTTTTGTTACATATTTTATTACCAAACATTTTTTTATTTATTTTTCTTTGAAAATTAGGATATACAATTTTAAAATTTAAACTGGATAAGTGTCATGTCCTGGTGTTAATATTATTAATTCCCAAAATTGCTGTCCATTTATCCGAATAGAAAAAAGTTTTACTTGTCTCTGTCTCACCCTAATATTTATGTATATGAATATTTGTTCTTACATATGACATATATTTCATTATGTAAACCATTATTTGCTTAACATGACAAATTAAATTAAATACAAAGCAAGTATAATAATAAAGAGTAATTTTTGTAGAGGTATAGGACAGTTAAAACTAAATTTACTTTATACGAACGTATAATTTAAATATGACTTCTGGCATACGACCATCATGGCTGGCTTGGATATAGTCTAATCTGGAGATCCGATTACTTTTTTTTCAATATAACACGGCGAATGTTGCTCTCTAAAAGGCCAATCGTTTCGGACTTGTCGTCACAGACTAGCAACTTCCCACAGAAAATAATATAGTTGCATTAAGTCTCAGGACTTTGGAGGCCAATTCACGGGGTCCAAAACGTGAAACTAAGCTGTTTCTACAATAAATCAATTTTGGCATGTGCTGTGTGGCAAATTGTCCATTAAAATTTTCCTGAAGAAGACACACAAAGGGGTGTCGAAATATTAAAAAAATTATACTTTTATAACAGGTGACATAAATCTCAAAAACACAACAATTATATTTTAAAAAGGTCAAAAAGCTAGGATCAAGATGCAAATTTATTCTGCTATAATTTTTAGCAAAATTGGTTCTACACTTTCAGACAGACTCGATCTCAGTGTTACGCCACTGTCTAACCGCTGATAGAAATAATCGATTGTCAATTATTATTTTACCATGTTAGCTATCGCCTAACTGTCAGCCTTAACTATTTGCTTGTCAAATTATTTTTAATTTTCCCTGCGGCTTAAAATTGATAGACATTTTATAATATAAAAATCCCATTTTGTAATTTAAAACTGTTAATACAATTATATATTAACTTAAGGAAGTTTGCTCTAATTATATATTAACTTAAGGAAGTTTGCTCTAAGTCTACAGAAAAAAGTGTGTAAATTTGTTTTTTTTTATATTAACTTAATTTTTAAGTAATTTTGTTATTATTAATTCCAGGAGTTTTAACTCTAAGTTCAAGAAATAAAATTTACGTTTTAAATATTCTTGATCTTGTGCTCAAAACTAAATTCGGTGGCAAGGGGCCTAGGCTGCTTCACCCAACGCCCAGTTTCAACATATTTGTGTATATTTATTTTTGTTTTTAATTTCATCAAAGTAGATTAAACAGATAAGCAAAATAAACTGTCTCTCCAAGCCCTCTTTGTTTTAGCTTGGAAAGAGTGGGGTTTTATAGACGCAGTTATATCTACACATGTTAGATAATTTTACTGGCAAAATATTAGCCTTTATCCCACTTGGTCATAGTTTTGCAACAAAATAAACTTGTTGTATATGCTTGTAGTTAAATCTATATATGGCATTTGGTGAGAGGACGGACAGCCAAGCGGATGGGAGGCCAAGTATCGTACTCACGTTGCTTGGGTTTTATTTTTAATTTTATGATTCCAAAAACTACCCTTTAAATAAATTTAAAAAAAAAATAATCAGTGGTAGGTGTTCTCTTGACCTTACTCTAAGCCCTTTAACGAGTTTTTATTTGGCGTGTGTGTGTCATGAAGTTTTGTTTTACATTTTGTTAAAAAAAAGTTTAAATCGGAATAGTGCATCCATATATTACCTCTGACAAATATGCAAGTCCTTTTTGTAACAGCAGTGTAGAAGTATAGATTTAGATAATATTGCTTAAATAACTATTTTAACTCGCCCATTATTAAATTTATACGCAGTCTATTCGCAAATAAAAATTATCACTGTTTACGCGCCAATTTGTGTATGAAAAAATTAGATTTTTTTTTTTTTTTTTTTTGATATGGCATAAGTTTAAATAGTAAATAATTCATATCACTGTTAGTGTAAACAGCAGAAAAATCAAAAACTTAAATATTTTTTGTAATTCAATTAAAGCAAATAATACTAAAAAATGTAAAATTTTGAATAGTTGCTTCTGCACGTAATTCTTAGTGTGTATAATCGCCCAAATCTTTGAAATTGTAAAGTAATTTAACATTATTTTATATCTTATTTGCAAATAAGTTTTTAATCAGTAATTATTTGGTGAATTAGCTATTCGCAAATAACCTGCACGTACTCGTATAAACGTGGTATGTATTATCTTCACTGGTCTCTCTCGCAAGCACAGTCGTATGAGTGCTCATTTGTGGTATAGATATAGATTAGATAATAAAATTGTTACTCATACGCAAAACGTAACGAGTGATTTTTTTGCTATTATCTTTTTGGCAACACTAGTTTTGACAGCTCACGCACGTTTTGTATCTTGTGTCACTGTCAAACATATTCAGTTTGGTCTATAATTTAATCATGGATCGTCTTACAAACGAACAACGCTTGCAAATTATTGAATTTTATTACCAAAATGCGTGCTCTGTTAAGAAAGTTCATCGCGCGCTTCTTCCATTTTATAGTCAATTTAATCGACCTACTGAGGCTTCTATTCGGGCTATTGTAAAAAAATTTCGCACCAAATTTACATTGTTGGACATTAAACCACCAACACGCTTACGTAGAGTGCAAACTGAAGAAAATATCGCAGCCGTATCGGCCAGTGTTGGTGATGACCGTGAATTATCGATTCGGCGCCGTTCGCAGCAATTGGGCCTCTGTTACTCCACTACGTGGAAAATTTTGCGGAAGGATTTGGGTGTGAAGCCTCATAAGATACAGCTGGTGCAAGAATTGAAGCCAAATGACCTACCACAACGCCAAATTTTTGGTGAATGGGCTTTTGAAAAGTTAGATGAAGATCCACTTTTTTATCGAAGAATTGTGTTCAGCGACGAGGCTCATTTCAGGTTGAATGGATACGTGAATAAGCAAAACTGCCGTATTTGGAGTGAAGAGCAGCCAGAAGCATTGCAAGAGCTACCAATGCATCCACAAAAAACAACCGTTTGGTGCGAATTATGGGCTGGCGGCATCATTGGGCCGTATTTCTTCAAAGATGATGCGAATCACAACGTTACTGTGAATGGTGAGCGCTACCGTGCGGTGATAACAAACTTTTTTTTGCCCAAAATGGAAGAGCTTGACTTGCATGACATGTAGTTTCAACAAGATGGTGCCATATGCCACACAGCACGCGAAACAATGGACCAATTGAGAGGCGAGTTCGGTGAACAGTTTATTTCACGCTTGGAACCAGTCAATTGGCCGCCCAGATCGTGCGATTTAACGCCTCTAGACTATATTTTATGGGGCTATGTTAAGGCTAATGTCTATAGCGACAAGCCTTCGATTGACGCGCTGGAAGCCAACATTGCCAACATTGTTCGTGAGATACCGGCCGAAATGTTGGAAAGAGTATGCCAAAATTGGACTAAGCGGATGGACCATTTGAGGCGCAGCCGCGTCCAACATTTGCTTGAAATAATCTTCAAACAATAAATTATATCGACCCAACTATCGATCCAAATAAATATTTCATGCATTTTTCTGAATTTTATGCGTTTTTTTTTTAATTTCCGATAGTTCTTATAAAATCACCGTTTAGTTAAATAAATTATGTATGAAAGCGTGTGCACTTCAAACTAGTAAAAAATAAATACAGTTTAATAGCCAATTTTTGGTAAACCTGAATTTTCTCACACGAAGTTTTCGTTTGGTTACGATAACGTTCAACATTTGGTTCTTAAAAAACGTTTGAAAGTTTTCATATATTAATGTTTGACATAAATAAAGCTTTTTTTTGTCGTGAATTTATTTTCGAATGTTTTGCATAAGAAATGATTGTGTTTGGTGTTAACCGTACAATAATACAGTTATTTTTGTTTACAAAAATCAACATTCATTTGAGAAATAAGCGTCGAAAAACACTTATAAGGCATCAATATATAAATAAAAGATCTTTGCGTGATAATACAAATTTTTTAGAACTTCTGGAGGAACAATTATAATTCCAGAAAATGCTTTGAAAAATACTTATTAATGTTTTTATGCAATTAGCACCTTCTCCGGTTCCAAAAATACTATTTTTAGAAATATTTTACTTAGTTCTACTCTTAAGGTCTGCCCACATCTGAAAGTGATGTTATTTTTTAGTCAGTCACGTTGCCTAAAAAAATATTTTGAAATACCTTTTTATATTCTCTTACTGATCATTCTGGAGGTCGTAAGGAGTTCAAACTTTTAAAAACGTTGTCCCATGCAGCATCCACTTCCACCTTAGTACATTTAAATAACGGATTTCCAGTAGCGAAATGAGGAAATGCCTCCATTTGCCCAACCAACTTCTTGAACTGAGGGTGGGTAGTTCTCTGGTTGCTAGAAATTTAATATGAATTTATGTGATATACAGATTTTTGTATAATTTTTCTCAATACTTACACTTTTTTCTATAAAATATCACTATTATTTTCCATTTGTTTGAATTGTTTATTGCTGCAACCGGCAATTGCAGTTGTGTATGCGACTACTGAAATATTTTGAACATGGCAGCAACATAAATTCATTTGAATAAAAGTATACTTCATTGTGGCCACCTAGGAATTTTTAGCTTTACGAACGTCCATTGTTTTACAGAACGAGTTGTTTTTATATCAATCCTTCATGAAAAAAGTTCTCTCTAAAAAAAGCCCTTAAAGTCTAAAAAAACAAATTCCTTAAAAAAGCGTTTGTTTGCTACGTTTAATTCAGGTTAGGCGGGTCTTAAAAGTTGAAAATATAATCTTTTGATCTATAATGGGAACAATATTAAAGAATTGAAAATTTATATTGAATTTTTCAAAATTTGGACAAACATGATTCGACTCGAAAAAGAAAAATGTATGTATATAAATTATAAAATTGATCGTCAAAGATATGCAATCAAAACTACTCATAAGAAAGTAACTGGTATGTATCTAAAGAGATAAATAAGCAATGCAAATGACAAAATTTTGCGTTAGACAACACAAGCATTCAAGATATTTACACAAAAATCGTGCAAATATCCTTTAACAATTTTAACAATGCAATTGCATGTTTGGTAAGTTGTTTGTGTAGTTTGTTTGTCGTTTAACTAGTTCTTTTATAAAGTTAGGCATTCTTATTTTGTGGATAAATATGTATGCACATATTTAACAGTAGAACAATTAAATTTATTAATTTATTTAAAAGCCCATATAAATTTTGTTCTTTTATTATGCTTTATTAGAAAAATAATATTTCCAAGAGCAAAATGTTTTTATTACATATTTTTTTTATACATAAGTCACACTGTTTTTATTTTGTAGGCAACAAAAATAGAAATTAGTTTAATTCGAGTGCGGCAAAAAAAAAATCAGCTTGGACAACAACCTGCAGTCGTGTCGTGTTGCTTGTCTAAATAAACATTCACATTTAAATTCATGTATTTTATATTTGATATATTGAAGTCGGCTGACTTTAATGTCTTTAATGCTTTACGGACTTGTTCCTTAAAAAAAAAACCAAAACCTTATTGAAAACATGAAAAGCTTTTTTTGTCACGCACTTGAAATAGTTCGCCACTCAATGTAAATCCAAATCAGTTTATTTTGGTTTTTTAGGAACTAAAAAATATTTTCATTTAAAAAACTGATTCTGTACAGTTACATTAATTAATTTGCTTTACTTCGATTCCTGCCAACAAGCACTTTAACTTATCTACTGCTTCGCCATATGTATTTTTTTATTTATTTAATATTTTTAGTTCTTCAATGAGCTCTTTAGTCTATGAAAATTAAAGTAGAAAGTAAAACCCCTGCGTTTTAATGTTAAGATATTCATTTTATGTTAAAATAGTCATTTATGTTACCTCCATTGCGAATATTCTAACTGTCGACCGTCACCAATTGTAAAAGAAAAATTGGAAGAAAGTTGATTTCAAACTAACTGAGATTCTGGCATGGTATTTACACCTTATATATTGAAACGATTTTAAGAATATGTGTAATAAATCTAAAAAATATCTACTAATAGGTAAAAGTTGGCTGACGAATTGAACAGGGAAAATAATACAAAATATTTTAGGTTATCAATTGAAGCCGAACATTTACAAGTTGCAATATTTTTCCTGCATATAAATAATAATTATATATTCTACTGGCCTTATTCCCATAGAAATTTGTCAAATAACCGTTTAATAAACATAAAATATTTAATTTAAGCATAAATTATAGCTTTTGCCCTATTATGTTTTAATTTCGTTAGTTTTAATAAAATTCTTTCTTTTATACAATTATTTACTATGCCGCTTTACGTTTAGATTTTTTTTAACTCTACGCAAAGGGCTAAGTGGAAAAACAACTTACACAAACTATTTAAAAAGTCAATTAGAAGGTGAAAAAATATAAAATTAAAATAAAGTTTTATTTTGTTACAATAGTTCAGTAAGCAGCCGCCAATTTAGCCACATTAGTGTGGTTTCAAAAAACCATATTGGTCTGCCATTGCGACTTAAAATTTGTCC
This sequence comes from Thecocarcelia acutangulata, assembly GCA_914767995.1. Lineage (NCBI taxonomy): Eukaryota > Metazoa > Arthropoda > Insecta > Diptera > Tachinidae > Thecocarcelia > Thecocarcelia acutangulata. The sequence continues at coordinate 125,638,494 of OU612094.1, read as the reverse complement.
CTGAACGTTTCTAAAATGACTCACATAAATTTGTGTGCATGCACAAATACAAACTTTTTCTCCTTTTTGCTTTGAAGTAAAAAGAAATACAACACTTGTTCTTCCCTACTTGCCCTACTTTTTTCACTTGATGTTAAGCTGGCAATTATAATTTATTCCTTAAACTGTATGTGTTGGAAAGCAAGGTTATGCTCACGTTGTCATATACAACAGACAAGCTGCTGAATGTCGGCATGAGAAAATTTGCTACGTGATTTTTGGTTCTTAAAATGTATGTTCATATGTATTATGAAAAAAATATGTGGCAGCTAAAGTCATTCGTTGACCCATATATATTTTTTTAATTAAATTGAAATATTTGTCTCCAAAATTAACTTTTTCTCTATTTAACACTAGCAGTCCCTGCGGCCTTGCCGTTCAGTTTTGTTAAACTATATGAGTAAAATTAAAACAATAATCAGTGATAATAAAAAACTACATATATTTGTTCATTAGAAAAACGTTTTTTCCTCAAATTGTTTTTGAAAAAATGTATTCATGGGACGTATTAATAATCATTAAAAATTACATTTGTATTGGAATCATTGAATTTCTGAAAATATCTGTAAGCTGACCTGGTGATAATTATAGTCACAATTAAATTATCTGTCCTTTGCCTAAATTTCTTAAAGTAAACATTAAGTAGCAGATCGTGATAGTGATGGCATTGCGAAAGGATTAAGCGAATTAAGCGAATAAATTCATATTTTATGGATGGTGGACTACGCCCTCTATAGTGCAAACGGCATCAATTGATACAACCAATAATGTTTTAAAACTAAATGATTGATATCATTAGCAACTTCGTTTCTAATTGACACTATTGCCCCTGATCAAGGAAAACCTCTATCAGGTAAATTTTGTATGTTGTACACTTGCCAACATACTTTGTATGTTGTACACTTGCCAACATACTTTGTATGTTGTACACTTGCCAACATACTGTGTAAACTATCCAATACACTGTGTCACGTAAAACAATCTTACTTGGGCAAGATTTTATATACACTGAAGAAAAAGCATAATTTCCGGATTCAAGAAGTTGTTGCCGCAAGTCATTGGTCACATCTCTGTTAAGAAAGGCTCTTATGTGTGTGCGGAAGTTCAGGATCTAAAAAATACACTATAATTTGCAGGACTTAAAGCTAGCTTTCGTCATTTCTGCTCTTGTTCCTTTTAGAACCACTAAAATATCACCAGCACCTACAAAAATTACTCCGCTCCTAATGTTCATCAAAATTCAGTTCACAGCTGCGACATGAGATCTGAAACTCATTATACAAACTATCATTATAGTGTCTTCTTTAACTTGACTTGGGCTATCATAGAATACAAATAATTGTTATAATTCCAGAGTGAAAGAACATTTTTAGATTAAAGGTTGCTTTAGTTTCTCTTTAACTCTGTCTTTGCAACAGAAAGAATAACAAATACTTTGTTTAGTAAATTTTCGAGCCATATTCGCACACGTTGGATTCCTTATTACTGTTCGCTTTTTTTTTTTAATTCAATTATGTTTATGGCAAAAATTGTCAATGTAAAAAATAATCAAAGTAACAAAAAAATCAATAAAAACTACATATAGTATCCTGCATAGCGTGTGTCTTAAAAGATGTGTGTGTTTTTTAGACGTAAATTAAGCTAATTTTTGAATTAATCAAAACTGGTTCGACAGTTTCGGAGACTAATTCTATAATTAATTATCTAATCAATCATAGTACCAATAAAGTATACGCTCTTAGACATACTAATGTATATTTAATTTGCTTTTAATTTCTTCAAAGTAGATTGAGCAGCTCAGGAGAAGAAAAAACTCTCTTGGTAAGCCCTCTTTGTCTTAGTTTTGAAAATACATAGAGCTAGTGTGTTTTTATACCAAGCTATATCAGTGTTTTGAATGTCACAAAAATGAGTTTAGATGGTTGTGCAGACAAAAAATTACCCCACTTGGTCGTAGTTTTGTACAACACCCTGCAGAAATCGAGACAAATTAATCAAACAAATTAAACGCATATTTTATTATAAATCATAAAGAAATAAATAATTGCAAACATAAAAGTTCTATTCATACGACCGTATTCAAAATATTGTATGTTTATTAAACACTCATATGACAAATTTCCTATAGAAATTTGGTTGAAATTTCCTATAAAAATTTGTCAAATAACAGTTTAATAAGTTTTAATGAGAAGTTTAACTCAGCTGAAAAATATATATGGTTCAATTTGAATTTTCTTACATTCAAGCTCAACTAACAAAAATAATTCCATATACATACATACGTACATACCCACTTATAAAAAATAATTCTATATCAAAAACACGCACATCAAAACGTTGTTTTTACATTTTATTTTCAACAAAACGTGCCCTTTTTATGTTATTTTAACATAACGTTCTATATACAAGTTAAAAGACTTTTAATTTCGAACAACCCTAACATTTATTGGGGCGATTTATTGCCATCCCATGCATTTTAAAATAAGAAATGAACTTGTATGATATTTAGTTCTCATGCTTCTCATTTAATCGGGTGAAAAAAATAATCTTTGATTTTCCAACATTTTCAAATAACCAAACACTGAACAAAACGTGCCTTATATTTTGTTCTGCGACTCCTCATGTAGCTATGTCCTTCAAGAGGTTTCGTTCTACATTTTCTTGAAAATTTTTTCAGTAAGACACCACTTACAATCATAAAATCTGTTCCCCTATATAATATTAGTATATATTTTGTATAAATATCATAATAAGCACAGTTTTTTGCAAAATTTCCAATTCTATGTTTGAAGTTATAAGTACATCATATCTATTGTTGCTTTTAATTTATTTCAATATATAAAAAAAAAAATTAACTAATGTTAGTTGAGAACAAGAAGTTTCTAATTTTGTTAGTATATTAAATTAATTTTAAAAATCTTCTATCAAAAAGAAAATCTATAGAAACTGAGAAAGAATTCCTTTATACCAGGTGTTTGGAGAAACGAATATCCTTTTCAAATTTTATTCTCAGCATGAAACATGCAACACGTATTCATGCTCCTTTATTTTCTTTCAATTTATTCTATTTTTTCCAGGGTTTTTTTTTTCATTTATTTATGATTTATAGTCTTACGGCAATATTTTCACATTCATATTTCATTTTTGTACTCTGTAAAAGAAAAAATATATAACGAATGATTAAATTTAAGAGTATTATTGTAATAAAAACAATAATCATGCATGTGGACAAAAGCTTTCATGAAACAATGTAGCAACAAACTAGTTTAAAATAAATTGTACATTATTTACTTCCTAATATATAAAAATATTTTTCCACGCTGCTTAATTTTTGTTTAGTAATTTAAATGTGCTAAAAAGCTTTTAATTCTGCTGTTCTGTAAGCTTGCGGACTCCTTAACATTTATATCGAATATTGTTTTTCTTTGGAAAACTTCACTTTCCTGAAGCTTTGTACACGCAGAAAAAAGGCAGCTGCAACAACACTAGTATATATTCTATAACATAATGTATTATTGTTAAAAACATAATGCATTATTGTTATCAACACAATTATAGTTTGTTTCCGTTTAAATATTTTTCAGTTCACATTTCTATAATTCTATTGTTAACATCTTTATATTTCAATATATGGTTACATACAATAATAACAATTGTGAAAAGTTTTTTAAACAACGATAGCTTTTATCACACCCAATACCAAAATAATTGTTATTATCATATGTATAATACGCTGATTCACATGCAACAAAAGAGAGTGTATAGTGTAGTAATATATATAGGCCGGCAACTCTAGAAACTCCAACTCTGAAGTAATCATACAAGTAAATACAACTATGTAAACTAACCTAACTTTAAGTTGAGCTGTTTTCCACTCACATGGTTTTTGGCATTGAATAAAAGCACAAGCTACTATACATCAGGTGTGGGGTCACATTTTATAAAAGAAAAAAAAAAAAAGGTTACTCAATTCGGAGTTATTAAAAATGGACTTACGTCCAAGCCGTCAAACACTCATCGAGTATCTAACTGCCGCCGGGGTAGATTTCCCAGACTCAGCAACGTTGAGCCAACTTAAAATTTTGTATATGACCTGCAAGAAGCGTCACGAGGAAATGGACCCAAAGGCCGGTGACGCTAATCTATCAGCTGGTAATAGGACCACCGCGGATGCGACCGAAGCAAACGAGTTCCACGAACGAATGAGTATAAAGCCTGCCGACGAGATGCTGGCTGGTCAGACGCCGGCCGATGAGATGCCTGCGTACGAGACGTTCTCTGTCCAAGGGCCCGCTGTCCAAGTGCCCGCCGCTCAGATGCCTGTGTTCCAGACGCCTGCGGTCCAAGCGCCTGCTGTACTGAGTCCCGCTGTCCAGACGCCTGCTGGCAATGCCAGTACATCTGGTATTAGAGTGTCCGCAGCTGTGGATGCAGCTGCTGAACCGATGAATGAAAATACTATAGTGATGGCGTCGTCAACTGAAACACAAAATTTGCTCGCTTCAAATGTAGCTGCAATTAGTTGCCCAGTGCTCGCATGGAGAAAAGTGCAGATTTACCCTCTACAAGCACAACAGAGGACGAAGAAATAAAAAAGTTAAAGATGCGGCTAGAAATGCTCAAACTACAGCAAGAAATTCGCTAACTACAAAAGATTATGAGTATTTAGAAGGGGAATTTCTAGAGGGTGCATGACAATCGGGGTCGATTGTATTGTCAGGTAGGCCGAGTTGTAGTAATATATATAGGCCGGCAACTCTAGAAACTCCAACTCTGAAGTAATCATACAAGTAAATACAACTATGTAAACTAACCTAACTTTAAGTTGAGCTGTTTTCCACTCACATGGTTTTTGGCATTGAATAAAAGCACAAGCTACTATAATAGTATAAACTTGCTTTTGTTGTCATTAACGATATTTTCATTCTAGTCGTTGACATAAAATTTTCTTTCAGTTTTGGTTTTTCTTTACAAGAAAAAAAATGTTTTTTGTTTTCAATTCAAAAAATGTACAAATATACATATAATTATATTATAAACAAGAAGAAAAAATGCGAAATAGTATAAAAATCACATATTGAATTTACGTATTCGAGAAATTAAAAAGGTAAGTATGTATAATATTAAGATGTAAAGAATACATTGTGAATCGAATAATATATGCAATTATATTAATATGCTTAAATATGTCTTACATAAACCGCAGCGAAATACTTAAAGCTATTTATGTTTAATTACAGTTAATGGATATTTCAACTTCTGAGAAGAAATTCGTGCATTAATTCGGTTGAGATGCAACCCGAGTATATTTACAGCTATTTTGCGAGCTATGATTGGTATCAAATGAAATGAATAAAATCAATTATTTATTTGTATATACTTAATAAAATAATTATTATAAAATTATGCATGTATATGAATTTATGCAAATTATAAGAAAAATATGTTTACAACAAAGCTATTTACCACATAAGTGTGGTTACTTAATGAAGAAAAGTATGATTGGCTGGTATAATTATATGGTTGAGTATGAAAATTACTTGGTGACTTTAGTAACCATGGTACTAATACTATGGTTACTTATTATTATAACAATTTTAAAATCAAATATAGTATGGTTACTTATGATATGTTTTTTTACAATACTATGATATGTTTTGACGTTTCAAATATAACAATATACTGTTATTGGGTACAACTATATAGTTCAACCATATTATGTTGCCCTTAAAATATTGTCGTATGAACCATATATTTTTTTCTACGTGTGTAATACGAGTATATAATTAACTACTAAACCAGGCGTAACTAAGTAGAAACAGTTATTTTCTTTATTTGCTATAAATGAATTCTTAAATACTGATATTGATGCTAAAATAATACCTGCAATTTTCCATCAGTGCCAAATCGTAAACCCAGGAATTTTGTTGACACATCAAAATCTATGTAGTCAAATACGCCGATGATAAACTTAAACTCTTGATCACTCTGGTGATTGAATTTTAAAGGCCGATGTTGAGTGTGAACCACATTTCTCAATTTAAGACTAACTCCATGTGAACCATGGAAAGTTACACAATGGAGCCACGCGTTAAAGTCATTCAGGCTTATTATAAAAATTGGCGTTCAAAATCATCGTCGCCTCAGTAAACAGAATTGCCGCATTTAAGCGTATCCAGGAGTGATTTTCGTAAAATCAATGCACCCATAAAGAGTGATTGTTTGGCACGGTTTATGTGCCGGCAGCAACATCGGGACCTATATTATCCGAAATGAGGAAGGTCAGGCAGTTACTGTAAATGGATGTGGATGATATGTAGTTTCAACAGGACGGTGCCACTTGACACACAGCTAACGAAACAATTTTCAAAATCAACACTGGTCTTTAAAATTTAACCACTCTTTACGTAAGGATTTTTTGTCCTTTTACTTTATACGGCTTGTAAACACAAATCGACATATATCTTACACTTGTTAAATATACTCGTATATTTTACTTTTTCTAATACCCCTAAATATTTTTTTTTAGCTTGAACCAGTACTCAGGGAATGACCCCGACATATGCAGTGCATTGTACCAGAACTAGGAAAATAGGCTATGAGGACGGGGAAAGAGCGAATGGTGTTTGTGAACATTTGACTTGAAGTTTTCAACGTTATAAAAGACAGGAAACACGTCTGCAGGCAACTTATTCCACAGACGAAGCGTACGGCTGAAAAACGAATTCTCTGTGTAATGCGTAGTGCGATTCCCCGGGCAATCGACCACAAATGGATGAGCTGTAGACGATGAGCGCGTGCTACGTAAAAATGTGCGAGTTTCGAGAACAAGATCCCTAATCTCGTCAGAGCAAAATCCATTGTAGTAACGATAGAACAGAGTAACGCACCCCACACTGATAATTAACATGTACTATGAAATTTTTTTTTGTTAAGATATACTATAGCCTAGTAATGGTCCAAAAATATTGTCGAACAGAAAATCATACGCAGGCCACAATCTCATTTACATTACGCCAGTCTTGATAGAACTACTCTAAGTACAACCACTACGAAAGTGAATTCTGATAATATGTGTTACGTTTTCCTATTAACGCTTTTTCGAATTTTTCAATTGCAAATAAAATAATAAAAATATCGCAGTGGGCGACTGATTATTGCGCGTTCGCTGTGGAGACATCTTTCAAGAGTGTCAGGTCACACACAGCAACTTTAGTCGGGCAATTCTTGACTTTATAGAAGCTTTCGGTGAGGGAAATACGAAGGGAAAAAGAATTGCCGCTACTCGGAAATTCTCGGCAACTCATTACTTTTTTCTCATGTGTTTATGTGTATGTGTGTTCATAATACAATGTAAATTGTATGAAATAATAAGTAGAGAAAGCTCAAGAAATGTCGAAAAAAGTTTTTGTGTGTGGACAAGAAAGCAATTCCAAAAGAAAATTGCTTCGGCAATTAAAATCGCTCTGTCTGATCTTAGACTAATGGTACTAAACTACTTCACAACTTGATTTACACTTAATACCACTGTGTATTAATACGCTGGCCTGAGTTATAACTGTCCTTTTTAAACTCTGCTTTTTCCAAACCTGTCTATACTTCTTTATTACCGTCTATCTACTACAATAAGGCTGTTCTAGTCATTCGCTACTGATCACTGCAGAATCAAATTTACAAATATAATTAGTAAGCAACAACACAACAAAAACAATAAAATCATTGTTTGTTGATTTACTTGGAATTTCGCGTTCTTTAGATTACTCGTATGTACGTTGTTTGTTTATGTATTGTGCTGTATGTGCGGATGTGTGCACACTTATAACAAGACAATCAACAGCACAGAAAAAATACAAATTCGTTAAATATATAAACAAGAAGAAATTGTTCTTCTTATCACCGATTTCCACGATTTCTTTGAATTTCTTTAAAAAAATTTACAATCATATGACTTTTCTAAATCGAGTAGATTTTATACATTTAGCCTATATATTAAAATTTAATTATAAATTGTTCGAATATTACGCTATATTTCTACTATAACTTTAATAAAAATTCAATTAAACTTGTTCATGCTCCCGTTGAACGCATTTTGTACGCCACTGCGAGTAGCGTTTGTTGTAACGTTTTTATTCTATTATTTTTTGCGTAGAAATAATTTAATGTTTTAACTCTTTTTCAAAAAAGTTTTTAATTTCAATTAAAACTTTGCCGTGGCTCTTTGGTTACGAAAATGTTGATTGTACGCCTGCAGAAACTACACCTAGTCAAGTTCATTATATTTATATATGTATCATGCCTGTTTGCCAGAAAACACTAACAAAAACAAAGTTTAGTCATAATATATATATGTGTACATACATATGGTTATTTGGAAACGATCTAGTTGATAATTACTTCAATATAAATATTTTACAATTATAACGAGTGATTTTTTTGCTATTATCTTTTTGGCAACACTAGTTTTGACAGCTCACGCACGTTTTGTATCTTGTGTCACTGTCAAACATCTTCAGTTTGGTCTATAATTTAATCATGAATCGTCTTACAAACGAACAACGCTTGCAAATTATTGAATTTTATTACCAAAATGCGTGCTCTGTTAGGAAAGTTCATCGCGCGCTTCCTCCATTTTATGGTCAGTTTAATCGACCTACTGAAGCTTCTATTCGGGCTATTGTAAAAAAATTTCGCACCAAATTTACATTGTTGGACATTAAACCACCAACACGCTTACGTAGAGTGCGAACTGAAGAAAATATCGCAGCCGTATCGGCCAGTGTTGGTGATGACCGTGAATTATCGATTCGGCGCCGTTCGCAGCAATTGGGCCTCTGTTAATCCACTACGTGGAAAATTTTGCGGAAGGATTTGGGTGTGAAGCCTTATAAGATACAGCTGGTGCAAGAATTGAAGCCAAACGACCTACCACAACGCCAAATTTTTGGTGAATGGGCTCTTGAAAAGTTAGATGAAGATCTACTTTTTTATCGAAGAATTGTGTTCAGCGACGAGGCTCATTTCTGGTTGAATGGATACCTGAACAAGCAAAACTGGCGTATTTGGAGTGAAGAGCAGCCAGAAGCATTGCAAGAGCTACCAATGCATCCACAAAAAACAACCGTTTGGTGCGAATTATGGGCTGGCGGCATCATTGGGCCGTATTTCTTCAAAGATGATGCGAATCACAACGTTACTGTGAATGGTGAGCGCTACCGTGCGCCCAGGTCGTGCGATTTAACGCCTCTAGACTATTTTTTGTGGGGCTATGTTAAGGCTAATGTCTATAGCGACAAGCCCGCTTCGATTGACGCACTGGAAGCCAACATTGCCAACATTATTCGTGAGATACCGGCCGAAATGTTGGAAAGAGTATGCCAAAATTGGACTACGCGGATGGACCATTTGAGGCGCAGCCGCGGCCAACATTTGCATGAAATAATCTTCAAACACTAAATTATATCGACCCAACTATCGATCCAAATAAATATTTCATGCGTTTTTCTGAATTTTATGTGTTTTTTTTTTTAATTTCCGATAGTTCTTATAAAATCACCCATTATATTACAATAGGAACCTAAGACTATAACGCGGGCAGATTGATATTGAAGCAAGGCTAAGTAAGAAAAAAAAACATTATTTTCCACAAACCATTTATTACATTCTTTATCCTAAATTAATTAGAATAGTACATAAGCAAACTTGAATTTTGGCGTCCACTACACTACTACGACCACTACACATCTGAAACCAAAATTAAATCGAAACAATGGTTGGAAGCTGGTGGAAGTACACCGAAAAAGGCGAAGACTGTGAAATAAGCTGGCAAGGTTATGGCCACTCTATTTGAAGACGCACACGCACACTGCTAATCAATAATTATCTTGAAAAAAGATCCACTACCATAGACAAGTATTATCGTGCATTATTGGATCAATTGAATGATGCAATCAAGAAAAAACCACATTTAAGGAAGAAAAAAGTGATCTTTCTTCCAGACAACGCACCAGGTCATACAGCATTTATTACGATGCTAAAACTAAAACATTTAAAGGTGTTCCCAAAATCGTATTATTCAGATTATAAAAAAAATTGTAATATCTTGTATTTAGCTAAAACAAGACTATGTTGAGACAAAAAATGTTTTTTGAAAACCAATTGAGTTTTTTATTCGCTATATTAGCCTCCAACATTGATACCAATAGAAAATTATAAATAGCTGGTTTTCTACGTTTCCCAGCTATCTTTATGTCAACATTTCAGAGGAGCCACCCTAATCATCAGAAGACTTTGCAAATTTTTGAAAGATATTCTCAAACACTTAACTTTATATCCCAACAATCTAAATAAATTGTTGAGAATTTAAAAAGACTATTAGGATATAAAGCTGAATGTTTGAGAATATCTTTCTACTGATGATTAGGGTAGCTCCTATGAAATGTTGTTTCAAAAAACAAATCGTAGCAACCACTTGTATGAAAGGTGTAAAGAAATGTTAGAGACATGTATAAATGTAAAAGCTGGTTTTTTGAGTTTTGACAGGTATTATTAGAGCATTTTTCTTTTTAAATTCTCAACAATTTATTTAGATTGTTGGGGTATAAAGTTGAATGTTTTAGAATTTTCTTTCAAAAATTTCCAAAGTCTACTGATGATTAGGGTAAATCCTCTGAAATGTCGACATATAGATAGCTGGAAACATACAAAACAAGCTATTTATAATAGTGTTTTGAAAAAAATGTTTTTTTCCTACTTGGGTAGTTTCAATATCAATCCGCTTTTGTATAATTTTAATGAATGTAGTAACCAATAAATCAATCTATAAAGCACCCCATACACGTTTCAACTCAGTTGGCTACTGAGTCGGTTGTTGTCCAAATCGAAGCGTGTATGGCTTTGGCAGTTGATTATTTTGGCAGTTGTCGAGTTGACTGAAGAAATATTAAAATGTTTTGATTTTTTCAAGTTGACTAACAAGTCTTTTAATTCACATGTATTGTGTGTGTTCGAGCCCCTTTATCAGGTCTCAAAATTTATATTTGTATTTTTGCAAAGATTAAGTTATATAACTTTTAAATTGTCTTTAGTTTCATTGAATTTAATAGTTGAATGAAAATCGTTCAATTCAGTTTATGAAGTCAATTCAGTTGAAAGACTCAATTCACAATTGAATTGAAACATGTATGGGCTGCTTAATAGGTCTCCAAACTAAACGCCAAATCTATTGTTGGGCATAAAACTCGATAACGCCGTGACGAATCTGCTTTTACGGCGTCCTGGAGTTACGGCGTCCTAGAGTTACGGTGTCCTGGAGTTACATTATTCCTGGCAAAATGGCCAAAGAGTATATGGCTGTTGGCTTTAAATACATCTGACATATTTCCATCCACATTTGCCATTTCAGTTAAAAAGCAGCTCTAAGCTGGAGAACAGCTCCCGCGTCACTGTAATTATTTCTTAAGTGCGGTCAAGCTTATAGTTGTTGTTTGGCGTTCGAGAGTTTTATGTCTCACTCTCATTGTTTAACTGTCTACCTCAACTAACTGTATCAGTTTACAGTTTATTTGAGATATTTCGTTATTAGCCGTGCGGCAACTTGCTATGCGAAGGCATAGGTAGGTACAGGTAGTCACAGCGCCGCAAAAAATTACTGGTTATACCATCGTGGGCATAATGTCTTCGTTACTTCGCTCGTGTTGTGCATCCTATACCTTGCCAACTTATTTGCAACTGTATAGTTACAAATACAAATACACTTTTGCCATTTATTTTCATCTTTAGGAACACCAAAGAAAGCACCACTCTTAGATTTTTTCATTTTACATAACGTACAGCAACGCATTTGAAGCAATTAACACATTTTTGAAAACTGCGTTATAACGTTTCTTTACATTTTTTCAAACTGTTTAAAACTTTATTATTTCAAATTAGTTTTTGGTTGGTATTTACATTTGTACATCGGGTTTTAGTTCAAGTTTTTCCTTTATTAAGTTTTTTTCTTAAGAAGGATTTTATACAATACAAATTTGCTGTGATCAATAATTTTATTATTTTTCATTTTGTGTAATCATAAACAACATTTGACAGCTTCAAGGATTTGAAACAAAAAATTATCACCTGGGCTAGTGATGCCGACTTTTCAATTGCACCATAATTTTCTATACACAATTAAAAAAAAAAATTCCGGAAAAAGACACACTATGGAGTGTCAAAATATTGAAGCATAAAAAAGACGATAATTTTTACAAGTGACAACTAGCTCAACCAACAAATAATAAAAAAAAATTTTTCAAATATTTCCAAAGTCTACTGATGATTAGTCGACGTATAGATAGCTGGGAAACATAGAAAATAAGCTGTTTATAATTTTTTCATTGGTATCAGTGTTAGAAGCTAATATAGTGAATAAGACTCAATTGTTTGAATTTAAATTTTATTAATTAAAATAAAAGTTAATTGCCTTTTCCGACGGAACATCATTCAAAATTCCATACTTATGTATGATGTAACTATCATTGTTAAATTTCTGTTGGATTTCCTATAGACCATATCTTGCAGTTTTGCATATTACCAAACACATTTAATTGGAAATAGTCCTTGCCGCTCATAATTATATTATACATAAAATCAGGAGGTAATTTTGAAAACAAAGTTCACCCATTTGTGATCGTTGTTTAACTGTGTGCTCCTCCATTTTACGTTCTCCAAGTTTTCATTACAAAGTATTGCAAATAAATAAAAAGAAGGAAATATAGTAAAAAAATTACATGGAATTCAAACTTCTTTGTTAATTTTAGTTCACCTTGTATCATTCTTTGTTGCAAATTATGTGCATATTCTTTGTTAATTTTAGTCCACCCTGTATCATTCCTTGTTGCAAATTATGTGCATCATACTCCCATTTTTATGACGCTCTTTATAAATTTTTTGATTATTTGCTACAAAAATATAAAAACCTCAAAACGCTTATTTTATTAGCAGGCAAAAGGCCACAAACTACTGTCGAAGAGTATGTACTACGTACAAAAATTTATGGAATCAATAATCCATCAAAGAGTTGAGCACCATACTGTTACATTCCGGGCATATTGTTTGAAAAATAAATATTAAAACATTTATTGACTTACGTACAGAAACAAATTAAAAATTCATAAAAAAAATAAATTTATTTATGGATTTCAATTTAATATATGAAATATTATTTAAACAAAAATGAATGTATAAAATAACAAAAAGGATTAAAGTAGGTGAAAAAACTGTTTTATTTTTTTGTATTTTTAAACAGTATTAAATTTATTAAAAAAAAAAAACTGAAATAAATTTTAACAATACGTCATGGAAATCCTGCATAATAATTTTATAGTAAGCCACAGAATCAACATTTACTTATCGACAAAAAAAAATGGTTTTTATCAAACCAAGGCCACAAAACCAGCAACAATAACAACAAAAGCCATCATCATTTTTATGGGAGTCATAGCTTCCGTTAACGCAACAAAAACATGCAGTTGAGCGTGGCCGGATATGGAAAAACAGCAGCAAGCAGGATAAAACTATTACTTGGCATAAGAAAAAACCTTCAACAGAACAGCAAATACCAAAAACGCTGAATAAAAACACATCAGTTACCGTATTTAGTAACTGAAATATATTTGAAAGCCTTTAAATAACTTTTTTACGTCTATTGCAACGAAAACAAAAGTCTGTCACAACAAACAATTACCTGTGCTGAAATTTTGACGTCGTCCTATGCAAAAGTTGAGTGCTTTCATAATCTCTTAATACTACCTAAATCCTTCCATCATTTCATGTAGAAATGTACACATACAGTGAACGCGCGAAAACGTGAACACTCGAAAGTGTGAGTGTCTCAGAAACGTGAACAAATTTATTTTTCCATGGATATTCTACATTGTTAAGTAAAAGTTTATTTTTTCAAATATTCTTCCACACTGAAATAACTTTTTTTTTTAATTCTTCCAAAACTAAATAGTTTTGATATCAACGGACAAAGGAATTTTGATTATTTGGTCGAGTTTAACCAAAATTTTTTGTGATTAGATGCGTATTTACGGAGATAAATAAATTTTTAGTAAAAGTTTATTTTTTCAAATATTCTTCCACATCGAAATAATTTTCTTTTAAATTCTTCCAAAACTAAATAATTTTGATATCAACGGAAAAAGGAATTTTGATTATTTGGTCGAGTTTTACCAAAAAATTTTTTTTTACTTTTGCGATTAGATGCGTATTTACGGAGATAAATAAATTTTTAGTAAAAGTTTATTTTTTCAAATATTCTTCGACATCGAAATAATTTTTCCAAAAACTCTACCAACACTAAATTAATGTTGATATCAATGAAAAGAGGAATCTTCATATTTTTATTGAGTTTTATCCAAATTCGCTTATTTTTGCGATTAGACGCATATTTACGGAGATATATCAACTTTTAATAAAAGTATATTTTTTCAAATATTCTTCCCCATGGAAATAAATTTTTCAAAAATTTTTCCACAACTAAATAATTTTGATATCAATGGAAAGAGGAATCTTCATACTTTTGACGACTTTTACTAAAACTCGCTTATTTTTGCGATTAGAGGTGTATTTACGGAGATAAATCAACTTTTAGTAAAAGTTTATTTTTTCAAAGATTCTACCACACCGAAATAAATTTTTCAAAAATTCTTCCACAACTAAATAATCTCAGTATCAATAGAGGATTCAGGTCGAGTGAATGAAGCGTAAAATTTTGTCAATGATGCTTCCTTCACTAAAGCAGATCGTCATTGCGATGGGGAATTATGCAAGTTTCAATGGTTTACTAATGACTTAAAAAAAACAGCAACAGGCTGCTCTCCAAATGAATTGCTATATTAGTTTCATCCTCGTGACATATTGGGAAACAAATAAGCTGCTAGTCTGCACGATGATTGTAAAACAACCGGTGATTATAATGAAAGAATTCTTCAACTGGAGTCGAGCGTGTCAGAATATAGCATCTTATCGCGAAAAAGCTAAGACACGTTTCGACAGTGCGCATGCCACACCAAAACAATATTCAGCTGGCGATCTAGTTCTTCTTTTTATACCCTTCACAAAAATGTAAAGGGTATATATAAGTTTGTGATTCCGTTTGTAATTTCTACAGTTTTTTTTTGCGACCCTATAAAGTATATATATTCTGAATCAGAATTAATCGAAAAGTCGATTAAGCGATGTCCGTCTGTCCGTCTGTCCGCTGTTGAAATACCGTTTCTGAGAAAACCATTAGACTTAGAAACTTTTTTCTTTCACCATTCTTTTACCCCATCGATTCATGGGTTTGCTATTGAAATTCAGTAATATCGGTCCACGTATAGCTGAGATATATTCAAAATTCCGAAAAAAGCCATTTTTTTTTGCAGTTTTGTACGAAAATTTTTGAAAACAAAAGTTGTTCGTTTTGCTTCAAACTTCACACACTTATTAAGCATGGTGACTAAAAGACAAAAATTTTTTTTTTTAGGTATGGGTCCATATATACCCGAGATATAGCCCAAACCGGGTTTTTCATGAAAATGTCGCGTAAGCGAACTTAAACAACTTTTTTGTGCTCAAAAGCAGTTCTGGTAATGAAATTAGGTTACATAAATATGAAAAATGAAAATTTTCGATGTCGGTCCATACATACCCGAGATATAGCCCAAATCGGGTTTTTCATGAAAATGTCGCGTAAGCGAACTTAAACAACGTTCTGGTAATGAAATTAGGTTACATAAATATGAAAAATGAAAATTTTCGATGTCGGTCCATATATACCCGAGACATAGCCCAAATCGGGTTTTTCATGAAAATGTCGCGTAAGCGAACTTAAACAACGTTCTGGTAATGAAATTAGGTTACATAAATATGAAAAATGAAAATTTCCGATATCGGTCCATATATACCCAAGATATAGCCCAAATCGGATTTTAATGAAAATGTCGCATAGGCGAAGCTAAATAACTTTTTTTTGCTCAAAAGCAGTTCTGGTAATAAAATTAGGTTACATAAATATGAAAAATGAAAATTTTCGATATCGGTCCATATATACCCGAGATATAGCCTAGACCGGGGTTTTCATGAAAATGCCGCGTAAGCGAACTTAAACAACTTTTTTGTGCTAAAAAGCAGTTCTGGTAATGAAATTAGGTTAAATAAATATGAAAAATGCAAATTTCTGATATCGGTCCATATATACCCGAGATATGGCCCAAATCGGGTTTTTCATGAAAATGTCGCGTAAGCGAACTTAAACAACTTTTTTGTGCTCAAAAGCAGTTCTGGTAATGAAATTAGGTTACATAAATATGAAAAATGAAAATTTTCGATGTTGGTCCATATATACCCGAGATATAGCCCAAATCGGGTTTTTCATGAAAATGTCGCGTAAGCAAACTTAAACAACGTTTTTGTGCTCAAAAGCAGTTCTGGTAATGAAATAGGGTCATATAAATATGAAAAATGAAAATTTTCGATATCGGTCCATATATACCCGAGATATAGCCTAGACTGGGGTTTTCATGAAAATGCCGCGTAAGCGAACTTAACAGCTTTTTTGTGCTCAAAAGCAGTTCTGGTAATGAAATTAGGTTACCTAAATATCGAAAATGAAAATTTCCGATATCGGTCCATATGTACTCGAGATATAGCCCAAATCAGGTTTTTCATGAAAATGTCGCGTAAGCGATCTTAAACAACTTTTTTTTGCTCAAAAGCAGTTCTGATAATGAAATAAGATTACATAAATATGAAAAATGAAAATTTCCGATATCGGTCCATATATACCCGAGGTATAGCCTAAACTGCGGTTTTAATGAAAATGTCGCGTAAGTGAACTTAAACATATTTTTTTGCTTAAAAACAGTTCTGGTAATGAAATAGGGTCATATAAATATGACAAACGAAAATTTTCGATGTCGGTCCATATATACCCGAGATATAGCCTAGACCGGGTTTTACATAAAAGTGTCGCGTAAGCAAACTAAAACAACATTTTTGTGCTCAAAAGCAGTTCTAGTAATGAAATGAAGTTATATAAATATGAAAAATGAAAAATTCCAATATCGGTCCATATATACCCGAGATATAGCCTAGAACGGGTTTTTTATGAAAATGCCGCGTCACCGAAATTAAACAACTTTTTTTGCTTAAAAGCGGTTCTGGTAATAAAATAAGGTGATATAAATATGAAAAATGAAAATTTCCGATATCGGTCCATATATACCGCAGATATAGCCTGGAACGTGGTTTTCATGAAAATGGCGCGTAAGCGAACTTAAACAACTTTTTTTGCTTAAAAGCAGTTCTGGTAATCAAATAAGGTTATATAAGTATGGAAAATGAAAATTTCCGATATCGGTCCATATATACCCGAGATATAGCCCAAACCGTGTTTTTCATGAAAATGCCGCGTAAGCGAACTTAAACAATTTTTTCGCCTTAAAGCAGTTCTGGTAATAAAATAAGGTGATATAAATATGGAAAATGAAAGTTTTCGATATCGGTCCATATATACCCGAGATATAGCCTAACCGGGTTTTTCATGAATACGCGGCGTAAGCGAACTAAAACAACTTTTTTTGCTTAAAAGCAGTTCTAATAGCAAAATAAGTTTATATAGGTATGGAAAATGAAAATTTCCGATATCGGTCCATTTATACCCGAGATATAGCCCAAACCGGGTTTTTCATGAAAATGTCGCGTAAGCGAACTTAAACAACAATTTTTTTTTTTTTGCTTAAAAACAGTTCTGGTAATAAGATGAGGTTATATAAATGTGGAAGATAAAAATTTCCGATATCGGTCCATATATACCCGAGATATAGCCTAGACCAGGGTTGTCATGAAAATGCCGCGTAAGCGAACTTAAACAGCTTTTTTGTGCTCAAAAGCAGTTCTAGTAATGAAATTAGGTTACCTAAATATTGAAAATGAAAATTTCCGATATCGGTCCATATGTACCCGAGATATAGCCCAAATCGGGTTTTTCATGAAAATGTCGCGTAAGCGAACTTAAACAATTTGTTGTGCTCAAAAGCAGTTCTGGTAATGAAATAAGGTTATATAAATATGGAAAATTAAAATTTTCGATATCGGTCCATATATACCCGAGATATAGCCTGAACCGATTTTTTCATTAAAAATTTTTTTTTTTTTTTTTTGCTGAAAAGCAATTCTTGTTATAAAAGAAGTTTACTAAAATACAGAAAATAGAAAATTCCGATATCGGTTCATATATAACCGAGCATATTCAGGCCACATTTTTAATATACTATACATATTCGTGACTATCGTGAAGGGTATTTTAGATTCGGCCCAGCCGAATATACTACACTCTTACTTGTTTATTCTTGGACCTATACTCAGGGGATGGTCCCAACATATGCAGTGCTTTGTACCACAAATAGGAAAATAGATTATGAGGAGAAGCAAAGATAGGGTAGTGTTTGTGAACATTGGACTTGAACTTTCCAACATTATAACAGACAGGACACATATTTTGCCTCTTGGCAACGATCGCGGATGGGCTGGACTTATAACTGAAAGAGTACGAATGGCAAATGCTGCTGTCATCCGCGAAAGAGTGGATAGGGTTGGAATTGTGATATAGAAGATCGTTAAGGAAAGTGAGAAACAGGGTAGGAGAAAGAACGGAGCCTTGCGGTACCCCTGATTTTATCTTTAACTTGTTTGATGAGACGCCATCTATAACAACTCGTAAGAAGTCTCTGAGAAAGCTCGATATCAACCGAGAAAAGTCGTCACTAATACAAAAAGCAGTAAATTTTGCCAGTAATGCACCATGCCACACAATGTCAAACGCATCGGAAATGTCCAAAGCCACCACCTAACTTACGTTTTTAGTTGTATCTTGTTTGTGTGAATGTATTGTACATTTATAACAAGCAAATCAACAGCTGCACACTGAGTTAGATGTGACAAAAATTCTTAACAATATAATTTACTTATATAAAAAAATTCTTTATAATTGAACGTTTTTAGTAGGTCTTTTGGCTTAAGTACATTTATAGTCTGAGAAGAACCGAATGCGCATAACATTCTTAATATTTGCGATGAATATTATTTAAAATTTCGCTACCTGCTTTTTGTGTTTTGTATATATAAAATATTTAATGTTAAAACAACTTTTTAGCTATTTGTCTTACTTGTTTGCGATGTTTTCTTTTCTTCCTTTCTATCTTCTAATTTTCCAATCTCGGTTTTGTCTTAGATTGCCCCATGTGAAAAATTAACTTTTTTCATTATCGACATAACTGTCAACTGCAGATTTTATTTTTTTCGCTAATAAAAACTAACATTATTCGTTTAAGATTTTATGATGTCGGTGGCCATAACCAATTCTTGGAAATGAATGAAACTTACAATTCAGCAGCTTCACCTGTTTAAAATTAATAAAGAGAAACAGAAAAAGTTGTTTGTGGAGCACTACCATTCAACCAACAAATAAAAGAGGTAATTGCCTTAAATTGTAAAGCATTCCTTTTATATGTAGAGGAAAATATTTTTATAAAAAAAAAACTTATTTCACTTTGCACTTTCAAGAGGACCTGCAGAAGACAAAATAACCAATTGAAGTAACAGCCAAGTGTTGAAAAATAGTTGAAAGAGTGAAGAAGGAAAGTTTTAATCGCACTAAGGAAAATTGCATTTGAGCTTGGGGCTCAATTTTTTATGTTTATTTATTTCTTAAAAAGTGTTGCCTTGGTAAATTAATTGTTAAGAGATATTTATGAAAGATATTTTTGCGTCAGTAATCTTAAAAGTACAGATATATTTAAATTATAATGGTTGAGTTGTTGACTTAATAAATAATTCTTACGTTCCAGTAGTTCTTGTTTATAGATGGAGGAAAACTTTTATATCAGTTTTTTTTTCAACGAATACTCGTAGTGAGTTAAAGACAGTTTTACATGATTCATTAAACACATACACAACGGCAGGCTACCGACTACAACTTAGCATATATGTATGTACATATAAAGCATGTGTTTATATGAAAGTGATGATTTTTGCTGCTACACGACTACAGTTATAGCTAACACCAATTTAGCTATATTCAACACAGTGCCTGGAAAGAATTAAATATTTTTGATGTGGCTTAGCTTTCAAAAATTATTTTTACATACATACATACGTACATACATACCATTATTCCTTGCTTTGTACGTAAGTAAATATGGGCCTCACACATGAAAACTGCTTACGTTGATTCTGAAAATTGAAAAGATAAATATTTTATCTTTTTATAAATAATACGTTAAATATATACTCGTATTTTCTTCGATCTATTTCGTTCAATAAATATTTTTACTAGCCCGTATTCAAAAAAATTATTGATTGATTTAGTGAATTTCGTTATTGAATCTTAATGAACACTTTCTCAGTTTAGTGCAGAGCAACTAAACGATTTCTTGGCCTTGCAATTATTATTAGCAAGTAGAAACACCCTTTAGTGGGATTTTAGGCTTTTAGTCAAAAAGTTCTATGCAAGGTACCTTAATATATAAGCAGCATTGATTGTAAGATATCCTGAAAGTATATTAATACTCTTTTCACTAAGTAATGTAATTAATAAGACCGCCCAATAAGTTCGTTTGACGTTCACTGATCAACTCTTGTTGTCTTTTTTTAATATATACATTAGTAGTAATGGTGATGGCACTACCGTAACCTATGGTGAAGGAGTTGGTGGTTCCTGAACAGATATATAATTGAATTACGTTAGCACCTGCTATCACAGGCTAATCCAACTGTGTCCCAATTCCACAGCAACTAAAGTTACTAAAGGTCACAAAGATGACAAATTTTGCCATATGTTTGTAGCCATATGATCAACCCAATTGCTTAAGAGCTTGGCAATCTAATCCGTCATGTATGCAATTTGCCAGACAATTGGTGGAAAGCCGGCTTCAGAAGATTGTAGCCGGAAGTTTACATATTAGTCGGTCCTTAACCAACACACCACACCTTCGGCTCCTTAAATTATAGATATCTGCTGCAGGATAACAGCTCCTCAGGGACTATAATTAGTTTCCAAAAACCGGCAAGCACTATAATTATAAAGAATGATAAAAACTCCTCCCTGCGAGTTTAGGTCTAAACCAAATCCAATCAACCACGAGCAGCGTCTAGATGGTCTGTAAGAAGGAACCTACCGGGGGCTTGCTGAGGGGTTTGGAAATCCCAGCTGGGACTATCTAGAGTTCTATTCGCTAAAACAAATGAGGGACACTTAGGCCTCTATGCCCCAGTAATAAATAGATGTTTCCTGAATAAATAAATTCATTATTATTAATGATTCGCAGTGTTGTGAGTGCCAACTTCAATGATTCTATGCACCAGAAACCCAGTTAAAAAAATGCCAAGGCCTCAAGAAGCTTTTTAATTGTAGGATAATTAAGATTAATTTTTCTCAAAGTTAAAAAAACTTTCTGCACACATTACCGCAAGTTTTTTATAACAAAGGTGAGGCCAGTCCCTTAAGCTATGAAATAATGTTACTCAATACGAGTAACGAGATACATTCCGCAAATATTTATACAAGCTCTTAAACAATAGGCAATTTATCTGTACAAATTACATTTAAAGCTGTTGTCAGCATGACGTCCTATAGACGAACAACATTTTGTCCTCATATGAGGGATATATGTATCTGCGTTTTATCAGAACATAAGTACAAATGGACACAGATCTTCCATCGGTGTTGTATTTTATGTGGATAATCCCTTCAATTCATCTGCTTCAAAAACAATAGCATTTCGTTGTGTTAGTTATGGTCCGTTGTCCACTGTTGACTTAACGAATGACGCTATTGAACAAAATGGTCTCTCTCAATAACATTTTAGGCAATTTACAATGATTTGTAGCGATATTTGGTTCGTGTGTATGTGAAATTATATTTCCTTTAATGTTGTAGATTTTTCTCGTTAGTGTACCGATGTGTGGTAAATCACTGTTATAAAATCACTCGTCTGTTAAGCAATAAAAACTATTTATTTTTAGCCACTTTGTAGTCTGACTGAAAGGGTAAATTTCTGTTAAATTATATCGCCTGGTCAATATTTGAGTTGAAGTGACAGCTTTGCAAAACAGAAAAATAGTGTGAATGTAAAAATATTTACATATACGAGGGCAGATTGATATTGAAGCAACCTAACACAAACACAATTTTTATTTTATTTTTTTACTTTTTGAAATTGCGATCTGTAACACGTCAACCGTTAAAATTTCACCCAAATTCGACGATTAGTTTACTTGGTATAGTCGTTCGAAGTAAGCAACTTTTGTAATTCTTGAAAAATTAAAAAAATTAATTTGTGCAGTGATTAAGTACTAGTATTTAAAAGGGAAAACGGCGAAAGAGACAAACGAAAAGCTTAATAAACATTACGGTGAGTCTGCTCCATCAGATGACACGGTAAGATATTGGATTGCTGAATTAAAATGTGACGAAATAAGCACTGCAACAGTTACTGCAGAAGGTATCAAGACAATCCTCGATATCGTTATAAATGATCTCCGAATCAAGGTACGTGAGATTGTTGAAATGGTAAATACGTCATATGAACGTGTGTTGCATGAACATTTGCATATGAAAATGCTATCGGTAAAATGGGTGCCGCGTTTGCTCAGTATCGAACAAAAACGAGTTCGACAGACCACTTCACAGCGGTGTTTGGACATGATAAAACATACTCCTGTTGATTTTTGGTGTCGATTAACAATTGTTGATGAAACGTTGGAATATCGGTTTACTTAGTGTATTAAGCTAAAAGTAGACTACCCAGCGGCCAAAGTTTCGCTTACAGAAGCGATGATCCGATGCACACTTGTAAGTCAGTAATGCACACCATCTCATATACGAACCTAGTATACATTTTCATACACATTGCCGCATTTGTAGACTGTACGCCTACCACCTGCACACAAAGTAAGCGAGGTATTGAAATGCTCCTTAACAAAAGCTCATTACTTCCTAACATACATCGTAAGTTATAAGTTATCTCGCATACTTTGTAAGTCGGCAGTAGGCAGCTCGAATACAATCTCGCTTACTTTGTAAGTACGTCGAAGACGTATTGCGCATTTCAGTCTTTTGGGAATATTCTATTATATAATTTTGTTGTGTTTTTTGTTTAATGTATTCTTTTATTTTTCACTAAATGTTTTATCTTTCTTGTACATTTTTTATAAAGTGTTCTAGGTACTCTTACTTTTAGCACTGTTTAGGTTTGACAGACTGCCAGCTATTGTAAAGCCAGCCCACTTGGGTCCAGTCTGTTGTTATTGTTGCACTGTTATTGGTAATTAAATTTTTTGCAACGTAGTCTGCCAAAGACGGCACACACATATAAAAGTGGTACAGAAGAACAACGTAATTCATTTTTGGGAACTGCATATACTCGTACTACTGCCATACTCTTTGTAAGTTAGCATTCCTTGATTACAACAAAGTGCTGCATGCATCATTGAAGAGAAGTAATGTGGCAGGTAGTGTTTGCCGGTGGGTATGTTGAGATATAAATGGTTTTTGAAAAAAAAGTGTTTTTTTCCTACTTAGGTAGCTTTAATATCAATCCGCCCTCGTACATATAAAATTGTAACTTGCCGTTTGAAACAGTAATTGCAAATATATTTCCAGCGCACATATTTAGCACAGTTGGCTCAAGGAATCCTTAACGACTTTGTAAATTTTTACATATTTCCAAAATTAACACCAAAATTAACGTAAATTCGAATATTCTGGCTGTAGTTACCATTGTGTGTTCAAACTAAGATTTTAATAGCAAGATTCTGTTGTTGCTTATTATGTCTTAGGTTTTTTGCTTTTGTGCTATGAAACAAACACAAAAAAACAAGCTTTTTCATTTATACACGACTTTAACATTTCTTTGTTTGTCAAAGACTTTTTATGGGTTGATAATTTTGAGTTCATTCTTTGATAAGCAACTTTGAGTGGCAACTCCGCAGGTCTCCCCAGCTTAAAATTAGGCTACGAGAATGTGTAACCAAATTGAGAAATCTGCTTGAAATAGAAAGATTGGCTTTCCTTAAATCATATTTGGAAAGCCTTGATGGCACTCCTCAATCAGACTATTCTTTGTGGAAAGCGGCAAAAGGTGTAAAGAGACCCTTTGTAGGTAAGCCACCTTTGCGGACTCCAACTGGCGACTGGGCAAGAACCGATTCCGAAAAGGGGATATTGTATGTAAATCACTTGAGAAATATTTTTGCAGATGATGCAGCAAACGACATAGCAGTATTTCCGCCATTTGCCGTAAGACCGCCTGTGTCCTTGAGATTTAGTTTTCCAGATGTGGAAAACGTTATCAATAAAATAAACTCTAAGAAAACTCCAGGTATGGAGAAAATTACTGGTACAATGCTTGTACAACTACCTCGCGTGGCTAGAAGAATTCTTCTTTTTATTTTCAACGCTATCTTACGCCTTGAGTATTATCCGGTCGAGTGGAAAGTGCCTATGATAACGATGATACCTAAGCCGGGGAAGGATCATACTAAAGTAGAATCGTACAGACCAATAAGTCTACTGCCAACAATTTCAAAACTATTTGAGAAATTGCTAATGATGAAGTTGAGTCCAGTACTGGAAAAAATAGAATGTATTCCTGATCATCAGTTCGGTTTTAGGGAAAACCATAGTACCATCAAACAGCCACACAGACTAGTTAATGTCATAAGAAAATCATTTGAAGACAAGAAGTATTGCTCTGCACTCTTCATTGATGTTTCCCAAGCTTTTGACAAAGTGTGGCATGACGGTTTAATGCACAAAATAAAACTGAACTTTCCTGCGAACACCCACAAACTTTTTGAAAGTTATTTGTGTGGACGTAAATTTATCGTTAAGGAAGGTGACTTTTATAGCCCCATTCAATCAATCGACGCAGGCGTCCCACAATTAAGCATACTGGGCCCTACCTTATACTTGATTTATGCTTCTGACATACCAATAAGCGATAAAATTCATACATCCACGTTTGCAGACGATACGGCTTTTTTCAGTGTACATGAAAACCACCAAACAGCATCACAAAATTTGCAGGAACATATTTACAATTTAGAGAAATGGTTAAAACTCTGGAAAATCAAAGTCAATGAACAAAAATGTGTCCATATCACGTTCACACTGCGTCAAAATACATACCCGTCAATAAAAATTAATAATCAAATAATTTCACAACATAGTGACGTCAAATATCTCGGTATTCACCTCGACCGTGGACTAACTTGAAAGAAACACAGTGACGCAAAAACAACCCAGATGAAATTAAAAGCCGCGCAATTGAATTGGCTCATCGGCAGAAATTCTACCCTGAGCTTAGACTGCAAACTTTTGCTGTATAACGCGATCCTAAAGCCAATATGGTGCAATGGAATTCAACTATGGGGCTCCGCTTCCGCATCGAATATTGGTAAAATTCAAAGGCGTCAAAACAGCGTTCTACGTACGATTACAGCAGCCCCATGGTATGTAAAAAATTCTCGAATTCACAAGGACCTAAACGTACCTTTAGTAAAAGATGAATTTGCCAAATATGCTAGAAGATATATAACCAAACTTGAAATCCACCCAAATCCACTTGCTCGAGACATCCTTACCTTTGGTGGTTACACACGATTAAAAAGAAGGGACATCCTGGCTTCCATTCGGGAGCATAACAGATGATGTCCTGTGGCACGGTATTCTGATACATTCGCTGAATCATAATTTTTTGTCTAGCATTGGCTGGACTTAAAGAAAAATTTTTTAGTTATTAATATTTGAATAATTGTTGTTAGTTCTTCTTAAAGATTCAACAAATAAATAAAAAGTGATAAAAAAAAAAAATCTTTGATAAAAACAAATTGAAAAAATCATGTGCACTGAATTTATTACTCGATAAAGAAAAATCAACACTTGGTGTTGTGTATGTATATAGTTTTTCCTCTTTATATAATGCGTTTTTTAAATTAATGAATATAAACTGATATACATTTTAGTGTTTTCAATTGCATACCCCATAATCGCAGCTAAACGATGTGGAGAGAAAACATTGTGCTGATACCGGCTTCATATTCTATTTTACATTATAAAATTTTTTTCTGCGAAAATTATTTTGGCCGTGACAATACCCACTCCAGATATTGGTATTTCCAATCACTTCACAGAAACCAAATGATTTTTCTATAACAGAGAATGTTCAATAGTGTGTCACTTAATCCCTTGAGTAGACCACTGCTTTTAAGTCCACCTAATTTATATGACGTGATTTTAAATTAAATAATTTCAGTTCTTAACTAAACAGAACAGCATGATTGGATTTATTCAATTGTTTTACTAAACAATTAAACTAAAAAACAAATATTTTACAGGAATGTAGATTTTAATTTAATTAGACAGAACAATTTGTCATCACTAATTAACCATAAAAATATGCGTCATATTTACAGTGCTGTTCCTACGCTAAGCAACTCACACTGTATTTTAGAAAAATGTTACTTTTCTCTCAAATAAGAAGACCTTAAGAACTCATTATAATACTTATTTATGACTTGTATGATAGCAAAAAAAAAAAATGTATAAAAAAATAACAACAAAAACCTTTTTGGATATTTCAATAACAAACAAAAACAAAACTAACTCTATGAGAGGCTGTGCCTATGCTAAGCAACAAATTTTCTTATTCTCTTTCCCTTAAATATAACGGTTCTTTTGCGATGCATTTGAGTTCATTAATTGCAAATTACTTAAATCAATGCAGTTTAGTCCTACTAAGACTTTCTTCGTCTTTAAACTATAAATTTTCAACATGAAGCGCGTTCAATACGATAATAGCTTCAAATCTTCCGTTATATCATTGTGGAAGGCAGGGCAAAGTCAAATTGATATAGCTAATAGTTTAAAAATTAACAAATCAATGGTTTCACGGTGGATTCAAAATTATAAAACGATAGGCACTGTCGTAAAACCCAATACAGGCGCACCTCCACGTAAAATTTCCGACCGTGACGACAGACAAATTAAAATATTAATAAAAAAAAAACCATTTATAACTTCAAAAGAGGTAATGAAATCACTTAATTTGAATGTGGATTCCAGCACAGTCAGAAAACATATCATCAAGCTGGGCTTAAAAAGTTATAGGGCTGTCAAAAAACCAATGCTGACAAAAAAACACATGAAAAAACGGTAAGTGAATTTTAATTTACTTTAACAACAAATTCTATAGGACTTTTGTAATTTTTAGTCTTGAATTTGCAAAGCAACACATTAATTGGGCTATCACAAAGTGGAACAGTGTGCTCTTTAGCGATGAAGTCAAAGTAAACCTCTTCAATTCAGACGGCATATGCACTGTGCGGCATATGAAAGGAAATCGGCTCGATCCACGCTATTGTAAGCAAACAATGAAACATGGAGGGGGAAACATTATGGTGTGGGCATGTTTCTCTGGCAAACGCCTTGGTCCTGTGCACAAAATAAACGATAAAATGGATCGATTCGTGTATAAGGACATCTTAGAAACGAAAATGCTCCCATATGCAGAATGGAATATGCCACTTCGATGGGTGTTTCAACATGATAACGACCCGAAACACACATCGAAGTTGGTCAAGGAATGGTTTCAGACGAAAAGGATTCAAGTGCTTGATTGGCCGGCACAATCACCCGACTTGAATCCTATCGAAAATTTGTTCGCCATTGTGAAACGACGCCTCGGATCGAGTCGATTTACAAATAAAGAAAATTTGTTAAACGGTTTTCAAAATGAATGGAAAAACATCCCCAAAAGCACATTGCAAAATTTAATTGCCTCAATGCCCAAGAGATGTGCTGCAGTCATAAAAAACAAAGGGTCATATACGAAATATTAATAAGTTGCTTAGCGTAGGCACAGCACTGTATATATATATATATATATATATATATATATATATATATATATATATATATATATATATATATGTATATATATATATATATATATATATATATATATATATATATATATATATATATATATATATATATATATATATATATATATATATATATATATATATATATATATATATATATATATATATATATATATATATATATATATATATATATATATATATATATATATATATATATATATATATATATATATATATATATATATATATATATATATATATATATATATATATATATAATTTTTTGTGCATAAATATGTTACAGCATTCGATTCAGATTATTCTCTTTCTACTCATTATGTTAAATTAAATGTACAGAAGAAACAAAGTAGAAAAGAAATGCTAATAATATAGTTTTGAACTCATCCAATCTTCGCTTACAATGTATACAGTGTTGGATGCATCTCACGGCCTAGGCCATCGCTGTGTAAATGTAAGTAGGAATTGTATACAGACTTCGGATGGGTCACGCTTACATTGTCAATGATCTTAGATCGAAGATGTATGTGACAAAAAGTTCACTGGGTATTTTTGTCAATGTTTACTGCACAAGAGCAAAGCAACAACACTTTCGCATGTTTTGCTGGTGTGAATTTTGTTTTTGTAAATTGTGTTGCTTTTTACAACAAAAAATATTAAATAAAAGTAGTTTTTCCTTAAATGTATTGGTGTTTACTCTTCCATATAAAACTTATGGGCAGCACTGCTCTACAGTATTTAAAGAGCTTATAACAGTTAAAGAGCCCAGCATTGTATTTAAAATTACGGTTCTAAAACTGTCACATTTATGAATTTCAACACATAGTTTGTATGAGACTATGAATAGTTTAAGTGGAAAACATTAATGGAATTATTTAGAAATAATCTTTTGTGCCTACTCTAGTTTTATTTGACAAATGTTTTTAAAAATTTGCCAAATGAGTAACTACAAAACATGTATTATTTTTTAAGAATAAAGTTGTAAAACTTTACGACCTTATTCATAAAAAATATTTCATGGTTGGTAAATACATATGTATTTGACATATGTATGTCAATACAACATTCGTAACACAAGCGTTTAACATAGATGAAATATTTTTATAAGGTAATTAGTAATCAAATGTACGAGTATATACATATATATATATATATATATATATATATATATATATATATATATATATATATATATATATATATATATATATATATATATATATATATATATATATATATATATATATATATATGTATATATATATATATATATATATATATATATATATATATATATATATATATATATATATATATATATATATATATATATATATATATATATATATATATATATATACGAGTATTGCCAACGGTCTCATGTACAAAATGATGAGGTTAAACTTTCCAATAGAATTAATTATTATAACACAAAGTTTTCGCTCAGAGCATTTTTTTATGTATATGTCGGCTCAAATGCTTCTACTCAAAGATCGGTACAGGCCGGTTGGCCACAGGGGTCTTGCATATCACCAGTACTATACAATAATTATACAACCGACTTTCCTACATTATTTTACAGCAATTTTTGCAGGTGACGTTGCTATTCCCATCTAAGAAATACTTCCAATTGCTGTTATATCTAGATTACAATTGGCGCTCACCGAACTAAATTCGTATTTCATAAGATGGAAAATTCTTATAAATCCTAATAAGGTAAAGTCCATATATTTATCCAGGAGAATTAAAGCTTACTATTGACTACATCTGCCGATTCTACTAAACACCTATAACATACCAAAAAAAAAATTAATATTAGACTCCAAACTTAAGTTCAACCATCATATTCCTTACATTATTAACAAATTAACTTAATGAAAATGAACTCCAAACTGAGCATACGAAGCAAAAGTTAAATTTTTAAAATAAAATTCCATGCTATAATATTCTATGGTGCTCCAGCTTGGGCTACAACAGTAAAATGCTATACCAGAAAAACTGCAAATCGCCAAAAATAAAATATTTTTATTAATCATTAATAGTTAACTTATTGAACATTTTTAATATTATATGATGGCATTTCCCATAAGCTGGGAAACATCTAGCTCGAATCCTAGTGGGTGCTGATGAGCAGGGTAGCTACTGCGAAACAACTAGTCAACTAGTCTAGAAGGTTATAAATCTCAGTCTCGACTGTGTACATTCATATCATTTATTATTCTTATTAATGCGTCAAGAAGTTTATTTTGCATCATAGTTGGTGACCTTGTTGTGGTATAATTCATTATGGAGCATATTCGTTCTACGCAACTCTTGCTAGTTTGAATAACCAACATATTGAATATAACCAAATATAAGTCCTTAAGAAACATTAGGCCAAAAATCAAATCAATTCGTAGGTATTTTTTTAATGCAATATTCCCTCCAATCAATATAGCAAAACTTTGCCCATTGAAACTTTCGTGCTCATAAAGTTTGAACGAACCATGAATCATGGAAAACTTTGCTTGTATTAGCGAATTACTGCAATATGTTATTGAAAATTCTTTAAAAACCTTCATGTTTTGAGGTAAGCGGCACAATATTTTATTCAAAACTTTTTTCATATATGTGAGACAATTCTCTTTTGAATAATTTATTTCTTCTGATGTTAAATTATTTCTGTATTCCTTAGCCGAGTTTCAATTTCAGAGCCATAATCTATTGCATTTAATGGTAGGAAAGAGTCCGATTTATCAATGGCTGCATTTACGATAAGCAAGAAATTATCTGCATTTTAAAATTATTTGCAATATGTTTGAGAAAAAAACTTTTGTAACGGAAATTTGTTGATCATGCTTCCTACATGTATGTATATAATCAGACTGAAATTTAAGGTTTAATTGATTCATTTCGATAGCAATCGGACTTATGAATATCAAAAGTAGACGATTTTTTTCGACATAATTCGTTATATATCTTTTGAGCATTCAATATGATAACAAAGCTGTGGATAAAATAATAATGCTAGATTTAAAATACTAAAATATGTAAAACTAGCCAACTATTTCGCCACATGATTTTTAAATCCCCAAAAAATTCGCCAGTCGCCAAAAAAAAAAATATTCGTCATAGTAGATACCAATAAAAACTCGCCACGATTGGCGAAAAATCGGCACATCCGCAACCCTGGTACCAAGAATCCTAGTGGATGCTGATGAGCAATGTGACGGCTGCGAACCAGCTAGTTATTCCCCAAGTTTAGTGTATTCAGTTATTTTTTCCTGTCTTCATTGATCTAGAGTTATTGATCGCGGCAATTATTGTTATAATTAAAAATAATTCTTTGCCAGGTTTGAACCAGACAAATGACATCATATAATAACCAAAATAAAATGACGCACAGTTTTCCTTGGCATTCCTCCACACAGCATCTACACACTTTAGCAAACGTTGAACTTGTAAATGATAAAGTAAACCTCCGCATACTGAACTTCAATGCCAGATGTCTTACGTCGGAGTTTAATCACATTAATGAGATTATCTCATCATAATTTTATGCTTAGTATTAAGCTTTTACCTAAACTACCCTCAAGAATGTTCACAAAGGCTTTTTTGAACATTTTCTCCTCACCACTAACACACATACACATGTATGACTTAAACCCATACCAATACATACAGTAGGGTGCAAAAATGAGTACATGTTTGTATATTATGCACCTTTTATTCCATAAAAATTTAAACTGTGAACTAAATCAAAATTTTCTTTCTTACTTTATTTTATGTTTTAGTTCTTAACAAAGTTAAAATTAAAAGTATTAAATTCTTAGACAAAAATAAACTTCAAAGAAACCTAGTGTACTAAATTTTGCTCCAATTTAAAACTTTTCGGAGTGATGAGTCGCTATCATGCCGAAAATTTACTTCTATTGCAGCATAGACTGATTTTGTCTACAAAAACTAGTCTTCTTTCTTCACAAACTACTTTGGACGAACTTTGGCCACGAGTTCTCTACGATTGGATAGACATTCCAAAGGAAATTATTCATAAATTGGTAGAAAATATCCCAAAACGTATAGAAAACGCAACAAGAATATTGGACTAAATACAAAAGTACTACACCACTCCGCGAAGTTTTCAAATAGAGCAAACATGCGGGTTGTTTCGATTGAGTTTATTTTTCTCTAAGAATTTAATGCTTTTATTTTTAATTGTTAAGCCAATTTGTTAGGTACTAAAACGTAAAATAAGTTAATAAAGAAAAATTGAATTTGATATACTATTTAAATTTTTATGGAATTGAAGGTGCATAATATACAAACATATACTCATTTTTGCACCCTACTGTAGGTATAGCTTCACTTTTTTTTATCAATAATTCCATTCTTTATTTGTATATAACGTTTGCTTTTATGGTATTATAATAATTTTCTTAAAGAGATAAGGAAGTTTTATGCTTTTCTACTTAAATATCAAATAACAATTATTTCATATTCTGAGTATTTATTTCCTTTTAAAGATCTAGATTTGCTGCAGTGACGTTCAGACGTACATTATAAAAATATACGTGGTAACCACGAAGGCTGCTGTTTTGTGTGTACTTCAACAAGGATTATCAAGCTAGTTATTCCTTAGACTTAATTGAGGTATGAATTCAAAAACACTTTCGTTCTTTGATGATACTAATACAAGTATAAGTATGATTGGCTTAAATCAAATGCAGCCTAATGCCTAAATATGAAATACAGTTTTGACATCTCGACATGAACGTTTGTTGTTCATACAAACAGACGAGCATGTTTGCAACAGCAGCAATAAAGAGGAATGAAAAACTGGAAAAATTTTGTTATTTTGATACTTCGAATAAAAGTGTACTTCACATATACGAGTACATGTATGAATGCGGCAGGCCTGTATTTCTTATCATGTCATTTTAATTATTCTATTTGATGGCTTTAATCAGTGGTAGTAAATATTTTTTCTGTTTTTTGCTTTTGTGTAAGCAAATAATCCAAATGGATGATGATTATGTAATGATTATAGAATATAATCATTACAAAATCATTATTCTCCTTTTTTAGAAAGTGTTTATTTTTTAACATAAACTCCTGACTTATTTCTAATTTGTTAGCTAAAACTGGCACTCCATATGTGTTGTGTGAAAAAAATTAGATAAAATGGTTGACAAAAACTAAATCAACTTGTGCTTTTTAATACAAGAAGAGTTGCAAGTCTAAAAATAATTCAAAACTCTCGTTGCTAACTCACAATCAACTATCAAACTGAATTGGCTTGCCAGGAACAAAACGAACTCATACTCAAAGTCTATGTTTAACACTTTGAAGATTGCTGCTGATATGGAGATTATCGAATTTACACCGCTGATAAATAAAACCGGTAACTACCCAGCTGAAATTCAACTTCAATTACTGCACCACGTAATTAAAAATCAATATGATACATGTGAGTGGGATTATGAAACTGACAGAAATTCAACCACAATTACTGCACCACATGTGAGTGGGATTGTGAAGACCCAAAACCAAATAAAAATAATATTTTTTAAGTTTTTTCTTTTCTCGTAGAGGGTGGTTAAATTTTAAAGGCCGATGTTGATTTTTAATACAAAACAAATTATTTAGGAATTATTGTCACTTATTTTTAAACAATCGAATTTATTAATTTTATTAGCTTATAACATTAATACAAATCGAATACGAAAATTATAAATAGCTTATTTTCTATGTTTTCCTGCTATCTATATGTCGACATTTCATAGGAACTACCCTAATCATCAGTAGACTTTGGAAATTTTTGAAAGATATTCTGAAACATTCAACTTTATATCCCAACAATCTAAATAAATTGTTGAGAATTTAAAAAGAAAAATGCTCTAATAATATCTGTTAAAACACAAAAACCAAGCTTTTTCATTTATACACGTCTCTAACATTTCTTTACACCTTTCAAACAAATGAACAACCGTTGGTTTGTTTTTTTGAAAGTATCGAAAAGCAGAGAACAAAAATTCAAACAATAAATAATTAATATTAGCTTCTAACATTAATACCAATAAAAAAATTAGATTGTTTTCTATGTTTCCCAGCTGTCCATATGTCGACATTTCATAGGAACTCCCCTAATCATCAGTAAATTTTGGAAATTTTTGAAAAATATTCTCAAACCTTCAACTTTATTCCCAAAAATCTAAACAAATTGCTGAGAATTTGCAATCGGCTGGCATGATTATTCCTACTTTATTTTGGAGTTATCGGTTACCTTATAAAATCCACGATCACAGGAATTATCGTGCATTATTGCATTATAAATTGATTGATGCAATCCAGAAAAAGCGACCACATTTAAAGAAGAAAAAAGTGCTCTTTCTACAATACAACGAACGCACCGGTTCACACAGCAGTAGATACGAATTACGTGAAATACACTTCGACTTGGTCGATCATCTACCTTGTAGTCCAGATTTAGCTCCTAGTAACTTTTTTTCTGTCTCTAAACTTGTAAAAATGGCTCGCAAGAAAAAGATTCATCACAAACAAAGAAATGATTACCGAAACTAACGCTTAGTTGGAGGGGTTCTGAAAATCCTATTAGATGGTATAGTCTTACTAAGCGTATTGCGCTAAAAGGAGACTATGTTGAGAAACAAATGGTTGTTGAAAAAAAAACAACTTTTGTTTCCTACTTTGGCAGTTTCAGTATCAATCAGCCCTCGTATTATATGATATCTACGATATATTTATTACAACTACGCTATAGCTATCTGAGTAAGATTTAGCTAATCTTGCTGAACAAAATTAATATCTCGGTAAGTAATTGAGCTATTGTTATGAATTTTCGCACGCGTTATACTAGATGAAGGCGCAACTTTGTTGTTGCACCTGGTAGTAGTTATAAATAATAACTGCTGAAAAACACCAAAATACTGAGTTGCCAGATTGCCGATTTCGCTGACTTGGTAGCGTTCTGCTCATGCTAAAGCTCGCCGTCTTGGGGCAAGTCAGCCACTCAAACCACTAAGAAAAAATTAAAATATGTGCCCGAAAGTGGCTGATTAAACCAGATAAACAAAATAAAAGGTATGTATTCTACAATCGCATAACACTATACACCACAGCTTACCTCCTGATTTCTCTCCCACAGCAAACTCCTGCTGGCTGATGTTGCGCCAGAATAGGCAGCCTACCCACTTGAAGTTTTGGAAACTGTTGAAAATTTGTCAAGCCATCCCTGACCGATACTTACCTCATCATCCTCCTTCCACAAAATTAGCTTACCTAATCTACTCCACAGCGCTAATTAAACAAATTCAGTTAAAACGGCATAAAACGTTTCATTTTATTATATGAGTATTGAAATTGGACAAGGAAATATATTATTTATATACAAAAAATGCCTTTCTAATTCAAATTTCCATTGTTGTTCTATTATTGATATAAACACTATAACAAAATATGTTATCCGAATACAATTGAAAATATTAAATGCTTATTTGTTTTTTATTATACTGTAGATAAAGCGGCTCGCTGTAGGGTGTTCGGAAAAATCAATGTCGCGGGTCTGAGGTAAAAAGTATCAAGAACGGTTTATAAAATACATGTGTATTATTCTCAGTGAAAGTTTCTCGGGTGAACACCTGGACAAACTACCCTCGTATATCTCTTAATATGCCTGAGCTAACTTTATGGGGTCTACATACGTGCGCTAAATTATTGGCGCAATTATCAATAAAAAGGTGTTTTCCAAAATACTATTGGAAAAAAATTTGTTTTTCTTAAAAGCAGTTCTGATTATAAAAGGAAGTTAGTAAAATACAGAAAACTAAAATTTCCGATATCGGTCCATATACTCGTATACTCGAGATATAGCCTGAACCGAATTTTGCGAAGAAAATTTTTTTTTGCTTAAAGTTAGTTCTGATAATAAAACGATAATGAAAATTTTTCATATTGGCCTATGTATATCAGAGATATAGGACAGACCGATTTTTCCATGAACATTATTTTGCTGAAAGCAAATCCCGTTATAAAACAAGGTTACTAAAATACAGAAAATGGAAAATTCCGATATCGGTTCATATATAACCGAAATATAGCTTAAACAAACTTTACCATAAAAATGTGCATGAAAGATTTCGGTTTTGGAATGGTGATTACAAGGCAAAAATATTTTTCCCCAATGTCGGTCCACATATATCCGAGTATATTAAGTTCAAATTTGTAATGTATACTATACACATACGTGACTATCGCGAAGGGTATTTTGTATTCGGCCCAGCCGAATATACCAAACTCTTATTTGTTTAACCTGTTTTTGTAAATACCAGGGTTGTTTTTTCTTGTTTTAAATTTATTTAACATAAAAACAGAAGTATATTTTTTTAATTTAATCCCGCTAAAAGTATGAAATCTGATACTATGCAACGGAAGCAAAGCTTTACACCTAATTCGTTCTCTTTCACTGAATTGCAGTTTGTAAATAATACAGATTATTGGAATTCTGAAAAAATTAAATAAATAACACTTTGCCAGAAACGTAAAAAGAAAAGATCTCAAACTTTAGTGCTTACTACAATTAAGTCTCTATATTTTTCAAGGTCTTGTTGAAGCTTTAACAGATAAATACACGTTTATCAACACACATTTAGCGATTATATATAATACTTTATGAATTAGAGCGATAAACTTAAGTTAAACAGTCATACAAAGCTTTATGTTTTTATATGTTAATATTTGTTTTAAGTTCTAATTATTTTTGTTTTCTAAAAATGTATAATTTTTTTCAGAGCTTCCTTTTACACTGTTGCTGGATAATTTCAAACTGAAGTATATTTTTAAAAAAAACTACGCTTACCGTAATAGACTACATGAACAAATTTATTTTGATGAAAATCGTATAAAACTTAGAGACAACTTGAAAACTAACACAACAACTTTATTCGTTAAGCAAAGTAACAAAATCAGAACCACCAACAATAGTGTTGGGAAGAAATTTTTGTTTAAATATTCTTTAATTCAACAATATTTGGTTGCACGCATTTTTAGCTTAACCAAAGCAAATAAATTTAAGACAAGAAAAAACAAAGTTTCTATTCTCTTGTTAGCGGTTTTTACATCAGAAAACTCGTACAATTTATCTTAAAACTTAAAAGTAGTGACGAAATATATATTAAAATTTTTCTGTTAATATGATATTACATCGTTAATATGATATATATAAGCGTTTGAATAAAAATAGAAATTGGCAATTGGGTTTATCCAAGTTGAATATGTGTAAAAATCTAGTGGTTTAACACTTGGTAATACCAGGTTTATTTATTCCAATTCTTTTAGTTGAGTTCAGTTGAGAGGTAAAGAATAGATTAAAAATATATGAAACTAAAAATGTTGAAAAACACTCAAGTTGAATACAAAGGTTAACAGTTTAATTACTTTGCCTTTTTGTAGCAAAGCAATAAAACTATCTTTCGAACTTTAAAAATTAAAAGAACTGTACATACGTACTGAATATTTATAATTGCCTTAAATTCAAATTTGATAATAAGTAGGTTATAATAACTAATAATTATAAATAAATGCAATAGTATGAATTACTTTTTATATATTAATGTATAGGCTATTTAGATATATAAAAGTTTTTAAGTCCAAACCAAATTTGGACAGCGTTATTTTAATTTGGTTAGAAAATAATATACATGCGTATATTCATAGAGAACTAAGATTGAGTAACTGAGGATGTCATTCGAAATGCATGAAAAATATGTTGTAATTCCTTTAAAATTTGGTGTTGGCTGATCCTCAAATCAGCCGATAAGAGTATTCCATTTGTTCAGTCAAAATACAATAGCACTTTTAAAACATAAAAAAGAGAAGGGTTTTGTCTTCCATCGTGTGCACACATGTTTTTTTAATGTCATCTGTGTATTCTATATAATATAGTACGTATTTTCTTTATAATTTGATGTCTTTTAAACCAGATTACACCGGAATAAGTAGCAAGAAGAATAAAATAGCGTTTTGTACGATATTAACTAAATAGTTGTGTGTTCGAGTCCAACTTCAGTCAAGAAGAAGGATTATTTTTAATTATAACAATAATTGCTGTGAAACAATAAGACCAAAGAAGAACAGAAAAAATAATTAAATATCATTAGCAGGGGGACAACTAGCTGTTTCGTAGTCGCTACACTACTCATCAGCACCCACTGGGACGCGAACTCGGGATCATGTAATACGGCAGCTTAACCAACTCAGCCACCGAGCTCTTTAATTATTCTTACGTTAATGTTTGCCACATATTGATCACATATATGCAATTGTTATAACCCCAGTTTTTTGTACAGGATATTCTGTCACTGAAGAATCAGTTTTCAATTTATTATTTACTAATAATTCTCCTAACTGTGAGACGTATTTGTATGTAAATCATTAATCAGTGAACTTTTTTAGCTATATATAATTTACATACAAATACGTCTCACAGTTAGGAGAATTATTAGTACCTAAAATCTAAATTAAAAACTGGTTGTTCAGTGACAGAATATCCTGTACAAACAGGATAATCACGTAAATATATAGTATATATTGCAAATTTGAGCTAAATATACTCTGATTAAAAATCGTTTCATACATTGCGGTATATCTCGAAAAAATTTCGAATATTTTGTCTGTCTGTCCAGAAGCTTTTTTAGTCCGGTTTTCCATTAAAATACTCTTAAATGAAGAAAAATGTTTGAAAATTGGTTCATAATTGGCGAAGTATCTCAAATGTTTATTTTTTGATAGTAACCCTGCAGAAATTATTGGAGTACATGATCCATTTTAAATAAAAAGGAGTCGTTGCAACATAGTCCGATGTAAGGCAAACATGGACCATAATGTCTAAAAAAACGTATTTGACAATAATCGCAACACATTATTACAAAAACTACAACTATGGTAACACTGTTACGCCATGTTTTGCTTAATGTGTTTTTTTTCTATCTACGTGTACACATACTACTACCTATTACGGTGCACTTTGATTTCAAACGAAATTAATAATGAACATATGTATGTACTTATGTATATAGAAAATACGGACAACGGTAAAAAAAGATAAATACAAGCCGAACGATTTTCTCTTTTTGTTATTATTAATAAATAAATATCTATCACAGGATTTATTAATTTTATTTTTAACCATGGGTATATTAAGGCAACGATTCATATTCTTAATATTTTTTACTAGAATCTTTGAAGAATTTCAAGGCTTGTTCCCCAAAGTTCAATTCCAAAATTTTGTGATTATATTTCATTTGATATTTTTTTCTTTCAAAAACACCCCAAAGGTGCTCCAAAAAATTTTTCAAAACTACAGTTTTCAAAGTAGTCTCTTGTGATGGAGTATTCACATCAGAGTAATTTAAAGGTAGTTTCTAAACTAGTTTTCTGTGGTAACCCATGGAGTAGTGACATAACGTAATATCAAGACTAACCCTGTGTTAATAATTTGCGGAGTAGTTACTTGGACTAGTTTTTGGGATTAGGATTTTTTGGATTAGGATATTAGGACATGGAGCATGTTTTTCTCATATATTTGGATTACTTTTGGACTAGTCCTGGTCCTTTGTGGAGTACTCCTTACACGCATGTAAGCGGTAGTCTCGAATTCTGCAGGGAATTTCATAAAAAAAAAATTAAATAAAAGAAAAACGAAAATTATTTCTTAGCTTTCGGTATGAAAGCTGTGTTAAGGCCAAATGCCTTAACTCAAAATGATTACAAACCCTGTGGTTAAGTTTATATTGAGATATATACAAAAGTGGATTTTTATCTAAAGAAGAGACAATTTGACATATAAGCATCTATCTCTTTCATAAAAATGCTTAACAAAAGTGGTCAATATGCCTTAAAATGGTACTTTCGGTTTTCTAAGAAAACCACTGACTCTTACTTCGAACACACATAGAGTAAGCAGGTAAATATCCCAATTTCCACACAATTACTCTTAATAAACATTAAATGTTTCAAACAAACCACTAATTCACTTGGTTTTATTTTCTTTCCTTTCTATCGGTCCATCTGTAATCGAGGGTTATTCTGTATCAACGAGCTAAAGAATTCCCTCCATTTCAGCATAACGGCTCAGACAAAAACTTACTTCTTCCTTTCACTCCAGCCTGCCATTATTTCTAAAAACTGAGCTAATCATTTGGTCCTTCGAGCCGGATATCCAAACACTCCATTTGACGGCTTTCACCCTATATGAAGAAACGTTTTGTCCCATAAATCCAAAGTCCCAGTTTGACCGGTCATCGAGGATAGAAGCTACGTTCAGGGTCGATAATCGGATAAGCATAAGTACTCCGTCTGATTCGCTTCCAGAATCTTATAAAAAAAACTTTTCTAATCTTTTTTTGGCGGACTCGAAATTTTTAAATATGAACATGAGTGATCGTATCCGTGCAGTTCGCGAAACAAGTATTGCCTTAACTGCCTTACCCACTACCATTCGCAAGGTACGTGTTTTTCCAAGCTTGGATGCAAGCACTGCAAAAAGTTCCATCACACCTTGCTCCATGTCCATCCAAGGCTAGCACGAGACTTATTGTCTGAAAAAATTGCGACCAGGTTGTCGTCTCCAGAGCCTCCACAATCCAGAAACCGGAGCAAAGAGCCTCGCAAGCATGTCGCTGCTGGCGCATCCACCTCCATCTACCGTACCATCTACTTCGCCTCCGTCCACATCTAAACCGTCCTTGACATCAATCCTGCGTCAGAATATGGTGATTCTCTTACCAACCGTTGTAGTGAAAATATCGTCCACTCGCTGTTTACTTGACTCTGGGTCTCCTGTCAGCCGGGTATCCAAAAGGTTAGTTGTCAAACTCCATCTGACGGCTTTCACCCTACTTGAAGAAACGTTTTGTCCCATAATTCTAATATTCAAGTAGGATTTTTACATGGTTTTTCGGAATTCTGAAATGGCGGGCGGAAATTTTAAGATCAAATATCTTAACAAAACTAGGCCTTCATTTCATAATTTTTAATAATATGCACTATAGCTGATTAATGTGTTTAGCATAAGAAACTAGCTATCTCTTTTGCTCTTAACGCCTAAATATAAACGTCAAATTAACCCATATGTCGTAAAACTCTCCTTCCGTTTTTATTATTATTTTTTCTTATTACAAGTAATAGCTCTCCAAAACCACAGGTAACTATTAGTTGAATAAAACTTGATTTGAGTGATTCCAACTCTAAAAAACCTTATTTTAATTCTTTCTTTCCATTCACGACCGAACGAGGTCTTGATTGGTATCGCAAGACAAAACCAAATAGACGATCATTTGTTTTGCTTTATCGGCTTAGTGAACCGTCCATTTCTCCATTCATTTACAGTCCACTCTTTCTGCACCAGAGGTTAACTTTTCGGCTTAACATTTGTGATCCTTAGACTCGGATTAACTATTAACACTTTGTGTTCAATTATTCTTGGCGAAAGGTTGGTAATGAAATTCTAAAACCTTAAGCAGCTTGAAAACTTGGAGATACATTAGCTTAGTTTAAATTAAAGGAAACCGCAATGAACAATTTATTTAAAATCTGGAGTTTTAAATTCGTTCGGGTAAAGGAATTCCCAAAACAACAATTAAAACCCTTTTAATCAACAACAACAGTTGCATTTTCAAATAAATCTTCAACCGCCACAAGAAAAATAGTACTCAAAGCAACGCTAAGGCAAAGAAAGATTCTAAACCATCATATAACCACCAATAAACACTTGAATTGAACTTAGTCAACACACACATCCATACAGTTACAGGCATACAATCACTAAGAAATACCAAAAGTAATGCCAGCCAAAGTTCAAGAAGGATGATGAAAAAGAAATAGATGTAACAAGAATTTATAGTCAACAACCATCAAATCAAACGGAATCGATCGACAAACCAGCAAACACATTTGCTTAAACAAATACAAAAGGGGGAACACCAAGAGTTTGCGATTCCTTAAATCGTCCTTAAGTAAGTAATTGTAAGTTCATGCAAGTTGGCATGTGTTTGTATGTGTAAATATTGTACAAACGAGTATTTAATGTTTAAAACGTGCTGCAGCATTCCAAACGGTTTGGCCATTCAATCAATGTTTATGTGCGGTTGTTGTATTTACTGTGGTCGGAATTGCAACATACAAGTGTAAATCCATATGCATGTGTATACGTATGTATCTTATATATTAAACACGAACATGTATGAAAGTCTTCCGTTGGGCTAAATATATGTACAAATGTTTGAAAAACTTAATGATGACGAAGAGAAGTGGGAAATAAAAACGACGATAACAAGTGTCTCTGGCAGCCATGACCACAAGGTGAAATTGTTTAATCCTTGAAAATAAACCAAAAAAATCTTTAGTTAAAAAATGTATCAGTAAAAAAGTAGAAAAGGATAAACATAAAAACATGGTCAACAACTTTATCGATAAAAAGTTGGAAACTTTAAACGAAGCTGGTGCTGAACTCCACATACTGTTGCTGTTTTCTACATTGCAAACACCGGATTGAATTTATGCCGAAAAATAAAAAATATTTCTTGCAGATGTGGTTGTGAACACACAATAATCGAAGGCTGCTTTATTGCTACGTTATGAGCTTTTAAAAATTTACTTAAGATGCAGTCACGAATTTTTAGTTGCTTATTACCTGTATCAAATAATTAAAAACAGAAAACTAAAACTATTGTTTCTTATAGCAAAAAAGTTGACGTTTTTAGTTTCTTTTTGTTGAATTCAAAATTTTATTTTTTTGCTTGTAGCAAACTGGAAGTGAAAACTTCAAATCAATTGTAATTTCGGCAATATTTTTTATTTTAACATTGAATTAAAGCTTTACACATGCACACAAACAAACAATATTAAAACGTGTTCACAAATTATAAAAGAGATGTCGAAAGCGAATTTTGCCAGGTGCGAATATGATATGGCAGAGAATTGCGTAAAAGAGACATCTACGAGGGCGGATTGATATTGAAGCT
The DNA here is from genome assembly GCA_914767995.1 of Thecocarcelia acutangulata. NCBI lineage: Eukaryota > Metazoa > Arthropoda > Insecta > Diptera > Tachinidae > Thecocarcelia > Thecocarcelia acutangulata. Next base: position 125,595,448 of record OU612094.1, on the reverse strand, counting down.
ACCTAACTAGACAAGCAGAAAAGATTCGCAGTTTTTGTGTTGTTAAAAAAAAATAAAAAATAAAATAAAAAAACCTTTTTTTTTTAAACCATTTATTTCTCAACTTAGTCTCCTTTTACCTCAATACACTTAGTAAGACAATATACCAACTTTTTTATACTATCTAAATATTACGATTTTGGGAACTCCTCAAAATACGCGCTAGTTTCGTTAAGCAATTTTTCGTTTGAAATGAATCTTTTTCTATTTCTAATATTACATGATGATGGGTTGGAATCATTCGTCTAGCTCAAGTTCAATCCTGGCTAAAGCCAAGAAATATTTTTATTTATAATTATAACAATTTATTGCGCGATCAATAACTCTTGATCAAAGAAGACAGGACAAAATAATTGAATACACTAACGATAGGGGACACGTAGCTGTTTCGCAGACGCTACACTGTTCATCAGCACCCACTAGGATTCGAACTCAGTACCATGTAAACATGATGTACTTTTAATACGGCTGCTTAACCAACTCAGCCACTAAGCCCTTATTTATTTTTTCGTCTATATTTGTCTCATATTGATCACATATGCAATTTGTTATAATCCCAGTTGTTCGTACTGCAGTTTGCTGTCACTGAACAACTAGTTATTTTTTATTATTTATCAACGTACGTATGTATGTTGTCTCTGTGCTGTGATTATTAATTAATATTATACATGTGTGTGTATTAATGTTTACATAATACATAATGCTACCTTGGGGATTGACTGTGAGAAACTTGTAAAGTCACCTTCTTTGATGACAAACTTCCGCCCATATAAGTAGCTTTCCAGAAGCTTGTGAGTGTTTGCAGGGAAGTGCAACTTTATTTTGTGCATTAGTCCGTCGTGCCACACTTTATCAAAAGCTTGGGAAATGTCGATGAATAGAGCTGAACAATACTTTTTGCGTATGTGTTTGTTCTATGGTGTTATGTTTAGCCCACATCATTAAGTATTGGACACAACTTCGCCATTAACAATTTTTCGAACAGTTTTGAAATTGTTGGTAGTAGACTTATTGGTCTATATGACTCCACTTTAGTGGGATCCTTCCCCGGATTGGGTATCATGCATAATACTCAAGGCGTAAAATAGCGCTAAAAATAAAAAGTAGAACTCTTCTAGCTACACGAGGTAACTGTTCAAGCATTTTACCAGTAATTTGATCAATACTTGGCGCTTTCCTGGGGTTTATGTTATTGATAACGTTTTCGAGATCTTGAAAGTTAAGTCTCAAAGACACAGGCTGTCTAACAGCATATGGCGGAAATTCTGCTGCAGCATCCGCTGAATCATTTGTCGTAAAAACATTTATCAAATGATTAACATACACCATCCCCTTTTCAGAATCGCTTCGTGCCCAGTCGGCAGTTGAAGTTCGCAAAGGTGGCTTACCTATTACGGGTCTTTTCAGACCTGTGTCTGAACATAAAAACAAGTTTAAAAGAAAATTTGATAAGAATTGCGCAACTAAATTGTGAAAATTGGGACTTAGTTTATTTGCTGTAGTCGTTTGAAGTAAGCAATTTTTGTGTTTCTTGAAAAATGGGAAAAGGTGAAATTCGTGCAGTGATTAAACACTATTTTTTGAAAGGGTAACGACGAAACAGACAAAAGAAAAGCTCGATAAACATTACGTCAGACTAAATGGCAAAATATTGGATTGCTGAATTAATCGCGGCCGAACAAGCACTGCAACCATACCATCAACAGGCAGGGCAAAAGAGGTGGCTACTGAAGAATATATAACCTAGCGCTTAGACATGAAAGTAATTTCATGAAAGTTGCAATACATTCACACTTTTTCACTCACATTTTGTTTACTTTCCACTAAGCTTTCATCAAAAATTTCATGAAACAAAATTTTTTGCAGTTTTCTGAAAGTAAAATGTCAAACTGCTAAACACTGTTGCCACATACAAACAATTATAAAAAGTTGCAAGTAATATAATAATTATAAAATTAACTACTTTTCCATGTTATGAAAAGAATTATAATATTTTTTCCTCTTAACTCATATAAAGGACACAATTGAAGTCTTTTTATAAAAATAGTCTCATAAGAAACTTTATAATGATAAGTTTTCTCAACTATTGCCCCATAAATCTGTATATGGGGAAATCCAAGTCAAATCAGACAGTTCGAAGAAAAAATTTTCTTGATTTAATTTGTTTTTTATTGTATTGCTGTCCCTATTGAACAGCATATTTCAGAAAATTTTCAAATTTTTTTGGCTTATGATTTCAGAGATATCGCGTTTTAAAAAAGCCGAATTGTGAGAAAACCGTGCCCGAATAAATACTCATAACTTTTTCAATATTAGTCCAAACAGAATAATTTTCTCGCATTGCTTATTTTTTCTAATTTTTGAGCACAGTGGGCTTGGATGCGATTTTCGGGATTTAATATTTTAAATCAGTTTTTCTCGCAGTTTGTATTCTTCGATTTTCTTAAATTTTTTATTTAATTAACTTTGATGTTTTCCAACATCTTTTAAGGCTCGTTTAGTAGTGGGACTCGAATAATTACTATTTTTCCTGATTTTAACAATAATTTTTTTTCTAACAATAATTTTTTGCGTTAAGCCACAAAAATGTTCTAGGTCTTCGAAGGATATGTAGTGTAAAGGCAACGTAAAGGAAATCCTCGATATCGCTATGAATGATCGCTATCTCAACTGTTGTGAGTTATTAAGCAATATCAACAAGAACAACAACATGCGGAAATAAATCAACCAATTAGGTCAAAATGTTGCGAAATATGCTATCAGAGCAGTTGCGAAATAAGTATGTCGGAACAATATCTAAATGTCGATCAACAAATTTAAAACTGCTTACAACACGGTGTACTAGCAAAACAGACAACAACAATTACAATAGCAGCAGCAGCAAAATAATTGATTTTTGGTTTCGGGTGTGCAGTGGTGGACTCGCGTTTCATCAACAATTATTAATCGACACCAAAAATCAACTGGATTATACTTTATCGCTGTGAAGCGGTTTGTGGAACTCGTTTTTGTTCGTGGCACCCATATTCTGGACAGCTTTTTCATATGCATATGTTCATGCAAAATGTTGAACACACGTTCATATGATACTAGTATGATTACGCTTTCAACAGTTTCACGTAACTTGCCTCGGTGATCATTCATAATGATATGCAGGATTTTCTGGATATTTTCTTAAGTAACCACCTTTTTTGGCCTTCCTGTTGTTCATAGTGTTGCCGTGCTTGATGGGCAGGGGGTGATCAGTCCCCGAGTCGTTTAGGGCTCTACTGCACAGAGAAAATAGATGATATTTTTATTCAATCAAGCTATGTTATTAATAAAAGACCATCAATTTAATCAAATTTGTATTGACTCAATTAAATTATTATTAATATTGCATTTGTGGAAATATCTCTTAATAAAATGCAATTAATAAAAAGCTTTCCGAATTATTAATTGTTATTCAATAAAAAAATTTCGAAGGTTGTCACATAACACTGAAAAGTTGTTGTGTCCTTAACAATTTTTTTTTTTTAATTTGTTAAATTTTTGTTGAACTTTAATAATTTTTTAAATTAAAAATTGGTTGGTTTGTACATATGTACAACAGGCTTTTAGTTCAAGTTTTTCCTTTCTTAATTTTTTTCTTAAGAAGGATTTTTTACAATACAAATCTGCTGTGATCAATAATTATTGATTGAAGAAGACAAGAAAAATAATAATCAAATCTTTAGCTGGGGGGCAACTAGCTGTTTCGTAGTCGTAGTTTTTTTTTTTTTTTTTGTTAAGTATATTTTGCAGATATTACATATTAACAACAATTTTTTTCAACTCAGGCATTTTTGCGGTTAAGTGGAAAGGTATTTCTATTTTATAATTTGAATTATCAATCCGGCAAAAAATCCTTTTCACAGGAAATTTAATAAAAATAATGCAATTGTTTTAATCAATATGGCATCTATTTTTTTCTGTGTGGTAGTATTCCTTAGGCTACGAAGTTTGACCGTAGACTTAAATCTAGTACAACGGGAACCGGGAGCACCAGGAACTTTTTCCTGCCTGGTTATGGTGCAGATCTTCGGGGAATATCGTGGTGATTGTGGTTTAAGCCCAAATCGCGGGGAGAGTTTAATTGAGCTCGGTGGAAGTTGCATTGCAACTGGGTGCCATGACCCGTAGATCGGAAGGATCCCACCAAGAGGGAAATCGTGTCCAAACAACATGAGATCGAAATGATACTCTTGCATGGCAGTTTGTCATGTATGGTTATCAGTATTGCATTTACCCGGTGATTAGATCACCGTGGGGTAAGACCATACTATCAGGTACCCACGATAGTCGTTTTCACAACTGTGCTTGTTTAGCCGCGTTTAAATTTAGTAATCCAATATGTTACTATGTAACCTGACGAAGCAGACTCATCGTAATGTTTATTAAGATTTCCTTTGGTTTATTTCTCAGTTTTGTCTTTCAAATAATAGTGTTTAACCCTAGAAGGTTTAAACAGGTCTGTGCAGACCTTTTGCATATAAATGTGTTTATAATTTACATGTCAAAGATAAGCCCGTCCATGACTTCCTATAATCTGCTACTTTTAACACAATAAGTATAGAATTATACCACTTTTATGGGTATTTTCAGTTTTATACCTGTTTACATGCGAAATGGTTCATACATACCAAGCAGGTCTATGCAGACCTAGCTTGTTGTTATGGTAGAGAATGCGAATTGTATGTAAGGGTTTTTATTTCCATGTTCATAAAAATAATATTAAAAAGAAAACAAGCGACTTGCCAATACAATATCAGTATTTGTTATGTAAAGATCTGAGTGCTTTGGTTTGAAGTGAGTTTATTTGGGGGTTCCCAAGCAGAAAAATATCAGTTACAATTATTCTCATTTGTTCACAAGTAGCAATATGACTTTAGCATCTGTTACCGATGATGATATAATGAACATGGTGAATTACACGGGAATATAGTAAATTTTATATGCAGAAGAGAGGAATCAAATAGCTGACAAGTTACGGATGAAAAAACCCGGAAAATCAATTACTTTCAAGCCGACGTGGACATTGCAGACCCTGATTATGTTGCACTGTTGGCTTCTGATGTTGAGGCAGAAATTGTTATAGAAACCTAAATCGGATATGACGATAATAAGGATTTAGAAGATTTCTATGAGAGTGCTACAACTACTGCTGACGTTCTTGAATTTGTCGATATAGATAAGGAGTCCCTTTCAGTGAACACGATTACCAAAAACCGTTCAAAAGATGGTAAAATTAGTTCAAGTGATCCGTCGAGTACAAGTAGGATTCGTGCTCATAACTGCACAGCTATGCGTCGTAAAGGTCTTCCAGCTCCAGGAATTATGCAATACCCGGTTTCAATATTTAAGACTAGCTTTCTTTTGGAAATACGATACCAACTCCAACTACCCACTTAAGGGGTTGATATATGTTGGAAAACAGGGAAATGAAGCGATTGCGGAAAATCAATGCAAGAACATTGTTGAAAATTGGTTGAAAAATACACCGGTTTTGGACGAACTGTGTGTGCCGATAATTTCTTCTTTTCAAAAAAGTTGGCATATGTAGGAACCATGCGCAAAAATAATGCATGTATACCAAAGGAGATGTTGGATCCAAAACGCAATGGAGCAGAAAGCAATAAATCCTATTGTGCGAGGTATGCTACACGTCCAATATGCAATGACACTATTCATTGTAAAGCTAAGAACTATATTTATACATATATTTTTGTAATTCAAACTATGAGAAAAATTTTCATTTTTTTCAGGTAGTGACAGGCCCACCGATAACCGATTAACAATTTCATGCCATTTCTTCTGCAACTCGACCGTCGTGCTCGCTGTGCAATAAATCTGATAAAAAGCAGCGAAAGACATGCATGCCTTGCAAGAAACCGATATGTCTAAAGCATCCACAAGCTAAACACGCGTGCCTTGGGTGCATTGCCTAATTAGGTGTAAAAAATAAAATATGATATATTGTTACCCAACAATATATGTATAAACATATGCTTTTATTTTTTTACTTCATATTTTTCCCACCATTAACCATTAACCAATAATTATCATATAAATTCCATGTAGGTCTGCACAGACCTAGTTGTACCAGTTACCGTCGAAAAGTCCTTGAGCCTCGTAGGGTTAATCACTGCACGAAATTCACTTATTTAAATTTTCAAGTAACACAAAGGGTTACTTCAAACGAAAAATAACTAAACGTTGAATTTGGGTGAAATTTTAACAGATGACGTTTGACAGATCTCAATATCTAAGTAGGTAGCTTCAATATAAATCCGCCCTCGTACGTCGTATATTGTGTACTAATTTTTAAATGCAATTCAGTGAAGCTCGTCTCACACAGCAATTGCTTATTGGCTACGCCCACCAATTTCAATGTTGTCTTTCAGACAGCAAACAGTGCACATGCGTAATAAAAATGGTGGTACCATTTCGTGATAAATAATGCATTTGGTAATCCTCAATGCCTTTTGTGTTATAAAGCATTGAAAGGACCTTGGGATTCTGTTATCAGAAGATATTATATATAACATAAATTAATATAACATAATGTTTATATTGTACATAAAAAAACACGTTTTAAGTAGAATTTGGACAAAAACTTTTTATTAAAAAATTTTTATTTTACGTTAAACCAAACTACGTTGTTTTAAATACCAAGGCAACTATTGTATTTGTTATTACTGATATCCACGCGATTTTTCGAATGAGCAAAAAAAATTTTAGTTATTGTTTACGACGCGGAGAGCATAAATGAGTGAAATTCATGAAGTTTGTATGCCTATTGGTTATAGAGTACATACTAGTAGTCCTACTGATTGACCACTGCGTTTATTTTCAGCGTACTATGAACTTATTGGTTTTTTGTTTTCTATTATTGTAAAATCTGCTGCAGAACTATCAGTGACACCAGCCTTGCATAAGGCATGGTGGTAATAAAAACTTTGATGGTTTTGAAAAGAACTACCTATCGACCGTAGAAATTGAAACAATCTGCTGACATTTTATTATTATTTCATTCACTTGCTTATCCCGCTGCTGACTATCATAATGTTTTATGGTGTGTGATGCCACATCGGTTCATAAAATTTCCATTGTTGTCCGCATCTTTTAAAATCTTGTGGTCTATTTTTAAAAGATGTTGTAAAAAGATTGAATAAAATACAAAGTTAACAGTTGCAATCAAAAATAATTTTAGACAAGTTTTTATGCCCTGAAATAAACAATGAACTATTAACTTTCAATAAGGGAAAATGTTTTAAGTGTGTAAAACAAAAAAAAAAAAAAGATATAAAAGCTGAAACATTGTATATTTTTATAAAAACAGCAAATGTGTTTAACTTTTCGCCTGAAATGAGTAGAGACTGATAGAAGATTCCCAAAAAGCAGTGCTAACGAATTTGAATAACATTTACATATTTATTTATTAAAGACGATAAATATTATTTATATAATATAAACGAGTATAAATGATCAATAAAAACACATCAAAATATTTTTATTATTGTGATTTGGTTAGAGAGTTCACAAAGAAAACGTAACTGTTTTCAAGAGCAAATGAAAAAATAGAGACAATTATTAATTATTACAAATTATAATAGTGAGTGGTTTATTTCTCGTTTTGAGTAAAATCTGTTTTGAAAACTTTTTTTTGTACTCATGTTATCAGACTTAATGATTACATCCTCTGGGAGCATGTTCAAGATTTTTGGTACAGACCTAGTGCTCTACCTCCATGAATTTAATTTTTTTTTTACTTCACATCTTGCTTCTAAGGTTCTTTTTGTTTGGTGATTGTGGTCGATTTTTGTAGGTAGGCACTGTCTATGAAAAAGTCTATTGAGAGTGTCGATCTAAATAAGCTGTTGATGTACTACCATGGTTGAAAAATCCCGGGACTAACACATAGATGGCGCTAGTTTTATTGCAACCACCTTTTTTTCAGTTAACACCAACCTTCAATAGACAGCTTTTTAAATTTCATGATATTCTATTCATTAGTTTGTGAGTTATTGTGCTAAGAGTGACGCCACTTTTGTTATTTTCAAAACAATGGATCAAAAAAAAATTTCATGTTTTAATTTTACACCGCTTTTTGATGAGAAAAAATATCGGTCAAGCAAAGCAATGGCTTGAAAAGTGTTATAGGAACTCCGCTCCATTAGAAACAACAATAAAATTTTGGTTTGCGAACTTCAAACGTGGTCGTAGTGAATAAAGATTATGGCCTCGTAGAAAGGTTATGGCCTCGGTATTTTGGGATGTGCATTGTGGAATATTTATCGACTAGCTTGAGAAAGGAAATACCATTATATAGCATTGTTGGAGCGTTTAAAGGCCGAAATTGCTAAGAAGGGACCGCATATGGCAAAGAAAAATTTTTTTTATTAAGACCGTGTCACAAGTCCTACAAACAATGGCGAAACTTGCTCCCACATGTACCGTATTCCCCAGATTTGGCTCCCAGCAACTACTGGCTGTTCCCAGACCTACTAAGATTATCGCTGGAACTGGGGACTATTTTGAGGCAAAAGATAAATCGTTCTACAAGAGTGGTATTGAAATGTTAGAGCGGCGCTGGAATGATTGCGTTGCTCTTGATGGAGATTAGGTTAGGCCCGGGGCATTTCAGCCCATGTACTGCATATGCACACATATTCTATATACCCATTTTCATATAATAATATTTAGATTGTTCAGTGTTAAAATATTTAATTTCTCGAAAATAAAATTTAAAGTGTGTATACTTTCGTTATTCCTTTTCTCTCTTATTTGTTTTCATTCTATGTAAGTTTATTTTTCTTCTTATTTTTGCCAAACATGTAGACAACTCTAGGTTAACTCCTTTATCTCACACTCGTGTAACTTTAGGACCTTAAAACTGTTTTTCAACTTTTTTTGCTTGCATCCACATATGTACGCACGTTTAACTTCTATCTTTGAAATTGTTCTGCTTGTCTGTCTGGCCGTCTGTCTGCATGCTTGTCTTAATATTTGCACATAAAGCAGACAATCTGCATTTACATGCAGTTTGCATCATCCAAAATATTTTCTTTCGTTTCAGAAAAGTTGCAAGTTTTAATCCATTAAATTGTTATTTAATAAAACGTGCACATGTAAACGTATGTATTAAAGTTAATAATGAAATTTTATGGCAAATGAATTTTCCAACAAAATCTAAAGAACTTAAGGAAACTTTCATACTTAAAGCTATGTAAGAACAAGTAAAACAGATATTATTTAATAGCTTTTTAAAGAACTTTTATTTGTATAAGATATTAAACAATGTGGCATAAGAGGTAAATGAATCGTAATACAGTAAGAGAAGTCTACTTTCGCAAATACATATTTTACAACAAAGTTGTTATGTTTATCATGGTGATCGATTAGTCGACTTTCTTCTAAAACTATTTTGTGAATAGTCGATTGTCACGAGATTAAAGCAGTTTCCGGTTAAATTAAAAGAAAAAATTGGTTAACTGGGTACTTAAAACGATATATAACATAAAACGGCGTAATCTGACTTTTACCAAAAATGTGCAAAATACTCGTACAAAATATTGCTAGCATTAGATTTCAATGTTACTTCCCAGTACTTTGTGTTGCACTTACATAATAACACACTTTTCAAAATCATATTATTTACCGTCTGCATTACTTATAATTAATTAAATAATGGCTTGCTTAATATCTGTGGTATAGTGCGTGTTAAAGAGCTGCACAGAGTGTTCTAAAGAATGCTGCTCACTACTACGTAGTACTTCCGCGCACTGTATTTCAAAAATTTCTTAAAACAAACAATTTAGAAACAGAACAAACATTTCATAGTTTTGAAACGCCTGCACGACAGTGCTTGAATGTAAAGGGTGTTTTTTTAAGCTAGATAGAACTTTAAATTGTAAAAAGTAACACAAAAAATTAAATTTTGATGAAACATTTTTTTTATTTGTTTCAGTATACTCTGACAAATCATCATGAATAGACTCACGCTTGAACAACGCTACGAAATTATCCAAATTTACTTTGAAAATCAGTCGTCGATTCGCGCAACTTATAGACGACTTCGTCATTTGTATGGCGTACATAATCGTCCATCTGAACAAGCCATTCGTCGAACTGTGGATAGATTTCGTACCACATACTCTCTAGAGGATGCAATAACACCAGCACGTCGAAGGAATGTGCGTACTGAAGAGAATATCGCCGCTGTAAACGAAAGTGTGGAAGAAGATCCAAATTTATCGATTCGTCGTCGGTCGCATGAATTGGGGCTCTGTCCGTCCACTACGTGGAAAATTTTGCGCAAAGATCTCGGCCTACACCCGTATAAGATCCAGCTGGTGCAGGAATTGAAGCCACGAGACCATTGTATGCGTCGTTCTTTCGCCGATTGGGCTCTAGAGCAGTTGGCAACTGACCCGTTGTTTTATCGCAAAATTGTGTTCAGCGATGAGGCGCATTTTTGGCTTAACGGGTTTGTTAATAAGCAAAATTGCCGCATATGGAGTGAGACCAATCCACAAGAGACCCTACAGACTCCATTACATCCAGAAAAATGCACTGTTTGGTGCGGTTTTCATGCTGGTGGCATCATCGGACCTTATTTCTTCAAAAATGAGGCCGGAGCTCGCGTTACGGTCAATGGAGATCGTTACCGCACCATGATCAATGATTTTTTGTTTGAAAATATGGATGACATTGATCCGGAGGAGATGTGGTTTCAACAGGATGGCGCTACGTGCCATACGGCGAACGCAACCATCGACTTACTGAAATCAAAATTTGGCGATAAGTTGATTTCGAGAAATGGACCTGTCAATTGGCCTCCAAAGTCGTGCGATTTGACACCTCTCGATTATTTCCTGTGGGGCTACGTGAAGTCACTGGTTTATGCTGATAAACCAGCAACAATTGACGCCTTGGAGGCCAGCATTGTTCGTGTTGTTCGTGACATACGGCCAGCAGTGCTCGAAAAAGTGGCCCAAAATTGGACGTCCAGAATGCGCTTCGTCAAGAACAGCCGCGGTGCCCATATGCCCGAAATCATTTTCAAATGTTAATGTCACGTATTGATCTTTCGAATAAAAAAAAATTTTGATTACAATTTAATTTTTTGTGTTATTTTTTACAATTTCAAGTTCTATCGGGCTTAAAAAAACACCCTTTACTTGAATTCTATTTCACAGCGAAATCCAAAACAAAACATCACAATAAAGCAAATAAACGATGAATCACAGCAAAGCACATTGGCATTTGAGCATACTGCGTCTTACATATTGGTGCTTAATACAAAGACAAAAACCATGAACAACACCAAAACACATACATTAGGATACTTTGCACAAATACGAATACAAAAACCATGAACAACAACAAAAATATTTATAAACAAAACTGAAGTAGAACATTACTTCAATGCTTGAAGTTCTACTTCAATTTTGTTCTATTTCATTTGGTTTGTGTTTGGTTCTGTTTGTTCTAAACAATTGTAAGACAGTATTCGTTTATGTGCTTAGAGCATTTCGGCACTGGAATGTTTGTTTTGAAATGTGAAAAAAGACGATGTATAGTACTTGAATATACTACGATATTTTGTAAGACATTATTATTGTGCTTGAGCAGCCCTCTAGTATTTATGTAAGTAAATTGAATAAAAGAATACTTGAATTTGCTTAGATAAGGTTTAAAACTGGTTACAAAATGAAAAATGTTCTAGCAACTTCACTATTCGTGTCATTCGTCTTGCTGTCATTACGACTTACACGTTATGAATACCCGGAGTAAACGTAATGTTAACATTACATATGAGCTGCTAGGCACGTTCAAATGTATGAACTATAAATTTTTAAAATGCTAAAATGATAAATCACAGTGCTAATTCCGTACTTAATTTCATGATGTTAAAAATTAATTTTAAGAAAAGCATTGAATGTAAATGGTACTTTTAACTAAAAAAGCTTTTTGAGAAGGCAAACATACTTCTGCAAGGCGTTTTCCAGGAAATATTGTTTGTTAGAATGCATTTATAAAGGTGGCATTTATACCATGATTTAAAGTCATGTGTTTATTATATAAAGTTATCTATTACATTTCATCAGCATCAATGGCTAAAGATGCAGATTTTTTTTTATATTCTCTTTAAATTTACGAATCAGTATTCCCTTGAAAAATTAAACCAAAAATGGGATTTTACAGAAATGACTTTTCACAGAAGTAAAAAGTACTTTTAAATCAATATAAATAAATGCTTATTGAAATATATTAAGGAGTATATTACTTTCAAAAGTAATTAATTTAATATTTTTTTATATATCGCTCCTTTATTGCAACATAGTCATATCTCAAAAAATTAGCTTTTCGAGTTAATAATGCATAATTGTTACCAATTTTACCTTTTATATTGTGCCAAAAATATATTCAAATTACTATTAAACTGTGTTCTTTAGGAGATATTTTCTAAAAAAAATTTCTAAGACTATGGAAACAAAAATTTTGAAATGCGTTTTTCTCGAAACGAGCTTTTTTTAGTTATGACTATGTTGCAATAAAGGAGCGATATGTACTTGGCTACTAGTAATGCTTTATGTATTTCAATGGCCATAAGCAAAAGCAATTTTCTTTTTTCCATTATTATCACACAATATTCACTACTAATTGAGAATATGTAAAATACATAAAATAATAACAAGCAGTACTACCACCTTGTAAAACTAATAGATTTTGTTTATATATGGCAGCTATGATATTCCGGAAATTTTTTTTGCAATGGGTGTGCATGGTGCTGCAGAAAACTCTCAGTAAAAAAAAATTTTGTCCGGACAAAAATTTTGTTCGGAAACAATGTTAAGTTAAGTCGTTTGACATATTTTTTACACACTGGTCACTATATATTGTTTGTTTTGTGGTTAATAAAAATTTGTTTAATTCGACTGCGGCAAAAAAATCAGCATGGACAACAACATGCAGTCGTGTCGACGGTGAATTGTTAATCGTGAAAAATATATTTCTTTTCGCATCAAATTCAAACTCAGGTATGTGATTTAATTTTCGTTTTTGACATTTTAAAATACAATTTTTAAATGCAACAAACAATTTTTCTGTTGACATAAGCATTAATTAGAATCCTTAAAAACCGTCTAATTGGCTTAGGTATGAGCAATAGTAATGGGTGATTTTATAAGAACTATCGGAAATTAAAAAAAAAAACACATAAAATTCAGAAAAATGCATGAAGTATTTATTTGGATCGATAGTTGGGTCGATATAATTTAATGTTTGAAGATTATTTCATGCAAATGTTGGCCGCGGCTGCGCCTCAAATGGTCCATCCGCTTAGTCCAATTTTGGCATACTCTTTCCAACATTTCGGCCGATATCTCACGAATAATGTTGGCAATGTTCGCTTCCAGTGCGTCAATCGAAGCGGGCTTGTCGCTGTAGACATTAGCCTTAACATAGCCCCACAAAAAATAGTCTAGAGGCGTTAAATCGCACGATCTGGGCGGGTCATTGACTTGTCTCAAGCGTGAAATAAACTGTTTTCCGAACTCGCCTCTCAATTGGTCCATTGTTTCGCGTGCTGTGTGGCATGTGGCACCGTTCAACGTTGTTGAAACCACATGTCATGCAAGTCAAGCTCTTCCATTTTGGGCAAAAAAAAGTTTGTTATCATCGCACGGTAGCGCTCACCATTCACAGTAACGTTGTGATTCGCATCATCTTTGAAGAAATACGGCCTAATGATGCCGCCAGCCCATAATCCGCACCAAACGGTTGTTTTTTGTGGATGCATTGGTAGCTCTTGCAATGCTTCTGGCTGCTCTTCACTCCAAATACGGCAGTTTTGCTTGTTCACGTATCCATTCAACCCGAAATGAGCCTCGTCGCTGAACACAATTCTTCGATAAAAAAGTGGATCTTCATCTAGCTTTTCAAGAGCCCATTCACCAAAAATTTGGCGTTGTGGTAGGTCGTTTGGCTTAAATTCTTGCACCAGCTGTATCTTATAAGGCTTCACACCCAAATCCTTCCGCAAAATTTTCCACGTAGTGGAGTAATAGAGGCCCAGTTGCTGCGAACGGCGCCGAATCGATAATTCACGGTCATCACCAACACTGGCCGATACGGCTGCGATATTTTCTTCAGTTTGCACTCTACGTAAGCGTGTTGGTGGTTTAATGTCCAACAATGTAAATTTGGCGCGAAATTTTTTTACAATAGCCCGAATAGAAGCCTCAGTAGGTCGATTAAACTGACCATAAAATGGAAGAAGCGCGCGATGAACTTTCTTAACAGAGCACGCATTTTGGTAATAAAATTCAATAATTTGCAAGCGTTGTTCGTTTGTAAGACGATTCATGATTAAATTATAGACCAAACTGAAGATGTTTGACAGTGACACAAGATACAAAACGTGCGTTAGCTGTCAAAATTAGTGTTGCCAAAAAGATAATAGCAAAAAAATCACTCGTTACATTGACCGCGCCAAAACTGAGCTGTTTTTAGGGAGTATTTTTGTAGCCGATTTAATCACTATTAAACGATCAGTATTGCCGCCAATGTGCTCGTGGTAGGACCATTTTATTGAAGGTATTTTAAAACATAAAAAATACGTTGCTATTATGGTGTAAAGTGCATTATTTTTTCTACATTAACGAGATTTTTTAGCAAAACAGATATTAAAGTAAAAATACAAAACGTCAAGACAAAATATATCTGCTGGAGATTTTCTTCAGGTTTAATGTATATGGACTAAAAAAAAATTTATTAAAGAATGCCTTTGTTAAAAGCAGTTCAGAAATTTGCCGTATCCTTTTATTAGCATTTTCTTGTTTCCTTTTTCTTCCAACATAATTGTTGGTTACATTTTCGCTCTTTTTACGTTGGCATAAAAAGCCACTAACATAAAATAATCCACAACAAAGAAGATGTTTTTTTTTTGTATTATTTTTCTGTATTTTAATACCTTTTTGACATAAAACATTAATTCAGCCATTTACTCAGGTAATGCTGCTCCTTTTATAAAATTTTATATCCAGGCAGTTTGTTTACTCTTGTATGCAATTATGCAAAACTTATGTGTAGTTGTTTGCAGTTTCTTTGTTTTGCTTATTCTTGAATAACAAAAGCATTATTGTCAAAGCTTTATTATTTTCGACAGCCCAGTGGACTATATGTATAGCTTTTTATAGGACTGAATTTTCTGAGTATATGAAAATTTATTAGTTTTTGAGTAAAAAGAGTCCATTTTGGTAAAGCCGCAATACAAATTTCTTTAAAGAGGGTTCCAGCTTTTAGTCCTTGCGTTAAACGAACTTCATTTTGAAATCTTTATATGAATTTTTCATTTAGTTCATATTTGTTTTGCCACGTTTTCAAAATTTGTATTAAACCCATGACTGAAAAATTTAATTTTTCTCACTAAAGGCTAAATAATTTATAACTATGAATAATTTAAAATATAAAAATGCAACAACTAATAACCACGTAGAAAATAATATGTGGAAATAATAATATAATACAATATTCTAAGAGCAATATACTATTGTTGAATTATATGATTGTTGCGAATAACCCTAGGAATGAAGACAAACTGGCGAGGCGCAACGGCAAGATCATCACGAGCGGGCACTATGTGGAAGTGGAAAAAAGATTAAAAAACGAATCGCAGATGAACAGCGAAAGTGATCACCGACATAAATAAGTGGGTAAACAGAAAGCATGCTAAGATAGATTACTATATAACACAAATGCTTTCTGGACACGGGTATTTTCTGGAATATCTCCATTGAATGGGGAAGACAGATACATCGATCTGCCTTTATAGAGATGGCTGGACAATGCAGAACACACATTATTCAGATGAGATAGGTAGAAGCAGGAAAGATATGACTTAGATGAGAATGTTGGTGAAATAACAGCTGAAAACGTAATAGAAGTTATGGTTGAAATTAAAAGGAAACGGCGCCAAATAGCGACTTATATTCAGAAGAACCAGCGAGGTAAGAAGCAGGATATAGACGTTGGCATTACCCGATCAATCCAGTAGAAGCAAAGGAGGATCAACTCCCTGAAGCATTGCGAAAACGGTACTGGCTGAAGAAAAGGTTCGAAGAAAAAGGAGGGGTTTTAGTGGGTGCAAGCCCCACATACCAGACACTATGTAATCAAAGTATCTGATGATGCGTTAGGCATTTCTACTCTTCAACCGAAAAAAAGATAAATATTATTATGTCTAAAACGGCAATGATATAACTAACTACAGTTTTTCTAAAAAAAAACTTATGTATGTTCTGCTTCAGCATTGCTATAATAGTAATTAGTCATATCCATCCATACCATATTGTTATAACACCCAACCTTAATTTGTCATAAAGATCACTACGAAACCATAATAACGTAGTAAGTAGCTTTATTGTAATAGAAAAATATGTATGTCGGAACTACCACAATACACATATGTATGTATATGAAATAAACAAAGAGATAGGATATGACATATTTTGATGTAATTAAATAATTACAAATAAATCGAAAAAAATAATATGCGTTGTATGCAACTAGTTGCGATTAAGGCAACAATTAACTTATTTCTATTGTGCCACCTATTAGACGAAATAAACAGAAATGAATATTACCATTTCATCTGCTAATGCAATTTTAAATTTTGTATAGAACCATATATGGTTGGATGGCACAAAGTATGGTTGAATACAACAATACTATATTTTACGATACGAATTTTTATTTGGATGTGATTATAGTATGATTACGTAACCAAACCAGTATAATATGGTTGGCCGAATGTGTGGTTACTTACATCGTACTATGGTTGGTTGCCACCTGCTCATATATGTGTACATCTTAGTATACAAACTTACTTTTTGATTTCAGCGATCACTTAATATGTATTTTTTGTTAAATTTTAAGAATTTTTGCTTAAAGCAACATGCATACATATATGTTTGCTTTTATTAAATACAATATATATTTTTACCCCCAAAATCAAAACTCAACATTACATGTCAACCACTAGAGCAAAAATGTTATTAATTATGGAAACAGTAAATTTATTCTGAAAACTTATATTTGAATACAACAAATATAATCATCATACCTATGATATAAAAATATGGTTTTTGTATCTTGGACCAGTACTCGGGGAATATCCTCTATATATGCAGTACATTGCACTGGAATTTGAAAAGTAGGTTATGTGGAAAAGAGAAGGAAAGAGGGAGCAGTGTTGACTTGAGCCAGCTAACTTCTTCCAAGTTAAATCGTATGACTGAAAAACGAACCCCTCTGTCATATATTCTGCATTTCAATCGGCACAAATGGATAAGCCCTGGGCGATGAATTACTATTACGCAAAAGTGTGTGGGTTTCATGAACAAGATCCTCATTCTCGTCAGAGCAAAATCCATTGTGATAAAGATAAAACGGTGAAACTACAGTTGATCCAGTGAGTCAACAGAAATGGACACTGTTGCCAATAAGTTACTTCGCACTCACCTGTACATGGCCGAGTAATCCGAAAATAGTCTTTGAGGCATCGGCCATAGCATGTTAGTTGTATTCCATTTTCGGTCGGACAGAGATGGTATAATCAAGGAGATCGGATGGACTGAAGTACTTCTTACACAGTTTCAGAAAAAAGAGGCACTTATGTGACCACCACGCTGAATTTGCGTTCCAAAAAGATCAAGAGCATCCGATTCCTCAATATCTAGACTGAGCGAATGGATACGAGTGTCGATTGCTGTCATCTGAGAGTGGATATGGTTTGAAATTTGGAATAGGACATCTTTAAGGTATGTCTGAATTAATCTTGACCTTGTTTGATGAGACCCCATCTATAACAACTCGCATAATGTGGTCGCTGAGAAAGTTCGATATAAACCGGGAAAATTATCACCAACACCAAGCAGAAAGCTTTGACGGCAATGCACCATGCCACATTCTATCAAATGTCTTGGAAATATCTTTATACGAGTATACCACTTTGCTTTCACCGAAATGATAGATTGAGTGGCACCGAGAGATATGTAAAAAGATCGCATGTAAAGCGACTCCTACAAAGTAACATAGTAAATTGTGCGCATGTATTTCAATGTACAGAAGATGGTCTTTAGCCATTCTTTCCATCACTTTCGAAAGCGCAGTGCAAATTGCTCTTGAGCATTAATTTTCGGGTTATTTGCTCCACCTTTATTGGGAATTGGTGTTACATTAGCAACTTTTCAACACGTAAGGAATTCGCCAAGATGGTACAATGTGCTAAAGAGATGTAATAATAAACGCGCAAGCGTAGAAGAAGACTGCTCCAAGACCAGTGCTGGATAATGGCCGAGCAAGCGTAGAAGATTACTGCTGCAAGACCGGTGCTGAAATGCCATCCGGCATTCGATGTCGGCCAAAACCTGTTTAATTGCTCAGACTCGGAAAAATATATTTGACATAGCTGCAGATACCTAAGTACGAGAAAAGTTTGACTACTTTCCGGGAAGTAAGCATAACTTAAAAAATTTTCAGTTAGCTTTGTCAACCGGGTCGATGAATGCTTGATCATTATTTTACTTTCTTAACGAATGACTAAAAGCTCTTACTGCTCCGAGGAGCTGTAAGAATTTTTGTATTAATAGAATTACGGAAATGCAAACAATAACATAATTTAAGGGGAATAAACTATAAATTCATAAAAAAAATTTCTACCGATAATACACAACGTACTTGAGTATACTCGTATACTAATAGGCTGTAACCATATTTCAAATGCCTTATCCTTTGTGATATTTATGCTTAAATATTATAAAACTTGTGGTGAAGTTATAGCACAAAAGTGCTAATCAACTAAATTTTTGTTTTTATATTTTCAAACACCTCTTTTTGGTATTTGTATTTTAGCGAAATTTTGCTTGTGGACATATAACCTAATTTTTTTTTTTTTTTTTTTTTTTTTTTTTTTTTTTTGTCATTTATTTATTTATTGAATCTTCAAAATATGAACTAACAATAAGTATTCAAATCTTAATACTAAATATAAAAGTTATTTAAGTCCAGCCACTGCTAGACAAAAGAGTTTCATTTCGCGCGAATAATATCGGTAGAATCACCTATTTAACGTTCTGATGGTGGCCAGTGTATCCCTTCTTCTCAACCGAGAGTGGCCGCCAAAATTAAGTATGTTGCGTGCAAGAGGATTTGGGTGAAGTTCCAGTTTACTGATATACCTTGTGGCATACTTAGAGAACACGTCAGTTACCAGCGGAACACACAGATCCTTGTGAATTCGTGAGTTTCTTACGTACCATGGAGCTGCAGTAATCGTACGAAGAATTTGGTTTTGTCGTCTTTGAATTTTTTCAATGTTAGATGTTGAGGCGGTTCCCCATAATTGAACTCCGTAGCACCATATAGGCTTTAAAATTGCGTTATATAACAAAAGTTTGCAGTCCAACTTCAATGTCGAATTTCTGCCCATAAGCCAATTTAGTTGCGCTGCTTTTAATTTCAACTGAGTGACTTTCGCATCAATGTGAGGCTTCCACGTTAGCCTACGGTCGAGGTAAATACCAAGGTATTTAACTTCACTATGCTGCGGAATAGGTGTATTGTTAATTTGGAGAGCCGAACATGTTTGCTTACGCAGTGTGAATGTAACGTGAGTACATTTTTGTTCATTAACTTTTATTTTCCAAAGTTTCAACCACTTCTCTAATATTGAAATATACTGCTGCAAATTTCGTGAAGCTTCTTGATGGTTTTCATGAACGCTAAAAAAAGTTTTGTTTCCTTGCAAAACCGCAATAAGTGGAAGAGCGAATTTATACAAAAGAAAAACTTTGTGACAATTATTTTTATATACTTTTAAATTAAAAAAAATATAAATAAAAAAACAAAAATTGCATGAGTGTACCTATTAGATGCAATTCTGTGAAGGAGCTTAGCTCCACTAGAAAAAACCTCTGGATCTCTGAGGAAGAATCACTTAAAAAATCATTGGATAATCTTCTGTCTCTAAGAGATAAAAAACGCACGCGATCGTGCTCGCCAAACATTGTTGTTACAACAGAAGACCAACCATCCACCAGTTCAGTAATCGCAGATAAGCCAAAAACACAAGTAGGCATGGACAGGTATGTAACAGTGGTTAAACGTCAGCGAAGCCCTAAATCCGCGCAAATATCATCGCAACCAAAAATGTCTAAGGGCGATATTACCTGTGCGACAACGGATAGTAATAGGTTTGCTATCCTTCAGACTGAAGAGCCAACTACATCAAAAAAAAACATTTAAACCGCCACCAATATACTTGAGAGAACCTACATCTAATGAGCTGGTAAAAGCACTTATTTCGGCAATTGGTAAAGACACCTTCAACGTAACATCAGTGAAGCACGGACAAATAAGTGAAACAAAAATCCAAGTCAACTGCGAAAATGATTACCGAAAACTTTCTGCCGCTCTGGAAAAAAAGAAAAGATCTTTCTATACTTATCAACTTAAAAGTGCTAAAGGCCTTCAGGTTGTTATTAAAGGTATTGACCCTTGCGTAGATATTGATGACGTCAAAACCGGATTGAAAGATAAAGGTTTTAAAATAAAAACCGTAGTAAATATCAGGAACCGTGAAAAGATCCCTCAACCCATGTTTAGGGTTGAACTAGAACCCAGGGATGTTATCCTGAAAAAGGGTGAAATTCATCCAATTTATAACCTTAAATTTCTTTTGCATCGTAAGGTTACCGTTGAGGAGCCACATAAGCGTTCAGGACCCGTTCAGTGCCTAAACTGCCAAGAATTTGGCCACACAAAGGCTTACTGTAAGTTGCCCGCTGTTTGTGTTGTATGTGGCGAACTTCACGGCACAACTCAGTGCAATAAGCCAAAGGCCGACGCAAGTGTTAAAAAATGCAGTAACTGTGGAGGTAAACACACTGCAAATTATAGAGGTTGCCCTGTCTATACTCATTTTAAGCGGTCAATGACAAATAAGCCATTGATTTTAAATATGCCACCCCAGCAGTCAAACACCATTTCTACAACCAATTTTCCCCAGGTACGCCAGCCAACCAGCCATATACACGTGCAAAGCCCCCAACAAATTTCTTATGCGAATGTGGTAAAATCCGATAAACCAAAGTTAAATCAGGAGCCCAAGCCTCAAAACTCCGACCAACATTTTAGCAATCTTGAGGCAACTCTGCAGACTCTTGTTCAATCTATAAATACATTTACGGTTTCCATGATGAACATGATGCAGGAAATGCTGAAAATGCAATCCACCATTTTGCAGGCAATTTTAACAAAATGAATTGGTTAAAAATATGTTTCTGGAACGCAAACGGCATCCGCAAACATAAAAATGAACTTGAGCACTTCCTTATGGAAAAGCAGATCGATATAATGATGATTGCTGAAACCCATTTGACAACCAACAGTTATTTTAAAATTAATGGCTACACATTATATGACACAAAAGATCCCCGTGGAAGATCTTGCGGCGGTTCGGCAATTTTGATAAAGACCAGAATTAAGCATTATCTAATGAACGGGACACGTGAGGAATATCTCCAAGCTACAAATATATGCCTTGATTATTTTCATGAAAAAATCGTTATATCCTCGATTTACTCACCACCACGATTTTCAATAACAGAAAACCAATATTCAAATTTTTTCAAATCACTTGGTCCTCGATTTTTAGCGGCCGGCGACTATAACGCTAAACACACTTTTTGGGGATCACGTTTAATTACCTCGAAAGGCCGTGTGCTTTTTGACACCGTTTCCAAAATGAGTTTAGATGTGGTTTCAAGCGGACATCCCACTTATTGGCCGTCAGACCGCCGAAAGATTCCAGACGTTATAGATTTTGGAGTTGCGAAAAATTTTCCTTTAGAGTGGATGCAAGTGGAGCCTTCATTAGATTTGTCATCAGATCACTCACCCACTATAATCTCTGTTTCGTTCCCCCAAGAGATTGGCTCCCCGTTGACCGTCAATAGAGTTAATTGGCTAAAATACAAAAACTTTTTGAGTACACATTGTAGTGAAAATATCGCCTTGAGAACACCTGAGGATATTGATGCGTCAATTAACGATTTTTCTGAAAACCTCAAACTGGCCATACAGCATGCTACCACTAGTCATATAAGATCCAGAAATGAGAACAATAGAACTTATTCGGCTGAAATGGAGCAACTCCTGTCAGAAAAAAGAAGAGTTAGAAGAGAGTGGCAAACTCGCAGGTCTCCCCAGCTTAAAACTAGACTACGGGAATGTGTAACTCGACTAAGAAATCTGCTTGAAATACAGAGAATATCTTCCCTCAAAACATATTTGGAAAGCTTGGATGGTACTCCGCAATCTGACTATTCTCTGTGGAAAGCGACAAAAGGTCTGAAAAGACCCGTAATAGGTAAGCCACCTTTGCGAACTTCAACTGGCGACTGGGCACGAAGCGATTCCGAAAAGGGGATGGTGTACGTTGATCATTTGAGAAATGTTTTTACGACAAATGATTCAGCGGATGCTGCAGCAGAATTTCCGCCGTATGCTGTTAGACAGCCTGTGTCTTTGAGACTTAACTTTCAAGATGTCGAAAACGTTATCAATAACATAAACCCCAGGAAAGCTCCAGGTATAGATCAAATTACTGGTAAAATGCTTGAACAGTTACCTCGTGTAGCTAGAAGAGTTCTACTTTTTATTTTTAACGCTATTTTACGCGTTGAGTATTATCCTGCAGAGTGGAAGGTCTCTATGATTACTATGATACCCAAGCCAGGGAAGGATCCGACTAAAGTGGAGTCATATAGACCAATAAGTCTACTACCAACAATTTCAAAACTGTTCGAAAAATTGTTAATGGCGAAGTTGTCTCCAATACTTAATGATGTGGGATGTATCCCTGATCATCAATTTGGCTTTCGGGCTAAACATAACACCATAGAACAAACACATAGGCTAGTCAATGTCATAAGACAGACTTTTGAAGACAAAAAGTACTGTTCAGCTCTATTCATCGACATTTCCCAAGCTTTTGCTAAAGTGTGGCACGACGGACTGATGCACAAAATAAAGTTGAACTTGCCTGCAAATACTCACAAGCTTCTGGAAAGCTACTTATACGACCGGAAATTTGTTATCAAAGAAGGTGATTTTACAAGTCTCTCACAGTCAATTGGAGCAGGAGGTCCCCAAGGTAGCATTCTAGGACCCACACTATATTTAATTTACGCATCTGACATGCCAACGAGAACCGGAATCCATACTTCAACTTTTGCAGATGACACAGCTTTTTTTAGCGTTCATGAAAACCATCAAGAAGCTTCACGAAATTTGCAGCAGTATATTTCAATATTAGAGAGATCAGAATGAATATATTTGTTCAGCATTCGTGAAAGCAATTATAGCTTGTACACTTAAAGCTTGTAGTGATATTTGCTGAAATTAAGCACGTTTGCCAAATTACGTTGCCAGACTGCCGGCTTTGCTGGAATGCTCGATTGTGGCTACGTGGGCTAATCTGGCTGCAAACAGCTACAACCAAAACAAAATTATACACACTGAGCCAAGTCATACTAATTCGCGACACCCGAAAGTGTAGGCTGAATGAATGAAAAAACTCATTACTTTTGTACACTTGCAGCTCCGTTATCTAGCATACGACCGTTTTGTCGGCCTCGCCCGACCGCCCACTGAAATCTGGCAGGATTTCACCAATGTGGTTTTCTGGCGATTCTTTTATGAAAACCATCCCTAGTTTGTGTTCGGTTACACTCTACCCTTACTCACCGTTCCATATTTAAACTAATTATTCCATTATGAAATGTTAACTAACTCCATTAAACATTATAACATTATTTATTGAACTAAATATATTTGTACATATTTATGTACACAATGAAAAAGCTTAATAAAATCTATATACTTCAAGAATTTTGTGGTATTTCCTAGAATATTATTAAATGTCTTTCTATCTAGAAAACAATCGCTGCGATCCTTCAAGGACACATCTAATTGTTCTGACAAATAGTCGTCAAAACGAAAAGCGTGGGTCAGCCTATTCCATCCTGCCTAGCATGAGTTTATTCTATCCCTGGTGTCAAAGCTCCTCTTTGCCTAAGAGACACTTAGAAATTTTACTTGGCAGTTAAGGATTCCTTTAAGCATTATTTAAAACCATACTGTGCACTTAACATTTTTCATTACATATCATTTTCTGAATAATGTCATGCACTCTTTTACTGTGATTGTTATTGCCAGCATAAGACTATTCTTTTGTGAGGGTGTAAGGGTGTTAACACCCTTAACACAAAAGCTTACAAAATATTATAAATAAGGAAATTCTACCCTATATAAATAAAGTGTATTCAGTAGGAGAGAAACCTAAATAGAAAATTCGGCAAATACATATATTTTTTTAAACCATTTCAGGAAACTCTGTGCGCTCATTACATTAAAGTTATTGTATTTTTAAGTTTATATTGGAAGTACTTTGAGTATTTTATAAGGGTGGTACAACATATATAAAACCAACCAATTGCAAATCAAAAATATTGCATGTTGTTTTTGTAAATGTTGTAGAATTAAAGCCATCAGCAATTTTATTACACTTGTATATTTTTTTATTTTAATTCTACTTATCTTACAAATGTTAACATAAATTACAAAAAATATTCGCATGTAAACATGCCTTAGGCGCCAATAATTTTCTTGTAATTACAACAAAAGTGTAAAATTAAAAAGCACTTAAAAGGCAATTGCGTTCACTTAGTTTTAAATTCGAAAATTCTTGCTAACTTGCTACTGTAAAATTCAAACACTTTGTTTTATCGTCTAAATATGCCGTCAACGAATTCAGAACAGATCAAATTTAGAGAACAGCTGATAATTTTTTTTTGTCATTTTATCGCATTCATATGGCAACAAATAGTCAATAAAAATCCTAAAGCATTATTATTAAAAATAATAAAACAATAAAATACACATAATTACAAAAACTTGCTGAATAAAAGTTCCATGATTCTTAACGAAGCTAATGTACTGATATAACAAAATCTGAATTAGTTGATGGTCCCCTTGAGAATCAGCACCGAAAGCACCTATTAGTAATATTCGCATTGTGGTACGTCCCATTATTTACTGGATTTTTCGCAAGTGACAGAAAGTGGTTTAACTTTACATCCTCATATAGGATAAAATATATCATATAAGCCTTTAATAAACCTAACATATTTTTATGAATGTTAAAAAATTTTAAAATTACAGTTCCAAACCTTTTTTGTTTCCTTTGTAGTAAAAAACTAAAATACTACTTTTAATATTAATAATATTTTAGTTTTTTACTACAAAAGAAACAAAAACGGTTTGGAACTGTAATTTTAAAATTTGCTAACAATCATAAAAATATGTTAGGTTTATTAAAGGCTTATATGATATATTTCTATATAAAGTCTGTCAAAAAAACCTTTTAATAAAGATAAAACACTTTTTATAAATATGGTTAATAGCGTTTAGAGTAGATAAGAGTATATTCGTTTCCGGAACTCCAGAGTTACGAGAAAAGTATGCAAAGATACATCCCAGGGAGGAGTATTATCCCCCTTTTGTGAAATCCTGTAATGAATAATCTGCTTAAAGGCCTAGATTATAAGAAAATGAAGACTTTTGCCTGTGCCAATGACGTAGCGATTGCAGTCTCTAGAACCCATTTAGATACCATAACTTAGCGGTTAGAATACGCTCTTAAGATGGTAGGTCAATGGAGTACACACTGCGTACAAATAACAAATCCAGCGAAAACGAAAATCGTACTTTATAGGAAAAAGTATAAAATTCCACATTTCACACTTCCAAAAATATATGCCAACACACTTATCCTATCGGATAAGGCGAATTACCTAGGCGTCATTCTAGGCAGCAAACTATCATGGAAAGAGAATATACAGGCTAGAGTAACCAAGGCTAAAATAGACATCTATCTATTTAAAAAAAAAAAGCAATAGGCAAGGAGTTGTGTGGCCTTATGAGTATCGGTATGGTGGAAATCACAGGACTCCGCAACCAACAGTCTGCAAATTGAAAAACTCGGTCGAACCATGGCAATACTGACCACAAGGGCCATGAGGACAACACCAAGACTTGGAAGCCAAGCAGATAGTATTAAAAGCCACGATAAGGTTGAACACGATGGAGGACCCACAGACCGTGGGGACACTCGATCTACTTGACTACTTCATCCCAAAACCATTCCCCTCGAGGAGCGACGACTACCAAATCCAGGAAGCTCCCTTAGAAACTGGATCCTTCTATGTTTGCACGGATGGGTTCGGAAGGGGAGATAGGGATGGGGGTGGCGTCTATATGGAGGAATTTAACGCTAAAATATACTTCAGACTATCAGACGGATGAAGTGTTATTCACTTATAAACCAAGCAGGCAGATGGCTGACGTTTCATAAGATGTTCGGTAGGGATATCATGATAGTAACGGACAGTAAGGCCGCCATCAACTTTCTGAATATACACTAATTCTAGTCTGATCCAAGAATGCCGGATATCTTTGAACAAGATGGTGAAGCATTCTAACCTGTCCCAAACATCGCTGACGACTTAGCCTAGAAAGGGACAGCTCTAGAGGATAAGGACATAGATCCCTGTGGCTACATACCAACTCTAAGAGAACGTGAAGAAAACTGCCCAGTAGTGCAATTCACTATCCTGTTTTAACGCTAATAAAACTCATTTAGAGAAATTAACACTAGCGTTGGTGTTTTCGCGATTCTATAACAGTTTTTAACACTATTTGTCTTCGTTTTAAATCAGCTGCTTTTATAGCCTGACTGATTAGCGTTAACTAAACACCAATTATTTTTGTGGTGTTTATCTTAACACCAATGTCGTTAAAATTTCTACTAGAATAACTTCACAGTATTTGGAATACGAGTTGTCGGAAGATCAGCAATCCAACAATCGGTCGGAGTGTTCTCCGTGAGGAGCACTTATCTTATTTATCAAAAAATATTTCAAATAATAAACTTATAATCAGTTTTACTTACCCTAAACATGGAATTATTTGCAAATTTGTTTGTTTTTTTTCTGTTCCTCTTTGTGGTTTTCTTTATTTTTAACAAAGCTGCCACATTATTTCAAATTTTTTTAACATGCAACCAGAGGTGTTAAAAATAAGTTAGTGAATCACATAAGCGTTAGTGCAAACCACAATAGCTCGCGTTAAGTTATACTCTTTAAAAATCGTTAAAAGTTAGTGAATTACACTACAGATCTCAACTAAGAGACACTGTTGCAGTCATCACTGGACATTGCCCGTTTGGGAACCATATCAGGACACTAGGCTTACCCTAAACGACTTCTGCAGAAGTTGACAAGATGTGGAAGAAGAGAAGACAATTCTTCACATCCTCGGAACATGCCAGACATTGGAGCATCACCGCCTAAGATATCTAGGCGAGAGGAGCTTCAATAGCATATAATATCTGGCCTCGATCAATCCGACCGGCGGTGTCTCACCTTACCTACCCTCTCCTCCCCTCCCCTCCCGCTATAATCATCAAAATTTTATTTTTCCTCTCTACTCTTTTACCTTTCAGACTCTCACAAAGGAACGATTCCAGGACCCAAGTGAGCTGTTGAATCTAAGCTACATTGGCGGTCTGTCCTCCTAACCTTAGCTACTCGTATACTTGTTTGCTTAATTTTTAATCGTTAATAAGCAAAAGTTTTTTAAATATACTTTTCTGTGTGGTACAAAAAATACGGCCACTCGCGAAAATTATTCAATAACAAGTCACCGTTGAACACTGTACTCATAAACAAATGTGGTTCCTGTTAAACAATAACAACAAAAATTTATTTTTGTTTCATAATGAGACTACTTTCTCTACAGCACTACTTTAGTTTTCCTCTAACATCTGTTTTGTTTGTAATTTATATTAAGCTGCACTCTTTAATGCTATTATTTCGCTTCTATTATTGAAATCATAATTTTGAACACACATTTTGAACAGGAAAAACCTCTTACACACATTAAATAAAAATTGTAGTAGCATTCAGTTTAATGAACAAAAATTAAATGTTCTACGAGTAATAAGCAGAACGAGCACAAGCTTCCACCGACATCAGCTTTTCCTGCACACAATTGCAATCATATTATTTTAATATACATACATACTAGTACATACTTATATTGTCTGCGTGAATGTATTGTGATAGACGTGCCAACCCATGGAACATAAATGTTAGTGTTTGCTATATTATTATATTATTTCTTAGAAGTTTGTTAGTTGCTTGAAGTTTTAGATATTTATTAATGTGAAAATAAGTGTTTGACAAAACTACGTTTCATAAATGAGATTTTTGATAAACTAGAACATATGGATAATTATTCCACATTTTAATTAACGCAGTGTTACGGTTAAAGGATATAAAAAATTTTGGTATCATTTTAATATCGCTGCCATTTTTTTTTTTTTTTTCTACCTGTAATTTTTTCTCGTATTCAGATTCTAAACAAATTCAAGTTAGTTAACATAGAGCATTACACGATTTGGCAATCCGCATCTTGTGGCATAGAAAAACTGGAAGAAAATGAATAGCTTTTTAACAATATAAACTTCACCGACCAACCCCATTTGCAGTTCAATTGTTACATACGTTAATAAGCAGAATTGCCGCATTTGGGGGGAAAAGAAATCAAGAGTTATCGTAAGGCAACCATTACATCATCGGACCATATTGTTATGGAAATGCGGTAACGGTTGATTGAAATCACTACAGAGATATTATCCAAATAATATGTAGAAAAAGCATATATTTTTACAAAGTTGTAATTTTAAGTTTTAAAAGTCATCGAAGAATATCTAACTCTAATACAGTTCCAAACATAAGTTGCAGCGGGTCTAACATGCAAAAACACTTTAGGCCCAATAAAACGCTCAAATTTATTTCATATATTCCAATACTTTCAGAGTAAAAACATTTTTTTATTCCGATGAAAAAGGACAAAAGGTTTCATGTGCATCAAAATTATACGTATGAGTTATAGAGCTTATATATAAGACATACATTTTTTTTCAACCTATTTTTTGATCAAATACAGGTTGGCGTGCGTGTTGCATTATATAACACATAACTTCAAACTGAAGACTAACCATCATCTCAAAACTAATTGCACCGCGAGGCTCATTCACAAACTAAATCTGTGGATCCAATTCCTAATCCTGAATCCCAACGATTACACAACTTTAACGTTGTGTTGTACGAGACATAGGATATGCTGTTCTTAATTACGAAAACGAAATTGCTTACCGTCTACATGAGTGTATCTGTAGAATCAAGACGAGACGTCCACATTGTGATACAGCAAATTTCCAGCTAAAGCCACTGACATAAGTTGTGCTAACGGCTATGCGATATGTCCACCAGATCCACTCATTGGATTTTACCTATACTAGTATAGTGAATAAAAAAACTCAATTATTTGAATTGAATTTTTGTTCTCTGCTTTTCGATACTTTCAAAAAACAAATCGAAGCAACCAACGGTTGTTCATTTGTTTGAAAGATGTAAAGAAATTTTAGAGGCGTGTATAAATAAAAAGCTTGTTTTTTTGGGTTTTGACAGGTATTATTAGAGCATTTTTCTTCTTAAATTCTCTACAATTTATTTAGATTGTAGGGATATCTTTGAGAATATCTTTGAAAAATTTCCAAAGTCTACTGATGATTAAGTAGCTCTTATGAAATGTCGACGTATAGATAGCTGGGAAACACAGAAAACAAATAATTTTTTATTGGTATCAATATTGGAAGCTAGTATAGTGAATAAAAACGCAATTATTTTTAATTTTTACACCCTTCACAAAAATGTTACGGATACATATAAGTTTGGGATTCCGTTTGTAATTTCTACAGCTTTCATTTCCGACCCTATAAAGTATATGTATTCTGAATCAGAATTAATGGAAAAGTCAATTAAGCGATGTCCGTCCGTCCGTCTGCACGTCTGTCCGCCGTTGATATACCGTTTCTGAGAAAACCATTAGACTTTAGAAACTTTTCTTTCACCATTCTTTTACCCCATCGATTCATGGGTTCTTATTTTATTTCTATGAGTCGTGTACCTATGCAATTTCATTTCTGATAGATATTCGCGGATTTTGAAAAAACAACACTTTTGTAATACCCTTCACAAAAATTTACAGGGTATATTATTCGTCTCATGCAGAAAGGCCCTAACAAACATAATCGCATTTTTACAGGAGAAGGAAAGATAATGTATACCTAGGTTCATCCACAAGTAATTTTTTTGTTCAATTGCTTGCTAAAAGAAATATTTATGAAATTATTTACTTAAATTTTGTGAAAGATAGTAGAAGCCCTCAAAAATTTCGATTCAGGGAAAATGGGACTAACGACATTTAAGTATGAGATTTCGTTTGTAATTTCCTAAATTTTCATTTCCGACCTCTCTACTCGTAAAGTATACATATTCTGAATCAGCCTTGATAGAAAATTCAATTAACCGATGTCCGTCTATCCGTCCGTCCGTTTATCGGCCGTTGAAATACCGTTTCTGAGAAAACCATTAGATTTAAAAACTTTTTCTTTCACCATTTTATTACTTCATCGATTCATGGATTTGCTGTTGAAATTCAGTAAAATCGGTTCACGTATAGCTGAGATATAGCCAAATTTGAAATACAATTATTTGGTACAATTATTTGGTATGAAAATACAATTATTTGGTATGACGATTAAAAAGCAAAAAAAAGTTTCCACCGATAACGGTTCCTATATATCCAGAATATAGCGTAAACCGATTTTTTCATGAAGATGTCACGTAATCGAACTTAAACAACTTTTTTTTACTTAAAAGTAGGTCTGCTAATATACAGAGGTTACCAAATACAGAATATTTCCGATATAGGTCCATACACCGGAGATATACAGCCATGTGACAGAGTTTAATTCCGTTCGGAAACGAAATTGAATTCTTTTTTTACTTCTTCAAAAACGAAAAACTAAAAAACTTTTCGGAATGAAATTATTTCTAATTGCAAGGATGACACTAGAATTATCTTATAGAATTGATTTCATTCCGAAAAAGTTTTAAATTTTCATTTTTTGAAGAACTAAAAAACCGATTCAATTCCATTTCCGAACAGAAGTGAATTCTGTGACATGGCCGATAGTCTGAACTGATTTTTCATGAACAATTTTGCTTTATTTAAAAGCAGTTCTGGTTATAAAAGAAGGTAATAAATACAGAAAATGAAAAATTCCGATGTCGGTCCATATATACCCGAGATATAGTCTAAGCCGATTTTGTAATGAAAATATCGCATAAGCGAACTTAAAGGGTCTTTTAGACCCGGCCCAGCCATGTGTTCAGAATTATATGACCAATATTTTTGTAATACATTTGGTCTCCACTTTCGTTTTTTACGATTACTTGGAAATGTGCTATGAATTAACTTTCATTTAATTTTTCCTAAAAAGTTGATGAATATATTTTATACTACGGACATATACAGTGGTGGCCACATAATTAAAACATTGTTGATAGTAAATTTATTTAATGTTTTTATGGTATATCTAAGATTGTGTTGTTGTTAGCATTTTCCATCTGATCCCCACTGGAAAAACTTGGATTCATAACTCCATAAAATATTTTTCCAAA
This sequence comes from Thecocarcelia acutangulata, assembly GCA_914767995.1. Lineage (NCBI taxonomy): Eukaryota > Metazoa > Arthropoda > Insecta > Diptera > Tachinidae > Thecocarcelia > Thecocarcelia acutangulata. The sequence goes on along the minus strand of OU612094.1, from coordinate 125,563,667 downwards.
AACTCATTGATTTCTAAATGGGGTTTCCGACAAAATCCAATCCGGATTTAAAATTTTTTTTTGAGGCGAATGTTTTCACTGAGCGATGCATCCACGTAAGCTTCTTATATTAAATCGCCGTCGAAGACTTCTAGATGATATATAGATACCATATGATGACTAATTCAACTTTTAGATGCTTAGAGCTTTTAATTCGGTCAGCTTTAGAGGCACTTGCGACTATTCTATCGTCTCTGGCTGTGGTTTTACAGGATTTGGAGGCTCTGGGTACATTATTTGAGTTTATAAACTTATCAAAAAGATTCATTGCATTATAAATTTTTCCTCTAGAGCAAACAAATAATTGAGAAAATTAATTAATGAATGTAAAGAAATAATCAACTGCTAAAGAGCTTAACCTTATCTTTGCAGTGGAAAAGTTCCGCTAAAATAACAATAGATCATATAAAACATCGAAAGAATAAGAGATCTTATGTATGTTTTAATTACGTGTCCACCACTGCGTAACTAATTGAACTAACAGAAAATAATCAAATCTTAGGTCTAAATGAGACCTCTGGACCATAATCCAGTTAAAAACGGGCCGAAAAATCTACCACACCCACTTTTACACTAATTGCTTTAATTTATCTTATACATAGAACTGCCGGACCTTCTCATCGTAAAATCGATGGATCTCTTTACTTCTCAATATGATGTCGACAACCACACAATCCAGTTTTTAAAACCGCTGGAATTACCCGGATAGTCAATCTGTAACTTAAAATCGGATCGGTAATCAGAAATCAACCTTTTCTTTGTAATGACTCTCGGCGAATAATCTGGAGAACCACATTATTGAAGCAAGCAAACTAAAGGAAAGTATAAAAGATAAGACGTTTTTATATCACGGGTCCTGTTTCGAAGAGTCGTAGATTTTAAGCATTTGCTTTTGTTAGAGTGGTTTGTATCCGCAATGACAATTAGTTTATCTTAAAGACACTCATTGCATGCTGGCGGTGTTAACATTGAAACCCCATCTTTCTATATTCTTTTATCAATGTAAATATAATTTTAAGGAAAAGTAACTTTCGCCGGATCAGCTAGTCTATTTATATATTGTACTCGTAGATTCAGTCAAAATAAAAATTTTCTCCTATCAAGTGATTTCATTTGTTTGTTGGGTGGGTTCTCAAATTATACATTGTGTGGTGTATGTATTAAATTTTGTGAAATAAACAAATATGTAGTGCGATTAAGTAAGAGTATGAAAATTCGTTGTGCGGAATATGATTTAACTATTTCAGTATACGCATTTGTACGTTTCTATAGGTGTTTGTTTGTGTTATTATATTTTTAGATCAAACCATTAATTCCATTGCACAGTTCATAGCAAAGGACATTGATTATTTTACACGAGTTTAAGTGAAACTATTCCAAATCAAGTGTATTAAATTAACGGGCGAATTACGACTACATAATGTCCTTAAATTTTTGCTCTCGAAATTCGTGGACTTAAACGTTTATAACAAATGTTGTTATTAAAATTTAAAAATGTCTAATAGAGAGATAAGGATCAAACACAGTGGTTTACCCGTTTTATTAATATGTGGCTCCAATGCTTGACAGACCTATTTAACGTTCTGATGGTGGCAACGGTATCCCTTCTTCTCAACCAGGTGTGGCCGCCAAAAATTAAGTATGTTGCGTGCAAGAGGATTTTCGTGAATATCCAGCTTACTGATACACCTTTTTTTATGCTGGACCAGTATTTAGGGGATGACCCCTACATATGCAGTGCATTGTACCAGAACTAGGAAAATATGTTATGAGGAGGGGGAAAGAGGGAGTAGTGATTGTGAACATTTGACTTGAACTTTCCGACATCATAACTGACCGGAGTAGTGTTTTGTCTCTCATCAGGTGCACACATCTTTTGTTACTGCTGTCCGTATTTCCAATATGTGTATGTTCATTAATTGGATTCGTATAAGGCCGGATTGCACCGTAATAGGTGGCAAGTTGTGTACGTATTTGTTTTTGTTTTTTTCCCCCCCTTTTTTACCGTTGTCCGTATTTTCTATATATGTATGTTTATTACTAATTTCGTATGAAATAAAAGTGCACCGGAATAGGTAGCAGTATGTGTACACATGTTTCTTCTTTTTTTTTTTTGTCTTTTTTTCACCGTTGTCCGTGTTTTCTTTATATGTTCAATATTAATTTCTTTTTAATGCATTTCATTACCTCGTAGTGTGGAAGGTGTTGGACGAAATTTTGCTAATCTGAGCAGTGTCGAAGGTATACACACTGGGCACTGATCAGTTTTAACTAATTTAATTCCAACATTTTATATGCTGCAATAGAGTTTGTTTCAGTCTTTCGTGTTGTTATCGTTAATATTTCGCGAACACTACTCCCTCTTTCCTCCTCATCATACCCTATTTTCCTAGTTCCAGTACAATGTGCTGCATATGTAGGGGTCATCCCCTTAGTACTGGTCCCAGATAAAAAAAAAGGAAACACATCTGTGGGCAACTTATTCCATAGGCGAAGCGTACGGTTCAAAAACGAATCTTCTCTGTAATGCGTTGTACGATTCCCCGGGCAATCGACCACAAATGGATGAACTCTGGACGATGAACGTGTGTTACGTAGAAATATGCGAACAAAATCCATTGTAGTAACGATAGAACAGAGTAACGCACCCTACACTGCATTGATGCTCCAGTGAGTCAATAGAGTAGGATACCCTACTGTCACCGAAAAGCTTCTTCGTCCTCTCCTGCACACGGTCGAGCAACCCCAAAATTGTCGTGTACTTAGAGACTTCGTCTTGTTTAGATCCTTATGAATTAGTGAGTTTTTTAAGTAACATGGAGCAGCAGTAATCGTTCGAAGAATTTGGTTTTGTCGACTTGAAATTTTTTCAATGTTAGATGTTGAGACGGTGTCCTATAATTGAATTCCATAGCACCATATAGGCTTTGGAATTACGTTATATAACCAAAGTGTGCAATCCAGCTTCAACGTCGATTTTCTGCCAATAATCCAATTTAGTTGCGCTGCTTTTAATTTCAACTGAGTGACTTTCGCATCAATGTGAGACTTCCACGTTAGCCTACGGTCGAGGTGTATACCAAGGTACTTGACTTCATTGTGCAGCGGAATAGGTGAATTGTTAACTTGGATAGCCGAACATGTTTGTTTACGCAGTGTGAATGCATCACGATTACATTTTTGTTCATTAGCCTTGATTTTCCAAAGTTTTAACAATTTCTCTAATACTGTGCCTCGTTTCTGTAAGATTAGTGAAAAATTTCTCGCATCGAAAACTATGAAACATAAAATTCCATCGTTTCTCTACTATCGAAAAAAAACAGCGTTTTTGTATATTAAATCGAAAAGAGGCAATACCAGTTACGTCTTTATTGGAATATTTCCATTAAGCAGCTGTCAAAAGTAAACAAATAAGAAGAAGAATATAGGAAAATTTTATCAAACAAAAATAAAATTTAAGAAACAATTGTTTAGCAGTGAATAAAACAATTGAATTTAGTGTTATAAATAAAATAAAATTGTGTCAATCAATAACACGTGTACATAAATAAAAACACATTCAAATCATAAATACATTTCATAAGGTAAGTTTTGTGGTGAAAGTTGCTGACCAATATGACCGGTGAAACATGTTGCGCATTTACAGCCAGAGATTAAGGGCTGCAACCGACCCTTTTTTAGTTCCTGAATCGATGAGGGAAGCTTCCCGCATTCGGGACAGGCTAAAATTAAGATTTTGCCATTAAATTTTTAATTTATCATACTGTATGTATGTACATAAATATTAAGAAATAAAGAAAAAGCCAAAAAAAATTAATTTAAAATTTTTTATATATTTATTATATTATATCTTTCAATTTTCTAAAATAAAAAGAAGAAATGAATAATGAACTACATTCAATATCTGCGTATTTATAATAAATAATTTACACATAACAAAGGTTTAATTGACAAATTTTGTGTAAATATATGTATGTCAAGTAAACTTTTACTAATTGCAAATTATTTTTTATGAATACGAAAATATGTGTATAAATATTTAAAAACTTTACCTTTTCTACACTTTTTGCATTCATTATGTCAATTATATACTTTTAAATTTATAACTTCCGCAACTCTTTTATTTGTGAAAAGTTTTGACAGCTCTAGCGAGAAACTTCTCGCAAAATTTTAATACAGAAACAGGTTTACTCACAAGCTTCCAATGAATTACGTCAAAAAAGCTATTTTGACAGATATTTCTCGCTTCTCAAAGATACAGAAACATTTGTGTGAGAAACTCCATTTTTTGTTTCAATTCGCATAGTTTCTCTGTCAATTCCTTTGTTTCTTGTGAGAAATTTCTCGATGCGAGTAATACAGAAACGAGGCACTGATATATATTCCTACAAATTTCGTGAAGCTAATTGATGGTTTTCATGTTCGCTGCAGAATGCTGTGTAATCTGCAAAAGCTGAAGTGTAGATTCCGAACCTCGTTGGCATTTCAGTGGCATAAATCAAATATAAAGTAGGTCCTTGAATATTTGCTTAGGGAACTCCTATTTCGATTGGCTCTGAGGGGCTTATAAAGTCGCCTTCTCTGATAACAAATATCCGGCCACATAAGTAGCTTTCCAGAAGCTTGTGAGTATTTGCAGGCAAGTTTAAGATTAATTTGTGCATTAAACCGGCGTGCCACACTTTATCAAAAGCTTGGGATATGTCAATGAAAAGAGCTGAACAATATTTTCTGCCTTCAAAAGTCTGTCTTATGACGTTTACTAGTCTGTGTGTTTGTTCTATGGTGCTATGTTTAGCTAGAAAACCAAATTGATGGAGTCAACTTCGTCATTAACAATTTTTCGAACAGATTTGAAATTGCTGGCTGTATACTTATTTGTCTATAGGATTTTGCTTCTGTGGGATCCTTCGCTGACTTGGGTATCATAGTAATCATAGACATTTTTCATTCTGCAGAATAATACTCCAGACGTAAAATAGCGTTTAAAAATAATCTTCAAGCTACACGAGGTAACTGCTCAAGCATTTTACTATAATTTTATCAGTACTTTCCTGGAGTTTTCGTTATTAATAATGTTGTCAACACCTTGAAAATTAAGTCTCAAAGATAGAGGCCGGCAAAGAGTAATTTTATAAATACCTGCTTTCCTGGGTTTTGTTTTGTTTGCGACATCTCGAAATTTAAGCCTCAAAGACAAAGGCGGTTTAACAGCATATGACGGTAGTTCAGCTGTATAATTTGTGGCAAAAGCATTTCTCAAATGATTAACATATACCATTGCCTTTTCAGGATCACTTCTTCCCCTGTCACCAGTTAAAGTTCGCAAAGGTGGCTTACCTATTACGGGCCTTTTCAGAACTTTTGTCGCTTTCCACAAGGAATAGTCATATTGAAGAGTACCATCGAGGCTTTCCAAATATGTTTTAAGGGAATTTCAAACTGGGGAGACCAGAGAAATTGCCAATCTCTTAAAAACATGAAACATTAACAGAACCATTGTAATCGGCATCAGAAAAGTCGTGGAGCCGAAGTCCACCTGTTGCTGATATCAAGGTCATCGCAAAATTCACTGTCTCGAAATTTCATTGTTGTAGAAAATACGATAGGTATTTTTTGGAGTTTACGAAGTTATATAATAATTCAGGATTATTTTTGATATCATTGTTCGTTTTACGTAAGTAATTAGTATAACAAAAATTGTAATGGTTTTGGAAGTCCAGCAGCATTTAAGTCATGTGAAATCTGTTCGCTAGAGGATATATTTTTGAAACAGCTTAATATTGCATTTCTTCCTAATAATTTTTTTTAGTACCCCTGCATGAGGAGATACACAGTTCAATATTTGAAAATATTTTTCAAACGTTTCCAAGTTGATTTCGACAAATATGCCGCTAGAAAAATGGAACACAAGTGGTTATATTTTTGATTATTTTTTATTATTTAATTTTATTTAAACCAAATCTATGATTGAAGTTTTTCAACATATATAAATGTTTTTTAATTAACATCGGACCGCTGAGGCGGAATTATAATCGCTTCATTGTTGTACAAAGCTGTTGTTTAACGATTTATGCGCTAAGTGTTACTTTCAAACGAATTTGTTCATATTTGTTTTTTTTTTTTTTTGCAATTTTTTAACAATTACATTTTTTATGGATGCAGCAGTTCAACTATGTTTCAACTATAGTTTTCGTTTATTATATGTTTGTAATATTTCCCAAAGCACTGAAAACTTGACTAAACATAGTTGTTAGGACTTACACCACTATACATTAGCCATTATTGGCTCTAAAAGATTTTTTTTTGCATGTTTAATATCGTTATTTGCTGAACCGATCAATAATTTGTTTGTTTGAATGTATCGAGCAAACCTTTACTAAAAATAATTAATGAATTATAGCGACTAGTTCTTTCAACAGTAATAAAATATGATATCCAAGGTTATGTTTTTGGTATACATGTATTACGAGTATAGGTATTGTGAAGAAATTTTATCACATCTAACCCAGTGTGCAGCTGCTCATCTGCTTGTAAAAAATGTACAACACAACACATTCACCCAAACAAGTTAAATCTGAAAACAAAATACATAAACACATAAACATACATGATTTAAAGTACATAAAATTCTAAGTAAATCAACTACAAATGATGTTGTTGTTTTTCTTATATTCTTGGTATTCGTTTTATTATTGTTTGTTGTTGTAACTTGCTTATTGTTCGCAAGCATCGGTATGAATTTGTATATGCGAAACAAATACATTTGTGCATTATGAACGACTAGAAAACTCATATTGTTTGTAGAAACTGATAAAGACGTAAAATTAGCAGGCAGCTCGGCAGCAAACAGTCAGTTTATTTTTCAGCTTTATACAAGAAAATCAAAGTAACTAAGTTAGTATTTTGGTACACTGTAGTGTCAAGTGTAAATAAAGTTGTGAATTATTTAAGTACGGTATAGCGAGCAAGTGTGAGCTATTTCATTTACAATTGAAGAATCCGCAAAGGCCTTTTTTAGAGGCAAAAACGTAACAATATATACATAATGTTAAAATACATATACCCATACAAATTTTTTTTAGACAAACATTTTGTTGACTTTTCGTTTACAGTAATATTTTCAATATCAGTTATATTTTCTATTCCAATGACTCCAGTACCTTTCAGCTGCTTATGTATATCTTCTTGTTGACTGGGATGCAGGATAATGCTTGTGTGTCATGTATACGACAAAAACTTAATGGTTGGAGGAATTAACTGGTGAATAGAACACATTAACGACAATAATGGTTTCGTATTCTTATGTGTACGTTGTGTAAATAAGAAATTATCGCATTTTGAAAACAAAATATAATCGTTTAGGGTTTGATTTGTTACTGTCAACAATAATGACAATATGATTTTAATAATTATCACGCGAACTTTAGTCATTGTTAATGACTAAGATTTAGTTAATGAGAGGGAAAATGTAACCAGTTTGCTTTTCGACTACAAATGTCATGAAGTTTGCTAACGCTGGTATTGAATTGAATCAGTTAAATAACAACTGAAATACAAATATCTTTATGCTTTATGCTGCTTCGATAGTCAAACCTTGTACTCAAATAATATGAAAATTTTCTTTGCTTGGAAGAAGCAAATTAAAAAATAAAATTATACCTACTATAATCTTTATTTCTGTGAAAAAAAAATTTCCGATTCTAATTATGATATTGTATTGTATTTGTAACTATACACTTGCAAAAAAATTTAAAAAGTATAGGATGCACAGCATGGGCGGATTAACGTAGACCTTATGCCCACGATGTTATTAACAGTATTTTTTTTGCGGCGCTGTGACTAAGTGTACTGACCTATGCCTTCGCATAGGAAGTTGCCGGTTGGTCAAAAACGAAATACCTCAGAAAAACTGTAAACTAATACAGTTAATTGAAGACCGAACAACAAACACAAGCCTGACCGCACTTAAGAAATAATTACGATGACACGAGAGCTGTTCCCCAGCCCAGAGCTGCTTTACGACTGTCTAATTATAATGTTATAGCATTAGGTTTCAAGAAACTCGTATTCAATGAAAAATGGTTTTAAGCAGGGCTCTAGATGATGAGGCGGTGCCCCATAATTGAATTCTGTAGCACCTTATCAAATGAAAATGTATGTGAAAGAAAGGTAGTCACTCACATTCGAATCAATTTGAGTTTGTCTATGTCACTATTATTCGTTCGTATGCACTTACGTATTTTAATTGAATTAGGACACATAATTCGCATAGAATGCACTTAGACAAACCCAAATCAATTTTCTTTTGGCTAGAATGGGCGAACTGGCTGTAATTGTGAAAGTGACTCAAAACCCCTTAAGAGCGCTTTCACATTCGGCAACTTTGTTGATGGTTATTAGTGGACTGTATAAATAAAACAATATTTTCTGAATAAGATATTTAATAAACTTTTATTCACAGGTTTCAAATTATGTATTTCAAAAGCTTTTATTCAATTCACTGTCCTTCTTCTAACTGCTAAGTGAACAACTGCATAAAAAAGTACTATAGAAGATAGTTGTATAATTAAGTAAGTATAAGTGGTGACATTCAAAGGGAATTATTAGCGGAAATCGCTCTTCGTTGCACATCTGCAATCTTAGCCATAGCATGATTTTTTGCTTCAAAGCGTGAGAGTCTTTTACAAGTGTTTGGTAAATTAGTTATAACAGCTGGTTTTAGGATAACGAAAAAAAAAACTAATAGTTTTGGATTCCAAATTGCGACGAACACTTAGAAAAGAAATTGTAAAAATTTCATTATTCAGATTTTGTTTTAAAATTTTATCAAACTTATGACGTTTTCTTTTCTAGAAAAAATGTAACATTTTCCATATTGTTTTGCCAGAAAATATAAAAGTATACAGTTTTCTCAACTTTTTTTCAGATATTTATAGTTATTGCGACATTTGGTTTTCATCTCAATAAAACTTAAATTTTAAAACTTGAATTTTAAGCAAAAAAGGGTAGCATAAATGTAAAACTTTTTCAGAAAAGAAAACGGCATTAGTGCCAACAGAAAAAAACAAAATCATGAATTTTTTGATTGAAAGTGCTGTTAATGAAATTGAATTTGTAGAGATTTTTGAGCACAAAGGTAACTTAGATATAAGTATTCCTACACCGGACACTAATATTTTGTTTGCACAGATTCATGTTTAGGTGAATTGGTGGAGAACATTTTAGATGATACTATTGACGATGTAATCTTGATTGTGCCATACCGTCGTGGCTTTTCGAATTTGGTTCCTAAATCGATGGCGTGTTCCTTGAACATACCTACGCAGTTATATAACAACAGATTTTTTCAAATGCTCCGTCGACTGAAAGCGCAAGGGTCTACATGTTTTGACTGTAAAAAAAATCGACAAAAACAGTTGTTTTAATATTGAGAACATTTGCAAATACGAATCTGCAATGGTTTTCGGTTATGCATATTTGTGCAAGTGTAGCAAATATCCGTTTCATGCATTTTGTTGTGGTAGTCCTGTAGACTATAGCACGTATGCTATTTTTGCAATATGTGGAAGATGTTCAAGCGTACGGGAAGATTGCAACGAAGAGTGATTTCCGCTATGGTAAACTGTGATGACACTCTCGAACAAACTTAATTGCGTTAGCGTTGAAAGGTTCAAGTCCAATGTTAACAAACACTACTCCCTCTTTCCCCCCTCCTCACAACCTATTTTCCTAGTTCTGGTACGATGCACTGCATATATAGGGGTCATCCCCTGAGTACTGGTCCAATATAAAAAAAATTGCGCAAGTCTCTTGCCAAGTCTTATGGTTGCAAATGTGAGTGGCAAAAGCAGCCTGAAGGGGGAAGACTTGCTGATATTTGAGTACAGACCAGTGCTAAAAACTAAAAAAAATTATTTGAGAATTTAACAAATGATGTATAAATAATATCGTTTGTATTATTATTTTGGGGAAAATTTACCAAAATGAAAGAATATTCGCGACTCCACGTTGAAAAAATATTACCCATTTGGGTTAAAAAACACATAAATGCAGTCCTGGTAAAGACTTGCTTGTACTTTTGTTTTTTGTTATGGTTTTGATATTTTCTTTTGTACATATATCGGGCTTTTCAAAATATTAAGAAAAAGTAAAAAAAAAGTAAAACAAAATGAAAGTTGCGCAACTAAATATGTGAACATAAAAGCAAGTTTAAAAGAAAAGTAACAAAAATAAAAAGTATACTTGAGCAACAAGCAGGCGAGCCAAAAGGAAAATTTGTTTTAAAATTATATATTATATAGTTAAACTGATGCACAGTAGGCGAAAAGATCGATTAAGCGTTGTTTAATTAAATTTTCAAAGTGTTTAACTGCTCCAAAACTGTGTATTTATCGATTACTAATATAACACTGAACTTACATATCGATTACATTTTGATTGTTATGATCTAGTTGAACAGCTGTTAGCTGTGAAACATAACATATGTTTCAGCCGGTATAACACTAAGCTTTTACGCGTGTTATCTTTGCATTGCCAAATATTCTCTAAAGTTGCGTTTATGTCAACTAAGTGAAAGAAAATTGGTTTTATTATAGTAATTTTATTTTTGGCCAACGTATTTTGTTATTTGCTTTTTGTATATACTTAGCTGGTGAGGCCTAACATTCTTTATGTCAATAGAAATGCAGAATTTTTATTACATATGTAATAAAAATTCTGCAATTTTATTGACATAGAGAAAGTTATGCCTCACCAGCTAAGTATATACAAAAAGCAAATAGAAAATTGGTTTTATTTATAGGTAGAGGTATGTATTTACTAAAAAAATTTTGTTTATGACCTGTGCTGAAGTGTTGTAGAAAATATGTGATACATGTTGACTATGTGAATAACTGCTTAAAAAAAAGCCAAAAAAAAAACTTCTGTGGACCGGAACTTCTGATATTCTTGGGTATTCGCGCTAGAATATTTTTTTTAAATTACTATGTTGTCCTGTGATTGCAAAATGTGCAAAATTTATCTGCAGCAACCTGCAACTTTATATGATATTGCATTTTTCAGGAACAGTGTCGGTGCTCAGACAAGGAGTTTATTTACTATGGCGCAACGAGCCCTTCCCTACTAAAAAATTTTCTGCGGTTGATAGTCATATATTTAATAACATAATTAATATTAACATGTATAAAAATAATAACATAATAAATTTATTTATTTAAACTATTATTTGTTTATTTAAACATAATTGGGCATATACATATAAATTTAAAAGAATTTGAAATGTGTTTTAGTACAAAAATTCCATACAAAATTTTTCTAAAATTCATTTCAAATACGTTTTAATTTTTTATGAATATGCACAAATATATTTATTTATTTAACAAAAAAATAGAAATTTTGTAGCGAAATTGGTTGAAAAATTTGAAGAAAACAACAAGAAGTGGTTAGATGGACAACTTTTATTAGTTGATCTACTGACAAGTCGTGGAAGACTCGATAAGATGTTTGACGAATGTTCCAATAAAATGAAATTAAGTAAAGTCTCCCAAATTGTTAAGGAAATACCATATAGTGAGCTCGTAGTAGCTACAACGTGCAGTTTATACAAAGCAAAAAAGAAGGATGTCGATAATGATATTTTACAGCTTTTGTCACAACATAGTGTACCACCTTCCACCTCAGATTTATCTAGTAGTTTTCAATCGGAATGAAAAAAAAACTGTTAATAATATTGTTATTTTTTGGGCATTATAATAAAATTTTTGTTGCGAAAGCAACTGAAGTATATGAAGACGTAATAATATCAAAACAATTATTTCAACAGAAAAATATTTAAAAAAATTAATACAAATTTTTTGAAAAATATTTTTTATACTCGTATTGAAGTTTAATATATTTTTAGACCAAAGGAATGTGAAACATTGAATGTATTAACTTTATTCTGTTTTCCTGAAAATATGAAAAAAGTTGCAACTTTTACAAAAAAAAGATAAATATATTAAAAAAAAAAAAATTATTTTGTTTAACATTGTAGCTTAATCTATTTTTAACTAAAAAAAAAATATAAGAGAAACCAAAAAAAAAAAAAAAAATGTTCTAAACGCTATTAATTAAACGCCGCTAGATTAACCTTTTAGCCCACTGTGTGATGGTAAGAGTAACGTCTATGAAATACCGACAGATAGACAGCTAGGAAAAATACACCACAAGCCATTTGTATTTTTTATTGGTATCAATATTAGATGCTAATAAAGTATATAACCTTAATTGATTGTTCGTTAAAAAATTTTTAAATCGAAAGGATATTGAAGTTTTTCAGTGATCATGAGAACAATATTAGATGATGTCTATACTCCGTCATTTAAAGTAAGTAAGTTAATGACGAAGATAATCTTTATGGTGGAGTTCGCCAATGAAAATTTCTGCTAATTTGAAATTTTGTAGTAGAATTTAATATGATTCTTAGGTATATAATTTGGCTCCAATTACCGATTGTAAAACTGAACAAGAGTTCTTTTGCACTTATTCCGACCACTGGCTATTTATATTAATCATATCCATGTGAAAAATCAGCTTCACCATACGACCAAGTCATTGGTTTAGCATATATTTTTAGTTTTAGGGATGCAAGAATCCATAAATTCAAAAGAAAGTTTAAAGCACAGGAACAGTACGATCCAATTGTCTAAGAAAATGCTATCAGTTGTACAAGTTAAGCTCTCAAAAGTTAACTGCTGCATTAAAACAGATCTCTACCACTACTTCCATTTTTCAATGTAATTAATTAAGAACGTGCACTTCACAGGTTTGCTTTATCTGTAACTTGAAGTCTCTTAACAGCGTAAAATCATTCAGGCGTACGTGATTCAATCGCCTTAACTGCACTTGCATATTTTCTCTTTCCCTTATTGGAACTGAAAGCAATAATATATTCCACCAAAAAAAGTTTAATCTTAAAAAGTTTTTCTATATTTCAATATGTTTGTATGTACATACTCGTACATATATTTTTCAACAGCAAAAATCAATAGCGAGTTGAAAACTTTTCTACTTGTCACTGCACGAAGTCAAACTTTGCTTTCGACTTAACAAAATTGTATCTTTTGTTTGGATGTGTTGTAAATAATATATAAAGATTTATATGTTATTTCTTCTTTTGTTCTCTACAAAAGGTGGCAGGTTGATGTCAACTTCAGCAATAAAGGCAAAGTCAATAAATATGGGACAACTTATACAATTTGTAAAAACTTAAAATATTTATTCATATTTTTATTCATGAAATATTTGCTGAATTCATAAACTCAGTCATATCGAGTCAACTTTATATAAAATTTAATATTAGTCTGAAGAATACACATACATGTGTAATATAACATAAATAATAATTTTAATTGCTTTTTTAAATTGCGTAAAAGTACTTAGAGTGCTTGCAAAGTTAAATGAAATATAACATGGGACGTTCTCAAATTCAGGTACATTGGGCTATATTCAGACATCAAAAACTGCTTTTTGTAAAACATCGTAAATTGAAAAAAGTCAAAGTAACTCTTTGTTCGGGTAAATAGGGGAAGGGGTCCCTCGTTTGATGCGGCAAACAAAACTCTAGGAAGCTGCATGACTTATGTTGTGTTGGCTTCCGAAACCCTTACCAAGGGTATAAATGGGCAGAACGGGGATCAGCATGGCTCCCGGGTGGTTCTGCTTGCAGTTCAACCCGGGCTGATCATGGTTGAGGTGCCTTCCTTGGTTGAAACGTTCTGGTTGTTAAAGTTAATTAGTTGTCTTCCAAATTCACCTCTTTAATATTTTGAGTTTTGGCAAAAGCGATGTTAGGGTGTATTCGGATTAGTTTGCTGTTAACGCTACCGAAGTTCTGCTCCTCTCTTACAGTTGAAAATAGTTTCCTGTAAAAATGAAAACAACAAATGATCAAGAGGTTATTTAGAGTTATTAATGTTAATAATTAAAATTCCTCGTTGACTAAATTAAATTCTTAGTTTAAAAACTAAGGAGTGTCACAAAATGAACACAATATTTGAATTTGTCGCCATCTGCTCAGTAAAGTGTAAGCAACCCTAAAGGACGTTTTGTCAACTGATAGTTTAGCGATAGTGAAAACGGAGTATTACTGTCTTCATTGTTAAACAATATTTCAAAAATAATGCAGGCATGGCGTTCACAGTACGAAAATTTCATACAAAATATATTAACTTCGTTAACTGTGAAGAGCTTCATTGAGAAATTCAGGGACACTAAATTGTCCAAAAACAAGCCCTTTAAATGTTAATACCAAAGCAATACGTGAGAGTGTCGGCGGCAATCAAATTTCAAGAAGCTACTATATTTACATTAAAACTCAGGTAACAGAACTTAAGTATAATGACTAATAACGAACATAGTGTTCGTTGAATGCATTATTAAACTTCAACATCGAGGTTTGATAAAAGATAACCGTTGTTTACAATGTTTTCAAAAAGTATTTGAATACATTATTGAACTTCAACATACGAGGCCTGATCAAAAAATAAGCGTTATCTTAAATTTGTTCAAAAAGTATTTGTTAAAGCATCAATAACTATCTTGTCCCCTTCAAGGTAATCCCACTCCAATTCTCGAAACACTTTTGAAATGCATTTTTTGGTATCGACAACAACTCTTGTTTCGATTCTTTTTTTATCTTCTCAATCGTAGCAAAAAGCTTTCCTTACATCGGTGTCTTCAGTATTAGGAAAAGGAAAATGTAAGCGAGGACCAAGTCCGGTTTGAATTTCATAGCCATAGACCCATGATTCGCCCCCAGTTGTGACCTCTTTGACGAAATCTGGATCGCCGTTGACGATGTACAACAGTTCCAGAGCGATGTCCTTTCAAATATTGAAGGTGTGTGATGCTTGCCCACTGCCTTTGTGGTGCTTAACCGAGAAATTCTTCATTCATGAACTCTGATGAGGCAGGTATGATACAAATTTTTAATCCGGTCTTGTTAAAGAAAATTCTGGAATTATAGAATATACAAGACGTTTTTAATATTCTTGGAAGCACAAGAACAACCAAAAATTTAAAAAATTATCAAACACCATTAGTGAGAAACAAAATTGCAAAAACTAAAATAATTTTGATTAACCTTAATGTTATTCATATATATTATTATATCTAGTCAACATCAATTTTTGTCTTTTTATTTTAGCTTATTGCTGTGAGTAATAATTCAATTAAAAAAATACCACAAACGTAAAAGTAGATTTTTAGCTAGGGAATAACTTAGGGATAATATTTTTTTTATATAAACTACAAACGAACGTTTATTACTCTCTTAATACACAAATTTTGTATAAAAATTTGTGTAATAAGAGCTTAATAAACATGAAATATGTTTTATTAATAAAACGATAATTTTGTTAAAAAATCAATCACAACAAAATGTTGTAGGTAATAATTAATTGTCAGCCTGAAGATAAAATATTTACAATATTAATGCTTTTCTGTCCATTATGTTCTTGACGCCTGTTATATTAAACTCAATCTTATGACATTTTTTCAGTGTCTACCGCAAAATATGAAAAAGAAAAGCAAAATCGAAAAAGATGTAAAATGTGCAATCAATCACAAGTTGTTCATTTAGTTTAAATTTTGTTTGTTGTCAGTTGCAATAAAAACAAAACAATTAATATTGTTTTGCTCCATTTTCTTTCGTTTCTAACAATTTTGACACGCAGAATTGATTTATTTTCTTAAAATTGTCAAATATGTAATTTCTTTTATTTCACTAAACAAATCTATTATCTCTTCTTTTGCAAGTAAATGACTTTAACAAGTTTTAACAGTAAGCACCAACATAAGTTGCAAGGGATGATGTCAGAAATAAGAACTTACATCGCATTCACATACGGAAGGTTTACTATGCAAAGCTTTGAGTTGAGAGAGATACTATATTTTCAAATGCTACCACCAAACTCAAGAGTTTGTAAATTCTTCATGTGTGGAAGACAACAGAAAAAGCGTAATACCTCAAATAGAGCATTGCATGCATGTATTGGATAAAATTTTGCTAGTTTAGAATCTGATATCATCATTTTATCCCAAAATTTACACGTACGGGCTGTTCGGAAACCTAGCACAAAAAACCTGGTATAAACAGAAAAAAAGTTAAGTGTTTTAGAAACTTCCGTCTCTGCTACGAACACATGTTAAATCTGGTAACTCCTTCATAAAGAAACAGGTGTTCACAAGAGACGCATCAGCGATTTTTTTACAATGGAAAAATTAAAAATGCGTGGGGTCATTAAATATTTACATAAAAAAGGTTTATCGGGACAAGAAATTCATAATGATATAGTGAATGTGTTAGGTGAAAGTGATCCTTCATATGCAACAGTAAAAAATTGGGTTGCTGAATTTAAACGTGGTCGTACAAGCATTGAAGATGAACCACGTAGTGGACGTCCAAAAACAGCAAAAACAACAGAAATTGTAGTCAAAGTGCATGATATGGTATTAAATGATCGACGAATAAAAATGCCTGAAATAGCTAATATCATGGGCATCTCAAATGATCGAGTCCATTTAATTTTGCATGAAGAACTCTAGATGAAAAAGCTTTCTGCAAGATGGGTGCCGCGTTTGTTAACAGCCGACCAAAAAACTCATAGGAATGAAAATTTCTCAAGGATTGTTTTAAGCGAAATAAAATGGATTTTAAGCATCGTTTCATAACTTTTGATAAGACATGGGACCACCACTATACTCCAGAGACAAAAGAACAATCCAAACAATGTACTGAAGCTGGAGGAAGTACCCCAAAGAAGGTAAAAACAATTCAATCGGCTGGTGAGATTATGGCAACGGATTTTTGGGACTTCAAAGGTATTTTATTGATTGACTATCTGCAAAAGGGTAAAACAAAAAATTCAGAGTACTATTGCAACCTTTTGGATCAATTAAATGTACAAATTCGAGAAAAACGTCCTGGCTTACAACACAAAAAAATAATTTTTCATCAAGACTACGCACCAGCGCACAAGAGTATTTTAACAATGGCTAAAATCAACTAATTAAAGTACGAGCTGCTTGACCACCCTTATTCTCCTGATTTAGCTCCCAGTGACTTCTACCTGTTCCCAAATCTAAATAAAAATTCCCTGCTGGCAAGCATTTTACCTCAAATGAAGATGCAATTATAGTTGTAAAGCACTATTTTGAAGACCTTGAGGAAAGCTATTTTAATCAACGGATAGAATTGCTAGAAAAGCGTTGGACTAAGTGTATTGAAGTTTCAGGATATTATATTAAAAATAAAAATATTTTTAAAAAACTAACTATTCTCCTTCATTGATAGACTAAGAAGTTTCCGAACCGCCTGTGTATAAGCCAATGGGTTAACATAATTAATCTATGTACATTAGGGTGGGTCACTTATGTATGGGAAAAAATAAAAGTGAATTAATAAAGCTCTAATAGTAATATTTTGCGGTGTGAGGCATAAAAAGTAATACTTGAAAAAAAAAAAATCATTTGAGTGATATCTTTAGCCCGCGCATGCGGCTTAAAGTTTTTGCAATTTTCATAAAAGCACTTACTTTTTCTTTTTTCTATTATTTGGTTTATAAAAATAATACACTTTCACAACAAATTATTACACTATAGTTTTATTTGAGAGAAATATTACGCTTTAAATGTAATTTAATTATTTTTTGACCATAAAATCTCTTTTGCTCTCGAATCTGGGGATAGTTTTTCTTGATTAAAGTTTTGTTTGTATTAAACCCTCTCTCGATTTCCACTCACATAAGCACATAGTACTGAAGCTTGTAGTGACATTTCGAAGAACTGGAAGATCAAAAAACATTTGCTGCCAATTTATTAGATCAGTATAGTTATTCGAATTAAAATCTATTTCCGGTACTTGAAATACACATGATTGCTTTCCAGTACATAAAGCGTTTCGAGCTTCTAGAATTCTCTTTGCTGCGAGCTCTCTCACTTTTTTATTTTCGTCCGACAACATTGATAGGGGCAAATTTTCTGAATGGGCAAAATAAGCGTTGTGTTGAATTACCGGATCTATTATTTGTTTATACTCTGCTAATAGATATCGAGAACTTTTAACCAATTTCCAAAAATTTTTAGACCCATCTTTGCAAGTTGGATTGGTTTTTATTTTGAAACAGATTGAGACGTAAATTTTAATGCAATATTCAGCTAATACTTTTAGATTACTCGATGGGTTTGATGTGGAAATGTAGTGCTTCAGAAATCTGTTTGCTTTTGTTAACCATCTTGCATGGGACATTTTCCCTGGGAATCTGTTAGCTAAATAATTGGGACATTGTCCAGATATAACGGATATAGTTAGTTTATACAAATATTTTTGATCTAAACTTTTAATCTAAAAAGGTCTTCCATCTTTACTTTCGAAAGTTCGCTTTGTATCTTTTTCTCTGTATATGCCCACACCTCTCTCCATCGGCCGGATATTTTCGCCTTGTGTGAGACCCAGGTATCTGAGAATGCTGATCCACAGGATTTTCACATACCTGGGTATCAACTTCTATCCCTCTTTAATTTCCTTCGGGGCCTTGTTATTTATATTCGCAATGAAGTTGTGTTCCAATGCCAGCAACCATTAGGCATGCATAATGCCGAATTTACCTGTCTCTGTCAAAATCAGGTCACACTTTTTGCATTTCGGGTTTTTGTACAGAAGTCCAAATGCGGGGAGGGATATTACCTTTGCTGGTTTCGGTGCCCTCTCCGATTCCATATCGAAGATCCTGGAGAGTTGTCCGTGCAATGAAATCGTTGTTGCTGGTGATTTCAATGTTCACAACTCTTTCTGGCTTCGCCATTCGAGTCGTACAACTCCAGAAGGCCAATATGTTGAGTTATTCGCTGCGCACAACCACCTAGCGCAATTAGTGAATGAGCCAACGAATATTCCATATGTTGAAGGGCACCATTCAAACACTCTTGAGTTATTCCTGACTTCACACCCTGAAAAGTATGAAGTCAGAGTTAGTGCACCTCTCGGCAATTCGGCTGATTGCACCATTTCTGCCTTCTTTTCGATCTCTGAACTTCGCAACGTTTCGAAATCAGCCACGAAACGGACAAAATTTATATACGAAAAGGCGCATTGGGCTGAGCTCAATCCATTTTACAAGCATTTTAATTGAAAACTTTGCTTTCTATATAATAACATAAATGCTTCAGCAAAAATTGTC
The DNA here is from genome assembly GCA_914767995.1 of Thecocarcelia acutangulata. NCBI lineage: Eukaryota > Metazoa > Arthropoda > Insecta > Diptera > Tachinidae > Thecocarcelia > Thecocarcelia acutangulata. Next base: position 125,544,408 of record OU612094.1, on the reverse strand, counting down.
TAGAATATAATATTGCTAGGGATGAAATCATTCATCCCCTCCGAGCAGATATCGGTTAAACCAAGAGTGAAATCTTGGTTTAATCAGACGTGTAAAAATGCAGTCAGATCCAGAGAGGAAGCATTAAGAAATTGGCGTTTAAACAAAAACCCAGACACTGATTTGCTTCGCAAAAAGGCAAGATCTTCGTGTGCCAAGGTACTTAGCCGTGAAAAATTTCTTCACGAACAGCGTCTTCGTCCCAAGGTCCCGGGGCAGTAAGTCCTTTTGGTCATTCGTTAAGAGAGTAAAGAACAATGCTAGTTCATCAATTCCAGCTCTCTTAAAGAATGACAAAGCATTCACCGACCTGGTTGACAAAGCTAACCTGTTGAGCTCGAAAGAGTATCTGTAACTATGCCGAAGATATTATTCCGGGCTCGGGCAGTTAAAAGGGTTTTGGCCAACCACGACATAAATAAGACTCCTGGACCGGATGGCATTCCAGCACTGGTCTTGAAGCAATGTCATTCTACGCTTGCGCGTCCGTTAGCACACCTCTACAGCATTCTTTACCATGTTGGTGAGTTTCCATCGTGTGTAAGGTTGCTTATGTAATGCCAGTCTCTAAAAAGGGTGAGGCAAATAACACCGAAAATTACCGCAATTATTGCAATTTGCTCTGCGCTTTCCAAAGTGATGGAAAGTATGGTCAACTATCACCTTATGAGATATCTAGAGTCACATAAATTACTTTGTGACCGCCAACATGAATTTCGCAAGGGTCGTTCTACTGGCGATATTATGGCATATCTGTCAGAGAAATGGTGCCACTCAATTCATCATTTCGGTGAAAGTAAAGTGGTGGCTCTGGATATTTCCAAAGCGTTTGACAGAGTGTAGCATGGTGCGCTACTGGCAAAACTCACTGCTTTTGGTGTCGGTGATGACTTCTCTCAGTTTATATCGAGCTTTCTCAGGGACCGCACTATACGAGTTGTTATAGATGGGGTCCAATCAAACGAGTTCAAGATTAATTCAGGGGCACCGCAAGGCTCCGTTCTTTCTTCTACCCTATTTCTTATTTTTCTCAATGACCTTCTCTATCAAACTTCCAACCCTATCCACTCTTTCGCAGATGACAGCAGCATTTGCCATTCGTACTCTTTTAGCTATAAGCCCAGCCTATCAGAGATCGCTACCAAGATGCTAAATATGAACGATTTACTGAATAGTGACCCTCTGTTAATCTCCGAATGAGGTCGTAAAAAAGAGTCGCTTCAACGCTCGTAAAACCTAATGTTGTTTATTAACACACAAACAAACGACCACAAGTGCAGCCTCATCTGTACTCATGGATGGTATAAATATTGAGGAATTGGAAGCTCTTCGTGTTCTTGGAATGAAGATACAGTCTGACGTTCGCTGGACTGAACACATTTTTAATATCTCCAAAGAAGCATTCAAGTGCTTTAGGTTTTTGAAACGGTGTAAGATATACTTCACTCCATCCGACCTCTTTGCTATTTATACCATCTAATAAAATTAGTAGGTGAATAGACTTGGAAATATAAACAGCTGACAATGCTGCGAACTATTTTAGATTTATGTATGTATGTTGAATTGTTAAACAAAAAAATTTACTAATGTGTAATGTATTATTATAGTTTGTAAAATTGAAGAATTACCTGAGAATTAAAAAAATAATTAAAGGATTTTTAATTAAAAAAAAAGACCTCAACTCAAAAACATATCTTTTCAACATTAAATATTAAACGTTCAAAAAAACACAAATCTGCATTTAATATAATGTTAATTAAAATAAATTTTTTTTTAATGCCCGGTTTCGAAATTTGTTTTGCATATGAAACAAAATGTAATAAACTTGTTTTAAAGCAATATCAAGCAAAATGCAATGCCAAAATAATATCAAAATAATGATATTAAAAAAGGAAGATTGAAATGAGTGCATTAAAACTCTACTTTTTTTTTAATAGAAATAAAAAATCCCAGCAAAATCTCTGAAAAGACATTGATCGATCACTTTTATCCTTATAATGAGCCGTCAAATAGCGAATGTATAGTATGTATAATGCGGGTAAAATGAACGCCTTAAGCATTTGTAAGCATTCTTATGAAATTTATTATTTCCTTGTTAATTTATTGCAAAGAAATGTTTATTTTGGTGGAATTGGAAGACCATTTTTTTTTTTTTGTGACAGCCCTGCTGATTTAGCTTATTAGGTTGCATATCTCTTGCATTATCTCTTCTATTGTAAACTCTCTTTCCCAAGGCGAATTCATTACTAGATGAACTTTACAGCTCAGATGATTATTTTTTGCTATTTTGATGATTGTTTTTTCCAATGAGACTGTAAAATTTTTTTTGTTTACAAATACTTCGCGCCATTTTAATCTGAAGTTTTTTTGTATGATTTCATAAAATTTTTGTGGATTTAAAAGTGAAAAAACATTGTAATCTGCGATTTTAATTTTTTTGTCGCCATTTTTCCCAGCTGAACAATCCTGGGCGAATTTAGATTTTGACATTCACGATATGTTTTACAATAACAAAATATATAGTCCTGAATTCGCCTTCCCGCATGCATTCACCTGTATTAATTCGCCTAGCTCTTTCCGCTACACTTATTTGTTTTTGAAAAAAAAAACCACTACAGCCGTTAGTGTCATATCACACAGGGCAATTCTTGAGTTTTTGGACAGAGGAATAAAAACGAAAAAAATAATTGCCTTTATTCAGCAGTTCTATACTCTTCTCTCATGTCTCATGCATATACAATCTAAATGAAAGCTGCAGAACTGAGCAAAATTAACGGAAAAAGTTTTTATGTGCAAATAATTCAAAAGGAAATTGAGATAAGTTGTGGAATAAAAATTGCCTTTTGAGCCTTTACACAAATGTGTGCACATTAATTACAAGTCAAATACCTCGGTATTCATCTTGACCATAGACTAACATAGAAGTCGCACATTGAAGCAAAAGTAACGCAGATGAAATTGAAAACAGTGCAAATTAACTGGCTAATAGACAGAAATTCGACCTTGAACCTTGATTGTAAACTTTTGCTGTACAACTCGATTCTAAAGCCAATATAGTGCTATGGGATTCAATTATGGTGCACAGCCTCGGCATCCAACATTGCAAAAATTCAAAAAAGTGAAAATAGAATTCTCCGTAGAATTACAGATGCTCCATGGTACGTTAAAAACTCACGAATCCACGCAGATCTGAACGTACCTTTTGTGAAATCTGATTTTGTGAAGTACGCGACAAGATATATTAACAAGCTTGAATTCCATCCAAATCCTCTTGCAGTAAATATTTTTAACTTTGGTGGTCATACCCGTCTGAGAAGGAGGGATACTTTGGCTACCATTAGAGCTCTAAACAGATGACTGAATTTTGAAATAATATTCGCATAAAAATAAATTTTTGTCCAGCACTGGCAGGACTTTAATCACAATTTTTTTTTTTAGTATTAAGACTTGAATAGTTATTGTCATTACATTTTTTATGTAGATTCAATAAATAAAATAATAAAGTTAAAAAAAAAAAAATTTATTACAACCATATTATCACACAGTGGGTTAGAAGAGATAAAAATTAGTATTAATATACGCTATATATTTTTATGCTGCCATAAAATATATATATATACATATATATATATATATATATATATATATATATATATATATATATATATATATATATATATATATATATATATATATATATATATATATATATATATATATATATATATATATATATATATATATATATATATATATATATATATAGTGCTACTAAATAACTGCAGAATAAAACATCTCTATTGTAAGGATCTTACAAACATGTTTTTAACTTTACGGATACATTATGAAGTCAATTGTAACAATTCAAATCCAAACAGATTTTTTGATTATTCAATATTTTACCCCACAAAGACATATATGCGATAAATAACAAAACTCTGGCGAGAATGTAGTTAAAGAATAATATGATTACTATATTTAATGGATGATCATAAAGTCTAAACTGACTCACTCAGCTGTCATATTTTGTTTATTATTTTAAATTTTAAGCAGCTTAGATGTTTACGGTTGGGTTATGATAAATCAGAAAACTCAATTTAGAAATACTATTATTTTATACTTTTTTCGTTTGAAGCATAACAACACGATTTTTATGCTGCCATAAAATATTGGAATATTATGTGTGATATGAAACTGTTTTAATCTCCCAAATTTATGTTGATAGTCTCGTAATTGTTTAATGAGGTATAGTCAGCCACTGCTGACCTAACAGAAACCACAGATATACTTTACAAATTAAAAATAATCTAAATAATTAATAAATTGATTAGTTTGAAAAAAAAAATTCTTTTTCATTAAAAAGGCTTAAAAAATACACATAAATTTTAATAAAAGATACACATAAATTTTAATAGAAACCTCATAAAACCATTACGACTAAATTTGAAAAATTTCTACTAAAAACGGCAAATATATCATCCCAGCAAAAAATATTGCTCAATCAAAATGCTTTAAGTCAACGCAATTTCAAGCCAGAAAAAATTTCATTGCTTTCAAAAACCTTAAGATTTTTTGCTGGAATACTATATAACTAAACTCACTACCATACTCTTCCCTCGCAGACATAAAACACTTGCTTTAAACATCAGCCAGAAGTACTGCGGCAAAAAAAAATGCAAGTTAATCTTTTCCGTTTCCTCTTTCCACAACAGCCATGGATATAATCAGAGTTTAAAATGCTGGATAAAGGCAAAAAGAAAACCATTGTATATAAATTAATGAAAGTAAATATAATAACACTTAAAAAGTTTTAAAATTATAATCACGTAAGTCATTTATGTGAAGTCAGTTCAATGAATATTGAGTTCAAATGGACGTATTATTGTGTTTGACTATTTAACTTAATGCTAGAAATCATAAAAAAAATTTACATTAAATTCTTGTTACACAATTATTTAAAATTATCAGAATGATTTTATTTTTCTGAGGATGCTGATAATTTAAAAAAAAAATATATATATATATATAAAACAATTACTGAAATGCCATCAACATCAATAGTCAGGTGACAGAAATCTTAAAATGCATTATATGTATGGCAGAGCCAAGAAATGTCTTATTAATAACGCCTTGCAAGTATTTTACAATTTGTTCTCATTGTTTTCAAAATTTGGACACTAAATCTAAGATAAGTAATTGAACCTTGCTTTTCCCTTACTATAGACAAATTTTTTAAAGTAATATACTCCTAAATATGTTTCAATAAGCGATTATTTATTTTGATAATAAAGTACTTTTTACTTGTGTGAAAACTCATTTCTGTAAGAAAATCCCCCATTTTTTTGGTTTAATTTATCAAGGGAATACTGATTCGTAAATTTAAAGAGAATATAAAAAAAATTCTATATTCACTTGTTTAATTAAAAAGAGTGGAAGTGTCAATTTCTTGTAGGCAATATAAGTAAGAGTTATCCGTCAAAGTTTTGCCACCGAAAGTGTGGATCAATTTGATGGTGCGAACGGCTTTTATCGGTTCACATTATAACTCAAATATACGGTTATTTTCATATATAACTTCTTTTTTAATTAAGGACCTTATGACATTTTTAGAGATAATATAATGTCCATTTGTTAAGTGTCACTATGCCCATGGACGCTATGACATTTTCAAAAGTGTCATACTGTCCATGTACCTTATGACACGTTTATGTGCGTCACAGTGTCCATGGACATTATGACCGTTAAACTAACTATTGTTAAACATATGCATACTTCCTTGTATTTTTATTTTATTTTTTCAACTTTGAAACAATCAGTTTATTTGTGTGTGTGTGTTTCTTTTTTTTTCAATAATATTAACAAAAGTGAAGATGATATAAATATTTATTATTTGGATAAAATCGCCATAAAAATAAACATTTGGAAATTTGTATACGAACTTATATAGACAAATTCGTGAATGCATTGAATTAATGTATTTGAATTGTATATGCATTAATAGAGATCTATGAGCCAGACAGAATATCTGTATGTACATCAATATTTTAGGAGCACCAAGATTTGCACAAATTCAAAAATTTATAATTCCTTTTTCAAAATGCTAATTGTACTAAGTATACTGAATAAATTACCAAGGTGTTGTTTTAATTGCAGATGTTATGTGTAGGTATTTATATACATATATGTGTATTTATTGTGTAACCATATTATATAGTGACGCTCAACACTAGTACGTGACGATAGAAATTAAAATTTTTAAAAAGTATGAGCAGGAATGATAATATCATATGGTTGGGCATAACAGTTAAAATTTAACTTTAACAATGACAGTATTAGTAGTCATGATACAAAAATTATAACTTTTACCAAATATATGGTTATACGGTATAATTTTGGTTTTTGGCTGTACTGCATTTTGCAAATAAATTTCGGACTAAAACCATATTATATGGTTGTATTGAACCATATTATGTAGATGTATTCAACCATATAATTCAACAATAGTATTTTGCTCTTAATATATTGTCATATCAACTATATTTTTTCTTCTACGTGAATGTTTGCGTAGAAAGTTTAGTTTCCATAATGAATCTTATCTTCCGTTGGTTGCTGGGAAATTGCATACAGGAGGCAAATAGAAAGACCGAAATCCTCAACAAGGGGTTGCCCATATGGCTACAAACATATGTGTGCGACTGGTAAGCCACTCGAGGGCGCTGGTGAATCGTGAATAGTTTGCTCCGTGGAATTGGTCCATCATCAGATAAGGCCGTAAAGGCAGGTGCTGCTGTAAATCTTTTTCACTCACTGTATATATATAAGCAAAATAAGAAAAAACTTTTAATTAAAAAAATCTAAATAAGAAATACATGGTACGAAACTTTTTGCTTGTCTTTAGCAACCGAAATGACCACCTTGAGGCCATTAGGCAAGCCTTTGTAATTTGGCTCATCGCGGTTCTCATGAATGAAGCGTCTTGTTGAGAAACAAAATGAGAACAACGCGCAAAAGTAAACCAAAAGAAATAAAGTAACTGCACAGAATAAATATACTTTGATATGGGAAAACTTTGCTCTACGTAATAGCAAGATGGCAGTTTAATTATTTATTTATAACGCTATAAAATATTTCAGCAGAGAGAGAACAAATATAAATACTTACATAGTTCGACTCTTTAGAACAATTATACATATAATCATTTGAATTTAAATAGTTTATAAGAATTTAGTTTTATTCATTATATTAGTTTCTAACATTGATACCAATCAAAACATAGAAAACAAGCTGTTTATAATTTGTTTAATAGTTTATAAGTTTAGCCTTCGAAATCTTAGCGTGATCAGATATCTCTATAAGATAATAAAGTTTATTAATATTAAAAAAAAAACTCTGCGAAATGGGGCAACGCTCAGCAATATTGTTTTTAACTTGGACCAGTATTCAGGGGATGACCCCTACATATGCAGTGCATTGTACCAGAACTAGGAAAATAGGTTGTGAGGAGGGGGAATGAGGGAGTAGTGTTTGTGAACATTTGTCTTGAACTTTCCAACGTTATAACAGACAGGAAACACATCTGCAGGCAACTTGTTCCACAGACGAAGCTACGGCTGAAAGACGAATTATCTCTGTAATGCGTAGTACAATTCCCCGGGCAATCGACCACAAATGGATGAGCTCTGGACGATCAACGCGTGCTATGTAAAAATGTGCGAGTTTCGGGAACAAGATTCCTAATCTTGTCAGAGCAAAGTCCATTGTAGTAACGATAGAACAGAGTAACGCATCCCACACTGCGTCGATGCTCCAGTGAGTCAATAGAGTTGGATACCCTACTGTCACCGATGAGCTTCTTCGTCCTCTCCTGCACACGGTCGAGTGCAGGAGATAGACTTTGAGGCACCGGCCCAAACATGAGAGTTGTATTCCACTTTCGGTCGGATATAGGCGGTATAAATAGTAAGGAGATTGGATGGAGTGAAGTACATCTTGCACCGTTTCAAAAAACCGAGGCACTGGAATGCTTCTTTAGAGACATGAAAAATGTGTTCCGTCAGCGAACATCACACTGTATTTTCATTCCAAGAACATCAAGAGCATCCGATTCCTCAATATGTATACCATCCATGAGTATAGATAAAGCAGCATTTGCGGTCGTTTGTTTGTGTGTTAATAAACTACATTGGGTCTTACGAGCGTTAAAAGCGACCCTGTTTTTACGACCCCATTCGGAGATTAATAAAAGATCACTATTCAGTGAATCATTCATATTACGCCTCTTGGCAGCGATCTCTAATAGGCCTATAACTAAAAGAGTACGAGTGACAAATGCTGCTGTCATCCGCGAAAGATTGGATAGGGTTGGAAGTTTGATAGAGAAGGTCGTTGAGGAAAATAAGAAATAGGGTAGTAGAAAGAATGGAGCCTTGCGGTACCCCTGAATTAATCTTGTCTATTAAAATTTAGATGCAGGAACTCACATGATTTAAGTTGTCTGCTGGGTATGTTGGTGTTTAGTTTACTGAGAAGAAAGATGGAGTTAATATTTCCTTGAAATAAATTTATGAAGAACGCGATGCTAAGATACAGTCGTTCTAATTTTCAATGCTGGGAGTTTTTCGACTACAATAAGGCGTAAGATGTTCAGCTGGATTCCGTGGAAGACAACAGAAACAAAATAACAGATTCTATGTTGTTAATATGTAAGTTGTATTGCGGGTCCCAAATTACAGCACCATATTCAAGAATGGGTTTTACCAACACAGAAAAATATAAATGAGATTTTTTTTCAATCAAGTTATGTTTTTAATAAAAAACCATCAATTTAATCAAATTTGTTTTGACTCAATTAAATTATTATTAATATTGCATTTTGGGAAATATCTCTTCATAAAATGCAGTTAATAAAAAGGTTTCCGAATTACTGATTGTTACTCAATAAATAAATTTGAAAGGTTGTCACATAAAAATAAAAATTTGTTGTTTCTTTAACAATTTTTTTTGTTAAGTATATTTTGCAAATTTTACATATTTTTTTTCAACTCAATAATTTTCGTTTTTAAGTTAGAAAGCTATTTCTACTTTATAATTTGAATTATCAATCTGGCAAAAACTCCTTTTCACAGGAAATTTGATAAAAAATAGTGCAATTTTTTTTATCAATATGGGATCTATTTTCTTTCTGTGAGAGATGTAAATAGATTCTTTGTCACATAGGGATCATTAAGTTCTTTAGCCCATCGTTTTATGAAACATAAAACACTATTTTCCCTATTCACGGCGAACGTGACGTGTAAATTGAATTTAAGTTTCTGGTCGAAATGAATCACACAGGAGTCAACAGCTATTAGCTCAGTACCATTAATAAAATATTTGGTCGAAAATGGTGAATATTTAGTAAAAGTCATGAGTTTACATTTGTTTAGATTTAATTCCATAAAGTTTATGGAATACCAATCGAAGGAGTTGTTTAAATCAGCTTGAAGACAAGTAGCATCGTTTAGTTTTGCAATGTTTGAAAAAAGCTTAACATCATCAGCGTATAACAGAATATTACTGAGTTCTATGGCACTAGAGAGATCATTAATAAAAATCAAGAATAAAATAGGCCCAAGATGACTGCCCTGAGGAACACCAGAAGTTACATCAAAATAACGAGATTTATTATTACTAAAAATAATACATTGTTTTCGGTCAAATATGATTCAATCCAACGTGAGAACATTCTATTAAATCCAATTGTATAAAGCTTCTGAAATAATAGGTTATGGTTTACCTTATTGAAAGCTTTACTGAGTAAGTGTAAATGGCGTATGATTGCTGACTATTATAAAAACTTGCTGACTATTATAAAAACTTGAGTTGACGTATGATGTAAATTCCATTAGATCATTGTGGATCTTCCGTGCCAAAATCCATGTTGTTTAGTAACAGAAATGGTGATATTTCATGTTTTAGCAAAACTGTTATGATTTTCTCGAATAACCCAGCAAAAACTTCTATTGTAAAGTAATGTGTTAAAATGTGAATAAACATACTCTTCACTACTTCTACTTTGACATTTTAAGTCATTATTTTAACATGGCGATGTCATTGGAAGCAAGTACTTACCATTCTCCCTTACGAATAGGTTAGGTAGGTTAGGTAAGCAGGCCGCTTGATTTCCCTTACCAATAACTATTCCAAAATATCATTACAAAAAAGTCATTAAAAAAGCTAATTGCTTATATGTCCTTGATTTACGAGTTGGTGACGACAAAAAATTATCAAAGCAACTGAAGATGTTTCTTATAAATGTATAAAATGTAATGGATATCTTTGTATAGTACAAAAAAAGACATGACTTTAAATCATGGTGTAAACATCACCCTTTAAAATGCATTCTTACAATGTCTCCAGAAAAATACCTTTTTGTCTGCTCTTTCCGACTATTACCACTTATATTCAATAATTTTCTTAAAAACCTTTTTTATAAAAATTATTTTTTAACATCATAGAATTCGGTACGGAACTGGTTTTTATTAGCACTGAGATTTATCATTTTAGGATTTAATAAATTTATAGTTAATACATTTGCACGTAGCTGGCAGCGCATATGTAATGTTAACATCGCGTTTACGCTGGGTATTCATAATCCTGTAGGTCGTAATGATAGCAAAACAATCGACACTAATAGTAAAATTGCCACAATAGCAAAATTTATAGAAGCAAAAATTTAGCTACATTTTTCATTTTGTAAAAATTTTTAATCCCGTTTCTATCACCTTATTTTATCAAAACCAAGTATTACTCAAATTCTTTCATTCAATTTTCATGGCAAATATTGTACATGTGAGGAAAATTGGCAGGAACAATGACTTACACCCGTACATATGCAAGAAGTATTAAAAAAGTCATTACCTAACTAATTATAAGTAATGCAGGCGGTAAATACTATGATATTGAAAAATATGTGTAAGTTTTCACTGGGAACTTGAGAATCACATTTAATTTTACTACTCGTATACCTCTGTAATTTGTGACGTTACTATGGCCACCAGATTTATAGAGGAGAATGATAAATGCTTGTTTCCAACGACTCGGAAATAAACCGAACTTCAGGAAACTAATAAATAATAAGTCAATGGAAAGGCCAGCGATTCAGCACAATTTTGTATAATAATACTCGGTATGCCATCACCTCCAGTGTTACGGGTGAAGCTGCCCAAGCTCTTTATAGCCGTGGTAGATTATAAACACAAATGAAATAAGTTTTAGAAAACAATATTTTTATTTCATTTAAATGTGTTAAGATTCCTAAAATTATATACATAGTATATATTAATGAAATACAATTTTTTTATGTATAAGCTACTCAGAACAAGACTTCGTCGCGGTTCTAATAAGGTGAACTATAAGCGAATAAAATATGGCGTTTTGTATTAAATATAGCGCGGTATTTTGGAACCGCGAGGAAAGTCTTTTTTACTGTTAGTAAATTTTAAGAATAAAATATCGATAAAAAAAACAACTGTAGCGATTTTTAAGTGGCGGTAACAGCCAGGTTTAACAGAACGTTTAAGCAGCTTAATAATTTTCAAGCCGGTTGAGACCTCTAGGGAGGGAATGTAAATTGATGTTGTAGATGGTATATCGTATGGATATGATGAATTTCTATTAATATTTGTGGAGAACGTAGAGGCGAAAAATTCAGCAAAAATATTAGCGATATCATTGTTATTAAAGTATGTAGTGCCGTTAAATTTCATTGCTGTAGTTTATGACGAAACTCTTAATTTTGAGTTAAGAAAGTAAAAGAACATTTTCGGTTTATTTTCGAAGTTCAATTTAATTTTACTAACATTAGTAATTAGCAAAATTTTCTGTTTCCAATATTGAAATGACTACGATCTAGAGAACTTTTACACTTTTCTTTAACTTTCTGTGAAGTCTGTTTCGTCTATTTTTTAATCATGCCAGTATGTTTGTAAACCAGGGAGGGCGATTACTGCCAAATTTTTTTACAATCGGAGTACTTGTTGAAATGCAACTCATTAAGACTGAGTTAAATTTACGGATAGTTATGCTAAGTTGATTTTATTTGTACTCGACCACCAATTCGCTGACGGGGCAGTAAACCTCAACTCCCATATGCAAATATACCAAGAAATCAATGGCAAATGAAATTACTTTTAATGAATCCTGAAAAAAGTGGTTTTCTAATAATCTTTTCGCATCAAAACCAATTTTGGGTTGAATGATTGTCATTCTTATTTTGTTAAATATTGAAAAAATATAGAGAATTTTGTTTCATTTCCAGGAATAACAATGTCTTGCTTTAAATTTTTGTTGGAGCTGTTGTTTGGACTATTGTGTTCTGGTTTGTATGTTATAGCACTAGAACTCGATAGTTTTTTGTGTGCAAAGGATGTTGTTATTGCCAAATGCAATATTGTTTGCTTTGCAAAGAAATTATTCTGCTTACTTACACAGACAAACAAACTCTAACTAACACAGACTTACTTTCAATGCAGATGGCAAAGCTCCTCCCTAAGCAAACTAAAAGACATTAAACTAAATACACTTTTAGTGTATTTCATATATAAAGTATATTTTCCCAGCATTTAAGTGTGTGAACGTGTGTGTTCAAAAATATATATTTTTTTTTGTTATTTCGGCTTTTTGTTCTTGTTAGAAAAATAAAGATTTTCATTTAAGTGTTAAAAGCGTAAATTTATTAAAACATAATTTAGCAAACACATACAAACTTGTGTGAAATTAACTCTTGGCAGAAAGATTTTGTTTGGACACCTGAATGTTTTCTGATACTTTTATTCGTATACACATCCAATGACATGAAAGAAACAGCAATTATTATGAGTACTCGATGTCTTTCCTCTTGGGCAAATTGTAACAACAACAGTATGGTTCATATAACAAGTGATTTGTTAAGTTTTTAAGCGTACAACCATATAACCATAAATGCAGTGTATAAAAGTAAAGTACATATGAGTTATATCGTAAACATTCATTTAGGGTTTTAGTAAGTACACATATTGAAAATATTATCTTGATATTTTTAGTCGCAAAGTTATGTGTAGTGTTGTAAAATGAATTAAAATTAAGGGAGCTTACAAAATTATAATTTTTAATAATATTTTTTCATCACAAAAAAATTTAAAATAAAAAGTTATGAAAGTATAAAAAATTATAAATACCTTGTTTTCTATGTTTCCCAGCTATCTATATGTCGACATTTCATAGGAGCTACCCTATGTTTGTAATGTTGGAGACGTTTATAAATAGAAAAGCTTGTTTTTTTGTATTTTGACAGATATTATTAGAGCATTTTTCTTTTTACATTCTCAATAATTTATTTAGATTGTTGGGATATAAAGTTGTATGTTTGAGAATGTCTTTCAAAAATTTCCAAAGTCTACTGATGATTAGGGTAGCTCCTATGAAATGTCGACATATAGATAGCTGGAAAACATAGAAAACAAGCTAATGGGTGATTTTATAAGAACTATCGGAAATTAAAAAAAAAACACATAAAATTCAGAAAAATGCATGTAATATTTATTTAAATCGATAGTTGGGTCGATATAATTTAATGTTTGAAGATTATTTCATGCAAATGTTGGCCGCGGCTGCGCCTCAAATGGTCCATCCGCTTAGTCCAATTTTGGCATACTCTTTCCAACATTTCGGCCGGTATCTCACGAATAATGTTGGCAATGTTGGCTTCCAGTACGTCAATCGAAGCGGGCTTGTCGCTATAGACATTAGCCTTAACATAGCCCCACAAAAAATAGTCTGGAGAAGTTAAATCGCACGATCTGGGTGGACAATTGACTGGTCCAAAGCGTGAAATAAACTGTTCACCGAACTCGCCTCTCAATTGGTCCATTGTTTCGCGTGTTGTGTGACATGTGACACCATCTTGTTGAAACCACATGTCATGCAAGTCAAGCTCTTCCATTTTGGGCAAAAAAAAAGTTTGTTATCATCGCACGGTAGCGCTCACCATTCACAGTAACGTTGTGATTCGCATCATCTTTGAAGAAATACGGCTGAATGATGCCGCCAGCCCATAATCCGCACCAATCGGTTGTTTTTTGTGGATACATTGGTAGTTCTTGCAATGCTTCTGGCTGCTCTTCACTCCAAATATGGCAGTTTTGCTTGTTCACGTACCCATTCAACCAGAAATGAGCCTCGTCGCTGAACACAATTCTTCCATAAAAAAGTGGATCTTCATCTAACTTCTCAAGAGCCCATTCACCAAAAATTTAGCGTTGTGGTAGGTCGTTTGGCTACAATTCTTGCACCAGCTATATCTTATAAGGCTTCACACCCAAATCCTTCCGCAAAATTTTCCACATAGTGGAGTAACAGAGGCCCAATTGCTGCGAACGGCGCCGAATCGATAATTCACGGTCATCACCAACACTGGCCGATACGGCTGCGATATTTTCTTCAGTTCGCACTCTACGTAAGCGTGTTCGTGGTTTAATGTCCAACAATGTAAATTTGGTGCGAAATTATTTTACTAAATTTACGACACATCAAAATCTTAAATATTAAGATGCTTAAATCTTTTTCATTATTTAAATTCAAGTCGTCATAGTTTTTATTTGCAGAACAAATAAATTTTGGTTTGTTTATTACAACATGTAATTGTTAATTGCTTTTAAATTATTGGTCAATATTTACCTCTTGCTCATAAATAAATTTGTGTATAGAACTCCTATAACAAACAATTATTATTTTTGGTTTAGTTAATTATTAGTTATAATCTTTTGTTTATGTTTTGAACTGAATAATATTTATGTTTATAAACATCATAACAGGATAAATGTATACATATGAGTCTTATTTTTTTATATAATTCAAATTACATAAATTTTAAACTAAAGAAGTGAAGAGGGATTTTCTTTAAGAAAAGTAAATAAAGCAAAATTTGTATTTAATATTTTAATGTAATTTACATATTCTATTATAAACGGATTTCTATATGATTGCAGGAGTTTCGTTATCTAATCTATAATTCGAGTAAAGAAAAGTTTTCTTATATAAATTATTTAAATTGGAAAAACACTTTTATTTTGTTTATTATTTTACTTGTTCTAACTTTATTTAAGAATTAAAATTTGCTCTCAAAATTTTTGCCAATACCGTAGGGCATAAGTGAAAATTGCAAGCATAATAATAAACGTATTAACAAGGATTATGGACTAGTTTTAATAAGATTCTTTGATAAAAAATGTTTGAACAAAGCAACAAGCAGGGTTTGCTACAGCTCTCAGAGAACAAGTAGAAATATTGTGATTACTTTTTACTGTGCATAAATAGTTTTGCTTCGTGTACAACACGTTTTCGGAAATTTAACACTTAACTGGTGACGTTGTTCCCGTGGATCACCTTAAAAATATAAAAGTTTGTAAAACGTTCCCTTTGCTACTTAACTCTCTTAGCCTCTCAGTAGCTTTAAGTCAGTCTTACTTCACGTGTTCAAGCGAACAGTAGAATTTGTTGTTATTCAATTAGTAGAAGTGTGGACCTCTAGGGCCAACATCACCAAGAATGTAACTTTTTTTTAAAAAATTTGAAGATGAGCATCTGATAGAAATTTTGAGAGTAGAATGGCTAAATGATTAAGAAGGCGGCGAGTTTAGTGAAGATTCTGACCTTGCATTTGTTCAGCGCAGTGATCATGCAACTGCTTCGGCGCAATCAATTGACGGTTATCAAATTGATAAAAATTCAAAATCAATGGCAGAAATTTTTGAAGAGTCAGATGTAAAAGTTCAGACAAAAGAGAAATACTTCTATTATGGGAAAAATCACTTCAAATGGGCAAAGGTTGGTGCTATATGTCTGCGCATGACATACTGCGGATTGCAGTTCGTAAAAATCAATACATCACAGTTAGCTCATGACCACTTGATATATTTCAAAGCCTTATAGACAAAGATATTTTGAATATCAATTTAAAACTGGCAAATGATAAATTGTCAGAAATAAGAAATAAGTACAGTAATTCTGATCGAGTTGAGCTACAGGAAATTAGTATGACTGAGTTGAGAGCGTTTATTGGTTTTTTTTTTATCTTGGACCAATACTCAGAGGATGACCCCTATATATGCATTGCATTGTACTGGAACTAGGAAAATAGATTATGAGGAGGAGGAGTAGTGTTTGTGGAAAAATAACAACACGAAAAACCAAAACAACCTCTATTAAAGCATTTAAAATGTTAGAATTAAATTAGTTAAAACTGATAAATGCCCACTGTATATACCTTTGGCATTGCTCAGACTAACTAAATTTAGTCCAACATCTTCCACACTACAAGGTAATGAAGTACATTCAAAAGAAATTAATAAATAGCATATAAAGAAAACATACAAAACGGTAACAAAAAAGAGAGAAAAAACGTGTTCACAGGTTGCTACCTATTCCGGCGTATTTGGTTTCATACTAAACCAAATTGCACCAGAATATGCTTATGTATGAGCATATAAGAATATACGAACAACGGTAAAAAGAGACAGAAACAAAAAAGATAGAAACACGTGTACACAGTTTGCTACCTATTCCTGTGCAATTTAGTTTCATAGGAAAATAATAATGAATATAGAAAATACGGACAGCAACAACAAAAGACGTGTACACAGGACGGAAGACAAAACAGTACTTCTATACTCAGCTGTATTCGAATCAAATCATGAGGATTCGAGTTTACTTTTTGCCACGGATGGAGCTGGCAAAGAAATTTTTAGAGCAGTAATGTCCTAAAAGCATTGCGATGAGAAGAATGCGGGAATCCCCAATTTACGCTATAAGTGAAATATTTTAAAAATTCATAGATAACGCCCAAAACTTTTCAATCCAAGCTCATACGTCTGTGTTGATGAAATGCTAGTTGTTTTTCCAGGACGGTGCAAATTTGTCACTTATATGCCAAATAGTTCCCGTAAATATGGTATCAAAATTATGCATTTAACCGATGTCAAAAGCGGTTATTTATACAATACTTACATATACTTTGGTAAAGACTCAGATGTAGTGGGACTTAGTACGGAGGAAGAAAAGACTGCTGAAACCATCACAATCAGTGATCCGCCTTGCAAGACCAATATACAATTCTGGTAGATACATTATTGCTGACAATTGATTTTCTTTAATGGAATTAGCGATATCTCTTAAAAACTAAAACTTGACATATGTTGGAACTTTAAAAAAAATTAAATGATAAATACCTCTTCAAAATTTTGTTTTTGTTTGAAAGTCTATGTGCTATTTCAGAATTATGAATTTTGTATTCAAAATTTTGACTAATTTACGCAAAGGAAATGAAAGACAGCTGTGCTTATACCACCACTTTGGTAAAGCTGCCTTGGTTTGTCTGATCCAAAAACACCCGTTATTTTTAATTCTTTCAAAAAGTATTTATTTACTCATCAATAACTATCTTGTTCCCTTCAAAGTAATCACAGATATAAAACGCTTATGCGGGCTGTTTTTCTAATCGTCGAAACACTTCCCAAACGCGCTTTTTGGTGTCGCCAACAGCTTCTGTTTCTCCTCAATCGTAGCAAAACGCTTTTCTTTTATCGGTGTCATCAGTTTTGGGAGGAGGAAAAAGTCAGCGGGGGCAAAGGCCGGTGAATACGGTGGTTGGAGGCATGATAACGGTTTTGTTTTTGGCCAAAAACTCCCTCGCAAGCATCAATGTGTGAGCTGGTGCGTTATCTCGGTGCAAAGTCCGTGATTGCGCAAACGCAAAGCGCGTAACTTCAGGGTAGTATTACTTATTGACGATACGACTTTGTGGCAAGAATTCATGATGCACCACGCCATTGCAGTCGAAGAAAACAGTGAGCAAAGCCTTCACATTAGACCGAACTTGATGCGCTTTTTCGGTCTTGGCTCTTCTTGGCGCTTCCATTGAGATGATTGGGCTTTGGTTTTCAATGTCATAGCCATACACCCATGAATCGTCACCAATTATGACCTTTTTGCGGAAATCTGGATCGTCGTTGATGACGTACAACAGCTCTTGAGCGATGTTGTTTTTGCTAAAAATTTAGCATTTTTGGAACAATCATCGCTGCTGCACGTTTGATGCCTAAAACATCCATAAAAATTGCTTAGCATGAGCCGGACGATATGCCAACATCATCAGCAACCTCTCTGATAGTGATTCGTCAATTATCCAAAATCATTCTCTTCACTGCTTCAATGTTTTCATCGGTTGTTGACGTGCTCGCGCGACCAGGACGGGCATCGTCGTTGACATCTTCTCGGCCTTCCTTAAACCGGTTTTACCGCAATTGAACTTATGTTCTGCTCATTGTTGACTTATCAAATGCCACAGTCAACATCTCAAATGTCCTTGCACATTTAATTTAATTTTTTACACACAACTTAATACAGTTTCTTTGATAGATTTTTTCGAATGTTATAAATTCGAAGAGCACACCAAAACAAGACTAACCTTTTTATCTATCAAAAACAACCTGACAATCCGAAATGCCTGATATTGCTATACATGTTGGCAGACATGTGTACCAACGAAACAGAAAAAAATGCGAAAATCAAACATACGTTACTCATGAAATTTAAAAGTAAAATTAAAACTGTTATTTTTGTTATCAGATCTCGTACGTACTTACATATGTATACTTTTCTTTATTAAATATAACTTTGTCTCTGCAATAGTTTACTCTTTTATGCTCTGTCAAAATTGGAAAGGCAAAACTGCCCAGCAGTTCACAATTTATTACAATTTGCAAAGCATCCGGTTGTAAGCGATTGTGTCGACAGAAAAATCAAAATAAACGGGATAAGCTCAACAAACAACTAGCATCCGATTCAGATTAGTCTTTTTATACTCGTCTTGGACTTATCCAATCTTCGCTTACAATGTATACTCGTTTAGTGTTGGATGCATCTTACGGCTAACACGAGATGAAGAAATGTTGGTAAACGCTAAAGCTCATGAGTCATGACCCCTGCATATAATAACGTAAAATGTACATTTGTAAAGTAAATCATAGCCCTTTTAAATCGTTGTCACCTCTTCAACATGTTTTCTAGAACACCAAATTGGTAGTGTCTTTAGGTTTTCTTTTTAATGAATTACATATCATAGGTCATGAATCCAATTAAGGATGTGTTTGTTGGGATGTAAAAGGATATATAACAATATTAATGATTATATTCAGTGATATGAAATTTATTATATTAGCAAAAAAGTGCTATAAAAAAGGAATTACGTCACAAAAAACAAGAACTGAACAAGTAAATAAGAATTTATTTTATTCGCAAATGAAGGCAAACACTGCACATTGTTTGCAAAAAAGTTATTATTCAGGGTGGCGCAAAACTACGGTAATGGAAGAGCTTATTAGTCTTCCCTGAAAATTAAAGTTTCGGTTTTCGGGGGCTGATAACTCCCCGAGGTGTTGTTGTCTTGCAACAGATACCTGTAGAGAATCAGTAGATGTTTAACATGGGTTCCAGCCCTGACGGCCCAACCTCACGGTGATTCGTTTACAAGGTAAAAAAACGTTCACCCGGATCAGCATGCCACCGGAATGATCATGGCTGTGGTGCCTACCGTGGCTGGAACATTGTGGCTGTTCTTAAATCTAGAGGTGCAGGAAGGGGGAATTCATATCCCTATTAGTTGTGTACGGCATGACTTTTTTCGGGACCTAACCTCTCGGGGTGCCGTTGCCTTGCAGCAGCCACTTGTACGGTAAGGAACCAATGGTCACTGTTAGACGGGTGAGTTGTTTTAAGTGTGGATGCCCTTAGCGGGCTTCGGCCTACCAACTCATTAAGCTTTCCACTGACTGTTGGAAAATTGCATACAGGAGAAATTAGAAGACCCGATAAAAATTTTGATCTCTGTGTGTGTTCATACGGGGGTGCTATAATTCACTCCGTAGAATTGTCCATCATCAGATAAGACCGTAAGGACAGGTGCTGATAAAAACCTTCTTCACTGCTGTTGTATCTTATTTAAGGTTGATGCTACTTTCTTTTAATTATTTTTTCAGGTTTTTATATTTAACTCTATTCTTATAGTAATTCTCGTCTTAATGGGAATTAGCTATGCAATTTTTTTTTTGTCATTAGTAATTGTTTACGTGTTGTTATATAAATTGTTTCTGTACTCGTCTACAAACAACAAATTTTTAAAGTTTACTATTTAGTTTTCTTGTGAATATTTTCATTTAAAAAAATTTTACAAAAAATATTTTTTGGCTAAGAAACAACAACAATTGTACAAATATTTAAATTCTTTACAAATAATAAAAAACAATTTTGTTCTACTTTTAAAAATCTCTCATCAACTTATTAATTTCAACTTTGCTCTTAAAAACCTTTGATTAACTTTTTAATTTGAATTTTTTATCTCCTTGCTGCTTACTGCTTTATATTACATAAATAAACCTAAACTTTGCCTACTTTAAGGCTTTGCTAAAAGTTCTTAAAACTTATTTCTTAAGTGTTACAGACATTATCAGAATTTAGCAGAAACTTCTTTTGCACTGGCAGTCAGCCCAACAACACTTAGAGAGACTTTCAAAATAAAATCCGATGTCTTAAACTTGTTTTGTAGTAAAACGCATTTAGTGCAAAACTACAAAGAAGAGAACAAATGCATTTAAAATAACAATAATAAAAGTTTGTGTTTACTTTTCTAAATTACAACAGCGGCGAAAATAAGCTGTTGCATTTCTTTTTAGTTTTCCAGATAAACTAATAACTTTTTTATGTTATGTAACAGACAGCAACAAAATTAAAACACTATTGTGAGAAAAGGTGAAGAGGCCAAACAATGAGTATTGCAGTCATTGTTGTTGAATTTTGTTTCAGTTTTAAAATGAAGCTAAAAAACAGGCATTTTTTCTATTTTCTTGCTATATTTTACACAAACAATAATATATAAGTTTTTTTCCATTTCTAAGAAAACCAAAATCTCTAAGATTAAACGAAAATGAAAGAACAAGTGACATTTTAAAGTTGCTATCTCTGCTAAAAGAATAGAAAAAGTTTACAGCGTTGCCAACTTTTCAAAACGCGCCAAAATGGGAGAAAAACGAGTTATTTCAGTAAAAACGCACCGAATTTTGAATTTGTTTCTTTATTTTTAAAACCCCATTTAGTATTATACGAATTATAATATTTTAATTTAAAAAAAAAAAAACACGATAATGGAACAGCCTTCTAAGTTACTATTATACAATCAAACTGGATGGAGCACCGCCTGATGGCATGCAATCAAATTCGCTCAATAGCTACAATTCGTGTTTGTCAAACTTGGCCTCTAAGTCCCAATTATCACGAGGCAACTTTAGTTGCGCAAGTCTTGAGTTTGTGGACAAATAAGAGAGGAAAGAGTAGGGAGTGTAAAAATGAGTACAGACTTGCTTGTACTCGGAAAGTCGTTTTGTGTTATCATTCGTAATGTCAGAAGTTTTATATTTTCTTTCATTGTGTTTCTTTTATGTATGGATATGTTGTCCGTGATGAAAGTAATATTGGCGCGAATTTGTGTTATTTTAATTCATTTGAAAAAAAAAATTAAACATTGTGGACAACAGCAAAAATTAGACAGCAGTGTTAATTTAGAAGAAGTGAAAATTACATAGAAAAACTTGAGAATGCCGTACATGCAAGATTAAGAAAGTGTAAGCAATAGAAAACGAAAGTTGCTCAAGTAGAATTGCTGTGTCTGAACATAAAAGCAAGTTTAAAAGAAAATTTGGTAAGGATTGCGCAGCTAAAATTGCCTGGTAAAACTTGGGACTAAGGCAATGTTATCGTTACAATAATTATAACGATATTTAATAAAATTTATTATTCAGCAATATTATTTAATTATATTCGCTGTTAGTTTTACTGCCTATTATCAGGCACAAAATAATACAGCTGCTTACCGTTGTTTAAATAATATTGCAGGAGCGAACAATCTTTGCTGCATGAAATATATCGAAAAAATTTACGATTTCGCATCGTTAAAAGTTACAGGATCGCACTGCAAGCCCTCAAATTCTATTAATAGCAATTCTACTAAACACAGTATAAATTTCATTTGTGTTTTCTTAAGCGAACAGTGAAAATTAGTAAAGTTTAATTAAGTATATGACAATTTGCCAGATAACAAATAAAAGATGAAGTTTACCATAACCAATATACGAGTACAAAACAGCAATGATTTCAAGCACCATCATGAATAATAACTTCCATATATGTGTTTGCATTTATTCTAATATTTGATAAATCTGGCGTGATCGTTTAATAAAAAAAAAGCACGTTCGAAGATTAGCAAATTTTATAACACGAAATGCTTCTTTTTTTTCGAAAATATGTATAATACAGCAAGATTTTTTTACATTGCGCATATAATAAGGTGCACTTTCTACATTACAACTCCATGTTCTGATTGTGCTCTGCAATGTGAAACGAAAAATTTTGGATAACTTTTTTCTTCCATTAAAACAAAAAGTTGAGTTTAATTTGGTTTGGTGCCACCGAAATTTAAAAAACGCACCAACTAAAGAATTTTTCGCATAAATAAATTTAAAAAGCACCAAAATCGGTGCGAAACGCATCGAGTTGACAACGCTGAAAAATAACATCATTTTGCTTCTTACATTTATCTTAATAAGAGAGTAAACAACAGTACTAATTCATCAATTCCAACTCTTTTAAAGAATGACCGACCCGATTGAAAAGCTAATCTGTTGGCTGAAATATTTGCAAGCAATTTTTGCTTGCCGGTAAGCTGTCAACCACTTCCCGAGTTCCAAAGAGTAAGTATGCCAACGATATTTTTCCGGGCTAGAGCAGTTAAAAAGGTTTAGGTCGACATAAATAAGACCTCTGGACCGGATGACATCCCATCACTGGTATTGAAGCAGTGTTCTTCTACGCTTGCACATCCGTTAGCACACCTTTTAAGCATACTTTACCATCTTGGTGAATTTCCATCGTGAAAGGAAAAACTTGAACTAAAACCCGATGTATGTACAAACCAAAAAATTTTTAATGTAAAAATTATGAAAAAAAGTTGAAATTAATATTTACAAACTAATATTTACATAGACAATTGGCTGCCACAAGTGCTGATTACAGCTGTGCCGGGTCATTCATTTTAGTGAAAGGTAACTTTTGTTCAATTACAAAAGACTGATCCATTCGTTTATTCGTTCCCTCGGTCATTCTGAATGAAATGCACGGCAGCGAAACTGAGATGTTCCGTTCATTCGTTGATCAATACACCTGACAGAGACACACAACACGATAATAAAATAAACAGTTATGTGATAAAAAATTATGGGTTGAAAACGTAAAATCAATTTTAAAAATCATTTTGGTGTGAATTGTAATTAAGCTTGTTCTTAACAAAAACTTTTCAATTAAAAAAAAAACAAACTCAAGGCGAATTCATTTTAAAATGAATTCGCCTTGAGCAAACTGTTGAAAATAAATTTGACAAAATGATTTTTGACATTAAGTTTATTTTTTGTATAAAAAAGTTTAAATTTCAACAAAAATTAATTTAATTAAAAAAATATACAATGGTGGCATACCACAGCGATACGCAAATGATATAATTACATATACATAGAAAGAACGAAAGAAATTTGAACGAAAGCTATTCAAATTGAACGGTATACTATTGAACGAAAAGTGGTCAGTTTAATGGCGGACTCACCTCGTTCACTAAGATGGCCCGTTCAATTTAACCCGTTCGCACATGAACGATACAGCTCTAGTGCTGATATATATTTGTGTCCGCTGTGCGCATTTTCCTTAATGTTTCCCAATATTTCTGGTGATAGCTGTTTGGATTCCTGTCGAATATTCCCTGGAAGATTTTGGCATAAGCTTTCGACTTCAAGTAGGTCCAAATAAATATACCTATGATAGTTAAATCGGGGGATCTCGCTGCCTGTGCTGAATCGCCAAAATGGGTTCAGGAAACGCTTCGTTTCCGCAGTGTGCGCCGGTACCACAAGTTCTCCAAGCCCCGCTTGAACATAAGGAAGAGTTAACTGCCTCTGGAAATGAAGACAATGAGGTTGCTGCTACGTGGTGAGTAGGATGGCCTCTTAAATACATGCTTATATCTTTCATATTTAATTTAATACGTTTTTGCCTCTAAAAACGCTTTTACTGATTCTTCAATTGCAAATGAAATAATGACTCACACAATTGTTTGTTACACAGTACTTAAATAATTCACAACTTTATTTACACTTGAAACCACTGTATACCAAAACCCTAGACTTGCTTGACTTATGACTGTCTTGCACAAAGCTTAAAACTAAACTGACTCGTTGCCGCCAACCTGCCTGCTATTTATATTTCATTATTGTCTTCTACAATTATCAAGATCATTCTTTTCTGGTCATTCATAATTGTAGACTCTAATGTACAAATATAATTCTTGCGGATATACACATTCATACACATGCTGGCGAACAATAAGCAAGTCACAACCTCAAACAACAATAAAACTAATACCAAGAATACAAGAAAACCCACAAAATCTTTTGTAGTTGATTTACTTGGAACTTTACGTTCTTTAAATCATGTACGTTTGTGTGTTTGTAAATTATGTTTTTAGTTCTATCTTGTTAGTCTTGCTTGTACAACAGCTGCATACTGGATTAGATGTGACAAAAATTCTTAACAATATATATTTGTTAGTATGTTCCATACCACAATTTTGTGAAAAAAAAACTCAAATTGTTCTGAATATTATCTCTTACAAACTTATATGCTGTTTATACATACACTTTTAATTAAAATTTTGCAATTAACGCCTTAATTGATTTTAATTACCCATACAAAATTTTAATTAACTTAATTACCAATTAACAGTTAATTGTTCTAATATTTAGTAAAATTAAATATACAACCCTGTGGCACAATAATACCCAGTGAACACACTTTATTCAAATTTGATAACTCAAATGTAAACAAATGCAAACAAAAGTTGGCGCGTCAACAAGAAGAAATAATGCAGCTTTAATAGGTAGTGGCAGAATTACAATAATTACAACACCAACAAACATCAACATGTATTTTGTTGGTAGAATTTACGAATAGTTGTAAAAATTTTATTTGAAAAAGCAAGGAAGTTTATGTGTTTTTGACAAAAGGAAACGTAAGACAACTGTGCTTATACCACTACCGTATTAAAGTTGCCTAGAGAAGAAATGTTCACAATCAAAATGTAAACAACTTTTCTGCCAGCTGTTGTCAAACGTTAATTGCATTAGCAATATTCAGTATGTATGAACACTTAAAACAATTTAAATTAACTGATAATTGAATTAATTAAAAAGTGTATGTATGAACGCATATTACCCACTTCATAATACTAGTTCAGAATACTTTTTTAAAACATGATTAACTTATTTTTTCATTTAGTGTAATAAGAATATATTTCAATCTGTAAGAGTATGATTTTATCTCAAATAGAAAAAAGCTTTTGAATTTAATAAAAATGTTATCCAAAACCCCTACACATACATATTTGCTAAAGTTGTTGTTAGAAATTATCAACTTAACAAGAACAAAAGTCTGTGCGGTTTACGAGCTCTTCTTTTCCATTATTTTTGTACTAAAATATTTGTGTGTTTCTTATTCTGTGTGTTGTCTAAGCGTATAGGGCTTTACTGTTTCTGTGTTGTGTGGTATTGTGGGAACTACGGGTTTTTCCATCTTTTCTGCATTTGTTTATTTATGCAAAAGCAACTTACAATGTTTTAGAAAAAAACATTCTTTCTTTACTTCATTTGCAAATAAATCTCTTCTAACTTAACAATCAACACCAAAGTTCCTTTGTCCATGTAAGTATGTTACAGGGACGAAAGCAAAAAAAAAAAACAAAAACAGAAGCGAAAGAAATAGTAATAATGAAATATTTAAATAATTCGTAATACAAAACCAATGTTGCTTGCTTAAATGTAAAACATAAAAAAACTTAACCCAGAATTTTGTAACAAAGACTCCAGTTATAATGAAGAAATATGTAGAGGGTGAATTCGAAAGGCAAAGATGGTGCGTTGAAAGTCCACAAGGATTCAATTTTAAGTGTTGTGTGGTAGCTGTGAAATCAGTGTTGATATCTCTAGCGAAAGTAACAGCACCGTAAGGTAATTGAAATCGAGTAAAAATGGGAGCAAAACTATGAAAAAATTTTTAGATGCAATATTTTGTAAGAATTGGAACGCCAACTTTCAGTTTCAATTTATAGGAGGGTAGCAGCGCTGTTAGCTCTTGAGAATTGAAAAGCTCTACAGGATATGATGTCACTATAGTGTATATGAAGTTGACTACAGAATGCCGCAAAATTTCGTTTTTCAATGCTAAAATAGTTCTTTCTTATTTATGTTTATCTTTATTATTTGTATTATTTTTGAGGTCGGGAAAAATATGACATTTGAAACTATCTAAGTCTTGGACAATATACATAATATGGTATGAATTTCCTGGCTTGTATAAGAGAGAGTCTGTTTGAATTCATCAGCCAAAGGTACCACCGCCCGTTATCTGATATAGTCCGCTCTAAAGCTTCAACGGCTTTTTTGGAGGACATTGTGCATACTCGTACATCCCAATAACTTACACTGTTGCAGCTTTCGCTCATGATTAATATTACAAATCAGTGGTTGGCTATACATGAACAAAGAAATTATAGTAAATCATTGCATTCATGAAGGACTGCATGGAATGAACGAACAAAATGTTTGTCTGATTTCCAATAGAAAAAAATATTTTCAAGTTATTTCGTCCTATATCCAGTTCGTTTTGTATATTCAGTCAGTTCATAATCCATTTCAAAAGAAAAACATAATGTAATGGTTTTTCTTTTGAAATTCTTGCACTTTGATTCCATTACATAGGTCCAAACAAGAAACAAGTTTTGAAAATTAGAGTCATTCAAAAGTTAATTTTCTGGGCAGACATTTTATCTTTGCGAAGTTAAACTATCTCTTTTAGAAGAATAAAAATTATGGAAAATCTGTTCATTATATCGGAGTGTTTTATTTTATTTAATTAAACAATTAATATTTTTTGGACGGACCTTTTATGTGTGTTTTTAGGCCGTTGACAATCTCTTAAAATAAGAAAGAATAAGAAAATTGATTTAAAACTAGCGAAGCATATCAGACACTTATTTTTCAGTTTCATCAGTTCGATACCCAAAAACTATTTTTTGGATGGATATTATATTAATCTGACCTTTTTTTTATTCAGGTATTGCGGAGTTACTTAAAACTTTCTTCAGATGTATATTTTGTCTGCCCGATGTCGAAAAACTTTTATCCAGTGCGTTTACAAACTCGTTGAAAAATATACATTTCATCTGTCCATAAAAAATTTTTAAAAATTTTCTTCAAACTCCTTCAAAAGAAAACATCAGTTAGTAAATGATAGTTTTTTTAATTATTTTTTAAACGGTAATTTTGCATTTCTCCATTTTATGGCTCAAATTTCAAAATAAAAACTATCTTATGTTGGTTTTCGATCTTCAAAATATCTGCTAACCGAATTTCATTTAAATTAGCCTAGTGGTTGAGGAGTTGGAAACTAAAAATATGTTCTCAAATATTCATTTTTGGATGGATATTTCGTCAGTCTGACGTCCAAAAAAAAGTAGTTATTTTTATTTCGTTTGCACATCCTTTTGAAGAAAGAAAGATTTTCATACATTCAGTTCATAAATGGCATATTTTCTAAAAAAATTACTTATCAGACGGCCAGTTTTTGTCAGTAGTGCAATTCACTAACTTTTAACGATTTTAAAAAAGCATAACCTAACGCGAGCTATTGTAGTTTGCACTAACGCTTATGTGATTCACTAACTTATTATTAACATCTCAGGTTGTATGTTAAACAAATTTGAAATAATGTGGCAGTTTTGTTAAAAATAAAGAAAACCACAACGAGGAACAGAAAAAAACAAACAAATTTGCAAATAATTCCAAGTTTAGGGTAAGTAAAGCTATTTATGTATATGTTTATTATTTGAAATATTTTTTGATAAATAAGATAAGTTCTTCTCACGGAGCACACTGTTGGAGTCTTCCGACAAGTCGTATACCAAATACTGTGTAGTTATTCTAGTAGAAATTTTAACGACATTGTTGTTAAGATAAACATCACAAAAATAATTGGTGTTTAGTTAACGCTAATCAGTCAGGCTATAAAAACAGCTAATTTAAAACGAAGACAAATAGTGTTCAAAACTATTATAGAATCGCGAAAAGACCAACGCTAGTGTTAATTTCTCTAAACGAATTTTATTAGCGTTATAACAGGTTAGTGAATTGCACAACAGATGTTAATAACATTTTTTGTTGGCATATCTTTAGAAACCCTTTCAAAGGAAAATATCAGAGATTCAGAAATTGCGGATATATTAAAAAAAAAAATAAATTTTTTTTTGGTCTGTCATTTTGTCTCCTTCTGATCCTTTTTTCTTGCTCAAATTTCAAAATAAAAATCATCTAATACCGACTCTCGGGCCTCAAGGTACCAAATTTCATCAAAATCGTTTTAGCAATTAAGGTGTGAAAAGGTAATAGACAGACAGAATTATATATATAATATAAGTTTAAATTCACTATAACTCCTTTATAGTGAAAGGCCAATGTAACCGGACTGCGGCAGCGGGCGGCAACAATGTGACCCGTTTACAAAAAACTAGTTTTTTTATAAAAATATTCATACTAAAATTTCAGCATGTTGAATTTAATTTAATTTGGCAATGCCGTTAAAGGCGGTCGAGCCGCAATGTTGAATTCAATTTAACTTTTTCTTTTACCGCTTCAATTTGTCAGACCAAAAAGCAAAGGAACAAAACATAGAGCAAACAGAAGAAAAAAATAATAATTTTCTTTATTTTCGCGTTTAAAATTTTTAACAATTATATTTATTTATTTATTTTTTCGTTAAAAAAGTAAAAATTTTTTTTATTTAAATTCCGATACGTAAATTTTTACTTCGATTAGTCGCTTTCATTTGCCTATATCAAACAAATTCAAGCGGCAAATAGAACGGTTGGTTGCCGCCTGTTGTCGTATGCCGCTTACATTGGCCTTTCACTATTATAAAAAACAAGTAAGAGTGTAGTATATTCGGCTGGGCGAAATCACGATAGTCACGAATGTGTATAATATATTAAAAATGTGACCTAAATATGCTCGGTTATATATGAACCGATATCGGAATTTTCTATTTTCTGTATTTTAGTAACCTTCTTTTATAACGAGAATTACTTTTCAGCAAAAAAAAAAAAAAAAAAAATTTTAATAGAAAAATCGGTTCAGGCTATATCTCGGGTATATATGGACCGATATCGAAAATTTTAATTTTCATATTTATATAACCTTATATCATTACCAGAACTGCTTTTGAGCACAACAAATTGTTTAAGTTCGCTTACGCGGCATTTTCATGAAAACCGCGGTTTAGGCTATATCTCGGGTATATATGGACCGATATCGGAAATTTTTATCTTCCATATTTATATAAACTCATCTTATTACCAGAACTGTTTTTAATCAAAAAAAAGTTGTTAAAGTTCGCTTACGCGACATTTTCATGAAAAACCCGGTTTGGGCTATATCTCGGGTATATATAGAACGATATCGAAAATTTTCATTTTCCATACTTATATAATCTTATTTTATTACCAGAACTGCTTTTAAGCAAAAAAAGTTGTTTAAGTTCGCTTACGCGGCATTTTCATGAAAACCCCGTTCCAGGCTATATCTGCGGTATATATGGACCGATATCGGAAATTTTAATTTTTCATATTTATATAGCCTTATTTTATTACCAGAACCGCTTTTAAGCACAAAAAAGTTGTTTAAGTTCGCTTACGCGGCATTTTAATGAAAACCCCGGTTTAGGCTATATCTCGGGTATATATGGACCGATATCGGAAATTTTCATTTTCCATATTTATGTAACCTAATTTCATTGCCAGAACTGCTTTTGAGCACAAAAAAGTTGTTTAAGTTCGCCTACGCGGCATTTTCATGAAAACCCTGGTCTAGGCTATATCTCGGGTATATATGGACCGATATCGAAAATTTTCATTTTTCATATTTATATGACCCTATTTCATTACCAGAACTGCTTTTGAGCACAAAAAAGTTGTTTAAGTTCGCTTACGCGACATTTTCATGAAAAACCCGGTTTGGGCTATATCTCGGGTATATATGGACCGATATCGGAAATTTTCATTTTCCATATTTATGTAACCTAATTTCATTACCAGAACTGCTTTTAAGCACAAAAAAATTGTTTACGTTCGCTTACGCGGCATTTTCATGAAAACACCGGTCTAGGCTATATCTCGGGTATATATGGACCGATATCGAAAATTTTCATTTTTTGTATTTATATGACCCCATTTTATTACCAGAACTGCTTTTGAGCACAAAAAAGTTGTTTAAGTTCGCTTACGCGACATTTTCATGAAAACCCGGTTTGGGCTATATCTCGGGACCGATATCGGAAATTTTCATTTTCCATATTTATGTAACCTAATTTTATTACCAGAACTGCTTTTGAGCAAAAAAAAGTTACTTAGCTTCGCCTATGCGACATTTTCATTAAAAATCCGATTTGGGCTATATCTCGGGTATATATGGACCGATATCTGAAAAAAAAAATTTTTTGTCTTTTAGTCACCATGCTTAATAAGTGTGTGAAGTTTGAAGCAAAACGAACAACTTTTGTTTTCAAAAATTTTCATACAAAACTGCAAAAAAAATGGCTTTTTTCGGAATTTTGAATATATCTCAGCTATACGTGGACCGATATTACTGAATTTCAATAGCAAACCCATGAATCGATGGGGTAAAATAATGGTGAAAGAAAAAAGTTTCTAAGTCTAATGGTTTTCTCAGAAACTGTATTTCAACAGCGGACAGACGGACATCGCTTAATCGACTTTTCCATTAATTCTGATTCAGAATATATATACTTTATAGGGTCGCAAAAAAAAACTGTAGAAATTACAAACGGAATCACAAACTTATATATATACTCTTTTTGTGAAGGATATAAAAATATAGGTTTATATATAAATTATGTCTGAATTATAGATCAAACTAGATTCAAAAACAGCGATTGAGAATTAAATTTAAATTTTAAAAGTTTTAATTTGCAATACACATTGCTTCTGGTCTATAATACACATTGCTTCTGCGCCCTTAAAGTTAATCTACAATCTACACATAAATTCCATACATTTACCTGAAAAGAAAAGATAAAAAAATATTTTAAGAAAAAATATTCACATTAAGATTTTCATAAAAAATTTAAAAAAATTAAGAACTAAAGCAAAGAGATTGTTTACTATTAGTATCTAGATATTCACCAATATTGAATTAAGCTAAAGAAAAACTTAAAATGATATTAATACCATCTTAGAATTATACAATGCTGTTATGGTGTCATATATAAAACAGGAAACTAAAATACTTAAGATAAACAGATATGTACAAACAAATTCAGATACAAAAAAAAAATCTTTAGAAATACAATATGATAAAATGTTGCAGCAGAAGCAGGAGAGAATAACTGGAAATTTGCACTTATTTATACAAGAAAGAAAAAAGAGATGAATGATAAAAGAATGACAACACCAAATGTAGTTCACTGGGATTTATATTTTCGAGCACACTCATTCATGTAGATAAATTTAACAAAATTAATGTGCTTAAGTTAGTTGAAAAATTCAATTTATAGAAGAAAGAATTTTGGCAACTTAAGATGATACGAAGAGTTATTCAAGTAGAATAAAAGTTGTACATATGTATGTCTTATAAACATTAGGGAAACTCTCTAGTTATACAATCTTTTTGAATTTTATTTCTAACATTTTCTGATCACAAGTAAGAATGTTAAACAACTCCCACTTTATAGAAGCGTACGTATACCTTGTAGGGATAATCATTATCTGTCTACTAGTTTTATCCAAAAAGTTGGAGTACGTGGGAAATTATATTTCATTCCCTTAAATATAGTAGGTTGATCAACGGACAAATAAACGATACAAACGTTTTGACAACAAACAAACATTTTATTTTTATTTTATATAGGGGTATAAAACTTTAAATTCGGTATTCCTTTTTTAATTGTTGGCCAGTTTGTTAGCTGTAAGTTATTTATGTGACGTTTGGTTTCGCGTGAACCACGCTTACAAATGGTGTAATTTAATTTTAAAAGTCATGGTTTGGCTTATAATACACATCGCGCATCATGTCAATGATTTTATTAATGAACTAGCCTACCGTATTTGCAGTAATGATAATGATCCAGAAAAGCTGATTTTTTGGTGTGATTTAGGGGTTTGATGGAATTATTGGTCAATACTTTTTTAAAAGCAATGCTGGCGTTATAAATAATGGAGACCACTATAGAGCTATGATTAGTGAATTTTTTGTCCACCAATTAAACAATTATGTTGTGCAGAAGCTATGGGTTCAACAAGACGATGCTACATGCTACGCAGCTCTTGTTGCTATTGATTTATTGAAAGAATCGTTAGATAGCCGCAAAGTTTAAAGTTACGAGCCCATAAATTAGCCTACAAGATCCTAGGACTTAACCCCGCTGGACTATGTTCTGTGGGCATGTGTAAAGACGTCGATAATTCCCAAATGTTTGACTATGTAGAGAGCAACATTCGCCGCATCATTACAAATATTCGATCACAAAAAATAACAAAAGTCAGTGAAAATTTAACATCCAGATTGGACTACGTCCGAGCCAGCAGCGGCAGTCATAAGTCAGAAGTCATTTTATTTAATAATTCCATAAGATTATCTTTCCAACAAAGTAAATTTTATGTCAGTTTAAAAATTCATCTTCATTTTATTCCATTTCCAAGATTTATAATTTAAGTTGGAAGTGTTGGCAATTATCGAAGCTCCAAAAACGAGGCGAGTCTTTGTACACGGGGTCAAAATAAAAATTGTCACAGAATGCAATGCATTCATGACGACAATCAAGAAACGCGATGTGCCGTACGAGTGGCAAAGTGGGCGCTTTTCCTGTAAGACTTCGATTATGTGACTGAACACAGAGCGGGTACAAAATTTTGTCATGTTGACGCTTTAAGTAGGGCCTCACGTTTGATAATGGAAGACTCACTGCGCCACCGCATAAGAGAAACCTAGAGGCAAGATGATTAGATAAGTGCAATTAAAGATTCTAGAGACACAGAGCTATGAAGACTTTTATTTTAAATATGATATTGGGCACAAAGATCTCACCAAGGAAATTATGGTAGTTTCTTCCAACAAGGAACGGGAAATATTTGAGTTGAAAAGGTGCCTACCTTGGCTAGAACGTTCTGGCTGTGGTTAAAGCCTAAAACGCAAGAAGAGGTACTTAGTATCCCTGATAATTGTTTGATGCGTGGCGTTTTTCGAGGATTAACACACTCCCAAGGCCTGTGCTGTAAGGAACCAGTGATGATGATTCTCGGGTGGATTGGTTAAAGGGCTGATGCTCTTATTGGGCTTCGGCCTACTAACTCACTAAGCTTTGTCTTTCTTTTGATTGCTGGGAAATTTCGTAAAGGGGGGTTAGAATGCCCAAACTTCTCAACAAGAAGTTGCTAATATGGCTACAAACATATGACAAAAAGTGCTCTGTGTGTGCCTAGTTAGTCACACGGGTCACTGGTGAATAATATGAAAAATAATTCACTCCGTGGAATCGGTCTATCATCAGATAAGGCCGTAAAGGCAGGTGCTAATGTATATCTTTTTCGCTATTGCCACCAGAAAGATAGGAAAAAGTAATGGCTAAAGTTAGACAATGCTTTGAATAATGTATAAGCTCATTTAGTTAGTACAATAATTTTCTTTTAAACAAAAATCTACATTATTAAAATGTGTACTTAATATGCTTATATATAAGAAAAGTAGGAATGGTTACTGTAATAGTATGATGGAATATGATAGTTGCTTTTAATTAATACGAGTAGTATGGTGACTTATTACTATAATAATATTGAAAGAAAATATAGTAAGAGTATATATATATATATATATATATATATATATATATATATATATATATATATATATATATATATATATATATATATATATATATATATATATATATATATATATATATATATATATATATATATATATATATATATATATATATATATATATATATATATATATATATATATATATATATATATATATATATATATATATATATATATATATTTATTTATTTATTTATATATGTGTATATTTATTATGTGTCTTATTCACCGGACATATTGTCTTTGTTGTTCATTTAGTTAAACTAAAAAAATGTAATCACTTCCTACTTCGCATTAACCACCCATCAGATAATTTAATTTCATACATTTGCTTCCTGCTAAACCTCATCATAGACTTTTGCATAGAAGAAACTATGCTGTTGAACACTAAAGAATGCCAAACCACGTTTTCTTTAACACTTGACTCTTTATGTCTGTCTAGTTAATCGATTATTTTACATAAAGAGTATTTGTTCTTTTTACTGTACAATACATTGTAGTAAAGCCTATTTTTCTATTTTAGAACAAGAAAGAAAAAAATTTCGAAAAGAAAAATTAATATTTCCTCTGGACAAAGAGATAAAGAGAAAAGGCAAAATGTCATGCATTGTGTTCTTTCAAAGTGTTTGCAAGTTAGTGACGGTAAAGTTTAAAGTTTTTCTTTCCTTGTTTCGATCGATTTATTTTCCTTTTTAACATTTTCATGCAAAGTCATGTCGTTAGGAAGTTTTCATACGCAAATTACTTTGACTTGGATGTTTTACTTTTACTCCCTGCATTTTTTCATTTGGCATAAATTTTCTCAAGTATTTTTATTTGTCCCTATTTGCATATTATCATTATTAGCTCTTTTTCCTTTTTATACTACTTCACTGATGGCATATTTAATATTTTGTTTGGATGAGTGTGAAAATTGTAAAAATTTACAACAGTATTGTTATTGCGCCATTGTTTTGTACTGAATATAAAACAGAGAGCCCAATAAGAAAAACTTTTTCAATTGTCATTGCTTATTGAAAATAAAATGAACGACAAAGTTATGATGGGATTAATGAATTCATATTACAAGTAAAGAAAAATAGTTGAAAATTTTTTATTGGAAAAGGTAAAAGAGCCATAGAAATGTGTATGTAAGTAAAAGTGCAGCGGATTTATTGGAGTTTATTAATAAGGAATACAATTTAAATTATAAAAAGTGCAATCTCCATGCAAACAAAGGACAGTTTTTGCAATAAATGTAATATATGCATGCTACAAAAACATTAAAAAATTTATACTTTGGTTTCTTTTCAGAACAGAAAATTTTCTTGAGTTCAGTGTCTTGATTCTGTATTTCTCACATCGCGAAGTTTGTCACATGAAACAGGGGAATTGAAGGTAAGTCGATGTAAATTGAAACAAAAAATCGTTGCTCACACACAACTTGCTATCCATCAACCAGTCATAATATTTCCATTTCATTGATACTTTCACAATTTCTATAAATTAGAAAAAACTGAAATTTTCTTACAACGGTGATCCAGATAATGTTCCGGCTGTATATTGGTTAATTGTGCTCTTACACTTGCTGTGTCGCTGACTCGAATTTTCAATATTTCAATAAAAAATGGAGAGTTCCCAAATTTTTGGAAAAATTCTTTCATTATACCCTTGTATAAATCTTGAGCTAAGTCTAATGTTGTAAATTATAGAGGTATTGTGAAACTAACAGCCAGTTCGGCGCTGTCGAAAGGATAAGTTCAATCGCATTCTAGGCGAAAGAAAATTGATTTGGGTTTTTTCTAACTTTATTTTATGCGAACGATGTGTCAAAATTCAATTAAAATACATAAGTTCACGAACAATAGTGACATAGATAAACCCAAATTTATTCGAATGCGAGTGACTAGCTTTCTTTCGCTAGTGTTAGTGCTAAATTATTTGAAAGACTAGTAACTGAATATATTTCTCATCACGCGCCGTTTTTTTTTTGTCCTCATACGAATATTCTACCGTGAGGATATTCTACCACAAAAAACTTACTACAACTAACAACTACGAGTATAGTTAACCACGGTTTCTTACAACGGATGCAAACTGTCATCGCGTACACTGATTTCAGTAAGGCGTTTGATAAAGTAAACCATAACTTGCTTTTAAAGAAACTGGACATAATGGGATTTTCAAACCAATGCTTCAAGTAGATTCATTCTTATTTATCAAATTGTTTGCAATTTATTCGATTCAATAACATTGTCTCAAAATTTGTGGACGACACTTCGTGAGTGCCCTAGGGAAGTTATCTTGGACCTGTATTCTTAATTTATTATTATTAAATTTTCCAATGTCTTAACGTACGCAGACGACGTAAAGATCTTTTTAAGTTTTGACAAATATTCTGATCACAATCTACTACAGACGACTTCGAGAGCTTTTATTCCTGGTGTAATAAAAATTTGCTGCAGCTTAATTTTGATAAGTGTAAATATATTACTTTCTACAGAGGTTCTTATGCTAATGTGAATTATTCTCTGGCAAATCATTTCTCCTTACAGTCTGCTCAAAACAAAGCCTTTAAGCTAGTTTTTAATCTACCATTACGCTATTATGCAGTTGACCTGTTTAGAAATCATGCTAGAAATATTCTACCAATATGCTTATTCATTTTGCTTATACAAGCAAAAATTGTTAATGTATATTTTTAAAACCATTCGAGGAAATGCACATCAGTCAATACAACAACTCCATCAAAATATATTTCATACACAAATAAACATCAGACAATCAGAAGACTTAAGGCCTTCAAGATGTCGTTTGATATTAACAAAGCAGCTTTTTTTTGTAAAAAAAAAAACAGAATGGGAAATTCCATTCCAAAAGATTCTATCTTACCATGCAAACACGACAAATTAGAAGATAATATTTTGCGTGTTGTCGTTAATACATTTAAAATAGGACAACTTGCAAGCAATCGTTATTTAGTCTGTATTGCTGTATTGTAATCAGAAAATGTCTTCAAGATGTCATCGAGAAGCAATGACGTCGACACCAACCTGAAAAACTGCGATCTTGCTTTATATGATTATAAAATACAATACGTGGA
This sequence comes from Thecocarcelia acutangulata, assembly GCA_914767995.1. Taxonomy (NCBI): domain Eukaryota; kingdom Metazoa; phylum Arthropoda; class Insecta; order Diptera; family Tachinidae; genus Thecocarcelia; species Thecocarcelia acutangulata. The sequence continues at coordinate 125,507,176 of OU612094.1, read as the reverse complement.
AGAATAGAACCACATCGACCACTCTTTGCATCGCATTTTTATATGAGACTGGCCGAAAGTTTGCTTAGACGTAGCCGTCTCTAAGCAAAATTGCCATATTTGGAGCGAAGACGAGCCGTTATCGAATCACCATTACACCTATTTAACTTGATTGATTGATTGTTTGATATGTTTCAGATATCAATTTGAACGAATTTTGTCAACCAGTATGTGGAAAAACTTGGAAACAAAACTCGAATGTGTGAGTGTGCAGTGTTAAGAATTAGCTTTGACGCAAAAGAAATATATAAATTTCGTGTTGGTTTTTAATTACGTTCATCTCTACTTTGCAAGTATGCTTTGATTTCAGACGGTGGAATAACTTTGCGTCACTGCGATGGACTACAATATTAGAATATCAGTTGCAAAGAATTTTTATGCAAATTTATTGCAAGTACACAAGGGAAAAGATTAAACAAATCTCATTGGCAAGCATATAAAAGTAATTACTTTATTTTCCAACAAAGCGCCAAAGCTGTCGTTCTTTGTGCATTGTGCAACAGCCAGCAAGAATCCGTTTGCATAGATATTAAAGTTTTTATGTCCATAAAAAGGCTTAAATATCAGCAACTGTATGACGACATGTATGAATACAAGCCCAATTTAATCATAGTCAACAAATTGAATATACATACATTCATACTTATGCTTTCGTTAGCGTTTTCAAACAAAAAAAAAATATTGTTTTGCATATTTAAGACTCCCAAGCATACATTTAGCTTACATGTTTCATAAATGTGTGTAAAAAGGAAAATGCTTTTTTGCACACAATAGGCGGCATTATGTACACAGTATGCAAAACCAGAACAACTAACGAACTAATCATAAAGGCACATTTTGTATAAAAGACACTTTCACATAAGAGTGAGTGAAAAAGGTTGTACGAGTATAGACAGCAATAGCGTGATGGTTATTATGTCTACAAAATGTTAATTCTATGAGGATGCAGAGATAAACTCAGTTGTTTAAATTCGCAGAAAATAAAAGCGTTATTAAAAGTTTATGTAGAATTTCTTAATTGGCACGGGTAGATATTTGCGGCTTGTGACCTCTATGTAGTTTTGATGACGTCTGTCTAATCTGTTGTTTACGAAAAATTATCATTGGTGATGAGAAGTATTCTTGGTTGAATGTCTATATTAACAAACTAAATTGTCTTATATGAAACTACGTCAACATACGCGAAGCTAATGAGATGACAATTTTTCGAGAAAATGTGATTGTTTATTCCGGATTTTACATCAACAGTAAGTAACAGGTACGTAATTTATAGGAAAATAAGCTTGATAATCATGAACATTAACTGCGAGGGGATAATTGATTTGTTTTGGGCCAAATTGAACGAATGGCTACGTCCGATTTATGGTGGCAGCACAATAGCCCAGAGTTCTTTGATCTCGTATAATTTTTTACATATTTTGAATGATGCACGGGCTCTAGGTTCTTTCATACCAGTATTTTTGTTTTCGTACAAAAACTGAAACTTTTGAATAAGCTATCGGATTTTCATTACATTAAGTGCCAATTTCACGATAGCGAAGCTGTTCCTTCGTTCGCACAATTACATTTAAAACAAAAACAACATTCAAAATTTTGTTATTGTTTTAAATGTAATTGTGCGAACGAACAAACAGCTTCCCTATCGTAAAATTGGCACTTAGTATAGTAAGTTTATCAGAGGTCTGATAAACAAAGAGCAGTTGTTTTAAAATTTCGTGAGTTACATATGTTCCATGTTACTATTTTTATACGCTTCACTAAAAATTTAGGGTACATATAAGTTTGTGATTCCATTTTTAATTTCTTCAATTTTCATTTTCGACCCTATAAAGTATACATATTCTGAATCAACATTGATGGAAAATTCGATTACCCGATGTCCGTCTGTCGTTCGTTGGAATACCGTTTCTGAGAAAACCATTAGATTAAAAAAATTGTTGTCATTCACCATTCTATTACTACATCGATTCATTGAAATTGAAATTCAGTAATATCGGTTTACATATAGATGAGATATATCCACAATTCCGAAAAACCCCATTTTCTTTTGCAATTTTGTATGAAAATTTTTGAAAAAAAAAATGTTTATTTTGCTGCAACCTTCCACAATTATTGAACATGACGATTAAAAGGCAAAAAATTGTTCCCAGATATCGGTCCATATATACTCAAGATACAGCCTAAAAAAGGTTTTTTGCTTAAAAGCAGTTTTGGTTAAAAAAGACGGTTACCAAAATACAGAAAATGAAAAATTCCGATATTGGTACATATATACTCCAGATATAGTCTAAACCGATTTTTTCATGAAAATGTCGTGTAAGCGAAATTAAACAACATTTTTTCCTTAAAACAGTTCTGGTAATATGAGCAGATTACTAAATGGAGAAAATTTCCAATATCTATTTATATATACCAGAGATATGTATAGCCTAAATATATTTTTCCATGCAAATTTTTGTTGTTTAAAGGCAGTTCTAGTCATAAAAAAAGATTACTTAAATAAACAAAATGAAAATTTGCGATATCCGTCCATATATACCCGAGATAAAGTCTAATTCGATTTTTTAATGAAAAAATTTTGTTTTGCTTAAAAGCAGTTCTTGTTATAAAAGAAGTCTACTAAAATACAAAGAATGGAAAATTCCGATATAGGTTCATATATAACCGAGATATAGCCTAGCCCAATTTTTCCATGAAAAGTTCCATGCAAGATATCATCTTTGGAAAGGTGATTACAAGGCAAAAAAATTTCTTCCTCGATGTCGGTCCATATATATCCGAGCATACTTAAATACATACATAAATTTGTAATATATACTATATATTTACGTGGCTATATGGAAGGGTATTTAGATTCGGTCCAACCGAATATACTACACTCTTACTTGTTTTTCTGTTAATTAACTATTAATGTCAAACATATCTTACTAGTTCCTCTAAAGAGAGTCAACTCAAAATTTTATAATTTTCACTTTTTACAAGAAATGTCATGTCATGTCTACCAACTGTCAAAATCTTACATAATATTCGTGATTTTTTTTTTTTTTTGCCAAAAATATACAGTTGTATCACTCTCTTGATATAAAAGTAATACTAAAAAGAAAAACAGTATTTTGCCTCTACTGAAAATTTCTGAATTTTGATAATATTATATATATAGTAAAGACTATATAAATATTAAACAATTGGTTTAAATATTTATGAAAAGAAAGATTTGGAAGCAAAAAGGTTGGTATAAAAACTCGACAAATGCATTTAATGTGTTTGAAGTATGTGTGTATTTTTACAGATAGATGGAATAGAGCGCAAATCAACTATTCTGGATAATCCAGATTTTTGAAAAAATATATTTAATAAATTAACAATATTTTCTTTAAATTACGTGTGTGTTCATATGAATGTACATTTATTGTTTATTCATATAATATTGTGATGTTCAACACTAGTATGATTGATTGCGACAATGGATTTTAAATATAATATGGTTGGGCATGACAGTTAAATTTTAGTTTTTACTATAACAGTATTCGTCATGATACAAACATTACGACTTTTATCAAATGTACGGTTATATTTTATGGACATTTAGTCAAAAAATTGTTTATAAGCAACGCCATCTTTATCTTACGCTCTTTAGTTTAGTCGTTCAACAGACGTTGACGAACGCCCATGTTGGTTGGATGCTTAGAACTTTTTAACCAATTACAGTAGATAACATAAATGACAATGCAAAATTATTTTATGATAAATAATTCGTTTTTATGTACGTTCAGTGTATTTTATGTCATCAAACATTTAAAATGTTTAGAGAAAATTTTATTAAGAATCATTTTAATTACTTCCGTTCTAATATAAGTCTAACAAAATGACATAATTTTGTGGAAAAATATTTCTAGACTTAAAATTCATTTATATTAAACATTTTCATAATATTGGTTCTAGGTCTTTAAAACATATATTGCTCTTACAAAACTTGTGTTAGTTTTGCTTTTCACAGTATTTTGAATGACTCTTAAATTATCTAACTAACACAAGTGCAAAACAAATTTGTCCACCACTGGTATAACACCATGCTCAGACGGCAATTTGAAACTCTTGATTCGCTCTCAGAATCTCGATTGCGAACCTTCGAGTTCAGACGATGATTGTTCTTATTTCACTTTGAAGTTTATGTTTTTTGTGTAAACATTTAGCACAATTTTTTTAAGTTTGGCTATTTACTTTTTCCATTTTTATTTAAATCTATATGCTCAACGTTTAGCTTTTTTCAAAAATCATTGGTTTGTCTTTTCTTTATTCATATTTTTGTCAGAGGTAGTTCAGACAAACTAGCGATTATTTGTTATCAAACATGGAGATGATACATGGTTCGCAAAAAGGGTTAAAATGAATCTAGCTTCGCTCTCAAAATTTTGTATGGCGAATCATGTTGGTTCAATAAAGATTGGACAGCGAACCATGAATAAGAGAGTGAACCTCGAATATACGAGTAAGTCTTCCGGTGAACATTCTATAAATAGCATCAATTTCTGACTGAAACAACATTAAGTGGTTGTGGTCCGTCATATAATTTAGCGATGGTATTTTGCCTTTAAAATATTGTCACATCAACCATAATTTATCTTCCACGTGCGGCCACAGATTTCATACACACATATATAACAGTTACTTCTTTGAGTAGAAAAAGCATTGTTTTAAATTTTGCTCTTCTACAATCGCGGTTGATGTTAAAGAGGAAAACAATTTTTATTTTGGTTTAATATACTTTCATTACTATTCGTTACGCAAATGTGTTAATATTTACAAAACAAGAAAACCTGAAAAAAGTATAATATTCTTGTAATTACTTCAGTAATGACAATGTTACAATGCTGCATTTGAGCTTTCTAAGGAAGGTATACAGACAATATGCTTTCCTTGCTGCCGATAGTCTTATATACGTCAAGCGTTTATTGCAGACGTGGAAAAGACTAAAAATACAAAGAACATGAAAACACAGCCATTATAATCACTGCAAAAGAGGGTTCTAATGAAGAACTTCATTATCTGGTAGTTACACGAACAAAAAAAGTATATTATAAATTTGTTGCTCTTTCCTTGAACAGGAGTTGCCATTTGTATGTTTTTATTATCACTTTTTTCTTATGGCATTTTTAGATGGGTGAAAACTAAAAACACTTAACAGATAATAATCATTTAGAGTGTTCCCTGATATTTTTATGATACAAACATTTAAATTTAGAAAATGGCTTAACATCTTTCTGCTCAATCTTAAAAATAATTTCAACACAACTTTTTTATTATTTACTTATTATTATTTACTTTTTATTATTTACTTATATTTATTTATTATTATTTACTTTATTAGCTATAATATTGATAGTAGCCAAGGAAAAATATATACAGCTGGTTTTTGCGTTCCGCAGCTGTCTATATGCTGACACTTCATAGGTGTTGACCTAATCATCAATAGACCTCGATACTTTTGAAAAAAGTTTTCAAACATTTAACTGACTTTCTCAAGCACAAAAAATGCTTACTTTCACTTCTTATGTTTTCACTTTTCTTAATAATATACAAGGTTCAGTTAGACTTGACTTGGTCATAATGTCATAGCAATAACCATAAAAATAAGCAAAGTAATGTCTTGTAGTCGATTAGTGCTGCCATAACTATATAAACCCAACAAACACTACGGTTTGATTTCAAATTGATAGTGATTTGATACTGATTTTTAATCAAATTGGAAAACATAGTGTTCACAATATGAATTTAAATTGTTTAAATTTTTTTCTGGAAGTGTTGTCACATGTATTTTATGTGGGGCTTATGAGACACGAATCAGCGGCATTCCCAGAGATATACTAAATATTTTACGTGTATTTAATTCACATTTTTTAGACATATTATTCACTCATGTCCCATAAACACCACATTACGAGGTCTGATCAAAAAAAAAAAAAATTGCAGATTACAGACAAAATTCATTGTAGTAACGATAGAACAGATTAACGCACCCCACACTGCGTCGATGCTCCAGTGAATCAATAGAGTTGGATACTCTACTATCACTGATGAGCTTCTTCGCCCTCTCCTGCACACGGTCGAGTAACCCCAAAATAGACTTTGAGGCACCGGCCCAAACATGAGAGTTGTATTCCATTTTCGGTCGGATGTAGGTGGTATCCCCTGAGTACTGGTCCAATATAAAAAAAAAAAAAAAAAAAAAATATATTAGTGCGCTAAATTCAAAGCTTTTTCCATCTTCTCCCCGTCAAGTTGAATTTTTTTAATAGGCCTGACAACATTTAACTCAACAATTGATAAATTTCGATACAACTCGAGACGTAGTTTAACTTTTAGGTCACATTAGCTGTTTTGCAGTGTTATATATTTATATGCTAATCTTGTTTAATTATAAATTTTTTTACTGAACTATTAATTAAATATTTTACTATAATAGTTAAAGAACGTATTTTGTTTACTTTATTTTTGCCTTGTTAACTGAAGCACAAAATTGAAACTGTCCAGTCACTCAACCAAGTGCTAGACTTACAATAGACATTTATAAAAATACGTTATGAAAGAATTTTTACAAGTTGAAAAAGAAAAAAAGGAACTGAAAACATCCATGCAAAAGGAAACAAGTAAAACAATTAAGTTAACAAATTGTTTGAAAAGGAAATAAAACGGAAAAAATGCAGCGAACAGTTTTGCTTGTGTATATGAATGAATGAATGTTGTTTGCAACAACCTGCACAACGGCTGAACAACAAAATCTTTTTAAGCAAATAATATTAAAAATAATTGAAATTAATTTTTACCAGCGATATTCGAAACCATGTGGGATATCCACTAGTTGACTTAAGTGACAGGTTGACACTTTTTGAAATTCATGAGATGTAAACCCGCTTTCAGTTCAATTTAACTATTAAAATTTTAATATTGTTAATATACATATTCCTCTGAAAACCTTAAGCAAAATTTAAATAAGAAATAAACAAATTGCTTAAATTTCGTTAAAAAATAAAAGTATTTAAATACGAGTACAGTCGAAATGCAATTTTCGGCGCCGACAGAAGATTTTCTTCATAAATGAGGAACCTAAAAGTTATATTAATTAGCTGTTACTGTTTCTGTTCTTAAAAAATACTTTAAAAATAAATCCCTTACTCTCACTTACAATGTTTATGTTCAATAAAGGGATTCCATTTAAAGAGGAAAAAAAATTTTCTTTCTTCAAAACGATGCTAAAATTACATGAAATACACTTCGAATTTGCTAATCGTCCACTATATAGTTAAGATTTAGCTCCTAGTGACTTTTTCCTGTTTCCAAACTTGAAAAAATGTCTCGCAAAGAGATTTATCTCAAACGAAGAAGTGATTACCGAAAGTAACGCGTATTGTAAGGGGTTCACAAAACCGTAATATTAAGATCGTATGAAAGAGTGGGAATATGGTATCAAGCTAAGTGTGTCAAGCTAAAAGAGGACTATGTTGAGGACTATGTTTTTGGCAAAAATATGTTTTTTTTTTCCTACTTAGGTACCTTCAATATCAGTTGCCTAAACGCGAAATCTTTTATGTAAAGTAATGAATTAAAATCATAATAGATATTTGCTTCACAATTTCTGCTTCGGCGGCTAAATTAATTATTTTAACATGGCGATGTCACTAGAGACAAGTAATAGGCTTTTTACACTCATCAACATCTTCATGAAACGCATAAAAGATGTTGAAAATGTGAAACACTATTTACATTGCTCACATCTAATATCTACTATCAATCAAAAATATTATTTTTTAAATTTTCAAACAATTTAACGTAAATTTTTTTGGAAAAAAATTAATTTTAAAAAAACAAAAAGAGGATTATAAAATTTATGTACATACATATGTACTTATGTCTGTACATAAATAAAATGTAGGCCTTATAAACAAAATTTTACAAAAATACAGAAAAAATTACTACAGAAAAAAAAAAATTAAGCAAGAAAACACACATGCAAACAATTGACACACGATAAATAAATTATGATTTTTTTTAATTTTCTCCAAAATAAATGACGTTTTTTCAGTGATGCCATAAGAATAATCGACATTATTGCCACTTTTTTAGTGATGACACTGAAATAATCGAAAAATGTTGAATGGAATAAAATGAGATACAAACATTTTACAAAGATGTTGAAAAATGTTGACTTTTAGTACAATGCATTTTTTATGGGAAGGTGTTATCATCTTCAAAAACTGATGGTAGATGTTAAATGTTGTTCAGTGGAAAAAGCCTATAAAGAGCGGTTTTATGGAAGTATACAAATTTAAGTTGGCAACACTTTTTTAACGGGCAACCATTTTCTTAGCTATCAAGTGACAGTTTAGTTTAATATTTCAGCATTCTGTGATGAATTTTGACCACTCAGGCAAATTGATGAAACAAATATTATTTACTTTTTTGTTTCTTACAAGAAGATAATAAGGATGAACGATGCTAATTCCATTATAATGACATATGTAAATAATAATTCTGAGTTTGTACATTGCAACAACGTTTTATGTAAAATAAAAAGTTTAGTAAGAAGTTTCAAGTCGTGCAAGTCTTGCGGTTTCGATGGTATCGAAAACGAATTTTTAAAAGTACTATCTTTTCACGGTGTAATATATCTAACATCTATTACACAGCTTTACAAATTTTAAATTTGGAAAAATACTAAAAACGCCACATACCTAGATAAGTTAATTGGGACCTCCTGAACACGAAAAACGCTATAATTCTTTTTTTTTCTAAGTAACGCTTTTTAGATAACGGTACTTTTGTGTTTTTCAGTGTATGGTCCCACTCTAGCCCTTGTGGAGCCCAAAAAAGTCCGATCGAGATAAATGGCATATCAGTGGAAAGGTAATTGAATGCCGTTTCTTCATCCAGAAAAAGACGCCATTCCTCTAGGTCATTTTAATTTAAATTTTTTTATTTGCCTTCTTCGATTTAAAAATTTATTCCAAATCATTTCGGTATTTATAAATTGATAAATTGTTATAGATGTAAGATAGCTTTAACCGTATCTCTTTAGAAATATTTTTATATGTTTCTATTAAAAGAAAATAATTTTCGAAAATAAAATAAAAAAAAAACATCTTATATGGTGAAATATTCTCAAAATATTGAGAATATCTCATATAAATTTTCTAGGTGTTTCACCCATTCGCATCCCATTAACACCAAATTAACTTAAAGGCGATAATATCATAAAAATATAATAATAAATAAATAATTGTAAACTCAATTTTGAGATGTGTTCAAGATCTGCATAGTAGAATCCTGAGTTCAACAATCAAGCAAAAGCACTATTTTTTAAGAACTATCCAAAATGAATTAGGATATATAAAAAATAATTTAAGCAGATTTTGAACAAATCAATAGATGAAAATTTTTTTTAAAGAATGAAGATAAAGTAACTGATAAATTAATAAAGAAGCAAAAACAGGTACATAAGAATAAGTTTGATTGTCTTGTTGAGTTGTCTTTAGGACAAAAACATGCACTATCAATTGATAAGAAGCAGTTTCCAATGATGGAAGTAATAGCAGACTTTATAGGAACATTACAGAGCAGCGAAGAGCAGGAGATGGCTAGATCTCATTTTGTAACGGTTGTAGATAGTCATTTAAACCAAATAAGATTGGATAGTAGAGATAAGTTTATATTAAATAAAGTAAAACAAAGTAAAGAATTTTTGAGAAATAATAGGGTAATTATGATATTGAAAGCAGACAAAGGAAACACAACTGTAGCAATTAATAGGATAGATTATTTGTCTAGAATTGAGAATATTATTAGTGATACTGCAACTTATCAATTGTTGAATAAAGATCCAACAAGTAGATTCCAAAAAAATCAATAATAGTTTTGTTGATGAACTATCCAGATTGGAGATAATAACACCTATCGATAAAAATAATTTAAAGACAAATATATCTGTAGCTCCTAGATTATATGGATTGCCTAAAATTCACAAGGAGAATTTTCCATTAAGACCAATTTGTTCATCAATAGATTCACCTTCATATGGTCTTAGTAGATATATTACCAATATTCTTAAAAATATATAGCTATAAATTCAAAATATAATATTAATAATTCAGTACATTTTAAAGTAAAAGTTAAGGATTTAATAATACGGGATAATGAAAAACTATTTTCTCTAGATGTTGTTTCATTATTTCCTAGTATTCCTAGTATTATTTCGATGAGAAGGAGATAGATTTATTGTTATCAACATTTAATTCATTTGATCAGAATATTAAATTTACTATTGAGAGAGAATCTAATTCTTCACTTCCATATTTGGAGACAAAAATTATAAAAAATAATAATAGATTATTAATAGATTGGTACCAAAAGCCAAATTCTTCAGGTAGAATTATAAAAAATGTTTCTAAAAATCCAAAAAGGGTTATTATTAATACGGCTAAAAACTTAATAGATAGAATATTAAAAATCAGTGAGCATAGATTTCATAAGAAGAATAAGAGCATAATTAGGAAGATATTAAGTGATAATAGTTTTCCTGATGAACTCATCTGCAGGTTGATAAGACAATACAACATAAGGGGAAGATTGGATAATAATGTTTCTGATCCAATAATATATAAATCGTTAACTTATGTACCTGGAATGTCAGAAAGATTAGAGAGTTCTAATATATACGATAATACGAAATAAAAAATTGCACATAGAGTTCATAATACTGTAGGCAGAACTTTTAGTAAACAAAAGATAGGTTGGAAAAGTCGGATATGTCTAGTTTAGTGTATAAAATATCATGTAGTGGTAACAACAATGAAAATTGTGTTAAAGTATATACATATAGGGACAACAGGAAATAAACTTAAAACTAGGTTAGCGGGTCATAAATCTGACCAGAAGTATAGGAACTATAACTCTTCGCAGAAAACTGCATTATCTATTTATTGCCGTGATTTTAATCACTATCCAGATTTTGAAGGAACATCTATTTTAAACAAAGAAAATTATTATAAACGTAGATATATGCTAGAAATGCTACAGATAACTAACGTGCCTGTAGATAAGAGGATAAATTTTAAAAAAGATGTAAACGGATTAGCCCAGATTAATAGGCATTTAATACATAAAAACAAAAACAGGAGTAGATAGGTATTTTGCCTAAAATTGTTTAAAAACTTTTTCATATCTTTTTAAAAAAGTATTATGTAATATGTTTAATGTTATGATAATGTAAAATATGTTTCTTTATTGTAAATGTTAATGTAGTTGAATATTTTGTTTTTGTTATTTCAATATGAGTTTTCGCATTTATTATTTTGTATACACATGACCTTATTCATAAAAAATATTGTATGTTTATTAATCAGTTATTTGACAAATTTCCCATAGAAATTTGTCAAATAACAGTTTAATAAACATAAAATATTTTTTATGAATAAGGCCAACAATTTTTTAAAAAAACAAAAACTTTCCTGAAGAAGACACACAACGGAGTGTCGAAATATTGAAATATAAAAACTATACTTTTTATCAAAAAAAGAAGACCACTAACTCAACAACAAATAACAATTAAAATTTTTTTTTATATTAACTATAAACTTAAAAAAATATTTGGCATTTTTATCAGTTGTAGTGTATACGAGTAAATTCTTTTCACCCCTTTAAAGAATCTTTCTTAATAATGCTTACTACAAAAATATCCTGTAATATTTCATTCAAAATTCAACAAATATTTATTTATTATCTGTTTTTTTTCATTGTTATATAGCAGATTTATAATTCTTCTTTATATCCGGCGTACATATATGCTTCTTGTATTCTCATGAAAAAAGTAGATTTTTAGCCTAACTTCAGAGCCACATTAATATTATAATACCATTTATAAAACAGGAACCAAGAGGATATATTTTTAAATCATATTTTTTTCATTTTATATGCATATGAGTACTTTTGTATGTAAAATTGTAAGCAAATTTAGTACGCCATAATTACATTTTAATTTGATAATGCATCATACATACGAGGGAACTTTAAAGAAAACATGGGTATGTTTCCTTTAACGTTTCCTCGGTGTAAGATGTACTTCAACACATCCGATCTCCTTATTATTTATACCACATATATTCGAACCAAAATGGAATACAACTCTCATGTTTAGGTCGGTTTATCAAAGCCTATTTTGAGGTTACTCGACAGTAGGGTATCCAACTCCATTGACTTACTGGAGCATCGACGAAGTGTAGGGTGCGTTACTCTTTTCTATCGTTACTACAATGTATGTTGTTCTGACGAGATTAGGGATCTTGTTCCTGAATTTCACACATATATACGTAACACGCGTACATCGTCCAGCTCTCATCCATTTGTGGTCGATTGCTCGAGGAATCGTACAACGCATTACAGAGAGAGTTCGTTTTTCAGCCGTACGCTTAGCCTGTGGAATAAGTTGCCTTCAGACGTGTTTCTTGTGTGTTATAACGTTGGGAAGTTTAAGTCAAATGTTCACAAACAATACTCCCTCTTTACCCCTTCTCATAATTTATTTTCATATTTCTGGTACAATGCACTGCATATGTAGGGGTTATCCCCTTAGTACTGGTCCAAGATTATTGAAAGCAGCAATTATTGTTATGATTAAAAATAAAAATAATTCTTGGCAAAAACCGGGTTTGAACTTGAGCCAGACAAATACCATCATATTATATTAGTAAAAATGAAAATCTCGACAATGCCGTAACATTTAAATGGATTACACTACTCGTAATTCAATAACATTTTGTTATTGTTTTCGGAATACAAAAATTTTTAAGAAAATAGTAGCTAACACATCATATGAATGTGTGTTCAACATTTTTCAGGAATATTTGCATATGAAAAAGCTATCGGCAAGATGAATGCCACAAACACATTCAACAAGAGACACATGTCTCTTGTGGTCATTTGTGTTTCAATTCTCGGCTCAAATGCATAGTTTTAATACACTACACCGAGCAGGTGCCATCAAATAATGGGCATGACTTTGAAACCGTGAATATTTGTTTGGGCAGTCGACGTGGAAACATGGTCGGAATAGTTTTTGCGCTTGGGTTCTGGGACTATCGTAATGAATCCATTTTTCATCCCCAGGCACAATCCGATGCAGAAATTCCTTCCATCTTTGCCTTGCAAGCAGCTATTCACCAGCAAGTAAACGCCGTTCAACTCCTTTCGGCTTTAACTCGTACGGCAACCAATTTCCTTGCTTCTGAATCATTCCCTCGGCTTTCAGACATTTTGATATGATTTGTTGAGTCGTTAATCTTGCCAATTCTTCCTTCAACTCTGCATCTTCGATAACCTTCTCCTTCTCGTCGATGGACGGCGGTGGAAATCAGCACCGTTAAAATCAGCATTTTGGAAGCGTTTAAACCACTCTAGACACGTTCTTTCACTAATAGCGGCATCATTATAGATCTTTGAGTGCATTCGATGAGCTGCAGCTGCAGATTTCTTCATATTAAAGGAAAAAATTAAAACCTCCTGCAAATGACGCGAATTTGGATCGTAAGATGACATGTTGAATCGAGAATAACTTTATGATACAGATACAAATCGACTAATATTGCGTCAGTGGCACGTTCAAGAATGTCTAAGCATATAGTATGACATCTACGACCATTTATTATAAAACGCCCGAAGCAAAGTTGTACACCTGCTATTTATTTACCGAGATCTTATGTCGTTTATTTGCATAAATTGCAAACTGTTGACCACCCAATTTTGATTATTTACTGTGATGCAATAATTTTATGTATAACACAAACAAACAAATACATTAATAAACAAAAATTATTTATTGTAATGTTTGTATACAAAACAGCACTGCATTAAATTTCCGTTTCCTGTTTGCGTTTTAAGAGAGTGTTGTGAATAATAGATTGCATTTGCTGGAGTTGTATCTGCTGTAGTGTGTTGTATGGGGCATGGTTGTTTTTATGGCGTTTTTCAATTGTTATTTCTACATATGTTTTGTTGTAATGTTTCGCTATGTAAATAGTATCATAATTAAAACTGTAATTTAACTGAAAGTCGTTCTTTCTTACTTCTTATTACATAAAATTTAATTTTAATTAAATTTAAAAAATCAAGTTTTTAATCAATTTCACTTTTTTTTTAAGATTTCGCGTAAAAGCCGAATATTTACTAAACACTCTCACTGTAAACCAACGTGATAGCTAATTGTATCAAGATCATAAGAATCAAAAATGTTTGGAAAAATCAGTTCACACGGCGCCAATAACAGTTTATTTATCTAATATTCTTTCTTTTTATACCCTTCACAAAAATGTAAAGGGTATTTATAAGTTTGTGATTCCGTTTGTAATTTCTACAGTTTTTTTTGCGACCCTATAAAGTATATATATTCTGAATCAGAATTAATGGAAAAGTCGATTAAGCGATGTCCGTCTGTCCGTCTGTCCGCTGTTGAAATACCGTTTCTGAGAAAACCATTAGACTTAGAAACTTTTTTCTTTCACCATTCTTTTACCCCATCGATTCATGGGTTTGATATTGAAATTCAGTAATATCGGTCCACGTATAGCTGAGATATATTCAAAATTCCAAAAAAAGCCATTTTTTTTTGCAGTTTTGTATGAAAATTTTTGAAAACAAAAGTTGTTCGTTTTGTTTCAAACTTCACACACTTATTAAGCATGGTGACTAAAAGGCAAAAAATTTTTTTTTCAGATATCGGTCCATATATACCCGAGATATAGCCCAAATCAGATTTTTAATGAAAATGTCGCATAGGCGAAGCTAAATAACTTTTTTTTGCTCAAAAGCAGTTCTAGTAATAAAATTAGCTTACATAAATATGGAAAATGAAAATTTCCGATATCGGTCCATACATACCCGAGATATAGCCCAAACCGGGTTTTTCATGAAAATGTCGCGTAAGCGAACTTAAACAACTTTTTTGTGCTCAAAAGCAGTTCTGGTAATAAAATTAGCTTACATAAATATGGAAAATGAAAATTTCCGATATCGGTCCACATATACCCGAGATATAGCCTAGGCCGGGGTTTTCATGAAAATGCCGCGTAAGCGAACTTAAACAACTTTTTTGTGCTCAAAAGCAGTTCTGGTAATGAAATTAGGTTACATAAATATGAAAAATGAAAATTTCCTATATCGGGCCATATATACCCGAGATATAGCCCAAATCGGGGTTTTCATGAAAATGTCGCGTAAGCGAACTTAACCAACTTTTTTTGTGCTCAGAAGCAGTTCTGGTAATGAAATAGGGTCATATAAATATGAAAAATTAAAATTTTCGATGTCGGTCCATATATACCCGAGATATAGCCCAAATCGGGTTTTTCATAAAAATGTCGCGTAAGCGAACTTAAACAACTTTTTTGTACTCAGAAGCAGTTCTGGTAATGAAATAGGGTCATATAAATATGAAAAATAAAAATTTTCGATATCGGGCCATGTATACCCAAGATATAGCCTAGACGGGGTTTTCATGAAAATGCCGCGTAAGCGAACTTAAACAACTTTTTTGTGCTCAAAAGCAGTTCTGGTAATGAAGTTAGGTTACATAAATATGGAAAATGAAAATTTCCGATATCGGTCCATATATACCCGAGATATAGCCTAGACCGGGGTTTTCATGAAAATACCGCGTAAGCGAACACAAACAATTTTTTGGGCTCAAAAGCAGTTCTGGTAATGAAATAAGGTTACATAAATATGGAAAATGAAAATTTCCGATATCGGTCCATATGTACCCGGTCCATACGTAGCCCAAATCGGGGTTTTCATGAAAATGTCGCGTAAGCGAACTTAAACAACTTTTTTTTGCTCAAAAGCAGTTCTGGTAATGAAATAAGATTACATAAATATGGAAAATGAAAATTTCCGATATCGGTCCATATATACCCGAGATATAGCCTAAACTGCGGTTTTAATGAAAATGTCGCGTAAGTGAACTTAAACATCTTATTTTGCTTAAAAACAGTTCTGGTAATGAAATAGGGTCATATAAATATGAAAAATGAAAATTTTCGATGTCGGGCCATATATACCCTAGATATAGCCTAGACCGGGTTTAACATAAAAGTGTCGCGTAAGCAAATTAAAACAACATTTTTGTGCTCAAAAGCACTTTTAGTAATGAAATAAAGTTATATAAATATAAAAATTTCCAATATATACCCGAGATATAGCCTAGAACGGGTTTTTCATGAAAATGCCGCGTCAGCGAAATTAAACAATTTTTTTTGCTTAAAAGCGGTTCTGGTAATAAAATAAGGTTATATAAATATGAAAAATGAAAATTTCCGATATCGGTCCATATATACCGTAGATATAGCCTGGAACGGGGTTTTCATGAAAATGCCGCGTAAGCGAACTTAAACAACTTTTTTTTGATTAAAAACAGTTCTGGTAATAAGATGAGTTTATATAAATATGGAAGATAAAAATTTCCGATATCGGTCTATATATACCCGAGATATAGCCTAAACCGGGGTTTTCGTGAAAACGCCGCGTAAGGCAACTTAAACAACTTTTTTCACCTTAAAGCAGTTCTGGTAACGAAATAAGGTTATATAAATATGGAAAATGAAAATTTCCGATATCGGTTCATATATACCCGAGATATTGCCCAAACCGGGTTTTTCATGAAAATGTCGCGTAAGCGAACTTAAACAACTTTTTTCACCTTAAAGCAGTTCTGGTAATAAAATAAGGTTATATAAATATGGAAAATTAAAATTTCCGATATCGGCCCATATATACCCGATATATAGCCTAACCGGTTTTTTGATGAAAATGCCAAGCAAGCGAACTTAAACAACTTGTTTGTGCTCAAAAGCAGTTCTGGTAATGAAATAAGGTTGTATAAATATGGAAAAAGAAAATATCCGATATCGGTCTATATATACTCGAGATATAGCCTGAACCGATATTTTCAATAACATTTTTTTTTGCTGAAAAGCAGTTCTGGTAATGAAATAAGGTTGTATAAATATGGAAAATGAAAATTTCCGATATCGGTCCATATATACCGGAGATATAGCCTAGACCGGGGTTTTCATGAAAATACCGCGTAAGCGAACTCAAACAATTTTTTGGGCTCAAAAGCAGTTCTGGTAATGAAATAAGGTTACATAAATATGGAAAATGAAAATTTCTGATATCGGTCCATATGTACCCGGTCCATACGTAGCCCAAATCGGGGTTTTCATGAAAATGTCGCGTAAGCGAACTTAAACAACATTTTTGTGCTCAAAAGCACTTTTAGTAATGAAATAAAGTTATATAAATATAAAAATTTCCAATATATACCCGAGATATAGCCTAGAACGGGTTTTTCATGAAAATGCCGCGTCAGCGAAATTAAACAATTTTTTTTGCTTAAAAGCGGTTCTGGTAATAAAATAAGGTTATATAAATATGAAAAATGAAAATTTCCGATATCGGTCCATATATACCGTAGATATAGCCTGGAACGGGGTTTTCATGAAAATGCCGCGTAAGCGAACTTAAACAACTTTTTTTTTGATTAAAAACAGTTCTGGTAATAAGATGAGTTTATATAAATATGGAAGATAAAAATTTCCGATATCGGTCTATATATACCCGAGATATAGCCTAAACCGGGGTTTTCGTGAAAACGCCGCGTAAGGCAACTTAAACAACTTTTTTCACCTTAAAGCAGTTCTGGTAACGAAATAAGGTTATATAAATATGGAAAATGAAAATTTCCGATATCGGTTCATATATACCCGAGATATTGCCCAAACCGGGTTTTTCATGAAAATGTCGCGTAAGCGAACTTAAACAACTTTTTTCACCTTAAAGCAGTTCTGGTAATAAAATAAGGTTATATAAATATAGAAAATTAAAATTTCCGATATCGGCCCATATATACCCGATATATAGCCTAACCGGTTTTTTGATGAAAATGCCAAGCAAGCGAATTTAAACAACTTTTTTGTGCTCAAAAGCAGTTCTGGTAATGAAATAAGGTTGTATAAATATGGAAAAAGAAAATATCCGATATCGGTCTATATATACTCGAGATATAGCCTGAACCGATATTTTCAATAACATTTTTTTTTGCTGAAAAGCAGTTCTTATTATAAAGAAGGTAACGAAAATAGAGAAAATTAAAATTTCTGATATCGGTCCATATATACCCGAGATATAGCCTAAACCGGGTTTTTCATGAAAATATCGCGTAAGCGAATTTAAACAACTTTTTTGTGCTCAAAAGCAGTTTTGGTAACGAAATAAAGTTATATAAATATAGAGGATAAAAATTTCCGATATCGGTCCATATATTCCCGAGATATAGCCTAAGCCGGGTTTTTCATGAAAATGTCGCGTAAGCGAACTTAAACAAATTGTTGTGCTTAAAAGCAGTTCTAGTAATGAAATAAGGTTATATAAATATGGAAAATTAAAATTTTTGATATCGGTCCATATATACCCGAGATATAGCCTGAACCGGTTTTTCCATTAAAAAATTTTTTTTTTTGCTGAAAAGCAATTCTCGTTATAAAAGAAGATTACTAAAATACAGAAAATAGAAAATTCCGATATCGGTTCATATATAACCGAGCATATTCAGGTCACATTTTTAATATACTATACATATTCGTGACTATCGTGAAGGGTATTTTAGATTCGGCCCAGCCGAATATACTACACTCTTACTTGTTATTCAAAAATTTTAGTTGTTTGTTTATTAATTCTCGCCTCAACGTAATGCAAAAGACATTCTTGGCTCATTGCTTATGCATGTTTTGTGCTTTAAGTTACTTGCACACAATACGTATTTCACAGTGGCTTTTCCAGCTGAATTTGCACATATATGTCAAAAATGACATCTCTTTACAGACTGTTTATATAGATTGTTTTTACACTTGCGTTTTTATTTTCATAAAATAATTCACAACAGTTGCTTTATGTTAATTTTGTTCATTTGACTAGCTACGAGTACAGTCCATTATTTTTTACCCAGCCAGTTTTTTACAAAAAATTTCCGAGAGTGGAAGAAAAAAATTTAATAATTGTTATTGGCAGCATAATTTTAAAAATAAAAAAGTTAATTGTACAACATTAATCTCAGAACCTTCTCAAACTCCAATAGCTCGCTCTAATTTTAACTTTAGAACTGTGAATGCTGTCATTTACAAAAGCAAGTTTTTTTTGTTTTTTGTACTTATACCCAAAGTATTCATTTCACATGCACACTGTGAAATACATTATGTATAGAAAAAAAATTTCTTCTACATTTACATTATAAAATATAAAATCAGCCTATTTTTCGAGCCTATCTGCGGAGGACTAGAAAGTGATTAGTAATTTTTAAGGAAATATCTAAATATTGTATAGATCAGCCTTCATCCATACACTAATATTTGTTATCGCCAACGGTGCAAGAAATTTCTGAACAAAAATCTTCACTTTTCGGACAACAGTCCTAATTAAAAAAAAAAAAAATATCTTAAAATGCTTTTGCTTTTACTTTGCTGATTACAAATTACAAAGAGATACAAGACGACACAAAAAAAAATGTAAAGCAAAAATTTAAATCAAATCAAGTTTTTCTCCAAAATTAGCAATACACATATGTATAGTAACACATGGCTTTCTTAAACACTATTTCTTTTTTTTTTTTGGTTTAAAATTAGCTTTATTCATCAACTTAGCCTCCATCTGGATCAACGCAACCATTCCAGCGCGGCTCTGACGTTTCAATACCTTTTTTGTAGAACGATTTATCTTTTGCCTTATAATAGACTTCAGTTTCAGCGATAATCTCTTCATTCGTGCGAAATTTCTCACCAGCGAGCATTTTTTCAGGTCTGCGAACAGCCAATAGTCACTGGGAGCCAAATCTAGCGAATACGGTGGAGCAATCCGAAGTTCAATTCATGTCATTTCTCATGATAGTCGATGAATATTACACCACGCACATCCCAAAATATTGAGGTCATAGCCTTTCCGATTCAAGTGCTTTCGGGCGTTTTGAACGAGGTTCACCAGTTGCTGTCCACTCAGATGACGATCGTTTTGATTCCAGAGTAAAGGGATGGATCCATGTTCTATCCATTGTCACATATCGATGCAAAAATTCTGGTTTGTTACGTTTAAACATGGCCAAACACTGCTCAGAATCATCAACACGTTCTCGTTTTTGGTCAACGGTGATCAAACGCGGCACCCACTTTGAACAGAGCTTTCTGATAGTCCAACATGGTCTTTTGATATCTTTGCGATGTCAGCTAACTCATGCAACTGCACTTTTCGATCATTCAAAACGATTTTGTGGATTTTTTTGTTTTCTGGCGTTACCGCCTGATTTGGACGCCAACTGCGATCTGCATCATCGGTGTCTCTACAACCACGTTTGAAGTCAGCAAACCAACGTTTAGTTGTTGTTTCTGATGGAGCGGAGTCCTTATAACTCTTTTCAGGCCATTGCTTTGCTTGAACGGTATTTTTTCCCATTAAGAAACAGTGTAAAATTAAAACAAATTGTTTTTGATCCATTGCTTTGAAAATAACGAAAGTCGCGTTACTCTTAGCATAATAATGATGTGAAATTCGCTTGCTGAGTGTAGCGTTTTTAACAATATAGTATATTTAGTACCTCATTTTAGAGCATTATATTAAAAATATTTTGTTTTATTTGAAATTAACATGTTTACCACAGAGCTAAAAAGTTTGTTTTAGCAGACTTTTATAAATTTTATTTTCAACCTGTTTGTATTTCATAAATATAAACCACTTTTTAATTATTCTCTGGAGTATAATGTATGGAGAATTACGCGGTAAAAGCTTTTATGTATGAATTTTTGTATATGATACATGCATATATAACTTTATAACTCCCAATGAACTGTAAAGGAATTTTATCAACGATAAAATTTATTTATATCGTATAAAGGAACATACATGTGATGTTTTTTTTTTGGCATTATATTTATTGTTATTCTACCACTACCTGTCAAGGCTGCCTTGGAAAAATAAAATTGTTTTTTAACAAAAATTTCAGCTCTAGAGCTAAATGCTTCAAGGAATATCAAAACAAATAATTAATACCAATTTGTAACAGTCCAACAGTCACTTGGCTGATATCATATTAGCGAATTAGCTGCAAAATTTGTGCAAGTTCAGACACAGATTTACAATACTCATAAAAATATTTTTTATATAGTAAAAAAATTATTCAAAAACGAAATTGGATGATTAATTTTGCGCCACCTTGTATTATGCTTCCCGAAACGACTTAACGATCAGGCTGCATTTTAGGTCGTAGAGCGTTTTGCATAAACTTGATTCGTTCTATTGTAGTTCTAACTTTCACACATCTGAAGTAATTTAATATATAAATTAGTGTTGAAGGTAAGGTTAGCTAGGCAGGCCGGTGGATTCTCCAAAAAGTACCTGGATACTCCAGCTCTCTTGGGTCCTTAAGATCATTCCCTTTGTGATTGCCTGAAAATTAGGCTAGAATAGTACAAAAATAAAAGTTATAGGGATGTAGAAGGAATGAAAGAGAGGGCAAGGAAAGGTGGGAAACTGCTTAATGTGGCATTACTTGCTGGTTTACTAGCCATCCGCTAATTCTTATGGAAGCAGCTAACGCAGTCGGTTTGACCGAGGCCAGACTTGATAGGCTATAGAAGCTCCGCTCGCGTAAGCATCTTAGACGATGATGCTCCAATGGCGGCCATGTACCTAGGAGATGAATTAATATTAAATAATATTAGGAAGATTAGTGTTGTAAAAAGTAATTGCTTTCAACTACTCAATACTACTCGATATCAAATACTCAATACTATTCAATACTTTTAACGGATTAATGAGCCTTTGCTTAAAATATATCTGTTTATAATCGTGCATTAATGTGTTGTTTTAAACTTTGTCTAATTCACTAAAACTCTTTTATTAAATTGAACCAGCACTCAGGGGAATGTGTGTTTTTCGGGAACAGCAACCATAATCTCGTCAGAGCAAAATCAATTGTAGTAATAAAACAGAGAAAGGCACCCCACACGGCGGTGACGTCCCATTGAGTAAATAGAGTTGGATACCTGCACACGGTTGAGTAACCCGAAAATTGAGGTACTGACCCAAACATTAGAATTGCATTCCAGTTTCGGTCGCATATAGATGGTATAAATGGTGAAGAGATCAGATGGAGTGAAGTATTTCTTGCACTGTTTCAGAAAACTAAGACACTTAAGTGCATCTTTAGAGATATGAAGAATGTGTTCAGTCTAGCACACATCGCACTGAATTTTCATTCCAATGCTCTTGGTGTTAATACTAATACCATCTTTGCGTGCCCAGAATTTACGGTCAATAAGTACGAATGGCAAATACTGCTGTCACCTGTCAAGTCATTAAGAAAAATAAGAAATAGAGAAAATGAAACCAAAATTTTTATAATATACAATTTATTTTTAAGTTTTATTTAAAATATGTTGTACCTTTCTAATTGTCTTATTCTTAGAGATGTAAACATCTGAAGAATATTTGCATAAATACATATAATGTACTGGAAAATACAACTCTGAAAGTATTGATTACTTACTTTTGCGTATTGAGTACCTGAAAAAAAGGCAGTATTGAGTAGTCAGTACTCTAATACTTTCAGATAATAACGGTGACAGCAAGAAACTTAGGAATTTTCTTGGTCACGCTACATCAAATATTCTGGTATTTACATGCCTCACTGCTTTGAGCTACCACACGACAAGGGTGTTAGAAAAAATATGAGAAAAATACTAATCTTTCATTAAATTATTCGAAACGTCTTTTCTAAAAAATGCTTACTCTCACCACTTATTGCAGTTTTCACAATATTTGTGTACATAGAATACCATTTGGGTGACTTAATGGCGGATTTGGTAGAGTATTCGACCAACAGTCTCTAGGTCGCATGTTCGATTGCTGCCACAGACCCTGGGTTTTACTCGTACTGCAGACAAGCAAAAAAATTTTACGGTTTTTGTGTTTGTTAAAAAAAAAATTATAATTTAGGTATCAAACTTAATATTCTTCAATTAAAAAATAAAGAGTGATTATTTTAAATTCAAAATGGCGCAATAAATTAGCGAATCACTATTTTTCTACAAAACATCTTCAACAACCAAAATTGTACTCTTAGCAAATTGTTTTGTGATTCTAAAGTATCACAAAATGGAAAATTCTTTTGACTTAAGTTTAATTAATTGATGATGAGTAATTTAACGTCTGCCACGTGCAGGTATTTAAATGCCTAAAACGCAAAAGCGAAATAAAGTAAATCATACGGATGTACATATATCTCCTACTGAAATATGTTTGAAAAACACGTTTAAAAATCTATAAAAAAATAAACTGTAGTTTTAAAGTCCTGTGTACCAAACGTGTGTAGCAAATTACCTCCATTTATAATAGATGAGAAAATTTAACTTATTATGAAAGTGTGATGACGGTGCTGCTAGTTTTGTATTGCAAGAACGTAAATAAAAAGTTTAGAAAACCAGTTAATATATTGTTTAAACTCCGGGATAAATAAATATAATTGCAAACAAATTATTTGTATTAAAGCGGTATTAAAATTATTAATGTTTAATACATTTTTTTATGGTATAAAGTTCTATCTTTAGTTCAAATGCATTCGGAATTTAATATTAAATTGCTGTGTATAGAAATTAAGTAGTATTTCGTTAATTTTAAGGTCCTTTTTGCTTATTTATTTTAATATGTATGCCAATATTTCGCTTTCCTTCGGATAGCTTCTTCAGGGCAATAATATTTGTTATTGTTTAAAAAATTTTTTTTGAAACAATGTTTAAAAATACTCAAACAAACATACATACATGTGAATGAAAAAATACAAATACATACATACATACAATTTTGAAAAATATATAAAAACAATAATAACTACAATAATCAAACAAACAAAAACATACAATGAGTGAAAACTCATACATACATACATAACAATACATACAATTTTGAAAAATGTAAAAAACCAATAAAAACAATAACAATTTTTGAACAACTTTTTTTAAAACCAATCAAACAAACAAACATACATATTTATAAATGAAAAAATACAAATACATACATACATACATACATACAAATATTGAAAAATATACAAGGCAATAAAAACAACAATAAAAAAATTTTATTTTTTTTTTTTTTTTTTTTTTTTTTTTTTTTAAATTATTAAACCAAACAAACATACATACTTATGAATGAAAAAATACAAATACATATATAAAAAAAAAAAAAAAAAAAAAATTTTTTTTATTGTTGTTTTTATTGCCTTGTATATTTTTCAATATTTTTATGTATGTATGTATGTATGTATGTATGTATGTATTTGTATTTTTTCATTCACATGTATGTATGTTTGTTTGAGTATTTTTAAACATTGTTTCAAAAAAATTTTTTAAACAATAACAAATATTATTGCCCTGAAGAAGCTATCCGAAGGAAAGCGAAATATTGGCATACATATTAAAATAAATAAGCAAAAAGGACCTTAAAATTAACGAAATACTACTTAATTAAGAAATAGAGGTCGAATAAAAACCAAAATATGTGTATAGAAATTTTAACAGAGAACTGATATTTTCCATTATCATATTGTATACAAATTGTAATTTGTTTTGATATGGCTATACTTTTAGTTATTAGCAAATATATTTATTTAACTCAAAAATTGTAAATGTTAAAAATATTACAACTTTTTTATTTGCAAATTAAATTAAATTAAATCTTAATATTTGATATGAAAAGAGAAGGGAAAATATATTTATGTACCCAGCGACGACTTAGTAATGTATAGCAACCTCCTAAGAACACAGTTTTCAATATCTCAGTGTTTACCGCCTGCATTATTTAGAATTTGTAAAGTAACGACTTGCTTAATATCTGTTTTATATGTACCCAGAGATAAATTAGTAATGTGTTACACTTAACTAAGAACATATATTTCAATATCATAGCATTTAACGCCTGCATTATATATAATTGTATATGTACGTACGTAAGTTGTTCTCGGAAAATATGCATATACAATATTTGAAATGAAAATGTAATAAAAGAATTTAAGTAATACTTGTATTTGCTAAAATAAGGTGATAAATATGGGTTTAAAAATGATTACAAAATAACAAAATGCCATAAGTAAATATTTGCTTTTATAAATTTTACGTTTATGTAAATTTTATAATTCGTTTCGTTTGTTTTACTGTCATTACGACTTACGGGTTATGAATACCCGGTGTAAATGTGATGTTAATATTACATATGCGTTGCCAGACTCTTTCAAATGTATTAACCATAAATATTTATAATGATAAATCACAGAACTGAAAACCGGTTTCATACTCAATTCCATGACGTTAAAAATAAATTTTTATGGAAAAAGTTTTTGGGAGTAACATTGAATATAAATGGTACGGCCTTTTTCAAGAGATGTATTTTTAAAGGTAGCATTTATACCATGATTTAAAGGCATGTATTTTTATATTATATAAAATTATCCATTACAGTTTATGCATTTATACAAAACATCTTCAGCCATTTTGATAGTTTTTATCGAGACCAGCTATATATCAGGAACTTAAAAGCAATTAGCTTTTTTAATGACTTTTTTGTAATTATATTTCAAATAGTTATTCGTAAGCGAGAACGGTAACTACTTGCCTCCAATGACATCGCCATATTAAGATAATGCCTTAAAATGTCAAAGTAGAAGTAGTGAAGAGTAGGTTTATTAACATTTTAACACATTATTGAACACAAATTGAATAAAATAATATTTGGTAATATCTGGATTTGCTAAAACTTAAGATGAGGTAATAAAAGCGGGTAAGGTGATAGAAACGAGTTAAAAATTTTTACTAAATAAAACATGTAGTAAATCAATATTTACTGTTATAAATTTTGCTGTTCTGGCAATTTTAATACTTCGTGTCATTTGTTTTGCTGTCATTACGACTTACAGGTTACTAGTATGAAAAACCGGTGTAAAAGTAATGTTAACATTACATATGCGCCGATGAAGGTGATAAATCGCAGTGTTAAAAACCAGCTCCGTAATTAATTGGCGTTAAAAATTAATTTTTATCGAAAAGGGGTAAGTTGCACTTTGACTCAAAAAAGCTTTTTGAAAAGAGGACATACTCGTACTTCTATAAAGCCTTTTTATACCCTTCGCAAAAATGTAAAGGTTAGTGGTTCTGTTTGTAATTTCTACAGTTTTTATTTGCGGCCGTATAAAGTATATATATTCTGAATCAGAATTAATGGAAAAGTAGATTAAGCGATGTCCGTCTGTCCGCTGTTGAAATACCGTTTCTGAGAAAACCATTAGACTTAGAAACTTTTTTTTCACCATTCTTTTACCCCATCGATTCATGGGTTTGCTATTGAAATTCAGTAATATCAGTTCACGTATAGCTGAGATACATTCAAAATTCCGAAAAAAGCAATTTTTTTGCAATTTTGTATGAAAGTTTTTGAAAAAAAAAATTGTTTGTTTTGCTTTAAACTTCACACACTCATTAAGCATGGTGACTAAAAAACATATAGCCGAAATCGGGTTTTTGTTAAAATCAGCTTTGGTAACAAAATGAGGTTGTATAAATATGGAAAATGAAAATTTCCGCTATAGGTCTATATATAAACGGGATATAGCCTAAACCGGGTTTTTCATCGAACTTAAATAACTTTTTTTTTGCTTAAAAGCAGTTCTGGTTATAAAATCAGGTTGATGGACCGGTAATTTTCATTCCGGTCCATCAGCCATGTTCCGAGAACGCGCGTTCTGAAACCGCAATGCGTTTTGCAAAACGCCTAATTGATTTGTAGGTGTTCTGAGGAACGCGCGTTTTACTGGCGTTTACGAGTTTTTACCGAAAAAATACAACATGTATTTTACATACGTATATATGTATATAGTAGTAATATAAAACGAAACAAAATTTGACAACAAATAGAAAAATTTTTCAATTTAGCTTTCTTTATGAAAATGTGTAAAATTCTTTAAACTTTTTATTGAAATAAAAAGAAAACATATTAAATTTTAATTGTGAATAATTTTATTGCCTTTTGCAAGTTTAGTTTTAGCAACTTCAATCAGCTCACTTCAATATATACATGCGAGTTGAAGTCGGCAATTTTAAGCGATATGCGTTTTCCAGAACACCTATTTGGCGATTTCAAATCGCAAAACCATATTTTTTGCGTTATACGTTTCTCAGAACACCTATTTGGCGTTTTCAAATCGAAAACGCTAAATTAAAGCGATTTGCGTTTCTCAGAACATGCATGCATATATACCTGAGATATAGCGTAAACCGGTTTTTTCATGAAAATTTTTTTTTTTGCTTAAAAGCAATTTTTGTAATAGAATAAGGTTATATATATATGAAAAATGAAAATTTCCTGTATCGGTCCATATATACCCGAGATATAGGCTGAACCGATTTTTCCATTAACCTTTTTTTTCTGAAAAGCAATACTCGTTAGAAAAGAAGGTTACTAAAATACAGAAAATAGAAAATTCCGATATCGGCTCATATATAACCGGAATATAGGTTAAACAAACTATTCCATGAAAATGTCTATGGAAGGTTTCTTTTTTGGAATAGTGATTAATGCAAAAATATTTTTTCCTGATATCGGTCCATATATATCCGAGCATATTTAGTTCAAACTTGTAATATATACCATACATATACGTGACTATCGTGAAGGGTACTTAAGATTCGGCCCAGCCGAATATACCACACTTTTACTTGTTTGATATAATAAAGGAAAAGAAACACAAATGGAAATGTTTATTAATTTTTTTGCAATTATACAACTTTTTCTATTCCTACATTCATTCATACATATTTACTAAGTATTTTTCGCTGCAGCTTTTTCAATAATATAAAAATAATTTTCAATAATAACTGAAAAAATATATGACAAAATTAATAACAAAAATAACTAGTAAAATAAAAAATTGTACAGCTGCCCTGATCGGCATTGAAATGGAGGATGTAAGAATTCCTTCAGAGTTAAGGAAAAAACTCATTTGGGTATACATGCAAGCAAAAAAAATATGTGTATGTAAGTATCTTAAGATATGTATGTGTATGAGTACAGCGAGCTTAAATTTATTTCCTGTTTTCTAAAACTCCGACATGTTGTCATTTGGGAAATCTAAAGAGGCGAGTCTTAAATGAAGTTGAACATAATACGTTATATTTACAAAGTTAAATTTGAAATGGTGATTGTACATAAATATGTATATGTGCATGTTAGTTGCAAATATCTTTGCCTATCTAATGTGCAGAGAACATATATTAATAGATGTTGACATCATCATAGACATAGTCGCAGTAGTTGACATTATTCGAACAGTGAAAAAACACTGGAAATATTGCTGGCAGCCCGACAACTGAACATTAAATTTGTCTACGAGTATGATGTGTTCTTCTACTACATTTTTATGTTGGCATGTAAGTTACAGCAACAAAAACTAGTAATAAAAGAATGTGTTCATCTAACGAACAAAGAACATTAAAAATTATTACTCAGTTATACCGACCGAAAATAATAAAAACTTTTCGTGGAAAAGAGAAATTTAAGTTCAAACAGGCTAATGTCGTTTAAAATCAAGACGAATTCATGACAGGTGAAATTGACGCAACAGATGAAAATTTTCCCTTCCTGCGTTTATATACAGTAAATCTTATCTGGAGTGGGTCTTTGAGCTTGAGTGAGAGGGTTAAGAAAACTTGGCCCGAAAATGAGTCCACCAACTGAGCTGGTTGTTTTACGAAGCACTCAAGCGCCACTGAGGCTCGTATCAAATATAAAATAATAAATATAAAAAAATTTTTTTTGGCTTAACCAAACGATTTCGACCATGTATTATATTATTCACCGCGCACATCCGCCGATCCAATTGACTTGAGGATATATATTTAGCTTCTGAAAAACTTCTAAAGAATGCTTTATTGCATAGTCAGGATGACTATTTCTGCTGAAAGTTATCGATGCTTACGGACAACATGAATCAACTCAAATAACTTCTGAATGATTGTTTGAAGCTTAAGAATTTAATGAATTACTCGATGAAGAAATTGTCAAAGGTAAAAATAACTTGCATTATCATTGAAAGACTCAACTTGCATTATCATTGAAAGACTCAACTTGTAGCTTGAATGTTACAAAAAGATAAACGCAAGTGCAAAAAGTCATATGTAAAATCCGGCCAACCAGACAAATCAACGCATTTGTGCCACTAAGGTATTACTGTGGTTGTGGAATCAGAGGATGTTTAATATTATGAGCTGTTGAAATCAGGTCAGGCGATCACAGGGAACCTGTGCCGAAGAGAATCAATTTGTTTGAAGAAAGCAATCAATGAAAGATAACCAGAATATTTGACCAGACCCAAGGTCATAAACTTTCATCATGACAACGTTCGACCACAGGTTGCAAGGCTGGTGAAAAATTATTTGGAAAACAGTGGATAGAAAGTTTTAGCTCTCTCGTCTAGCTCTCTAGACCTTGGCCCTTGTTACTACCATTTGTTGCGATCGATGCAGAACGCCCTTACGCTTCACTTCACAACAGGGTAAAAATTGGAGCAGTTCTGTGCGTTTGTTAAACTTTGTCTTCCATTATTATTTTTATTAGAAAGCTCGAGCACTTTAGCAAGGGATTCGCTCATATGTCCACATACATATTACAGAAGCTGCGACCTGAGTAAGCATGACAATTCACATGATGGGTTGGCGAATAATTCATTTCGTGCAGTTGGTCCAGCACCAGATAATGCCATCAAGGCAGCAGCTCTTATAAATAAATTACACATTCTGCCAATTGCAGCTTAGCAGGTAAGGCGCCAGATTTGTGGCCTTCAAAGCACAGTTTAATATGCTTATAATTTTTTTATTTATGTTTTTTATATATTTTTTTTACTCTGACAAAAATATGACTCTTTAATTATTAATAACGTTTTCAGTAAAGTTATTCGGTTATTCAGTAAGAGGTTCCAACAAACCAAAACTATTTTCTAAATGAAGCTGAACACAACTGTTCCCTCTTCAAAGAATGCATTTGTTTAGTTATAAGACCGAAAATCTTTAAGTGATGTGAGTATATAAATAGAAATTTGTATATTTCTGACAGGCGTTCGAGTTGACATTGTGACATATGTAGCACTTTTGGTTATATTATTTTTTCTACTTATATACTTGTTGGAAGCCATTTTATTTATACAAAGATAACATATTACAAGTCTTGTGTACTCGTATGTGTAAATATTAAAATGAGCTACGAGTACATAAGAAAACATTTTAAAATATTTTCTAGGAATTTTGAGTTGAAAGTAAACAATTCTTCTATGAATAGAATTCTTTTAAGTTTAATGTTTTCTTCAGGCGTATATCAAAGTCAGAGAGCACATACATGTATAACCGTAATTCAATAAACAATAACTGTAAAGTGTTATTGATACAAGGAATAGTGGGCACAGAGATATTTTTTTGTTATTCAATTTAGCGAGAAATTATAAAATAAAGACTACAAAGCTTAAGAAGGTATGCTTTACGGTAGAGCTTTTTAAATGAAAGCAGACAATATTATATCTGAATTAATGCAAGTAAATTAAATAGTCTACCTTAACGAGTGAGGCAATAGATAATTAATTCAAAAACTTGAATTTCAACAAAGTTACAAGACTAAAAAGGGAAAATAATAGCAGAAATGAGCATGCCTCTTCAGCAAACTTTACCATGTTAGTGAATTTCCATCGTGGCGGAAGGTTGCTAATGTAACGCCAATCCCCAAGGTGTGGCAAATAACTCCGAAAATTATCGTCCAATTGCAATTTGCTCTGTGGTTTCTAAAGTAATGAAAATTACGGTTATTTACTACCTTAAGAGACATCTACAGCCGCATAAATTATTTTGTGATTGTCGTTCTACTGGCAATCTTATGGCATATCACTCGAAAAATGGTGCCACTCAATCCATCATTTCGGTGAAAGTGAGGTAGTGGCTCTAGATAGTTCCACTGGCAAAACTTACTGCTTTTGGTATCGGTGATGACTTTTCTTCAGAGGTACCGCAAGGCTCCGTTCTTTCACCTATCTTATTTCTTATTTTCCTCAATGATCTATTTCAATGATGACAGCAGCATTTGCCATTCGTACTTTCCAGTTATAGGCCCAGCCCATACGAAGTCGTTGGCAAGAGGCATAATATAAATGACTCACTGAATAGTGATCTTCTATTAATCTCCGAATGGGGTCATAAACACAGGGTCGCTTTTAGGGCTCGTAAGACCCAGTATTGACTAGGAATGAAAATATAGTGCGATGTTTTCTGGCCGAAATACATTTTTCATGTCTCTAAATAAGCATTTCAGTGCATCGGATTTTTAAACGGTGTAAGATGTACTTCACTCCATCCGACCTCCTGACCATTTATACCATCTATAGCCGACCGAAAATGGAATACATCTCTCATGTTTGGCCCGGTGACCCAAAGTCTATTTTTGGGTTACTCGACCGTGTGCAGGAGAGGGCGAAGAAGCTTATCGGTGACAGTAGGACATCCATTCAAATGGCTCACTAGAGCATCGACGCAGTGTAGGGTGCATTACTCTGTACTATCGTTACTACAATGTATTTTGATCTGAGAAGATTGGGGATTTTGTTCCCGAAATTCACATATTTATACGTAACACGCGTACATCGTACAGCGCTGATCTATTTGTGGCCGATTGACCGGGGAATCGTACCACGCATTACAGAGAGAATTCGTTTTTCATCCGTACGGTTCGCCTGTGTAATATGTTGCCTGCAGATGTGCTTCCTGACTGTTATAACGTTGGAAAGTTCAAGTCAAATGTTCACAAAAACTACTCCCGCTTTCCTCCTCCCCACAAACTATTTTCATAGTTCTCATACAGTGCTCTGCATATGTAGGAGTTATCCCCTGCTCAAGATAACAAAAATAATAATTTTTTAAATGCATTAATAGCTTTAGGAATTAAACCAAAGTATTGGATTTGCTTAATTGGTTGGATTGGCAACTAAACTTCCAAATCAATTTATGCTGTCAAAGTGCTAGCAAACTGCTATATATAATTATATTTATATAAACAGATGTAAATAGGAATTATAAAATGTATCGCTATAACTGAACGTTTGTGTATTCAGTCATTGTTTCATATTAACAACAAAACCAGTTTTTAGTACATCTTTATAACGGTACACAAATTTTTCCGTTACTGTCAATTATTACAATTAGCTATTAAGTTTTATTTGTAATTGCTTTTGGTTTCTTAGTCAATAAATAGCACATGAAGAAGATACATAAATATGGTGTATCCAATAATATATGCAACCATATTAATATGGTTAAATATGACTTTTAAAATTTCAATCGCAGAAGAAATACTTAATAACCATTTTTGTTTTATTACTGCTAATGGATATTTTAACTTCAAAGATGAAATCGGTCGGGATGAAACTTGATTATTTGTTAAAATAATTTTACAAGCTGTTTATAGTATTTTAATTGGTATCCATATTAAAAGCTAATGAAGTGAATAAAATCAATGGCTTATTTGTATTTATTTTTTAATATATATATATATATATATATATATATATATATATATATATATATATATATATATATATATATATATATATATATATATATATATATATATATATATATATATATATATATATATATATATATATATATATATATATATATATATATATATATATATATATATATATATATATATATATATATATTTTTTTTTTTTTTTTTTTTTTTCATTTAATTATATATGCAATCCAAGTCAAATCGGACAGTTCGGATTTTTTTTTTTTTTTTTGACTTGCTTTACTTTTTAATGTATCGATGTTCCTACGACGTCCCAGAAAATTTTTGCACATTGGCTTAACGCAAAAAATTATTTTTAGAAAATTAAAAAAATACTTAGAAGAAATAATAGTTGTTCGAATCCCAATATGAAATGGGTTAGTTAAATACAAAAAATTTCATGGAAAAAAATTTATTTAAAATATTATATTCCGAAAACCGCATCCAAGCCCACTGTGCACAATTGTTCTCTCTTTTTTCATTAAATAGCAGACAGAAAAAAACGATGCAAAAAAAGTATTCTGTTTAGACTAATATTGAAAAGTTATGAGTATTTATTCGGGCACGGGTTTATCATAATTTGTTTGTTTTAAAATCTGATATCGCTAAAACCATAAGACAAAAAATCTGCAAATTTGCTGAAATGTGCTGTTTCAAAGAAAAATTTATAAAAAATGGAGCAAAACAAAAAATATTATATCTCCAAACTGTCCGATTTGACTTGGATTGCCCGATATATATATATTTATGCAAATTATAATAAAGATATTATTGTATATGAAAAAAAGTATGGTTAGTATAATTATATGGTTGAGTATAACAATTACTTGGTGACTTTAATTAATTCCATGGTAGCTATTTGAAAAACAGATATAGTATGGCTACATCGAATATGTTTTTTTTTTTTGTAATACTATGGTGTGTTATGACGTTTTAAATATAACAGTACACTGTTATTGGTTTCAACTATATAATTCAACAACAGTATGTTGCCCTTAGAATATTGTCGTATCAACCATATATGTTTTTCTACGTGTATAGTTCCAGAAACCCCTTTCGGCAGAGCAGATAGACAAGTGTAAGATAGAAGGAAATAATGCTTTGCCAATAAATAGATAATGTTTGCGATTTTGTATTCATTAAAACCAGTTGATTTTACCATTTTCTACAAAAAAAAAACTACTACAGCTATTATGTTGCTGTGAAACCAAATAACGAATTTTGACGATAATTGGAATATTAATTTATTCTAATATATAAGTGTATGCTAGACTCACCAATTACGTCGTATGGCTTATCGTTATAACAGAAGCTTTTTGTTTACGTGCTTGTTTTCTTATTTTTTTATCTTGGACTAGTACTCAGGGTATGTAGAGGACATATGCAGTGCATTGTAGCAGAACTAGGGAAATAGGTTGTGATGAAGATGTTTGTGAACACTTGACCTGAACTTTTCAATGTTATAACAGACAGGAAACACTTCTACAAATAATTTATTGGCGAGTAAAGCTAAAAATATGTTCATGCTCCGTATTCAAAAATTAATCTTTCGGTTTGATATTTCGTCAGTCCGAAGTTAAAAAAAAATTATTTTTAGGCCTTTTGAACTCTTATTTGACACATTCTTTTGAAAGAGGAAAGATTATTGAAAATCAGTTTCTAAATACCGGAGTTGAATGAAAAATTTATTACGGAGAGTTTGCCCGAAGCCCAAAAATAGTTTTATTGCCGAACTGTTTCAAAAGAAAACTCGTTTCACAAATTGCGGAAATATTTTAAAACTTCTTTTTTGGTCCTATATTAATTATTGGGCTTCAAGATATCTGCGCACCAAATTTTATCTAAATCGGTTTAGCGGCTTAGGCGTTAATAGATAACAGATTGACAGACATTGTTTCTTTAACATTTATAATATAAAAGGAAGTATTTAGCTTTTGTTTTGAATTTTAATAAGAATTTTCTGTCAATCTGAGATATAACTCTCATCAAATCATATAATCGTGGTTAATAATTAATATTATGTGATGAATTTATCGCGCAAAATAAAGTGCACGAAATGCCTTTTCATTTGAACGACAATTTTGTAAACGCCTTCAACAATTGTTTGCGAGTACCTCTCAATGGTTGAATTTGTCAAACACTGAAACCAGAAAATGTTAAATTAAGTTGGGATAAAAACCCTAAAAGCATCAAAAGGTGTGGCTACTTTTTACGTCGTATTTGGAAATAGTTTTTTATACAGCAGTTTTTTTTTCGCGATTTAGTTATTGAAGAAAAAAAGCTTTATTTACGATATTTCCATTCGCAAATCGCCTGCACATACTCGTATATACTTAGTAATCCCAAATATTAAAATTATAGTCCAATGTGTATTAGTATAATTTAAACAAATGTGCTTTCGTTTTGAAAAAAAAAAATATTTTTGTGTACTATTACTCAAATTGGCAGTGACTTTTAATAACATTCAGTAACAATAAACTTAAATGTTTGTAACACATAAAATCAAATATTCTATTACACAACAACTATCGAAAGAAATCTAGTAAAAACCACTCACAGATTATCATGGCAATAAAAATCGAAAACTCAATCATAGATTTCTGATTTTATTTATTGAAATCAAATCAAAAACGTGCTGAGAATAATAAACAAGAGCTTTTTAGTGAACGACAGAACTTAAAAAAAGCCAAATTGGCAAAGTTTTACTGAAATAATTCAATCCTTTAGTAATAAAAGTTTTTAAATTTGTTCATTGGCAAAGCTAATATGTAAACAAAAATGTGGAATGGTATATAAAGAAGTACTGCTAACAGATTTAAGAAGTGGTGTGCTGAGTGCAAATCACACTTATTGCTTTAAGATAACATCAAAAGTCTATTGAGTTCATAAACATTATTCTATGAGCTCAATAAATAAAACGATACCGTGAAATAACTCTCAAATGAAATAATTCCCAAAAAAAAAAAATTAAATAACTCC
This sequence comes from Thecocarcelia acutangulata, assembly GCA_914767995.1. Classification (NCBI taxonomy): domain Eukaryota; kingdom Metazoa; phylum Arthropoda; class Insecta; order Diptera; family Tachinidae; genus Thecocarcelia; species Thecocarcelia acutangulata. Next base: position 125,471,423 of record OU612094.1, on the reverse strand, counting down.
CAACAAAAAACTCAACAATCATACAACTATTTCATAATGAAATAACTCCCAATTTTTTGAAGGTTGTTTCATATTTTCAGAATGAAATAACTCCTAATTGCATTCTGATTGGAGTTATTTTATTTATTTTGATAATTACGAGTCATTTAATTTTTATTGGGAGTTATTTCGCTTGACTAAAATTGGTTTTGCTTACAAACTCTTTCTGTATAGTCGGCCTTCGGCCGGGCTGAAAGATTTTCTCCTCTATGGAATTTCGAACATCGACTTCGTTAACAAAATAGTTTCCTCCTTCAACCTTTATTTATGCTATAGAAGTCATTTCATTTTAATTAAATAAAGACCTATTATTAGGAGTCACCTAATGGAAGCTATTTAATTACGACTTATTCCAATATTCTGGCTACAGAGAAAACTTTTAGTTAGCGCAGGCGGTGTTTGTGTCCGGACGCGGTATAATAGCGCGTATGAGCTGCGTTCCTTTCTCTTCCTATATATAATCACTCACACGATAGCGGCTGCGAGAGTTACAAACATATAGTCATACAAACATACAGGCGAAGCTAATATAGTTAATCAGCTACAAACAACTGGCGGTAAATGTTTAAAAGTGCTACAGTGTTTCATCAAAAGCACACAAACTTGGTAATATGTAAAAAAAAAATCAGCAAAATGTGGTTAATATTGAACATAAACCGGATAATTATCCGTGCAACCGGGTCCAAAAAGACCGGTAAAAGCTCAGATACATGGTTTACGAAAAAAACGCGCACCACGAAAATCAAACAGTTAATGTGTTTAATATTGCGATGTAAACATATGTATATAACAATACTACAGGGTAAATAATAAGTCTTCTAACATTTGAAATGAGCAATACGAAACAAAATAAGTATATGTTTATAAAACTCTCTATTTATTATGAAAGTAAATAAAATAAGGTTTTATTATTCGAAAATTACATAATTAAAATGCAATCCTTATTCACCCTGGCACTCATGCAACCTAAACCAGAGATTTTCCATGTCGGCTCTACAGGTATCGGTTAAAATATTTTGCATATCCTCCCGTATATTTACTTTGGTTTGGTAACGGTCGTCGAGTCGTTACAAAAAGCTTTTCTTTCTAGATATCCCCAAAGAAAAAAGCCAATTGGAGACAAATCGGGGCTAGCAAAAGTTTGACGAACTCGAGTCTACAAGTCAGTAGCATGTTGCCCAAGGTTGTTGTAAAATATGATCTAGAGATGATGGTGGCATTTAAAAACACAGATTGTACTCGATTTACGTTTTTCACTTCCTTCGACGTTTTAGGACGCCCGAATCGTTGTTTTGGTAATGTTGATCCAGTCATTTCGAGCTTCTGGACCCAATGCTTATTGTATTGAATCGTTGAAAAATGATTTCTATGGCGAATATTAAATTGATCATGAAATTTGCGTTTAGCTTCCGTCGCAGAATCGTTGTTGCGATATTATTCACATACGCAAAATGCGTCTCTATATGCCGGTCTTTAGTTTCGATCTATATTTCGGCTGTGAGTTAATATTATATGTATATATTATTATTATGGCAATAATATGGTTACAATAAAGCTATTTATGACATTAGAATGGATATTTAATAAACGCAATATTAAAGTAAGTGAGACTAGTAGAGATTGTTAATATAATAATAATACTCGTAGTTGAATATGAAAGATATGTGGTAACTTTAATTATAGCTATGGTGACTTAATGTTATAATAATGTAAATGTAATAATGTAATGTTATAATAATGTAAAACTAGAGTAAAGTATAGTTATTTATATTATTTCGGCAACAAAAGAATGATGAGTAATATCATTCAAATTTTAAATGCAACAATCTTGATTATCAGTAACAACCGTTTACTGATTTTGTGTTTCCTTAGAATATTGTCGTGTAAGTTAAATAATTGTATCAATGTTTTACAGCGCTGCTTGTTAAATTTATATGAACTCATTTGAAAGGGATTTCTGAGCTATTCTGCCTCATAAGGCCGTAATGACACCTTTTTCAAACTTTTTTTAATCTAAGAGTGAAATAGTCAATAAGAGAAAGAGACGATTACATAAGTTATTACACATAAATACGACAAAGTTTTTAGTGTATTTTGTTGGATTAAATTAGTGAAAAATTATTATAAAAAAAGCCAAAATTGTAAAGGCAAAAGCCTCTTCTTAATTATTGAAATGCAAGTTTGGTGTCGTCTATAATTTTTAATTTATAATTTGGCAAACACATTTAAATTGTAAAATAATTTTAATTTTTGTTTTTACGTTTGTTTAGCTTATTTTTTTTACATTCAGTGATGTGTCATTATTATTTGCATGAAAAAATCGTTTAGTTGGAAAAAAATTCTCTACATTCAGGCACTAAACTAAAAAGTTAACAGCACAGTAGCATTTTAAGTTGCAAACGTCACTTCTTATCGATAACATGCTGAAAATTTTTGACGTGTTTAGACTTTTTCAATATAGCCGAACTGTTTGCTCTTAATAATAATTTCAATGGTAATATATCTATACTCTTCTTCAAAATCTTAAAAAATTGAAAAAAGTAAGTGTCATTACGGCTTAAGCATTTTGTATTTATTGAACTTCACTTTACGAAAACATTTTCCTACTTTTTATTTGAATGAAGTTCTTTATAATAAACACTTGAGAATTTTAAAGTTAGTAATATACAAAGTATTTGTATTCCTCGCAAAACTATTTATTTTAGACACGAATCATGAATGCTGTCATATGAATATTAAAAACAGTGTAGGTAGGATGTGCGTTCGTAGTCTGAAGTGAAAAATGTAAACCTTCTTCTTCAATCATATGAACACTTTAAAAAAATCAAAAACCTAGACTTATAAGTACTGCAGCAACAGAAAGCAAATAATATATGTCTGTGTGTAAATAAAAATCCCAGTTCTTTGTATCACTTCGAAAAGGCATTAAACTAATATCTTTGAACAAAGACAGTTGTTTACCTTGTTACAACAAACAAGGCAATATAGAAGATTAGAAAAGGGTTTAAAATCATAAAAGAAACAAATACAACTGAATAGAGAAACTAATTTGAAATAGGTCCATATCTTTTTCACACAATCTTAAATCCACTCCTTTAAGCTAAATAAGTAAATATATGAATACAACATGTGTTGTTTAAAATTTGCATGAACCTACACATTTGACTTCTTTTATATGATGATAAAATATTACATTATATTTCAAAAAGTTGTATGTTATTCAACGAAATGTTTGAACAATAAATATGAGATGCCATAAATTGAGGATAAACGAGAACATGTTGTTTGAACAGAGATACCCAGATGATAATAACGAAACAGTCATTCGATAGGTGACTAATGAATTGTCTAACGTCCATACACTTCGAAAAGGTGTTTGTACTGTCCAACTTGCAGCATACTTTGGTATAAGAATATACGTGAAAGACGGAGTAATAGAATAATTTAGACACTGTACGATAAATGGCGCATCTTGTAGGAAAATTTTATCAGCTATGCAATATATCTCGACGTAGCTGTATATCAGGGATGCTAATTGTCACCTCTGCTATTCAAAACAGCCGTCGCGACGTACAGAAGCCAGAAACATATATCCATCCGATATCTTTTGCTTATAAACGCTTTGTCCAGATGATCCATCGCAGCCCCATTTACTGATCTCCAACAGCCGCTTTTCTGTATGGTCCATAAGATCCTGCATATTGGTTTTCAAATAAACTCCGTATTCAATGGTATTGAATCTATTTTGACTTTCCAAACATGCTTATATCTAGCTAAAATGTCAGCACCATGTTTTCTTAAAGATACCTGTAGTATCTCATATTTCTCTTTAGAAAGTTCTAAGTCCACAAACAAAGCTAAAGCTTCTTCGGGACCATACTTTTTAAGGTTTTCATTTGGTGGCGTGGGAATGCTTGCTTTAATCCTTTTTAGTCGCACTGGGCTTGCACTAGCAACAGATTTTGTAATCTGTGATCTTATTTTTTCAATATCATTTGTATATCTACTTCCGATAAATGTTTCGTAATCAAGTAATTGACGGTATGCGCCAGTTTCCTACTCCTTGTGAAATTTGATCACTCCTCCATGTCTTTGTATGGCCTTCCTATTGCACGCCCAGTCCTGGTGTTTGGGGTTGAATCTCTCAGTCATACAGTTTGCTAGCATTCATTTTGTGCTTAGACTCGAATGCATCATGAAAAGTTTATTAACTTTATTTTCACTCTTCTAGATATTGCCATATAAACTGTCAGGTTCCTGAAATGCAGCTTCCACTTGACTTCTTAAGCTGTTCAAATAATTTTAAATTGCTTAACTTCATGTAAATATATCGGTGGACGGTTTTCAATTTAAGGTTATAATTTTACAGCACAATAATAATTAAGAATATATGTTTTTTTTTTTTTTTTTTTTTTAATTTTGTAACTGAACGACCTTTCTCTTTTAAGAGCAATTGCTTTATGAAAACATTAATTCAATTCGAGGCAAAAACAAAATATAGGATTACGGGACAGACAGCGAATGTAAATATTCTATTCATAAAATTTAATTCTAAAACCCATTAAAATATTTTTCCTCTAGTTAGCATAACACGCCTTTTCCATCAACATTGTGTACCTGTTCTAAATTGTAATTAATATCAAAATTTAATCTGCAGGTTTATAACATTAAGAAAAATTCAAAGCGTGTTGAATTTTTATATTTTGGTTTTCCTATAAGTTGTTTAAAGAAAACAAAATTCCGATTTTTGTGGAAAATAATTTTTATACGTCAATAATTTCCAAATAGTTGTGAGGCACTACAGGATAAAGAAACCTTGTATTCAGTCTTGTCAACTCGGGGCCTTTCGCACCGTTTTTGGCTGCCGGTGTGCTGTGCACTTTTTTAAGTTTCGGTGCGCTTTTCAAGTTTCGTTGGCACCAAATCATATTCAACTCAACTTTTTGTTTTAATGTAGAAAAGGTTGAACATTGAACATTGAAGTGTCTAAAATGTTTACATATCATTTTGTGGAGCACAATCAGAACACGGAGTAATAATGTGGAAAACGTACCATATGATATGCACAAAGTAAGACAATTTTGCTGTTGTATAAATATTCTAGAAAAAATAAACGTTTTGGTTGGTAAAATTTGCTGCTTTTAGAGAGTGTTTTCCTATTAAACGATCAAGCCAAGCTTATCAAATATTAAAATAAAGGTATAGACAGAAGTCCATATTTATGATGACGCGAGAATTAGTTACTGCTTTTGTAGCTGATACATTACATTTGTAACTTAATCCTAGTTTTGCATCTTTTTTTTGTAAAAATAATTGTTGTTTATATGAAAATGTCTTATTAATGTTTCGATATTTCAGGAAAATTTTTCTGAAGAAAACACACAAGTGTTGTCGAAATATCCAAATATGAATAAACTGATAATTTTTAAAACTAGTATCCTCAAGCTCATATAAACAACAATTATATGTTGATACATTGCCAAATTATTACAAAAATTATTAAATTGTTTCAAAATCTTTTGTCTTAAATTACAGAAATCTACGTTTAATTTGTTACAATTATGGCAAATTTTCAATAAATTCCTTAAAGCACACTTACACTAGCCAACTGATTTTTATTGTTCGCTTACGAAAACAGAAATGAAATTTATAATCTGTTTGATAGAATTGCTATTACACGAGTTTGATGGCTTGTAGTGCGATTCTGTAACTTTTAATGATCCGGTAATCTTAAATTTTATAATTAAATAACGTTGCAGAATAACAAATTTGTTAAAATATCGTTATAGTTTTTGTCTTAATAAAAGTACCAGCCAGAATCGCACTAGATGCCAGGTTTGTCAAACACGAGTTCTATTTATTGAACGAATTTGATGGCATGCCATCAGCCTTTGCTATCAGACCCAGTTTGTCCACTAATAGCTGCCTAAAAATCTGTTTCATTATCGTATTTTTAATATACAAATATTATGCTTTTTATAATAAAAACTGGGGTTTTTAATAACAGAAGAAAACAGAAATGAAATTGGAAACGAATATAGTTCAAGATTACAATATTTGGATACTTTGATAATTAGGAGAGATAACAAACTTGTAATTAATTGATACCCAAAACCAACTGCATCAGGGAGAATAATTAACTATTTTTCAAAGCATAGCAGAAATATAATAATAAACACAGCTAAAAATTTTGAGGAAAGGGTTTTTACAATAAGTGATGAGGAGGTCCATAGAAAGAACATTATAAAGATTAAAAACATATTAGAAGACAACAGTTTTCCAGCTGAATTTGCTTCTAGATTTGTAAGTCAGTTTAAAAATAAAAATGTACAGAATTTAGTTAATTCATCAGAACCCATAATGTATAAATCTTTAACATATAACTACTTATACTAGGTTTATCAGAAAGATCAGCAAGGTCTAATGTATATAATAAAGAAAGATATAGAATAGCGCATAGAAGCTGTAATATGTTAGGCAAATCATTTAGTAAGACTAAAGATAGATTTAATAAATGGGTTTATAGAATTCCGTGTCAGGGTAATGACCAAGAAAATGGTAATAAAGTTTACCTAGGAACTACAAAAAACAAATTAAAAAGTAGAATTGCAGGACATTAGTCAGATCAAAGATATAGTGATATTAATTCACAAAAAACAGATTTATCTTCTCAGTGTTTAAAATTTAATCACTCTCCAAATTTTGAAAACGTTTCAATTTTAAGAACAGAAAATAATTATAAGAAGCGTTACATGTTAGAAATGTTAGAGATTATAAGCACACCAACAACACAGAGAATTAACTTTAAGGCAGACACAGAAAAATTAGCACAGAATTATAGATATTTAGTTAATAAGAAATTCTAGATTTGAATTGTTTAAGAATGAATGTTAGGATAATTTTTTGAATTATGTTAATAATTTTTTTCATGTTATTCTGTAAACAACATTTGTTTTCTAGTTGAGAGACAACATGTTGCAGAGCATGTGTTGGTGGCAGAATTAGGTTATTTTGGTTTTTATGTTATTTTTTATGTTGGTCATCATTGTTATTAATATTATTTTCTTTTTTGAATTTTTTTTAACCCAAAAATTTTCTGTCAGTAAATTAAATAGATTTTTTTTTATTTTTTTTTAAGTTTTCAATTTAAAATTTTTCAATTTGATAATATTGCTAAAAATTTTTATTTGTGCATGAACTAATAATTTTTCTTGGTGTATTGATTTTTTGTACATAGGAATTTTTTGAGAATAATTTTTCAAATTGAAAAATTTTTTAATTACATATTAATTTTCCTGACGATGATAACAAATTGTTATCGAAATATTGAAAATAAATACCGTTAAATTTTTTATATAAAATAAAACGATCTTTAGCTGCAAAAATAAGAAATACTTAACAGCAGAAAACTTTTAAACTTGGTGCGTTTTCTTGAAATAACGCTCTTTCCTCCCAATTTATGTGCGCTATGAACTTGTATTGAATTTACTTCAAGAAAATTTTCTTGAAGTAAATTCAAGTATTTTATTTATGAAAATCGAAGATGCTATTCTCGAATTTGAGTGAAATATATAAGGGTGCAAACTAATTTAGGCAGAAAATTTTGCCACGCCCCTGGAAAGAAATCCCCATGTGATTGTGAGAAACCGAAAACTGATTTGGACTTAAGGCATCGAAAATCATATACTTTCGTGCAAAATACATTTTGCCTGTTGCGGAGTGTAACTAAAAATGAGCTATTTCACGGTTATATGTCAAAAAATTCATGCAACACATTTTTGCAACCACGTCTTTTATTCAAAAATTTACTTCTAACAAAAAAAGGGGCAAAAACGGGCAGCTACAAACTTTTGCATTATGTAAAGGTATAGTTAGAGAACTTATTTTGAAAATATAAAATGCTTAGTTTTTTTTTATTTTCCATCAAAGTTGAGATACATTGAAAAAATGGATTGTTCATAAATATTGATTTGCCTGTACAAACACAAAGCCAACAGCACACTTTTTCTTTTCTTAATAAATAGATCTAGCAATATAATAAAAAAAAAGTGACCCGTTACATACTTTTTGAGATACTGTATCTGAAAGTGTACCAAATTACCTAAAAATGGTCTGTTCTTTTAACACTAAAAATTAGTCAACTTTGATAAACCAAATATAATTGTAATATGAGTTGAATATTTGCTGGGCGATTTCCTGTAAAATAAGTTTATTCAATATTTTTTACGAGCATATGAAATTTTTATTTTTGCAACTTCATTTGTTCTACGGGCGCCACTGTGCGACGATCAACAATATTCAACGTTAATTCAATACCAATATTTTTCAAGCCAGCAACCGAAATTTAACAAAGCGTAATTTTACAAACATATAATTTTTCTCTGTTTAAACTCAGTTAAATTCGTTTATGTATACCACACAGTAATTTGCTTTCTTCATATATATACATATGTTAAAACAAATTAGTGACTTGTAAATCAGTGCTGTAACTTGATAAGCAAAAAATATATTTTTAATCCAGATTTGATCTTGATTTCAGTTTCATTCAGTTTATATTTATTTTATCTTTTCAGATAATGGAAAAAATCACGACATTTCATATTTATTTTAGCACATGACCTTAAATCATGTTATTTGTTCTGTCAACTGTTCTTCTGTGTTCACAAGCTTAAAAAGAGCTAAAAAAAAGTTATAGAAATTTTCACGAAAAGTCTTATTACGCCTTCGCTTTTTATTTTTCTTTAATATTCAATTTTGTTTCATTATTTTATGTTAATATTTGGGTAAGTCTTTGGGGTTTTATGTTTCTTTGGTACAAAAACGTTGGAACGATTTATTATCTGTTTGCTGGCATCTACATTTGCAAAAAGGAATTTATTTGTATTGTACGTAAATACGTCTGACATACATACTAATTTACCCATATACAAAAAGTGTTTATAAATATACATGTGTATGTAATTTATGAGCTTTTTGCTTAAATTTGCCAGTATTTAATTGAAATAATTTAATTAAATAAGTTTTCTATTAACTTGTCCTTTCCAAACGTATTTATAAACATAATTTTTTGAGCATTTATTTAGTTATTGAATTTTCAAGCTGATCCAACAATAAGTAACACATGGGCTGCAAAGTCCCGTGCCTAGCAAAGAACACACAGTTTTTTTGGGTAAAAATTAGCGTTATTCATTAACGTAATCTCCATCAAGAGCAACGCAATCATTCCAGCGCCGCTCTAATATTTCAATACCATTTTTGTAGAACGATTTATCTTTTGCCTCAAAATACGCCACAGTTTCAACAATAACTTCTTCACTCGTGCCAAATTTCTTACCAGCGAGCATTTTTTTTCAGGTCTGCGAACAGTATTCGCTAGGAACAAATCTGGCGAGTACGGTGGATGTGGGAGCAATGTAAAGTTCAATTCATCTAGTTTTGCTATTGTTTTGATTGACTTGTGACACGGTGCGTAGTCTTGATGAAACAAAATTTTTTTCTTTGCCATACGGTCGTTTCTTTGCAATTTCGGCTCTCAAACACTCCAACACCGCTATATAATGTTCACGGTTAATGGTATTTCTATAGTCGATGAATATTACACCACGCACATTCCAAAATACCGAGGCCATAACTTTTCCAACGGATTATTGTGCTTCCGGGCAATTTGGACGAGGTTCACCAGTTGATGTCCACTCAGATGACGATCGTTTTGATTCCGGAGTGAAGTGATGGATCCATGTTTTTCTATTGTCACATATCAACGCAAAAATTCCAGACTGTTACGTTTAAACATGGCCAAACATTGCTCAGAATCATCAACACATTCTCGTTTTTGGACAACAGTGAACAAACGCGATTTTGTGGTTTTTTTATGTTTTCTGGTGTTACCGCTTCATCTGCGTTCTGCATCATCGGTATCTCTACGACCACAATCGAATTGCTGACTTCCAACGTTTTATTGTTATTTCTGGTGTAGCGGAGTCCCCATAACACTTTTCAAGCCATTTCGCCGCTTGAACGATATTTTTCCCCATCAAGCAGCAGTATAAAATTAAAGCACGAATTTTTTTTTAATAAAATGGAAATAAAATTACAAAAATGTAAATAGTATTGCGACAACAATATTTCAAAATGCTTTTTCTCTGCGTATAGGCGCATATCCCACATTATCTAATATTGGAGTCAACGTCATTATTCAGATATAATCGTTTTGTACATATAAATGTCAATTTGAACTTGACTATTAAGGAGCTATATAATTTGCAGTCTATAGAGAACTTCAAGCCTAAAAGACAGTGATAAAAGTCATATACGAGTAGTATATTTCATACAAAAATCCCTTATTAATTTAACTTTTATCAATTTATACAAATTATGTTAAAACCATCATTAAAATAAGGTAAGGAAAACGAGAAGCTACATTACAAAATTCGAGTAGCGAACATTGACTACCACATTAGAACTATTTAATGATGTATGCAACACTTTGTCTGCGACGAAAGCTACCTTACAAACTGTACAACCATAGTATATGGAGTTCTCAAAAATTAATTTCGTTCATCTCTTATCACAGATATATTTTTAGGTTTCTATAGCTAAAAATATTTTGCGGTTATTTTAGTTGCAAATAAAATAGTGTGCTAGTACACTTAAGTGTACTAGCACACTACACTTGCTTACTTTTCCGACTTGTGACTGTTTTTCACCACATTTAAAATCAAGCTCTTTCGAACATCCACCTGCTACTTCTTTACTACCTTGTTAAATAATCATAAAATTGGTTCGCCAATGATCACTCCAGGCTCAAAGGTACAATTGTAATTGCTGTAGAAATATATAACCTCACATGCACATATGCATATAGGCTTGCAAAACTATAATAACGCAACAACGACAATAAAATCATTGGCTGTTTATTTAAAATTTTGCGCTCTTTTGTACATTAATGTACGATGTTTATTTATTATTTGTTAGACTTTTGTCTTATGTGTAGATGTGTATGTATATTTATAACAAGCAGAGCAACGGCTTTGTACAATGGGTCAGAGGAGACACAAATTCATAACAATATGTTTGTGTATGCTTTGGAGATACAAATATATGTACATATTTCTGTAGATGTAAATTTTTGTTTTGTCCCATTGTTTGTATGTATGTACTGCATTCGAGATGTCCAATGCCAATTTACAACATGTGTGAAGTGGCCTTTGACCTGCTTGTAAAGTATGCAATGTTGTATTCCTGCTCTCAACTGCTAACTATGAAGTAATTAGCCTTCGTGTTTTCGCTTACTTTGCCTACAAATAATAGGTTCTCACTCTACAAACGCGGCAATGATTTTGAAAATGTGTTACAGGTACGTGTATAGGTATAGAAGATGGTGTGCCTTATTATCGTTGATATGTGCATCAGATCATCGCTTCCGTAATCGAAACTTTCGCCGCTGGGTGCAGTAGTTTTTAGTTCGTTTCTAATTCAGTCAATTTTACTTCCACAAAAAAAAATCTTAATAACTCTGTCTTCAATAAAACCAAAAACGATATTTACATACATATACCGATGCCACGAGATTAATATCTATCACTCCTGTAAACCTTATAGCCCTCAAACGAAACACTACCATCCGGTATAAACTATTTAAACCAAGTCTCACTTATACCAATAACGTCATATAAACATCCCTCGAACAAGTGTTTTACTAGCCCAAACGTGATGTTAGTTTGCCAGCTTCGTTATAAAAACTTTGTTATAAAAGGTGTTTTTTACAATGTGTAAATTTGGAATCTTAAGTATAATCGGACAAAAAGAATTTATAGAGACCATTAAAGTTTTCCCACAAATTTAAGGGTTTCCTTTAATTTTTTTTAAGAAGCTTAACAGGAGAGCTACAGACAGGTTCATTCTCAAAGTTTGTTTTTTATGTAGTTTCATTTTTTCCAGTTCAGGTTCTGCCTTTGAGTCTTTATCTCCGAATTTAAAGTTATATGTCAAATGTTTGAGTTTTAATTTGTTGCTGCATGAACTTGTTTGTCTGTTTCCCACAAAAAGCTGTTGCTTTATGCGAAAATGTTGCGTCCCTAGTTTTCTTCTATTGCTGTAGTGTAAAGTCTACATTTTTTAGAATTAATATTTGTTTTTTCTCTATTTCTGCAGTAAACGGTCGTATAATAATAAATACCATTAATGTGGCATTAGTATTCTAATTAATCCCTGTCGTATTACAAGTTTTTTATGTTTTTAACTACAAAAATTATTTGGTTTTAGAAAGATTTTGTATAAAAAAGCATTAAAGGGAATTTTCCCCAAAAATAAAAACAAAGGAAATAAAAATAGCAGGTAGTTAAATTAGTATTACCGTAATGAAATCTGTTTTCCAACTATATGAGTGCAGTATTAAATTAAATTTTATTAGAATTAAAAATTAACTCGTTGTTTTCATGTCTTGAAAAAAGTATTTTTCTGTCAGTGTAAAAAAGTTAGATAAGGGCAAATCCAGAAAAAGGTTCACCGGTGCCAAAAAATTAAAAGTTATTAAAAATATATATTTTTACGATAGTGTAATAGAGAAGTACTGAAATTTTATTAATTAAATCAATTTAGCCATAATTTTTTCAGATGAGATGATAATCAGACGGCTGTGCTGCACAAATGTTATATTTTATTTTTGACAATAATTCTTTGCAAGTTTTTTTTTATATAATACAAATTCTGGGTATCGAAAAACTTTCCACATGACCATGATAAAATAAAAACATCGCGAACTGCATATTCATAAAATAAAATGTAATAATTGAAGTATATGAATAATATACATTTTTTAAGAATAAATTTGGTGAAAATATAGTAATATTTTAATGTTAGAATTATTGTGAAAAAAAAATGTCACGTTCGACACGTCATGTAGCGACCGAAAATATAAGTAAGCAAAGTATAGAAGCACGAGCCTTTTTAGTATAACTATAACATTTTGAAAAACATTGTTAGGTAAAATTCTTGAAATAATTGCAAGAAGAAAGGTTTCGCTGAAATACTCCTTTCTAAGTGCGGACGCGAAAACTGCTTCCACGTTTGTCACGTTCGACACACTACTTATTTTTAAATTTTTTCTTTTATTCGAGATTCCATTTGCTATTAAGTTTAATATAAATTACAGTGTTTGCTATTAGCTACATTTTCTGATTAAGTCAAACCTAAAAGTACTTTTAGTTTTTTTTGTTTTCAATACTTACGAATGTGATATTCAACACCAGCTATTTTTTTAAATTTTTTCATTCACTGCCACTTTCTCTATTTCGAACAAATATTTTCATTCGCATAAATACATTTAAAACAAAAACAAATTTTCAAATGTTGTTTTTGTTTTAAATGTTTTTATGCGAATGAAAATATTTATTCGAAATAGTGGAGGTGGCAGTAAAGCTTGAAAGTAAAGTCTAAATATTTCATTCATTTTATGTAAATCTTTAAAATTGTAAAATTTGGGAATGAAACAACATGGTTTTAAGAACTAAAATGGAATAATATTGATGAAAATTCTTTGCACATTTTTTGAAACATTTGTATTATGTTAGAACATTACCTTGTACGCCGTCTGACCTTATAAAATTCTGCTATATTATTTATATAGTAGCATTATTATATAGTAGAATCCAAAAATTTGACTTCTGTTGTAATAAAACTGCCCACATATAGGTACGGTTCGGGCCAGCAGTCTGCCAGCCACTGGGAAGCCAGATCCCGTTATGTTGCATTGTATAATATGTACCTCACCAGATTTGTATGTCACTGGTCCAGTTCTGAATCTACCCGAGGATCGGATAAAAGGGTACAATCCATATCACATTCCCTGTGTGATAGTGGCCATTTAGAACGGCCACAGTAGACTCCATCCTCCATCGAGATAGACCACTAAGGGTGATTGTTTTCTTATTGACGGATAACCTCACCAAACCAGCAGTCCTGTGCAGTCGCTAACACTATAGTTGATTCTCGCTAAAAGATAACACTATAGTTGGTCTTTATAGTTCTTGAGTGGTATCGCACCCATTCCATCTGTATCTCCTTGTCGTAATCACAACCTAGCTTTGTAAGGTGATCCACTACAACATTACCGGCAATTTTTCTGCGCCTCTGTACCGAGAAAAGATCCAGGTTTCGAATGTCTTGCTGTGTCCTGTAAGTTCCCCCCGGAGAACAGGTTTTGCCTTGGCGTATTCTTGAACTTGGGCGTTCTGTTTTTCGGGGAAAAGAGGGGAAGGGGTCCCTCGTTTGGTGCGGCAAACAAAACTCTAGAAAGCCACATGACTTATGTTGTGTTGGCTTCCGAAACCCTTACCAAGGGTATAAATTGGCAGAACGGGGATCAGCATGGTCCCCGGGTAATTCTGCTTGCGGTTCGACCCGGGCTGATCATGGTTGAGGTGCCTACCTTGGCTGAAACGTTCTGGCTGTGGTTAAAACCTAAAACGCAGGAAGGGAGTGCTAGTATACTTGATAATTGTTTGGTGTGTGGCTTTGTTCGGGGGCTAACAATCTCCCGAGGATCTGTTGCCTATACAACAGATACCTGTATTGTGAGGAACCAGTGGTGATGGTTGACGGGTGAGTTATTTTAAGGGCCGATGCTCTTAGTGGGCTTCGGCCTACCAACTCATTAAGCTTTGTCCTCCATTGATTGCCGGGAAATTGCATACAGGAGGGATTAGAAGGTCCGAACTCCACAAGAAGAAGTTGCTCATATGACCGCAATCATATGGCAAGAATTGCTACCTGTGTGAGCCTGGTAAGCCACACGGGGGCGCTGGTGAATCGTGAATAATTCACTCCGTGGAATTGGTCCACCATCAGATTAGGCCACAAGGCAGGTGCTGATGTAAATAATTTTCATAACTGTGTCCTGTAAGTTCCCCCGGTGAGCACGTTTTGCAGCCTTGGTACTTACAAAACCAGAGCACTCTGCTTTTCGGTGCATAGAGTTTGCTGTAGCAAATACAACCTTAGCCGCATGACTTATCTTGTGTTGGCCTCATATATATGTTTTGGGGTTATAAATTTTTTTTACAAGTTCCTTAAGATCCCTTTTCTTATTTTTGCACAGAGGTAGCAATTCCAGATAAATAGAGGATAAACTAAATAATTGAAATTAATATTAATTAATATAACATCAATATACAGAAAACATTGACTTACAAACTTACTTATGATTTTTCTAATGGCTGGTGCATTTGAATTTGTTTTTTTGAACAATTACTTTTGAAAAATTTTTATTTGTACAGGATTTTTTTTATATAAAAAGGAATTAAGATTATTGTATTCTACACGAATACAATAATCTTAATAACATTGGCATAATTATTAACAAAATGTTGACCCCATTGTTCTTGTAAGCTCTTAAGATCATAAAATTAATTATGCTTTAAAGCAGAACTACTCAAGCTCTATGTGCTTGGTGCTCATTTGTTTTTGTAAAAGCACTTGGCTATAGGCTGTGCTCTTTAATACACTCATGTGTGTGTACACACACAAGTGCAAAGCAACACTTTCGTATGCTTTGCTTATTAAATAAAATTAGCTTTTCCTTAAATGTATTGGTGTTTGCTCTTCCATATAAAACTTTTGGGCATCCCTGAACTAAATCATGAACTTTATATACATAGTATGCCAGCCTTTTTAGTGGTTAATTTAAAAAAAAATCCGAACAATTAAAAAAAAGGGGTCGCATTTTGAAATAAAATTATGCAATAAAAGAAATTGTATCAACACAATACTTTCAAATCAAAATACCACCAAATTTAAGTAAAGTTCGATTAGTTTTAACATAAATATAGGTTCAAACCAGAATAATAAATTTTTCATGAAAACTCATGATCCATATCTATTTAACTCTTTGTATTAACCCGAAATAATACCTTACTGTTAAAATATAGTCACTAAAATGTCTGAAAATGGTTTCCGAGATGAAATAATTATTGAAATACGTAGAAACTTTTACCATTTTATGTTACGGCCGCAGAGACCAGGGAGGTTTGCAACTAGCTACTTTTTCTGGGCACAGACCACTCAGTGGGTTCCAACCCTCTCCCTGGGTACGCCGACATAAAAAAAATATATATTTATATTGAAAAAACCAAATATTTACTTAAGCCGCTTTGTCTGCCACTTTACCGATCTCTTACAGGGGAGAAACTGGTGTTGTTGTTTCTCCATTTGCCCACCAAACCTGGTTACAACAAGTTTGTCCTCATCTCAATGTTTGTTTTGCAACCCCAAAACCGCACCGACTTTATTGTTCAATTTCTTGCAAAAAGTAAAAAATGAAAAACTTTGAGTTAATATCCTCTTGCGGATCAAGTTCGTCATGTATGCAAGTTAATTTAATCCATGATCAAAACGATTTGTATCAACTTTGCAACTTTTTTTAATGCACTATAGTATTAAAGAGTTTCTTTCTATGGAAATGTCTGCCAACAGAGCCAACTCAGCCGTAATGTACTTACAAAAGAAGGAGATTGCTTACTATTTTTTTATATTTTTATTTACAATTCTTTTCGTTTAACGAATATTGGTGCAATTGTGGTTTAAAAGAGCACCTCTAAACAATTTCTTAATAATTGTATTTTGAAATTAAAAAAATTATTTTACCCTGAATTTGCTCCATCCAATCAATCATGGTTTCGTTGGAAATTTCAGTTTTTTTATATGTCAGATACATGAAACTTAATTTACTAGCAACAAAAAAAAAATGTGATAAATGGCTAAACTTTTGACAAGAGAAAAAGAAAATTAAATCAAGCTATAAAATCTTAAAACTTAAACAAAGTATAATGAATTTTTAAACTAGATTTCTTTTTCGTGGAAATGTAACATAGGTGTTCAATAACACTTCGACTATATTTAAAGAAATGCTGTACCTATTTTTATATACATACATATTTTTATATTTAATATTTTTCAGGCGGTAATGTTCCATGAAGGTATAGAGATTTGATTTAACCTTTTGTTTTAAATTGAAACGTTGTTTAAGCTTGAGGTTAGTTTTGTTTTTTATATAAAAAATGTTTTAATTCAATTCGATATTTCGTCTTCCTTTGGAAGACTTCATCAGGAAAAAAATTTTTTAGTTCTCCGAAATGATGGATTCAATGGCACGATTTCTTCGAGAGATACGCCAAAACATCACCGGTAGAGAGATACCTGCGAAATCCGTATTGGCTTTTTGGTGCGCTTAGAAAGTTGGCAATGCAGGTGTTTTCCCATAACAACTCCGAAACGTTTTGTAAAAAGCATTAGAAAGTTTTTTGATATGTACGACTATAAAAAAAGTACTAATGCAATTGGTGGGAACTCCTGGAAAAGTTGCCTTGGATAGTAGTGTTCACTAAAATCACGGTGATTTTGCTACACTTATACCAAACAAAATTAACAAAATAAACAGAAACATAAACACAAATTTCATGTAAGTAAAACAAACACAAAAATTTTGAAGAAAAAAATTCTTTTTAAGTTGAACAAAAACCTCAAAGCACATGAAAACATTTTATTATTTTTTACAATTTTTACAAAAGATTACAAGACCAACAAAAGACCTAGAAACAAAACAAAATGTGGACAAACAGGGAGTGGTAGGGGCGTTTTACTGTAAGCAAAAACTTTTACTGGTGTTACGACAATGTGTGTAAAACATATGTAAATAACAAATGTATGAATGCATATCGTCTGCATGTTTTAAAACCAAGCAAAACAAAAATTACCTCAAGCGAGGTTTTCTGTTTCTTTTTTAAGGTAGTGCTGATTATTTTGGGAATTTTTCGCAATTTAATATCTATGATCTACTTTCGCTTTCCACTTACATCTTAAAATGCGGTTGTTTCGTGTTGGTATTGTAATTATATTACTTGCAATGTTAATTCTCTAACAACAGACTGTCATTAACTCAGCCTTAATTTTCAAATAGTGTTAGCAAAAACAAATAAAACTTTGTTTGATTGTTTTCTATAGCAATCGAATAACTCACAAAAGCTCGTTAAATAGGTGAGTCCAGGAGGCATTAACTAGATGGCATCACTGGCGCAGGTGACAATTTTTTATTTAAAACGACCGCTAGTGTCAAAAGTTATTTATGTTTACACAAAGTGAAGTGAAAAACTGATAATATTTTAAACAGTTTGGAAAAGGGCAAAAGAAACAATAAAAGAGATTTCAAAAATATTTTAATTCCTTAAAATGCTTTGTTGTCTGCTATGTAGAGAGAAAAATTCTACTGCTTATCGACTTCTCTCGCCTCAAAAATAATTTAATTGCTTAAAATGCGTTATAAACGATTTATGAAAATAATAATACATAATTAATTTTTCTTATATACACTCTTCTTCTTCATTTTCGTCTGGTTTGTAAACATGTTTTTGACACTATGTGGAATTTTTATACAAACAAAATATTATATATCTAGTACGCAACTCTAATGCTGCCACCTAATAATTGCACCATGGATGAGTCTTTAGTTAATAAAAGCCCATGAGTACAGATGTACCTTACATAATATTTTCAATGTCATTAAATGAAAGAGATAATAAGAGTAGCATATTTATTTTACTTTTTCTAGAAAAAACGTCAGAGTACAGAACTTTTATTACTAGTAATGAATTTGGCAAAAATAATATAGCAAATTTACGTAACAGCTCTCGAAGAGTTCAACAAACTTGTTACTAAATATGCGATTGATAAAAAAATTGTTGAAAACCCCTTATATAATACCTTAGTGCTTTTCAAATATTGATATAGACTTTTCTCTTGCTTACACAAATAAACGTAATATGATGTCCATAGAGGCTCAACAAATATGTTAAGATCTAATTAAATAAATTAAAATAGTAAATACTTAAACCATGAACAGTTTTTTTTACAGATGGATCTGTTATGAACGAAAACGCGGGGTTGGCAGTTTTAGGTGATACGAGTAAGCTTGTCATATCTATACGTACACACAATTTTTCATCTATAATACCAGTAAATTACTTGCAATTAAAACATGACTTGAAAATATTAAAAATAGCAATAAAAATAAAACACTTATCATATCGGACAGTAAAAGCGCCCTGGAGGGACTGCAAGATGCATTTAGTAATTATACAATGATTGTACAGCAAATAAGAATTCAAATAACTTCTCTACCTAATCGAAATATCACCCTTCTATGGGCGCCGAATCACCTTAATATAAGCCAAAACGAAGGAGTTGATCAGCTCGCCAAAATTTCTCTAGCAAATAGTATTTAAGATGATTATAAATTTCAATTCTCAGATTACAAACAATACATTGGAAAGTATATTTTCAATATCTGGAATGATCCATGGAAAGAAAATAACGAAATTAAATTATTTCATATACTAAGAGATATACCACATAAATTTAAGGTTCCCAACATATCCAAAACTGACTTAGTTAAGCTAGTTAAGTTAAAAATAGGTCACAATTTGTTCTCCCATAAATTTATTATTGAAAAAATCCACCAACTACGTGTGAGTGCGGGCAAAGACTAACTGTCTTGCACATATTTAATGATTGCATACTTCTGCATAACGAACGAATAATATATAAAATCAGTGGCATTGACATACTTCTTAAAGAAAGTGAATTTAGAAATATTAGAAAGGTTTTAACACAAATAAATATTTATAATTTCATATGAATCTCCAACTAATGTAGTCTATAGTATTAATATATGTAGTTTCGGTTGGACATGTAAATGGCCTATATAACCTAATATAATTTTTTTTTTTTTTGTTTTTTTTTAGCTTTTTTTATTTATTGAATCTTCACAATGTGAACTAACAATAAGTATTTAAATCTTATTACTAAATACAATAAATTAACTAAGTCCAGCCAATGCTAGACAAAAAGTTTTATTATGCGCATATTATATCGGTAAAATCACCTACTTAACGCTCTGATGGTGGCAACGGTGTCCCTTCTCCTCAACCGAGTGTGACCACTAAAATTAAGTATGTTTCGTGCAAGAGGGTTTGGGTGTAGCTCCAATTTGCTGATATACCTTGTCGCATGCTTTGAAAACTCATATTTTACGAGTGGAACACACAGATCCTTGTGAATTCGGGAGTTTTTTACGTACCATGGAGCTGCAGTAATTGTTCGAAGAATTTTGTTTTGTCGCCTTTGAATTTTTTCAATGTTTGACGCTGAGGCGGTGCCCCATAATTGAACTCCGTAGCGCCATATAGGCTTTAGTATTGCGTTGTATAACAAAAGTTTGCAATCTAATTTCAATGTAGAATTTCTGCCCATAAGCCAATTTAATTGCGCTGCTTTTAATTTTAGCTGATTGACTTTCGCGTCAATGTGAGGCTTCCACGTTAACCTACGGTCGAGATGAATACCAAGGTACTTGACTTCATTTTGCTGCGTAATAGGTGAATTGTTAATTTGGATCGCTGAACATGTTTGTCTACGCAGTGTGAATGTAACGTGAGTACACTTTTGTTCATTAACTTTAATTTTCCAAAGTTTTAACCATATCTCTAATATTGAAATATACTCCTGCAAATTTCGCGAAGCTGCTTGATGGTTTTCATGTACGCTGCAGAATGCTGTGTCATCTGCAAAAGTTGAAGTGTGAATACCACATCTGGTTGGCATGTCAGAAGTGTAAATTAAATATAGAGTTGGCCCCAGAATGCTACCTTGGGGAACTCCTGCCTCGATTGGCTGAGTTGGGCTTACAAAGTCGTCTTCTCTGATGACAAACTTGGGGGCAAGTTCAACTTTATTTTGTGCATTAATCCCTCGTGCCACACTTTATCAAAAGCTTGGGAAACATCAATGAATAGAGCTGAGCAATACGTTTTGTCCTCAAAAGTCTTTCTTATAACATTAACTAGTCTATGCGTTTGTTCTATGGTGCTGTGTTTAGCCCGAAAACCAAATTGATGATCCGGGATGCATCCTACATTATTCAATATTGGAGTCAACTTCGTCATTAACAGTTTTTCGAAAAGTTTTGAAATTGTTGGCAGTAGACTTATTGGTCTATATGACTCTACTTTAGTGGGATCCTTCCCTGGCTTGGGTATCATAGACACCTTCCACTCTGCAGGATAGTATTCTAGGCGCAAAATATCGTTAAAAATAAAAAGAAGAATTCTTCTAGCAACACGAGGTAACTGTACAAGCATTTTGCCAGTAATTTTGTCAAAACCTGGAGCTTTTTTTGAGTTTACTTTATTTATAACGTTTTCGACATCTTGAAAACTAAGTCTCAAAGGCACAGGCGGTCTAACAGCATATGGCGGAAATTCAGCAACATCATCAACTGATCATTTTTCATCATCAAAAATCATTTTTCAAATGATTAACATACACCATCCCTTTTTCAGAATCACTTCTTGCCCAGTCGCCAGATGAAGTTCGCAATGGTGGCTTACCTATTACGGGTCTTTTCAGACCTTTTGTCGCTTTCCATAGAGAATAGTCGGTTTGCGGGCTACCATCAAGACCTTCTAGATAGTTTTTGAGGGAAGCCATTCTTTGGATTTCAAGCAGATTTCTTAATTGAGTTATGCACTCCCGTAGTCTGCTTTTAAGCTGGCGAGACCTTCGAAGTTGCCATTCTCTTCTAACTCTTCTTTCTTCTGACAGAAGTTGCTCTATTTCAGACGAATACGTTCTATTGCTCACATTTCTAGATCTTGTATGGCTAGTGTTAGCATGTTGTACGGTCAGTTTAAGGTCTTCAGAAAAATCTTTAATGGATATATCAACATCCTCAGGGGTTCTCAAGGCAATATTTTCTGTACAATGAGTACTCAAATATTTTTTATATTTTAGCCAATTAACTCGAGTGACAGTCAACGCCAAGTCACAAAACGGGGAACCAACCCCCTGGGGGAACGAAACAGAAACTATAGTTGGTGAGTGATCTGAGGACAAGTCCAATGAAGGCTCCACTTGCATCCATTCTGAGGGAAAATTTTTTGTAACTCCAAAGTCTATAACGTCTGGGATCTTGCGTTGGTCTGACGGCCAATAAGTGGGGTGTCCACTTGAAATCACACCTAAGCCCATTTTGGAAACGGTGTCAAAAAGCACACGGCCTTTCGGGGTAATTAAACGTGATCCCCAAAAAGTGTGTTTAGCTTTATAGTCGCCAGCCGCTAAAAATCGAGAACCAAGCGATTTGAAAAAAATTGAATATTGGCTTTCTGTTATTGAAATCGTGGTGGTGAGTAAATCGAGGATATAACAATTTTCTCATGAAAATAATTAAGGCATATATTTGTAGCTTGGAGATATTCCTCACGTGTCCCGTTCATTAGATAGTGCTTAATTCTGGTCTTTATCAAAATTGCCGAACCGCCGCAAGATCTTCCACGGGGATCTTTTGTGTCATATTATGTGTAGCCATTAATTTTGAAATAACTGCTGGTTGTCAAATGGGTTTCAGCAATCATCATTATATCAATCTGCTTTTCCATAAGGAAGTGCTCAAGTTCATTTTTGTGTTGGCGGATGCCGTTTGCGTTCCAGAAACATATTTTTAACCAATTCATTTTGTTAAAATTGCCTGTAAAATAGTGGATTGCATTTTTAGCATTTCCTGCATCATGTTTGTCATAGAGACGGTAAAAGTGTTAATGGATTGAACAAGAGTCTGCAGAGTTGCTTCTAGGTTACTAAAATTTGGATCGGAATTTTGGGGCTTGGGTTCCTGGCTCAAGTTTTGGTCGGATTTAACCACATTAGCATATGAAAATTGTTTGGAATTCTGTGTGTTTGTGTAGTTGGTTGAATGGCCTACCTGGGGAAAATTGTTTTTACTAATGATATTTAGCTGCTGGGCTGCTGGAGAAACCGACGACTTATTTGTCATTGACCGCTTAAAATGAGTGTAGACAGGGCAACCTCTATAGTTTGCAGTGTGGTTACCTCCACAGTTACTGCATTTCTTAACACTTGCGTCGGCCTTTGGCTTATTGCACTGAGTTGTGCCGTGAAGTTCGCCACGTACAACACAAACAGAGGGAAGTTTGCAATATGCCTTAGTATGACCGAATTCCTGGCAGTTTAGGCATTGAACGGGCCCTAAACGCTTGTGCGGCTCCTCAACGGTAACCCTACGATGAAGAAGAAATTTGAGGTTATAAATTGGGTGAGTTTCATTCTTTTTGAGAATAACATCCCCTGGTTCCAGTTCAACCCTAAACATGGGTTGAGGAATCTTTTCACGGTTCCGCATATTTAGCACATTTTTTACTTTAAAGCCTTTATCTAGCAGTGCAATCTTAACCTCATCCGTGTCTACATAAGGGTCAATACCTTTTATAACAACCTGGAGGCCTTTAGCACTTTTAAGTTGATAAGTATAAAAAGATCTTTTTTCTTTTTCCAGAGCGGCAGAAAGTTTTCGGTAATCATTTTCACAGTTGACTTGGATTTTTGTTTCACTTATTTGTCCGTGCTTAACTGATGTTACGTTGAAGGTGTCTTTACCAATTGCCGTAATAAGTGCTTTTACCAGCTCACTAGAAGTAGGTTCTCTCAAGTATATTGGTGGCGGTTTAAATGTTTTTTTTGATGTCGTTGGCTCGTCAGTCTGAAGGATATCAAACCTATTACTATCCGTTGCCGTAGTCCTATTATCATCTCTGGAAATTTTCGGATTTGATGATATTTGAGCGGATTTGGGGCTTCGCTTACGTTTAACCACGGTTACATACCTGTCCATGCCTACTTGTGTTTTCGGCTTATCTGCAATAGCTGAACTGGTGGATG
Organism: Thecocarcelia acutangulata; assembly: GCA_914767995.1. Lineage (NCBI taxonomy): Eukaryota > Metazoa > Arthropoda > Insecta > Diptera > Tachinidae > Thecocarcelia > Thecocarcelia acutangulata. The sequence continues at coordinate 125,447,600 of OU612094.1, read as the reverse complement.
GTTGGTCTTCTGTTGTAACAACAATGTTTGTAATATAAATAATATAGAAAAAACAAGTAAGAGTGTGGTAAATTCGGCTGGGCCGAATCTGAAATGCCCTTCACCCTTTAGGCTATATCTCCGGTATATATGTACCGATATCGGAAATTTCCATTTTCCATATTTATATAACCTTACTTTATTACCAGAACTGCCTTTGAGCAAAAAAAAGTTTTTTAAGTTCGCTTATGTGGCATTTTTATGAACAACCCGTTCTAGGCTATATCTCGGGTATATATGGACCGATATCGGAAATTTTTATTTTCCAGATTTATATAACCTAAGTTTGTTACCAGAACTACTTTTAAGCAAAAAAAGTTGTTTAGCTTCGCCTATGCGTCATTTTCATTAAAAGTCCGATTTGGGCTATATCTCGGGTATATATAGACCGATATCTGAAAAAAATTTTTTGCCGTTAAGTCACCATGTTTAATAAGTGTGGGAAGTTTGAAGCAAAACAAACAACTTTTGTTTTCAAAAATTTTCATACAAAACTGCAAAAAAAATGGCTTTTTTTTGGAATTTTGAATATATCTCAGCTATACGTGGACCGATATTACTGAATTTCAATATCAAACCCATGAATCGATGGGGTAAAAGAATGGTGAAAGAAAAAAGTTTCTAAGTCTAATGGTTTTCTCAGAAACGTTATTTCAACAGCGGACAGACGGACATCGTTTAATCGACTTTTCCATTAATTCTGATTCAGAATATATATACTTTATAGGGTCGCAAAAAAAACTGTAGAAATTACAAACGGAATCACAAACTTATATATACCCTTTACATTTTTGTGAAGGGTATAAAAAGCGACGTGCACTCGAAGCAAACGTGCACGTTTGCGTGTATGTACTTATATATTTATGCAAACTTACGTACAAACTAAGAACATCTGTAGTATTAATATTCGCAAAGAATTATTTTTAACCCAAGTAAATTAAAATTTACTATTTATATTGACTGATTATTATATTTATATAAATTTATTATTATATTTTCTTAGGCATATTTTTTTTTAATTCTCAAGTGCAAACACATGCATTACACGAAAAGCAAACAATAACAGCCAGTTCGTCGATGTCGAAAGGATAAGTTCATTTGCATTCAGGGCGAAAGAAAATTGATTTGGGTTTTTTCTAACTTTATTCTATGCGAACGATGTGTCAAAATTCAATTAAAATAATGAGTGATTTTATAAGAACTATCGGAAATTAAAAAAAAAAAAACACATAAAATTCAGAAAAATGCATCAAATATTTATTTGGATCGATAGTTGGGTCGATATAATTTAATGTTTGAAGATTATTTCATGCAAATGTTGGCCGCGGCTGCGCCTCAAATGGTCCATCCGCTTAGTCCAATTTTGGCATACTCTTTCCAACATTTCGGCCGGTATCTCACGAATAATGTTGGCAATGTTGGCTTCCAGTACGTCAATCGAAGCGGGCTTGTCGCTATAGACATTAGCCTTAACATAGCCCCACAAAAAATAGTCTAGAGGCGTTAAATCGCACGATCTGGGCGGCCAATTGACTGGTCCCATGCGTGAAATAAACTGTTCACCGAACTCGCCTCTCAATTGGTCCATTGTTTCGCGTGCTATGTGACATATGGCACCGTCTTGTTGAAACCACATGTCATGCAAGTCAAGCTCTTCCATTTTGGGCAACAAAAAGTTTGTTATCATCGCACGGTAGCGCTCACCATTCACAGTAACGTTGTGATTCGCATCATCTTTGAAGAAATACGGCCCAATGATGCCGCCAGCCCATAATCCGCACCAAACGGTTGTTTTTTGTGGATGCATTGGTAGCTCTTGCAATGCTTCTGGCTGCCCTTCACTCCAAATACGGCAGTTTTGCTTGTTCACGTATCCATTCAACCAGAAATGAGCCTCGTCGCTGAACACAATTCTTCGATAAAAAACTGGATCTTCATCTAACTTTTCAAGAGCCCATTCACCAAAAATTTGACGTTGTGGTAGGTCGTTTGGCTTCAATTCTTGCACCAGCTGTATCTTATAAGGCTTCACACCCAAATCCTTCCGCAAAATTTTCCACGTAGTGGAGTAACAGAGGCCCAATTGCTGCGAACGGTGCCGAATCGATAATTCACGGTCATCACCAACACTGGCCGATGCGGCTGCGATATTTTCTTCAGTTCGCACTCTACGTAAGCGTGTTGGTGGTTTAATGTCCAACAATGTAAATTTGGTGCGAAATTTTTTTACAATACCCCGAATAGAAGCCTCAGTAGGTCGATTAAACTGACCATAAAATGAAAGAAGCGCGCGATGAACTTTCTTAACAGAGCACGCATTTTGGTAATAAAATTCAATAATTTGCAAGCGTTGTTCGTTTGTAAGACGATTCATGATTAAATTACAGACCAAACTGAAGATGTTTGACAGTGACACAAGATACAAAACGTGCGTGAGCTGTCAAAACTAGTGTTGCCAAAAAGATAATAGCAAAAAAATCACTCGTTACATAAGTTTATGCGAACGAACAATAGTGACATAGACGTACTCAAATTTATTCGAATGTGAGTGACTAGCTTTCTTTCGCATACATTTTCATTCGATATCGTCGAACAGACTGTAACTGTTAACTTGAATATATACGTAGATACGTTGGTAGCCAAAGTGTACATATTTTTTACTTAAACATTAGCTTTTCGCCACCCTAATGCTAAACCAATCAGCGTTCACATATACGAGTACATATGTATGTATGTATGTATGTACATTAAAACTTTTGCAACAAATCTAGTTTACGCAGACAGTGTCTGAATAATTTTGTTGAAGAAAATTTTGTGGCAGTTAAAGGGTTGGACATCTTTGAATAAATTTTGTATGTCCAAAAATATCTATTAAAAATTTTCAAAGGACTCCTTACTGTTGATATATGTAATATAGTGGAAAATCGCATCTACGAGGTCTGATAAAAAAATAACAGTTATTTTCAAATTTCCTAAGCTACGTATGTTTCATTTTTGCATTTTTTTCTGTTATTTTGGTACACATGTCATTTTGAATTGTGATTTTGTCGGTCAAAAACAGATAATAACTTGTTATCTGTATTTTACTATTCGAAAAAATGGATCAAATAAGCTGTATTTATTAAATTTTTGGTTTTTGTACATCGAATTTTAATACAAAGTTTTACTTTCTTAATTTTTTTTAAGAATGATTTTTTATAATTTATATTGTAATTTGCTGTGATCAATAATTTTTGATTGAAGAAGACAAGAAAAATTATAATCAAATCTTTTAGCTGGGAGACAACTGGCTGTTTCGTAGTCGCTAGTCTACTTATCAGCTCCCATTCGGATTTGAACTCGGGACATTGGCCCGGTGGCTGAGTGATTCATGACTCGTCATGACCCGTTGGGCGTAAAAAATTAAATTAAATGCGCTAGGACATTTGAAATATTGACTGAAGTGTTTGGCGAGTCTACTATGAGCAGAACACAAGTTCAATTGTGGTACACTCGGTTTAAGGAAGGCCAAGAAGATGTCAATGACGAAGCTCGGCCTGGTCGCCCGAGCACCTCAACAACCGATGGAAATATTGAAGCAGAAAGAAAATGATTTAGGATCATTATCAAATCCCTATCAGAGAACTGATGGTATTGGCATATGGTCCAGCTCATGCTAAGCTCTTTTTACGCATGTTTTAGGCACGAAACGTGTGGCAGTGAAGATTGTTCCAAAATTGCAAAATTTTTAGCAAAAACAACGTCGCATGGACATCGCTCAGGAGCTGCTGAATACCCAGATTTGCTCAAAAAGATCATAACTGGTAAAAAATCAAGGGTGTATGGTTATGACATTATAACCATAGCCCAACCATTCCAATGGAAACTTCCAGTTGAGCCAAGATCGAAAAAAGCACGTCAAGTTTGGTCAAATGTGAAGGTTTTGCGCACTGTTTTCTTCGACTGCAATAGCGTGGTGCATCATGCCACAAGATTGTACGGTCAAAAAGGGATACTGCTCTGAAATTATGCGCAGTTTGCGCGACGCAATTTGTTAGAAACGCGCAGAATTTTGGAATAAAACAATCATGGATTTTGCACCTTGATAACGCACCAGCTCAGACACACATCGATGCTTGTGCGTGAGTTCTTGACCAAAAATAAAACCGTTATCATGGCTCAACTACCGTATTCACAGACAAAAGAAAATTCGAAACAGGAGCTGTTGGCGTTTCAGAAATGTTTCGTGGATTGGAAAAAAAAAACGCTGGCATACGTGTATTATATCTGAGGGGGACTACTTTGAAGGGGAGAAGATATGAAGTATGAATAAGTAAAAACTTTTTGAAAAAATTTTAAGCAACGGTTATTTTTTGATCAGACCTCGTACACGTGAAAATTTTGCAGCCTATTCCTCTAACACTATGCATTTTGCCCGATTTTACTACTTAATATTTTATTTTTCAATATCCTAGTGCTCTTTTTTTTATGTTTAACTTGTACTTTTGTGCATTAACTAGATTAAAACCAATATTTTTGACACGCTTTGTTTAGTTTACTAAACTTTCTTTTTATTACAAATCTTATTTATTTCTCTCAAACCCCACTCACGTTTTATTTACTTTCATATATTTTGCTTTGCGCTTTTTTCTATATGCCAAAAATAGTTTTTTACGAGAAAAGTACTTTTTACTAACGGCTGTCACCGCTTCCATGTATGAGCTCTTCGACATCTCATAGATAACTGAACTGAAATTAAAAGCCAAGTGTTTAAGCCGCACCGACTCTTAGTACCGTACTGCTACGTTACTAAAGTAAAATTAAATAGTTCTTATCTTATAGTAGAGAAAATGCAGCAACAAAATAGTATTTTGAAATAAATTGTAATAGATTAAACAAAATTGTTCTCTTTGAGTGTACTCAGATGGTGATGACTTGCTCATTAAGTATAAGAGAGTAGTTTGGTATATATGTTCATATCTAAGTAAATACCGGCTTTTTTTGTTTTGATTTTTTATTTCAAAAAAAATTTAAATTTAAAGCATGTGATATATTTTGGGTGCTATATTTGTAAGTATAGATGTGTTTTGTTCTAGTTTTTTGTGACAAATGGTGCTGTTATTTGTGTGCCTTGTGACTTTGCTTGGGAAATTTGTTGTTTTCGTTTGTTTTCAGTTTTGAAAAGGATTAAAGTCTCTTCCTGTATGATAAAAAAAACGGAAGACATCAACAAGCTGCAAAGGTCATTGTCTGCAAAAAAGTGTCTATTATTGACACATACTGAATTGAATTTTGCAAACTGTGTATTTAAGAACTTTGTACACATATCAACGTATACGAATATACATATGTATGTAGGCATGTTGTTTGGTGGGGTTCAGTTGAGCTCTGAGTTTTTTTTTTTCGTCTAAGTTTTTGTTTATAATAAATTGCAAAGAACAAACATAACTAATTTTTTATAAGTTATTTTTTTGCTTGTTTTATGAAATTGTTTATACACACATTGCTCCGAATTTGCACTACTTCTAACCCATTGTGCAGCCGTTGACCTGCTTGTTATAAATGTTCACGTACATTCAAAAGAATTACATAAGGCAAAAAAAATAATATGTATACAAAGAAACAAGTATACACGATTTAGAGAACGCAAAATCGCAAGTAAATGAACCATGAATGCTTTTATTTTTGTTGAACCGTTCTTATTACTCGTATTGCGCTTTTATTATAGCATTCTTATTGTTTGTTGTTGTGGTGTTCTTATACTTTGGCACGCATGTGTGTGTATGTGAGTAAGAATTATATTTTTACATCGGCGTCTGGAATTATCAACAACTAGAATCTTCATGATCATTGTAGAGGGTAATAAAGAAGTATACATAGCAGGCGGATGTTCGGAGGAGAAAGTTTATTTATTTATTTATATTATTGGCAACTACATTTACACAATTTATATTGCAAAAAAAAAAAAAATAAATAAATAATAACAATATTTAAGAGTTAAAATAAATTCTTTTAAAGAAATTTTTTAATTTTCTAAGGATTTCTGCAGGAACATGTTTTTTATGTTTTCAAAGATCGCTGCTTTAATGGATTTTAATAGGCTTTTTGAAATCGCTGGATTGTCGAAATAGAATTAGCTGGTTCTTACATTTTGGACAGAGGAGTTGGTTGGTTTTCTTTAAAATGTGCTGTGGTCAACTTTTAGTCAGGTGATAGTTTTTTGTTAATACTTGGATCCATTGTAAGTTTTCGTTCTTTTATACGTAGGGTTTATCATTTTGTGATATCTGTTAGGGGAGTGGTAGTCCGATAGTCGACTTTGAAATTTTATTTGGCTTTCGGCATGTCTCTTAATGTCGTTTTTGATGTAATTATTCCAAAAATATGTGGGTGACCGAACCGCTTCTTTGGCATTTTTATTTTAATCTCGCTTCCTAAAATACTAGTATGTCTTCTGGTAAATAGTAAAGTAGTGTTGTTTAATTTTATGACACTTTTACGAATTCTGGTAACAAGAGGATCATAGTTAAATGTGTTCTTAAGTCTTTTAATTGCCAATAGACTATCAGAACATATGACTAGTTTTTTCCTACAGCAACAGCTGTAATATCTGACGTAAAAACGGTGAAAATAATGGAACGCTCTTTGCCAAACCTGTGACCTCATCCATTGTAGTCTTCACACACGTAGTTTAAAAAAGATGGGGCGACTGCACACACAGCTACAGCTTCAAATACTTGCTTCGGGAAAATTTCTCCCAACAACTGATCAGTTGATATCCCACGGTCACCCAGATCGCCTGATCTAACTGCCATTTATTTATAATTATAGGCCTACCTGAAAGATAGGGTTTCTAATGACAATCTCCTATTTCGCATGGCATTAAAGGAAAATATTCGTTGAAAATCAGCTCAATTGAACTCAGTTTACTGCAGCATGTGGCGCAGGGCAAAAAGTTTCGTTTTGAACAGCGTGTTTAACTCGTAGGAAGACATCGGAAAAGAAAACAGTGTAAAATGTTTGTGTGGAAATCACTCAAAAAATTGAGTGACTTACATACAAATTTTCTTGACAAGTTGCTTGTCTGTGTTCTATGAACAGCACATAAAACAATAGTTTTAGGTATCAAAAAAAGAAAAAAAAGTAATATCCAATTAACGTAAGGGCGCAGTTCTTCCCCTAATCTGCTCTTTTATCTGAATGGGCGACCACCAAACAGATGCTAAAGGAAGTGTATGCCTTTGTTACGCTTTATGGGCTAAACAGCGGTACTAATATAGATGAAATTTATAGCAAAGATAGAATTGCGTATTTTAAAGGCCTCAAAGTCTATTGATTGTTAGAGTTATGAAATGTAGACACTTTGACAGCTAGGAAACATAAATAACAATATTTGTGTATTTTTTTAATAAAATTAGTAAGTAATTGAAAAAATATATATTCGAAAATTTCAATTAATTATTCAAAACAAGTTATTTATGTATTCCGTGCTTTTAGTGATATCCTATCTTATAACAGCCATAACATACAGCAGCTGAATTTATACAAGTAGTGTCCAAAACCGCAACAGAAAATTAACTCCTGCATATAATGCTAGTCTTAGATATGTCTACAATTTGAAATGCCACACACGATAACATTTGAGCTTTATGGTGCTCGTTTTTGTGACCTGTATTCGTTATCTCCTTCTTTTATATTAATCATATGCATCATCATATTGGTTTCAAAGTCTCTGTTTTAAGCAATCCTGAAGAAAGAAAAAACCTGCTCCAGATACGATTTAGGAAGCTAATATCTGAGTTATAATCTTATGTCCATACTATGTGATGATGATGCAATATAATACCAGCATCTTAACAATTAATGGGCAGTGCAACGCAGTTTAGAAAATGTATTTAAAAACTCTATAATCAAATTTAAAACCTTGTTATTTGTTTAATTTTTTAAAGTTTTTTTAACAGTCTTTTTGTTTATCATTGTATATTAAATTGCATATCTTAAACTATTTCATTGAAATTCTTTTGATGCCAAATGTAATTGTATGATGAACATTTTAATTCTATACCATAATTTTTTAACGTATTTTTCCGGCGAGGGTCTGTATCCACCATTTTGTGTCGGTCTAATCACAACAGTGAACTAAGTGACTGGGACAAAAATTTGCACCCCGGAACGGCTTTAGTATTGATTCGAGTTGGAATCCCAATGGCTTAATCAGCCATTCTCTTTACACTATCATTCGTCTGGGATCCTGATTATGATCTTGTTCAGCGCCTTCCATATCTGGCCTTTTCGTACGCAGAACTTTTTCACAGAATCGCGATAACGCTAAAACGGTGACCTCGCTCACTATCATGATGTCCGCGATATTCTCTACTTTTATTGAGCCAGCTACCATCTTCAGTTCTCTACGAGTTTCCGCCCACTGAATACACTTAGAGAAAGAGTGTTCAGCGTCCTCTTCGTATAAACAAAATGGGGTGTTGCATTCGCCCATTTTGTGCAAGTAGCATTTGAGCCATTCCCATGCCGTCTGTTCCATCATTTCTCGATATTGGGAATTAGACGCTCCGTCCATCTACCACTAGTGTCTGTACTCCATCTAGACTGCCAACTGTGTAACATTTCCTGTCGTATTTGCTGCATACTATAATTATAAGACTTATAATTATAGTAATGAATTAATCTTTACTATAATTATAAGACTCCAAGTATTGTTATGTACTCGTAGGTGTACCGAATAAGTAAATAATTAAATACACAAAATATTATCATCACATATCAACGCCACTTCTATATTTCAAAAATACAGGGTGATGAAAGCTTCTACCAAAAAAAAAAAACTAATAATTTTCTGTTCCGTTTTTACACAGGAAAAATTTTTTTTCGTGTTCAATAACGAAATTCGTTGAATCAATTAATATATTGTTTGAATGCGGACCTGTAAAGGAATTCGTGGATTCAAACAAAAGTTTAGTAAAAATAATTTTTTATCGAAAACAATAATTTTTTGAAACAACAACAAAACACGATATCCAAGGTTATTTTTTTGATATTTTTTCAGACAAAAATTTTGTTGATTTTATTTTTACTATAATTTTTTATGTGTATTTTATTTCATAAATTGATCTTTAAGCTTAACTAAAAAGGAGGATTGGGACAATGAAACAATAATTAGGATAGTGCAACGCATTCACGCTTTACCGTTTGACGATACTCCTCCTGGCAGATGAACTATAATGAAGAATTTTGCCTTATCATCGAGATTACTCAGCTTGGCCGATGGTTACTACCACTGCTGTAGCTGCGGCTATACAATCCAATCCTAGCGTTTCGACAAAGAACTTATCTGATCAAATAAGTGATAGCAAACAGTCACTGCGGACAATTTTGCACCACGATTTATACTTATTTTCATATAAGATTCAATTAACAAACTAACTACCCGATTCCGATCGAATCGGGTAGTCCGATTCGTTTGGAATTTTGTAAGCAGATTATTCTCACAAGATAAAGACGTCTTGAAGATAGAAACGTCTTGAACTGTATTTTTATGTCTAGCGAGACACATTTTGATTTAAACGGCAATGTTAATAAAAAAAATTGTCGAATATTGAGTAATTCTAACCCACAGATACTCCATCAGATTTTATTACATCCGCAGAGTTGTGTGCAGTTTCTTCAAGGTTCATTGGCGGGCCTTACTTTTTCGAAGAGAACGATCTTAATGTTACTGTCAATCGAGACCGTTACTTAAAGATGTTGAAAGTGTTCTTCTTTTCGGAGTTACGTCCAAAGAGGATTCCTTTCAACTCTGGTTTCAACAAAATGGAGCAACTTGTCACATAGCCACGCCTGTTATGACAGAATTGAGGCAAAAATTTCCCAATAAACAGATTTCAAAAAACTCCACATTCCGTTAGCTTCCCTGGTCTCCTGACCTCACTGCACCTGATTTTTATTATTATTATTTTTTTTTTTTTTTTGTGGAGTTATTGCACACAAGAAATTTACAAAAGAAACCCAACAAATTTGGATGATTTAAAGCAATCCATTCGAACGGTAATTGAGAAAATTCCCGCTGCAACACTCTAGGCAGTATTGAATAGCTTTTTGATAAGAAGTTGCACATGTGTCACCGAGGGTGGAGGCCATTTGAATTCAATTGGTTTTAAGACTTCATGAATTACTTTAATAAAAATCTATTATTTTTGAAATAAATTACTAAAAAAATAAATTACATAAACTTTACAAAAAGTTATTTATAAAAGTTTCTTAACATAGCAAAATTGATGAGCCACCCTGTATTTACTTTGGATATGTTTTTTTGGTTAAAAAATTTGTAATAAAAAAGTATGCGTTTGTGTGAAATATCCTCATCTTGGTGGTTTGATTTCATTATATACGAATACTCGTACGTCCCGTTTTTAAATAAATTAAAAACTCAACTACAGTTGCGTTTTTAATTCAAATTTTTATTTAGCAATTAATGTGATGAGAGAAAAGTTTGATTTGTTTAACGTTCAGGTTTATTGAACGTTCCACTTGGTTAAATACTCGACGTGTTCCTTCTATAACATCAAATACAAAAATGTAAACATATGTACATACATATCCGCCTGTTTTTCATTAAATTAACATTTTCCATAGAAATATATAAAAAAGCAGAAGCAGCACTCGATAAAAGATAAAGTAATACAGATGCAAACTCAACCTTCGCTAAGAGTTCCAACATTGAATCAAATAATTAACCTCTTTAATTGTATAAATGAAGCGCATTTTCCTTTTTAAAACAAGCGCAGTCGGAAATGAAAGATTCGTGTTTTTTATACCCTTCACAAAAATGTAAAGGGTATTTATAAGTTTGTGATTCCGTTTGTAATTTCTACAGTTTTTTTTTGCGACCCTATAAAGTATATATATTCTGAATCAGAATTAATGGAAAAGTCGATTAAGCGATGTCCGTCTGTCCGTCTGTCCGCTGTTGAAATACCGTTTCTGAGAAAACCATAAGACTTAGAAACTTTTTTCTTTCACCATTCTTTTACCCCATCGATTCATGGGTTTGCTATTGAAATTCAGTAATATCGGTCCACGTATAGCTGAGATATATTCAAAATTCCGAAAAAAGCCATTTTTTTTTTGCATTTTTGTATGAAAATTTTTGAAAACAAAAGTTGTTCGTTTTGCTTCAAACTTCACACACATATTAAGCATGGTGACTAAAAGACAAAAAATTTTTTTTTCAGATATCGGTCCATATATACCCGAGATATAGCCCAAATCGGATTTTAATGAAAATGTCGCACAGGCGAAGCTAAATAACTTTTTTTTGCTCAAAAGCAGTTCTGGTAATAAAATTAAGTTACATAAATATGGAAAATGAAAATTTCCGATATCGGTCCATATATACCCGAGATATAGCTCAAACCGGGGTTTCCATGAAAATGCCGCGTAAGCGAACTTAAACAACTTTTTTGTGCTCAAAAGCGCTTCTGGTAATAAAATTAGGTTACATAAATATGGAAAATGAAAATTTCCGATATCGGTCCATATGTACCCGAGATATAGCCCAAATCGGGTTTTTCATGAAAATGTCGCATAAGCGATCTTAAACAACTTTTTTTTGCTCAAAAGCAGTTCTAGTAATGAAATAAAGTTATATAAGTATGGAAAATGAAAATTGTCGATATCGATCTATATATACCAGAGATATAGCCTATACCGGGGTTTTCGTGAAAATGCCGCGTAAGCGAACTTAAACAACTTTTTTGTGCTCAAAAGCAGTTCTGGTAATGAAATTAGGTTACATAAATATGAAAAATGAAAATTTCCAATATCGGTCCATATGTACCCGAGATATAGCCCAAATCGGGTTTTTCATGAAAATGTCGCGTAAGCGATCTTAAACAACTTTTTTTTTGCTCAAAAGCAGTTCTGATAATGAAATAAGATTACATAAATACGGAAAATGAAAATTTCCGATGTCGGTCCATATATACCCGAGATATAGCCCAAATCGGGTTTTTCATGAAAATGTCGCGTAAGCGAACTTAAACAACTTTTTTGTGCTCAAAAGCAGTTCTGGTAATGGAATAGGGTCATATAAATATGAAAAATGAAAATTTTCGATATCGGTCCATATATACCCGAGATATAGCCTATACCGGGGTTTTCATGAAAATGCCGCGTAAGCGAACTTAAACAACTTTTTTGTGCTCAAAAGCAGTTCTGGTAATGAAATTAGGTTACATAAATATGAAAAATTAAAATTTTCGATGTCGGTCCATATATACCCGAGATATAGTCCAAATCGGGTTTTTCATGAAAATGTCGCGTAAGCGAACTTAAACAACTTTTTTGTGCTCAAAAGCAGTTCTGGTAATGGAATAGGGTCATATAAATATGAAAAATGAAAATTTTCGATATCGGTCCATATATACCCGAGATATAGCCTAGACCGGGGTTTTCATGAAAATGCCGCGTAAGCGAACTTAAACAACTTTTTTGTGCTCAAAAGCAGTTCTGGTAATGAAATTAGGTCACATAAATATGAAAAATGAAAGTTTTAGATATCGGTCCATATATACCAGAGATATAGCCTAAACCGGGTTTTTCATGAATACGCGGCGTAAGCGAACTAAAACAACTTTTTTGCTTAAAAGCAGTTCTAATAGCAAAATAAGGTTATATAGGTATGGAAAATGAAAATTTCTGATATCGGTCCATATATACCCGAGATATAGCCTAAATCGGGTTTTTCATGAAAATATCGCGTAAGCGAACTTAAACAATTATTTGTGCTCAAAAGCAGTTCTGGTAATGATATAAGGTTATATAAATATGGAAAATTAAAATTTTCGATATCGGTCCATATATAGCCGAGATATAGCCTGAACCGATTTTTCCATTAAAAAAAATTTTTTTTTTTTTTGCTGAAAAGCAATTCTCGTTATAAAAGAAGGTTACTAAAATACAGAAAATAGAAAATTCCGATATCGGTTCATATATAACCGAGCATATTTAGGTCACATTTTTAATATACTATACATATTCGTGACTATCGTGAAGGGTATTTTAGATTCGGCCCAGCCGAATATACTACACTCTTACTTGTTTTTATTGACATGCAAAGCATGCGTTTGCATGCACATTTTTAAGTTCGTTAGCAATATTTTCTTCTATGAACGAGTACGTACTTATATATAAATATATAAAATATTCAAGTTGCAATTTTCTGTTTTATTTGCTGCGTATGTAGTTTTAATATGATGCCATTTCAGTTTTCAAGGTGCTTAACTATGTGAACAAACACTGGTTCAAAATATTTTCAGAAAAATAATTTTATATCTCTATGTAACATATTACGTAAATGCACTCAAAATCAGGCATGTTAATAAATGTATATTTGTATATAAATCTGCATTCATAAATGCAGTCAAATTGATACATATGTATACACATGAAAATATATTAACTAGATGGGAAAAATAAAATTTTTCGTATACACTTTCGATACACTTTTTAATTGCACAATGGGTTTGAAAAAAAAATTAAGAAAATTTTTTATGGCAACGAAGAAATTGTTTGATTTAAAATATAATTATTATTACTAACTATTTTCAAATTGGAGCCTAGATGTGAATGTGAACGGTCGTATTTGGTTTGATGGCAAAGAACCAAATTACAACGGAATAAGTAGTAAGTCCACTGTAGCAGTCATCACTGGGAATTGCCCATTCGGGAGTCATACTAGGAGATTAGGCTTACTTCTGCAGAAGTTTCCAACACGAAGACGATCCTTTAACTCCTCGGAATATGCTCGGCATTGGAGAATCACCGCCTAAAGTATCTAGGAGAGAGGAGCTTCAAAAGTTTATCGTCTGACCTTGGCCAATCTGACCGCACTAGACTCGTTCATAAGGATATGGCTGTTATAATACCATGCAATGCCACAGGTAAATGGAGCATTCTAATATCAGTCCATATATACCCTATTTATTATTGTTATTGGATGGGATATGGACGTCATCGGCCATTTGCACTGCGACCAGTGTTGATCTATTGTATGTCCCCTTGCACTTTTGCGAGTGGCCAAATTTGAGACCATAAGCTTCCATTAAAAATCTATTATATTTTTACCAATAAAAAATTATAAATAGCTTGTTTTCTATGTTTCCCAGCTATCTATATGTCGACATTTCATAGGAACTACCCTAATCATCAGTAGACTTTGGAAATTTTTGAAAGATATTCTGAAATATTCAACTCTATATCCCAACAATCTAAATAAATTGCTGAGAATTTAAAAAGAAAAATGCTCTAATAATACCTGTCAAAACACAAAAAACAAGCTTTTTCATTTATTTAACATTTCTTTACACCTTTAAATGTTAGAGACGTGTATAAATGAAAAAGCTTGTTTTTTGTGTTTTGACAGGTATTATTAGAGCATTTTTCTTTTTAAATTCTCAGCAATTTATTTAGATTGTTGGGATATAAAGTTGAATGTTTGAGAATATCTTTCAAAAATTTCCAAAGTCTACTGATGATTAGGGTAGTTCCTATGAAATGTCGACATATAGATAACTGAGAAATATAAAAGACAAGCTATTTATAATATTTTATTGGTATAAATGTTAGAAGCTAGAATAGCGAATAAAAACTTAATTATTATATTTTTAAATAAAAGTTTAAAATATATTAAAATTTTGGTAGTATTATCGGTCTTAGATTTTCTTAAAGATATTTCAAAAGTAAAATAATGATATTTTTAAAAATTATAGGGATATTGACGATTTCTTATTAATTTTTTCCAGCAGTCCTTCTACCAGGCCAAGTGTGTTAGCATCCTCGACTGCCGAGAGACTTACTTGTAAGATACATTAGAGAAACCGATCCTATATGTGCCTGATAGATTGCACAGGGTCGGTCTTGAGGAGGTTAACATCTTTAAGATTTGTATGAATGTCAAGCAAATGGATTTCATGTCTGTTAAAATTGATTTTAAGGGTTTAAATTTATTAACTGTCATCACGCAGATGAATACTGCAACTGAAGCCTATAAAAGAAAACCCCCATTTCTTCAGGTCAAGAATATTAAAACTTGGTTAAGAAAATAAACATAAAAAAATTACTGATCAAATATATGAGAGTATTCTTAAACTTTTGCTTTTTTAGTTTGATTTTCACAGAATTACATTTTTTATATTATATTTACTTATATATTCCATTTTCCGGTATTGGGCTTTCTCATTATTAATAAAAAAACCATTTAATGTTTTAAAGGAAATTAACTGATGCACTTTTTATTTGTTCACTGCAATTGGGGCAATAAATCTGGCAATAAATAAAATGTTCCATAGAAAGCATAAATAAAATGAGATGAAAAATGAAGTACAACTCACATATGTATTTATATATGTATGAATGTATGCGTGTAGAGGGCATTAAAACGCTTTTGAATAAATAAATAAAAGGAGAAAATATATTTTCAAGGGGTTTCATATCTTCCTACTATTCTATGGGAATATTTGATAGTTAAGATTAAGATTCTGACGCTAACATGTTTTGTAACCGAGTGACAACCCAGATATCCTTGAAATATCAGAAAAAAAAAGTTTTGTTTAAAAGATTTCTAAACGTAAATGAGGATGTCACAAAATTACTAAAAATATAAATTAAATAAAAAAAAACAAAGTTTTTAGTCTTTTGAGTAGTATTTTTTTTATTGAATCAAAGAGTACATAGAAAAGGTTATTTGTGGAATTACACATCGAGCAAATGGGTAATCCGGGTTTCCATGCACATAGCACTCTTTTTGTTAAAACTGTTAAGGATCCATGTTTTCCCGGTTTTGAACCATTTTATGATTTTAGCGAAAATTAGTATCTAGGGGGTTTTAAGGATGAAAAATCGATCTAGATTGTACGTGGTCCCGGAAAGACCCATCTTGTCCCGGTTTTTGCCCATTTGTAAAACTTTATTGGTTCTCTAACTATTTTAATGAAAATCAGTAGCTAGGGGTTTTTAAGGTAAAAAAAACTTGGCATTTAGGAGTTTCGAAGATTGAAAATACGAGTAGGCCTCAAAAATGACTAAACTGAGTTTAATTATTTTAGCGATTGAAAAACGATCAAGATTTCGTCACTATTTTTTTACGGGGTTTACCTTCGACGTTATGGCATATTAAATGTTTTCGAAAACGGCTTCTAAGAGTCAGTATCTGGAAGTTTTTGGATACAAAAATCTAGATTCGTTAGTCCCGTTTCTAATTTTTTTTTTGCTCGGTTTTCACATACATATCTAGGGAAATTTTGATATGGATTAAGAATTTTTAATGAGAACATAGAGAACATTTTTTTTTTTTTTGGTGAGAAACGGAAAAATTAATAAGCGAATTGCTATTTTGCTCTCACTCCACAAAATATATAAGAAAAAATAAAAAAGGTAGCCAAAGCACAATTTTATTGTCACTTTAACTATTAAACAGCGTCAAAATGAAAAAATCTTGTGAATTAAGTTTTATTAAAGTAAGTATATTTCAACATGTATACAATTTGAAAGCTCCGGGTAACGCTCGGTGCTCCAGACATTATAATGTTGAAACCACATATTTGCCATATCATCCAATTTCGCCAGAAAGAACCGTGTTCCCATGTCACGATATTGGACACCATGAGATTCCTGTTTTGTCATCGAAATTCTTACGAACAGCTTCGATATTGACATTTATGGCATCTTTACACACAGCAGGCAAGTGTTCAGGGTAACAAGTACCACACAGACAAGTACGTAAAAATATGAGTATTTTTAAACCACTTGTCTAGCTTACGTAGTACTTTACGTTTTACGTTTAAACTGCAGGATTGCCGTAGTGAATATTTTTGTACTGTGTTTACTTTTTTCCATACAAAAACACAATAATTTCATTACTCAGTGGCAACTCTTGAACAAAAATAAAAACAGCTGGTTTTGTTTATAAATTAAAATTTCTTATACATGTACATACATACATGTACATACGTACATACTTATATGCATACTTACAATTTTTTATCGTTCAAGTCCATATCTGCATATATAATTTATGTAATTTTACTTACTTTTAGCAAAAAAAATTGTTTTTTATGAAAATTAGTGAAAGTTTATAAGTTTATTATTTTATAACGTAACAAGTACTTTTTTGTGCTTGCCTGTTTTTGACAGCAGTCACAATTGCAATTTCAATACAGAAATCACCAAAAATTGATAGCCTTACGTTGTTAATAAAAAACTGATATGTGTGGAACCCCAAAACACTTTTTTCACTCAATCAACAAACAATTTTGAGTGACTTGGTATATAGAAACATGCCATTAACCAAGTTTTGCATCTCTAACGGATCCAATCTCTTTGTAGTTTTTAGTTAATCTTTTCACACTGGATGAAGGTAAAACTTTATTCCGACAATTTTTTGTACGAAATTTTTGAACTGCAATAGCAATATTGAAGACATTTTTACTTATTCCAAAGTGTCAGCTATCGGAAATAAAAGTCTTAGGAAGAAAAAAAATAATATAAAACACAGAACACGTAATGGCAAAAGTTTAAGCAAATCATATCAGATGACAAAAGATGTTGTCGTTTTGACAACATTCGTTCTTAATTGAACAAAACGATCTCATCTTCGCAACACGACATTCTCAATTTAATACCGGTATTTTTGTGCCATCTATTCGTAGTTTCACAGCGTTATGTTCACAGTTTGACAATGGTATGCTCGCAGTTTAACGAGATATGCACTATCGTTCTCGAATTGTGAAGGGATTGTTCTTAATTGGTAAACGTTGGTTGCCCTAAATACTGTCTGCACTTCATTGTCAAGCTAACAAATCTTAAAGAAAATCGATTTTCTCTTTATGTACCTATACGTTCATATACTCGTATATAGTTATTATTAATATTGTAAATATTTTTGATTATGTCCACGACACCTCCCTGATGGACATTCTGTCACCTTCAAAAGTGTCTTAACGTCCATAGACCTTTTGACACTTTTAAGTTTAGCATAAAGTTCTTGGACTTTATGTCAATGGACGTTATGACATTCCACCGTATATAAATATAAAATAATGATTACAAGTAAAAGAGTGTGTGGTTTTATTCCATTTACAATCAAATGACATTAAAACGTTTTTAAAAGGCTAAAATGTAACAATATTTTGGAAATCCCAGAAAAATAAAAAATAGGGAGAAGCGGATCTCGATCAAAATATTACCTATACTACGGCAGACAACTGTTTCAAATATTTCTTATACTTTGAGCCGAATATTCTGACGGTTTATGTAAAATTTTGTTTTTTGTTGCTTTTTAAGCACTCTGTAGACAAGTTTTAGTTTTGGAAATTGTGTAATTTTCACCCAAAAATTTACCAAAAATAATTTCTTTAAAATATATTCAAAAATTAAGTAAGTAATACCCAAAGAAAAAATGCTGCCGTGCAACGTAAATTTTACGAAATTCTTGGAAATATGTATATATCTTTTCGATAATTTCAAATAGATATATCTGGGGTTAGGACTTTTTATTTTGTTAATTTCTTTCTTAAGGTTTTGTGTTGAGTTAAAATTTGCACAGTCATTCCATAGCTAAAAGTGAAACCATGTACAACGAAATAAGCAGAGATGAAATAAAACGAAAAATATCTAAAATTATATTTATTATATTAAAAAACAGGAAGATAAGTACTATTGTAAGTGAAAAAAGTACTATTGTAGGTGAAAACTTTAGTTAACTGTCATCTTCTGAGGTACTTGAGTCGCATAAGTTACTTTGCGATCCTCAATATGCATTTCGTTAGAGTCATCAATCGCCACTGGCGATTTTTAACATATATCTCAAAGAAATGGTGCCACTCAGTCAATCCGTAATTTCGGTGAAAGTAAAGAGGTGATTCTGTATATTTCCAAAGCGTTTGACGGAGTATGACATGGTGCACTACCGGCAAATTTACTGCGTTTGGTGTGTATAATGTTTTTTCCCGGTTTTATCGGGCTTTCGCAGATACCACATTATACGATTTGTTATAGATGGGGTCTCACAAAACGAGTTTTTCTTTTAACAAACACAAAAATTGCGAAGCTGTTTTGCTTGTATGCTATAACCCCAATACTGCTGGTCGAGTACTCAACCAAATCTGCTATCGAAGTACAGTTGTGAAATTAATTTACATCGCCACTTGCCATTACGGCTTAATCTGATCATGGACCAACTCCACTGGGTGAATTATTCTCGATTCACTGGAACTTCACCCAAATCCTCTTGCATGCAACATACTTAATTTTGGCGGCCACTCACTGCTAGAGAAGCAGGGATACCATTGCCGCCATATGAACGTTAGATAGGTGATTTTATCGATTTGGTACGCCAAAGCCCATTAGCAGCTTCAGCCCATAACTAACTCACCTGTTTAACCATCATTCCTGGTTCCTTACAGTACAGGTATCTGTTGCAAGACAACAGCACTAATAATCAAATTCCCCTTCCTGTGATTTTAGGTTTAAACCACAGGTAGAGAGCTTCAGCCAAGGCAGGCACCTCAACCATGACCACCACCGAGAGATCTGCTACGCAGCGTGGGCTCTGCTGATTCCCGTTCTGCCAATCCTTGTTACGGGTTTCGGAAATCCAACACAACATAAGTGATGCGGCTTTCTTAAACAAACGAGGTACTTCTATATAACCCAGAAAACAGATTGTCCTGTGGCTGTGTTCTGTAACTCTCGCCACGAGAAACTTTTCGACTGAAACGTGCGAAATGAAACAAAGTTGAAACAAACAGCTGTTTTTTTCACTAATCTGTAGCTATAACTTTTTTAGTGAGTAATAGCTGCCACGTAAGGAAATTACTCGCCATTTTACAGAAAAACTGTGTCTGTAAAACTTTTGCGAAAAAATTTCCCGCATTCAACTGTCATTATTTCTCGCAAATAAAAAGACTGTGAGATAGTATTTCAAATAACAATAACTATCATTATATGAATAATAATACTGAAAAAATAAGTATTTTGCTGTTAATTTAAGTATCAAATACATATTTACACAGTTTAGAATAATTGTTTTTTTTTTTTTTATTTTAACTTTTTAATTAATTTTTATACCCTTCACACAACAAGTTTTAAGGGAATACTTAAGTTTGTAATTTCAACAATTTTAATATCCGACCCAACAAAGTATATTGCAATAATTTTATGTTTTTTCAGAATTCAGAAATTGCAATTGTTTCTTAATTTTACAAAATTTTGTGCATAAATATGTGTGTATGTATTTGTAAATAAAATGTAAACGTTAGAGCCATACCATACATTTTCTAGAATAGCCGACGGTTATAATATGACGCCGTCGAACAAAATTTCTATTTCAAATTTACTAATTGTGGCTGGCGCTTTCATTTTTAAAATTGCATGTCGGCATCGTTTTATATTTTCAAACATTTCTAACGTAACGACGTAATCGCTTTAGATAGTTTTCGACATGAGTTACAGACACAGTTTTTTCTCACTTTTCGTGAAACGATGGAATACTTTGTTTCACAAGTTTTCGACGCGAGAACTTCTCGCCAAAGTTACAGAACACAGCCACTGGTTTGATCTACGCCAAGTCAGACCCTTTCTCCTACCCTATTTCTTATTTTGCTCAACGACCTTCTATATCAAACTTCCACTTATTTGTGGATTATAGCAGCATTTTCCATTCGTATTAATTCATAAGCCCAGCCCAGATAGTAATCTACATTTTATCTTCGAGTGGGGTCACAAAAACAGGGTCGCAATCAACGCTCGTAAGAGTGCTGCTTATTAAAACACAAACACTTGAACACAAATACTTGTTCGTCTGTACTCGTAGATGGTAAAAATATTCGTGTTCCTAGAATGAAAATAGAGTATGATGTTCGCTGGTGTGAACACATTTTTCATCTTTCTAAACAAGCATTCATGCCTCTCAGTTTTTTTAAACGGTCTAATATGTACTTCACTCCATCAAATCTTCTTACTATTTATACCACTTATATCCGATCAAACATGCAGTACAACTTTAATGTTTGGGCCGTTGCCTCAAAGTCAAAGATGATTTCTCGACCGTGTAACAAGAGAGAGTGAAACATGTTATCGCTGACAGTAGGGTATCGCTGACAGTAATAGTATCGTTACGTGAAAATCTCATTCATTTTTTGAGACCTCGTTTTTTAGCCGAGATGAAGCGTCTGTGGAATGGAAATGTGAATAAACAGCATAACCAGAACTAAGATTAATGGAAAATAGTCAAATTATTCATCAGTCATCTTTGCATCCATTAAACGTGAAAATCTGGTGTACAATTTATTCAGAAGGAATCATTACACTTTACTGTTTTAATAATGAAAACAGCGCGACGGTAACTGGCAATGATGAGCGATATCGTGATATGATAGAAAACTTGATTAACACATTGTATCAATAGGACGGTGGTGGATGGTATTACTGTGAGACCTCTTCCCACAACTAGTTCAATAAATGGAGATGTTTATTGGCCTTGATGGTCACCTGATTTGATTGCTGCGGACTTTTTTTGCACCATGAGGCAAGGTTTATGCATACAAATCATACACGCTTGATCAACTCAAACGAAATATTTGTGATGAAATTAATGAAATACCGCTTAAAGTCGGTGGGAATTTAATGAAAAATGTGTTCAAAAGGGCTCGCGTTTTGCGAGGCTAACAGAGACGGACATTTATCTGATATTGTATTCCATACATAAATGCCGTCATTATATAAAAAATTACTTAATATAAGATCCATTACCTTTCATTTAATCAAAAATTATAAACAAAGAAAATAGTATACCTTCCCCGTAGTCACCCTATATTCATAACGTTTACTGCTTTAGTTTTGGGTTTTCTAGCTGCATATATGTTGGCATTTAATAGAGCTGCCTTAATCAGCAGTAGATTTGAATATTATTTCCAAGCATTTAGCTATATAAAGTATTATCTTTTGTGTGTTAGTTGCACTACTTAAATTTTTGAGCTCGACTTGAATTAAAAACAAATAGAAAAACTTAAATTTAGTACGAATTTTTTTTTCGGTGTACTTACAAATTCTTCAGAACCGGATGCTGGCACGAATTATCTGCTATTATCTTCAACGTATCTTTCTTGCCAGAAATATATTTTGACTATTGTGCGATAAATGATAATTATTTGTATGCATAATATAATTTGTCTGCTATCCGAGGAAGTCAGTTAAGTTTCTATGTGTTTGTAAAATATTTTTATTATTTTTTCAACTTTGGGAATACTCACTCTTACTCGTCTACGTCAAAAGATAAGAACATTAAAATTTATAAAGGATTTTTTCCAACATATATCTCAACATATTTTCGTAATTTGTGAGCAAGCAAATAATATGGCTTTAATTTACTACTGAAAAAATGTGAAAAAAACACACACATCGTCACATTCCTCAGTAGCGGTGAACTACGAGTTTGAATGGAAGCATCATGTGTTGTCTATAGATTCATATTTTAATTTGACGCGTGAAAGAAGTACGGTATACTTTTTACCTTTGATTAAAAGCATGTATTTTTGCAATGTGTGGTGCATGTGGCTTAAGGAAAACATTTATTTGTTAAAATTAAGAGATAAAATACACAGCATAGCTTTAGTTTTGTATAAAAACGTGCTCCGCAATACTATGTCGTGTTTAAAAAATATCTACCACATCCCATGCATTCAGTTTTAACTCCATTTCATTAAAGAGTCGACATGTTTTAAAAACTCCTTTGTTCATCCATTTTTTATTATTATTTTTTTTTTTTATAAAATTGCATAAAGCAAAGTGCAGTCCGTTGTATAAATGATTTTAAGCATATTCTTATTATCGAGACAGATTAAACAAATTTTTATACCCTTCAAAATATATAAAGGGTATAAATAAGTTTGTGGTTCCGTTTGTACGAGTAATTTCTACAATTTTCATTTCCGACCCTATCAATATTGATACAAAATTCTTTTAGGCGATGTCCGTCTGTCGGCCGTTGAAATACAGATTCTGAGAAAAAGGGAACTTTAGATTCAGCCGAGATGAATGTACTACACTCTTACTTCTTTTACTCTGAAATGCACAATATGAATAGTGCTTGTATTTTAAATTTATTTTTTATTTTTTTTATTTTTTTATTTTTTGGCAAAACATAAGTTTTTAGTTGTCAAATTATGTCAACTCGCTACACAGAACAGCTAAAAATAAGTTTTGCGTTTTCAAGTCCCCTGGAGATTTGAAACCTTGCAAGTGTGATAACATACCAGATATTATTCACACTCAGGAAAATTTTGCTTTTTTTAATAGTCAACTTCCAGACTGAAAGTTGTATACTCGTATGTATGAAAAAGTGGAATATAGTGTTATGAAATATAATATCTATTGGAATCTAATATCTATTATTTTACTTTTCTCAATGAAAAGAAATTATAATTAAAATTTAACAAACATGCTTTTAAATGTTGTTTAAACTTATGTAAATAATTTAATAAATTTACCACAGAAAAGCAATCAATTTTGAACGATAAGGAAATTAAATAACAATTTCTTTATGAATCTATTTAAGCCCACTTTCTTTCTTTTATAGATTTATATTCAAAGTACAGGGTGGCTGACGAATCGTGCTACAAGACAAAATGTAATAATTTCACGCCGTTATTTAAAGATGTTGAGGGAGTTTTTTTTTATTCAGAACTGCGGCAAAGACGTCTCTGTCTTAATAGCATTTGGTTCCAGCATTATGATGTAACTGCACAGATGGCCAGAGCGGTTATGGCGGAGCTCAAACGACTTTCAAGACTTTCCGCAGGCTCTCAAGGTTAGCCCTGAATTGCACTAGACTTCCTTATTTATGTTAACCAAAAGGGTGTAGAAAACTAAGGAATGTGACGGAATTGAAGCAGCTCACTAAAACACTAACTGAAGCAATCCCGGCCGCCATCAATAATTTTTTGATTAGGTATCGCATATGCGTGAACGAGCGTGAAGGACTTTACGGTTTTTTATCTAGTATCTATCAATTCTTAATATTAAATTAAATTGAAGTTACATATACTACAAAAAAAAAAACAAAATTGATGAAAAATAAAAATTATTTGAATTTCTTTCTGTAGTTCGATTCGTCAGCCACCCTGTATAATGAGAGCTGAAAGAACTCAAGTGAAAATTTTCTGATAAGTATATTAAATATTTGAATTCAAACAAAATATAAAAACAAGGCAAAAAGATAATTATTTGAATTAAAAAATTCTTTTGATACCATTTCAATTTTTGTTTTAAAGCCCGAAATCAAAGTCATTGCAGCATGATTTATAAATCTGCATTTTCGTTATTGTTGACATTGAATTTATCATCAAGCATTATTAAATATCTTTCTGCTGTTTTTTTTTATTTTGACAAGTAACTTTTAACTTCAACTGAAAACTTTTTCTGAAACAAACTAAAATATTTTTTCTATAAAATTTGTTTGAAATATAGTTTCTTACTTAATGTCCAGTATGAAACTGCACCAGTGTCTCTTTTGATTTGCATGAATCAGGAAAAAAATAAAAAAAATAAAATGGTAAAACTATTTGTTAAGAAGTCATTGATAGAAAAAATGTTTAAAAGTTAATCTGTAATGTGAAAAGGAAATGATAAAAATTATATAAATTCTGGTTATCAAAGATATAAAAGCAATCGAGTAACAGTTTCCTATAAAAAATTTATTTAATTTAAAAGCCGTTAGAAAATCCAGACTAAAAGGCAAAAAGTTTGGTAAAATTTACATCATTTGGCATCAAGAACAATTTTTGTAGAATTTATGTTATTTTCAACAGCATTCAAAAGCAAATTTCGTTAGTTTTAATTGTTTTCTATTTCGTTAAAGAAAAATATGTTTGGCGCCATGCGATGCATTTTGCTACATCTACACACATGAGCACACAAATCAGAAAAATATACATTTCAAATCGTAATGCAACTCTGGTGTAAAGAACTGCTTTCGCGCTATCGTAATTATATCTGAAGATAGGTCAGGCACAGTTGCCAGTTGAGCGCCTTTCGCGGTAGATTTAGCGCTTTTCAGTATCCCATATAATTGAATATGGATAAATTATATGGGATCCTTACTTCACCATTCACATAAATAGTATTGAATCTATCGAAAAACAATTCTTATATTCTGTCTACGGGGTCTTGGATGGAACTCGTATGTGCTGCCATCGTAAGAAAGTAGGCTTGGACTCATTAAATTACCAACTTTGAAAAGTCGTCGAACCATGCTTAGTATTTCTTTCCTCCTTGGATTGATTCGCGGTGAAGTTTATTCAAAGTTTCTGCTGAGCAAAAACAATTTCTGTGTACCAACAATAGCAACCCGTAACTATCAACTAATAAGTCTAGATTATCACAGGATCGTCTATGCTAACAATGATCCCTTTCGTCGCATATGTGAAATATTTAAAAAAATTTATCGTATTATAGATATCTCTGAATCTAATGATGTTCTGAAACCAAAAATAATTTTGTACTTAAATACGTAATTGTACTCCTTTATATTTTTTCTTTAGCCTGTAAGAACTTAGAGTCTATAGATTTAAATAAACAAATAAATAAAATAAATAAATAAATTCCTAGAAATCCGCATAAGCTAAACTATCGCTTTTTTATACACTTATTTTTTGCAATTTTGAAAAGTTCATAGTAAATTCTCATAATCTAGAAATTGATATTTACTTCGTATTAAATTAATGCTATTTTCTGAGATATACATATATGTATGTACATAAATATCTGCTGTAAAAACAATTTTAAAAGTTTTGAAATAGAATTTATTAAAACAAATTTAGCGGCATTCTGAAATACTCTTTAAAACAATATTCCAAGGAACAATGTTAAAATTACTATTTGTTAAAAAGTTGTTTGGTTTTAAACAATTGTTTGAATTTTTGCTCTCTGCTTTTCGATACTTTCAAAAAACAAATCGTAGCAACGGAAAAGTAAGAGACTTGTATAAATGAAAAGGTTTGTTTTTAGTGTTTTGACAAGTATTAATAAACCATTTTTCTTTTTAAATTCTCAATACTTTATTTGGGATATAAAGTTGAATGTTTGAGAATATCTTTCAAAAATTTCCAAAGTCTACTAATGACTAGGGTAGCTGCTATGAAATATCGATAACAAGGTAACAGAGAAAACAGACTGTTTATAATTTTTTAGCTGTTTGGTTTTGAAAACGAAAATAACAAAATTTGAATTCGTTTTTCTGTTTATGGCAAAATATATATAAAGCTCATTTGAGGTACGTAGTTTTAAAAATTCATTCAATGAAAAATAAAATCGTGGCCCTTTGTCATTAACCTTTTAATTTTTCCTTATTCGAATATAGAAGTGAAGATTACTTATTGCAACGGATCTCTTTAAGCTCAAAAAAAAAATTGAGTTCATTACTATTTACATTATTAGCTATAAATATTAACACCAAACAAAAAATAAACGCATTTTGTTTTTCTGTTTCCTAGCTATCTATATGTTGGCATTTCATAGGTGCTGTCCTAATCATCAGTAGAAACAATTTTCCAACAGTGTGTTATAAACAAAGATTCAAATTTTTGGCTGTTTGTTACTTGGTTACCCCAGCTTAAAAGTTAGTTAAATTGAAATCTTTAAACTAATCGGTGACACCTTTCGCGAAGATAAGAAGATCATCAGCAACGAGCGAACAATCTAACTAGAAGTAAATTTGTTGTGTTCTCGAAATTGCTGTTGAATGGCTTTTTACACATTTTAAAATAACATACTTTTATTTATATCTAAAGTATAATTATGCTTCATGTATACAAACTTATGTAGATGTACAGTAGTATGGCGGTTTTTAGCGCATTTTGTATAAGCTCACGGCGCTTTTGGGTTACAAGTTGTTGGCAACTCTGCGGTTGGCTTTGAAGAATTCTGTGTCTCTCTAGTACTGGTTAACTATTTGCCTCCACTAACTGGTTTATAATTTGTTTGTGCCCACCATCTTGGGCACATGGTCTCCGTTATTCCGCCCATGCTGTGTATCCTGTACTCTGACTATTTATTTTGCCTTTTTTTATTGCAGGTACATCAACAAATATGTCTGTATCATATACTGAACAAACTAGGGTGTGATTTTTCCACGGTTGCAAAGATAACACCGGAAGTTGATTTATAATGTAATGTAATTGAAAGGCGCTATTTTTCAAATTCTCTTTTGAACTTGTTAAGCCTTTGGCTATTGTGAAGGCGTAAATATTTCATTTCTTTTTTTGCTGATGCAGATTTCCAATTTCTTCAAGAAGTATTTATGTATTCATCAATAACTCTTGTCCCCTTCGAAGTAATCCTCCTGAGATATAATATACTTATGCCAGCGAATCCTCGAAACTCTTCTTAAACTCACTTTTGGTATCGCCAACAGCTCCTGTTTCGATTTTTCTTTTATCTCCTCACTCGTAGCAAAACGCTTTCCTTAAATCGGTGTCTTCAGTTTTGGGAAGAGGTAAAAGTTTGCGGGGCCAAGTCCGGTGCATACGGTGGTTGAGGCATGATAATGGTTTTGTATTTAGCTAAAAACTTACGCACAAGCATCATTGTATGAGCTGGTGCGTTATCATGGTGCAAAATAAATGATTGTTTTTTTTCTAATTCGATCGATACTACAATGGATTTTGCTCTGACGAGATTGGGGATCTTGTTCGCGGAACGCGCACATATTTACGTAGCACGCGTTCATCGTCCAGAGCTCATCTATTTGTGGTCAATTGACCGGGGAATCGTACTACGCATTACAGAGAGAATTCGTTTTTCAGCCGTACTCTTCGTCTGTGGAATAAGTTGCCTGCAGACGTGTTTCCTATCTGTTATAACGTTGGAAGGTTCAAGTCAAATGTTCACAAACACTACTCCCTCTTTCCCCCTCCTCACAACCTATTTTCCTAGTTCTGGTACAATGCACTGCATATGTAGGGGTACTTCCCTGAGTACTGGTCCAATATGAAAAAAAAAATTCTGTGCATTTCTAATGAATTGCTTTGCGCAAATGGCGCATAACTTCAACGTAGTATTCTTTATTGACCGTACGACTTTGTGGCAAGAATTCATAGTGCGCCACGCCATTGCAGTCGAAGAAAAAAGCAGTGAGCAAAAGCTTCACATTTGACCGAACTTGCTGTGCATTTTCGGTCTTGGCTCTTCTGGACGCTTTCATTTGGATGATTGGGCTTTGGTTTCAATGTCATTGTCATACACCTATGAGTCGTCACCAGTTATGACATTTTTGAGAAAATCTGGATCGTTGTTGACGACGTTCAACAGCTCCTGAGCGATGTCCATGCATGCTCAAAATGGGTTCGCTCAAAATTTAGCAATTTTGGAACAATCTTCGCTGTCGCACATTTCATGCCTAAAACATCCGCAAAAATTGCTTGGCATGAGCCGAGCGATATGCCAACATCATCAGCAACCTCTCTGATAGTCATTTTCTTCACTGCTTCAATGTTTTCATCGGTTGTTGACGTGCTTAATGGTGAAATCGCTGGCATTGCCAACATATATAGCAGACATGTGTACCAACATAACAGAAAAAATGCAAAAATCGAACATACGTAACTCACGAAATTTTAAAATATCGATTGATCAAACCTCGTGGTCTTGGGCTACACTCTCTACTTATTCAACCTTTTTTCAATAATAAAACCAGAAAGTAGTTTTAAGAAACGTTATATGTTAGAAATGTTAGAGATTATTCATACACCTGCAGATCAGAGAATTCATTTTAAGATGGATACTGATAATTTGGCACAGAGTTATAGACACGTAACAACCAAAAAATTATTACATTGAATGTATATGAGTATAGTTGTTAGAATATTATTGAATTATGTTAAATTTTTTCATGTTATTCTGTAAGCAACATTTGTTATGTTAATTTGTTTATGTTGTTTTCTAACATGCTGTAATCGTTAGCAGGGCACATGTTGGTTGCGGAATACATTTTTGGTTTACATTATGTTATTTTCAATTGTTAATATTGTTAAGTATTTTTCTTTGAGTTAGATTTTTTTTTAAACCAAAAATTATTTGACAATTTTTTGTTTTCAAAAAAAAAAAAAAAATTATTATAAAAATTTTAATTTTTCCTGAAGATGCTAACAAATTGTTGGCGAAATATTTTAAATAAATATTAGAAAATTGTTAAATTTTTTATATCAAAAACACGATCTTAACCTGTAAAAATATTTTAAATATTTAATAAACAAAGATCAAAAAACTATTAAGATAAAAGTAAAATAATAATTATAAAATTAACTTTTTTGCAAGTCTATGAAAATAATTATGATAATTTTTCCTTGTATTGTATATTTTACACATAAAGAAAACAATTTAAGTCTTTTTATAAAAATAATATTATAGAAAAGTTTATAATGATAACATTTTCAATCTTCGGCAACACTGATTAGTAAGCAAACAAAATAAGAGTGGAGAGAAGTAGAGGCAAATTTTGCAACTCTTTGCCTAGGCGATATTTTGGAAATGAACTTTCACTTTCCTGTGTAGACAAACAAGAAATTTTCATGAAAGTCATCTATTTTATTGAAATTTTTATTTGTAATACGTATACATAAATTTCATGAAAGTACTTTCCTGTGTAATGGCAGCGTAAGTTCTGTGTAACATTTCATTATTCTATTGTCAATTAACGGATCCGCAAAGTATTTTTAACTGTAAAAAAGTACCAATATTTTGTAAGCGAAGCCAGTAGTGCAATTCACTAACCAGTTTTAATGCTAATAAAATTCGTTTAGAGAAATTAACACTAGCGTTGGTGTTTTCGCGACTCTATAACAGTTTTTAACACTATTTGTCTTCGTTTTAAATCAGCTGTTTTTATAGCCTGACTGATTAGCGTTAACTAAACACCAATTATTTTTGTGGTGTTTATCTTAACAACAATGTTGTTAAAATTTCTACTAGAATAACTTCACTGTATTTGGGATGCGACTTGTCGGAAGACTCCAACAGTCGGTTGACGTTTTCTCTGTGAGAACTTATCTTATTTATCAGAAAATATTTTAAATAATAAACATATAAATAGTTTTACTTACCCTAAACATGGAATTATTTACAAATTTGTTTGTTTTTTTCCTGTTCCTCTTTGTGGTTTTCTTTATTTTTAACAAAGCTGCCACATTATTTCAAATTTGTTTAACATACAACCAGAGGTGTTAAGAATAAGTTAGTGAATCACATAAGCGTTAGTGCAAACCACAGTAGCTCGCGTTGAGTTATGCTCTTTTAAAATCGTTAAAAGTTAGTGAATTGCACTACAGAAATTGAAATACAGTTGATAAAAAATTATTCCACACTGCCAAAGAAATTCTAAAAAAGTGTTTTTTTTTTCCTAAAATTCTTCGTTAAATGTTCGTAATACTTATGTATGTATACATGTTGAAATGCGGTGTCATTATTATGCACTCCTTAATATGCGCCATGAATATAATCCAGGTTAATGATAATGAGTCAAACTTTTCTAATTAAATATTGCATGACATTGTCTGTCCGGTTAGATTTCGATTCCACAATCAAAATAGTAATGAAAAAATAATTGATTTCTAAGGCGGGGGAGAACTATTTCGTAGCTACCGCACTACTCATCAGCAGCCAATAGGATTCGATCAAGAGTTATTGACCGGCAATAATAAAAAAAAATATTTCTTGGCTGAAGGTGGAATCAAAGTCTTGCTAGACAAATAATATCACGCTGCATTCCTCATTATATTTGCAAAACTCTATTGCTGCCGTCTACAAACATGTTGAGATATGTATGTTAGTTCAAACAGCCGCAAATTTTAAATATTTCCAATGGCTGAAAATAAAAGGCGACTCAAATTTTGTCAACTATTTTTAATATGACGTTTTTGTAATTATAATTTTGAAATGCTTTCAATACTTTGTCTTTTGTTGTTGCTGAAAATTAAACAATAAGATACATTTTTTTTTAGCTTATCTAAACTAACTGATAATTGGCTTGGAATGATTAAAACGAAAAAAGGACAACGGAAATGGATGTGGGTGCAGACGTAGTGCAAACTTTGCTTCAATTGTTTCTACGACCAGCGATACAAAAACTTTATCTTTTGATGTCTGAGAGACAAAGTTTTAGTTTTCAGAAAATAATTACTAAGAATTTCATTTAAGAAATATTGTTTGTCATTTTGCTTATCGTTTTCGTTTTCTTTGGAACAATCAGATTCGAAATTGGTTGCTGTAATAATGAAAAGAAAAGCAAATAAATGTTGATTATCTAAAAGATGGCGTATAGGAGTATGTAGATGTAAGGACACTGTGGTAGTTATTTTTATTCTAACAGTAACTATAAATTTCAACAGGTTTTGCCTTGGCGTATTCCTAACTAGGGCACTCTGTTAGAAGGGAAGGGGTCCCTCGTTTGTTGTAGCAAATAAAACTTTAGGAAGGCGCTTGACTTATGTTGTGTTGGCTTCCGGAACCCTTACCAAGGGTTAAAATTGATCCCCGTATCAGCATGGCCACCGGGTGGTTCTGCTTGCAGTTCAACCCGGGCAGATCATGGTTGAGGTGCCTACCTTGGCTGAAATGTTCTGGCTGTGGTTGAAACCTAAAACACAGGAAGGGAATGTAAGTATCCTTGATAATTGTTTGGTGTGTGGCTTTTTTCGGGGACTAACAACCTTCCGAATGTCGTTTACCTTTAAAAGAGATACCTGTACTGTGAGGAACCAGAGGTGATGGTTGACGGGCGAGTTGGTTTAATTAAGGGCTGATGCCTACCAACTCATTAAGCCTTGTATTCCATTGATTGCATACAGGAGGAATTAGAAGGCCCGAACTCCTCAATAAGAAGTTGCACACATGGTTACAAACATTGAGCAAAAGTTGTGTGTGGGCTTAGTTAGCCACACGGGAGCGCTGGTGAATCGTGAATAATTCACTCCGTGGAACTGGTCCATCTTCAGATAATTCCGGTTTGCAGGTGCTGATGTAAATCTTTTTCACAACTGACCCCCTTCAGTCAAAGCCTAGCAACTATTTAAAACTGTTGTGTTCCTTTGAAAGCAAAGGAGAGATACTTCTGGTTACCATCCAGGTGATCTAAATTTTAAAATAGTTTATTATTTTAGACATATGTACTTATGTGTATCAATTTTTCTTTTAATTTAATTAAAATAGATTGTACAGCTGAGGAGAAGAATAAAGTGTTTCGCCAAGCGCTGTTTGTTTAAGCTTTGAAAATGTACTCGTATAGAACCTGTGTGGTTTTTGGACGTTGTTGTATCTATATTTTGAATTTGATAAAAGTGAGCTTATATAGTTTTGCAGATCAAAAATTATCCTTGACACTGCATGGACATAGTTTTGCAACAATATTAACTTGCTGTGTTCGGTAGTACTCAACTCGTATTTGGCCAGGGGACAGATACACGGAAAGACACGCAGATTGGAGGGCATATAACGTCCTCACGTTGATTGAGTTTTATTTTCCTTTTTTGGTTACTAAAACTATTGTGTTTTCAAAAACAGTACGAAAAATATCGTGAGGTTAGACAGTTTACCGTGTTTTGATTCTACATTGAGCAGTTTAATGGACTTTTATATAACATAGCCTATGTCCGTCAACAGGCTTCACTTTACACTTTGCTGAAAAAATTTTAAAAATAGGACCAGTAGTTCCAGGGCTTACCTTTTGCAAACATGCAAACATTTCCTCTTTATATATTAGTATAGATTGACGGCTTGACGTTGAATATTTTATATGAACAACATGCTCATAGAAGCGCCCTTATCATCAGTAAACTTGGAATTGTCGACATATAGATAGCTAGGTAGCAAAGAAACAAACTATTTTTATTTTTTTATTAGTATCAATAAATAAAATAAACTCAGATAGATCAAAAATATATGCATATGTAGATTTAATTTATTTGTTTCTAGAGAACAGTTTGTCTAGATATTATAGGACTAAATTTTTAAAAACAATGAAGCTATTTATTGAAAAAGTTCTATAAACATAATAAATTTTGTAAATGAATGGAAGGTAAGTAAACAACCGGAATAAGAAGTGAACATACATAAGCCTTGCTTAAAGCAAGTATTTAAGTTAAAACAAAACAAAATTTTATGGCAAAATGTAAAAGCTAAAAAAGCTATACAAACTGAATGTGTATGCAGTGAAAAGAAAAATATTACGATGCATTTATACCCCTGTATGGTAATTTATTACGTGGCTGAACTCATAGTGAAAATAAAAGGGAAAATAAAATTCCCTGTTGAATGTCTTTTTTATTCTTGGATGCATATTTTTTAAATGTTGTTTGTCGGTGCTTCTAATATTTTATGCAACAGCATTATCAACAACCGCAGCCAACGTTATAATCATTACGCTCGTGTGCAACTTCTGTTCGCTTATTTTGTGCTACAAACCAGTCAAGTAAAACTTTACCGAGGAATAACTAAACAACTATGCAAGTGACCAACTTTCAGTTTTCTGTTTTATTATTGTAATTTTTTCAAGTTTTGTCTATGCAACTTTTTGCTGAAAGAAAAAAGTTGTAGCAAAAAGATTTTCCACCATTGATAAATGTTTTACCATGTATGATAAATGAAAGCAGAAACGAATGTGTGTGAGTTACGTGTGTTGATATATCACACATTAAACAAGTACAAAGCGTTTTATAACAGTGGCAAAAAATAAAAAGGCCAACAGAAAAGGAACAATGTTTCCATCAAGTCCCGTAAATGATTTAACATGCAAACGTGTGCACTTCGAAATGAACATATTTTATAGGGTGCGGGTTTTATTATGCCCCCGCTAGTTCAAACAAGT
Source organism: Thecocarcelia acutangulata (assembly GCA_914767995.1). Taxonomy (NCBI): domain Eukaryota; kingdom Metazoa; phylum Arthropoda; class Insecta; order Diptera; family Tachinidae; genus Thecocarcelia; species Thecocarcelia acutangulata. The sequence goes on along the minus strand of OU612094.1, from coordinate 125,413,654 downwards.
AAAAAGTTGAAAACTTTCTACATACATATGTATATAAACCGCATATATGTACATAAATACTGGGTGTCTGGTGGAAAATTTATATTTTTATATACGATCATTTAAAAAAATGAGGGCGGAAGGAGGCGCTGCTGGAATTATTGAGTTTTTTATTTTATTTTTTTTTTTGCATTTTTTATTTATTGAATCTTCAAAACGAACTAACAATAAGTATTCAAATCTTAATACTAAATTTAAAGTTCAAAAAAAGTGTGATTTAAAATTAAAAAAAAAAAATGATTTTTACTTAAGTCCGGCCAATGCTAGACGAAAAGTTTTATTATGCAGGAGCTATTTCGGTAAAATTACCTATTGAGCAATCTGATGGTGGCAACGGTATCCCTTCTTCTCAACTGACTGTGGCCGCCAAAATTAAGTATATAACGCGCAAGAGGGGCCTCGATTGGCTGAGGTGGGCTTATGAAGTTATAACATATGTATGTCTAAATGAATATACTTTTTTTAAACCAGAATCGAGTGGATAATAGAACTTAGAATCTATCGAAACAATTTTGGCCAAAAATTACTGTCGTGTCTCGATATTCTGTCTTTGATGGTAATCATGTCATCATTCATGGTAAAGTTGGTCGTTCGTACCGTTCGTATGAGTTCACTCTATAGTCTGACCGAGAAATAATTTATTAAAAAAAAGAACAACTTCCCCCAGGCTAAGTATCCGGTTGTTCTTGTGTCAGCTGGTTTACTTTTGGTGATGCTACACACTGGCAACTTTTTAATTCGTGAACGGCTAGGCTCGCTTTAATTACTAAGTACTAGTATTTTTCCATTATAAAGCTAGTATTTAGAATTGAAACTTAAACAACTTTTAACTTAAAAAGATCATGTAATTATGAGATAACAGTAATATGTATTCGCTATATGAGTATATGTAAGAATAGCAGCTTATAAAGTTAAGAAAATCACTATACAATAGTTTGGGACGAGTGTAAAATGAGTTTCAGATCTCATGTCGAAGCCGTGGACTGAACATTTAAAAACAATAAAAATTGTAGCGCAATTATGGGTGAAGTGACTTTTTTGGTTGCAGGTGAATTTCATGACTACGAGTATAAAAGAAATAAAAGCAAAAGTGTTAAACGTTTGCCTTAAATCCCCTACTTTATAGATGTTTGTTCAGAAACTCACAAGTAAAGATCAGAGCCTATGTCAACAGACATCTCAAAAATGACTTCAAATAACAGTGGTTTAAATTCGGCAACGATATTTCTCCGTCAACCTTTTACCTGATTGACATTATTTTAAGTGAAACACTTTTTATACCCTTCGCAAAATGTTAAGGGGATACGAGAATATATAAGTTGGTGATATCATTTGTAATTTCTACAATTTTCATATCCGGCCCTCTAAAGTATTCTGAATCAGAATTGATAAAAGTCTATTCAGTGATGCCAGATTTTTCCATGAAATTAACGCATAAGCGAACTTAAACAACTCTTTTTGCTTAAAAGAAGTTCTGGTAATAAAAAAAGGTTATTTAAATATAGAAAATGAAAGTTTTCGATATCGGTCAACAAACCAGAGACCGATTTTTTTATGAAAATGTCGCGTAAGCGAACAAAAACAAAATTTTTAACTAAAAAGCAGTTCTGTAGTGCAATTCACTATCCTGTTTTAACGCTAATAAAACTCGTTTAGAGAAATTAACACTAGCGTTGGTGTTTTCGCGATTCTATAACAGTTTTTAACACTATTTGACTTCGTTTTAAATCAGCTGCTTTTATAGCCTGACTGATTAGCGTTAACTAAACACCAATTATTTTTGTGGTGTTTATCTTAACACCAATGTCGTTAAAATTTCTACTACAATAACTTCACAGTATTTGGAATACGAGTTGTCGGAAGATCAGTCTCCAACAATCGGTCGGAGTGTTCTCCGTGAGGAGCACTTATCTTATTTATCAAAAAATATTTCAAATAATAAACTTATAATCAGTTTTACTTACCCTAAACATGGAATTATTTGCAAATTTGTTTGTTTTTTTTCTGTTCCTCTTTGTGGTTTTCTTTATTTTTAACAAAGCTGCCACATTATTTCAAATTTTTTTAACATACAACCAGAGGTGTTAAAAATAAGTTAGTGAATCACATAAGCGTTAGTGCAAGCCACAATAGCTCGCGTTAAGTTATACTCTTTAAAAATCGTTAAAAGTTAGTGAATTGCACTACTGGTAATGTAACTAGAGGTTACTAAAATACAAAACTCAAAAATTTCCGATATCGGTCCAAATTTTTTTTTTTTTTTTGCTTAAAAGTTGTTCTGGTTATAAATGGAGGTAGCTGAAATACAGAAAATTAAAAACTCCGATGTCAGTCCATATATATCCTAGATACAGAAACCGGTTATTCCATGAAAAATCTTTTTGTTGTGTTTTTTTTTTTTGCTTAAACTGATTTTTCCATAAAAAAAACAGAAAATGAAGATGTTCAAAATCGGTACATATATACCCGAGATATAGCCTAAACCGATTTTTTCATGAGAAAAGCTTTGCCTTAAAGCAGTTCCGGTTGTAAAAGGAGGTTAATAAAAACAGAAAATAAAAATTCCAATATTAGTCCATATATACACGAGATACAGCCTAAATTCACAGACACTACTACCTCTTTCCTCCTCCTCACAACCTATTTTCCTAGTTCTAGTACAATGCGCTATACGAGTATGTAGGCGTCATCTTCTGAGTACTGGCCCAAGTTAAAAAAAAACTGATTTCTCCATGAAAATTTCAATAAAAGACTACCTTTTTGGCATGGCGATTACAATGCAAAAAAAAAAAATTCCCCAAGATCAGTCCATATATATGCGAGCATATTTATTCCAAATATGTAATATACGAGTATACTCGTACTACATAGTTACGTGAATATTATCATGACTGTCATGTAGGATGTTTTAGAATATACTCCACTTTTGTTACTATTTACTTTCATTCTAGGTATCGAGGTATGTGGAAAAATGATATCAGGTAAGTGCCAAGATTCACAGTTAACGAAATTATTTATTTTGTAAAACTAAAATCATGACTTCTGTTAATAGTCAAGACACAAACTTAAATCGTAAAATACTAACACATAGGTTGAAAAGTCCTGGGCCTAAAATAGAAAACATTGTTTTTTTGTTTCAAAATTGGCTTTATTTTATTTATTAACGTAATCTTCATCAAGAGTAATGCAATCATTCCAGCGCCGCTCTAAAATTTCAATACCACTTTTGTAGCACGATTTATCTTTTGCCTTAAAATAGGCCTCAGTTTCAGCTATTTTTTGATTGATTTGTGACACGGTGCGTAGTCTTGATGAAACAAAATTTTTTTCTTTTCCATATGCGGTCGTTTCTTTGCAATTTCGACCTTCAAACGCTAAAAAACGGTATAGAGTATTCACAGTTAATGATATTTCCTTTCTCAAGATAGTCGATGAATATTACACCATGCACATCGCAAAATATCTAGGCCATAACCTTTCCGATTGTAGTTGTTGTCCAGTCAGACGACGACCGTTTTGATTCCGGAGTGAAGTGATGCACCATGTTTCATCCACTGTCACATATCGACGCAAAAATTCCAGTTTGTTACGTTTAAACATGGCCAAACACTGCTCAGAGACATCAACAAGTTCTCGTTTTTGGTCAACAGTAAGCATACGCGGCACCCACTTTGAAATAAATATAAAGCCAACACGTTCTTTTGATATCGACTTCGATGTCAGCTATCTCACACAACTTCACTTTTCGATCATTCAAAACGATTTTGTGGATTTTTTTATGATTTCTGGTGTTCATTTGGACGTCAGCAAACTAACGTATAACACTTTTCCAGCCATTTCTTCGCTGGAACGGTATTTTTTCCCAGCAAGAAGCAGTGTAAAATTAAAACACGAAATTGTTTTGAAAATAACAAAAGTAGCGTTACTCTTATCACAATAAATCACAAACTAATGAATACTCGTAGAATATCATGAAATTTAACAGCTTTCTTTTGAAGGTTAGTATTAACTGAAAAAACTGACTGCAATAAAACTAGCGCCATCTTTGTGTTAGGCTCGGAACTTTTCAGCCCATGTAGTATTTAACTAATACTAGTCTATTGCCTCTCGGTATGAATGTATAATTTATCAAACATTTTTTAAAATCGGGTACCTTGTTGACGATTCAATTAAATGAAAAATGTTAAACAGCTACAAAACTAATTACTGAGTCCACGGCATTAAACAAATTTGCAGCCTTTTAACTACTGGGCACTGTGCGTTAAATACCTTCCACCAACTTTATGTTCTGTTTATTTTTACAGTAGAAGAATGTTAATATAACACATTTTAAAAATAGTTTTTGTTACAAGTAAAATTTGTATAAGAAATATTTCCAACATTACACAAAATGTAGCTTAAATTTTGCCGTAAGAGAAGCGGTTACATTTGTAGTCCTTTAGGATATAATTCTTATTTTTGCGAGTGGAAAATAGGAGAAAAATCAGAACTTCCTTTAATGCACAACATGGATGGAGTTTAAGCGAATAAAGAAGTTTTAAAATTATGTGATTTGATCTCTTTAAAACTACAGACACATATCGAAAAAAGGTACTAGGGAATTAAAACTACAAGTTTGTAGGTAATTATTCAATAAATCTTTTAATTATTATTGTTGGTTAAATCACTTTTTAAGTAATTATTAGGACAATTTAGTTTTATTCACTATTTTAGCTTCTAACATTAATACCAATCAAAAAATTATAAATAGCCTGTTTTCTATGTTTTCCAGTTGTGTATATGTCGACATTTCATATGAGCTAAAAATTTCAAAATAAGCTCTAATAATTCCTGTCAAAACACTAAAAATACGCTTTTTCAATATAATAAAGTTTTACTTCATTCACAGTGCCAAATTTCACAATTGTTTCTGTATCTATCACTATTTTTAATTAACATTTTTACATTTTGTCTTATTTTAGCTGCAACCATCTCTATGTATAAAAATTACCGGAATAGTCTAGACTAAATAATTATGTACATAAATAATAAAAAATGAATTAAAACTACATTAAAATTGTTCGTTAATAAAAGTATAAGCGCTTGTGTCATTTTTTAAAGCACTATTTATTTTAATTAAATTAAATGCAGCCAACTGAACAAGGCATCATATCAAATGCCACTAAGAGTCACTTATTTTTTATTAAAATAATCAAGCACAATTTCATTAAGAGATGGAATTAATTCATTTGCAGTAATAATGCTCGTATTGAACAGCCACTAAACGAAACATTTTCATATGCTTATAAATACTTTAATAAATAATCGTAAAAATAATTACCCAACATAAGTCTTTAAATCAGTATTGACAAGCTCACACAATCATCGAAATACATAAATTAATGATTTACACCCACAGCTACTGAACCAAATGCAAATTTGCGCCAGTTACGCACACAGTCTTTAACAAGAAAACTGCTCACTATGGCCATCATAAAACGTACTCGTACATTACAAAGTAATAACCAGCGGGTAAATTTATAAGGCCTTTAAGTGTTTTACCTTCTTAAGGAAGTCAGTGTTACATTTTTTCCTACTTTCATTAACGTTATAATGTTAATAAGTTCTCTATGAACAAAATGCGATACTTTTTTAATCTTTTTATTGCAACGCTAAAATAATATAATTCTATGATCCATTCTACTCGTTTTATGTTTCTCTATTGAAAACAACAAGATTTAGTTTAAGTCCAAAGATCTGAGCCAGGTACTGATATAATCAAAGCTGTGTTTTGTTTTCGTGTTAGGAAAAATATACACAGACTTTACTGCTTTTGTCAGAGTAAGATCAGACACTGCACGATTTTAATTGCCCAACTTTTTCGCAATTTTCTATTGGACTTACTTTCTTGTCTACAACAAAAACTTTTTTCGGCAATTCTTGAGGTTTCTGCGGCTCTTATTTCTTATATTTACATTGTATATGCACATACACATACATACGAGTACTTAAGAGAGAAGTAAGGCATTGCTGAGAATTGGTGAGTACCGGCAATTCTCGTTCCCTTCTTATTCTCTCATCGATAGCTTATATAAAGTCAACAACTGCGCAACTAAAGTTGCTGTGTCTGACCTGGCACTTAGTAAAAGAGAGCTTAGATTTTCATAACATTACGTTTATTTCTATTTATTGTAGTAGTAACACTATCTGGTGAAGCTGAAATCCAGTCAGACTCGTGTATACTTGAGTACATATCAGCGTTGCCGATTACTGTACAATTATCCAAAAATAATACAAAAATATTCTTATATTTTCTGCCATATTTACATAACAATACGAGTAGCTTCGAAAGTGAATTATGTAATTGTGGTTAATTAATTTATAAAATAAAATATATGGATATACCTGGGCGGATTGATATTGCAGCTACCTAGTAGAGTTGAGTTTATGAGCTCTTTTGAGAAAGTGTTCTTTTTAGTTCAGCTCTTTTTACTGAAATATGTTGTTCTTTTAGTTCAATAATTCAGCGCTCCGTAAATAATATTTTCAATGAACGGCTCTGTTTCAGCTTTCATGATACAATAATGAAAAGAAAAGCAAAACAAAGTTGGTGTAAATAAATGAAAAGTTTTATAAACCCAATGGTCAAGATTAATTAAAGGTGAGATAAGAACTCTTCAGAATTATGTGATGAGTCTCGATATTTTTTATTACTTTTTGGTTGCACAACGTCATTTATTTTGATAACACAATGAATTTTGTTGTCAAATTTTCTAAGAAGTTGTATTGTACCCCATCATTAATTATTTTATGTATGTATAGGGTGTTTTTTTAAGCTAGATAGAACTTTAAATTGTAAAAAGTAACACAAAAAATTAAATTTTGATGAAACATTTTTTTTTTTGTTTCAGTATACTCTGACAAATCATCATGAATAGACTCACGCTTGAACAACGCTACGAAATTATCCAAATTTACTTTGAAAATCAGTCCCGTTGTTTTATCGCAAAATTGTGTTCAGCGATGAGGCGCATTTTTGGCTTAACGGGTTTGTTAATAAGCAAAATTGCCGCATATGGAGTGAGACCAATCCACAAGAGACCCTACAGACTCCATTACATCCAGAAAAATGCACTGTTTGGTGCGGTTTTCATGCTGGTGGCATCATCGGACCTTATTTCTTCAAAAATGAGGCCGGAGCTCGCGTTACGGTCAATGGAGATCGTTACCGCACCATGATCAATGATTTTTTGTTTGAAAATATGGATGACATTGATCCGGAGGAGATGTGGTTTCAACAGGATGGCGCTACGTGCCATACGGCGAACGCAACCATCGACTTACTGAAATCAAAATTTGGCGATAAGTTGATTTCGAGAAATGGACCTGTCAATTGGCCTCCAAGGTCGTGCGATTTGACACCTCTCGATTATTTCCTGTGGGGCTACGTGAAGTCACTGGTTTATGCTGATAAACCAGCAACAATTGACGCCTTGGAGGCCAGCATTGTTCGTGTTGTTCGTGACATACGGCCAGCAGTGCTCGAAAAAGTGGCCCAAAATTGGACGTCCAGAATGCGCTTCGTCAAGAACAGCCGCGGTGCCCATATGCCCGAAATCATTTTCAAATGTTAATGTCACGTATTGATCTTTCGAATAAAAAAAAATTTTGATTACAATTTAATTTTTTGTGTTATTTTTTACAATTTCAAGTTCTATCGGGCTTAAAAAAACACCCTTTACATACATACATTTTTTTATATTTATATTTAGTATTAAGATTTGAATACTTATTGTTAGGTCGTTTTGAAGATTCTATAAATAAAAACGGAAAAAAAATTATGTACATATATCGTTTCTACATAAAATTGTGGCAGCACTGTTTGACTACTTTAATATACATACCAGGAAGAACGAAAAAAAAAATTGAAAGTAAAAGAAAGAAACATGAACTACGGAGATAAAAGAGCTCACAAATGTGAATAGTTCAGTCACACTAGTTTGTTCGCGAACCACCCAACTGTACTACCTAGCCTTTTCTAGGCTTTTCTTTTCAAATTGCGATCTGTCAAACGTCAGCTGTTAAAATTTCACCCAAATTCATCGATTATATATATTATAATATTGAATTGCTCAATTTAAATGTGGCCGAGCAAGCACTGCACAATACCATCAACAGGAAGGCCAATGAAGGTGGTCACTGTAGAAAATATAAAAAAAATCCTAGATATCGTTATGAATGATCGCCAAATGAAGTTATGTGAGATTGTTGTGTTCTACATTTTGCATGAACATTTGCATATGAAAAAGCTATCGGCAAGATGGGTGCCTCGTTTGCTCAGTGTCAAACAAAAACGAGTTCAACAGAGCACTGTAACGCGGTGTTCATACATGATAAAGCGTAATGCTGTTCGTTCTTGGCGACGATTAATAACTGTTGATGAAACGTGTGTCCACCACTACACACCTAAAACCAAAAGTCAAACGAAACAATGGGTGGAAGCTAGTGGAACTGCTTCGAACAAGGCAAAGGCAGTGAAATCGGCTGGCAAGTTTATGGCCAGTGTATTTTGGGATGCACATGCAATATTGCTCATCGATTATCTTCAAAAGGGATCCACAATGATAGGAGAGTATTGTTGTGCATTATTGGATGAACTGATTGATGCAATCAAGAAAAACCGACCACATTTAAAGAAGCATTAGATACGATGCTAAAAATACGTGAAATACACTTCGAATTGGTTGATCATACACCTTATAGTCAAGATTTAGCTCTTAAAGACTTTTCCTGCTTTCAAACCTGAAAAAGTGGCTCGCAGGCAAATAATTCATCTCAAACGAAGAAATGATTACTGAAACTAACGTGTATTTTGAGGGGTCCCCAAAATCGTATTATTCAGATGGAATAAAAAGTTGGAAAATCGTTTAAGTGTATTGAGCTAAACGAAGACCACTCGTATGTTGAGAAGTAAATGGTTTTTGAAAAAAATTTTTTTTTCGTAATACCAAAAGAGAGTTGTTTTTTTTGCATTATATAAATTTTATCTGTATTTATTTTTTTGTTATATCTCTTAATTAATGAACAAATTATTATATTTTTTTATGTTATTAATTAGTTGTTATATCTCTGGTCTCTGGCTATGTGCTCTACTTTTTGCTTACTTTAAACAACTGTTTAAAATAAGCAGAAAAGTTAGACGGAGAGTGTTATCACATTTTACAATTATTCCCTTTGAATATCACCACAAATGATTACTCAGTAAGACAACAGTGATCTGGGGTACAATTGAAGCAAGTTTACGTTTTTGGAGGCTAGAAGAATGAAAGCGGCATAGAAACAAATATTTTTGAAAAAAAACTTCTGGGAAAAATTTTAAATAAACTTAACTCAGAAAATCGTTTTTTATTATATTGTCCACTAACAGAATTGGCGAAATTACTGGCTGTTGATGCAAAATGAATGCTTAAACGAACGAACGAACTTCTTCTCCGTCTATACTCACACGTGTCTCCATCGGCCGGATATTTTCGCCCTATGTGAAACCCAGGTATCTGAGAATGCTGATCCACAGGATTTTCATATACCTGGGTATCAATTCCTATCCCTCTTTAACTTCCATCGGGGCCTTGTAATTTACATTCGCAATGAAGTTGTGTTCCAATGCCAGCAACCATTAAGCATGCATGATGCAGAATTTACCTGTCTTTGGGTTAAATTCAAAATCAGGTCACACTTTTTGCATTTCGGGTTTCTATACAGAAGTCCAAATGCGGTGAGGGATACTACCTTTTCTGGTTTCGATGCCCTCTCCGACTCCATATCGAAGATCCTGGAAAGTTGTCCGAGCAGTGAAATCGTTGTTGCTGGTGATTTCAATGTTCACAACTCATCCTGGCTTCGTCATTCGAGTCATACAACTCCAGAAGGCCAATATGTCGAGTTATTCGCTGCGTACAACCACCTAGCGCAATTAGTGAATGAGCCAACGCATATTCCATGTGTTGAAGGGCACCATTCAAACACACTTGACCTATTCCTGACTTCACACCCTGAAAAGTATGAAGTCAGAGTTAGTGCACCTCTCGGCAATTCGGATCATTGCACCATTTCTGCCTCCTTTTCGATCTCGGGACTTCGTAACGTTTCAAAATCAGCTACGAAACGTTCAATATTTATTTACGAAAAGGCGCGTTGGGCTGAGCTCAACCAATTTTATGAGCATTTTAATTGGAAACTTTGTTTTCTAGATAACGACATAAATGCTTCAGCAAAAATGGTCGAGAAAATGATATTGCTAGGGATGAAAACATTCATCCCCTCCAAGCAGATTTCGATTAAACCAAAACCAAAGTCTTGGTTTAATCAGACGTGCAAAAACGCAGTCAGATCCAGAGAGGAAGCATTCAGTAACTGGCGTTTAAACAAAACACCAGACACTGATTTGCTACGCAAAAAGGCAAGATCTTCGTGTGCCAAGGTACTTAGGCGTGAAAAGTTTCTTCACGAACAGCGCCTTAGAGCCAAGGTCCTTGCAGCTCCTCGGGGCAGTAAGACCTTTTGGTCTTTCGTTAAGAGAGTAAAGAACAGTGCTAGTTCATCAATTCCAACTCTTTTAAAGAATGACCAAGCATTTACAGACCCGGTTGACAAAGCTAACCTGTTGGCTGAAGTCTTTGCAAGCAATTCCTGCTTGCCGGAAAGCAGTCAGCCACTTCCCGAGCTGGAAAGAGTATCTGTAACTATGCCGAAGATATTCTTCCGGGCGCGAGCAGTTAAAAGGGTTTTGGAAGACCTCGATATAAACAAAACTCCTGGACCGGATGGCATTCCAGCACTGGTCTTGAAGCAGTGTTCTTCTACGCTTGCGCGTCCATTAGCACGCCTCTTCAGCATACTTTACCATACTGGTGAGTTTCCATCGTGCTGGAAGGTTGCTAATGTAACACCAATACCCAAAAAGGGTATGGCAAATAACCCCGAAAATTACCGCCCAATTGCAATTTGCTCTACACTCTCCAAAGTAATGGAAAACATGGTTAACCATCACCTTATGAGGTATCTGGAGTCGCATAAACTACTTTGTGATCGTCAATATAGATTTCGTAAGGGTCGTTCAACTGGCGATCTTATGGCATATCTCTCAGAGAAATGGTGCCACTCAATCCATCATTTCGGTGAAAGTAGGGTGGTGGCTCTTGATATTTCAAAAGCGTTTGACAGAGTGTGGCATGGTGCACTATTGGCAAAACTTACTGCCTTTGGTGTCGGTGATGACTTCTCTCGGTTTATATCGAGCTTTCTCAGAGACCGCTCTATACGAGTTGTTATAGATGGGGTCTCATCAAACGAGTTCAAGATTAATTCAGGGGTTCCGCAAGGCTCCGTTCTTTCTCCTACCCTATTCCTTATTTTTCTAAATGATCTTCTCTACCAAACTTCCAACCCTATCCAATCTTTCGCAGATGACAGCAGCATTTGCCACTCGTACTCTTTTAGCTATAGGCCCAGCCTATCAGAGATCGCTGCCAAGAGACTAAATATGAATGATTCACTGAATAGTGATCTTCTATTGGTCTCTGAATGGGGTCGTAAAAACAGGGTAGTCTTTAATGCTCGTAAGACCCAGTGTAGCTTATTGACGCACAAACAAACGACCGCAAATGCTGCTTCATCTGTACTCATGGATGGTATAAATATTGAAGAATCGGATGCTCTTGATGTTCTTGGAATGAAGATACAGTGTGATGTTCGCTGGACTGAACACATTTTTCATATCTCTAAAGAAGCATTCAAGTGCCTCGGTTTTTTGAAACGGTGTAAGATGTACTTCACTCCATCCGATCTCTTTACTATTTATACCACCTACATCCGACCGAAAATGGAATACAACTCTCATGTTTGGGCCGGTGCCTCAAAGTCTGTTTTGGGGTTACTCGACCGTGTGCAGGAGAGGGCGAAGAAGCTCATCGGTGACAGTAGGGTATCCAACTCTATTGACTCACTGGAGCATCGACGCAGTGTGGGATGCGTTACTCTGTTCTATCGATACTACAATGGATTTTGCTCTGACGAGATTAAGGATCTTGTTCCCGAAACGCGCACATTTTTACGTAGCACGCGTTCATCGTCTAGAGCTCACCCATTTGTGGTCGATTGCCCGGGGAATCGTACCACGCATTACAGAGAGAATTCGTTTTTCAGCCGCACGCTTCGTCTGTGGAACAAGTTGCCTGCAGACGTGTTTCCTGTCTGTTATAACGTTGGAAGATTCAAGTCAAATGTTCACAAACACTACTCCCGCTTTCCCCCTCCTCACAACCTATTTTCCTAGTTCTGGTACAATGCACTGCATATGTAGGGGTCATCCCCTGAGTACTGGTCCAATAAAAAAAAAAAAAAAAAAAAAAAAAACGGAATGAACAAACGAATCAGCCTTTTATAATTGTTCGAAAGTTACCAGTCAAGCTTTAAGCACATAGACAACAGCAGACAGCAAGCAGCAATCTGTCAAAAATAAAATACATGTGTTTAAATGCACACGATTATTTTAACGACATCACAGCAGCACGACTTCACAACAGCATTTGCTGCTGCTGCCAACTTAGATTAATTTCTATTTTCGTAAGCAGCAAAAATTAAATGCAGTGCTGCCACTATAAATATAAATTGGCAGCAATAAAAACTAAAATTTGCTTGAAATATTTAATAGAAATAAACTTCACATAAATAAAATATACAAATAAATTGATTAGTTTATACAGTTTTACGTGATATTTTTACGTTTTCAGTCGGTAATTTTAATTTTATTCATGTAAAATATATATGTGGCACCTCTGAAATTTGCTTTGTTTAAATACACATAGTGCTGCTGCTGTCTTTAAAATAATTATGTTGCTGATGAGATGGCAGCTTTTAAAGCTAACTTCATTTGTAGTCGTGAAGTCTGCTGTCGTCTAAGTGTTTAGAGCTTCACTAAAATAAAAAACATGGCACAACTTTAGTAAAAAATACTTAAAACGAAGGAACTGCATTTGTTTTACAGTTTTAAGACTTCATGTTCAGTACATATTTTATTGTTATATATTAATAAGTATGTTTTATTGAAATTATGTGCAATAATTAAGATATATTAACTAAAATCTAATATAACAAAAAAAACAGTACAATTAAAATCTCGCATTATATTTGACAGTTTAGGATATTTTTTAGCGGACTCATATGCAAATATTTATAAAATTGGCTTTTTGAAGGCAGAAACTCCTCCCGTGTTACGCTCCTCTGCACATAAAAGCTCATTCATGTTTAGTTCCAATTTATAGCCAATTTATATATGTGTCTGATGATTTGCTTGTATAATAGAGTGTGTATGTATTGTATGTATGTGTGTGTTGAAGTTATATGTTTACAGTCACTGTGAGAATATTTGCGCAGTCAATCAGTTAAAGCAGGAATACTAAATGTACATACACACAATAACTGCTACAAAAGTGCTTTACTCGTTTACATCGCCCAGTTGTGCACATAACAAGGCGTTGTTTCCGGTATACATATGTATGTATAACATATATTATGGCTTGCCCGCCATCTGCGTTCTGTGCAAAAAGTTTTTTTTTTTTTGATTTTGTTTAATAAATAAACAGTGTTTAACATGCAATTTGATGATTGGGTTTTTAAAGAGCAAAAATAAATGAAATGTTTTACAAAATTAATGTTACCCATTTCATTTCATTAGCACACTACAGCCAAATTGATTAAAGCTACATTTTATTTTTCAACATAAAAATAATAACTTATAAAAACACTCCGAAAACTCAAAACTATCTACTTATTTGAATGTTTCTAGTATTTTATCAATATGGGATCAAATATTAAACTATTTTTTCACGCTTTTGCACAATTAAAAAACTTTAAAATCTTATGTACGATATTAACGAATCAGTTGTGAGTTCGAGTCCAACTTCAGTCAAGAAGAAGGATTATTTTTAATTATAACAATAATTGCTGTGAAACAATAAGACCAAAGAAGAACAGAAATATAATTGAATACCATTAGCTGGGGGACAACTAGCTGCTTCGTAGTCGCTACACTGCTCATCAGCACCCACTGGGATTCGAACTCACAACTGATTAGTTAATATCGTACATATGTATATAACTAAAAGTTCACTGATTAATGATTTACATTTAAAATCTTATATTCGGATAAGAAAAACGTTAAAATACAAATTTTAGTTTTTTTAAACAACAACAAAAAAGTGTTATAATTAATATATTTCGTTAAAAATGTTTCACGAGTACTTAATACTGGGTCTGATTATTCATTCCGTTCCGTGCTTGCGGAAAACATTTTTTATATCTCGTATTAATAATACGAGATAATGAAAAAACTATTTCTACTAGATGTTGTTTCAATATTTTCCAGTATTCCGGTAGAATTGGCAATTAAAGTCATTGAAGATAAATGGGAAAGAATTTCTGAGCTTACAAATATTAATAAAGACTTATCTTTGCGCATTATGAAGTTTTGTATTATTGATAGTAGATATTTTCAATATGACACCAAAAAAAAAGAACCTCCATGGGTTCTCCAGTCTCTCCAATTGTGGCCGGAGAAGTTTTTACTTACTTATTATATAGGGCAATTATTGATTAAGAATTATTCATGTTGAGTTTGTTCGTGAACTCATTCGTAACGCACTAGATTTAACGCGTAACTGTGGTTATTTGCTGATTGCTGTAGCAATACTGCTGCTACAAATCAGCTAATGTGTAAGCGAAACAAGTTCTCATATGCGAGAACATAATTCCCCGTCCATACATTTCTAAATTCTCTTTTGAAACTGGATTCGTGCCCACACTGAAGTTTTTGTTTGCAGTTGGTTTTGTTTGAAGTATCTTTTTTCTTTATATTTCTGTTTATTTTTTGACAGTTTATAGTACAAAGGAACAATTTTTTTTTCTTAATTTAAATACATTAATTGCAATTTTTCACAATAATATTTGAATATGTAGTTGCCACACATACAGAAATTAAATAAACAGAAATGTCAAATGTAGTTATAGCTAACTTCATGTCGAAAGGTATGAATGATAAACTAAAAAAAAAACTGCATTTACATGAAACAAAGTACGTGTTTTCGCTCTTTTTTTCCTGCAACATCTCCGAACTCTAAATTTTTGCAGCAAATGTTTCATAGTATGGTCGGCGACTAAAGAAAGAATAATAATTCGTGGCGGAAACTTATCTTTAGTGTTGTCCAAACCAAGTCATAACAGCAGTTTTAATTATTTATGGCGCAAAAATTATATAACCGCTCACAAGCATTGTAAACTAGTGCTACACAGTAATCATGTGATATGTAACGTTATTAAAATTTCTAAAAATTCGAAATATAATCTGAAATAAGTTATAAATTATATAATTATTCATCCATTGCCCCGTTGTATTTTATACCATTTGCAGTGTTGCCACTTTTGCCTCTTACCAACATGTGCCGTATCAGATGCAGCGTATTGATATATTTATGAACACTTTCATTGCCATCTCAATATTTTACAAAATGCATAACATGTCAATTATGTACATATGCATATACATATGAGTATAATAATATTGATGACTTGATTTTGCACAGCATGTCAAGCGAAGAGTAAACATTTTACAGTCTTACACATTTTACAATCTTAAATTTACATGTTAAGTGATTTGAATCGATGAAAATGATAAGAGTAATGCACATAGAAAGTTATTAAAATTTCGAAGAAAAAACATTTGTTAAATATTTAAATGATAATTAAAATTACATTAAACCATGTGATATAAAATAAATAGCAGTTTTACATAGCTTATATGTAAGTACATGCTTATGCATGACCGCTTCTTGACTTCGTATTTAAATACAAAATAACTTAATGTTCGTTTCAATTTAAGTTGTAATTAAACATCACAACATCACTTTATATCCAAGTATTAAAGGTGCTTCATAGGACATTTTTTGTTATTAGAAAAAGTAAAAAGTACTTAAAGTAAAATTTTCTGTTATTATACGATTCTGGCTCAAGTTGAACTCCGGCTTTCGCCAAGAATTATTTTTAATTCTAACAACAATTACCATGCTCTTGATCAAAGAAGACAACTAACTGTTTCGTAGTCTCTACACTATTCATCAGCATCCACTAGGATTCGAACATGTAAACAGCCACCGAGCTCTTATTTATTTTTTTTTGTCTATATTTTTCTCAAATTGATCACGTATGCAAAATGTCATAATCGTAGTTATTTGTACTGCGTTCTGCTGTGACTGAAAAATCAGGTCTTTTAATTTATTTATCAACGTATGTATTGTGCTGACCTACGTACATAAACCATGTAATGTACATTTATTTAAATTTCATTAAATATTTTCACCTATTAAATTTGATTAAAAGCTACTTGTTAGTATTTATTATACCCTTCACAAAAATGTTAAGGGTACATATACGTTTGTGATTCCGTTTGTAATTTCTACATTTGCGACCCTATAAAGTATATATATTTTTATTCAGAATTAATGGAAAAGACGATTAAGCATCGGTCGTTGAAATACCGCTTCTGAGTAAACCATTAGACATGGAAACTTTTTTCCTTCACCATTCTATTACTCCATCGTGCCATGTGTTTGCTATTGAAATTCGGTTTACGTATAGCTGAGATATATTCAAAATTTTGCAATTTTGTATCAAAATTTTTAAAAACATAAGTTGTTTGTTTTGCTTCAAACTTCATACAATTCTTAAGCATGCTGACAAGAATGCAAAACAATTTTTTAAGATATCGGTCCACATATACCCGAGATATAGCCTAAACCGGATTTTTCATGAAAATGTCGTGTAAGCGAACTTAAAAATATATTTTGCTCAAAAGCTGTTCTCGTAATAAAATGAGGTTATATAAATATGGAAAATTAAAATTTTAGACATCGGTCCATATACACCCGAGATATAGCCTAAACCGCGTTTATCATGAAAATGTCGTATAAGCGAACAAAATAACTTTTTTTTGCTTAACAGCAGTTCTGGTAATAATATAAAAATGGAAAATGAAAATTTCCGATTTCGGAAGTGTGCATACCAGATCTGGCTGGCATGTCAGAAGCATAATTTAAATATAAAATGGGTCCCAGAATGCTGCCTTGAGAAACTTCTGCCTCGATTGGCTGATTTGGGCTAATAAAATCACCTTCTATAATAACAAACTTACGGCCATATAAATAGCTTTCCAGAAGCTTGTGAGTGTTTGCAGGCAACTTTAACTTTATTTTGTGCATTAATCCATCGTGCCACACTTTATCAAAAGCTTGGGAAACATCAATGAATAGAGCTGAATAATACTTTTTGTCCTCAAAAGTCTTTCTAATGACATAGTCTATGCGTTTGTTCTATTGTGCTATGTTTAGCCCGAAATCCAAATTGATGATTAGGGATACATCCCACATCATTCAATATTAGATTCAACTTCGCCATTAACAATGTGAAATTGTTGGCAGTAAATCAATTGGTCTATAAAATTTTACTTTAGTATTATCCTTCCTGACTTGGGAATTATAGTAATCATAAACACTTTCCACTCTACAGGTTAATAAAGTATTTTTCAAGCCACATGAGGTAACTGTACAAGCATTTTGCCAGTAATTTTATCAATACCTGGAGATTTCCTAGAGTTTATTTTATTTATAACGTTTTCGACATCTTGAAAACAAAGTCTCAAAGGCACATACGGTCCAACAGCGTATGGCGGTAATTTACCTGCATCATTTTCTGTATCACAAGTAATAAAAGCGTTTTTCAAATGATTAACACAGAATCGGTTCTTGCCCAGTCGCCAGTTAAAATTACAAAGTTGGATTGCCTCTAACAGGTTTTTTTTAAACCTTTTATCGCCTTCCATAGAGAATAGTCGGATTGAGGAGTACCATCAAGACTTTGTAGATTATTTTTAAGGGAAGCCATTCTCTAGCGTTCAATTTCACGATAACAAAGCTGTTCGTTCGTTCGCACAATTACATTTAAAACAATAACAAAATTTTGAATATTGTTTTTCTTTTAAATGTAATTGTGAGAACGAACGACCAGCTTCGTTATCGTGAAATTGGCACTAGATTTCAAGCAGATTTCTTAGTTATGTAATGTATTCCTGTAGCGTAATTTTAAGCTGGGGAGACCTGCGACATTGCCACTCTCTTCCATCTCTCCTTTTTTCTGACAAAAACTGAGGTATATCAGCTGGTGGCTTCAACAGGCTGTGTTTCTTCAAAAATCAGGTCCGCCGAGCATTTAGAAGGGTGTAATTCGCGAGATAATAACGGAGTTCTTGTAGTCAGATCTGGACGAGATCTGATTCCAAAAGGATGGTGCGTGCCACTTCCTTGTCACGCAGCCAATAAAACAATGGCATTTGCGCGACTTGACATGTTAGCTCACGTCACAGCGATGTTAATTGGCTGTCATGATTATGTGATTTGACATGGTTTGCTTTCTTGCTTTGAGGATATTTAAAAAGGAAAATTGTATGTCAATAGAGAACAGATAATTTGGCACACTAACGACATTGAATCTCTATTATATCTGAGAGTCATTAAAAATGTGGACCACCGAATAGAGGTATATCAGCGAAAACGTAGCTGCATTTGGCCGATATTTTGTTTCGCGTTTCTATCATAATAAAAAACATTAGGATAATTCCTTGGAAGCTCTTTGTTATTCTGGGGACCAACCTCCTGAGCCTAGATAAGTTCAAAATGTTAGTATGTATATATGCATAGCTCTAAAGTAATTTAAGGTGTGTGCTAAACGAACTGACTGAAGTTCTAAATAATTAATTATTTAAATAAATTTGTGGTTGCTTCTATGCAGCCAAAAATAAATTTTGAATTGAGAATAAGTTGTCATAAGCACAAACAAAAATGTTAATTTTTTCAAGTGACATTTTGCTTTCATTTCTGTATGGATTATAATCGCATACTATTCAATTCACTACTTTACTCGTAATGTAATGTAAGTCTACACGATATTTCCTCTATTTGGAACTAAAGATAAATTTAGAAATATAGTATTCTGCATGAACTGCACATAGGGTTTATTGATTATTCCAATTAAGTTTATTGAAACATGCAAGCATTTCAATATTACGAGAACTTTATTTTTAATGAAGACATCAAACGTGTTTGCTTGATTTAACATTTGGTGTCATTCAAAAACTGACACCAAATGTGTCACAGATATTTGCCAAAGTCACGAAACAAACAATAAGGTTCCTGGCATGACGACAATTGATAATTTTGTGAAAACTGCTAAGTTGAAAGATTCACTGCCACTTCCACTATTTCGAATAAATATTTTCATTCGCATAAAAACAAAATTTGAAACAAAAACAACATTTTAAAATTCGTTTTTGTTTTAAATATATTTATGCAAATGAAAATATTTGTTCGAAATAGAGAAAGTTGCAGTTAAATCGAATGTCTGGAGCATACTCGTAGGGAAGTTTTTTATTGTAGAATAATTTATATATATATATATATATATATATATATATATATATATATATATATATATATATATATATATATATATATATATATATATATATATATATATATATATATATATATATATATATATATATATATATATATATATATATATATATATATATATATATATATATATATATAGGTTTTTACTTTCAAATTAACGATTTTTGTACTCAAATTCAATTTTTTACAAGTCAAACACAATGTTTTGCAACACAAATTCAATTTCTTGCACTTCAAATTAAATTCTTTTCATTTCATATTAAATTTTTTTCTATTTCAAATTAAATTATTTTTATTTCATATTAAATTTTTTGTGTTTCAATTTAAATTTGTTTAACTTCGAATTCAAGTTTTTATTTATTTAGCTAAAAATTTATAAAATGAAATAAAAATAAACTTGTTGTTCAAGTCATTGCTCGTAATTTTTCCTTAATATAATTTTCTAAACCAAATTTGGACGGTTCCTATTGCAACTGTTCTCCAGATGCAGCTAATGACAAACTCATGGTCATATCAAGATAATAATTGTTACAATCTGAAGGTGCTACCGTTTCGACTGACTGTTTAATTATTGTTATCAAGTCCAAATTATCCGCATCAGCTAATAAATTTCGGGCAGGTAGTTTTGTTTTAGGAAAAAACTTTTTTATTGGATTAAGCTCACCTATGTAGCTATGTAAGGAGGAAGAAAATTTATAATGTGCCCGGATTCTGCAACCTTATCTTTTGTATCTTAGCATTATCAAGGACCAGCCAAGCACATTCGGTGCTGGTTTCAGCTAATTTACTGAATAGCTAACTCTTCCAGGAAAATTATGAAAATGTTGAAATTTACAGATGAATTAGCAATGATCGTCTTGTCTTTCAAAACAGAAATTTATTACAGTTGAAATATCGGGAGAACATATTTTTTCAATTTATTTTCAAATTTAAAATAAAGTTTATTTCAGAAACTTTTCTCAAAATTTTTTTACTTATACAGCCCAATTATAAATACTCTCACGGAATTTATTTCTCTCGGAATTTATTCCTCACGGAATTTAACATAAAGTACTTTTTTCAATTAAAATTAAAGAAAAACACATTTTTTGTCCTTAAGAATTGAAGAGTTGATGTCCCTTTAATGTTTTTAATGAATAGAGCGAAGAAAAAATAAAAAAACCTAATACTTAATTTTTGTTCATAATTGGAGGAAAGGGAAAAGTGATAAAATTCCTATGGAATTTTTATTTATAATTGGGCAGATAATGTAACGTCTATTGAGTTTTTTTTTAATAAAGCTGTAAGTTTTTAGCCAAATAAACAAAAAATGTAATTCGAAGTTAAATAAATTTAATTTGAAACACAAAAAATTTAATTTGAAATAAAAATATTTTAATTTGAAATAGAAAAACTTTAATATGAAATGCAAAGAATTTAATTTGAAGTGCAAGAAATTGAATTTGTGTTGCAAAACATTGTGTTTGACTTGTAAAAAATTGAATTTGAGTACAAAAATCGTTAATTTGAAAGTAAAAACCTATATATATATATATATATATATATATATATATATATATATATATATATATATATATATATATATATATATATATATATATATATATATATATATATATATATATATATATATATATATATATATATATATACATATATATATATATACATATATATATATATATATATATATATATATATATATACATATGTTATTATTTTGACTTTCATTGCTCGAAAAAATTGCGTATTGATAAAAATCCTCTTTGAAAAATAAAACAAAACCACAATTTACCGCACGAAAATGCAGTTGGAAGTTTTTCTTTCCATCAAAATATACGAGGGCAGTTTGATAATTCTCTGGCTCTTTTTGTCTTTTTCATGGACTCAAAAAATATTTTTCTAGAAGCAAATCTGTGAACGGATAACATAAATTCAAGCAATTTCTGGTTTTATAGCATATTTATTAAAAAAACTTCATCATCTGGGGTCTAATTATCCCATACGATATCAAATTGACTATCGTATCAAATCACATTCCAATATGTATTGAATAAACTGATGATCGAAAACGATGCGTATCGGATATTAGTTTAAACAAATTGCAATAGATTCAATACCATATACAAAAACAACATTGTTTAACGCTTTTATGTTATTACGATACAATTTATTCGAATAATCTTGCTCGATATTTTGTGTGGCTTGCGGATATCGAGCAAGATGCCACACTGTATGGAATGAGTTGCATCGCAATAATATAAAAGCTTTAAACATGTTTGTTTTTGTATTTGTATTTTTAAGAAATATATGGTCTTAAGTCTATTACATTTTGTTTGTTTTTGTGGCATTGTTAGCCATAATTTGCATATGTCGGAATGTTATTTGATGCGACAGATACGACAGTTTTTACGTATTTAACAAAAATAATTTATGAAAAACTATGATAGTTGATGAAAAAATTGTGTTTTTTCATTTTACTTTTTTGAACATGGCTAAAACGATATGATATAGTTATCCGAGTTCTAAACCCAATCGTGCAGCTACTTCTAGCAAATGTTTGGATGGTCAATCGGAACAACTTACTGCGCCATTTTGCAAGCATTGACACCAAAAGAGTCGATTGTAATGGCAATAAAACATTCATAGAAGTCAAATCGGGCAGTTCGAAGAAAAAATTGTTTAGACACAGTCAATGGAAGTTTGTGAATAACATATGTATGTATAGTATATGCAAACAATAAAAATGTAATAAAAATATGTCCTGCGAAGTCCTAGAATAGTGGCTTAACAGGAAAAATCATTTTTAAGATATCAAAAAAAAAAAAAAAAAAAAAAATTAATTGGGAAAAAGTAATTATTCGCATCCCACAAGCAAATGGGTCTTAAAAGTTGTGGACAAAACAAAGTTTTATACAAAAAAATTAAACAGTACACACAAGGAGAAAAATTGATTTAAAATATTAAATCTCAAAAAACGCGTCAAGCCCACTGTGCACAATTTTCTAATTTTTGTTACATAGTAGACAGAAAAAGAAAAACAATACAAAAAAAATATGCTGTTATGAATATTTATTCGAATCATAAGCAAAAATCCATAAGTCAAAAAATCTGAAATTTTGGTAAAATGTACTGTTCAATACAGTAAAAAATAAAGCAAATCAAAAAATTTTTTACTTGGAACTCTCCGATTTGACCTGGTTTGCCCCATATATACTAAAGATAACTAAGTTAGATCTATCATACAATAGGGATATGCTCATAGTTTTAGAGAATTCACGTGTGTGTAGTTACGTGGAACACGTTCTGAAACAATAATAAATATTGTTAATTTAATCTTTGCTTGAGCTGGATGATGGAGCATACTTATGAAAGCGCTGTGTCTACAATTCATAACCAGTATAACGAACTGTTTTCATATCCAACATTCTAATTAGATTTGCAACTAATTGTATTTCCTGTTAAAAAAATAATCACTAAATTATCAACCTGCCCTCGTAATAACATGATATAAACCAAAGAGTGTTTGAATCATTGAAATTGTTAAATAAATCTTTTTAAAACAATTGAGCTAACACCAATTTGTAAAAGAGATGCTAGAAAAATAATCTACTTAATAAAGTATTGAAAAGTATCGCACAACCAGTAAAACCATTTAAACCGCAACGCCAATATAAAGGACGCTGATGTCCTTGCACGTTCTCATTTATTTCAGCCAAAACACATTGAATTGTCAAAACCACAGGAGTTGAAATAGCAAACGAATCGTTTATATGAATAAAATACGTTAGTATGAATTGCATGTTCAATTATATATATATTTTTAAACACGATTTAGAAAAAATAAAAATAATTAAAGAGTTTTTGTGAAAATCTAACCAGTATTTCAATTAATCGAAGCTTAAAATTTAAAAATTCCATTTTGTCTTCTAGGAGATCACGAGTTGCACTCCTCATCATTCTTCGTAACAAATTTCTTTCTGAACCGTATTATACGAGTAGGTTGGTTCGAATTAAAATCAGGTCGTTCTCTCCGCAGGGCTAAAGATAATGTAAAAACATTTCCAAAAATATTTTTAAAATTTTTTGCCACTCCTTTTCTCCGCTCTTTTAGTATTTTGCTCGCTATGCCGCCACTTATCCACTCCGATCATAATATTTTGTATACCGATGTTCATGGAACTATAAGAGCTACATTTTAAAAACTCAATTCGTACTCGCCCTAATGTTAAATGAAAATAAAGCCGTATTATTATACCCTTCACAAAAATGTAAAGGGTATATATAAGTTTGTGATTCCGTTTGTAATTTCTACAGTTTTTTTTTGCGACCCTATAAAGTATATATATTCTGAATCAGAATTAATGGAAAAGTCGATTAAGCGATGTCCGTCTGTCCGTCTGTCCGTCTGTCCGTCTGTCCGCTGTTGAAATACCGTTTCTGAGAAAACCATTAGACTTAGAAACTTTTTTCTTTCACCATTCTTTTACCCCATCGATTCATGGGTGTGCTATTGAAATTCAGTAATATCGGTCCACGTATAGCTGAGATATATTCAAAATTCCGAAAAAGCCATTTTTTTTTGCAGTTTTGTATGAAAATTTTTGAAAACAAAAGTCGTTCGTTTTGCTTCAAACTTCACACACTTATTAAGCATGGTGACTAAAAGACAAAAAATTTTTTTTTCAGATATCGGTCCATATATACCCGAGATATAGCCCAAACCGGGTTTTTCATGAAAATGTCGCGTAAGCGAACTTAAACAACTTTTTTGTGCTCAAAAGCAGTTCTGGTAATGAAATTAGGTTACATATATATGAAAAATGAAAATTTCAGATATCGGTCCATATATACCCGAGATATAGCCCAAATCGGGTTTTTCATGAAAATGTCGCGTAAGCGAACTTAAACAACTTTTTTGTGCTCAAAAGCAGTTCTGGTAATGAAATTAGGTTACATAAATATGGAAAATGAAAATTTCCGATATCGGTCCATATATACCCGAGATATAGCCCAAACCGGGTTTTTCATGAAAATGTCGCGTAAGCGAACTTAAACAACTTTTTTGTGCTCAAAAGCAGTTCTGGTAATGAAATTAGGTTACATAAATATGAAAAATGAAAATTTCCGATATCGGTCCATATATACCCGAGATATAGCCCAAATCGGGTTTTTCATGAAAATGCCGCGTAAGCGAACTTAAACAACTTTTTTGTGCTCAAAAGCAGTTCTGGTAATGAAATAGGGTCATATAAATATGAAAAATGAAAATTTTCGATATCGGTCCATATATACCCGAGATATAGCCCAAATCGGGTTTTTCATGAAAATGCCGCGTAAGCGAACTTAAACAACTTTTTTGTGCTCAAAAGCAGTTCTGGTAATGAAATTGGGTTACATAAATATGGAAATTGAAAATTTCCGATATCGGTCCATATATACCCGAGATATAGCCTAGACCGGGGTTTTCATGAAAATGCCACGTAAGCGAACTTAAACAACTTTTTTGTGCTCAAAAGCAGTTCTGGTAATGAAATTGGGTTACATAAATATGGAAAATGAAAATTTCCGATATCGGTCCATATATACCCGAGATATAGCCTAGACCGGGGTTTTCATGAAAATGCCACGTAAGCGAACTTAAACAACTTTTTTGTGCTCAAAAGCAGTTCTGGTAATGAAATAGTGTCATATAAATATGAAAAATGAAAATTTTCGATATCGGTCCATATATACCGCAGATATAGCCTGGAACGTGGTTTTCATGAAAATGCCGCGTAAGTGAACTTAAACAACTTTTTTTGCTTAAAAGCAGTTTTGGTAATCAAATAAGTTTATATAAGTATGGAAAATGAAAATTTCCGATATCGGTCCATATATACCCGAGATAAAGTGCAAACCGGGTTTTTCATGAAAATGTCGCGTAAGCGAACTTTAACAACTTTTTTTTTATTAAAAACAGTTCTTGTAATAAGATGAGGTTATATAAATATGGAAGATAAAAATTTCCGATATCGGTCCATATATACCCAAGATATAGCCCAAACCGGGTTTTTCATGAAAATGTCGCGTAAGCGAACTTAAACAACAATTTTTTTTTGCTTAAAAACAGTTCTGGTAATAAAATAAGGTTATATAAATATGGAAGATAAACATTTCCGATATCGGTCCATATGTACCCGAGATATAGCCCAAATCGGGTTTTTCATGAATATGTCGCGTAAGCGAACTTAAACAACTTTTTTTTGTTCAAAAGCAGTTCTGGTAACGAAATTAGGTTACATAAATATGAAAAATGAAAATTTCCGATATCGGTCCATATATACCCGAGATATAGCCCAAACGGTGTTTTTCATGAAAATGCCGCGTAAGCGAACTTAAACAATTTTTTCGCCTTAAAGCAGTTCTGGTAATAAAATAAGGTGATATAAATATGGAAAATGAAAGTTTTCGATATCGGTCCATACATATCCGAGATATAGCCTAAACCGGGTTTTTCATGAATACGCGGCGTAAGCGAACTAAAACAACTTTTTTTTTTGCTTAAAAGCAGTTCTAATAGCAAAATAAGGTTATATAGGTATGGAAAATGAAAATTTCCGATATCGGTCCATATATACCCGAGATATAGCCCAAACCGGGTTTTTCATGAAAATGTCGCGTAAGCGAACTTAAACAACAATTTTTTTTTTCTTAAAAACAGTTCTGGTAATAAGATGAGGTTATATAAATGTGGAAGATAAAAATTTCCGATAACGGTCCATATATACCCGAGATATAACCTAGACCAGGGTTTTCATGAAAATGCCGCGTAAGCGAACTTAAACAACTTTTTTGTGCTCAAAAGCAGTTCTGGTAATGAAATTAGGTTACCTAGATATAGAAAATGAAAATTTCCGATATCGGTCCATATGTATCCGAGATATAGCCCAAATCGGGTTTTTCATGAAAATGTCGCGTAAGCGAACTTAAACAATTTGTTGTGCTCAAAAGCAGTTCTGGTAATGAAATAAGGTTATATAAATTTGGAAAATTAAAATTTTCGATATCGGTCCATATATACCCGAGATATAGCCTGAACCGATTTTTTCATTAAAAAAAATTTTTTTTTTTGCTGAAAAGCAATTCTTGTTATAAAAGAAGGTTACTAAAATACAGAAAATAGAAAATTCCGATATCGGTTCATATATAACCGAGCATATTCAGGTCACATTTTTAATATACTATACATATTCGTGACTATCGTGAAGGGTATTTTAGATTCGGCCCAGCCGAATATACTACACTCTTACTTGTTTTTATAAAACTTTTATTGAGCTGAAAACTATTTTTATTTTTATTCATAAACAAAATAGTTATAGTAGTTTAAAGCTAAATTCTTAAAATATTTTGAGCTATGCTAACACTTTTGGCAAAAATTAATTTGTCTCATACATCACATTTTGTCATATTTGATATTTCAATTTGCAATTTTATACTAATACGAATATTAAACGCAAAAAAACAAATCAAACAACAAATCAAAACAAACAGAAATTTGCAACAGGAAAATTGTCGGCTTTTAATTAATTACTTTTTAAAATAAAGTAATTTGCTACTGGAATTCTTGATAAGTTGCTTAATAGGAACATAAAAAGTGTGAGAAAAGCAACCCTGGCTCGTCTTCCCTGATTAATTGCGCAAACTACAGAATTACGAAAACCAAGAAATAACAAACAGCTTTGTTGTTTGTACCTATGTATAAGTTAAGCCTATTGACAGTTAACGGATCGAAAGAAAGTTTCTGCATTTGTTATAATCTGTTTAATTCTTTTATTGCTTATAAAATATTTAAATCACTTTTAGTGCTGAAGTTCAACTAAATTTATTTTCAGTCTATAATCGTTAGTAGACATTGGAAATTTTGGAAAAATATTCGATATTCTCAAGGCAGCTTTAATATTGTAGTGGTATAAGCGCAGCTGTTTTTCCTTTCCTTTGCGTGAATTTGTCAAAAACACAGAGACTTTCTTGGTTTTTCAAACAAAATTTTTAGAACTATTCGTAAATTCCATCAACAAAATACATGTTGATGTTTGCTGGTGTTGTATTTTTTTTTCAAACAAATGAACAACTGAAAACGATGTTTTTTTTTGTTTTTTTTGTTTTTTTTTTTTTTTTTTTTTGAAATATCAAACAGCAGAGAACAGAAATGCGAACAACTGCGTTTTATTCACTATATTAGCTTCTAATATTGATATCAATCAAAATATTATAAACCCCTTATTTTCTATGTTTCCCAGCTGTTTATATGTCGACATTTCATAGGAGCCGCCCTAATCAATAGTAGACTTTGGAAATTTTTGATTTGTCTTAATATTAGAACCTAATATAGTGAATAAAACTCAATTGTTTAGATTTTTGCTCTGTGCTTTTTGATACTTACAAAAAAAAAAAAAAAAATCGTAGCAACCAACGGTTGCTACGATTTTGAAAGAGGTAAAGAAAAGTAGAGACGAGTGCAGAATAAAAAAGCTTGTATTTTGTCAGGTATTATTAAAATATTTTTCTTTTTAAATTTTCGATGACTAATTTATATTGTTGGGATATAAAGTTGAATGTTTGAGAATATCTTCCAAAATTTCCAAAGTTCACTGATGATTAGGTTAGCTCCTATGAAATGTCGACATATAGAAGATGTGGTTTATAACTAGAGATGCATGATAGCTGTATTATATCTAATACAACTAGGCGGCAGGAAACATCAATCGAAACCTAGCAGATTGTCTAAAATTACGCTCCCTAGTAGCGCTAGTGAGATATTTCATCCCGTGGGAGTGGTCCAAAGTCAGTTTAGACTGTCGTGACTAATGCTGTAATCAAATACACATACAAGGTCTGATAAAAAATAACCGTTTCAATAATAAAAATAACATTTTCATGGTACACATGTCTGTTATATATGTTGGCAATATCAGCTATTTCTCATTGTCAGTTTGTTGTTGGTAGATAAAATGGTTAGTCATGTTTTGGTGTGCTCTTCGATTTTTTACTATTCGAAAAAATAGATCAATGAAATTAATCAATGAATTAAGTTTTGTGTAAAAAATGAAATTAAAAGCACAGGGACATTTGAAATGTTGACTGTGGTGTTTGGCGAGTTACTATAAGCAGAACACAAGTTCAATTGTGGTATAAATGGTTTAAGGAAGCCCGAGAAGATGTCAATGACGATAAAACATTGAAGCAGTGAAGAAAATGATTTTGGATACTCGTCGAATTACTATCAGAGAGGCTGCTGATGATACTGGTATTTCGTTCGGTCTATGCTAAGCAGGTTTTACGGAATATTTAGGCATGAAGCATGTGGCAGCGAAGATTGTTCCAAAATTGCTAAACTTTGAGCAAAAACAACGACGCATGGACATCTCTCAAGAGCTATTGAACATCGTCAACGACGATTGCCTCAAAAACTGGTCATAACTGGTGACGAATCATGGCTATGACATTGAAACCAAAACGCAATCATCCCAATGGATACGTCCAGAGGACAGAAAAAAGCACCTCAAGTTTAGTCACGTCAAGCAGGGAAACTTGCTGACCCACCGGGAGAGAAATTTTATTGCGCTTCCATATATTATATACAGAATCCTACTAAGGTACATAAATCTTCCTTTCTCTTTCAGCAAGGAAAAGTGTATTAAGCTTTTCCTTTTGTTCTTCTCTGAATAGCGCACGTCTTTTAAAGTGAATTTATTTCAGGTGGAAGTAAAAGTGTTATTGTATAATAAAATACATCAATCGCATTTTTTCAACATTATTTTTTATTGGTTGATTCATCCCTAAAGAATTCTTACTTTAGAAAGAATAATTTAGAAATCAATGAGTTTTTCCTTTAACCACGTGAGTGTTCACGTACTCAGGTATTTTTTTAATCATCCTTTTTCTTAATTAAAAATATTTGGTGCCAGGTTAAGTTTATGGGATGCAAGAATATAAATATCAATACGATTAGTTCAGCTTATTTTTCTATTCTATAGTTAAAATCTTGAAAAATGTTGTAATCATGAAACCTTGTTTAATTTAAGAAAGGATATGAAATATAAACTTGAACCCGTATGTACAAATAAGGGTAAGATATAATTTTTTGTTTGATCCAAATACGGCAAAGTGGTAAAACCATGAAAAACGATTATTATTGGATGAATTGCTTTCCTTATATATATATATCATTTTCATATACATATGTATGTTCAAGAAACTTATTTAATTCCACATAATGTCACATGGTTTCATTCGTTATCAATTTTTTACATTTAAGATTTTCTTTTATATTTGTGTGTCTTTTATATTGGGTGTGTTGGCATTTACACACTGTTTTGATTAATTCACTTTAATGCAGCGGTTTAATAATTTTTTGACTGCTTTGAGTCTTATTACAACAAAATGCCATTCAGCACTGTCACTTGATAAAGAGCTCAGTTCATATGCAAAGATTTTATATTTTTCTTCTCTACCAAAATATTATTTTATTTCTTATAAACATTTCCCATTGATGCTTCAAGCAGTTGCTTACATATCTATCAGCTTTATCGTCTACCATTTCTGACATTGAGATTTCTCAAGAGATGCAAAGATGATGAATGTTTTACTTTTTTTTTTTTTGCTTTCAACTAAAAAATAATATGTGTGTGTGTAGTAGTATTATAAGAGTTTGGGAGACTTATGAAAATGTTCTGCGTTTGCGAAAGGTGTGTGTATTTTTTTTATATTTTTATTGAAGAATGCAAATAAACCAAAAATTTAAGCCGCAAAAGCAAAAGAACAAGATCTGTAACTTAATCTTAAGCTGTTTAATGAAATATCAGTTTTTGTTAATTAAAGAAGAAAATTTGCAGATGGATTTAATTTCACTAGTTGAAGTGCCAGTCAGTAATTATAGAATCCTCCGTGATTAATATACAATAGAATCCTCGGTCACCTGCTAAAACAAAGCATATTGTTTCAAATTAGAGCAGCCACTTCGAATATAAAGTACTGGCTCAGCATAAATGGAGCTTACCGACAGCTAATTTAATTAAGAAATCATTCATACAAAACACACATCACACATAAGTCTCCATTTAGACACGGACACATTTGGAAGGGAAACATTTACTTTGTTAGCATATTACCGGTGGAGAAGGAAGAATCGATTTTGTGTTCGGTACTCGGCAACACGTTTGGTTGATATTTACTTTATTGACACATAATTTACTTTTTGACATTTACTTAATTTACTTTTTTTGGTGTTGTGTGTGGTTTTAAAAATTTCTTTAATTTTGTTAAAGAAAAAATATTTTAATAAATATGGCATATAAATGGAGAAAAAAATTATGGAAAAATTAATCTTATTTGTGCAAGAAAGAAATTATCAGTACAGTCTGCGATCCAAAGAATATGTGGACCGAATAAAATAAGCACAGGCCTTTAATAAAATTAAAAATATTTTGGAAAAAGGAAAAGCTTATGAAGCCAGCATATGAGGGAGTTGTTATTTATTTTTCTATATTTAAGGTTAAAAACACACGCAATAAAGACTGATATTATGTTATACTACTACATATTGTTAGTTTTTGATTTGTATGTAAAATTTCAGATTTAAAAAAAATTTACATTACTGCTTTAAATATTGCGAATTCAAAATATTATAATTTTATAACAAAAGGAAAAAGCTTATATTTATTAATTATTATTTAGTCTTTAACATGAAATTTCGCCGAATGATCTCCGCCTCTCCATTTCGTTGGTTGTATGGCATATTGAAAGCAGCAAAACTGATGTTGCTAGTATCCGGTGCATTCCCTACTCCTTCTATGTATATCTCGCCACTTTTATATCAAATAATTATTTACAAACGCAACATGCAAGGACAATTGCTTGAACAGTTTCCACTTTTCGGCACATTGAAGCTAGAAAAATTTTAAATCTACTCGATGCCAAATGCATGATCTACTACATGCTTTGCACGGCAGAGCCGCTGATTGAAAACTTATTTGTTTGGCAGTGCGAGTGATAAGAATAAGGTTTCATCAGATTCCGCTATCTCCAGAAACCAAATCCATAGCTTTGCCAATACAACCCCAAATATCCTCAGTTTAGCAGAGTTTTTTTTCATTTTCCATATTAATGTTTCGAATTTATTTCTAAAATACATAAATTTTATTTCTTCTTTTTAATTTAACGAAAAATGTAAAAAAAACAAATAATAATGGAATGTTGCCGGCAACATGTTCAACTGTGTGAATACGAAAGACAAATCAAAAGAGAATCCCAAATGGTTTTCTTCCAAATGTTCACTCGTCTAAACTCAGACTAACAATACAACTTCATCAAGATATATTTCATACAGAAAGAAATACCAGACCTTCAGACAGCTTAAAGCCTTCAAGGTGTCGTTTGGAATTAACAAAGCAGCGCATTACGTACGCTGGTCCATAAGAGTTTGTAGCTTTCATTAAAGTAACGGTAGAATTTTACTTTTAGATAATTCAAATAATTGAGTTTTATTCACTATATTAGCTTTTAACATTGATAACAATCAAAAAGTTGTAAACAGTTTATTTTCTATATTTCCCAGCTGTATATATGTATGTCGAGATTTCATAAAAGCTACCTTAGTCATGAGTAGACTTTGGAAAATTTTCAAATATACTCGTATTTTCAAACATTAAACTTTCTATCCCAACAATCCAAATAAATTATTTAGAATTTAAAAAGAAAACTGCTTTCAATTATGTTTGGCCGTCTTCTTTGATCAAGAGTTATTGATCGCAGAAATTATTGTTCTAATTAGAAATAAAAATAATGCTTGGCGAAAGCTAGGTTGGAATTTGAGTCAAACGAATATGGTATTCGTATACGAGTATAATATTAGAGAAAGAATTTACTATTGACAGCACTAACGATATTTTCGTTTAAGCCGGTGGCATATAATTTTTTTTCATTGTATATTAATATTATATATTAACAACAGGCTTAGATATATATACGGAGGTATAGAACCTATTTACACTTTGAAACCATGTCTTTTTTTAACACGTTTGTATGCTTGTTGGTTTGTTTCTTTGGTTGCAACATTCGATACACATGGCGTATGAGTGATTATTAGTTTAATAGCAAAGTTAGTTTATTTTAGTTTTTTAAGCTACACCTAGCTATTATTATAACATTATTTTGAAGCTGTTACCAAATTCATACTACAATTTTACGATGCTTTTTAGAACATATATTATTTTATTTGTTATTAAAACAAATCATTTGTCTATTTTAATTATTTTGTTAGTATTGAAGTCGATGCCTTGCCGCTCGAATGAAAATAAAACAATTTTAAAAACTAACAAATGTGTCAAAAAGACTAAAAAAACATGAAAAGATGCTGAAGAAAATTGTTGTTCTTCTCTTGTTTAAACCAATTCTGCTTCAAAGCAGAATTTTGGATATAATTAATTCGGAGTGAGTTAGTTGTATGGGGGTTTGGGAGAAAGAAAATTAAATAAATGGGACTTATTATTTGCTTTCCAATAAACTGGGTACTTTATTCACAAATTGTTACCTTTTAATTTATTGAATTTAGGCATAAACTAAGGTTGCTAAATATAGTATCTAGTCGTTCGTGCTGACGATTAGAAGAACTTCACTCCAAACTTGCAAGCTTTGTGCAATAAACTGCCAAATTACTACTATAATATTGAAACGAATTATGCGCGTCGCTAAGATGATCGACAGTTAAAAAAATCACCGAATAGCAAAAAGCGGAAGTTACCATTACTCTTTATGATCTACTTGCTTAACGAGAAATATTTGTCAGTGCGAGCGACCTCAACTTATGTCGGTAACTAAGTTGCTGAATAATAATAAAAATAAGAACATCTATAAACTCTTGATGCAATTGTAAGCATGTAATATGTGTATATAAAAGAAAAACCCAAATCAGTTCAGCTTATAATTGCAGCTAACTTGAGACCAAATTTTTTTCTTTAACTGAACTTAGCTAAAATATATACAAAAAATATTATTGTCCAAGTTAATTTGGATACATGGCTATTTTTTAGTTTTAGAAATATCTTTATATTATCGTTAAAATTTTCTCATGTTTATAAGGAACCACCACCATTTGCACATTTTTACTGATGTAACAATAGAAATACTGTAGAAGCTTCTTCGAACGTTAAGGTACGTTCATATTGCCGAAAAAAGGGTAATCACTACTTTCTTATTGAG
Source organism: Thecocarcelia acutangulata (assembly GCA_914767995.1). Lineage (NCBI taxonomy): Eukaryota > Metazoa > Arthropoda > Insecta > Diptera > Tachinidae > Thecocarcelia > Thecocarcelia acutangulata. The sequence continues at coordinate 125,379,818 of OU612094.1, read as the reverse complement.
CCCTATTTTCGGCAAGCGCATGCAAAACCCTAAAATACAGATAAGTATGTACATAAATACATTTAAATACAAACAACACAAAGAAAAACTATAAAAAACATACAACAAGTTTAGAAGCGCATGTTTCAAAATTTTGTTTGTTCAAACAAAATTTTCGTTCTTACAACATTTTTTTTTTCTTTCAATTTTATTTTAAGAAATGATATACTTTTTACAGTTTTTCTATTTTTTTTTTTTTTTTGTAAATGTATTTATGTGCATAATTATTTGTATTTTAAATACTAATTTATTGATTTTTGCTGAACTTTATTATTTTTAAATTAGATTTTTAGTTTTTGTACACTACGAGTAGTACATCGGGGTTCAAGTTTTCCTTTCTTACATTTCTTAAGAAGGATTTTTTAATACAAACTTACTGTGATCAATAAATTTTGATAAAATCTTTAGCTGCGGGAAAACTAGCTATTTCGTAGCCGCAGCACCCATTTTCGGATTTGAACTCAAGTAATGACGCATTTCTCTGTCTATACTTATTTAATATTGAACGGTGTATGCATTTTTGTTCATTGCATTTTAGTTGTTAATATTCATGAGCTTGTCAAAAATAGGGCTCAATAAGAATATAGTGGTTACTTTTTTTGGGCAAAAATTTTCCCAATGTGAACGTACCTTTAGTCTTTTGACTGTTCAATTCTTGTGGTGGTTCAAAAACGAATTCTTTATTAGTTCAAATAAGAGAAAAGAGAGAGCAATGCAATTGGCTTCATAAGAATTATATTGTACACGTTGAAAAAAATAAATGGTTATTTCTGATAATATTATATAGTTATATTTTAAACACCATTTATATACCACAAAATAGTTTCGTAAAACAAAAACTGTATATACCTATACTATATACAAGTTCAACATTGTTATAAAAGTGAGTCACCTTAGTATTAGTTTAAGTTACCATATAAGTGTCATACCCAACCATATTATTTAACTAAACATCCTCTCTTTTGTCGAAAGTAATCATATTTCTGCCATTGTACCCCATATTAATGTCATAAATCTCTATTTTTTTACAACCATATTTTTGTCACAAATATCTCCACTAACTAGAAAAAATAACATAATAAAAAATATATTTAAATTATTAATGCTAATGTGCATAATAAGCTATATACATACAAACAATAAGAAATTACAATATAATAACAAACAGATGACATATGTATGTTACCAAAAATATTCAGATTGTATCTCAATGGGATGAACATACATAATTCCAGTTTGAAGCTGTAGTATCTGTTAGCTGCAGTAAATAAAGAAACATATTTATTAAAGATTTTGTCTCAGATTGAAAATACAAAAATCATACATAACCATTATGATATGATTGGATGTCACATAGTATGGTTGTGGACGACAATACTATGGCTGAACAAAAAAGTTGTGTGAATATAATAGTATGGTTGGATACAACCATAATATGGTTGACTACATCAAAGTATTATTGTATGCAACTTACATATGTATATATACTTTATATACTAAATATAAACTTACCTTTGGATTTCCACCAACACTTGTATTGTAACACAATTATGTGTTGGCTCATTTGCTTTTAATCAATTAATATAATTTTCTTTTAACTTCCAAAGGAAAACAAAAACTGAAAGAAAATTAATATATATACGAGTATATAGTATGCATGTCGACAACTAGAATGATACTATAATAAATAGTAACAATAGCAATTTTATTCTGTAAACTTGCATTTGTTGATGTGAACTAACGTATCATACATGTGTTAAAATCAAATATTTTTATATTGCGTGTGACAAAATCTATTGAGGTTTTTAAATGAAAACTTGTAAATATTACATAGTTTGAAATTATTAGACGGCAATAATAGAATTAGATAAGTACAAAAAGTAACATATTTATGGCAGAGTATACTATAGTTAAATTCATAACAGACTGTTCTGAACAATAATATCCAACCTTACAGCATATATATTAGTGTTGCTGTAACCATATATCAAACTGCGTTTTCTTTGCGTGTATGTTTTATATAAAATAAATTTACTGAAATCCCGTTAAATACACTTTAAGATTTCAAAATTCTCTACAAAGAATCATCCTTAATACAACTTCACAATGCTAGTACATTTTCCCAAATACTTACAGAAATACCAATTAAACTAATACACACTCGACTCCATATTTATACTTTTAAAGTAAACTTAAAAATTCAAATTGTGCAAAAAATTATCGAAATAGTTTTGATTAATGTTTTAATAAAATTCCTTTATAAATACATCTTATATCACAGAATAAACTTCTTTGCAATGATTTAATGATATAAAATCTGATATCAGAATGTTGTATCATTAAAATTCCATTTGTTTGTGCAACGCAAGATTTTGGAAGCAGGCATTTAGATATGTATGTGTGTTTCAATAAAATCTTTCTTAAATGCTAATCCAAGCAGACGAATTAAATACGTTTGTATTAATTAGACTAACTCATCTTCTTTAACGATAAAAAATTGTTGTTGATACTTTGAAATCAACTTCCCGGGACTTGTAAACACACAAAAGCATGTTAAACTAATGATAACAGAAACGCAGCTTAAATTCTTTTAATAGTGGTTGGCAACACCAACATGCAGTCATAACTTTTTTGTGCACTAACCTTTTGTTTTTTGACAAGTGTTACTTGCGTTTTTTTTTTTTTTTTTTTGGGGAAATAAAATATATATTCTTACGAATATGCATCACTTCCAATCCACTGTGCAGCCGTTATTCTACTTATTATAAATGTACACACAAATACAGCATAAAGCTAAAGACGTAATACAATAAACAATAACGTATATAATCTAAAGAACGGAAAATCCCGGTAAATCTAGTGGTTGTTGCGTTATTATTGTTTCAAGCATTCCCCCGGAGAACAGATATAGCGTGGACCAAACCAGGGTTCTGTTTTTTGGGTATAAAGTTCCCCTCTATCGTAGAGGCCCTTGTTTGTTTTAGCAAACAAAACTCTAGGAAGCCGCATGGTTTATGTTGTGTTGGGCTTGCGAAACCCGTACTAAGGGTTAAAATTGGCTGAACAGAGATCAGCAAAACCCACGGGAGATTCTGCTTTGATTATCTCTCGGTGCTGGTCATGGTTTAAGGGCCTGCCTTGACTGAAACGTTCTGGCTGTGGTTTAAACCTAAAATCGCAAGTAAAGGAATTAGTTTCCCTCATAACTTTGGTGCATGCCAGTTTTCGGGCCCTAACAACCCCCAAAGTGCTGTTGTCTTGCAACAGCTAGCTGCACTGTAAGGAAGCAAGAGTGAGGATTGGACGAGTGCTTTGATTAAGGGCTGATGGTCTTAATTCCATTGACTGTTGGGAAATTGCATACAGGAGTGACTAAAAGACCCGAACGAGTTGTGTCTGTAGGACTATAGGCAACCAGTGGGAGCCTAGCAATTTTAATATAAATCAATTTCACAACTGTTTTACAAGCATGTCTGTGTGGAGATGTGTGTATAGCCATTATATGTGTGGATTTGAATGTCGAATGATCATTTGTAAACAACTATGTATGAAGGAAGCTAAGATATATAAATAACAAGAAAATGTTCGTCAGAAGTTAGAAAAGTAGGTCTAGTGGGTTAGTACACAGAGGTAATAATTGTAAATAAAGTTATGAAGTGCATACTTATGTATTTAAGTACTAAGTATCTAACAAATGTCAGTATCATTATTTCATCTGCAAAAGCATTTTTAAAGGTAATAACATAATAATATGTATGAATAACTCTTATATTCTATACTATTTATTCTTTTTCAACACGCAGAAAAAAGGCAATTTTAAATATGGTTGCAACAACCTTAGTTAGAAAAGTAGGTCTAGTGGGTTAGTACACAGAGGTAATAATTGTAAATAAAGTTATGAAGTGCATACTTATGTATTTAAGTACTAAGTATCTAACAAATGTCAGTATCATTATTTCATCTGCAAAAGCATTTTTAAAGGTAATAACATAATAATATGTATGAATAACTCTTATATTCTATACTATTTATTCTTTTTCAACACGCAGAAAAAAGGCAATTTTAAATATGGTTGCAACAACCTTAGTATCTATTCTATAATATTATGCATTATTGTCAAAACCGTTGTGTAATCAATATAATTATAGTTTGTTTCTCTATAAATATTTTACTGTGTGCATTTCTGCAACTCTATTGTTAACATCTATATATTTCAAGATATGGTTATGTACAATAATAACAATTGTGCAAATTTGTTAAAAACAACGATAGCTTTTGTCACGCAAAAGCACTAAACTTGATGATTCCTAAAAATCACCCCAGTTTATTCCTTATTTTAAAATGACTCGGACCGCAATTAGCCGCCTCAATAAATGCTAACGTACATATGAAATTAAAGGGCTTTCAATTTGCAAATAGCACGTTTTGTTAAACTAAAAGAAACCGGCACGTTTTGTTTAAAATAAAATAGAAAAAAAAACGTTTTGATGTGCGCATTTTTAATATGTAAATATTTTATATACGAGGTCTGATAAAAAAAAAAAATAACCGTTATTTTAAATTTGTTCACAAAGTATTTATTTATTCATCATTCTTGTTCCCTTCAAAAACATTCACTTATGCCAACGATTTTTCCAATCCTCGAAACACTTCTGAAACGGGCTTTTTTGTTTCGCCAACAGCTTTTGTTTAGATTTTTCTTTTATATCTTCAATCATAGCAAAACGCCTTTCATTAGTGTCTTCAGTCTTGTAAAGAGGAAAAAGTCATCTGGGGCCAAGACCGGTGCATACGGTGGTTGATGCATGATAACGGTTTTGTTTTTGGCCAAAAACTCACGCGCAAGCATCGATGTGTGAGCTGGTGCGTTATAATGGTGTAAAATCTGTGATTGTTTTTCCCCAATTCTGTGCATTTTTGACGAATTACTTAGCGCAAACGGCTCATAACTTCAAGGTAGTATTCCTTATTGACCGTACGACCTTGTAGCAGGAATTCATGATGCACCATGCCATTGCAGTCAAAGAAAACAGTGAGCAGAATTTTCACATTAGACCGATCTTGACGTGCTTTTTTCGTTTTTCGCTCCTCTACACGTTTCCATTGGGATGATTGGGCTTTGGTTTCAATGCCATAACCTTAAACCCACGATTCGTCACCAGTTATGACATTTTTGATGAAATCTGGATCGCCGTTAACGATGTTCAACAACTCCTGAGCGATGTTCATGCGACATTGTTTTTGCGCAAAATTTAACAATTTTGACACAATCTACGCTGCCGCACGTTTTATCAGTATATGAAATTATTTTTGTTACTTGAGCTTGAATGTAACAGAATTTTCTCGTATTCAAATCGAAGCATATGTATTTTTGAGCTGAATTAAACTTTTCAATAAAATTCGTAGTTGGACTCAATTAATATTTATTTTATTTCTATTTAATTTAAAAAAATCATTTTCGTTAGTCTTAAATAAAATAAAATAAAATTTTCAAATTTTTATTCCAATATCTTCTGACAGGCACCTGCATTAGATATCCAGTATCTTCTGTACTACTGTTGCAGTTAAAGAGGTGCGCGCGTGTGTTTTTTTTTTGCATCGTATTCACGCCTGCTCGCTCATGCTACAATCATGCGCTATTTGACAAAATCACAACAAAAATAAAAAGTGGTTAAAGCAGCAGATCATGATACGTCATGACCCGAGTTCAAATCCCAACGAGTGCTGATGAGTAGTAGCGACTACGAAACAGCTAGTTGTTTCCCAGCTAAAGATTTGATTATTATTTTTCTTGTCTTCTTCAATCAAATTTTTTTTTGTAAAAAATCCTTCTTAAGAAAAAAACTTAAGAAAGGAAAAACTTGAACTAAAACCCGATGTACGTACTTATGTACAAACCAAAAAAATTTTTAATTTAAAAATTATAAAGTTCAACAAAAATTTAACAAATTAATAAAAAACTACGTTGTTGAAATAGAAGAAAAAAATCACGTTTTGTTGAGCATCAATTTTTTAAGGGCAACATTTTCTTTATGAGAAGGGAAGAAATATTATGCAAATAAAATTTTTTCCAGTAGAACTTAGCCAAATTAATGCAAATATATTAAAAAAAAAGCATTTTCAACAAAAAGTGCAAAATAAAACGTTTTGGTCTGCAACTTCTTATATACAAAATTTTTAACTTTGTATTAAAAACTCCTTGAAAATCACAGTTTTTACGAAATATTATTTTGTTGGAATAATGGAATCGAAGTTAGAAATTTTTTGAAATTTATTAAGAGCAAAATAAAAGCATTTTTTTCTTATAAGTTTGTCCAATAGGAACTTGACTACTTACTGTATTGATATCTGTCGTTACTTCCATCAATCTCTTTCGCTAGTAACGGTGTGCATTTTCCGAAATAACAACAACAAGAAAGCGTATTAAGGCAAGACTTTGTGTTATAATACAGCAAACAAGTAATAACGAACACAACTGATTTAAGTGACATTAACAGCAAAAGGTTAAACAGCTGATTCGAACATCCGTTTATTTGCATTCGGAAATAAAATCAATTTGGTTTCATAAGACTAAATGCTTAAATATTGGTTTACAAAACCGAAAACCGGCACCCCGACGTGGACAAAAGTATTTCTTTCCGTGAGTCGCTCTAATTAATACTTAAGTTTGTGTGGACGAGATCTTTCCGTCTGAGCAAAAAGACCAAAATTTGTTCAAAATCAACACATGATACTAAGAATGGACAAACAAATTTAATATTGTGCACAAACAAAAGCAAACTTTGATACAAGTGGGTTGGTTTTAAAGGAATTTTTGTTTGCGTTGGTTGTGGTTTGTATTTCATGCGAAAAAGGAATCTTTGTATGCAATAAAGTAAGATATATGTATAATTAATAAAATATTGTATATACAAAATATTTGCATATAAATTAATAAGCAAACATATACTTTACCAAAATTTATATCGATATTTGCAATATTATTACTAATTTTATGTTTAGGCAAAGTATTGGGGCATGTTGGCGAATGCACAAACACCTTCTTGAGTGCATAAAGTACATGATTTTTGGAGATATACATATAAGAGCATTTATCTAAAGTACCAGGATACTTTTTATACACTGCTGTAAGGCAATCTGATTTTAGACATAGTTAATATTATTAAAAATTAGTAAATGTGTTTTCACATTCAATAAAAGTGACATTGTGTTAGTATTAATAATAATGTTATGAACTTTCTATATAGGTATTGGTTCGAAATCAAAACATAAATTTATAAAAAAAAAATTAGCATTCTGTTTCTTCTTATTCCGGCAACATTTCTGTATTTACTGTGTGGTTAACGAAAGTTTGACACTGGTTGTAGGGCATCTTTGCTGTAATTAATTCAAAAGTGAGCATTTGCATATCTTCAAGAAATGTTTGAATGTGTTGTCTTAAAGTAGCCAAGTGAAGTGTATGAATAATGAAAACACAAATCTGCAAGGTTATAGAAATTAAAGTGTGTGTGTTTTTAAATTAGCCAATTTAAGCAAACCTACAAAAATTTCTTTACGGTAAGCAAAACATCTACATGAATACGAATCCTTTAGAATTCTTGCTGAGATTATGCTTGAATATATATCAGAGTGACCCGATCCAAAAAATTTTTGAAACCAAATTGGCACCGTTACAATGCTAAAAACGTATTCAGTGCTAAACCATACGAGGTCTGATAAAAAAAACGCTTTTTTTTAATTTTTTCAAAAAGTATTTATTTATTTAACAATCAATTGAGTTTTTTATTCGCTATTTTAGCTCCTAACATTGATACCAATAACAAATTATAAATAGCTTGTTTTCTATGTTTCCCAGCTATCTATATGTCGACATTTCATAGAAGCTACCCTAATCATCAGTAGACTTTGGAAATTTTTGAAAGATATTCTCAAACATTCAACTCTATATCCTAACAATCTAAGAATTTAAAAGAAAAATGCTCTAATAATATCTGTCAAAACACAACAAACAAGCTTTTTCATTTATACACGTCTCTAACATTTCTTTACACTTTTCAAATAAATGAACAACCGTTGGCTGCTACGATTTGTTTTATACTCTTATGCCAGCGTTTTTTTCCAATCTTTGAAACACTTCTGAAATTCGATTTTTGGTATTGCCAACAGCTCCTGTTTCGATTTTTCTTTTATCTCCTCAATCGTAGCAAAACGCTTTCCTTTCATCTGATATTGCCAACGTACATAACAGACATTTGTACTAACATACGTTTGTAAATCGAACATACGTTCGATATTTCGAAATACGAAATTTCAAAATAATGGTTATTTTTTATCAGACCTCGTATGTTGTAATTTCGAGCTGTTTTCATTAATTTTTAGATAGTTTCATGCAAATTATGTACATAAGTTAATGATTTACATATTATTGGTTCAGAAACATTATCATGCGATCTTTCCCCTATATTGTGTTGTCTTATCAAGTTGGAAATGAGTTTATCAGGAAAACTGTTATTATATAATATATCCCTAATTATGATTTTATTCCTGTTATGGAATCTACGATCACTTATTGTTAATATTCTGTATTTTTGGATGTTTAAAAAAACAATTTATAAATTATGAAGAATTTGGCTTTTGGTATCAATCTATAATAATCCATTATGGTTGCTTATAACTGTGGTGTCCAAATATGGAACTGAAGACCTTGATTATCTCTCAGTACTGAATTTTATATTCTGATAAAATGGATTAAATGTTGATATGTTGTCTAAAATTATTTAAAAACTTAAATATTATAATATTGTAAAATAAATGTGATGTTTCCACAATACAGCAAGCGCTTTGTTTGAAAAATTTGTACCGAAATCACTGAAACTAGTGAGTGCTTTTCATATAAATTTTTGTCGGCTATTCTATTCCTGAAGACACACAACGGAGTGTCGAAATATTGAAACAAATAAAGAATGAGACTTTTTACAAGTGGACGACTAACGCAACCATCAAATAATAATTTATATATAATTTACTTTGCAAATTGCTTGTGGTAAGAGAACTGTAACTTTGTCCGTGCTTCCATGAACGGAAGGGGATATGTGTTGTTTGTCAGCTGGCACTTCTTCGTTAGCCACTCCACTTTCACCTTTTATGTACCCACACATATTTCGAGCAGGAACTACAATTGTTCTCATATCGAAATGAATAATGTTGCTATTATTCACATTTTAATGTTTAAAGTTTATAAGTACGGTAGAGAAATAAAACATACTGAACTTTTTCTCTACACATTTCTATTTTCTTTTATCCAAATCTAAGCGGCAGAAAAGTAAAATATAAAAGCGAATACAATATATTTTTGAAAGATTAGTAAGTTTAAACAGGATGAACTGCACTTTGTTATTTCGTGTTTTTGTATTATTTTACTAAGAACGCCATCTAGTACGAAATTCATCTTGGTACAATGTAACTTTACCAGGTAGGGTCAGAATTACAATAAATACAACACCAAAAAACATCACATGCATTTTGTTGGTAGAAGTTTTGTCTTGTTTTGTCTCTTGTTTGAAAAAGTCACAAAGTCTGTTTTTTTTCTGAACAGCTTGCAAACAATACTTTGACATTTTTACGGAACGAAAACAAAAGACATCTGTTCTTATACCACTATCTGGTACAACTGCCTTGGTTACCTAATCGTCAATCTACAGACAAGTTGTTTTTTTTTTTTTTTTTTGGATTCTTTATTTGGAATTTGTAGGAATTTTTTAACTTTTATTTATTTATAATTGCTGTTTATATGAGTTTGATATCACTTGTTGTAATATTATTAGTTTATTAATATTTCTAATAATTTTATAACACGTGACCTCAAGCTCATATAAACAGCAATTATATTTTAAAAAAAGGTCGAAGAACTAGGATCAAGATACGAGTTTTCATTTATTTATATCGTCCTCTAGCGGGGCTACCATGGTAATTAACATAATGGCCAGACCATAATTTTTTGTAATTTTTCACAATTTGTTGCTTGGCTCCCGGTTCTCTTGGTTGCACTCTTGCAAGGGGGGCGGGGTGTCTACGCTGGCAACACTGTATGAACTATTGTGACTTATGTATATAATAATTGTCAAATGAATTAAAACTATATTTGTTGTTATCACGAAGATATCGAACACGAAAGGTATGTTTTTTATTATAAGAAAAATCGAATTCTATTTTTTTCATTTCCGTTTGATTTAAATATTTTATAACAATTCCCCACGCAACCCCAACAGGAACTAATAATTTTTTTAAACGTTTCTTATTGAATCTTCAAAATAAACAAACAATAAGTATTCAAATTTTAATACTAAACATAAAAATAAAAAATGTTATTTTTACTTAAGTCTAGCCACTGCGCCATTAATTCGGTAAAATCACCTATTTCAACCAGTTGTGACCGCTAAAATTAAGTATGTTTCATGCCAGAGGATTTAGGTGAAGTTCCAGTTTGCCGATATACCTTGTCGCGTACTTTGAAAATTCTTTTTTTACCAATAGAACACACAGATTGTTATGAATTCATCAGTGAAATTGCAGTAATCAATCGAAGACTTTGGTTTTGTCACATTTGAATTTTTTTATTGTTAGATGTTGAAGCCGTATCCCTAATTGGATTCCATAGCACAATATAGGCCGGAGAACTGCACTGTATTTCAAAAGTCTGCAATCTAGCTTCAATGTTCAATCTTTCTACCCACAAGCGAATTTAGTTGCGCTGCTTTTAGTGGCAACTGAGTGACTTTTGCTTCAATGTGAGACTTCCACATTAGCCTATGGTCAAGTTGTATACCAAGGTACTTGACTACACTGTGGTGCGGAATAGGTGAATTGTTTATTTGGATAGGCGCACATGTTTGCTTACACAGAGGGAATGTGACATGAATACATTTCTGTTCATTAACTTTGATTTTCCAAAGTTTTAGCCATTTCTCTAATATTGAAGTATATTCCTGTAAATTTCGTGATGCTAATTGGTGGTTTTCATGAACACTCAAAAACGCTGTGTCATCTGCAAAGGTAGAAATGTGGATTCCGGATGTCGTTGGCATGTCAGACGCGTAAATCAAATACAAAGTAGGCCCCAGTATCATGCCTTGGGGAACTCCTGCCTTGATTGGCTGAGTTGGGCTTATAAAGTTGCCTTCTCTGATAACAAATTTCCGCCCATATAAGCAGCTTTCCAGAAGCTTGTGAGTATTTGCAGGCAAGTTTAACTTCATTTTGTGCATCAAGACGTCGTGCCACACTTTATTAAAAGCTTGAGAAATGTCAATGAATAGAGCTGAGCAATACTTGTTCTCCTCAAGGGTCTGTCTTGTGAAATTGACTAGTCTGTGCGTTTGTTCTATGGTGCTGTGCTTAGCCCGAAAACCAAATTGATGATCAGGGATGCAATATTGGACTTAACTTCGCCATTAACAATTTTTCGAATAGTTTTGAAATTGTTGGTAAATGACTTATTGGTCTATATGATCCTACCTTAGTCAGATCCTTCCCTGGTTTGGGTATCATGGTGATCATTGATACCTTTCACTCTGCAGGATAATACTCAAGGCGTAAAATAGCGTTAAAAATAAAAAGTAGAACTTTTATAGCTACACGAGGTAACTATTCAAGCATTTTACCAGTAATTTGATCAATGCCTGGAGCTTTCCTGGGGTTTGTATTACCGATAACGTCTTCGACATCATCTCTCAAACACAAAGGTGGTCTAACAACATATGGTGGTAATTCCGCTGCATTTTTCGCTGAATCATTTGTAATAAAAACGTTTCTCAAATGATCGACACATAACATCCCCTTTTCAGGATCGCTTCTTGCCCAGTCGCCAGTTGAAGTTCGCAGAGGTGTCTTACCTATTACGGGTCTTTTTAAACCTTTTGTCGCTTTCCACAAGGAATAACAGATCGAGGTTTACCATCAAAGCTTCCCAAATATGTTTTAAGGGAAGCCATTCTGTGGATTTCAAGCAGATTTCGTAACTGAGTTATACATTCCCGTAGCCTAGTTTTAAGCTGGGGAGACCTGCAAAGTTACCACAGTGGCATTAGTTAATTTAAAAATTTAAATTATACCAACATTTTTTTTTCTACGTTTTAAGTCAAATTTACTTAATTACATACATATATAGTTTATTTAAGTCAAATACTACAAATTTTAAAATGTTTTTATTACTCTTTTTTGTTTTTGGTTCTGATACAAATATTTTTTATTTATCGTATTTTAATCTTACATTTAAATGTTTATTTAAAGAATTACCGAAACGAGTTACAATTGTTTTTGTTTACCAGTTTTTTTGTTATTTATTTTCAATCCAAATTTCTTTTATTCTCTGGACATGCACACGTTTGAAATTTATATAATTTTTTTCTTCTACCAGGTGGCACAAAATTGATCATCTAATTTGGTTTTTGAGGATTTATTTTACTTAATAAAAAGATCTTTTATTTTTAGTATTGGAAATCTATATATGAGCCTGTGCAATTTTTTCTGCTAATTAAAAAATCTAATATGAAGTAGCTAGAGCTTGCCGCTAGCGCGTTTTATCATATTTTCCATAACTTTCCTCAATATAAACATTCGCATTCCTGTTGAATATTTTCCTTAAGAGCTGCCATATCTGCCAATAGAAGACAAGGGCTTAATGTGTTAGTAGTCCAAAGCCATTAATAGCATCAGCATTTAACCAATTCAGTCGCCTAACCAACACTTTGGTTCCTTCCATTACAGGTACATTATTAGCCCCCAAAAGCCAGCATTGCAATTTAGGCACTGTTATCAGCGCAGAGAAGCAGATTCCTGCTTCTTTGGTGATTCCTGTTCTGCCAATTAACCTTGTTGAGGGTGTCCAACACATTATAAGTCATGCGGCTGCCTAAAGATTTATTTGCTACAGGAACTCCTACCACTCTATTCTTCAGAAAGCGTAGTGCCCTGGTATTCAGTTCTGGTAGTAAGAAGCCGCTTATCGTATCGTTCGCCGATGGTCCCTTCAAAAAAAAAAACGCTCCACTCGCGCGAGCACTGCACCCCATAGTAGCCTTGAGTGGATATAATGACATTTGATGCTGATTTTCGACTCAAAACTATCATCTTCGCTGTTGACGTTGAAGGCGTTCGTTGTGCAGTTTCAGCATCTGTCTACTTCAGAAATTTCAAATATGAATTTATTGAATTTTTTTTGAACTTTTATAATTTTTTAAATTAGATTTTTGTACATTTGTACATTGGGTTTATAGCTCAAGTTTTTCCTTTCTTAAGTTTTTCTTAAGAAGGATTTTTTACAATACAAATTTGCTGTGATCAATAATTTTTGAATCAATTCAAATATGATTGACAAATTTGCAAAATTTGTCAATCATATGATTGACAAATTTGCAAAATTTGTCAATCATATAGTGCCACCATACACTAGCAGTAAGTGCTACTACAGTACGTAGGCTACTCGTGCTCTCAAATTACGAATCCTTAGCAGTGGTATAATAAAAATGCTTAAAGTTACAAAATACTATAAAATTTGCTAGACATTTGAATAAAATGTTACTATACTGCATTGTATTTTGGTCGTTTTTGCATATTTCCTGCAGGCTTAAGTGAAAACAAACATCTATCCATTTGTTTAGTTTCTTTACAACCAAAGAAAAAACATACTCGTATAATACTCGTAGTTTTGCAAGATAAGCAATTTTTCTCCATTCTTGCTCTGTTTTTACAAAAGAAGCAAAACTAGAATTCCAAGAAAAAGCAATAAACCAACAGTGACCTCGTCCTGACCAGAATATTTGAAAATCAGCACGCATTAGACACATTGAAACCAGCAGACTACCTACTGTATTATGTTATATATAATACACTGTATTCAAACTAGAATATTTATTTCTGCAACAATATGACGACACCTGCTAGATAGAATCCCTCTTTTGTAACGTTTTCATCCTGCACTGTTTTTCCCCAAACTAGTTCACTTTGTGTATAAGTGTTCATCAAATATATTTAAGCACATTTATGATAATGGACACTTTAGATTTTGAAGCCAAAGATGTCATATCGTTTCCAATGGAATATCCACCCGTAGCAGCAAACGTAAGAAACGTTGCTAGTTTATTAACAGCAGGAATATATGTACTCCTAAAAGGGAATGTATTCCTAAAAGGGACTTTCATGTGTGGCAGCAATTTTCGCAAGAACATGAAAAAGACATCTTTACGAGTACCACCACGGAAGTTTGCTACAAATCTACAAAAATCAGTATTTCTAAACACATTTTCTGCAATCTATATGCATACATATGTACATAGCTATGCATATATCCATCAGGACTTACCGTTCCTCCGGAAGTCCAAAAAAATTTGTACTATCACGCAAGTATATTTTCTTTATATCTTGATGTCCTACAAATGTTTTTCGATGCCTATTTCTCAAATTAATGTTGATTGTTGTAAACATTTTCATTAATTATTGAAATTTATAAATTGTTTATTACAAACAGAGATAACGGTATTATTCCTTTCTTATGCAAAATATTCGAAAATAATGTCAAACAGTAATAGACGAAAACTTTCAAACGTTTTTTAAGAACCAAATTTTGAAAGTTATCTTAACCAAACGAAAACGTTGTATTTGATGATGTATATTTTACAAAAATTGGCTGTTAGTATAAAATGTATTCAAGTTTTTGAGCTTTCTTAATACAGAATAATCAGACAAAGCGCTTACTTATCAGGGATCACCACAAGTCATGTTTTTGCTTGATTAATCATACACGCAGAGTAAATACGCGGGGAAAAAAGTTGCAAAATAAGGTCGTTTCAAGACAAATCCCACTACAATGGTAACGCAGAAAATCAACAGACGTGCGTAAAGGGAAATCAACAGACGTGCGTTAAGGACAATATAATATACTTATGTGTATTGCTTTCTCTGTTGGTTTCTTTACATTTCATTTGCAAAAATTTGTGGAAATGTTAAACAATTTTCAATAAATAAATAGTGGACATTTTTCATTTTGGCGCAATTCTCCGTTTTTGCGCTAGTTTATGAAGAAAAACCATCGTTGCGTAATTAAGTAAATGTGAAGTTAGTGAAAAAAGTGTTTTTTGCGCCGTGCATTAATGAATTGCGTGTGCCATCCCTCGAACTAGGCATATCTGCGTTACTCTGTTCTATCGTTACTGCAATGGATTTTGCTCTGACGAGATTAGGGATCTTGTTCTCGAAACTCGCACATTTTTCCGTAGCACGCGCTCATCGGCTAGAGCTCATCCATTTGTGGTCGATTGCCCGGGGAATCGCACTACGCATTACAGAGAGAATTCGTTTTTCAGCCGTACGCTTCGTCTGTGGAATAAGTTGCCTGCAGACGTGTTTCCTGTCTGTTATAACGTTGGAAAGTTCAAGTCAAATGTTCAAAAACACTACTCCCTCTTTCCCCCTCCTCATAACCTATTTTCCTAGCTCTGGTACAATGCACTGCATATGTAGGGGTGTAGGGGCCATCCCCTAAGTACTAGTCCAAGCTAAAAAAAAATATATCTTACCGCATCTTCAAAATCTATCAGAATTCTAAAATAATTCTGGTGCTATTTTCGGAGAGAAGTTTTCCATCTGCACGAAATTGTCCTAATCGTTTCAGACAATACCTGAAAGTCCACTTCCAGAGGAATTTGCTTGTTTGTGACAATGAGCAACTCCGTCTTTTCCGCGGACAGGATTAGGTTCTTGCTCTTTTTCAGGTAATATTAATAAAATATTTGAGCTCTTATGGAAGACTACGTATAATTAAAATTATTTTCTTTAAAAAGCTCGCTATAACCCAATTAAAAATTGTGGTTATCTGTTGGAAAACTGCTTAGTACCGATTGTAACGAAGTCTGTTTCTGTGGAATATTTGACGGTTAATGCAGAATATTTACAACTCAGTATATCTTACTCAATGTATACTACTCAATAACATTATTTTTTACTTTTTATTCATTTATTTTACTTTTTATTATAACCAGAAGTTTTACATCAACAGAAAGCAAGCAACAAAATTCAACGTTGAGTTAATTCAAATCGTCTTGTAAACATTCTGCACTCAACAAAGAGCAAGCAACAAAGTTCAATGCTGAATAAAATCAAATCGTCAAATCGTTTTGTAAACATTTATCTTAGTGTTGAATAAAATCAGCTTCATGTTTGCTGTTGATAATGAGTTGCATGTATTTGAAACATATATGTATACTCATATTTCTTCGCTTTTTTTAAATTCTATTTTAAGTTTCACGTACTTGTGTATGCAATAAAGTAATTTTATGTCTATATAGATTGTTCTTATCGTTTCTTTGTGTTGGTATTTTAAGTCTAATTTAATTTTTTAAATGTGTTGTAAACATTGTATTTCTCTATGGAAGCCTCTTGTTTCTATGTCAATTTCATTTTGTTGATCAAATCACTGCATTGATTTAAAATTTTTTTTTTCTTCCAAAACAAAAACTCAAACGCAAGAAATCATTGCCGAACTAAATGTGCATTCATTTAACGATAACTACACTCAAATAGCGAAGGTGTTGCTCATTGTATTACTGATTAAAAATCAACTGCGCATTTGTTCGGCTAAACCCAAAATCATATATGAACGAAATATAATGGTTTACATGCTGCTGAGCAAGTATGATTTTTTTCAATCGTTCAAAGCTGTTCTCTGCTACTTATATTGTGGAAAGATCACATAAATAACAAGTAAAAATGTAGTATGTACGATAGTCACGTAAATATATAGTATATATTACAAATTTGAACAACATATGCTCGAATTTATATGGTCCGATATAGGGGAAAAAATTTTGTTTGCCTTGTAATCATCATGCCAAAAATCATTCATGAAAATTTTCAGGAAAAATCTTTATAGGCTATGTCTCGATTATATATTGGCCGGTGTCGGAAATTTTCAATTTCTGTATTTTAGTACCTTTTTATAATAAGAACTGCTATTTAGTAAAAAAAAAGATTCCTACAGAAATCGGTTTAGATTTTATCTCGGATAGACATACTTGTATATGGACCGATATTTTCTTTTTCTCTATTTGGGTCTGGTAATCTGTCGCCTACGCAACATATTCATGAAAAAAAAAATTTTAATTTCGCTTACGCGACATATTTATGAAAAAATCGGCTTAGGCTATATCTCGGGTATATATGAACCAAAATTGAACATTTAAATTTTCTGTATTTTAGTAATCTCCTTTTATTACCAGAAGTGCTTTTAAGCAAAAATCTTTGTTTGAGTTCACTTACGCGACATTTTCAGGAAAAATCGGTTTAGGCTATATCTTGGCTATATATCGACCGATATCGGGGAACATTTTTCCCCCTGTAATTGTCATTCCAAATAATTATGTCAAGTTTGAAGCAGGACAAACAATTTTTGTTTTTAAATGTTCATGCAAATTTGAAAAATATGCTTTTTTCGGAATTTTGGAGTTACCTCAGCTATGTGTGAACCGATTTTTCTGAATTTCAATAGCAAACTAATGAATCTATGAGGTAATAGAATTGTGAAATGGTTTCTAAGTCTAATGGTTTCTCAGACGGACAGACGGAAATCGCTTAATCGACTTTTCTATTAATTCTGATTCAGAATGTATACACTTTATAGGGTCGCAAATGAAAATTGTATAAATTACAAACGGAATCACAAACTTATATATACCCTTTACATTTTTGTAAGCGTATACAAATTAATCTGATGTTTCCACAATATGAAATCTGTCAAAATTTAAGTGCTTTTCATATAAAATTTCTTGCCAAGTCGCTTGCTTGTGATGTGGAGAGATTACATAAATAAAACATAATTATAATGCTATATGATTGCTTCAAATGCCGCAGACAATGCAAGAAAATTGTAGTGAGTTTGCTTTAAGTTTACTTTTTAAAACAAACAAATTCAAAGTAACCGACTGTCAACAAAAAATAATATTTATGGTTATTTTTACATTTATTTTTTAATATCTATTGCCCTCCTTTCACAAGGTATTAGTCTCAATTCATAATTGCTCTCTGTAAAGGTTTATGTTTCCACTTTCAACTGAAACCAAAAACTTTTCGACAAATAACACAAAACTTAAAATTGCCTACGTGTAGCAATTGAGAATAAATTGTTCTGTGGTCATACAGTTTTTACAAGTCAGAACTCAGCATGAGTGGAAGAAATAAAATACTGATAGCAAAAAAATAAATAAAAAAAACCAACGTCAATAAAAATTATAAAAACATACAACTTAATTGTTTTGCATTTGAGAACACCATTAAATAAAATTTATATATAGTAAAAGGAAACTCATTTTATGTGCTTCGAAGGCAATTCGAAAGTAAATGGAGTATGTGCTGCACAATTTGAAAGAAAATAAAATGAACGAAAATTGAGCAATTTGAAGAAAACAAATAATAGAAGAAATTGTGGGCGCAGTAAGACGGCTTCCAAGAAACATTTTATACTTGTATGCATAGATGCCATATAAATCTGGTCCAAAATCGTGAAATTCGGCAGAAAAAATCGTCAAACAATCGTCAGCTACTAAAATGAATAGTTTTTGAACAAACTATATACTCGTATGTGTTTCAGCAGGGTAATATATAGCAAACTAATTCAATCTTGCCTTTAATACGAAACTACATCGTTTAAAGCTTTAACAACAAATATATTCTCGTACGAACATGAAGTTAATATTATTAGAACACATTCATTAATTTTTGTACATAAAACATTTTTAAATATTATAAGATTTCATTTAAGAAAATGTATTTTGATACTTCCTAGCATTTACTATATTTAATAGTTATGTCCGCATTATAGTACTAAATGTTTTTAATTATTTAGTCGTGGTCTTAAGTGGTCTCTAGTAGGTATCTAAGTGGTCTTTAGTAGGTACATAACATGGTTCCTTCAACTACTTTCCCACAGGTCCAAATACCATGATGCAAACTCTCAAATTTCCAGAAGAGCACGAAAAGACAAATATTAGCAGACAAACTTAGAATAATCATTTTTGATATTTTATTCCAAAATTTTATCATTTTCATATGTATATGGTAAAACAAATTGTCTCGGTTTATTAGACTTTGTTGCTTTATTTGGGATTAAATATTTTGCCTTTCGAAATCTACGTTGAAATAAGAAAATAAAAAGACACATTATTCTCTTATGTTATAATACCGTGAGGATCCATAAAGCTAAAGTTTGGAATCTCAAATTTAAGCCTCCTTAAAATATTAGCACACCTTTTTACTCTAAATTTTTTAGAACCTTCACCTTATAATTTTTGCTATAAGTAGTATTCACATATAATCTTTTTAATACATATGTAATATATATACTCCAAAATAAATATTAGGTTTACGTATACATTTATTTACTAGCGTTTTTTCTATCCATAAATATAATTTTCATTTCCTACAGAAATTAATTTAAAAAGTAACGTATGTATGTAATAGTCAATGTGATCTACAAAAATCGGCAAAAACGGGCCATAAATCGTCAAATTACTCAAAATCGTCAAAATGACGGTAAGTCGTCAAATATGGCGATCTTTCTTGTATGTAGTCTTCGTTAAATAAAACGTTTTAACAATATATACCCGTAATTGCTAAATAGAAAAAAAATATATGGAACATACCAAGTTAAATCACACACTTCGTAAAATTTTTTTTTATTTCCGCTATAATATTTTAAGGGTTGTTAAATAAAACTTGTTTATATTTTTATATACGCATATATATTACAAGCAAAATATAAGGATTAATATTTAAAACATATCACGCGATATCTAATGAAATTTTCACACTGGCTTAATATGACAAATTATTTTCAACAAATTTTAAACTAATCCGGAAAAATAGTATTATTTTCGAGTCCCTTAGTTGTGGGACTCGAAAATAATACTATTTTTCCGATCTTAAAATTTGTGAAAGAGATAGAAGTTTAATGCAAAAAAATTCTAGAATATCGAAGAGTTGCACTCTTTTCACGCAGTGAAAAATATTTATTTAAACTAATAAGTGCCTAAAGTTGTACCCAATCACACTGTGCAAAAAGAAAACAAAGTAACAATTACGGTATTCAAAGGGCTGTCATAAAATCATAAGCCTTAAAATATTAATATGAAAAATATGTACTGTGAGCATTCTGACATAAATTATTTTAAATTTGAGGCAGCTGAGATGTTTGCGGTTTAGATACGGCAAACTCTGTTTAAAAAGTCTTATTACGAGTACTTTCTGATTTTTTTGTTCGAATATTATGACATTATGCGTGATATGATACCATTTGAATCCCCCAAATATAACAAAAAACTATTCTGTTTAAAAAGGTTATGAGTTTTTGCTCCAACACAGTTGCCTTTCAAAGCAATTTTTTTTTTAATTGATATTTCTGTAACCATGGACTGAAAAAATCTGAAAATTTGGCGAAATACTCTGTAGAGAAGGAACATCAAACCAGTAAAAAATATAGCAAATCCAAAAAATCTTTTTTCCGAATTGTGCGATTTGAATTGGAATGCTCCATATGTTTCCTAAATGTCTATATGTTGACATTCCGTAGGAGCTACCGTAATCATAAGTAAATCTTCCAACATTATAAAATATTTTCAGACATTATATACCGCAATATTTTAAATAAAACTCATCCTGAATTTTGTATTATTGGAAGTTTACGGCCTTGGTGATAAACAAAATAGCAATTTTAAAAAGTGTTATTATTACGTTATGAACACGGTAGTATGAACTGTACGTATTGGGAACTAGTATTAGTTCTCCATCTGGCAACCCCGGTACTGTATGTAATTTTCGATAGTTAAGCCGTAATGACGGGTTCTTCAGTTTTTAGCAAAACTCAAGACACCGATGAAAGGAAAGCGTTTTGCTACGATTGAGGAGAAAAAAGAAAAATCGGAACAAAAGCAAAAGTTGGCAATACTAAAAAGCGCGTTTCAGAAGTGTTTCGAGGATTAGAAAAAAACGCTGGCATAATTGTAATATATCTGAGGGGGATTACTTTGAAGGAACAAGATAGTTATTCATGAATAAATAAATACTTTTAGAAAAAATTAAAAATAATATTTATTTTTTGATCAGACCTCGTATGTGAACTGATTTCGGGGAAGAAATTTTTTGCCTTATAATCTTCATGCCAAAAAGGGTATGTATGAACCAATATCGGTATTTTACATTTTCTGTATTTTAGTAAACCCCTTTTGTAACCAGAACTGCTTTTAAGCAAAAAAATTTTTTTTGTGGAAAAATCGGTTTAAACTATTAGTCCAATTACGAATATTCTAATGGAATTTATTTCTCTCGGAATTTATTCCTTACGGAATTTATTTCTCACATAAAGTATTTTTTTCAATTCAAATATTTTATTTGAATTGAAAAAATTAATTTTTGTTTGTAAGAATTGAAGAGTTGATCTCCCTTTAGTGTTTTCAACGAATGGAGAGAAGAAAAAATAATGAAACCTCATACTTAATTTTTGTTCATAATTGAAAGAAAGGGAAGAGTGATAAGATTCCTACGGAATTTTTATTTATAATTGGGCTGTATATCTTGGGTATATGTGGACCGATATCGGACATTTTTATTTCCTGTACTTTGGCAAAACAAATAATTTTATTTCTAAGTTTTCATACAAAATTGCAAAAAAAAAATTTTTTTCGGAATTTTGGATATATCTCAGCACAGATCTTACTAAATTTTAATAGCAAACCCATGAACCGATGGAGTAATAGAACGGTGAATGAAAAAAGTTTCTAAGTCTAGTGATTTTGTCAGAAACGGTATTTCAACGACGGACGGGCGGTCAGACGGACATCGTTTAATCGAATATTCTATCAATACTGATACAGGACATATAAAGTATATATCTTCAATCAGGATCGGAAATGAAAATTGTAGAAATCACAAACAGAATCACATACTTATATATACCCTTAATATTTTTGGGAAGAGTGTAATAATTGAATACACTAAGCTGGGGGACAACTATGTATTTCGAAGTCAAGATACACTAGATACTCATCAGCACCCACAATTACCCTACGCTGTACAATAGGAAATATTTCTTTTACATAAAAATATGTGGATTTTAATGCACTGAGCTCACATATGTTTTCAGTTTTTCTTTATCACGTAGGGACTATTTTTACAGGCCTTGCTTATTTTATCCAAAATTTGTGTTACAACTTATAGCCCTAAAAAGGCAAAAATTTTGCAAATTTTAGCTCCAGAATTCTAATAAAATGTGAAACCTCCATTAGACATATAAAAGACTTGCTAATTTACAAAATGTTTAGATCGAATATTATAGAGATATGATAAATCAAGCGGATATATAAGCACGTTATCTATTATTATGGTGGGCTTAGGTCTGTAATAGCAAATGAGTGGTGAATATGGTAATATGGATGATTATATAATTTAAATTGTAGAAATTTCAAACCTGGTCTGCAGGAACCACAATAAAATGACATTATTCGAACCTAACATGGCTTTATATAATAACTTAATACTTGCCTAATATTGTTTCCCAACCATATTGTTTCGACTTGTGTTTTCAATAAGTAATTATGTTACTGTTACAGCACTTCATTTAGACATTCATAATTTTTTTGGGATTATGTAAGTGAAAATTCTGAACAAAAGGGAGAATAGCTTTTACTGGCAAATCACTATCCAGTTTTTTCTTATTTCTCTTATAAAGCTGTTGAGTTACTTTGATGTGATTTTTCAGTTCTTAAGCAGAAACACATGCAAAAAAATTTAAATAGAAAAGAGAATATTAAATTTTTACTGGAAAAGGTAAAACAAAAGGTAGAATAAAGCTTGCGGAAGCATTTAATTTTTTGCATTAATACCTTGTCGTATATACATATATACAAACATGTAGGTAAATAACTTTCTAAAGAAAGGAAATAAGGATTAAAGATTAACAAAACAAAAAAAGTAATGAAGTGGAAAAAACTGGAAAACAGATCACTATAGTAACGCAGAAGCGAATAATTTGTTTTTTAACCTAAAAGTAGTTGAACTAGTTCGCAGGAGGATGATAGAATCTGTATATTTGTAAAGCATAAAATAGCCTTTTGTCTTTATTTATCTCTCCTGCTAGCATCATAGAACTGCTGTACAATGTAAATAAGCGTCTGTGCATTTTTGTAATTTTATGTAAAATATAAAACATTTCAGCTTTGATATTCGTTTTTTTTTGTCTAAATTCAACAGCAGATAATATTTTGCTTGAAATGCCCCAAACAAAATTTGTAGATTCAAAAAAATAAAATTGCACGTGCCTACGTGCCAAACAATGCACAAATTTTATTTTTATCACAAACAAAATCTTTATCTTTATTAAATTACCTTAAATACTACATTATTTATATTTTTACCAGGTTCCTGCCTTATGCATTCGCTCCGGTGCATTTGTTTTTAAATTAAAAAACAAAACATCCGAAAAGAGAAGTTCTTTCCAACGAATTTGAATTTAAGGATAACATTGCATTATTTTCTTATGTATCACACAAAAATAAAGCAGTTACCTTT
This sequence comes from Thecocarcelia acutangulata, assembly GCA_914767995.1. Classification (NCBI taxonomy): domain Eukaryota; kingdom Metazoa; phylum Arthropoda; class Insecta; order Diptera; family Tachinidae; genus Thecocarcelia; species Thecocarcelia acutangulata. The sequence goes on along the minus strand of OU612094.1, from coordinate 125,356,172 downwards.
TTTATTTTTTTTTATCTGGGACCAGTACTCAGGGGATGACCCCTGCATATGCAGCGCATTTTTTTTTTTTTTTTTTTTTTTTATATTGGACCAGTACTCAGGGGATGACCCCTACATATGCAGTGCATTGTACCAGAACTAGGAAAATAGGTTGTGAGGAGGGGGAAAGCGGGAGTAGTGTTTGTGAACATTTGACTTGAATCTTCCAACGTTATAACAGACAGGAAACACTTCTGCAGGCAACTTGTTCCACAGACGAAGCGTGCGGCTGAAAAACGAATTCTCTCTGTAATGCGTAGTACGATTCCCCGGGCAATCGACCACAAATGGGTGAGCTCTAGACGATGAACGCGTGCTACGTAAAAATGTGCGCGTTTCGGGAACAATATCCCTAATTTCGTCAGAGCAAAATCCATTGTAGTATCGATAGAACAGAGTAACGCATCCCACACTGCGTCGATGCTCCAGTGAGTCAATAGAGTTGGATACCCTACTGTCACCGATGAGCTTCTTCGCCCTCTCCTGCACACGGTCGAGTAACCCCAAAACAGACTTTGAGGCACCGGCCCAAACATGAGAGTTGTATTCCATTTTCGGTCGGATGTAGGTGGTATAAATAGTAAGGAGGTCGGATGGAGTGAAGTACATCTTACACCGTTTCAAAAAACCGAGGCACTTGAATGCTTCTTTAGAGATATGAAAAATGTGTTCATTCCAGAGAACGTCACACTGTATCTTCATTCCAAGAACATCAAGAGCATCCGATTCTTCAATATTTATACCATCCATGAGTACAGATGAAGCAGCATTTGCGGTCGTTTGTTTGTGCGTCAATAAGCAACACTGGGTCTTACGAGCATTAAAGGCGACCCTGTTTTTACGACCCCATTCAGAGACCAATAGAAGATCACTATTCAGTGAATCATTCATATTTAGTCTCTTGGCAGCGATCTCTGATAGGCTGGGCCTATAACTAAAAGAGTACGAGTGACAAATGCTGCTGTCATCCGCGAAAGAGTGGATAGGGTTGGAAGTTTGGTAGAGAAGGTCGTTGAGGAAAATAAGAAATAGGGTAGGAGAAAGAACGGAGCCTTGCGGTACCCCTGAATTAATCTTGAACTCGTTTGATGAGACCCCATCTATAACAACTCGTATAGAGCGGTCTCTGAGAAAGCTCGATATAAACCGAGAGAAGTCATCACCGACACCAAAAGCAGTAAGTTTTGCCAATAGTGCACCATGCCACACTCTGTCAAACGCTTTTGAAATATCAAGAGCCACCACCCTACTTTCACCGAAATGATGGATTGAGTGGCACCATTTCTCTGAGAGATATGCCATAAGATCGCCAGTTGAACGACCCTTACGAAATCCATATTGACGATCACAAAGTAGTTTATGCGACTCCAGATACCTCATAAGGTGATGGTTAACCATGTTTTCCATTACTTTGGAGAGTGTAGAGCAAATTGCAATTGGGCGATAATTTTCGGGGTTATTTGCCATACCCTTTTTGGGTATTGGTGTTACATTAGCTACCTTCCAGCACGATGGAAACTCACCAGTATGGTAAAGTATGCTGAAAAGGCGTGCTAATGGACGCGCAAGCGTAGAAGAACACTGCTTCAAGACCAGTGCTGGAATGCCATCCGGTCCAGGAGTTTTGTTTATATCGAGGTCTTCCAAAACCCTTTTAACTGCTCGCGCCCGGAAGAATATCTTCGGCATAGTTACAGATACTCTTTCGAGCTCGGGAAGTGGCTGACTGCTTTCCGGCAAGCAGGAATTGCTTGCAAAGATTTCAGCCAACAGGTTAGCTTTGTCAACCGGGTCTGTGAATGCTTGGTCATTCTTTAAAAGAGTTGGAATTGATGAACTAGCACTGTTCTTTACTCTCTTAACGAAAGACCAAAAGGTCTTACTGCCCCGAGGAGCTGCAAGGACCTTGGCACGAAGGCGCTGTTCGTGAAGAGACTTTTCACGCCTAAGTACCTTGGCACACGAAGATCTTGCCTTTTTGCGTAGCAAATCAGTGTCTGGTGTTTTGTTTAAACGCCAGTTACTGAATGCTTCCTCTCTGGATCTGACTGCGTTTTTGCACGTCTGATTAAACCAAGATTTTGCTTTTGGTTTAATCGAAATCTGCTTGGAGGGGATGAATGTTTTCATCCCTAGCAATATCATATTCTCTACCATTTTTGCTGAAACATTTATGTCGTTATCTAGAAAACAAAGTTTCCAATTAAAATGCTCATAAAATTGGTTGAGCTCAGCCCAACGCGCCTTTTCGTAAATAAATATTGAACGTTTCGTAGCTGATTTTGAAACGTTACGAAGTCCCGAGATCGAAAAGGAGGCAGAAATGGTGCAATGATCCGAATTGCCGAGAGGTGCACTAACTCTGACTTCATACTTTTCAGGGTGTGAAGTCAGGAATAGGTCAAGTGTGTTTGAATGGTGCCCTTCAACACATGGAATATGCGTTGGCTCATTCACTAATTGCGCTAGGTGGTTGTGCGCAGCGAATAACTCGACATATTGGCCTTCTGGAGTTGTATGACTCGAATGGCGAAGCCAGGATGAGTTGTGAACATTGAAATCACCAGCAACAACGATTTCACTGCTCGGACAACTTTCCAGGATCTTCGATATGGAGTCGGAGAGGGCATCGAAACCAGAAAAGGTAGTATCCCTCCCCGCATTTGGACTTCTGTATAGAAACCCGAAATGCAAAAAGTGTGACCTGATTTTGAACTTAACCCAAAGACAGGTAAATTCTGCATCATGCATGCTTAATGGTTGCTGGCATTGGAACACAACTTCATTGCGAATGTAAATTACAAGGCCCCGATGGAAGTTAAAGAGGGATAGGAATTGATACCCAGGTATATGAAAATCCTGTGGATCAGCATTCTCAGATACCTGGGTTTCACATAGGGCGAAAATATCCGGCCGATGGAGACACGTGTGAGCATAGACGGAGAAGAAGTTCGTTCTCAGCCCACGTATGTTGCAAAAGTCTATTGTAAAGTTTCCCGCCATTGCGATAGAAAGATCATGTACAAATGCTAATTCTGCTGTGCTGGTGACTAGGAAAATAGGTTATGATGAGGATGAAATAGGGAGTAGTGTTCGCGGGGTGTTAACAATTAATTATATGCGGTATTTAGTGACAAATCCTTCATTGGACCAAAAAAAAAAAAAAGCCAGAAGGAATTGTCCACTATAATGCAGCAGAACCCATTCGACATAAAGGAGCATTGACTGCACCCACCAGTTTGTTTAGGACGGACAAATCTATTGTAAAGCATTCAGCCAAAATGGCATTTTTCAGCTACATACAGCTATCATATTGCGTAGAAAATTCGTATATTTTAGCGAAAACTATTCTTCGTACATTCTTGATGAGATTAAAGACGGACCTCAGAGAAGGCCACTCTAGCCTAAGTTTGTCGAGAGTTAAATAATAGCTATATCTCCCAATCCCAATCATTGCCACACAAATCACCAGTTCACTTTCTAACAAATCTGTATAGATTACTGAATTCATTTTGCCTGGTACAAATCATATTTGCGCCCATACCATAAGTGATGTTCCATCATGAACGCGTTTATGGCATGCTTCCCGCAGGCGTATCTCCAGTATTTTTGCATACCATCTGGTCCGTCTAAATGAATATTTTTCATCGCTCTATATCACAGATTCACAGATTCCTGTAATGTTTCCATACCTGAAAAATGTAAAACATACACATATCTGAACGTCACTTAACGTTCAATTCATGGTATAATAATATACAGGTTGTATGAGTTTAAATGAAATAATGTTTTATAATTTTTCAATTTTAATTAAGCAGCATGGCAGAAATAGATAGATAGAAATAAAGGGTGTTTTTTTAAGCTAGATAGAACTTTAAATTGTAAAAAGTAACACAAAAAATTAAATTTTGATGAAACATTTTTTTTATTTGTTTCAGTATACTCTGACAAATATCATGAATAGACTCACGCTTGAACAACGCTACGAAATTGGGCTCTAGAACAGTTGGCAACTGACCCGTTGTTTTATCGCAAAATTGTGTTCAGCGATGAGGCGCATTTTTGACTTAACGGGTTTGTTAATAAGCAAAATTGCCGCATATGGAGTGAGACCAATCCACAAGAGACCCTACAGACTCCATTACATCCAGAAAAATGCACTGTTTGGTGCGGTTTTCACGCTGGTGGCATCATCGGACCTTATTTCTTCAAAAATGAGGCCGGAGCTCGCGTTACGGTCAATGGAGATCGTTACCGCACCATGATCAATGATTTTTTGTTTGAAAATATGGATGACATTGATCCGGAGGAGATGTGGTTTCAACAGGATGGCGCTACGTTCCATACGGCGAACGCAACCATCGACTTACTGAAATCAAAATTTGGCGATAAGTTGATTTCGAGAAATGGACCTGTCAATTGGCCTCCAAGGTCGTGCGATTTGACACCTCTCGATTATTTCCTGTGGGGCTACGTGAAGTCACGGGTTATGCTGATAAACCAGCAACAATTGACGCCTTGGAGGCCAGCATTGTTCGTGTTGTTCGTGACATACGGCCAGCAGTGCTCGAAAAAGTGGCCCAAAATTGGACGTCCAGAATGCGCTTCGTCAAGAACAGCCGCGGTGCCCATATGCCCGAAATCATTTTCAAATGTTAATGTCACGTATTGATCTTTCGAATAAAAAAAAATTTTGATTACAATTTAATTTTTTGTGTTATTTTTTACAATTTCAAGTTCTATCGGGCTTAAAAAAACACCCTATAGATTACAAAAAAATGCACTTATGTACGTTTATGAAATAATCAGTAGTTGTAATAATTCAATTGTTTCACAAACTCTCCTTTTATATCAATAAATTCTTTAAACTTAAATAAGAACCGTTAAAATCAATAATGTACCCAAAATTATATCGTCATATTAAATACAAACGGACGTAACTACACTTTTTATTTTTTTACAGGAGAAGAAAAAAACCTTCTAAAATCAATAAAATATTATGTTTTCTTTTCAATTTTTGTAAATTGAACTTAGATTGTTGGTATTCATTTAGTAGTGAAGATATTTTTAGTATTTTTTCGAGTATTTAAGTTTTTATGTTAGTTACGTTCTTTTACCTTTCGCCTTTTGATAAACAAAAAGACGTAACTACAAAAAGTCACAGTAGTGAGTGAAAGGTTTTTTTCTTGGTATGAATTCATTAACTTCTAAACTACTGAACTAACGAAATTTGGAGAAGCAGCAGAAGAGATGTTAGATTTTCAAAGCGATGTTTTAGTAATAGTGTATTTCTAAAACAGTGGATTTTATAGTGGACCAGATTGACAATCGGGTATGTAAAATCTATTGGTCCGTGTAACTTTCCAATTGAAAATAATTTTGAATTTTCAAAATTTTTCTTTATACACTAGTATTCTAGTCTCTTACAGTTTAAAAGATATTTAACTTTATTATTTATCTTATATTTAATAGTTAACGAGAAACCCGCAAAATCCTATTGTTTTGACTTTCATTATTTTAAATTGTTTATACTTTTGAATAAAAATATGTTTTCTTATTTTAACTTTTTTATATTTTTATTATTAAATTTTTATACATATTTTATTATAAAATAAAATGTAATTATGTAATTAGTTTTTAAAACAAAAACTACAGATATGTGAGAAATTTTGTATAAAAACTGCAGTATATTTTATAAAAATTCATTTAAAAGTCGAAGCCAAATAGTTAATTTTCGAAAGAAATATTATCAGAAAAATTATGGCAATCGACTTGTATTAACGGCTTTAAGTCTTGGAGATTGAAAGAAAGTGGCAATTTTCTTTGATATTTTAACTCTCTGAGCATCAAATGGGTTGGGCTCACGATCTACAAATTTCTTTATAATTATTTGTGGAAGTAGTTCATAATCATCGTTAATATTTGTTTTAAAATAAATAACAGGAGTGCCATCGTATCCTAAAGCACGAATCGTATTTACTGTGGAATCAATGGAGTTTTTCCCTGTTTAAAATATATAGTTTAAAATCAATAAATATGTGCATACTATTTGTATATTAAAAGTAATGCTTTACCTGGTTTATTGGTGAATAACGTTTTAGAAGGGACGCAAAGTCAAGAAAATACTCATGGTTTAAATGGTGCATTTGTAGAGATAAGGGCATTAAGTCCTTAAGTTGCGATGGCAGATTTATTTGCTTATTGTCAATGTATATTTGAATTAAAGAGTGGGTTGAGTCACACTCCAGTTGAGTGGGACCAACTATTAAATATTCTTTCCACGCACAAAAGCAACAAAGCATTAGATAGAATAACGTTCCGATTCGGGATTTTGAAATTATAAATAATTTATAAATTATGAAACTAAAAAATTATAAAATTATAATATAATTAAATTTTAAAATTATAAATTGTTACTTACGACATAATAATATCTGCAATATTCCTGAAAATTTCATTGTTTTCGGGATTTTTCGTAAATCCAAAAAATGCAAGGATTATTTTTTGGCAAATCCTGGGATTTGGGATTTCGCAAACCTCGAAAATCATAATTTTCAGGATCGAGATATAAGTATTGGCATCATTATATACAACAAATGAGTTTGTATGTAAGATTTTTATGTAAATGTGTAGTTACGTTTTATTGCATTTAGAAATACAAAGATTTTTTACAGTACAAATTTGCTGTGATCAAGAATTATCTTTCTTAAGAAAAAACCTTGAACTAAAATTTTTAATTTAAAAAGCCGTGTTATTTTTTTTATTGTTGGCTTGTTGTAGTTCCGCTATTACCTGTTATATTATTGTACCATGGTTGAATTCTATTTTCAGCAAAATAGTCTGCAACAGACAGAATGAAAAAGTAAATGCAAACCATGCACATAGAGTGTATATTGAACAGAAACAAAACAGCTGATTCAGAACGGAAAATAACGTAAAAACTAAATCTGTCTTTATTTAAAAAAATTTTGTGTTGTTGTAATTTGAATGAAAAGACAAAAACATTCTCGTAAATGCATGCGTGCTCAAAGGATACATTTCAATTAAAATTTATTTCGTAGTTCTGCTTAGAATGCGTGTAATTTAGCACTTTTATTTCAAAATATTAAATAATTTATCAAATTTTTTACAATGTGAAGGTAATATTAGATTTTAAGGGGAAAGACACGTTCAAGAATAATTGTCTGTCGGTCAAGAATAATGGTATGTGTGAAAACTGGTTGGTGTATGTGTCACCGATAGTGCTTAACAGAAATCGAATATTTCTGATGTCCACCAAGCTTTGTCTTGCTCACACATACTAAACAGTATTCACACATACTAATGGCATACTTAACCGTTTTTACTTCACTTAAGATCGATTTGAATCATTTCTTCATATTTTTTGTTTGTGATGCAAATAATATATATTTTCAGTTTTTGAATTTTTCATTCTGCTCTACTCCACACATTAGTTTATATATTACTCTGTACACTCTATCGTTCATTTAAAAAATTTCAACAATGCACAATTTTCATTCGAGGGAAATCAACATTTTTGACAATGGTTGTATTGCTGTTGATTGTGTGTTATTGGCTTGCAATTTAATGTGCCTGCTTCAATAGAATGTCATTGTTGGTTTTGTCGCTATTAGACTTATTGTCGATGTCGAATGAAATTAATGTTGTTGCCACTGTATGTCGCTGTTTGTTAACTTCAAAATAATTTGGAATGCAATTTGTAACATTTGAATTGCTAACTAATGCATAATTAATATGTACTAGTTTGAAATCGAAGAATTTTTCACGTGCATTTATGTATGATTTAACAATGTGTACAGATATATTAGGGATTCCAGTAAACAATATTTCATTTGCTTATTCTGGAGTTTTGATGTCCTACAGAACAGCAAAGCGACAAAAAATATGTATTTTTCCATCAAGTTTATATAATTCAAATGCATAAAGTTAGCGTTATCATTCGTTCTAAGAATCATAAAACGCTGGGCAAAGGTGTTGGATTATACTTTAGATTTTTCAACAAAAATATTTTTATATCGATTATTTATTTGCTTGAACTTGAGAGCAGAAGTTTGTTTAATTTCTATAGATTCTAATAAAAGGTATATGGCAAGATGAAGATTTTACCCTAATTTCAAACGTTTTACAGAAAGAATAAGATTTTAACATATTTCTCCAAAAATTAAGATTTTTGAGATTTGTGGTGTTTTCTTTTCTGACAAAAATGTTACACCTTACAAAATATGGTGGTTCAACACGTTTTTTTTTTTTTCTAAAAAAAAATCGATACACTATTAAAGGATATCATGTTCTTTTCAAAACATGTTGCACCTAAAACTGGTTAAAATGTAAAATGTTCTACTCTGTACATCGAGTAAGGTGGAGATATGCCCTTCTTTACATCTTTGTTGCATACGTTTGTTTTGCAAATATGAAGTTGTTTTGTTATTTTTTTTTTTTATTATCCTGGACCAGTATTTAGGCGATGACCCCTACAGTGCATTGTATCAGAACTAGCAAAATAGGTTGTGAGGAGGGGACAAGAGGGAGTAGTGTTTGTGAACATTTGAACTTTCCAACGTTATAACAGACAGGAAACACTTCTGCAGGCAACTTGTTCCACAGACGAAGCGTACGGCTGTAAAACAAATTGTCTCTGTAATGCGTTGTACGATTTCCCGGGCAATCGACCACAAATAGATGAGCTCTGGACGATGAACGCGTGCTAAAAATGTGCGCGTTTCGGGAACAAGATCCCTAATCTCGTCAGAGCAAAATCCATTGTAGTATCGATAGAACAGAGTAACGCATCCCACACTGCGTCGATGCTCCAGTGAGTCAATAGAGTTGGATACCCTACTGTCACCGATGAGCTTCTTCGCCCTCTCCTGCACACGGTCGAGTAACCCCAAAACAGACTTTGAGGCACCGGCCCAAACATGAGAGTTGTATTCCATTTTCGGTCGGATGTAGGTGGTATAAATAGTAAGGAGGTCGGATGGAGTGAAGTACATCTTACACCGTTTCAAAAAACCGAGGCACTTGAATGCTTCTTTAGAGATATGAAAAATGTGTTCATTCCAGTGAACGTCACACTGTATCTTCATTCCAAGAACATCAAGAGCATCCGATTCTTCAATATTTATACCATCCATGAGTACAGATGAAGCAGCATTTGCGGTCGTTTGTTTGTGCGTCAATAAGCAACACTGGGTCTTACGGGCATTAAAGGCAACCCTGTTTTTACGACCCCATTCAGAGACCAATAGAAGATCACTATTCAGTGAATCATTCATATTTAGTCTCTTGGCAGCGATCTCTGATAGGCTGGGCCTAAAACTAAAAGAGTACGAGTGACAAATGCTGCTGTCATCCGCGAAAGAGTGGATAGGGTTGGAAGTTTGGTAGAGAAGGTCGTTGAGGAAAATAAGAAATAGGGTAGGAGAAAGAACGGAGCCTTGCGGTACCCCTGAATTAATCTTGAACTCGTTTGATGAGACCCCATCTATAACAACTCGTATAGAGCGGTCTCTGAGAAAGCTCGATATAAACCGAGAGAAGTCATCACCGAGACCAAAAGCAGCAAGTTTTGCCAATAGTGCACCATGCCACACTCTGTCAAACGCTTTTGAAATATCAAGAGCCACCACCCTACTTTCACCGAAATGATGGATTGAGTGGCACCATTTCTCTGAGAGATATGCCATAAGATCGCCAGTTGAACGACCCTTACGAAATCCATATTGACGATCACAAAGTAGTTTATGCGACTCCAGATACCTCATAAGGAGAGTGTAGAGCAAATTGCAATTGGGCGGTAATTTTCGGGGTTATTTGCCATACCCTTTTTGGGTATTGGTGTTACATTAGCAACCTTCCAGCACGATGGAAACTCACCAGTATGGTAAAGTATGCTGAAAAGGCGTGCTAATGGACGCGCAAGCGTAGAAGAACACTGCTTCCAGACCAGTGCTGGAATGCCATCCGGTCCAGGAGTTTTGTTTATATCGAGGTCTTCCAAAACCCTTTTAACTGCTCGCGCCCGGAAGAATATCTTCGGCATAGTTACAGATACTCTTTCGAGCTCGGGAAGTGGCTGACTGCTTTCCGGCAAGCAGGAATTGCTTGCAAAAATTTCAGCCAACAGGTTAGCTTTGTCAACCGGGTCTGTGAATGCTTGGTCTTTTCTATGTTTCCCAGAAATGTCGACATTTCATAGGAGCTACCATGATATAAAAAATACAAGGTAGTTTTATTCTCTTAATTTTCCTCAACAATCACCATCTGACAAGTATGTATAAAGATTGTGACATTTTCCATAAAATTGTGCTACCATATTAGTTTATACATTCCTCTGTTTCCAGTTTTATTTGAAGTTGTGTCTAAAAATAATAATCAAATTGTGGGTAAAAATAAATTAAAATTTTAAAATAAAATACATATGTACATAAATCTAAAATATATAAAAATTGCCTGAAAAACATCCCTAAACTAAAATGCTACCAACACCATGTTTTAATGTGCCTTTAGTATAACGTGGATTAAGACGTTGGCTTTTCGATCATTTAACCAGTCTTAATCTATCGAAACCTTTTAAATTAAATTTGGACTCATCGGAGAATAGTATGGAAATCCTCTGTGTGGTGGTGTGTTCCCTTGCAAATTCCAACCTGGCCAGTCTATTTTTCCGTGATATAAAGATATTTTTACACTTTTGTGTGGTATGCTTTTAGTCCGCCTTCGGCAGCCTGCCTTTGAATCCTTCTGGGGGTAACATTTAATAACAATTGTGTGGCGATGGTTTATGACGCCACGAATCGGTCTTTTTTTTTATCAAGCGTATTATTGCCAGGCCACCTCGTTTACTGGTTTTTCGAGAACGTCCACCTTTATGTTCTGTAACCAAAGTATCCGCACACCAAAAACGGCTTATAATTCTTGGTGAATATCAAATTTTTTTGCAGTTGTGGTCACTGATTGGCCGTTATTAAAATCAGCTATTATTTTTTCTTCTAAATGCTCTGAATAATTATATCGCCCCATTTGTTAAAGAAGGTACAAGTCACGTCCAGAACAAGTTTGAAGGCACGGAAGCGACGGAAAAATATATGCAAATTTTCGCTATAAATGCTTACTTTGGTATTTAAACAAATAATGACATCTTTTGGCAGCCGGTTTTTCTTATTGAAAGTTATGAAGAATATTCAAGGTTACGTGCATTAATTTTGTCGCTGGGCCATTCTAGTAGAAATAATTATTTATATATTTTTAAACTACAAGCATCAAACTTGTCCCTTTGTTTTTAATATCTAAAGAATATTTTGTTTTAAATGTAATAATGTTTTCTTTGAGAGTCTGAATACAATGTTTGCGGTGCGGTACGATTTCCTGTTGCGGGAGAGAAAAATAAACATAATACGACGGAAGACGGCGGCGGCAATACTTGTCATTGTTAGTTTATATTTTTATTAATTTATTTGTGCATACGAGTACATTTTTATAAAAATTTCTAAAATATTTAATTTTTGTGTAAGGTATTTTGTAATGGCAGTAAATAAAAAACGATAGCTGTTAAAAAATTATTAGTTTGGTAGAAACCACGTTTGATTTGTATGTGGAATTAGAAACTACGGCACATCCCATCCCATCCCGTTAATGCACCAATTGTCCTTTTGCTTCCACTTTTTATATGTATCCCGTAATTCGAAATTTTTTTTTTCTTTTTGATTCCTCAGCTAAAATTAAATAAAGTCTGACTGAAAGAAATTCACTTACCTGGTGTGCCAAAATCTTTGCTAATTTGAACCAAAAATGTTCTTTATGCTGCAAGTTGTTGTAACTTCCCGACTGCATATTATAAAAACAGTCATACTTCCAACTTCTTTTTCAATTTTTTCTTCTTCCGTTAATATATTTTTTAAAGTTTTATTTTTCGTGAAAAAAATAATAATCTCCAAAATAATTTTTTTTATTTACAATAATGTTGTGAAAATCTTCAATTATGTAAAAGATATGGCAACATCGAAGTGAGAAAGGGAGTAAAAAATTGAGAGAATGAGAAAGTCCACAATGAAAATAAAATAAATTTTAATTTTATGCCGCTTTGCACTGCGATTTTTTTCTTCAAGTTCGTATGGAAAATCGCACCGCAATAAATTATCGTTACATTGTGTTCAGACTCAAATTCGTATGGAAAATCGTTCCGCAATAAATTATGGTTACATTGTGTTCAGACTCTAAAATAGGCATTTTTTTGAATGCTATCGTCAAGTTTACTGATAAGCAGAAGTCCGTGCTTTTAGTTGTTGGAGCCAAATTAGACCCAAGTGGGCTGGCTTTACAATAGCTGGCAGCCTGTTAAACCTAACCTAACATGGGTTTCAAAACGACCACAGATACCTACTTACATCAGCTTCATTATTTCTAGCTTTTTCTAATGTGAACAATGCACTACACATTCCAGAAAAATCCATTCTAGGAGTAAATTCCCTTATTCAACTGTGTGACAACGCCTTTTTATATTTATCTCTAAAAATAAACTTCAAAGATCCTTATTACAAATAATAAAAAGAGAATGAAACCACCTTGTATATTTTATATCATGGAAAAACTAGTATCAAGATATAAATTTATAATTAATTTTTTTATTGCCTACTAAAAAAAACCTTAAAAATAAAGGTTGACAAAAAGTAAACAAAATTTGGCCATCCCGAAAATTATTATTTTTTGTAATATTGTAGTGAAAAAATCAACGAAAACATGTTTGTAATCAATCTAAAAATAAGAAGTAAGAATTCTATCTGCTTTTAATGACAGTGAGGTTTCTAATATGCGTTAACTTAACTGTTCAACAGTCTTTCATGAATACGCTTTAGCTTAATAAACGCATGCAGCTGCTAAACTAACACAAGCAAGCACTTTCATATTTGTAAGTTATCACTGCGTCATGTCGAGTAAACACGTTTTTTCTATATGTTGTGCAGAGGTTTGTTCACTCGAAAAGAAAAATGGGGTTTGCCATTGATTAGTTCTGTGTTTTTATAATAAAACATAACATGGTGCGCATTTAATTAAGTGCAAGCTTTGTGCAACCTTCAGCCATATCTTAAAACAGATAAGTGTCTATGTACCAGAAGTGCAGCCAACAATATTATGCTATGACACTAATCTGCATAATGAGTTTTTTTCTGCACCACTCCATGAAGTTTCAAAGCGTATAAAAAATTATAAATGAAATTCTTTCTCCTCCGTAATGAAAAAACCCGCATACACGTTATTAAATAAAGAAAACAGTAGAGGACAAATATATTTTAATTAAAAATATTTTTAATTTAGTCGTGCTGATGCCAATGAAGCACTTATGTTTGAGGATTTAATCTTGTATTATATGTTTTGTTAAAAACCAAAATCAATTTAATTAAAACCCTGATATAATTAAAATAAAAACTTTAATACGCTTTTAACGATTAAGTAACTATTTTTTTTTAAATATATAATTATTTTGATATATCAGATGGAAAAATTTTTTTCTCTGCAACTAAAGAACCCATCACTATCATTTTAACCGCATCCTTAAATCTGTGTTAAACAATTGTAAGCCATAATTAAAGACTTTTTACTAAAGTTGTCAGCTTTTATTGATATTTTTCTTTGGTTAGTAAATAAATTTTTGAATATCTTTCCTTTTCAAAAATAATTTTACTTCTATGCTAGACTGTAGAATATTGCCCTGCTTCTTTCTGTTTGTCTTACCCAGCAATATCTGTGGTCATACAGAAAGTAGCTTAAGTCAATTTAAGGATAAATTGGAAACTTTACAAAAGCCTACAAATTTTAATACTTTTGAGCTGTTTAGAAAAATCTTTTTTTGGATATGTTGTGAGCACATATATTTTAGTTTCGGTTTTCAGAACAATTAATGCATTTATCAAAACATCTTATAGGTATAAACACAAAATTTATTTGTAGTTTACCTGGAGGGAGCAAAATAGTTTTTTAAAGCATATTATGTGCCCACTAGCTTTTTTTTAAATTAAATTTCGTTGTTGAACAGGGTTAAGTTTTTTATAATAATGGAATCTTGGTGTTCTTGGAATGACAATACAGTGTGATGTTCGCTGGAATGAACACATTATTCATGTCTCTAAAAAAGTCTTCAAGTTTCTCGAAACGGTGTTGGATGTAGTTCACTCCATCCGATCTCCTTACTATTTATACTATCTACATCCGACCGAAAATGGAATACAACTCTCATGTTTGAGCCGGTGCTTCAAAGTCTATATTGGGGTTACTCGACCGTGTGCAGGAGAAGGCGAAGAAGCTCATCGGTGACAGTATGGTATCCAACTCTATTGACTCACTGGAGCATCGACGCAGTGAAGGGTTTGTTACTCTGTTCTATCGTTACTACAATCGATTTTACTCCGACGAGATCAGGGATCTTGTTCCCGAAGCGCGCACGTTTTTACGTAGCACGCGTTCATCGTTCAGAGCTCATCCATTTGTGGTAAATTGCCAGGGGAATCATTCAACGCATCACAGAGAGAATTCGTTTTTCAGCCCTACGCTTCGTCTATGGAACAAGGTGCCTGCAAACGTATTTCATGTCTGTTATAACATTACAATGTTCAAGTCAATTTTTTACAATTACTACTCCTTCTTTCCCATTTCTCACAACCTATTTTTATAGCTCTGTTACAATCCATATGTAGGGGTTATCCCCTTGAGTATTGGTTCAAGATAGTCACGTAAATATATCATATATGGATCGATATCGGGAGGGAATACTTTTTTTGCCTTGTAGTCACCAAGCTAAAAAGGTAATCTTTCATGCAAATTTTCTTGGAAAAATCGGTTGAGGTTATATCTCGGGTTTAGGCTATATCTATGATATATACGGACTGATATCGGAAATATTAATTTTCTATATTTACATAACCTTCTTGTAATACCAGAACCACTTTTAAGCAGAAGAAGGTATTTTCATGGAAAAATCAGTTTAGTTAAATCTGATACACGAGTATATGGACCGACATCAGGCAATATTTTTTTTTTGATGAGAGTTCATAGTATTCAGTACATAAACAAAAAGTACGAAAATTGTTCAAATGGTACCTCAAATTTCTAATATTTCTTTTCCTGTCTATATGCAAACATTTTATATGAGCTACAGTTGGGAAACATAAAAAACAAGCTGTTTATAATTTTTTGATTAATACCAATGTTGGAAGCTAATATAGCGAATAAATCTCAAATGTTTGAATTTTTGTTCTCTGCTCTTTTGTTCTTATAATATATAATAATATTAATATATAATAGGAGCGTAGTACATTCAGCTGGGCCGAATCTAAAATACCTTTTTAGATAGTCACCTATATACATATATATAGTATATATTAAAAATTTGAACTAAATATGCTCGGTTAAATATGAACCGATAACGGAATTTTCCCTTTTCTGTATTTTACGAGTAATTAATTACCTCGTTTTATAATCAGAACTGATTTCAAGCAAAAGAAATTTTCACTAAAACATCGGTTTAGACTATATCTCGGGAATCGATATCGGAAATTTTCATTTTCTCTATTTGGTAACCTCCTTATATTATCAGAAGTTCTTTTAAGCAAAAACAAATATTTATAGAAAAATCGGTTTAGGCTATATCTTTTTCGGAACTTCGAACATATCTCAGCTATATGTGAACCGATATTACTGAATTTCAATAGCAATCCCATGACTCGATGGGGTAATAGAATGGTGAAAGAAAAACGTTTCAAGTCTAATGGTTTTCTCAGAAACGGTATTTCAACAACCGACGGATGGACAGACGGACATCGCTTAATCGACTTTTCTATTAATTCTGATTCTTGAGAATATATATACTCTATACGGTCGCAAATAAAAACTGCAGAAATTATAAACGGAATCACAAACTTATATATACCCTTTACATTTTTGTGAAGGGTATAACAGTACTAAAATTTTAGTTATATATAATTATTAGCTTATTATACTTAAAAAGTATTAAAACTTTTTTATTTTTACATTTTCATTTCATCACAGACCAAAATTTATACTGTATTGCTTTCTTACATTTATATCAGCATAACTATTAACCAACTATAACCAATTTTTAAAATTCATTTTATCGATGGAAGATTGTGTTTGAGGAATATATTTTGGAAATCGGGCTAATAAATGTTGAGGTTACAAATAATGTGGAAGATGCAAAAATTGTGCGCAGTGTATAAATTATGCCACAAATGTATGTATATCCATCTTGCGTATTTTACAGAAAATTCCAAAATTTTTTTAAGTATATTATGTGTGTATACAAATTTAACTACTTAAACAGTTCAATTATTAAACAAATAAAAAGTACTAAAACAGGGTTTTTGTGCCGTCCTGCCATTCACAATAATATATACCATCACTGATTACATTTGTCACGTAAACACGTAATGAAATTCTATTTTCTACAGGTTCAGACGTTACGGTTACATTTCATTACAGTCAGATAAGCATTTTCATTGTTTCTCGTATAACAAAATCGATCAGCTGTTCCGACTACATTTACATTTCTACATTTACGGTCGGCTAAATGGGCCTTTACAATGACATACGAGTATACAGACGAAACCGTAAACTAAAGCCACAGACAAAACACACCAATACGCTCATAATCACGAAAGGCAGAGCGTAACGAAGCAGACGCGTTCAACTTAAGCATTAAACATTCGAGACAGCAGGCTGCACGAACACACGACTACAAATGTCACTGGCTACAAATGTAGCCTGTAGCCAGCTACATAATTATATTGAAGGCAGCAGCTACATAATAAATAGCTGATATTGTTTTCTTTATCTCCTTTCAAACATTAAAAAGCTTGTGCATACAAAATGGCTGAGGGAAATTTAGAAAATTCTATAGTAGCTATTGCTAAAATAGTGCGAGCTACTTAGGTTTCGATGTAATAAATATTAAAAAATTATATATTTGCAAATCACAACCAAGATCCACAATTAAAATTAAAACTTCTAAAATATAAACAGCTGCTTTTTTGCATTTCAATGGTGCCACTTATAATTTTTTTAGCTGTTTCTAAAGTTATCACCTAGTTGAAGAGTAAGAAAAACCCAAGAAAATTAGATTAAAGTAATTTAAATATAACTCCATTATTTATAAACCTACTTGCGACAGTATCTTTTAGCAATAACTATTATTAAACATTTTTTATTTGGAATAATACACTTTCGTACGTAAAAGAAGTTTAGGTGTATGCAAAAATTATTGTTTCAATAATAATAACAAAAAGAAATAAATAAAACATTAACAAACAAAGAAGAGCATGAATTTTTGTTTCGGTTTACGGAAAGTGCAAATAAAACGCAGTGGTTTAGGTTACAAAAGATCAGTTGTTATAAACGAAAAACATACTGATTTTTGCAGACATGAAAATTTGTTGTTATGTATTTTAGTTACGAGTATTTAACAATTAAATTTAAAGTTATGTTCTTATATCTAAAAGGTTCATAATTCAAAAACTCAAGGAAAAAGCATTCGACTTGTTATTTTAACATACCAGTAATTAGAAAAAAACAAGAATTTACCAAACTGAACTATTAGCGTTTTGTAGTTATAATTACTTAAAGACACTTCAGTATTAAGACTTGCCCAAAATTCAAATAATACGTACAGGTGTGAATTTAAATTAATAATAATAATAAAATCAGACGTTGACAAAATTGGCTGTTTATTTTCTACACATAGCTATCATTAACAATTCTCATCTGAATCATAGTGTTATACTAAAAATGGTTACTAGTTCACATGACTATTAACGAGTGATTTTTTTGCTATTATCTTTTTGGCAACACTAGTTTTGACAGCTCACGCACGTTTTGTATCTTGTGTCACTGTCAAACATCTTCAGTTTGGTCTATAATTTAATCATGAATCGTCTTACAAACGAACAACGCTTGCAAATTATTGAATTTTATTACCAAAATGCGTGCTCTGTTAAGAAAGTTCATCGCGCGCTTCTTCCATTTTATGGTCAGTTTAATCGACCTACTGAGGCTTCTATTCGGGCTATTGTAAAAAAATTTCGCATCAAATTTACATTGTTGGACATTAAACCACCAACACGCTTACGTAGAGTGCGAACTGAAGAAAATATCGCAGCCGTATCGGCCAGTGTTGGTGATGACCGTAAATTATCGATTCGGCGCCGTTCGCAGCAATTGGGCCTCTGTTACTCCACTACGTGGAAAATTTTGCGGAAGGATTTGGGTGTGAAGCCTTATAAGATACAGCTGGTGCAAGAATTGAAGCCAAACGACCTACCACAACGCCAAATTTTTGGTGAATGGGCTCTTGAAAAATTAGATGAAGATCCACTTTTTTATCGAAGAATTGTGTTCAGCGACGAGGCTCATTTCTGGTTGAATGGATACGTGAACAAGCAAAACTGCCGTATTTGGAGTGAAGAGCAGCCAGAAGCATTTCAAGAGCTACCAATGCATCCACAAAAAACAACCGTTTGGTGCGGATTATGGGCTGGCGGCATCATTGGGCCGTATTTCTTCAAAGATGATGCGAATCACAACGTTACTGTGAATGGTGAGCGCTACCGTGCGATGATAACAAACTTTTTTTTGCCCAAAATGGAAGAGCTTGACTTGCATGACATGTGGTTTCAACAAGACGGTGCCACATGCCACACAGCACGCGAAACAATGGACCAATTGAGAGGCGAGTTCGGTGAACAGTTTATTTCACGCTTGGGACCAGTCAATTGGCCGCCCAGATCGTGCGATTTAACGCCTCTAGACTATTTTTTGTGGGGCTATGTTAAGGCTAATGTCTATAGCGACAAGCCCGCTTCGATTGACGCACTGGAAGCCAACATTGCCAACATTATTCGTGAGATACCGGCCGAAATGTTGGAAAGAGTATGCCAAAATTGGACTAAGCGGATGCACCATTTGAGGCGCAGCCGCGGTCAACATTTGCATGAAATAATCTTCAAACATTAAATTATATCGACCCAACTATCGATCCAAATAAATATTTCATGCATTTTTCTGAATTTTATGTGTTTTTTTTTTTTTTTTTTAATTTCCGATAGTTCTTATAAAATCACCCATCTAAAATTGATTACTTCTTCTCTTAGGCCGTATTTTCTTTTAATAAATACAAAAAACTAAAATTATCAGACATTCAAAAGATACTTTTTAGCAATTATTTTTACGAAAAACATCGTATATATGATAATATCCAAAATTTTAGATTTAAATAAGACTTCACAATATATAAAATATAAAAAAACAATAACTAAAAACACTAATATCACCTTAAAATTGTCTTAAAAATGGGTGCGATCAGTTTTAAAAACAGGACATTTTAATTTAAAATTCTTTTATGAATACAGATTTATCGTGTTTTCTCTAAAAATGATTGGAATAACCGTTTAACATTTTTATGAATGCATTTTGCGAATTTGTTCTCAAAGCGCTAATTTAGTTGACTTTGCTTGATACACTGACATCACTAACAAAGCTTTTGTAGCCAACAAAAATAGAAATAAATCTAAGTTGGCAACAGCTACAATGGTGGTCATGTAGTCGTGTAGCTGTGCTGCCGTCAATATATTTATTCTCATAAGAACGCGTGTATTTTAATTTTGAGCTTTTGTAGTCGGTAGCTGCTGTCTCGAATGTGTTTAATGCTTTAGAGTGAAAATAGTCTAGAATCAAAGGTGGTGCGAGCAACAGAGAGTAGCGCTAGATTGAAATCCATATGTACAGGATTTTCTTTTATTTACTTTTAAAATATAAACTTAAGACATTTAAACATTTATTGCATGTTTTCTTAAACCTGTGTGGTGATGGTTTTATTGGCGTGAGACACTAGTGTATATACATAGCAAAACTATTGAAACAATTGAGTTTTATTCACTATATTAGCTTCTAACATTGATACCAATCATAAATTATAAAGAGCTTGTTATAGTGAATAAAACTCAATTACACTAGTACAAGTCTGTACATGCAGATATTTTAATTCTTTGTAAATGGTTGTGTACAATACTCTCTCTTGCTTATATATATGTAAGTAATTCATATAGCAACTGCCACTCAGATATATTTGAACGTATATTTTCTGCGGTAAGTATGTCACATTAGTATATTTTTTATAAGTGCCCAATGACATTCTCTGCTGTGGAAGAATTTCATTAGAGTTTTAAACCTTTTTGCAGACATAATAATCATCATGTCACAAACACAAGCTTATCAACCAGCGAGTCATCTTTTCTAGCCAGCCAGCTTAATCCTTTCACATTTTTTTTTTTTTTTGCCTAGTGCTTATTAATGATAAATTAGACTTAAAATACAATTTTTTATTTCATATACGAGTACATCCTTTGTTTGAAATTATTTAGTGTTTGTAATATATTTAACCCGCCTACATCTACATACGTACAATATCATAGAGATATTTTCGCAATTACACATTTACAGTTACTTATGTGCTTTAGGGTATTCCTAAAAAGGAAGTCTCATTTTATACGTTAAGTGGTTAAATTTAAAATATAATTGCAGAAAGTTATATTATAATTGAAATGTTGTTTAAGCTTGAGGTCAACTTTGTTTTTTATATAAAACATGATTTAAATATATTCGACATTTCGACTTTTTCAGGAAAAAGGAAGGAAGACGAAATATCGAATATAATTATAACATTTTTTATATAAAAAAAACTGACCTCAAGCTTAAGTAACATTTCAATATATTTTAAAAAAAGGTGAAATAATTAGGATCAATATTTTATATAAATTCAGTAACTCAGATCAGTGTTGTGAGTCAGAACTCACTTCTTCTCCCAGCTAATAATATTGAAAACGAGCAACCATCAACTGCTGCCTGATTAACAAATAAAAAGAATATTGGTGTCAGGCCCAATATTGCAAGGCAGCAAATATATATTAAACAAAAGAAAGAAACAGCAGTACCAACAAAAAACTGCTACAACCCGGAAATTATATAAACTATAACAATTGCTGACACGATGGAATACTGATGTGGGTCATGAATTCGAGCACACTCAGCTATAGCTCCAGGTTTCGGCAGCAGCTATGATGGCAGGCAGCACATATAAAAGAAGTATAATTAAGAGAGAAGTTGAGTAATGTTAGACAGTGAAGAAAGTAATGTTAAAACAGTGAACAGAAGCAATCGTTAAACAAATAAATAATTTCAGTAAAGTGACAAGAAAAAAAGGGGTTTCATTTAAATTAGAGTAGGACTATAATACAATAGTAAATCCTGCGATTCCCAAGGGACCCTCCAGGATAAAATAATAACTACACCACAATAATAATAAATAACAAGTATTTCCTGCGAATCCTATGGGACCCTCCAGGAAATACTATAACATTTTGGCGCAGCCGGTAGGACAATGATTTCTATTAGGGATCTCAACCCTTCGCCCTCTGATCCAAGTAGTCGGGCCTTGAAGGCTTGGTCCCTTAGGCCCTTAATGAAACTTTTAGCCGCTATCCTCTTAAAATCCGCCTCCATAGTGTCTCGGCCTACCCCTTCTGGCCACTCATCCCCTATTGTTGCTATGGCTTCGTTCAGTAAACTTTCCAGACGCTCTCCAAATTTACCCGCTGGCTCTCTGATGCCCTGTTTACAGCTTAATATTAGTTCCCGTATTTTATCCAGACTTTTCCTCTTCAAATACTGTTTTTTGATGGCGTTGCATAGCGCATCTACTGAGTTAAAGGTAAGCTGGGAGAATTTTGTGTAAGCCGATCCTAATAGTCTCAATTTTAAGCGTTGGATGATATCCTGTGTTAAGCCATCATTTCGGTCTGATACTAACTCTCTTTCCACCATTTTACAACTCTGTATGAATCTGAAGACTTCGGCTTGTAGGTCCGGTCCTTCAGTGCCAAAGAAAGTAGGAACTGTGTTGTTCACTATCTTGGTAATATCTGATAAGGTTGGCATTTTGTGTGTGTTAATTGGGGCTGCTTCTGGAGTTCTAGTTCGCTCTGAGGAAGTTGATCTTCTCTTTAAAAGCTCTCGTGCTAAAGGTACCAATTTCTCAAATTCCCTGATTATATTGTCGTCTGCTATATTTGTCTTATCTAGTCTGTTGAAAGTAGTCTTTAGCTGGGTCAATTCGTTAAGTTTTCTGTTTGTGGTTTCTTCGGTGTAGCCTTTGCTCCCGGCTTTCTTAGCGTTGCTTATGAGGTTTTTTGTTTTCTCAATTAAGTCTAACGCTATTTTAACCTCAGTCTGACTTAAGATACTGAAGAGACAAGTCGTTACTAAAAATTAGCTCTCAAAAACTCTTTTGCTTAAATTATCTTTCGCTTGAACTTTATTTGTCAGAATGGATAAACCACCAGATGGTGGAGGCGCTTGCCATCCACCAACTTCAAACAAAAATATAAAAAGTTTAAAATTAACAACACCCGGTCCAAAATATCTGGTTATGACTAGAAAAAATAGCACGGAATCGCTTTCAAAGGTGTCCCCTTTTCTAATAAAAAAAGTGATCGACGCAACATGTGGAGGTGAAGTTATGTCCTGTAACAAATTGAGAAACGGAACAATTTTGATAAAAACGAAGAATTTAATCCAAGCAAGTAAGCTAATAAATTTAACATCACTTTCAGCTGAAATCGAAGTAGAAACGTCCGAACACAATTCCCTTAACTACTCAAAAGGTGTAATTTACTCTAATGACTTGCGTGGCATAACAGAAAACGAAATTCTTGATGAATTTAAAACACAAAACGTTAGCAAAGTTGAGAAAATAATGAAAAAAAATAATGAAGGCAATTTAGAAGAGACCGGTTTGGTTATTTTAACATTTAACTCTACATCTCTTCCATCCGAGATAGCAATTGGCTATGAGAGAGTGAGAATTCGTACCTACATTCCATTACCCCTTAGATGCAAAACATGCTATCGCTATGGTCACATAGCCAAGAATTGTAAAAATAATAAACTCTGCCCAAACTGTTCGCAAGAATTTCATCTGGTTGAAAACGAACAGTGCACGCTTACGAAATTATGTATTAATTGTAAAGAAGAGGATCTCGCTTATAACCACTCGACTACCGATAAAAAGTGCCCAGTATTCCTAAAGGAAAAAGAAATTCAGGCAATAATTACTCAAGAAAAAGTAAGTAAGAAAAAAGCCACAAGCATCTACAAACAACGTCACCACTTAAACAATGTAACATACTCTACTGTTTTAAAAGATCATCCTAAAATTAACAGCGAAACCCAACCACAAACACCAAAACCAACTATTAACGCTACAAACGCCACGTCATCACAAAGAAGTATAACAGATTACTCTACTGTAATATCTGATATTGATATCTCAGAGAGCGAAGCTGTTAATATGGAAACCCAAAGTATTTCTTCACTGTCAGGAGCAGAAACTCCATCAACATCAGATAACAAAGCATTTCTCGTACCAAAAAATATTTCGAACAAAACTAAAAGCAAACTTAAGAAAAAGTTAATAACTGGCAGTAAGAAAAAATAAACCCTATTGCTTTATAATGTCTCTCACATCTAAAAACATTAATATACCGTTAATACCTTTTATTATCGTATTTGTATATAATAACCTACTCTCTCGATTCTCTTCATTATTAACCCATAAAATATTTAATTACTGTATGATTATTAAACGAACAGTCTGCACTTTCATATCAACCTCAATCTCTGTCACAAGATTAAAGATAAGTTCTCACAACCTCTCGTTGCAGTCTATCACTCTTTATAACTACTCTTATAAAATCTTTAATATTACATCATTTTCTCTTTTATCGTATTACAAAATCATACCTTTTAATTCATTTTTCTTATTTTTTATAATTTACACTGCTAAAAACAGACCAATTTTGAATATGCTAACAAAACTATGACATTTAACATTATTCAGTGGAATATAAATGGTTACATTAATAATTATAATGAATTGTCGATATTAATAAAAAAATACTACCCCAAAATCATAACACTACAAGAAACCCATATCCATTCCCCAACAAATATACCCATTCCAATAAACTATAACCTTTATCTTGAAAACTCTTCGCCTACCAGGTATGGTGGTGTAGCTATTCTGATCCACAAATCAGTTGAACACAAACTTATAGCGCTAAACAAAGATTTCGATAGCGTTTGCTTAGAAATAAAATCCGCCTTGAAGTTTAATGTGGTTAGTGCTTACATTCCTCCTCAGATAAAGATACAGACACAAAATTTACAAAACGTTTTTGGAAACTTGACATCTCAAACAATTGTAACAGGTGATTTCAATGCTTGGCATAATGTTTGGGGATCACACATAAACAACCAAAGAGGAAGAATAGTTGAGAACTTTATTAATCAATCTCAGTTCATTATTTTAAATAATGGATCACCAACACATCTAAGTACACACGGAACCCTATCGCATGTTGACCTTACTTTTTGTACCCCCCAAATCGCCGCAATCTCAGAATGGAGAACGATTGAAAACTTTAACGCAAGTGACCATTTTCCAATAATTACCTCCTTAAACTTTTACCAAAGCGCTAGTCAAATACTAGTTAAGCCAAAATTTATTTTTCAAAAAGCTGACTGGGCAAAATTCTATAATAACTGTTCAACGTTTACGGCTGAAAAACCAATAGTTGATAATACAAACATAGAGGCTTCAAACATCCGCAAAATTATATTAAAAGCCGCAAACACATCTATTCCCCAATCAACATCAAACATCCTACCACGTAGAGTCCCCTGGTGGAACCACAACCTCGAGCAACTTAAGAGAAAAAAGAACACCGCGTGGAATAAATTCAAAAGAAGTATAAATACAGAAAATCTTCTAAATTTTAAGAAGCTTAACGCTGAGCTAAAAAGAGAAATAAA
Source organism: Thecocarcelia acutangulata (assembly GCA_914767995.1). Taxonomy (NCBI): domain Eukaryota; kingdom Metazoa; phylum Arthropoda; class Insecta; order Diptera; family Tachinidae; genus Thecocarcelia; species Thecocarcelia acutangulata. The sequence continues at coordinate 125,331,182 of OU612094.1, read as the reverse complement.
AAAGGCTAAGCTTATTTCTTTGAATGATTTTACGTCTACAATTAGTCCAACCACATCAATAGATCGACTGTGGAAAAATATTTCCAACTTTTCTGGCTACAAAACTTCTCAACCCATTCATAGTTTACATACAGACAATAATTTATTAACTACAGATAGGTATGAGATAGCTAACACTCTAGGAAAATTTTGGTCTGACAACGCCGCAGATAACAATTTTCCTCAGCAATTCAGAAACAGCAAAGCTGCATCATTTACTATAATACCACCAACAACCCCTTCTACTGTAGCCCTTGCAATCGAAGAGGACATACGCGCAACTGAGTTCAACTTCGTTCTCCAGAGTTTGAAAGGAAAAACTCCCGGCTTGGATAGAATAAGTTACATAATGTTGAAACAATTACCACAAGTGTTAAAGAAACGGGTTTTATATTTCTTCAATAACATTTTCAAAAGCGTCATACCCCAACAATATAAAACAAGCCTTATAGTTCCAATAGTAAAGCCGAGATCAGATAAAACGCTACCAAACTCCTATCGACCTGTATCACTGAACCCATGCCTATCGAAGGTAATGGATAAAGTAATAGCAAACAGGCTATGGTGGCTTGTTACTGTCAACAAGCTTCTCGATAGTCGTCAACTTGGTTTTAAGAAAGGCAAATCACCAATTGATGCTCTACTCTACGTAGATTATCAAATTGCAAATTGCCTTTCCCTAAAAAAACACATGACGATTATATCTCTAGATTTTGAGAAAGCGTTTGACAAAATAGGCATGCACGCAGTTATCGATCAACTAGTGGAATGGAAAGTAGGCCCAAGAATAATAAATTATATAAAAAATTTTATGACAAACAGGAAAATTATCGTAAGGGTAAATAAAATCGTTTCAAAATCTATGCCTCTTCAAAATGGAATCCCCCAAGGATCACCATTATCAGTGATTTTGTTTCTTATAGCCTATAACAAACTTTGCTTTAAAATATCCCTATTTAAGGAAGTCGACTACATTGCGTACGCCGATGACTTTCATATTTTAATCAGATCAGGCAAGAAAAAAAATCCTACAATCAACCTGGAGGGTCTTTTTAACACCATTAAAGAATGGGGTATCTACTCTGGAGCTGTTTTATCGACTTCTAAATGTAAAAGTGTACATATATGTAGAAAGAAAAACTGCTCTAGCACAATTTTAGGTAATAATCAACTTATTACAGTTGATAACCTTAAAATTCTTGGGCTATCCATCAACAAAAAGTATAACTGGAAAACACAGATAGATAATTTGGCAACTTCTCTAACGAAAACGCTTAACGTTATCAAATATCTATCCAGCTCAAAATTCAATTGTAATACCTTAACTTTAGTTTCAATCGTAAAAACTCTTCTTTTAACGAAAATTAACTACGCCCTACCCTTTTTTGGAAATGCACCTAACTCTAATCTTAGAAAAATTAAAACAAAAATTAATGCAGCACTACGTAGCGCACTTGGCGCTTTTTGTTCAACACCCGTTTCAAACATGCCCTATGAGTGTAACATTTTGCCTTTAGAACAACAGAAAGAAATTGCAACTTCTCGTTTAATAAGGTCTATATATAATTGCGCAGACACACCACTTAACAATATAATTAACAAGGTTTATAAATCAAAAAAAACCCCAAAAGTACCTTCAGTCATTTACAACATTATTCAGATCAGTAGGAATCTGGAAATATCAACCCGAATTACCTCTAACCAACCAAAAATAAAGCCGCAATGGCATTTTTGTCCCGATTCTATTAATACCAGCATTAATATACTTCCGAAACACATGCATAACCCACAAATATTCAAGCAAATGTTTCAAGAAATCATAGATAAAAACAACAATTATTCTTTTGTGTATACTGATGCCTCCAAAACGAACAACGCAGTAGGTTACGCTATAACAACAATCAATGCCATTATTAAAAAAGCGTTAGTTCCAATTTATACGTCAATTTTTACAGCAGAAATAATAGGCATTTTTGAAGCTATCAAACAACTTCGTGACAAAAACGGGTTCTTTGCGATTTGCACGGATTCATTGTCATCGCTAAAAGCTATTTCTAATCTTTCTAATAGTAATTATTATGCCTTTCAAATAAGAAACATTCTTATTGAAAAATTTCCAAAAATAATCCTTATCTGGACCCCAGGCCATTGCGGCATTGCTGGGAATGAATTCGCTGATAAGTCAGCTAAGGAAACACTCAATTCACCCCTCATAATAACACCCAATACTAACACAAAAGACATCAACAACTATGCAAAAACCTTTTTTTCCCATGAAAGGGATTTATTCAACTTGACGTCTTATTGGTATAAGACAACTAATTTCGAAAGAGTAACCATCGACGAATACCTTAGGAATACTGCAGATAAATTAAGTAGAAGAGATACAATAAAATTTATAAGACTCCGTCTAGGACACACGAAACTCTCCCACGGTGCACTAATAAACCTAACAGAACCACAAGTATGTACGTGCAACATTGCTCCTCATCTTAGAATCACACACATTCTCACTTCCTGTCCGAAATATCAAAAACAACGTGAACAAATATTATTGAAACATTTAAACCCAACAACCCTGATACACCTAATTTCGAATCCAACTCCTGAATCCATAAATATGATCACAACCTTTTTAAAAGAATGTAATCTATATAATTCTATTTAATAAATAAACCGATTATATAAGTATTTTTGAGCCTAAGGTCTTGTAACCATGGCCCTTTATCATTAGTCTATAATTTTGTAATTATTTTCTAATGTTTTATAAATAAATAAATAAATAAAATATTTTAACCTCTTCTAAATCCCCTGTATTCTGTTTGGCTGTGAATGTGGGTTGTTCTGGAGGTTTATCTATTACTATTACGGGAACTCCGACCCGTTCTACTTCTACTAGCTCCTCGCTTAATGAGGGATTTGGAGACTTAGATTTATATATTATATCTAATTCCCGACGTGCGTTTTCTAGCGCTGTTTGCAATCTCTGTATGGTGTCGTCCTTTGTGTCAATTAGTTGTTTCTGTTTAAGCTGTTTCTTGAAGTCCTTTTCGCTTAATCCTTTTTTCTGTAATTGTCTTATTAGGTCTGCGTTTTCTTTTACTACCTCTCCTAGCAAGTCATTAGTGTAATTTATTTGGCTCCTCAGTTTTTTGTTGCTTGCCTCTAATAAATCTTTCGTTTCTTTTAACTCCTCTATTCTGTTAGTGAACTCTACTGACTGATCCTCGCTTAGCTCACCCACCAGTTGCAGTACGTATCCTACTTCTTCTAATTTCGTAAACTTTTGGTTCCTGATTGTCTCTCTATGACTGTCCAGGAAGTCTCTGTCAGAGTTTAGCTTTCTTAATTCTGTCCACCCTAATACCTGCAGATTGTCGACTGAATAGCTATATTTATTTAGCCTATTTATCAGTTCGTCCGTCTTTGTACCAGGGCTTTCCATTAGCAGATATATCTATAATTAAAAAGAAAGAAAAAAAATTATTTTCTTAAACTTACCAACATCCTCATGGCTGGGTCCTCTTTTAGTTACTTTGTACAGTTTATGACTTCCACTTCTTTCTTTTATACAGAGTTTTTATATAGTTTATCTAATTTGTATATATTATATATGTATATTTTTTCTTTATTTCACAAAAAAAATGTTTAAAAAAAACATACAAGGTCTTTAAGCTAACGAAATTTTATTATTATTATATATTTTCTCTATTATCGTTACTTTCTTATAAGCTAGATTTTGCTGTTGTTGCAGGCGCACAGGCAAACCGTAACTCATAGCGTGCCTGTTCCCATGCAACTACTGATAAGTAGTGTCACTTTTCTATCGTAGTACTAGACAAGCTCAAGGATGCTGAAATTCAGGCTTTCCTGCTGTTTCGTACCACGATATTCACAACAAAACTGACCGTTTAATAGCTTTTGTAATTATTATTTTGTTATGGGTTTTCCCAAGCCGTACAAAGATCCCACCGAGTGGTAAGCTCCTTGCAAAACTATTTTTCTCGGGATTATATTCCTCTAGTGCAAGATCAAGCAATCCAAAGGCTTTCCTTCGAACTTTCTTTTTTTCGAGCACTATAAGTCAATAAAAACCCAAAACGTTCAGACCCGCGCAAAATTTCTTAATTAATTTTATAGTAAAATTTATTAATTTATTCGAAATTTTTATTTACGCGGTTACCGGCTGCGCCAAAATGTTATAGTATTTCCTGGAGGGTCCCATAGGATTCGCAGGAAATACTTGTTATTTATTATTATTGTGGTGTAGTTATTATTTTATCCTGGAGGGTCCCTTGGGAATCGCAGGATTTACTATTGTATTATAGTCCTACTCTAATTTAAATGAAACCCCTTTTTTTCTTGTCACTTTACTGAAATTATTTATTTGTTTAACGATTGCTTCTGTTCACTGTTTTAACATTACTTTCTTCACTGTCTAACATTACTCAACTTCTCTCTTAATTATACTTCTTTTATATGTGCTGCCTGCCATCATAGCTGCTGCCGAAACCTGGAGCTATAGCTGAGTGTGCTCGAATTCATGACCCACATCAGTATTCCACCGTGTCAGCAATTGTTATAGTTTATATAATTTCCGGGTTGTAGCAGTTTTTTGTTGGTACTGCTGTTCTTTCTTTTGTTTAATATAAGTATATTTGCTGCCTTGCAATATTGGGCCTGACACCAATATTCTTTTTATTTGTTAATCAGGCAGCAGTTGATGGTTGCTCGTTTTCAATATTATTAGCTGGGAGAAGAAGTGAGTTCTGACTCACAACATCAGTAAGTAATATATATTCACTTTAACAGCAAGTTTCAAAGTAAATGGTTCTTTAATTTAACAAACTCATGAGGTGTTTTTTATTCTTATTAGGAGTGGCAGCGGCTGAGTATATTAATGTTAGTCGTACTCATTTTATAAGGTGATTGACAGCAAAGTACACGCAGGAAAACTATTTAGCGTTGAAAAAATAATAATCTAGTAAGAGCAACACACTGTTGTTGGATTATTTGCTTCCATACAATAATATACTTGAAGTAAAATAACATTATATTTAAATTAAAGCATTTTTAATAATCGCAGTGATAACAAGTATATATATATATATATATATATATATATATATATATATATATATATATATATATATATATATATATATATATATATATATATATATATATATATATATATATATATATATATATATATATATATATATATATATATATATATATATATATATATATATATATATATATATATATATATATATATATATATATATACATATATATATATCTGGTGAAATTCAAAATATTACCTCGAATTTATATCATTTCTAACCCAATGGGCATTATCATGAATTCAGCTATCAGGCTGTGGTCGAGCAGAATGGGGAAGGAGGCGCAATAATAATCGGAAGAATAGTGAACCTTCTGGAGAATACAAATTTCTGCTCACCCGCTCTACCGCCCGACAGGACAGTTTGCTCCTTTATTGCAACATAGTCATAACTCAAAAAAGCTTGTTTCGAGAAAACGTTTAAAATTGTTAGCTTTCATAAAATTTTGTTAGAAAATATCTCCCAAAGGAATCAGTTCAAAAGTAATTTGAATACATTTTTGGCACAATATAAAAGGTAATACTGTTAAAAGTTCCACATTGTTAACTCGAAAACCTAATTTTATGAGATATTACTATGTTCCAATAAATAGCGATTTGATGTAGGTTTATCAGGCACGGGCTCGTAGATAATTGACACAGATCATCATGGGGACGATCTTGAAATCTTTACAGATGGATCCAAGCCGGACTTGGGAGTTTATAGGGGTATCTTTATCCCCCTGTACAAGAGGAAGATGAGTTTCAGGCTGCAAAATGTGTGTAGTTTAACGCAGACCGAAGTCGCGGCGATTATGAAAGCAGCTAACTGGTTAAGGTACCACAAAATATACGGGGAGGATATCCGAATTTGTACTGATTGTAAGGTTGCATTGTATATACTAGCTGGGGTCTATATGACGTCCAGGTTAGTTCGTGAGTGCCAAATATCTCTAAGCGAGATAGCGAGACATTTGAACCTGGAACTTTTCTGGGTTCGAGGGCAGTGTGAAGTGCCCGGAAATGGTGTAGCGAACATGCTGACAAAAGCCGGTGTCCGGCTGCTATAAAGATGGAACCGTTGGAATAACGCTTTGGAGCTGTAAAAAACAAGTCCAGTGTCAACTTTTTAAGACCGCACAAGAGAGATGGTCTAGTGAGGTCACCTGTCGAGTATCAAGGATGACATGACCCAGATATAACAAGAGGAAATATAAACATTTAATAAGCAAAGTTGAACTATTTAACACTTATACTTACATAAAAATCAAAAAGTATTCTATAAAGTATATGTACTAACTCTAATATATGAAAACTAAAATTCAGTGTGTAATAAAAATGTGCTTCAATAATTGACAACAATAATTCTTCTAAGGAAATCGAAAAAAAAAACTGACGAAACGTTGAGAAGAAGATGAAATAAATATTTATTATTTGCGCCATGTAAAAAATTTATGGCTAAATACTATTAGCCAATTGAAAAATAAGCGTATCTCAAGAATAAAAGGTAGTCTTAAATCAAACACAGAATAAATTATTTAAAACTAATCTATATCAGAGGATTTTACTTGTTGTTTAAAAAATCGTGCAACAATAGCCACAAAAAACTTGTCTTTTCTTTGCAAATGATTTTTTTTTATCTGGACCATTTCTCAGGGGATGACCCCTATATATACAGTGCATTGTATCGGAACTAGGAAAATAGATTGTGAGGAGGGGCAAAGAGGGAATAGTGTTTGTGAACATTTCACTCCTTTATTGCAACATAGTCATAACGCAAAAAAGCTTGTTTCGAGAAAAACACATTTTAAATTTTTAGTTTCCGCACAAGTCTTAAACAAATTTTTTAGCAAATATCTCCTAAAGGAAACAGTCTGAAGGTAATTTAAATAAAATTTTGGCACAATATAAAAGGTAGTACTATTAAAAACTCTACATTGTTAACTCGAAATTTATGACTATGTTGCAATAAAGGAGCGATTTGACTTGAACTTTCCAACGTTATAACAGACAGGAAACACGTCTGCAAACAACTTATTCCACAGGCAAAGTGTACGGCTGAAAAGCGAATTCTCTCTGCAATGCGCAGTACGAATCCCCTGGCAATCGACAACAAACGGATGGGCTCTGGACGATGAACGCGTGCTACGCAAAAATGTGCGAGTTTCGGAACAATATGCTTAATCTCGTCAGAGCAAACTCCATTGTAGTAACGATAGAACAAAATAGGGCACCCCACACAGCGTCGATGTTCCAGTGAGTGAATAGAGTTGGATACCCTACTGGCACAGATGAGCTTCTTCACTCTCTCCTGCGCACGGTCGAGTAATCCCAGAATAGACTTTGAGCCACCGGCCCACACATGGAGACTTGTATTTCATTTTCGGTCGGATGTAGGTGATATAAATAGTAAGGAGGTCGGATGGAGTGAAGTATATCTTACACTGTTTCAAAAACCCTAGGCACTTGAGTGCTTCTTTAGAGACATGAAAAATACAATACTTATACCATCCATGAGTACAGATGAAGCAGCACCTGCAGTCGTTTGTTTTGTGTGTTAATAAGCAGCATCGGGCCTTACGAGCGTTGAAGGCAGCCCTGTTTTAACGACCTCATTCGGAGATTAATAGAAGATCACTGTTCAGTGAATCATTCATATTTAGCCTCTTAGCAGCGATCTCGGATAGGCTGGGCCTATAATGAAAAGAGTACGAGTGGCAAATGCTGCTGTCATCCGCGAAAGAGTTGATAAGGTTGGAAGTTTGATAGAGAAGATCGTTGAGGAAGATAAGAAATAGGGTAGGAGAAAGAACGGAGCCTTGCGGTAATCCTGAATTAATCTTGAACTCGTTTGACGAGACCCCATCTATAACAACTCGTATAGTGCGGTCTCTTAGAAAGCTCGGTATAAACCGAAAGAAGTCATCACGAACACTAAAAGCAGTAAGTTTTGCCAGTAGTGCAGCATGCCACACTCTATCAAACGCTTTGAAAATATCCAGAGCTACCACCTTTCTTTCATCGAAATGATGGATTGAATGGCACCATTTCTCTGCGAGATAACCTTTTTGTCTAACAAAAACAAACTGACAATCCGAAATGGCTGATACTGCAAACATATGTAACAGACATGTAGTACCGACATAACAGCAAAAAATTTGAAAATCGAACATATGTAACTCACGAAATATGAAAATAATGATTATTTTTTTATCAGACCTTGTACTCGTCTGTATACAGATTTGCAACTTTTATTACAAAATTTCTTTATCTTAAGCTGTACTCGCATTTACACAATTCCTTATGGCAACAACTTGTATGCTAACAATTTATTCCCAATAGCAATTAAAAAAACATGCAATATTGAAATCTGTGTGTGTTTGTGTTCGCTTACAGGTTTACAAAAGTTTTTACTGTAAAAAATTTAGTGTTGGGGTAAATAAATTTGGTACACGAACATGTATTAAAACAGAAATCTGGACAAATATGAAAGCAAATACAGAAAGAAATTTGACTCCGAGGATGACTTCATCCCATACCATTAATTACCATGACAGATCATATTTTTCGGAAGGAATACAAAATTGGAGAAACGTTGGTCTATGTGTATAGAACTATGTTGAAAATAAGATAAGTTTTTCTGTAAAAACCTATGTTTCATTCAAAAAGTCATGGTTTTTTTGACCCACTCTCGTATATTGGTAATTTTCCTAAAAGTTTTTTTTAAACCATATTTCTAAATTTCACACACTGAATAAAAATTACAAAGCAACACATTTTTTCTGTTTTCATATTCCTTATATCAAAAAGAATCAGCAAAATCGGATATCGTTTTTCAGAGATTCCCAAGTCTTTGTAGCTAACAGGAGTTATTATTTAAGACCGAAAAATTGATGTTCCAATCTTATTGACAACAAAGTTTGATGTGTCAAGACCCTGCAATGGTACAGGGTTGCGAACTCTACTTCGGGTATACACTTTGAAAAATAGTGCTTTTTTATGAAATCCATAAAGCTTTCAAGTGTTTGCAAAGAATTATAAAACAAAAAAACGTTGTGCACCAAAATTTAACTAAAACAAAGAGAAATAGAAACGATGTTGATTGTAAATAAAACACAAAGTTTTCAGAGAATTGTCTTAATATTTTTCATTATAATAGACAACTATGTGTTAAACATCGGTCAAATGCTCGTCACGTCTTCAGGGGCATACTGCTATGTTCCATATTTTATGTTGATGGTTCATATTTTAAGTGATTCTGAGACATATATAAGATTCAAAGTTTTTAATATGACAAATTATCACATACTTTAGCTTTTGAAGTGCTCTTGACTACAATTTTTTCCATATCCCCCAAGATAGAAGTCCAACGGTGCCAAATAATAATGTGGCTAATTAACATCGCAACGACCTGAGATGACACAGCCGTTGAAAATCTCGCATGAGCCATTGTTTTGTAAACTGTGCGGCAAGTGGCATCATCCGTCCAGGTCCATATTATCCATTCCTGGCCACAAAAAAACCCGCTGTCATCTCGCGATAAACTCGTTTTCGAAGATGTATGACCCGATGACCTCACCAGCCCATAAAGGCTCTACCAAAATTAATCTCGTGTTCTCATTGGCCCAAAATTGGGCAATTTTGCTTGTTATCGAAGCCATTGAGTTGAAAATGCGTCTCTTTGCTGGAGACGAGGCGAGGTTGCAACCAACCATTCGACATATGATCGTCGCTTGAGATGATTATCAAGCGTACGCTCTTTAACTAATTGAACCTTGTAAACATGTAAATTAAAATCTTTATTCAAAACTCGCACTTGTGATGTTTGGGAGATTCAATTGTTGGGAACGACGGCGAGTCGAGGTCGGCGTGTATTTTGTTGCACTATTTCGAACAACAACACTGTTTTCCAGAGATAAAACTCGGCGTACTGGCACAGGTATTATATATTGCCCATAATTCTCTCGATTGTGAACATATTTATTCGATTATGCTAATAAAATAATCACGAAATATAATTGTTGATTTGAACACTCGTTTTCGTAAATGGTCAAAAATTAAAACATACTGCTCAATTGTGTACCTATAAGTTGCGGTTTCAAGTTGATACAGGCCGTGGCCGTTCTCTATGTACTAAGTCGCGGGTACAATCTAGTAATTTTATATCCACACAGGGTAATACAAAGCAAATCATCCTACCGTAACATATTATAGCTATAGATATAGTTTTGCCAAATGGCCTTTAGCTTCAGCCATATTTGACATTTGTGTAGTGATTGGACAGTATGGTTTTGAGACCTCTAGCTACTATTACTGGCGAACACTACATAGTCATTATAAGTGACTTCTTACCGTCAGAAGTGAAATAAAGGCTTGGTAAATGTGTGGTTTCAACAAGATGGATGGTTGGGCTTTCAAGTTGGTACAGTCACACACGCGCCACAATGGATATTGCGGTGGAAGTATTGCTTCGTCGCATTAGCAACCGTTTTGCCAATTTGCTATGGCCAGCAAGATCACCCATTTAAACCATCCCAGACTTCGTTCTTTGGGGCTATGTTGAAGCGTAGGTTTACCCCAGCAATCCTCAAACAATCGCAGCCCTTGTGGAGAATATTCGACAGTAATGCAAAACGCTAGCACTAAAAATATTGCGGAATGTTATGGAAAATGCTATAAAATGTGCACACATTTTTATCAACACAGTCGGGAGCCACTTGAGTGATATATTTTCCAATTAACAGAACAAATTGTACAGGTTTCCAATAATACCAAAAAAATTTTTTTACTATAGTAAAAATTTAGGCAAAACCAAAATTCAAATATGTATATATTCAAATATGTATGTATATGTATATACAAAGGGTTGGTTTTTATAAAATTGGAAGAACACAAAAAGGCGGTTTTTGAATCTGCATGAAATTTACTGGGATTAAAGGGATAATAAAACTTATTGATGGATCATGGCTGTGAAGTGGTGAGGAAGCGTTGAATGTTGTAGGATAATGATGAGTACCGTGAAGGTGGGCACAGCCATCTACATGGTTGGCCTTTGGTGCCGGTGAAGATGCTGAGTGAAATGAGGATTGGCAATGTTAATGAGCTCGCTGGTGGGTAATGGGTTGCTCCTTAGTGGCGATTACTTCCGTTACTTTCGGTGGATACCAATGCAGTAAGGCACAACTGAAACCGCTTTTTATATATATTGTTTTTTATTTTGTATTTTTTGCTTTACTCGTAGTTGTCGGGACACGTTTGTTTAAATCAAATGCTTAAAAAATATTTAGTAAATATTGAAGGAGAACCACTTAATCTTGCTTACTGTTAGTCTACTTTTTTACCAGGAAAACGTTAAAAATAAAACACTTTGGACTTTATCACCTTCTACTTGTTGTTTGATTGCTGATGAAAAAAGAATGAAGTAATAGCAACAGCCAAAAAATGAAAAAGGCCTTGTTTCCTGGAGCCGAATAGGTACTATAATATAATAAGACTTTCTGTCATATGACCGCCAAGGTCGGTTCGAATGTAGCCTTAGCAGCAGGTCCAATTTCCGATGAATTTTTCCAACGATTGTGCACGTATTTACGCGTAGGCATTACGACGGCAAATGTTGTCGTCCAAGTGGTCAATATTTCCGGGCATAGATTAGAGTCTTCATATATCATTTTTTTAACTTGGACCAGTGATGTGGGGGATGACCCCTACATATGCAGTGCATTGTACTGGAACTAGGAAAGTAGGTTATAATGAGGAGGAAAGAGGGAGTAGTGTTTGTACAGGTTTAACTTTAACAATAACAGCACGGGAGACTAAAACATACTCAAAACAAACTTGCAGCATTTAAAATGTTGGAATTAAATTAGTTAAAACCGATCAGTGCACAGTGTATATACCTTCGACACTGCTCAGATTAGCAAAATTTAGTCCAATATCTTCCACACTACAAGGTAATGAAATCGTGGCAGGTATTTCGGGGTTGTCTATATGGTTACAATCTTGTGGCAAAAGGCTGTGACCTGTGTGAGCCTTGCAAGCCACGCGGTGGCGCTGGTAAACCGTGAACAGTTCACCCCGTGGAATTGGTGCATCATCAGATTGGACAAGTGCTGATGTAAATCAATTTCACAATCCCAACAAATAATTTTCAAGCTGTGGTAAATGTGGTTATATGTTACGCCCTCTTATTGAAACCACAGCCCTTGTTCATCATGGATATTCAATTAATAAATGAAATAGTCAGAAATCATAGCTTTATAGCGGTCACCATTGCCGGTAACGCTTTGATCAGCATCGTTTTTGAAAAAGTACAGATCAACGATTCCACCAGCCCAAGAATCACACCAAACGTGGGATGCAACGTTGGCTCATCATACGCTTGAGAATTATCAATCGGACAATACAGCTTATTGATAAATACATTAAAAAAAATGAGCTTTCTTGTATACGAGTAAATTACATGTTGTAATTATTTTCTGGTTAAAGTTCAAATCTGGATTTCGCCAAGAAGGATTTTTATTTTTTTAATTATAACAATAATTGTTGCGATCAATAACTCTTGCTCAGAGAAGACAGGAAAAAATAATTGAATACTAAAGCTCGAAGACAACTAGCTGTTTCGTAGTCACTATGCTACTCAGGTGAGCTTTATTGCTAAACAAAATTCGCTTTTCGAGATACTCGGCAATCTTTTTATTTTTTTTTGCGTTACGTTACTTGAATTGTTAAAATGCCAAACCGAACTAAACATATGTTACATATCAGCTAACAAAACGGTTGACAGGTAAAAAGTGTTGCCAGCTTAAAGTTTTGTTCCTCTCTAAAAAATTCCTTAATATAAATTTTTTTATATTTTCCTTTTATGAAGGACTAGATGCAGGGTTTTACGAATTATTTTGCTTTAAAATTGTTTGCGTTTATTACGTACAGTAATGCTGCATAGAGAAAAAAAAAATTATTTGGGTCTCGAGGTACGGCCATGAGATAGATTACGAGTTAAAAATGAAGTATCAGTCAAAATCTAAGTCCGGCCTTAGCCCGTGATTAGGTTTAGTTTTGAGCGTAGATTTGCTAGTTTTAGTTAATATTTATTTTAGGAAACTAAAAATAATATGATGTGCACATTTCATCTGTTCCACTGTGTTGCTTTAAGGAAAATATTTTTTGTTTGTTAGGGTACAATAAGTTTCATGCATGCCAGAGGTCTACAAGTACTCAAAAGCAGCCATACATACAAGTTAACAAACTTTTTATTTAATATTTTTTTCATAATGATTCTCTTGAAAATTTTTATGCTTAATTGCAAACTCGTGTTGTGGCTATTGAACTCATTTTTATCAATAGTTTTATTATAATGCTGAATTGCATTGTTAAATTGACATATTTTTATCAATAATTTTATTACTGAATTTAAAAACGACTAAACGCTGACGGTTTCATTCGCCATAGCTATGTTCAATAAAGTTTTGTTTGAAACAAGTCTTCGTAGAAGATAAACTCAACAAATAAAAGCTTAAATAAAATAAAAGTTTAGTTTTAGAAACAAGTGTTTTATTTATCCATTTTATAAAAAAACTAGATATCAACTGCATATATTTTCTTCCTGTTCCGTTTTAAAAAATTAGGAAAACATTGAGAGCGTTCTTAAGTTTTACATCATATCTTGGATGTATACATTTTCAATTTCATTTAGAAACTAACCACACAAAACAAAGCACTATGAAAAGATTTTCGAATTATGTATATCTATAGGATTTATTCTAATACATGCATGTTTTGTCGTTTATAATCTCAAATGAAACAGATTGAGGATTGTTGCCATTCTCTGACTTAAACCCAAATTCACATAACAGAAAAATTTTCAGACAACAATAATAATTTTACCAGTGTTGGCCAAAAATAATTGAAAATATTTTTCTATATAGTTTTTTTTTTGTGTTGTTTAACCACAGACATAGCAAAACGAGAAACTATTTATGTTTTTATTAAACTTATTTCATTTAACTAATGTAATGTGTGTGTGTGTGTGTGTGTGTGTACGTGTACGGGTTTTGAAAAATAAACGAAAGTATTCATTCAAGTGGTATTTTTAACATTTTGGCAAGAGAAAGCTTGCAAAAATAAAACAAACATTCATGAAATATTTCTGGTCTTGAATGTTATATTAAATGAATGCCAAGCAATTTTGTATGTAAACCAATTACGAGAGTCAGTTAAAAAGTCAATTGCATAAACGTAGCAACAAAGAATAAATAAAATTAAATATATATAAAAATTTTTTAGAATTTTTCAAAATGATATGTTGAGTGCTAAGTGACAGCTGCCAGCAGCCGTAGGAATGGGCAGGAGAAATGAACAACAACTAAACTTTTTTAAAAATATGCTTTTAGGACTAGAATTTACTACTTAATTGAAGGCCTTACGGCAGCTTTATCATCGTTGGGCTTAAGTTTCTTGGTTTGTGTTGTTTTTATTTAAAATATTTTAGTCAGCTATTTGGAATCTTTTTGAGCTTTGAACACCAGTACACTCTCATATAATAAATATAATAATTTTATGTTTGATATTCATTTCAAACCGTTTATCCCTTAAATAAATACTAAAAGAGGGAAAAAGAAGTTGAAAGCTATCATCTCAGTCACCACTTCAAGGTTTTGTCTTAGGAGATTTTAGAGAAACGTTGATTTTCCTGTGCGTGTTGTATACAATGCATTCAAGAAAAAAATTTAAATTTAGATAAATTTGTTACAAACATTTATATTTTTTATAATACAAATAAAAATGTTATTCCTGCTGAAATAAAAGACTGTTAAATAATCAAATGCTCTTGCAGTTATAGCCTTTCAGACATCTCTCTGTATCTCATTTTCAGACATTTTGTAATGAGAAGATATATTCAGGAATATAGAATAACTATTTTGCACACATTACACGACCGCTTTCAAGTCTTCTGACATAACTTGTAAAAAGTTTTTTCACAAATAAGCGTGCATTATCACAAAAACACAAGAAAGTTGGTATACCTTAATATTTATTTTAGTTACATTTTTAACTCTCGCAGAATATTTTCGATCTTAGTGAGCAGCTCTTTTACTGAACACAAACATTCAGCTTTAACAGGGTGTCCGCGGGGAAGGTATACTGCTTTGCTTTGTCGGCTTTTTTTGTAAACATTAATCTTAACAGTTCTTACTTGTATTTGGCAGTAGTGGAGTAGACACGTGGCCAATTTACTATGGAAAAATGTTAGATAAACAAACGTGTTTTAATCGTTAACATTTTATCAAAATCAATTATCGATTTTCATTTTAATTGTGTGTTTGAATGCACACAATTTTGTTGGATTTGTTACTTTTTGAGGGCAACGAGAAAACTTATCAAATATTGTATTTAATTGTGTTTTTGAATGCAATGATGCATTCACATGAAATATGATAAAGTATTTCAAGTGGAAATGCTGCAGGATAGCATCCTGGTGGGATATGCGGACGACATTGCAGCAGTCATTAGCACCAGAGATGTTGAGGAGGCAAAAAGAAAGCTGAGGCAGGTGATGATAAGAACAAAAGAATGGCTAGATACACATGGCCTGTAACTGGCTGAGCAGAAGACTGAGCTCTTAATCCTTATCAGACGTCATATTCCAATGCAAATTGATATACAGTTTGATGATTTGATCCTGACAATGAGGAAATTCGTGAACTATCTCGGGATAATGCTTGACTCAAAGCTAACGTTTTCAGAACAGGTCCAGTATGCTGTTGACAAGTCTACTGGTATAACAGGACGATTAAGCCGGGTCATGGCGAACATAGGAGGCCCACTACCAGAAAAATTCAAACTTTTAATGCAATATCATCCTTTTCTATGGGACCGAAATTTGGGGGGAGAAAGTCAGGATACAAAGTAGAGCAAAACCATTGTTAGCAGTGCAAATGGTAGCTGGTTTATGGGTCACATCTGTATACCGTACTCAGGGCTGGGCAAAATAAACGCCTTATGTATTTCAAATACAAGATAAAAAATACTTCAAATACAAGATACAAAATACTTTCAAGTTGTGTATTTCAAATACAAAATACAATTGCAAAATACAGGGTGGCCCAGAAAGACCGAAGTGGTGTAAATTGCTTATAACTTTTTATTTAAGAGATATTTTTTTAATTTTTTTTTTTTAAATACATTAAATTTATGGGGAATATTTTTGGATTAGTTATTAAAAATGATATCCCGCAAGTGGTGGCCATATTCTGCTTCGCACAAATGTGCTCTTTCCAACACATTTTCCATGACCTTTCGCAAAACTTCCGGTGGTATGTTGTTAATTTCTTCTCGAATATTGGTTTTTAACTCCTCAATAGTCCTAGGCTTATTAACATAAACTTTTCCTTTTAAATAGCCCCAAAGAAAACAGTCTGGAGCGGTTAAATCCGGGGAACGCGGAGGCCAATTAAAATTGCTGTTACGAGAAATTATTCTTTCACCAAAGATGTCGCGTAAGAGAGTCATTGTGGCCCTCGCAGTGTGCGCTGTGGCTCCATCCTGTTGGAACCATATTTGCGGATGGTTTTCCACGGCTGGCCTTACAAAATTTTGCAACATGGCCCGATATCGATCACCATTGACGGAAATGGCGACACCTTGTTCATTTTCAAAAAAAAAAATGGGCCAATGATCCTTTCTGAAGAAACACCGCACCAAACGGTACACTTAACTGGGTGCAATTGTCGTTGATGAAGTACTCTCGGGTTTTCCGTAGCCCATATCCTACAGTTTTGCTTGTTAACGAACCCATTTAATTGAAAATGGGCTTCGTCACTCATTATTAAGTTATGAATAAAATTATCATTATTAAGTTATGAATAAATTTCAACAATTTGGGCACGTTGTTCAATTGTGTATTGCTCCATTATAAATTATCCAAGTCTTCTTTACAAAATACTGAAAAGAAAAGAAAAAAAAATTATAATAAAAAAGTTATACGGAATTCACACCACTTCGGTCTTTCTGGGCCACCCTGTACAAATACATTTGTGTAATGCGATCTCAGAAAAACTGTCTTTCGATACATATTTTATTTTACATATGCACTTAAACTAAGTTGTGTATAGTCACCTAAAACCAAAAAGGACGTAACTGGCAAGATATTGTAAGCCCATTAAAATTTATGGATAGTTTTATTATTGATAATTTTTTTTTTTTTTTTTTTTTTTATTTTTTTTTTTTAAGCATTTTTTTATTTATTGAATCTTCAAAATGAACTAACAATAAGTATTCAAATCTTAATACTAAATTTAAAATTAAAAAATGTAATTCTTAAGTCCGGCCAATGCTAGACAAAAAAGTTTTATTATGCGGGAGCTATTTCGGTAAAATCACCTATTGAGCAATCTGATGGTGGCAGCGGTATCCCTTCTTTTAAGCCGAGTGTGGCCGCCAAAATTAAGTATATTGCGAGCAAGAGGGTTTGGATGAAGTTCCAGTTTACTGACATACCTTGTCGCGTACTTGGAAAATTCCTCTTTTACCAGCGGAACACTCAGATCGTTATGAATTCGTGAATTTTTTACGTACCATGGAGCTGCAGTAATCGTTCGTAGAATTTTGTTTTGTCGCCTTTGGATTTTTTCAATGTTTGACGCTGAGGCGGTGCCCCATAACTGAATTCCGTAGCACCATATAGGCTTTAGTATTGCGTTGTATAACAAAAGTTTGCAATCTAATTTCAGTGTCGAATTTCTGCCCATAAGCCAATTTAGCTGCGCTGCTTTTAGTTTTAACTGAGTGACCTTTGCTTCAATGTGAGACTTCCATGTTAGCCTACGGTGGAGGTGTATACCAAGATACTTGACTTCACTGTGCTGCGGAATAGGTGAGTTGTTAATTTGGATAGGCGGACATGTTTGCCTACACAGTAACATGAGTACATTTCTGTTCATTAGCTTTGATTTTCCAAAGTTTTAGCCATTTCTCTAATATTGAAGTATATTCTTGTAAATTTCGTGATGCTAAATGGTGGTTTTCATGAACACTCAAAAACGCTGTGTCATCTGCAAAGGTAGAAGTGTGGATTCCAGATGTCGTTGGCATGTCAGAGGCGTAAATCAAGTATAAAGTAGGCCCCAGTATGCTGCCTTGGGGAACTCCTGCCTTGATTGGCTGAATTGGGCTAATAAAGTCGCCTTCTCTGATAACAAACTTCCGCCCGTATAAGTAGCTTTCCAGAAGCTTGTGTGTATTTGCAGGCAAATTTAGCTTTATTTTGTGCATTAAGCCGTCGTGCCACACTTTATCAAACGCTTGAGAAATATCAATGAAAAGAGCTGAGCAGTACTTCTTCGCCTCAAAGGTTTGTCTTATGACATTGACTAGTCTGTGCGTTTGTTCTATGGTGCTATGCTTAGCCCGAAAGCCAAATTGATGATCAGGGATGCATCCCACATTGTTCAATATTGGACTCAACTTCGCCATTAACAATTTTTCGAATAGTTTTGAAATTGTTGGTAAAAGACTTATTGGTCTATATGATTCTACCTTAGTCAGATCCTTCCCTGGCTTGGGTATCATAGTAATCATTGAGACCTTCCACTCTGCAGGATAATACTCAAGGCGTAAAATGGCGTTAAAAATAAAAAGTAGAACCCTTCTAGCTACACGAGGTAACTGTTCAAGCATTTTACCAGTAATTTGATCAATGCCTGGAGCTTTCCTGGGGTTTGTATTACCGATAACGTTTTCGACATCTTGAAAATTAAATCTCAAAGACACAGGAGGTCTAACAACATATGGTGGTAGTTCCGCTGTATTATTCTCTGAATCATTTGTGATAAAAACGTTTCGCAAATGATCGACATATAACATTCCCTTTTCAGAATCGCTTCTTGCCCAGTCGCCAGTTGAATTTCGCAAAGGTGGCTTACCTATTACGGGTCTTTTTAAACCTTTTGTCGCTTTCCACAAGGAATAATGAGATTGAGGGGTACCATCAAGGCTTTCCAAATATGTTTTAAGGGAAGCCATTCTATGGACTTCAAGCAGATTTCTTAGCTGAGTTATGCATTCCCGTAGCCTAGCTTTAAGCTGGGGCGACCTGCGAAGTTGCCACTCTCTTCTGACTCTTCTTTTTTCTGACAGAAGTTGCTCAATTTCAGATGAATAAGTTCTATTGCTCTCATTTCTAGGTCTTAAATGACTAGTGGTAGCATGCTGTACGGCCAGTTTGAGGTTTTCAGAAAAATTGTTAATTGACACATCAATATCCTCAGGCGTTCTCAAGGCGATATTTTCAGTACAATGTGTGCTCAAAAATTTTTTGTACTTTAACCAATTAACTCTATTGACAGTCAACGGTGAGCCAATCTCTTGGGGGAACGAAACAGAGATTATAGTGGGAGAGTGATCTGATGACAAATCTAATGAAGGCTCCACTTGCATCCACTCTAAAGGAAAATTTTTCGCAACTCCAAAATCTATAACGTCTGGGATCTTTCGTCGGTCTGTCGGCCAATAAGTGGGGTGTCCGCTTGAAACCACATCTAAGCCCATTTTGGAAACGGTGTCAAAAAGCACACGGCCTTTCGAGGTAATTAAGCGTGATCCCCAAAAGGTGTGCTTAGCGTTATAGTCGCCAGCCGCTAAAAATCGAGGCCCAAGTGATTTGAAAAAATTTGAATATTGGCTTTCTGTTATTGAAAATCGGGGCGGTGAGTAAATCGAGGAAATAACGATTTTTTCATGAAAATATTCAATGCATATATTAGTTGCTTGGATATACTCCTCACGTGTCTCGTTCATTAAATAGTGCTTAATTCTGGATTTTATTAGAATTGCCGATCCTCCGCAAGATCTTCCGCGGGGATCTTTAGTGTCATATAATGCGTACCCATTAATTTTGAAATAACTGTTGGTTGTCAAATGGGTTTCAGCAATCAACATTATATCGATTTGCTTTTCCATAAGGAAGTGCTCAAGTTCATTTTTTTGTTGGCGAATGCCGTTTGCGTTCCAGAAACATATTTTCAACCAATTCATTTTTTTAAAATTGCCTGCAAAATAGTGGATTGCATTTTCAGCATTTCCTGCATCATGTTCGTCATGGAAACCGTAAATGTATTTATAGATTGAACAAGAGTCTGCAGAGTTGCCTCAAGATTGCTAAAATTTTGGTCGGAGTTTTGAGGCTTGGGCTCCTGATTCAAGTTTGGTCTATCGGATTTTACCACATTCGCATAAGAAATTTGTTGGGGGTTTTGCACGTGTATATGGCTGGTTGACTGGCGTACCTGGGGAAAATTGCTTGTAGAAATGGTGTTTGTCTGCTGGGGTGGCATATTTAAAATTGATGGCCTATTTGTCATTGATCTCTTGAAGTGAGTATAGACAGGACAACCCCTGTAGTTTGCAGTGTGGTTACCTCCACAATTACTGCATTTTTTAACGCTCGCGTCAGTCTTAGGTTTTTTGCACTGTGATGTACCGTGAAGTTCACCACACACAACGCAAACTGCGGGCAACTTGCAATAGGCCTTAGTATGGCCAAATTCTTGGCAGTTTAGGCATTGGACGGGCCCTAAACGCTTATGAGGCTCCTCAACGGTAACCTTACGATGCAAAAGATATTTGAGGTTATAAATTGGATGCACTTCATTCTTTTTTAAGGCAACATCTCTAGGTTCCAATTCAACCCTAAACATGGGTTGAGGAATTTTTTCACGGTTTCTAATATTAACCACATTTTTAATTTTGAAGCCATTGTCTTCTAGTCCGGTTTTGACCTCATTCGTGTCAACAAAAGGGTCAATACCTTTTATAACGACCTGAATACCTTTGGCACTTTTAAGCTGATATGTGTAAAATGATTGCTTCTCCTTCTCTAGAACGTCAGACAACTTTCGGTATTCATTTTCACTGTTTACCTGGATTTTTGTTTCATTTATGCCGCCGTGCTTAACCGATGTTACGTTAAACGTGTCTTTGCCGATTGCCGCAATAAGTTGCTTTACCAGGTCACTAGAGGTAGGCTCTCGCAAATATATTGGTGGCGGCTTAAAGGTTTTTTTAGATATTGTTGGCTCATCTGTTTGCAGTATAGCAAACCTATTATTATCCGTTGCCGAAGTCCTATTATCATCTTTAGAAATTTTCGGTTTAGATGATATTTGAGCTGATTTGGGGCTTCGCTGTCTCTTAACCACGGTTATGTACCTGTCCATGCCTACTTGGGTTTTTGGCTTATCATCAACAATTAAACCGGAAGATGTTTTGTCTTCAGTTGTAACAACAATATTTGGCGAGCACGATCGCGGGCGTTTCCTATCTCTTAGAGACAGGAAATTTTCCAGTGATTTTTTCACAGATTCTTCCTCTGAAATCCAAAGATTTTTTCTACCGGAGCTAAGCTCTTTTTCAGAATTACATCTGATAGGTGCACTCATGCAATTAATTGTTTCTATTTTTTATTTACAATTTAAAACAGTATTTAAAAAATGTCACAAAATTTTTCTTTTAAACAAAAACACTCTGTTCACCTATTACGGTTTTTACTTAATCCCGTTATATTTTTTTTTTTTTTTTTTTTACTTTGCGATCAAAAAAACAAACACGTCCGTTCACTATCGAAGCTAAACAACGACTGTTATTGATAATAACAACGCATTTAATGATAATTTTGGACTAGAAAATTTTTGACAGCTACGCTCTTTTGCGTTTTAGGCGACAGTGTATATGTTCATACTTACAACTGCATATTTATCTATGTATTCAAATATTAGAAATAAAGTTGTCTAATATTATATAAAAATTTTCTATTTTTTTTTTTTATTATATACATTTAATATATACACATACATTTTACATATATACACGTACGGTATACGTATGTATATTTACATCATTATTCTAAACTTGCCAGGAAATTAAATTAACAAACCTAATATTTAGCATTTGATAGATAGTAAACAAAAGATTCATTCGGCAAAACAAGTATTTCCTTTCATAAAAACTAGATACTTCAATGAGTCATCCGACCAACAATAATCTTTCTACAGGTTCTGAGGAGCACAAGCTGCTGTCAAATTATATAAATGCATTTTGAACAACTCAAGTTCCAAATTTGATTTACAAGGTTGATCACTGTATTGACAAAAACAACAATAAAATCGTCATCATCTTTACATCAACTACTACTTCTTCTTCTGCATCCAGTCATGGTTTCACGTTTTTTGTAATTTTTCTCCAAGGTATCTATTGCAAGATTTTGATTTTTTGCCTCTCTTTTATTGAGATGCAATCAGCTAATTTTGAAACTAGGCTAGAAATTGACACCAATATGACTGTATTTGCTCCAGGTGTCAGCATGAGAAACTCATTAAATCTTCTTTCCAAGCTCTCCATTAATTTTGTTAAAATACAATTGAAATGTCTCCAAGCAGTGGATCTAATCTGGTTCCCCTCTAATTATCTAAAGCGTGAGAAAAAATCTGGTGGTGAATGTGTGGAAATTCTTACTGACATCACCTGATTAGTGCAAAATGCATTTGCTCTGGACAAAACAAATGAAAGCTGAATTGCAGTATTGCAAAATGGTAAATATTAACACTTAAGTTTTTTTGTGAAATAACTTATTTTCAATTTATTATAATAAATGAATGTATTTTGTAAAAATGTATTTTTGAGCCAGATGTATTTGAAATACAAAATATTATTAAGTTATGTATTTGAAATACAAAAAACTAAATACGTTCAGATCGTGTATTTGAAATACAGATACAAAATACGTATTTGTATTTCAACTACGTATTTCAAATACAAGTATTTCAAATACTGCCCAGCCCTGACCGTACTGTACCAGCGGGAGCGGTTACAGTAATAGCAGGTATGATCCCAATAGAAAATTACCCTAGCCGGAAGTAAAGTATGGATATCAAGGCAGACTAGCCATGCAGACCTTGGAAGTATGCAGCAAATAAGGGAGGAAATGTTATACAGTTGGCAGTCTAGATGGATGGAGCGTTTCATTCCCAATATCGAGAAATGGTTGAACAGACAGGCAGCGCCAAACTACATGCGCGTTCATTTATATTCAAGCACAAACACCTTAAAGATGATTACACTCACATAGCGAAGATGTTTCTCATTTTGTTACTGATTGCAAATTAACTGCATATTTGTGCGACTCAACATAATATCATATTTGAACGAAATTGAATGTTTTTCCTGTTGTTGAGTAAGTATGATTTTATTGCAATCGCTCAAAGCTGTTCTCTGGTAGACATCTTACAGAAAAATTTTGAAACAAAACTTTTAAAATGTTTAAATTTATTGAAGATGTTTGTGCAAATTGAGAACAGTCGTTTGAAGAAATGTTATTTTTCATTCCCCACATACACAACAATTTTTATTTTGATAAATAATGTGACTCATTTTTTCTATGCCAATAAAAGCGAAATAGATAAATTAAAATATTCTTGGGGAATATTGCTGTTTATCATTTACTTTTTACCCTCTGCATAGCCAGCATAAATAAAAACTTTAGAATTGAAACAAAAAAGATAAGTGAAAAATGGTTTTCTCAGTTCATGCAACCATTAAGTATGTAGAATAGTTCACATGAAAAACAAAACAAATCGCGCAGTTCATGACTGTTGAAATGCACGAATACACACATGCATATTTATGTACTGCTACAGTCATGTGCGTATGTTTGTGTGTGTTTTTGTGGTATGTTTGAGAAAATTGCTCGTTTATTGCAACATAGTCATAACTTTTTAGTTTCCATACTTTTTTTTAGAATACTAGTATATCTCCTAAGAGTAGAATACGAGTATATCTCCTAAAGGAAACAGTTTATAGGTAATTTGAATACATTTTTGGCACAATATAAAAGGTAGCACTGCTAACTTTGCATTGTTAACTCGAAAAGCAAATTTTTTTAGATATGACTATGTTGCAATAAGGGAGCGTTATATGCTTTTCAAACAAAAGTGTTTATTTGTGGTAAAATGGTTTTGTTTCCTGAGGTTAAATTATTTGGTTGTGTAACTCATGAGAGTTTTACGTCATTAAATTGTTTTCACTGGAAACAGGGATTTTTATTACCAACACTTTTTCGCAAATATGTATCTTTAATTCATAACAGTTTTATTTATAAATATTTAAGACAAACCTGTAATATAGGCGTTTTTCTCTTTTTTTTTCAGAAATCTTATATTTGCTCTTTTTTGCGCGGAATTTATTTACAATTCAATTCCCGCAAGCCGAACACTTAGCCGTCGATTTATTCTTTAGTCGGTACGTAGTGCGCGTTTTTAAAATTTTCAGTGCGCTTTTCAAATTTCAGTGGCACCAAAGCAAATTCAACTCAACTTATTGTTTTAATGTAAGAAAAGTTTATTCAAGTGCCCTAAATGTTTACGTTTCATTTTGCAGATCACAACCAGAACACGGAGTTATAATGTGAAGAAGGAAGACGAAATATTGAATTAAATAAACAATTTTTTAAAAAAATTTTATAAAAAAGACCTCAAGCTTGACGATCATTACATCTGAATGTATTATATACCTAAAACAGTACTGAGACAGTACAAATCTAAAAAACAGTACTTTTGCTTACTGTTTTAGGTGTTGTGAATTTTACAAAAAATAATACATGTACTGTTTAAAACAGTATGAATGGCAACCTTAATTTAAGGAGACATGAACGTGACAATAAAGCATATTAAAATCTTTGCAGCATTATTTAGAGATCGAGAACTGGCATAATATATTCTAAACGTTTTTATAGTTAGTACAATATTATTTGTTCTTTAAACTGTTGAATCATTATACTTTTGAATTTTTATTACATAATTATCCCTTAAACTGTTGAATTATTATATTTTTTAATATCATTGCATAAACGATTTCAATGAAAAAGTCTGTAAAAATTTGTAATTCATAGACTTGTATATAAATGAAATAAATAAATAAAACAAACCAAATTTTTAATAAACTCAATTTTAAAGTAAAAAAAAAAAAAAAATAATAAGGGATGGATTTTAATGTTAAGATTTTTCTTGCATTATATAAGGTGACAGTCAATATATATTTAATTATTGTCCCAATATTCTCCGATCTTTTTAAATTTTTGTATCAATAAATACAATATCTTATAACTTTTTAATTTTCTTGACGATGTTAACAAACTGTAAAGCGAAATATGGGAATAACAATAAAAGTTTTACTATCTGTTTATTAAAACTTAAAAACAATGTAAGCCCGTAATTATTGTTATTTATTTGGGCTGGAGGCCACTTGTTATAATTATTACTATTTATTTTTCTATATTTAGCCAGCCCTTGGTGTGTCTTTTATATTTCAGTAAATTAATAAATAAATAGTATTCTCATATTTAAATGTATGTTCACTAAACACCCATTAAATACATCTACATACACACACACACATTTTGTATAGATACATTTGTCATATAAGCGTTTAATGAACATAACATATGTTTTATATAAGACCGTAAAGACGGGAAAAACCAAAAAATATGTGTTCACAAATATTTGTATGTAATGGGTACCCAAAATTGAGGTAATATTATAATTTTATTTATATATAATAAATTTTTTCGGTTATTATATATATATATATATATATATATATATATATATATATATATATATATATATATATATATATATATATATATATATATATATATATATATATATATATATATATATATATATATATATATATATATATATATATATATTGCAATTTATTTTAATTTAAATAATGTTGGTCACGTGTTGTAATCACCAATTTTTCATGGAGAAATCGGTTTAGGCTATATCTTGGATATATATGGACCGTTATCGGAAATGTTCATTTTCTATATTTATATAACCTTATTTCATTACCAGAACTGCTTTTGAGCATAAAAAAGTTGCTTAAGTTCGCTTACGCGATATTTTTAAGAAAAACCTGGTCTAGGCTATATCTAGGGTATATATGGACCGATATCGGATATATTCATTTTTTCATATTTATAACCTTATTTCATTACTAAAACTGCTTTTAAACAAAAAAAAAAAATTGTTTCATGAAAAAAAAAAACGATTTGGGCTATATCTCGGGTATATATGAACCGATATCTAGAAAAAAATTTTTTTTCCTTCTACTCACCATGCTTAACAATTTTTTTTTTTCAAATATTTGCATACAAAATTGCCAAAAAAAAAAATTGCGATATTACTGAATTTCAATAGCAAACACATGGATCGATACGGTAAAAGAATGGTGAAAGAGAAAAGTTTCTAAGTCTAATGGACAGAGGGACATCGCTAAATTGACTTTTCTATTAATTCTGATTCAGAATATATACACTTTATAGGATCGCAAATGAAAAGTGTGGAAATTACAAACGAAGTCGCTCATATGTGATTTTTGTGAAGGGTATAAAATTGATTGTTGACTTAGCTTAGGAATTAGGCTTCGCCGGTGAAGATTATTTTGTAAAAAGTTCTCATATTCTTTTTGATTTTCGAATTTCGCAATCTTGTAACGTTTCACGCTAACTAACCGAAATGTTTTTAGAAAATGGAAATAAAAATTGACTACAAAAATTACGAGTGGAACAAAAAAATTGCAGCAAAATTAATATGATACCACAATTTTGGACACCCTGTCTTTGTAGTTCTTAAGTTGAACTTTTCGCATATATAAATCCGTTCTTGACGTTGGTAATTCAGAACAGTATTCATTAAGCCTTTTATTCGTAAGCACTCCAAGATGAAATTATTTAATTGTCTTCTTGTTTTTGTCGTTCTAATGACAGTCTTTGTACAAATTGCTCCAGCAACACCAGGCAATGGATTACTTATAGCTGAAGGAAGACGATCTAGAACTAGACCTTGGGTAATTTTCTTTAAATAAAATATTTGCTTTGTACATTTGTACAACGGGTTATAGTTCAAGTTTTTCCTTTTTTAAGTTTTTTCTTGAGAAGGATTTTTGACAATGCTGTGATCAATAGTTATTGATAGAAGAAGACAAGCAAAATAATAATCAAATCTTTAGCTGGGGGACAACTAGCGGTTTCGTAGTCGCAACACTATTCATCAGCACCCACTGGGATTTGAACTCGGGTCATGACGTATCATGATCTACTGCTTTAACCACTAAGCCACCGAACATTTAATTATTTTCTATCTATATTCATCCCATATTAAATCACATATGCATTTTGTTTGGGGTAATTTTCTTTTTATTTTTAGCGTCGCGCACGATAACAAAAGAGGGTTACCTATTTGGGGTAAGAAAGTATAAGAAAACTGGTGTTTCAGAAGTTCATGGGTGGAATTTATTTCATTCCAAATCGGCTTTAAAATTTAATTTACTCTGCTATTAAAAAACATTTAGCTAATTCATTTAATCCAATTAGACAAAATTTTTGCCAAGAAACGAATTGCGGCAACGTGCCATCAGCCATCTTCATCATTGGCCAACATTTTGGAGACCAAAAAGAATTTTCATTGAATGAAAGGTCTATATTCTTCTGTTTTCTTTTTGTCTTTATCTCGACATAAAGCATCAAACTCGAAAAACTCAAATGGTTTAGAAAATATTTTTTTTAAGAATTTTTTTTTATTGAATCTGCAAAATGAACTAACAATAATTATTCAAATCTTAATACTAAATTTAAAATTAAAAAAATGTGGTTTTTACTTAAGTCCGGCCAATGTCAGACAAAAAATTTTATTATGCGGGAGCTATTTCGGTAAAATTACCTATTGAGCAATCTGATGGTGGCAGAGGTATCCCTTCTTTTAAGCCGAGTGTGGCCGCCAAAATTAAGTATATTGTGCGCAAGAGGGTTTGGATGAAGTTCCCGTTTACTGACATACCTTGTCGCGTAGTTAGAAAATTTTTTTAATTATATATATTGAAATCTTAACGCTAAAGACATTTTATTACAAAATCCTGTGGTGTGAATGACTTTTCTTTT
This sequence comes from Thecocarcelia acutangulata, assembly GCA_914767995.1. Taxonomy (NCBI): domain Eukaryota; kingdom Metazoa; phylum Arthropoda; class Insecta; order Diptera; family Tachinidae; genus Thecocarcelia; species Thecocarcelia acutangulata. The sequence continues at coordinate 125,303,043 of OU612094.1, read as the reverse complement.
CTGAATTCTGTGGCAAACAAAAATTTGATTTTTTTAATAAAAAAATAATAAGAAAAGACAACTATTATTCCCATTTATTAAGAGTTGGCGAATTAAATAACCGCTCATAGCAATATCGCAATAGATAAAATAACAAAGTAATATTGATCTTCGAATGACTCTCGAAGACATTTTTAAAATATGACAAAAAAACATTTTTCTCAAGTGTTTGAAGAATCAATTTTTTATATTTTTATATAGGGCAGCCGCAACAGTCCCACCAGAAAGATGAAGCATGAAGGTCCGAAGAAGAATTCTTGGATAGACAAGGTGCCTGATATTAGCGTAGAGGATGTTAACCTTGATTAGCCAGCCAATACTGCAAGTACATCACCTGATTATGAATGATGCGATTAAATGCGACTCTTTTCTACAACAAACCTCTTATTGAATTTGTAGCTTTGTAATTTTATTTTGATATCTGATTAAGAAACTTTGATGCAAAATTATTCTTATCGTGATTGGCGAATTTAAAAAAGACGTCTACGATACTTTTGCAATAGATTAACCAATGTGTTTTATTTGTCTTTTTATGTGATGATTTCACAGTAGCCACACTATATTAAGGGGGGTGAGGTGGGGTAGATGGTCACCAGGAACCGTTTGCGTCTCTGCTGGTTTGGTGAACATATTCGAATTATCATAGCACTTAAAATATTTTCTAGCAACTCATTTCACTCAGTCGGACGTATCATCGTACTAGTATTGCCATTGGCCATAACTGGATTTAGTTTTGCACATAGATTTATTCGCTTCGCTTTAACAAAAAAAAAAAAAAAGATAATTAAACTTCAAGGGAATGAAGTAAGCAATTATATAATATTAAAAAAACACGCTAAAGTAAAACTTAAATCATTATTTGCGAGTATACTGAACTGATAACGCCTTGCGTTTTTATTCCTTTCTTTTTTGATGGAGCAAAGTATTTCAGATCTTTATTTTTCTTTGCTTTACAGCTTAAATTACTAATTAATTGTACACGTACTTGTTGAAGTTTTATGTTCTAGAACTTTTGTTTAAATTGAAAAAAAAAAAATTTATTAGAAAAATATAAAAATAGCAATGGGAGTAAGAAAAAAAAATAGTACAACATTTTTTTTTTTGTAGAATAAATTTTAAAGATTATTGCAGATATCAGAATATTTTTACTCGTAGAGTAATATAAAATTGTTAAATTCAATGGGTTTCTTTAGTAATACTATATGGGTTTCTTTAATAATATAGTATAATATATAGATAATAAAGCGGCTATCGCCTTATTCTTGCGCAAAAGAGCTATTGGGAAGACTTAGGGAATAAATCCTAGGAATTCCTGCTGGCTATTCAGCACAGTTCTTAAGCCCATTCTAAGTATAGGGCGCTCGTGAGGTGGAAGCCATTGGAGAAAACCACCTACTGCAAAACCGCAGAAAGGATAATGCGTACTGCTGCTTTAATGGTGACTCGTGCTTCCAGAACTACGCCATGGTAAAGGAAATAGCCATGAATTTGGCTATCGGGCTATGGCCAAGCGGGACGGGGAAAGTGATGACATATAGTCATGCCTCAATAATAGGAAGAATAGTGAACCCAGCGCTGCCTTTGAAAATTTTCAAAAAGTAGCACAAAAAGGAAAAAAGGGTCACGTAAAAAAAAAAAAATAAAAGCTAAAAGAAATTCTTCAAATGCTAATGGATTTGAATGCAATGATTACATCTAAAAAAACTGTTCAAATATAATTAATAACATAAATTTTAATGATATTAATTTTAATCAGGTTCAGTTTTTGACTTAGGGTCGTATGCAAAAAAAAAACTTAACAAAGCTTGGTAAGCAATTGTTAAGAAAAATTTCCTAACGTTCTATGCAAAAACAATTGTTAGCATTTTTTTAAAGTTGAATTGGGTACAGTTTAACTTTTCGTTTTCAATAATTTTCAATATATAATATTTTTGATATATAAATAAATAAAAACATTACATTTTATTGGAACTGCAAATATTCATTTTGAAAGAATAATATAAATAACAATTATATTAATGACGAATACAATGAAACACGTTATTCGAATAATAAAAATATTTGTAGTATAAGTAATTCTATTATTTTTTCTCAATTTCATTAATATATTACATATTATACGAGTATCGGCCATGTCACAGAATTCACTTCCGTTTGGAAATGGAATTGAATCGGTTTTTTTAATTCTTCAAAAAACGAAAATATAAACTTTTTCGAAATGAAATCAATTCTATAAGATAATACTAGTTTCGTTCTTGCAATTAGAAATGATTGCATTCCGAAAAGTTTTTCAGTTTTTCGTTTTTTAAAGAAGTAAAATAAGAACTCAATTCCGTTTCCGAACGGAATTAAACTCTGTGATATGGTTGTATATTCATTAATTGTTAAAAGGGTAAATACAAGAAATGTTTGTCAAAAATGTCTTATTTTATGTAATAGTAATAATTTTTGTTTAAAAAGGGGTTACCTTCGGTCTTGAATATGGTCAGAAGAAATTTAAATACTTTTTTATATATTTTTTCCCAACGTTTCGTTTGCTTTATTCAAACATTATCAGGGGTATAAAAAGTATCTGTTAAACACTTGAGACATATACAAATAATACATATTATACGATAAATGAAATAAACTTAAATGAAGAAGATTGGGCATTTAAGTTTGATTTACATTTGTGGTGTATTTAAATGGAACTTAAAGCTAAATAACATTTATATACGAACTCAAAAACTGCACTGTAATTTTTTTTTCTTGAAATACAGTTGTACTTCTTCAGAGTTATTAATAAAACAAATCACATTTATATTTGCAATCTTGGTATAAATTAATCGACTATATTGTTTTCAGGTAGTAACATATGTATAAAAAGACATACATACTTTTTAGAAATAAAAAGTTTATTATCAAATATATGTTAATATACATATTACCTACATAAGAGCAGTTTAATATAAAACATTGCTCAAATGTGCATGAGAACTGAGTATTTATGCATACAGCTATTCGCAAGGTGCATTAACGTCTACACGGTGGCGGCACTAGAGAAAAATTACAACAATACAACAAAAACAGGCATCTGGTAAGCTATGTTTATCAAAAATATTTCTAACTTTTTTCACAATTATAAACTATGAATGTGCCTTTTCATAATTATAAATTATTCTTATTTGAATTATTTTTTTGTTCACAAAATAATTTTTATATGTTTAATTCAGAATAAAACACTAAATTCACTTTCGAAAATGTAAGCCATTGCCAGTAGCAAAAAATTGTCACATGCCGTAGCGCTGCCACCTTGTAGATCTTAATGCACCTTGGCTGTTCGATTGTTTTCAACAAAAAGTTCCATGTTTGCAAGAAGGGTCAAAAAGGGTATTAAAAAAAAACATGTCATTAATAGACTAATAGCTTCAAAAAGGGGTCAAATTGACACTTTATTATCATAAAAGGCAACGCTGAGTGAACCTACTATACTTTATATATTAAGCACCACGCTTAATTATTGTAAGAGAAAATAGTTAAGAGAAACGAAGCAAGAGAAGTTGAATGTGATTAAAGGCGATCTCCTACTTACACTACTACACATTATTGATCAACTGGTATGTGTAATGCTATATGTTGGTGTGACTAGCACTACACAGACAGTTGGCTTTGGGTCGTCTTTCTGGTCGGACACATGACCACCTCAGAGTAGTGGTAGAGGATGGTTTCTACAGGAAATATCCTAGACCAATTAATAAGTAGTAGTGGTAGAGGGTGGCTACTAGTTGTTACAGCCATAGCGTCTAGGTCAAGTTGTAGTAGTGCAGGGGGAATTTACAGATTTTTACAGCCTCAGATGCTAGGCTTAGCATTTACTAAAACACTAACGACATTCATTAGCCAGCCAGCAAGCCATACACTCGTCACACGGGTACACTGGTTTTGTAGTAATTTTCTGTAAAACTACGCTAGGACTGGTTCGTTTTCTTAAACAATTTTTCATTTCGAATTTACCCAAATAAATTAACTGTAATCAAATAAATTGGAATAAAAAATATTTCAACGTGTCGTTCTGCGCTTGGCTAAATATGATTTCTTAATGTAGCCGTCGATAGTACCTATTAATGTAGAAACACCCATATATAATTGATATATCTTCATATGGAAAAATCAAAAACTACATACGGGTATCGCTTTATAAGCACTTATATTTTTCAAATAAATATTCAGTCATTCCACAGAGGTTGTAAGAAATGCGAATATCAAAACAAACAAGTATTCATACAACTGAAGCTTATATGTATATAATATTTGCAAAAAAAAAATATATATATTTTTTAATATGTGTAATTGTTCGAGCTGTATTTTTGTATATTTTGTATGTATGTATTTTTTTATTTGATAAACTAACACAACAAGATATAACATCTTATAAACGACAGCGTAAGGGCAAACAATTATAATATACGTATGTATGCAAATTTAATCAAAAGTGAAAAATAGAACAATTAGTGTTATCACTAATTGTTCATTTGCCAAATTTGTCGTAAAAAATAATTTACAAAAATAAATTTTTTAATTCTATTTTAAACCTTTTAGCGTTGCCTATCTTTTGAGTAGGATTTGGTAATATATTCCAAAGACTAAATGCATGAATTAAATACTGATGTTGCGATATACGACTCCTTTATTTTATTTGAATAATTTTTCTACCACGATTCGATCTAGCAAATTTTATTCTTTCTTATATATATGATGGTTTTTTTGAAATGATTATTTATGCAAGAAGGTTAGACATTTGTACTTAAGTAGATCATCAAATTTGAGGTGAAATATTTGGTAAGAGTATTGTGAAATGTAATCAAGACTCCACTTCTGGAAAATATACCGTGCTATATTGTTATAAACAACATTTAGTTTACGCCTGTCTTCAGTGCCACAATTTGCAAAGATATCACAACCGTATAAAAGAGAAGGAATAAGATACGTTTTTGCTAGTAGCATACGTATATTAAATGGGGTGGAGTCTTTGACAGTCCACAAATTCCTCAGCATACTATACACTCTACCTACAAGAATGTCAATATGTGAAGACCATGTCAAACTTTCCCTTGATTTAAAAAAAAAGGTGATTTCATCATTATGGATTTTAATGCATAATTTTCATTTTTGAAATGGGAATACATTTAGATTTAGAGGAATTTATATGCAGACCATTTGCCTCAGCCCAGTTGTTAATTTTATCCAGGTCGCTATTAATCCTGCTTATACAGGCAGTTGCATCTTCAATTGTGCAATAGATATTAAGTTGAACATCGTCAGCGTACATATGGATTGAACTGGTGATAGAAATGTCAGGGAGGTCATTAATGTACATACAAAAAAAGAAGGGAACCAAGTATCGAGGCCTGTGGAACACCTCTTTTAGCATTAAGTCGTTCGGAGATTTTGTCATTAAGCTTAACTACTTGCGAGCGCTTAGAAAGATATGACGCTATGAGTCTACAAGCAGAAGTTGAAAAATGGAAAAGTTTTCTGAGTTTTGATAACAAAATCTGCTAGTCCACCGTATCTAATGCCTTACTATGATCTAGAAGAATCTGAAAAGATACCATATTATCGTCAATTTTAGGTCTTATGTCCAAACTACATACACCAGTGCTGTTATACAGCTTCTACCCTTTATAAAACCAGATTATTTATTTGTTTAGAAATAAAGGTTTTAAGTATCTTAGATAAATACGGGGGTGTAACTATTGGTTGGAACTCGTTATTAGGTTTTGGGATTGATATAATTCTTGACAATTTCCAAGCTTCTGGGAGTGTAGATTTAGTTCTAGCGATTTTGTTTTTCTAAATTTATATAAAATTTAAAATTTCTCTCCATTGTACCTCTGGCTTCACAACTTTTTAAAGATAAATGCCATTATAATAAATCAGAGCTCAACACTTTCTATTGATATTTGATATCAGCTCTCTAATAATAAAACCTTATTTGGTGTACTTATTCACTTATAATTTTTTCCTTCTCTGACACACATATTCATTCAATCAGGTGTATTATGAGACATATCTGCATATCTATAAGCCTTATGTATGTACGAGCGTTTGTGATTTGTTCTTATGAAGCTTATAAATTTTATGTAGAATTTTTCATTAGTCCCACACCATCGACTCCTTTTTTTGTAACGTTATGCGGAAATAGCATTATGTACAAGAAAGAATTTTCTTTACTTCCATTTATTTTCTCGTTTCGTAAAGCAGATATGTTCACTCATAGCTGTATTTCCCTTTATCATTCATTTTGGCGTCATTGTCTTGATGGGGTTTTCTTATGGGAATTTATGTTTCATCATAACTTGTAATGAAGTGTAAAACTGAAAGGTCTCATGACATCACATATCCTTTATTTGTTCCATGTGCACTTTTCAAGATTTGAGTGTAAATTTCATCGTTGAGGAAAATTATTATTTTTTAAGTAAAAAGTGTTGCGAAGTGTTTTCAATTATCACGACGACATTTAATAGTAGCAACAATAATCAGCAGTAGACTTGGAAACATTTCAAAATTACTTTTAAAAATTTAACTTTATATTCTAATATTTTGAATAAAATATTGAGAGTTTAATAAAAAGGAAAGTGTTCTAGTAATACTCTTCAAACACAGAAAACAAGCATTTTCTTTTGTAAATATCTTTCAAATCACATCTTTTCCTCTTCGAAAATGAGTTGGGTCCAGCAGTTACTATACTGTGAATGGTGTCCGCTAATGCGAGAAGATAATACACTTCTTGCGGCCAGAAATTAACGATATGAACATGGAAAATATATGATACCAACAGCATGGAGTCACGTGCTAATTCGCCAGTTATTTCGTGGGTAAAAAGTAATGGTCGTGTTATCTCCCATCGTGGCGATATTAATTGATTTTACAGTTTTGGTCTTCTTTCCTTGGTAATATTTAAAATGAAAAGTCAACATGCGAAAAACAATTCAGCAGCTAAAGGATGTGATAATTTGTCACATTAACAAGATTTTACCTTAATTATGCCTTAAAGTCATTAAAAATATTATATTTTTAATGATTTTTGTTTTTAACTTTTTTTTTTTAATTGGGACTAGAACTCAGGCATATGCGTACATATAATGTGCATTGTAGCAGAACAAGAAACATAGGTTATAAGGAAGGGGAAAGAGGGAGTAGTGTTTGTTCAACGTTATAACAGATAGCAAACACGTGACTAAAAATGAATTCTTTCTGTAATGAGTTGTAAGATTCGCCGGGCAGTCGACCAAAAATGGATGAGCTCTGGTCGAAGAACGCGTGCTAAAAATTTGCTAGTTTCAGGAACAAGATCCCTAATCTTGGCAGAATAAAATCCATAGTAGTAACAATAGAAAAGAGTAACGATAGAAAACAGATATGCAAAACGAGATATAGTAACGATAGAAAAGAGATATGCAAAAGCGGATATCACACTGTATTTTCATTCCAAGAACATCAAAAGCATCCGATCCCTTTTTTATAAAAAACAAAAACAATTAAAGATCTTTAGCTGAAAAATTTAGAAGAAATAAGAACGAGTATAAACGAATATTGAATTTATTGTTTAAAAAATTTATTTGATTTTATTAAACAAGTACGATTTTTCAGCCACCCTTTAAAAATACTCTAACTAACATAGTTGCAGCCGTGTAACTTGTTTTATGCAATTGCGTCTAATCCGTTACCTATGAAACTATACCTTGAGACGAAATATATTTACGCAAAATATGATAGAATCACAAAAACTCAACTTCAGCAATAATGAGAGAGAGAGAGAGAGTTTTCTGCCTGATACTAGCAATAGCCAGTTGAAGTTTCAATAAGCAGTTGATCAATAAAACATGGCTTGATGTTCTCTTAACTTAACTTCACATGACAAATTAAGTACTTTCACTCCTTCTAAATGTCAGCGGATGTATTTTTATTTTGTTAAAACAAAAATATGTGTGTTCCGCTTCTAAAAAAATACTTCTGAAAATTTAAGCTAAATTGAAGCAATATGTCAAAGAAGTCATTGGCTTTACATTTAATGTATTCCTTACAGAATTTATTTTAAAACACCCAAAAGCGTAGAAAATTTCTGTTTCATTTATCAAGATGCAACAAATTCGCGACCATTTATCTCTGTTTAAGTGGTTTTCTAGCAAGATATTGGCAAATTGAGATGCATCCGCAAAGAAAGCAGAATTGTTCTGCACTTAATGACAAATGATAAATGATTTCCATTTTAATAAAGAACAGAAGAAAATGTAAAATATAATATATATTTTTTTTCTTTTTAATTCTCATTGTTTTATTTAAGATAATGGGATATGAAATTAAATATTTAAAAAAATTTTTCAAATGTGCCTAAGTCTACTGGTGATGATATAAGTACAAATATTAGCAACGAATGAAGTAGTTTTTCAATAAAAATGAAGTAAAAGTAGTTTCTATATGAACATATGTAATTGTTTTTTTTTTTATTATTTATTATTAAATTCCAATCCATCCTAATGACCCAATAACTCCAAGTAGGATTTAGAGTTATAGTGTACAACAAAGTTTGTGGTCCAACTTCAAAGTGTAATATCTGCCAATAAGCCAATTTAGTTGTTAGCTCACGTGGAGGTCGCATCAATATGAAGCCTCTACGTGAGCCGACAATCAGGGCGAATTAAAAGATATTTGATCGGGAATAGTTTGATTGCTAATTTTTATGTACGAGCATATTTTCCTACGCAATTCGAATATAACATAAGTACCCTTAGTGGCTGAATTCACTAATAAAAAATCATTTACTGAAAACCTACACACGTAAATTTATGTACAAACATTTATGTATGATGCTTTATGATTAAACATTATATTTACACCTGAGGTAAAATTTCTACCATAATTTAAAACAAATAGAATGATTTGCATGGCTTAACATTCGACTATTTATTTTAACGATTTGTTACACATATATCTAACCATAAAAGCGTCACTAAAATTGTATATACATACAATGAAACGTCAAATAAAATATATATAATAATTAAAAAATATAGTTTTTTCTCTTTGAGCAGTTTGCACAAAATTTAACAAACAAATGTAATTAAATATGCAAAAATATAATTTTTATTGTGATACATCTAAAACGAAACTAACATCAATTGTATGAAATTGTCACCACCAGTTACAATAGAGCAGCATGCACACTCATGTTCAAATAACCCTCAAGATAGCACAGAATTAGGGTTGCCATTTATAGTTTGAGAACATACCAGTACAAAAAATGCTGAACATAAGCTCGAAAAAAAAACAGTTTTTCAAATAATTTCATTTTAATTAATTTAACAATGTCATAAAAATTAACAATCTAAATTTGTTTTCACAATAATAAAAAATAAAAATTTATGTAGGATCATATATAAGTAGGATAATTTTTTAATAGTTTTGTTAAGAATTGTCTAATTTTTCATATAGACTTATCAACATTTCCAATTTGCGTCAATAAATTATCGCCCTTCCCTTTTGTGCTTAACAACGTGGTGTTTATGGGATACGAATGAGTGATAATATATATTTGAGTATACGTCATACAAAGTCTCTAGACGTATTACTCATTCGTATCCCATAAACAACGCATAAATAATATAATAAATAGTTGTTAAAATCTTGTTAATTGTTTTTTTGTGAAATCAAAACTATAATATCGGTGAATGTATTTGATTTCTTTCTTTCAAATTGATCAAAGAAAATATACATCTACGAGTAGTTGGTGACAAAAATAATTTTCAATCAAACATTGCATCAAAACTTGTTAAAACAACGTGAAACGTTTTTTATAAATATTCAGGATAACAAACTCATTAAATAAATTTTTATCTTTAAAATCAATACTAATTAAAAATTATAAATAGCTTATTTTCTATGTTTCCCAGCTATCTATATGTCGACATTTCATAGGAACTACCCTAATCATCAGTAGACTTTGGAAATTTTTGAAAGATATTCTCAAACATTCAACTTTATATCCCAACAATCTAAATAAATTGTTGAGAATTTAAAAGAAAAATGCTCTAATAATACCTGTCAAAACACAAAAAACAAGCTTCTTCATTTATACACGTCTCTAACATTTCTAAATGTTAGAGACGTGTAAAGAAATGTTACAGACGTGTATAAATGAAAAATGTCCATGGGATTATGATGCCTTCTAAGGATGGGGAACTCATGTTTCTGCTCGGCTAATTGTAGACCGTCTGCATCTAGCCATCCTTTTGTTCTAATCATCAATACCCTCATCATCTCTGGCCTTAATAACTGCTACAATGTGGTAAGCATAGCCCACCATAACGTTATCTTGCGGCATTTCTTCTACCTGACAGTGTTTTGCCTTCCTTTTTATATAAACGTGTTTTTTCACTGCTGTTCATGTTTTCTGTTTATATTCATTATTAATTTATTTAAAATGTTATTCATTACCTTACAGTGTGGGCGGTGTTGGACTAATTTTTGTTTGTCTGAGCAGTAAAAGTATATAATTACTATAGCACCGATCAGTTTTAACTAATTTAATTCCAACATTTTAAATATTCGTGTTTTGTCTACCGTCCTCTGCATACGTATTTTGTTTGCTCTTGTCCGTGTGTGCTGTATATACAAACATATGTTCATTATAAATATGTTTTGAATGGCTTTGCTATGTGATTGCGTATATTAAAAAAATAAAAATAAAAATTACAAGGCGTTAGCTATGCAAGCAGGAATAAGTAGTGCAGGGGTGCCCAAAAGTTCTATATGGTAGAGAAAACGCCAACACAAAGGAAAAACTAATTTTATTAAATATATTATGTTGTAAAAATCAAAATGGTATTATACGTTAAACAAAAACAAAATCTACACTGGTAATCGCTGTCGTCAATGTATACCAGCAAAGCATGCGAAAGTGTTGTTGACTTGCATGTGTATATTAAAGCGCAGAGCCTATAACTACCCAGTGAACTTTTTGTCACATACATCTTCGATCTGAGAGCATTGACAATGTAAGTGCGACCCATCCGAAGTCTGTATACAATTCCTACTTACATTTACACAGCGATGGCCTAGGCCGTAAGATGCATCCAACACTGTATACATTGTAAGCGAAGATTGGATGAGTTCAAAACTATATTATTAGAATTTTTTTCTTCTTTGCTTCTTATGTACAGTTAATTTAACAAAATGAGTAGAAAAATACTAATCTGAATCGGATGCTAGTTGTTTGTTGTGTTGGATGTGTTTATTTTGATTTTTTCTGTTGACACAATCGCTTACAATCGGATGCTTTGCAAATTGTAATAACTTGTGGACTGCTGGGTAGCGTTTAGCGTTTAGGGCTTGGGCAGTTCTGAAGTAGTGTTTTGTCCTCATTCCATGCGTACACGTGTTATTTTTACTTTCGTTGGTGTTTTCTTTGCATGATTATTGTATTTTTTTTTTTTTTTTTTTTTTTTTTTTGTTCTTGCTATTCGATTCATTACCTCGCAGTGTAGGAGACGTTGGATTAAGTTTTGATAGTCTGAGCAATTTCGGTACATACGAGTACACTGTGCACTGATCAGTTTTAACTAATGTAATTTCAACACTTTAAATATCTTTGTTTTGGTCTCTCTACGTTGGTACTAATAGATTTAAGTCTAACGTCCACAGACACTACTCCCTCTTTCCTTCTCTTAATAGTCTATTTTCACAGTTGTAAGGGTCATCCCTGAGTACTGGTCTAAGATAAAAAAAAATTCTGCATAGCTAAGGATCCGGTCCCATGATGGAACCCTGTGCGGCGCCTGATGTTATTTTCATTCTCTTCAGATCTAAAGTAGTATTATATATACTAGTTCCCTGTCTTTAAGATAGTTGCTTATGGTCCTTAGCAGATTACTCTTCAACAAGGGGCAGGTATAATTTCAACCAATTTAATGCATTAATTTGTGTACTATACTTACGAAGCTATTGCATTACAATATTCTCATTCTCATTGCATTACAATATTCTCATTCTTTACATTCTCCCTAAAAAATAAATTTCAAATATTTTTGAGCGCTGATCTGCTGTGCAGTGTTTCATTCATTCCCTAAGTCTTCTTCACAAAATTCTGAAATAAAAAAAATATATATAGATAAACTACAAAATTTATTCAACATTCAAATTTCAGACTCGCAGATGCACCCAATTTATCCAGTTTTAGTCTTTTACAATGCAAGCGTTTAAAAATTGTCTTTTTATTTATTTTTATTTTTAATTTGTGTTCGCAGCACAATGAGGTCAAGTACCTCGGCATTCACCTCGACCCTGGGCTAAGGTGGAAGCCTCACATTGATGCCAAAGTCAGCCAGTTGAAATTAAAAGCAGTGCACCTAAATGGGCTTATGGGCAGAAATTTGTCATTGAATTTGGATTGCAAACTTTTGTTCGCAGTTACAAAGCTTATATGGTGCTACGGTGCCCCATCCTCAACATCTAACATTGAAAAAGTTCAAAGACGACAAAACTAAATTCCACGAACGATTACTACAGTTCCATGGTCCGTAAGAAACTCACGAATTTACAAGGATCTGGATCCGCAGGAAAAATACTAATTCTCTAAGTACGCGACAAGGTATATAAGCAAGCTGGAACTTCACCCAAATTATCTTGCACGAAACATACTTAATTTTTACGGTCATTCTTGGTTGAGAAGAAGGGATTTTCTTGCCACCATCAGATCCAGACCATCAGCAAATAAAATTAATATTTTTGGACTTATTTAATTTTTTCTGTTTAGTATTAAGAGTTGAATACTTATTGTTAGTTAATACTTGGAAGATTCAATTAATTAACGCATGCAAAAAAGAAAAGAAAAATTTATAATTTGTGATCAATCTGTTCTAAATCCGATATCCATATTTAAGCAATATACTCGTAACTCTTGCGCTGCGTAATAAACACATCATCGCCAAAAAAAATTAGTAAATCGTAAAACTCTTAAAATTTCTAACGCTTGGCCAGAATATTATATAAACGACTGTTTCCCAAAGCAACATAAAGCAGCCTTAATTGGTATGCACGATATAAATGCTCCTTTTATTATAAATAATTGAAACAAAATACCAAAATTAACTGCAAACAATATTCCCATAAACAAATTAAGTCAAAACAATATGTAAAATATAATTGAATTTTATTTTCAAATTGATTGCATAATTTTTGTAACAAATTGTTAAAATTAAAATTCATGAATAATAATGATTTTTTGTTTTTTTTTTTCTGATACTTTCCCAAATATAAAATCATGGCAGAATAATTTGATTACAGGTACAATATTCATATTTTTGTATTTGTGCACTGAAATTATTATAATAATTAATTATTACAGAAATAAACAGCAACAAAAATTTGCATTTGGACGAAGGCAGCTATTGGGTTTTCACTAATTTGATTTCGGTTTTATTTCATAGGTGGTCAGAGCTTAGACTGTGTCTGTGTTGGTGCTTCTTAGTATTAGTGAGATGGCAGAGCTACCCAGCAAACGCAAAGACTAGTAATTGAAGTATAATGTTGTATTATATTTCTTTGTGTTATTAATTTAAATTACATTAACATAAACGAAGGTAAATGAAGCATCAATTAGAAAAAACTTATATCCCAAACAAAAGAACTAATTGAAAATTTTTTCTGTTTTTCTTTTTGTTTTGTTTATTTTTTTTCTAGGAAAGAAAAAATGAATAAAATAATGTTCGAGCGTAGCGAAGCAAACTCACAAAAGTAAGAATGTCATTAATTTATAATTAAACACGTGTGTTTGCTGGTAAATTCTCTTGAAAAACAATATATAAGAAAATAGGTAGCATGCACCTGATGTTATCTCATGAACAATTGTGCTATGCGGTGCCCATCGTTGTTTTAATTGCACCAATAGTGTGCTTATGCCGCTAAAGCCGTAATGCTCAGCCCAAAAACCACTACAGATAATTTCGGTTGTCCCGACAGCTGGAAATCCGGACAGAACGGTAATAAGGACACTTATTTTATTACAGCAGTAGACTCGTTATCTGGACACCATTATTTTTTTTTTTCTATCTCAACACAAAATTTATTTCCATAGCTTTTGCATTAAGGCTTCAACTGTTTATCTTTAGTTATGTTTCTTAAAGCAGCTTGGCCACACATCAAACTGTTTTTTTAATGCTTTTAATTAAATTTTTGCATGACGGTCCCGTCAGGTTTAAGATGAAATATCAAAAATATGAAAACTTTCAGGCAAAAAAATTTAAACTTAAATATTACCAAAATAAACGAATACTAAGAATACAAGAAAACAACAACGTCATTTGTCGTTAGAATTTTACGTACTTTAAATCATGTATGTTTGTTGTGTATTTTTAACTAGCAGATCAACAGCTGCATACTGGGTTAGATGTGACAAAAAATTCTTAACAATAATTTCTATAATGTGGCAATAAGAAACATTAACTTGATGAAAACATTTATTTCAAGGGTGTAAAAATATAAAAGTGTGGACTTTTTATTTTTGTAAAGGGGTCGAAAATGAACAAGTTTTATTTATTTTTGGTATCGCACAGTGGAGCGGTTTGAGTTTTTTTTTTTTTTTGTTGCAAAAATCATAACTTTTAAACCAAATCAGATAGTTAAAAAATTTAAAAGTCATATTAGAGATAACAGTTTAGCCTATAAAGAGAATATTTGGAAAAGGTTCTGAGCCTTTTGAGTGCCGAATTATAATTTAGCAAAGTTTAAATTTGTCGTGTGGGAAGTAAAATAAGACTTTTTTGTAACTCTTTCAGAAAAGATATACATTTTTTCTATCTGATGTAATTTTTTAAGTATTTGTTTCACGATTATTCCACGATTTGTGGTCCGATTTTAATAATTTTTTTTTTTTTTTTTTTTTTTTTTTTTTTTTGAAAAATGTTGGTTGAAAATTTTTTTTGCCAATCGGACAGACATAATGTGCGTCTGAAAAATCGGTACTTAAATAATTTCGCCTTAAATTAGAATGAAAATCATTATTTATTAGCCGAGTTTTATGACTTGACGACTATTTCAATCTGCAGGTATATAACATTAAGAAAAAGGCAAACCGTATCGACTTTTTATATTTTGCATAAAATAATTTTTATTCGCCAATAATTTGTAAATAGTTGTGAAGAGAGACAGGATATATAACCGTCGTATTTAATTTACTTCAAGAAAACTTTCTTAAGCATCTTTAAGTATTTTGTTTATGCAAATCGAGACAGATATTCTCGAGCTAGGGTGAAATATATAAGGCTGTCATCTAATTTAGGGAGAAAATTTTGCCACACCCATAAAAAATCTCTAAAACCGAAAACTGATTTGGACTTAAGGCATCCAAAGCTCAAAAGACATGTTGTCTGTTGCGCAATGTAATTAAAAAATTAGCTGTTTCACGGTTATATGTTATAAGAATTCATGCAATACATTTTTGCAACCATATTTTTTTTTCAAAATATAACTTCTAGCAGAAAAAGGGGCAAAAACGGGCAGCTACAAACTTTTGCATTACGTTAAGCGATAGTTTTTTTTAAGAATATTTTTATTTACAAAAATTTTGATTTTACAATACATTATTGCCTCAGCGCCTTGAAAGCTTAAGAGAGGGTATTTGGCAACGTATAAACATTATTGAAATAAAAATACGTTTTTAATAAAATTTAAATCAAAAATAAGATTGCAATGAATGATATAGAAACTTGTTTTGAAAATATGGCAAATATAGAAAATTACAGTTTTTTTTTACTTTCCATCTAAGTTGCGAAATATTGAAAAAATGAATGAATAAATATTGATTTGCCTGCGCAGATACAAAGCCAACAGCACAGTTTTTCTCTTTTTTCATAACAAATAGACCTATGAATGAAATTAAAAAAAATGTGATCTTTTACTTACTTTTTGAGATATTGTATATGAAAGCGGACCAAATTACTTAAAATGGTCTATTTTTTTGAACACTGAAAACTAGTCAACTTTGAGGTTTGATGTTCTAAACCAAATATCTGATTCTAATACGAGTTGCATATTTGAATTTGTTGAGCTATTTTCTGTAAGATAAATTTATTCACTATTTTTTTGGAGCACATGAAAATTTTGATTTTTAATACCATACTTGTTCTACGGGCGCCACTGTGGCGCTCTGAATATATATGGACCGATCTCGGAAATTCCCACTTTATACATTTTAATGAGATTCTTCTATTACCAAAACTGACTTTAAGTAAAAAAAAAATTTAAGTTCTCTTAGGCGACATTTTCATGGAAAAATCTTTTAAGGCTTTATCTCGGGTATGTGTGGCTGATATCGGAAATTCTCATTGCCTGTATTTACCACAAAAAAAATTGCTTTAGTCGCTTACCCATCATTTTGATTAAAAAATAGTTCGGGATTTTTTTTTTTGCCTTGTTATCGCAATGCCAAATAATTAAAAAAATAATGATTAATTTTGAAGCAAAAGAAACAATTTTTCTCAAAACTTTTCTTACAAATGTGCCAAAAAAAATTGGTTTTCCGGAATTTTGGGTACATCTCAGCTATACGTGGACCAATTTAACTGACTTTCAGTAGCAAAACTATGAATCGATTGAGTAATAAGATGGTCAAAAAAATAAGTTTCTAAGTTTAATGGGTTTCTCAAAAACGGTATATATATATACATATATATATATATATATATATATATATATATATATATATATATATATATATATATATATATATATATATATATATATATATATATATATATATATATATATATATATATATATATATATATATATATATATATATATATATATATATATATATATATATATATATATATATATATATATATATATATATATATATATATATATATATATATATATATATATATATATATATATATATATATATATATATATATATATATATATATATATATATATATATATATATATATATATATATATATATATATATATATATATGTACATATACATATATGAGTCTGAATGCATCTAAAACCAAAGCAATGTACTTTTCGAATACTTTGAATCGGCCAAACATAATAATTATGAATGAAGCGGTTGAATTCGTCAGTTATTGCAAGACACTTGGTATTCATTTGAATACGAGACTCGACTTTATGTATCATATTAATTGGTTTATATCGCGTATTTCTTTTATCTTAAAAAGGCTTTACTGTGTAGGGTTTTTTCTGCCTCTTGATGTGAAAAGAAGAGTTGCACTGTCTTTGTGCCTACCACTGTTTTTATACGGAATTGAAATCTTTTCAGGTACGTCACAGCAGAACTTAACTAAATTACGTTTATGCTTTAATCGGGTTGTAAGATTTATGTTCAATCTGGGCTACAGGGATCATGTATCTGGTCATGTGATGAATACATTAGGTACGGATTTTCAAACTTTCACAAGTTTACGCTCACTGATACAGTTTTACAAGATAATGAAATATGGGAAACCTACATATCTTTCAGAAAAATTTGCTTTCGGTAAATCTTCACGTTCTACTACAATTGTTTGTCCTAGGTACACTACGTTGTTTATGGCAAGGTCTTTTGTAGTAAAAGTGGCGCGTATTTGGAACCAATTGATTCCATATGAGTCACGAAATTTTGGTAAATTGGTTTCCGAATTTAAACGAATATCGATTAATTATTTATAATTTGCAAATAGTCACATGAAATATTGACGTAAAATATAGTAAGTTTTCTTGGTTCTAAATTCGTCATTTGTGCTGTTATACAACATAACCCAATAATGATGTTTTTTTATATTTTCTTTTCAATTTATATATATACATATGTATTTGGGTACTACATCAGTGCAAAAGATGGGGGGTTACAATATGGAAAATTCATATATTTACATGAATATTTTTAATTACATATATATAGTTTCATATGGATTTTGTTTATAAATTCACTTTATGTCATATGATTTCTAGATTAAGTAGGCCTAAGGGCTTGTAATCTTTTTGATATATTTATATATATATATATATATATATATATATATATATATATATATATATATATATATATATATATATATATATATATATATATATATATATATATATATATATATATATATATATATATATATATATATATATATATATATATATATATATATATATATATATATTTATATATAATTATTATTGGAGCACTCTGCCGTTTGCACTAACAAGTTGTAATTTAATTGTCAGTAATTAAGTTTTCAGGGTAAGTTTTATTTGCAATCGAGGCTTTGTAATATTCTTGGTTTTATCGTTGCGACCTGTGCAATTTATTTCTAGTATCCAAATACGATTTAACTTCTTGCGGTCATCACTGCGAACGGTTGGCTACTCCTTTGACCAAACCCATTTGTGCCTACACATTAAGCTCAAAGGTAAATTGTAAATAAATTACTCCTTTATTGAAAATATAACAACTCTCTTTTATTGTTTATTTTTCCCAAACCGGCGTATAATTTCCTCACCTTGATTTAATTATACCCACAATTCTGCTTTTGATAAAGCAGAACTGTTTAATGCAAAATTGCTGTTCCATCCCAAGAAAGAGAAGCATTTTTGTTCAGTTGGAAATGAAAATTTTAGAAATTACAAACGGAATCACAAATTTATATATATCGTTGATAACTTTGTGCAGGGTATAAAAAAACTTTTTATCAGCCATTTCTTGTTTTACGTGCGAAGTCCTGCAAACCTGAAAATATAATGCGAGAGCCACAGGGTTTCGTTGGGTAGCACTTCATATGCTATTATATATATTTAAGAATTTTATATATAGTATTTTTAATACATGCAATTTAGCTTATTCAACTAACTTAGTTAATTAAACAAAGGAAGAACATAAAGAAAATAAATTTGTTTGAACTAAATGTACTTTGCTACAAAATAAATTCTATATCGGCTTAAAGCTCCTGTGAAAATCCTGTTCCAAATACTATTTCAGTATTGAGGAGTATTACTCGTACATCTGTAGTTAATTTATACGATGAACTTTTATAAATTCTTTGTAATGTTCTCTCTTCAAACCAATTAATACCAAATGTGACCTCGTTTAAGGATGTTGGGGATCTACGTATGTGTGTATGTATGTGTTCGTTGTGGTTAGTGTTTTGTATGGATTTACTAAGTATTTGTACATGTGTGCTCATTAAAGTGAACAGCTTTGAAATGATATGTTTCGTTTGGAAAAGTAAAACAGATACTAAAATATGCACAAAAGTTTAATGAGAAAATGTTACCAATTTTGTTTGCATTTAGAATTATGCACTTGCAGATGTATTTTGAATATCTAAGTACATATATTTGTGGTTTTTGTAAACTTGTATGACACATGTGTATGTTTGTTTGCAAAGTTTTTAACTACTCGTACAGTTCTAGCTTCACTTAAAATGTTTGCAGCTCAAGTAAAGTTTGTACTATTTTATGTATGAGGAGATAGTGTTTTTAATATATTCCCTTTTGTATCATTTTTGCCTTCTTAATATGCACTCAAATAACATATTTAATTTAGTGTCTTCCAAAACTCTAATTAAAGCCATTTTCCGGGAGAGAATATTTGTTTGCGATTAAGTATTTATTTGCAAAATCCTGTTGTCATTTCACTCTGGAGATGAAGGTTTTAGTTAGATTGTACTGGTTGCCATCTTGATGAGGAAACCAGCCTACTTAAAACTTAAAAACATATAAAAGTAATTATATATTACAACGATTATACTTGCAGGTTATTTGCGAATAAAAATATAACAAATACAAACAGTATATAAAGTATTTAATTGTGAATACCTAAATTACAACAAAAAAAAAAAACGAATGAAACACTTGTTTGCAAATAAGTCACAATCACTATTCAAAGATTTCGTCGATGTGGCACACATGTAATATGGTAAAAATTATGTGCAGAACCAAATGTTCAAAATTTTGCATTTTAATTATAATTTGCTTTAATTGAATTGCAAAAAAAGTTTACGGTCATATTCAGGAAAAATATTTTTTTGTTTATTACAGGTATACTCGTATATGGCAAATTTCTGTAGAAAGTTTGTAAAATAAACCTTTAATAAATATAAAATATTTTTTATGCATATTTTTTTATATCAAGAATCAAAGGGTTGCGTCCATTTGCAGTGCTACGAACTATTTACATTTTGAATATACATATGCCATACCAAAAAGATCAAACTTTCATAAGCAAATTAACGCATAAACGGTTAGTTATTTCTGAATAGGGTGCATATTAACGTAGTATATTAGAGTTGTATGTTTAAAAAATGTGGGCTTAATGTTTCTAACGGAAAATCTATGCTAAATGGAAATTTCGTAAGCTTCTCTTTGTATTGATTGTGTGACGAACAGTTTTAAAATTGTCCGATCCAAGACCCAAACTTGCTGTATAAACAAATCTCCGTTAATATACTGCAGCATATGAGAAAATTGGAATGCACGATTGATTTTGGAAAATCCGAGACAAAGAGCAACTGTTTGGCTCAGCTTACGGGCAGGCGGAACTTCATTGGAAATGAAATAAACTTTACCGTAGAGTATTGCCGATAATATTCCAGATGTAAGCATTTCATCAAAACAATATATAATACGCAATAAAGTGTTTGAAATTTCTGTTTTTTAGAAATTAAACTATTTAGATAATTATCTTCACAAGACTCATGTCACAAATATTTCTATGTATTCCTTGCGTATTACTTTGTTTTTCGAGTAATAATTTCCTGTTTTAAATATTTGACAAATTCGAGGTCGTTTTCATTGTCTTTCTTTAAATTTATTATTTAAAAGGCAAATTGTAAACATTATACCTGCAAAACTTTTCCAAAGAAAAACGCAATATTGCATAAGTTTATAAAAATTTTTCTTTTTTAAATAATCAATAAAAATGACCTCAAGCTCGTCAATTATTTAAAAAGAACATTGTTTATTACAAGGTCAATGAATTAGGTGCAATATTTTTCAAGTAATATTTTACTAACAAATTTGGCATTAATTATTGTATCGTAAAAATCGCGGTTAACCGGGTTTTTCTTTAATTGCTAACCGGAAACAGGTTTTTTAAATTGCCACTTTTCGAATTATTCGAAAACTGTTTGAGGGCGAAGTGTTGCGAATATATGTTAAGTACAACTCTGTTAAGTACAACACTGCCATTGAATTGAAGTTTATTATTTCATTAGTATTTGTAGCATAGTATTGCATCCGCCAATTATTTTTTAATTTTGTTTTTTCATTCTCCGTCAACCTGAACTAAAATAAAGACACGATGGTTCAACTATAACCAACACTGCGTTTTTATTTTCTAACAGGTTATGGCCTCAAATTTGAAAGCTTGTAAACTACTCAACCACTAAGGAAAAACGAGTTTTACTTTTTAATTTAAACACGCATTGAGCCACTAATTCGGTTATCTATGACACATGGAAACTTCAATAAAGCCATCTTTAAAAATGATCTGTGGTCATATGTCGATGGAAGGATTAGGGCGGAGATCAAATCGATAGACGTTCTTACACTGGATACGCTTTTACATTGTCGGGAGGAGCCGTCAGCCAGTAAGCACGCAAGAAACGGACTGTAACACTATCTAGCACAGAGTCTGAGTATTTAGCTTAATCAGAAGCTATGAAAGAGGCGTTGTACTTGAGAGGTTTCTTAAATAAAATTGGTCTTAAAGAGAAATCAATTAAGATGTACAATGACAGCCAAAGTGCACAGAGTTTTGCAAAATCTTTTGGTTATCATCCGCGTACTAAACACATCGACATACGACATCCGTGAAAAACTAAGCTCAACTGAAATTGAAATTTTGTATTTGTAAACACATAAAATGCCAGCAGAGATACAGCAAAAGCTGTACCTACACAGAAACATATCGTGCATACCAAGGATCTTGGTGTGTTCCTGTCAGACTAGAATATTCTTTCCACTTCGAGGTTAGGTGTTAGAGAACGAAAAGTTCCGAATTGAAGTTTGTTGTTTCATTAGTCAATTATTTTCAAATTTTTTTTTTTCATTCGTCGTCAAATCTGAACTATAATAAAGACGCGATAATTTAACCACAACCAACACAATGCTTTCAATTCTAACAAAAACCAATTTTAGAAAAAGGTCGAATAATCGATCACAATAACGATAACGACTGTTTTTTTTTTTTTTTTTTTTTTTTTTTTGTGGCCAAAAAGTTAGGATATACGAGTAGACCCGGACGATATGTTGCTCCAAAAGGATGATGCTACTTGCACATACAGCCACCCAATGAAACAGTGGCTCAGCTGCGCGAGAAATTCAATGGCTGTGTTTTCTCCCGTCGGAGCGATTTGAATTGGTTGCCACGATCATGTGATTTGACACTCTTTTCCTTCTTTCATGGAAACAAAAAGTGTACTTCAACAAGTCAAAAAAAATTCAAAAGATAAGGGATAAGATTAACGATATTGAACCTCAATTAATGTGCTGATTATAGAACACAGACGAGCAACTGGTCTAGAAAATTGTATTAATGTCACAAAATTCTTTTGCGTGATTCATCTGAAAATGATTTTGAGTAATTCCATTGAAAATATCAAGCATTGGATAGAGTTATACCACCGAAGCAGTGGCAGATATTTGACAGATATTTCAAATCACGCACAATTGTCATCTATCATAATAAAAAATATTAAAATAACACTCAGTTAGTATTGTGCGTTTCTGTTGCGAAACCCTTTATTTTACATATTAAAGTTGGTAGTCTACTGACTTCAACATGTTTATTGCATTATATGCAAGTTTTTGTGCGTCTAAATTCCCAAAAGAACTATATTTATGCCTTGATGCTTATCATCCACCAGTTTTTAATGGGTTCACTATTTGGAAACTAACTTTTTATGACTTCCTTACAAATGAGTTATTTAATATCTCTTGTATTCTTTCACTTGTACTTTTATTTAAAATGACAAAGCAGTATTGTATTTTTGTAAAAGTTTTTTTTCATGTACGAAATTCATTCAAGAAAAAATATAAAATGCACAAAAAAGTTAAATGAATTTCAGAAAAAGTTATTACTTACGAATTACTTGCTGAAATATTGTAAGCTATGGAAAGGAAATCGAAAAAAAATAAATTTATGTATTACAACAATAACCAAAATATTTATAATTTATGCACGACTGACTTTGACTTTGGACTTTATGGAAAATGAAATAAAACATGGAAAACTTTTTCAACTTAAACTTTGTTAAAGTAGCAAAATAAGTGTTGTGTTTATATTTTTATATATTTTAAAATATTTTTTCTGTGAGTAGATTTTTGCTTACTCGTACTTGTACTGGTTGCATTTCTTTCTCTACGATATCAACAAGATGGTACTAAATCGAAATTTTTAAATTTTCACTAGAGTTAAAAAAATATTTGTAGCAATATTTTAAGAGAATTTAAAAATTCAAACATATATTTCTTATTTTTGCAGCAAAAGATCGTTTTATGTTATATAAAAAATTTAACAGTATTTATTTTCAATATTTCGATAACAATTTGTTATCATCGTCAGGAAAATTAATATGTTATTAAAAAATTTTTCAATTTGAAAAATTATTGTCAAAAAATTCTTATATACAAAAAATCTATACACCAAGAAAAATTATTAATTCATACACAAAGAAAAAAAAAAATTCTTAACAATATTATCAAATTGAAAAAATTTAAATTGAAAACTTAAAAAATATCTATTTAATATACTGACAGAAACATTTTTGGGTTATTAAAAAAAAAACACACCAACAACACAGAGAATTAACTTCAAGGTAGACACAGAAAAATTAGCAGAGAATTATAGATATTTAGTTAATAAGAAATTCTAGATTTGAATTGTTGTTAGGAGAATGAATGTTAGGATAAAAATTTTTTAAATTATGTTAATAATATTTCTATGTTATTCTGTAAACAACATTTGTTTTGCTAGTTGAGAAAAAACATGTTGCAAAACAGGTGTTGGTTGCAGAATTAGGTTATTTTGGTTTTTATGTTATTTTTTATGTTTGTCATTATTGTTATTAATATTATATTGTTTCTTTTTTGATTTTTTTTTTTAATAACCCAAAAAAATTAAATAGATATTTTTTAAGTTTTCAATTTAAATTTTTTCAATTTGATAATATTGTTAAGAATTTTTTTTTTTTTTTTTCTTTGTGTATGAATTAATAATTTTTCTTGGTGTATAGATTTTTTGTATATAAGAATTTTTTGACAATAATTTTTCAAATTGAAAAATTTTTTAATAACATATTAATTTTCCTGACGATGATAACAAATTGTTATCGAAATATTGAAAATAAATACTGTTAAATTTTTTATATAACATAAAACGATCTTTTGCTGCAAAAATAAGAAATATTTACCAAAACAAGATCAATTAATTAAATATTAAATATAATTGAAACATATTATAATAAGTAAATTCTATTTACAAATATATCTACATTGTTCTTGTTTTAAATTTTACCACTCACTGTAAGAAAACCTTTTATTTTTGCTAAAATACCATTTTGCTAAAATTTTTTGTAAGCATTAATAATAAATTATAAATAAGCATTAATAATAAATAGTTGAAGATTATTATTTAAATATTGCATAATGGTTTTTGATGGATTATGAGCTCAAATCCACTCTCAGCCAAGAAAGTATTTCATTTTTATTATAGCAATAATTGATGTGATCAATAACTCTTGCTCAAAAAAGATAGACAAAATAATTGATAACTAATGTTGGGGGAAAAATAACTGTTTCGTAGTCGCTACACTACTCATCATCGCCCACTAGGATTCGAACTCGGTATCATGTTAGCATGATATATTTTTAATACGGCTACTCATCCAAATCAGCAACCGACCTCTTCAATTATTATTCGTCTATATTTGATCACATGTGCAATTTGGTAGAGTCCCAGTTATTTGTATAGTATTCCACTGTTACTGAATATCCAGATATTTATATAAATGTTATCAACGTTTGTATATTTATAGTTAACCATACCATGATATATTTTTCTACCCTTCATAAAAATGTAAAGGGTATATATAAGTTTGTGATTCCGTTTGTGTATATATATTCTGAATCAGAATTATTGGAAAAGTTGATTAAGCGATGTCCGTCTGTCCGCCATTGAAAGACCGTTTCTGAGAAAACGATTAGAATTAAATCTTCTTTCTTCCACCATTCTATTACCCCATCGTGCCATGTGTTTGCTATTGAAATTCAGTAATATCGGTTGGCATATAGCTGAGATATATTCAAAATTCCGAAAAAATCCATTTTTTTGCAATTTTGCATGAAAGTTTAAAAAAAAATTTTTTGTTTTGCTTCAAACTCAGCACAATTATTAAGCATGGCGATTAAAAGAAAAACAAAAATTTTCCAGATATCGGTCCATATCCGTGATATAACCTAAACCGGTTTTTTTATTAAAATGTCGAGTAAGCGAACTTAAACAACTTGTTTTTGCTTAAAAGCAGTTGTGGTAAAAAATGAGGTTATATAAATAAGAGAAATCAAAATTTCCGATATCGGTCCATATAGCCTGAAGCGATTTTTCCATTAACATATTTTTTTGGCTGAAAAGCAATTTTCGTTATAAAAGAAAGAAATACAGAAAGTAGAAAATTACGATATCGGTTCATATATATCCGAGATATACCTTAAACAAATATTTCCATGAAAATGTCCCTAAAAGATTTCTTTTTTGGAATGGTGATTACAAGGCAATAATATTTTTCCCCCGATAATGGTCCATACATATCCGAGGATATTCGGTTCAAATTTGTCATATATACTATACTTATAAGTAACTATCGTGAAGGGTATATTAGATTCGGCCCAGCTGAATATACCACACTCTTATTTGTTATATACATATATTCAGCCTGGTGCACAATGTCGATGAATATCGCTCGCATGCATTTTCAATGACAAGCAGCTGATTTTCACCCACTTTCTAGCATGACAAGTCGATCAACAATGAATGCGACAACATCATATAAATTTCCGCCCCTCTAATATATATCGTGCCAGCACAAATGTCGAAATCAGGCACTTGTGTTGTGATTGTGTTGTGTTGTGTGTTATTTTTCAATACGCGAAAATTTGCCACAGAACTACAATAACTCATTATGTATGCATGTATGTAAGTACGAATCAAAAACATGTACATAAGTACGTATGTGTATATACTTACATATGTACATATCGTATACGTAATTATGCATAGGTTTGATGGTATATACAGGACATTAAAGTTATCTCAGTAATGGCTGCGAACAATCTGCTCTTTTCTCACATGGTTTTCTATGAAATGATGGTTGTTAATTTGTTTGAAAGGTGTAAAGAAATGTTAGAGACGTGTATAAATGAAAAAGCTTGTTTTTTGTGTCTTGATAGGTATTATAAGAGCGTTTTTCCTATTAAATTCTTAACAATTTATTTAGATTCTTGAGATATAAAGTTGACTGTTTGAAAATATCTTTCAAAGTCTACTGTTGATTAGGGTAGCTCCTATGAAATGTCGACATATAGATAGCTGGGAAACATAGAAAACAAGCTATTTATAATTTTTTATTGTCATATTACTGTATTTTAGCTTTGAACGAAAAGCCCGATAACTTTGACAACGTACCGAGCTCTTTTGTAAGCAGCTTTTTAAATATCATCATGAAACATATCTACAAGAAATTGCCTTGTGTGTGTGTCTTGCAACACAGTAACGATATTATAATATGAAATATGTAGACATACATAATAATATTTAGAAAGTCCCATTGTGCAAGCGATTCACAGAAGTAGCAAAGTAAGTTCGTCTTCGTTGTAAATACTCATATATGAGTCTAACTAAGTTTATGAGAACAAATGCACATACACATGAATGTATATTAGCATGTACTCAAATGCAAGTTGAGTACATAAAATAAAGACATTAAAACTATTTTCATTTTGAATGAGTGCTAGCAGTTAAGCACCTTAAAAATTATTCACTCAATAACAAAAAATTAAAGAGGAAAACAGCCACTTGTAGTGTAAAAAAAATTTTGCTGCAGTACTTGCAGACGCAATATTCCTGTACATATGGAGCAATCCAAGTCAAATCGGATAGTTCGGAGAAAACAGTTTGTTTTATTTGCTTTATTTTTATCTTTTTAAGCAGCACATTTCACTAAATTTTCAGATTTTCTTGGCTTATGTTTAAGAGGTATCGGGTTTTAAAACAACTAAATTATAAGAAAACTGTGTCCGAATTTAAACGCACAACTTTTTTAATATTAGTCCAAGCAGAATAGTTATTTTTTGTATTATTTTTCTTTTTCTGTCTACCATCTAATAAAAAAAAATGATATTGTGCACACTGGACGTGGATGTCATTTTCGAGATTTATTATTTCAAATAAATTTTCCTCACTGTTTAAATGCTTTGATTTTCTTTATATATTTTTGCATCAAACTTTGAACTTTATTCCACAACAGAAAAAAATGAGAAAATCGAACATATGTAACTCACGAAATTTGAAAATAACGGTTATTTTTGATCAGACCTCGTACATACACTATACACTGATCAGTTTTAACTAATTTCATTTCAACATTTTAAATGCTGTAATAGAGTTTGCTTTGGTCGTTCGTGTTGTTATTGTTCAAGTTCAACCTCCAAAAACACTACTCCCTCTTTGGCCCTCCTTTTAACCTATTTTTCTACTGCCAGTACCATGCACTGCATATGTAGGGCTTATCCCCTAAGAACTATTAATGAGATTCCCATTAGATTTTTTCATACACGTAAAAATGTAGAACATGTCATGTATCTACAAATTTAAATATATTATCGTACCTGATGTTGCAAACATATTGCAATTCATGCCATCATTGTTATTATTACTTATTTCTCTTCTTAATTTAATTTTTTTTGTATATAAATATGTATATATATATATAAAAGATGTCAACATTAATATATACAAATAATGCGGTCTAATTTAATCTGATTATAAATTTTTCTATTATTTTGGTTCTTTACTATTTTAGTCACGTACATCAACCATAAAACTTTTTTTAATTCTCATGTGTTTGATATTTAACAGGCTTAAAGGAATTGTATTTTTTTTATGAAACATTGATTGCTCTGTTGTACTGAACATTAGATTTCTTACTTTAATTTTATTAAATAAAAGTGAAAACATTACGAAATAGTGCCTAACTTTTGTTTAGGGTTTTTATGAATTAAATATTAATTTATTAAACAGCTAATCAATCACAATTAGTTGATCCAAAACAAATTAACAGAGAAGCAAGAGAATATGTCTACAACATCTGATGTAAAAATGAAAAATTTATCTTTATTCATCATAATTATGCCAAATGGGTGCAATATTAGGAAAAAACATATTTTATTAATTGGCGATTTATCAACTTG
Source organism: Thecocarcelia acutangulata (assembly GCA_914767995.1). Classification (NCBI taxonomy): domain Eukaryota; kingdom Metazoa; phylum Arthropoda; class Insecta; order Diptera; family Tachinidae; genus Thecocarcelia; species Thecocarcelia acutangulata. The sequence goes on along the minus strand of OU612094.1, from coordinate 125,274,499 downwards.
AATGATGTGCTCATGGCAAAACAGCGTGTGACACATGTCTCCATTCACACAAAAGTATTTCACATATAAGCGTAAATACATGTATATCAATATGTATCTACTTACAAGTATTTATAATACGCTTCACAAATATGTAAAGGATATAAATAAGTTTACGATTCCGTTTGTGATTTCTGCAATTTTCATTTGCATAAAGTACGAGTATGCATATTCTGAATCATAATTGATAGAAAAGTCGATTAAGCGATGTCTGTCTGTCCGTCAGTCGGTCGTTGAAATACCGCCTTTGAGAAACTTTTAGAAACTTCTTTCTTTTACCATTCTATTACCCCATCGATTCATAGATTTGCTATTGAAATTTAGTAAAATCGGTTCACATTAAGTCGAGATATGTAAAAAGTTCCGAAATAGCCATTATTTTTGGCAATTTTGTATAAAAATTTTGTAATAAACTTGCTTCAAACTTCACACAATTATTAAGCAAGGCAAAAAATTTTTCCCCGATATCGGTCGATATATATCCAAGATATAGCCTAAACCGATTTTTTAATGAAAATATCGGATAAGCGATTTTAAAAAATTTTTCTTGCTTAAAATCAGTTTTGGTAAAAAAAGGATGTTATTTAAATACAAAAAATGAAAATTTTAAATATGGGGATATATTCGAGGTTGATCAAAAATAGCCGTATTTATTTATTCATCAATAACTATCTGGTCCCCTTTAAAGTATTCCCCCAGCGTTGGTTCCAATTCTCGAAACACTTCTAAAACGTGGTTTTTGGTATCACTAACATGTCCTGTTTCGATTGTTCCTTAATCGTAGCAAATTGATTTCCTTTCATCGGTGTCTTCAGTTTTCGGAAGTGGAAAAACTCAGTGAGGGCCCAGTCCGTTGGATATGAGGGTTTTTTTGTTTTTGACCAAAAACTTACGCACAAGCATGGATGTGTAAGCTAACGCGTTATCATGGTGCAAAATCCATGATTTTTTTCCACAATTCTCTGCGTATCTGACGAATTGTTTTGCGCACACGGTGCCTAACTACAAGGTAGTATTCCTTATTAACCGCACGTCCTTGTGGAAAGAATTCATCATGCTCCGCGCCATTGCAGTTAAAGAAAACAGTGAGTAAAACCTTCACATTTGGTGAAACTTGACGTGCTTTTTTCAGTCTTGTCTCTTCAGGTTGCTTCAATTGCGATGATTATGCTTTAGTTTCAATGTCATAGCCATACACCCACGATTGGTCACTAGTTATAACCTTTTTGAGGAAATCTGGATCATCGTTGATGATATTCAACAGCTCCTGAGCGATGTCCATGCGATGTTGTTTTAGCTTAAAATTTAGTGAAAAATCTAAAAGCACACAAAAACAGCTTTTTATCTGTCAAAACCAAACTGATAATCCGAAATGGCTGATATTGTTAACATATATATCGGACATGTGTATCAACATGACATAGATTTGAAAATAACGATTATTTTTTGATCAGACCATGTATACCCGAGATATAGCCAAAACTGATTTTTTATGAAGAATCAAAAATTTTTGCTTAAAAGCAGCTCTGGCAATGTAAGGAGGGCACTCAAAAACACAGGAAAAGGAAATTTCCGATATCGGTCGGGAGATATAGTCTAAACCGTTTTTAATAAAAATGTAGCGTAAGGGAAATTAAACAACTTTTTTTGCTTAAAACTAGTTCCCGTTATAAAAGGAGCTTATAAAATACAAAAATTTAAAACTTCCGATATCGGTCCATATATACCCAAAATATAGTCTAAACCGATTTTTCCATAAACATTTTTTTTTTTTTTTTGCTTAAAAGCAGTTCTGGTAAAATAAGGAGGTTACCAAATAGAGAAATTGAAAATTTCCAATATCCGTCCATATATACCCGAAATGCAGCCTAAACCAGAGTTTCCATGAAAGATTCCTTTTTGGGTATGGCGATTATAAAGCAAAAAATAAATGTTTTTCACCGATATCGGTCCATATACATTTATTTATATTTAGTTCAAACTTATAACATATTTACGTGACTATCGCGAAGGTGATTTTAGATTCCGCCCAGCCGAATATACGCGAGACGTTACGCGGGAGCACATTTGCATCCTTGGGTTGTTATATATAACATTGCTTTGTTTAACTTTGAATTCGTGTTTTTTTTAACTAAATGTGAATTATTTTTCTTTTGTTTTCTTTTGTAGGTAGCAGTTATCACATTATTTGAAAGTATACAGAAGATTGAAAAGAATTTTAAATTTGCATATTACACTTTTTTCTTGAAAAATCATTTCGTGGGTGCTTAATGATTATTTATAATTTTTTTTTATATATGAGTCACAAAAAATGCCCCAATTTTCAGTACACTCAAGCACCGGCACTTACATACTTACATACGAGTATTTGTCCATAAATATGGTGAAATAACTTGTTATAAGAGTGGCACAGCGTTTTAATCCACGTGCTGAAACTCATAATTAGCAAAACCAATATGAGTACATTTTGAAGTCACAAAACTGTTGTGCTGGAAAACTATACACTAAAAAATATTGCTATTTATTTCAACGCGCAAGCAAAGGATAGAGTGATCTCTAGGTGAACTTGCATGTATGTATATTAGATAAACTGAGAGGTAAATAATAGAAGTGGAAGTGTCTAAATAGAATCTAATGTTTTTATTTATTCTCTTCAAAAACTATACACTATTTTTACCCAATGCAACAAAATACGTTTAATTAAAAAATATGCTGCTATTATTTGATTGCTGTTTTTCATTTATCTACTTTAAAAAATTTAGTGTCAAGTTTTGTTATACAAAACACAGGTGCTACCAAATTTTACACATATATTGTTTTCAAAAAAAAAAAAAAAAATCTTAAAAAAATGAGAATTTTGATTACAACCTCACAAGTGATCTTTTGGATCAGCACATGGTGATTTGTTTTAAAAAGTAAGTAGTATTAGTGGTTTTTGCGTTCCAGTAATTTGAGATAACATTTAGACGCAATTTGTTTTTTAGCCTGATTACGCGGATTTTTTCCGAGATCTTGTGAAGCACATCCCATGTAGAATTTCAAATGGCTAGAGTGAAATGAGTTTCATTATCATTTGTACTCATAACTTAAGTGGTTTATATATTTTACTTCTCTAGTTTTTAGTTCAGTGGTGTCCAAACTCTTAGTTTTCTATACTCGCAAGGATGCCTTCTTTAGATTTCAACAAATATTATCAAGTGGCTATTCACACTTTACTGAAATTAGATTTTACTGCTTAGCTAGCTTTTCTGCTTTAATAAATGATTCGATCTTAAATTTTAAATTTAGCCACTTTTTAGTAGCAACAAATAGCTTAACAGCCTGTTCGACGATATCGAATGAAAATGTATGCGAAAGAAAACTAGTCACTCACATTCGAATCAATTTGGGTTTCTCTATGTCACTATTATTCGTTCGCATGTACTTATGTATTTTAATTGAATTTTGACATATCGTTCGCATAGCATAAAGTTAGAAAAACCCCAAATCAATTTTCTTTCGCATAGACTGCGAATGAATTTATCCTTTCGACATCGGCGAACTGGCTATTAGTTTATAAAATAAATATCGGCCATAAAAGTTCTCAATAAATGATAATAAATTATCACTTTTTACGAGCGCAGTATCTGTGCTCTAAATGTACTTATTCATGATGTCTATATTTAAGGAATATGGAAATTAACCATAACACATATAAGTATGTAAATATGTACAGTTATATATGTGAATGTGTTGGCATAATAAAACTTAGATTTTTACTTTTATTTCTTTGTTTTTTTTTTTTTTTTAAATAAAGAATCAGTAAACAACACTTTTAAATTTATTGAATTTTTGATGAACTTTTATAATTTATTAAATTAAATTTTAGGTTTGTACATTTTCTAAAGAAAAAAACTTAAGAAAGAAAAAACCTGAACTATAACCAAACCTGTACAAACCAAAAACACTTTTAAATATTTCAAACCAAAGCCTTTAGGTTAGAAAAAAATATTTATGCTTCTTTTTACATTTTGATGTGACACTTATCAGGCATAAAATCCTTTCCAAAGGCAAAGTATGTTAAAACTACAAGAACCCCATATTTTCCTTACAAACACATGACCGTACAATTTACCACACAACGAAACGCAATTAAATTTAACGCAACACATAAACTTATCACATGGCTTAAATTCTGTAAACAAACAAAAAAAAAAACAAGGTAAAAAAACCAAAACAAAAAAGCCGGTATTTACTCGTATGTACAAAATGTTGTACACTCCTTAACTGTGGAAAAACCTAACCAGCATGTACGCTCTCTATTAAGCTTAAAGCTCTCTTGTTTATTGATGAGCAGACCCTCAGAGAGGAAAATATCCTTAAATCCCTTACAATTTTATTAAAAATACTGGTTTATTGTTGCATCTTGTGTCTAGGAAATTTTTTTTAGTACAGAACCACTACAGTAAAAGTACTACTCCTGAAATAAAATGTGTAGATTTTTCAATTCATTTCAGTTATTAATGAAACACAACAACGGTCGTACGTGAATACGGTTACAGCTATTGAAAGGATACGTGTTTTTTCATAACGAAAAACAACTGAAGGAAATAAGTTATCTTAATTATTAGTTTTAAGTAAATCAAAGTGCTTAGCTACAGACATTTCAAGAAACCATTCAGTACTAACTGTTGTGTTTTTCTCTGTTGTTGGGGTTGGGCAAAATTTTTCATTTGTGTCAATCTTTCATTCTATTTCAGAAACGTGAAGTGAGTTGATAAATTATTTTCTTTCCCCTTTCTGTATGCCACACAAATTTCAGAATGAATGAAAAAATTTTCAACTATGTACTCGTATATCAGGTGGCAGCATAACGAATTATTATACAGCAACCGATAATTGTTGGTTTCAGAGTTTTTTTTTTTATTTTTTTTTTATTTTTTAAGCGTTTTTGTATTTATTGAATCCTTAAAATGAACTAACAATAAGTATTCAAATCTTAATACTAAATATAAAAAAATAAAAAATGTGTTTTTTACTAAAGTCTGGCCAATGGCAGACAAAAAGTTTTATTATGCGGGAGCTATATCGGTAAAATCACCTATTCAACGATCTGATGGTGACAACGGTATGGTCGACTTCCTAAACACAAGTTGCAATGCATATTTAAAAACAAATGCGTATGCAATGCTAAGCATGTTTTAAGTACAACCTTGCGTTGCAGAGAAATTTTTTGCATTTGATTGGCATTTAGGAACGTCGCTATGAAACTAATACATAAAATAAATATCAAACACTTGTTATACTATTAAGTACATTTTTTTGGAAAAATGGCGGTAACACAAAATTATTTATCCATTTTGTTGACAAGTGCTGAGGAATTATCTCAGGCTAAACCTCCAAAAAATATTGATTTGCTAAAGAAACTTATTAAAAAGGCAAGAAGAAGAGACAACTTTTATTAAGGACAATAAAAACCCTGAAAAAAAGTGATCAAAAATAAAAATGTTTGCATAAAAACTAAAAATGACAGCTGATACTCATTAAAATGAGTTGCCAAACGATTAGGAACATTGGACATTGCCATAAAGTTTACGTATGCGCTTACGTATTCATTGTAAATATGCACTGCAACTTGCATTTAGAAAGTCGGCCTATCCCTTCTTCTCAGCCGGGTGTGGACGCCAAAATTAAGTACATTGCGCTCAAGATAGTTTGGATGAAGAGTTTATTTAAATGCAAAATATAAAAAAGTCTTAATGTTAATTTTAAAAATTGATTACAAATGATATGTATTAAAGAAATATAGAAGGAAAGAGAATGCTGAAGGAAATAGAAAAAGAATACGGAAATATTTCTGAATACTTTTGATGTACTTACTTTCTGTTTTTGATGTAGGACACCCAACTGACCATACACGAGATAGATAAAAAGCGGAATATTTAGGTTTTTATTGAATCCAATTTTAATTTAATCCAATGATGTTAATGAATATGACAATAAATTCATTTAATGCTTTAGAAAAATGTATGTTAAAGTAAAAAAATTATAATAAGGTAAAAACGATGATCGCAGAGGCTTCTGTTTCAAAGTAAAAAACAGTTAAAAAATTGTTTTAAAAGTTACTGCAACCTTAGGTACGATGCAGCGACACAAATTCACCGTGTATTTTAAACTACATTTTTGTTTTATTTTATTTTTAACTAGAATTAGGGATACCATGTTCACGACATATTTGTTCAACTTTAGCTTGAACAATTCCATTATTTCACTTGAAAGAATCGTTCAGTCGAAGTAACTCACTCATGAACGGCACAAGTCTAGTTGCAATGAAACCCTTTTTCAACAAGTCATTTGTCTATCTATATGTTTGATTTGTTTATATGTTTGCTATTTAGAAAACAATTGCATTTATTTTTTTTTTTTTTTCATTTATTTTTTAAAATTTGATTTAGGAGCTCAATTAGAAATAAATTGTGGACTGCACCGATCTTATGAGTAATTAAAATCCTTATGCTAACTAACTTGCTGCTAAGTTTTTTCGGTGTAAATTCCCATAACTGAAAGATAGCAGCTAGTTAGCATAAAATATAAATGTTTATATACGGCCATGTCACAGAATTCACTTCCGTTCGGAAATGGAATTGAATCGGTTTTTTAATTCTTCAAAAACCAAAATTTTAAACATTTTCAGAATTAAATCAATTCTATAAGATAACACTTGTTTCATTCTTGCAATTAGAAATGATTTCATTTCGAAAAGTCTGTTAGTTTTTCGTTTTTTGAAGAAGTAAAAAAAGAATACAATTCCGTTTCCGAACGGAATTAAGCTCTGTGACATGGCTGATAGTATCTTTTTACATGAAGCCTCTTTAATCAGAGCTGAGTATTTGGCTTCCGCCAAACAGCCATGAGTAGGATATGTAAAGAAATACTATTGTATATATGTAGTTTTATTTTGGATTTGTTTTGTTTGTGTTACCGCCATTTTAATATGAGTGCAACTTAGATGAGAATATAGCACTCAGAGCAACAACAAGGTAATTTTTCATTGGAAAATATTTGCTGTTGTCTGTTGAATTGCACTTTGTATCTCAAATAAATAGCTGAGATATGCTAACCGGGTAGCGGTTAATAGCAGAATCACAACTGCATGAAAAACTTATTCAAGTTTAAAAAAGCAGTTTTTTATGTAAATGTTTTGTTTTTTGTAGTTGGAAAATAAAATTTCATTTTTTCGAATTTGTCAATCACTTTTAATGGATAGTTCAATGTTTTATTTTTTCTTATTCAGTACAAGCAGTATTGTACGGAACATTTTCGAAGTGCTTTGCTCCAAAACATGTAGCTTGAGGTGTTTTGCTCTTTTCAAAAATGTATGGGAAAACATGTTTATTTGTTTTGAGCAAAATACCTATGTAAAAACACACTATAAGTTCTTTTGGAGTTTCTGGTTTTTAATTAATATCAAAGTTTTAAATAATATTAAAATAGGAAATCCTTGAAAAAGTCGACAAAAAATCGATGATCAGGTCCAGCAGTGATTAAAACGTTGTATTAATTATGAAAGATATTAGGCCTTACAAGCTAAACCAGAAATGAAACACAACACGTAACATTAAGAATTGTAACATAAGTATATAAAAGAACACAAATTTCTTTTGCTCTCGTTGCTGGTATATTCTTACACATTTTTACAAAAAAAAAAAAGTTGTCGTTTGCTTCTCATGCTTAGAAGTAAATAGAGTTGCCGATATCTTAAAATTTTTCAGGTGACCAATGTTCGGAGATTCCTAAAATATAGAGTTGATTTTTTTCAAAAAGACCAAAATAGTTTTAGCCGGCCAAACGAATAATGTCCGATCAAATTTGGACGGAAAAGACTAACTATGGCAGCGCTGGTTTGTATATTGTATTTTTCATCATTCTTATGAAAAGTGCATAAAGAGAATATTGTAAAATCTAATAGTTTTTTTTCACTTTTTTTATCCCAAATTTTGTTTTAATATAATAAAAAAACATAAGTTAAACGACAACATGCAAGCAGTACAATTGTAACCACATAGCAATAATCCACGTATGCGTATGTGGAATATTTATTCGTAGTTCATTCATTTGAAATAGCTAAACAAATTGATTTTAATTTTTTCAATTTTGCACGTACATAATTTTCTTATTGATAAATTGAAGGCGAAAGTTAGTAAATTTTAATTTTATTTATGATTTGAGGAATTCAGTTATTATTTGCACTAAACCACCAACAAACTATAGAGGATATCTATAAGGATATCATGGTACATGGACAAGTCCACAATGTAAATTATTTTAATTTTCCTGTTGTTCAAATTTCTTGTTTAAAATTGAAACTGTACAGCCTGACATACAACCATAAAACAAACGTCAGCTAACAAGTTGGAGCGCGGTTTCATTTGTACAGAAATATCGAATTTCTCTTAAATCTTTCGGAAGTTTGAAATATTTTCCAAAATTTTGTAGTTCTATTTATTTACGCATCTATTTAACTGAAAAAAAGGAGAATTCGGTTGAAAATTTTAGTCAGGTGCTTCTAACTTTTTTACTTTAGCCATTTCATCTAGCGTATTGCTCACGGCTGAATGTTTTATTGGAAAAATTTAAATATAATTGAATAAACTGAGTATTTTGCTAATGGATTTTTAAATAAGACTGGCTGAAAAGAATGCAACTAACATAAAAAATAAATAAATAATTTAAAAAGGTTTTATTTGCGTGTATACATACAACGTGTATATTTGATCCGGTGCCTTAAAGTCTATTTTGGGGTTATTCGAGCACGTACAAGAGAGAGAAAATAAGCTTATCGGTAACAGTAAAGCATCCAGCTCCATTATCGCTCCAGTGAGCACTATGGGTTGGGTTTCAATGTTGTAACGCTATAAAAGTGCATTTTGCTATGACGACATAAAGAATCTTGCTCCTGGAGGCCAAATGTTTTTACGAAACACTCACTCATTGTCGCTGTGAATTGGACAATATAATCACAGAGAGAATTTATTTTTCACAAGTTGCCTGCAGATGTGTTCCCTGTCACATATAATGTTGAAAGATTCAGTTCAAACGTCAACAAATACGTCTCCCTCTTTTTTCCTCTTCACAATTTATTCTCCTTTCAGGACATAATACAGTATATGTAAAAGTTATCTTCTGATTTCCGGTCCAAGATTAAAAAAACATTAAAGTTGAACCCGGCGTGAATGAATGGCTTCTCAAAAACTGCAATCGTCATAATTCTGAATGGTTTTATATTAAGAGAGCTGAAAAGTTTTGTTGCTACTTACAAAGTTAATATGAATGTTGAAAGTTTCAAATTCTTATAAAACTACAAATAAAAACCGATTACAATAACCAGAATTTTCTAAATAAAATTATTTTTAACACACTTTACTTATTTGCACTTTAAGTTTTATTAAGCATATGTTTTCAAGTTTTGATTCACTCAAAATTTTCCATACACATTGTTTGTTCTGCTTCGAACTTGACAAATATTACATAAATACAGAAAATTAAATTTCCGATATCGGTCCATACACGAGATATAGCCAAAACCGATTTTTTCATGAAAACTAAAACAACTTTTTTTTGCTTAAATTTGCTTATAATTAGAAAGGTTACCAAAAAGGAAAAATTCAAATTTTCGACATCGCTTGATACCCGTATATGTTTACCCGAGGTATAGTTTAAACTGATTTTCCCATAAGAACATTTTTGTTTTTGTTTAAAAACAGTACTGATTATAAAAGGAGGTTACCAAAATAAAGGAATTTAAAACTTCCGATATCGGTCAACATAAATATACCCGAGGTATAGCCTAAACCGATCTTTTCAAAACAGTTGTAGTAATAAAAATGTAAATACAGATAATGAAAATTTCCGTTATTAGTCCACGACATAATATAGCCTAAACCGATATTTTCAAGAAAAAAATTTGTTTGCTTAAAAACAGTTCTGGTAATAAAATAAACTTATATAAATACAGAAAATGAACATTTATGATATCGATCCATATATACCCGAGATATAGCTTTAACCGATTTTTTAATGAACATGTCGCATATTCTTTATATGTTCAATATTAATTTCTTTTTAATGCATTTCATTAACTTATAGTGTGGAAGGTGTTACACTAAATTTTGATAATCTCAGCAGTATCGAAGATATATACACTGATCTCTTTTAACTAATTTAATACCAACATTTTGTTGAGTGTTTCGTGTTGTTATTGTTGAAGTTAAACCTCCACTAACACTACTCCCTCTTTCCTACTCATCATAACCTATTTTTCTAGTTCCAGTACAATGCGCTGCATATGCAGGGGCCATCCCCTAAGTACTGGTCCGAGATAAAAAAAAAAAAAATAAGCAAACTTAAGTAACTTTTATTGCTTAAAAGCAGTTCTGGTAATAAAATAAGGCTATAAAAATACAGAAAATTAAAATTTCCTATATCACTCCAAATATACCCGAGATATAGCCTTAACCGATTTTTTAATGAAAATGTTGCCTAAGCGAACTTAAATAACTTGTTTTGATTAAAACCAGTTCTGGTAATATCAGGTGGTTACCAAATACGGAAAATAAAAATTTCCGATATTGGTCCATATACATACATATATACCCATATACATATATACACATATACATATATACCTAAACCGATTTTTCCATGAATATTTTTTTTTTTTTTTTTGCTTAAAATCAGTTCTGGTTATAAAAGAAGGTTAAATAAATATAAAAAAAACTAAAATTTCCGATATGAATCCATGTATACCCGAGAAAGGAGGTCATTAAAATACAGAAATTGAAAATTTCCGATATCGATCCATATTTAGTTCAAATTTGTAATATATACTACATATTTATGAGACTATCGTGAAGGGTATTTTAGATTCGGCCCAGCTGAATATACTAATGCTATCACTTGTTCATTTATTTTTCTTTTATAGGTCTTTATTGATAATCATCCACAATGAAGTGTTTATTCGAAGTTTATTCATGATTGGAGGTACAGACTACAGGGAGATGTTAAAAATTATTTTAGAAAAGGCCAAGCTCAGCTCATAGAAAATGTCATTAAATTGTATAATAACTGAATAAAATAAAACTCTCAAGTAACACGTCTTATGTTACATTTGCACAGAAACATTTTGTATAAATAATTTCTTGTTTTACAGTTAAGCAACTTTGCAGTCTCACTAATTTATTAGTCTTTATGACTACTCAACGGATTTTTCAAACATGTGAAAATGTTTTATTACTTGCATTAAGTGCGCAGAGAAAAAATTACTGAAACAAACAAAGTTTTTATGCTTATTAGTGGTATATTTTCCTCCACATCTCCTCTCTGTTCTAGTTGGCATTTGATGGTTTGTACCAGACACAACTTGCTATGTTACAGCAAAGCTTAGAGAAAATCTAAGTTTTTTGATATTCCAGCAATTATCTTGTTGCTGTCACATTTATCAACCAATTTTCTACTTAAAACTAATTTCTACACCCAAAAACTAAATTATTATTTCCTGTAAGTTCTTGCTAACGCCTTCCAGTTGAAAAATATGAATTCACTTAACTTATTAACGGTAAACTGATAATAAAAGCTTAAAAAATTACAAGTGAAATGAAAAATTAAACAAATTTATTAATAATGAAAAAAATTTTTTTCCAAAGTTCAAATTTGCAGTATGATGTTAACCACAACATTCTGCAGCCAGCAGGCAAAATTTTAATTTGCATAATTTGTTTATGTGCGCATTAGAAGATGATTTGTAGATATTAGACCGCAAAATGGCTAAAAATTTATTTGAAAATATTTTATAATAAATTAATTACCTATTAATTGTGGAATTAAAAAATATATTATTATCTTTTTTAGGATATAATTGCACTTTATTGAAAAATATGTTGTACCATTAACAAAAAAAGGACTGAAAAAGCCAGTATGGTGTACTTAATTAAAACTGGTTAATAACCTTGCACAAAAGCGAAAATGCCCTCTAAATAACGATGAATTCTGAAAAGCTTAATTCAAAGTTTTGGCGAATATTTTAGTGTTTTACTTATTCAATTAAGTGAACCCGTTTTCGAATTAAGGCGAACTACATTGGAGTAGTCGACTAATTCTTGGAGTAAGACTAAGCAGCTGTATAAAAAAAATCCTTACGCGATGGAGGAAAACTCAATGCAGATTTCAATAAAAATTGCATCAAAATTCGTACTTTTATTTAAAGGATAGCCTTTATTTTTTGTTTTTTTGAAAAGTGTATTTTATTATCGTTTGCACTCCATTCGTAAATTATTACGTTTATTCTTATGGACAAATCCAGAACAAGGTTAGGTTAGATTGGATTCAGTTTTGCACCGTTGTGTTGCCTCAGTGTGATACTCGTATGTATCTCAGCAGAACTACACAATACTGGTCCAGTTTAGAGCCACTCTGAGGATATGCTAAAGGAGTCCAATTCACCCACACATTCCGATATTGCCGACTCAATATCCGTTAACCAATTACTGACTGTGCCAAATTATTATTATTAATGTCAGTTAAAAAATGAGCCGGATAACGTACGACGGGTTCTATGTGCTCCGACCTTAAAGCTAATACTCTTGTCATTTAGAGGGATAACGATACCCCCACCAACTCCTGAGTCGAACTAGGATACATCCGAAAAAAAACCCAAGCACATACTCTCGAGGAACTACGAGACGATGCCTGCTAAAATACATCAAATCTCTTTTCGGAAAATATTCTTCGAAGAGCAACTATTACCACAATAATTGAGATTCTTTTAACGTCTCGCTAGGCATTAGCATCATTGCTGAATTTATGGCTATGTGCTACAACATAAAATCTTCTAGCAGCCAGCTAGAACAGTGCTGTCGATAGCATCTTGCAGGAAGCATTAAGCAGATGTAGACTTTATTGTTTTCATCATAATAATAGCCAGCAGGAATTGCAAGCCAGCTTATCTTTCCAAAAACCCTTTAATACAAGAATAAGGTGACAGCCATGTTGTCTGCCCAGGCTGGAAGCTCCGCTGTCAGTATAGTTGGGATTCAAGGTAGATACCCAGATAATATGCACTAGCTTTTGAGCTTGAGTTCAACACCCCTTACAGTTGATACAGTAAACGATGGAGTGTTGTATCTCCGAGTAACTAGAACAAGCTTCATTTTGTGTGAATTTACACTTAGATCACCATTCGTGCCCTATCCTTCTATAAGCCTTAGTGCAGAGTTAAATTACTGTGAAAGTAAATCCCGGTACTTACAAGACACTGCAAACAAAATATCGTAACCAGATGCCAATGTCTTAAACAACATGGGATCTAATATCACTATTAACGAATTCAGGGTTAACTTTCGAGACATAACTCCCCCTTGTGGAGTTCCCTCCTTAGCCAATCAACAAGTTGTAGCTCGCCTCATATTGGAGGTAAATACCCTCTGAAGCTCACCATCGACTGAAAGTTTAAGTTCTCTTCAAGACCATTATTATGGCTCTTAGTATCACATTATTAAATGCTCCCTCGACATCATGAAAGGCCGCTAAGGCATAATCCTTATGCTCAAAATGTTTATCTATATACAGAGAGAATGTAACGCAATCTCAATAGAAGGCTTGTTACGAGATTGATTATTGGCCCAGAACAGATCCAGAATGTTCCCCATTTTATGTGGGTCTGCTCACCAGGTTTCCTCCGTGTTTACCTATAAGAAAGAGAACAAGATAGAGGAAGTGGGTAAAAGGGTAGTTATAATTTGTATAGGTAAGAGGATTTATGTTAAATTTTACAGACGACGAGGACGAGTGGACCAGTGAAAACTGGAAACTAAGTAATGCATGATGTTGTACTTCAAGGGGTTCAGCGAAACCCTGTGCAGTTTGCGAAAGGAGTGAACGCACCTTCGTTATTTCAAAAAGTCAGCTGTAACAGAGGTTTTTCGCACAGTGCGGAAAATATCGATTCCATTATTGTACCACATTTCATATGTAAAAATGTGAAAATAAAATACCGTTAAACCCTTTTTATAAAAAACAAAAATCAATCAAGATCTTTAGCTGGAAAATTTAGAAGAAAACAATATAAACAAGATCAAGTAATACGAATATTTAAGTTAACATTTATATTTATAATATAGTCTTAAGCAAAATCATAATAGACACCAATAACAACACGGCAGTCTATGAACTGCGGAAGAGCCATTCTATACCCTCAAGGTGACTATATAGACACGCGTGGTCTACCTTTTTGGCGATTTTAACTAGCCGGCTAACTTCTTCATTTTACTCTGAAGTTTTCCGTTTAGCATAACAAGCCCTAAACTATACAAGTTCTAAAAAGCAAAATTGAAGCAGGTATCTACAGTTTCATCTGAATTCTCTGTCGCCTGAGCTATGTGAATAATTGCTTCATCATTTTGGAAAGAACTATAATCGCAATCTAATGCATCAACTTAAGGAAAAAATCTTGCCATGTGCCAAGTTTCCTCCATGCGGACAGACAAGCGGAATTAGGGGCAAATGTCGTTTGAGTCAGGAAATAAGTTTTTAATGTATTTTTTTCCATAAAGTATAGGTATAAAATATTTTTTTTTAATATCCAATATTTTCATACTTTTAACTGAAGAATTATTGCCTACTGAAGACACAATGAGAGCATACATCCATGCGCATATACATATAGTTAAATACAAACTCGTATATATATAAGTACTTATCTATCAAAGTTGAAAAATATTAAATGCAGGAGAGAAATAACTCAAAAGAATTAATTTTCTTTTAAATAAAACTTTATCTTTTACGGGATATTTAATCCTCTTTAATAGCATAAAACACTTTATTTTAACCATTTTCTTATACTTTATCAAACAACTCGATTTAAATTGTTAGTTTTTAACTTTTTCCATGAATAATTTTGACTTCTTTCTCATACGATCTATTCATTTTTGCACTTTTTTCCACCATAAAACAGGCTGAATGGCTCGTACCCAAAGTTGTTCATTGTATGTTTTTAATTTGATAAGAATAAAGCGATAGTGAATGAAAAACTTTAAGCAAAAAATATTTTATTCATAAAATCCCTCTTTGTTTTTGTTTTTAGCAGGCATATTATATACGAGAACATTTTTAAATGGAAGGAAAACTTAATTTTTATACAAAACTATATTTCATAACAATAATGTAATGTATCAAAGCTGATATATTTCTGTTTGCAAACTATTTCTAAAGAAAGAAAGTCTAGTTATATGTATAATAAATATATAAAATTTTTAAAATACAAATATCTATGTATATCGTCGGCGAAGGATTAAAAGTGCGTAGCATAATTTGTTTTAAAATTAAAGATCGTTAATAAGTTCAAAAATACATCAGATAAATAAAAATACATCAGACAAATAAACGAAAGTCGCTTAAATTTAGCGTTTTCGATTTCAAAACGCCAAATAGGTGTTCTGAGAAACGTATAACGCAAGAAATATGGTTTTGCGATTTGAAATCGCCAAATAGGTATTCTGGAAAACGCATATCGCTTAAAATTGGCGACTTCAACTCGCATGTATATATTGAAGTGAACTGATTGAATTTACTAAAACGGGACTTGCAAAAGGCAATAAAATTATTCGCAATTAAAATTTAATATGTTTTCTTTTTATTTCAATGAAAGGTTTAAGGAATTTTACACATTTTCATTAAGAAATCTAAATTGAAAATTTTTTCTATTTGTTGTCAAATTATTTTTCGTTTTATATTACTACCACACTACCACAAAACTCCTAAACGCAGTTAAAACGCGCGTTCCTCAGAACACCTAAAAATCAATTAGGCGTTTTTCAAAACGCATTGCGGTTTCAGAACGCGCGATCTCGAAACATGGCTGAAAGCCTAACAACTGGACTAACTTTGCTGAAAGCCAAAAATTGGTAGATGCATCTAAGTCCACCTATCTAATCACAGTCAATTAACCCTTTAAACACACCGTCTGCAGAAGTTTATCAGAAAATCTAGATTATATAAAATTTGTTTTTCTCAAATTACACCAGCAAAAGATTTTCTTATTTTACATAAAATTACTTGGGCTGCACTAATTTGAATGGCGTTACTACGTTAGTTTAGGAAATATAATATTTAGATTTTGGCGAAAAGATATGTAAAAATTCAGTGCAATTTTAATGAAAATAAAAGTTTTCCAAAATAACAATTCTGAGAATTCAATCTGATCAGGAATTTTTCTAGTATATATTACATATTCTTAAATTAGTATATTTCAGTTAGTATAATATTTTGTTGATCACATTTTGTAAACCGTGTTAAGCTCTGAACACTTAGACGACAGCAGACTTCACAACTTCACGATTATAAATGAAGTTAACTTCAAATGCTGCCGTCTCATCAGCAACATAATTATTTTAGAGACATCTGCAGCACTATGTTTATTTTAACAATACGAATTTCAGAGGTGCCACATATACATCTTACAGGAATAATATTAAAATTACTGACTGAAAACGCAATAACATCACGTAAAACTGTAAAAACACATCAATTTATTTGTTTATTTTAATTTTGTGATGGTTTTTCTGTTAGATACAACAAAAAAATTGTCGTTCTTATTGCTGCTAATTTACTTTTATAAAGGCAGCACTGCATTTACTTTTTGCTACTTACGAAAATAGAAATTAATCTAAGTTAGTAGCCTGCTGTTGTGAAGTCGTGCTGCTGTGATGTCGTCAAAATAATCGTTTTCATCTGAACAAGTTTATTTTATTTTTGACAGATTGCTGTCTGCTGTCGTCTATGTGTTTGCAGCTTTAGTTGTTAAGCTGAACAAGTTTTTGAGATCTATTTCTAACGGATTTGAGAAAAAAGTAATTATAACAGCTTATTTTTCCAAATTAAAAAAAAAAAACATTACATATTCACTAAATTACCAATAAATCACAGGTTTTGTGGACTCGATTGAGAAAAATATTACTTGAAACGATATTATGATTACTTAAAATAATTCTATTCCTCGGCATATTTGACTCCTCAGCAGTTTGAGGTAATAAAATAAATGTAAGCAATATAAGTGTGATGGAATGGGACCAGAAGAAGAAAATGCGTTTAAAGGGGGAAAAGGTGTCGTTTATCATTGACAGAACCACAAGTTGCTCCATCAGCTAAGGCAGTAATTTAGAAGTGTAATTAAGTGCAAAATTGTACGAGTTTGCCTTCCAGAAAAAAAATTTGGTTATATAACGGAATATTTTTTCTCTTTGGCAATCAATGGAAGTTTTCGCTTTAAATTGTATTTTTGTTTGCTGCATTTGAAACAATTGCTGCTTTATTTATCTTTCAATTTGAAATCTGGCCTTATAGAATTAGTGTTAATTTCTCAAAATGACTTCAATATGTGCCGTGTCATCATGTTTCAAATTGTTTTTATGATTTTCCGAGGATATATTTTAACAATACTATATGTGTACTTCTCACTCTTCCATCTGCACGGAATATGCGATGGTATTTGTGAAGGAAAAGATTTCCTTTTGAACAAGAAAAAAGTTCAATAGTTTCTTATAGTATTTTTAAATTTTAAAGGCTGTTATTGTTTGGATTCTTTGAGGGGCATTATACAAGTAATAAGAATTTTTTGAAAGCAAACTTTTAACAAAAAAAAAAAAAATTAAATAAGCCAACAATATACGAAAAATAGGACGCTTAATTCACAGTAATACTATTATTTTTCATTCACTCTTGTTTAAGCTGGTTCTTAAAGTTAGTCGTGCTTTTAGTTTTTAGTTTTTTATTGTTTATTTTTTACTCATTTTCAACGTTTGCATTTTATCGAGTGACCATTAATAGTTAAAATAGAACAGGCACGGATTATAAAAATCCGCTTCCGAACCAGTTAGCAAACATGTTTCGAGTTTTTTGGGAATTCCCAAAATCGGCTTTAAGAATCGCCCAAATTCTCCTCTTTCCGGGAAGCAGTACGACAACCTAAGTTTTCGCAATAAAGCGGCAACGCTGTATATAAAACTTGATATACCTACATATATAACAATCACTCATACGGCATGCATTTCGAGAGTTGCAAACATACAAGCTTGCAAAAACCCGGTTCCGAACCAGTTAGCAAACGTGTTTCGAGTTTTTTGGGAATTCCCAAAATTGGCTTTAAGAATCGAACAAATTCTCCTCTTTCCGGGAAGCAGTACGACAACCTAAGTTTTCACAATAAAGCGGCAACGCTGTATGCATAACTTGATGTACCTACATATATAATAATCACTCATACGGCATGCATTTCGAGAGTTGCAAGCATACAAGCTCGTTAAAAAAGGAATAGAAAGACCTGACAGAGGAGAGTGTGTGGAAAACCTATATATAGAAAAGTGCAAGACACTGACGCTTTATTCTCTATTAACCGTGTATCTCTCTTATGTACTATTTCATGCTTTCGCGGAAAAAATTATAGATAAGTTATTTTAACAACACTTTTTTAGCGAAAATTGCTTACAAAATTAGATCTCTGCCATGATATGTGCAACACTTTATGTTCAATGAATGCTAACTTCCGAAGTACTCGCATATGAGCGTAATATATGGAATTCTGAAATTCATCTTTTGTGTCACGCATATACGTAGATATTTTAGTTGTATGTCAAACGTTCGCTGGCTTTTGTCAACTAGCATTGCAAAAATTTTAAACAACAAAATTGGTGCTAAAGTTAAGAATGCATAAAAATAAGAATATGATAAAAGGAGTGCATAGTGCAAGACGTATGAAATATTTAGGAAAGAAAAAAGAAAAAAAAAAGCAGAATAAACAGAAAATATAAACAATTAATTTAACGGAATATTCCAGAAAAATGTGTTTGGGGTGTGCAATACGCCTTCGTCCTACGAGATTTTATTCGAGCTGTCTACTGGCGACTTACAAAGTGTGCGAGATTGTAATCGAGCTGCCAACTGCTAACTTCCAATGTATGCTAATAAGTTAAGAGCTTTTGTTGGATGTATACATAGATGACAGATAAATATGGTTTAAAATCGTCAAATTCGACGGAAGAAATCGTCAATATGATTACTGCAAATCGTCAAAAAATTGTCAGATAGTAAAAATAATTATTTTTGAATAAAACATTTATTTCAACAGCGTAAAGTTGTTGTAAATTGTTTTGCTTTTTACAACAAAAAATATTAAATAAAACTAGTTTTTCCTTAAATGTATTGGTGTTTGTTCTTCCATATAGAACTTTTGGGTACCACTGGTTTAGAGTAACAAGTCATGATTGCCTTTAATAAAACAGCATTTAAAGCTATAACAACACAAAGTCAAACATGAAGTTAATTTCATAAGTATACCATTCATTAATTTTTGTGACATGTTTTTAAATTAAGATTTCATTTAATAAAAGGTACTATTATTATACTAAACACTTCTGTTAAATCGGGCATATCTAAGTCATGATAACTACAGTTGCGAAGTTTTGGATACGACATTTTTTCCGATAATGGTCTGTTCAACTAATTTCTCATTGGTTTCATGTATCTAGATGTAAACTCACACATTTGCAGAAAACGATGGAACTAATATTTTTTCTATTAAGTTAGTCATAGAAGGTTACTTTATTCCAAAAATCTAACATTTTCATATTTATAGCGTAAAAGAAATTTTCCAAGTGTAATAGCTTTCTTTACTTTAACTCGTATTCAATTTCTCGTGTTTCGAATTCTATGATCAAATAAGAAAATTCTTTCATTGTATTAGAAAAAATACACTTTCTTCTTTTTTAATAATATAAGAATTTTAACTTTTAAAGTTTTGAATTCATCTGCAATTTAGTCTCCTTAAAATGTGAGCACATGCTTTTACACACAAGTTTAGCCGATTTTTGCTTATAAAGTAAAATTAATTCTCCTTGCTAAAACTCGTGTTTTTAATATAATTGCAGCCGTTAGGCAAATTGTGTGTTTGTGACTTACAGACCTGCATTTTCACAAGGAATGTTGATGAAATTGAAATCAATATGTTTTAAATAAATATTCAATTTTGAAATCTGCACTCCGCGTTTTAACAGACACTTAGTTTGCTACAAAAGTGAAATAGCAATAATATGGAAGAATAATCAAAGTTTTCATTTGTGTTAAATTTTCATGCTCTGGAATATGTAAGTTTTGTACGAAAAACTACTACAACTTTGTTTTGTTATAACCTTTTGGTATTTTTTAGACCTGATTGCACTTATTGCCCGAAATAAAAAATGTTATGATTGTTTTTGGATTTAACAAAAGTTATCTAAAGTGTAAACAGCCTTTTTTATTTATTTCATTTGAAACGCACATACACACAGCTCAGTGCATTCGTTGTTGCGCACTAAGATAAGAGCTTTTTCAAACGAAAAAGCCCAATTCAATTGAAACACGTTATCCTCGAAAGTACGATATTGGTTTTCGTTGTTTGAATTCTCTGCCAATCGAAATTGAAATTTAAGATATTTTGTTAAATAAAATGAAAGCTATACGAATTCCCTTTAGAATAGTAAATGGTATTAGTTGCTGCAAGTGGCAAGAGTATACAATTATATGTATGTATATGTTAAGAAGAAGTTAGTGTAAAATAACATATTAATAGAACTCTATATATCTACATATGAATATGTATGCATTTGTGCAAATATACTTACTAACTTTTACCCAGAAATTTTTTTGGCGTAAACCAGATATAATTAGGAGCTTATTTCAACGTGAATCTGTAACTTAAAGAAAAGGGTTTTATTACTACATCGTGACTACATACATATACGATTTGTATTATAATTGTTTTTATTAAGGTTTAAGTTATTTCACATATAAATTACCACTGTTTTAAGTTAATAAATTTCAGTACACAACGTTTTTTTGTTTTATAGTTCTTTGTAAATGCATGAAGGCACGGACATTTGGTCAGTCCGAAGTGCAACATTTTTTATTTTTTTTTTTAGGGCGTTGACACCCTCTTGTGAAAGAAGAAAGAGTAATGGAAAGCAGTTAATGGCGGTGTTTTTCAAAAATTTTTTTTTTTGGACGTACAGTTTCTGTTCGATCTCCAAAAAATTGGCAGTTGGCAGATTCCTTCAAAACCGACTCAGAAGAAAAGGTCGTTGCATAATTTGCGGTTATATTTAAAAAAATATATTTGCCCTCGTTGACTCCTTTGTGGCTCAAATTTCAAAATAAAACTATTCTATAATGAGTCTTGGATTTCCAGTCATCTATGTACAGAATTTCATCAAAATCGGTTAAGCCGTTTAGGTGTGAAAAGGTTACATGCACATTTATAATACAAGTTAAAGTTTCCCAATGGGTTTTTCCTAAAAAAATATATAAGGTGCGACCAGCTGCGCCAAGACAAATGATTAAATAATCACAAAAACTATTTTTACTTTTCAATTAAGAACACCTTTATTTAATTATTTTTACAATTAATTAACTAAACTAGAACTTCGCAACTATTTCGAATCAATGCACAACCAAGACTGTCCGTTCCCAGCCGACTTTGTTGGCTCGTTAACCTGATGGATCACGTTGCACCAACATGTGCAAGTGTGCAGACGCTGATCATGCATTTTCCCATCAACTCAGCAATTTTGTAACCAAGTTGCAAGCGCATGCATTCACAATTATTCCTTGTCGACAGTGTAAGGATTATATTTAGTAATGATTATATTGACAGCCTGTTTATAGGACACGAGTTAGCTCACTGGCGACGAGCCAATTCACAGACGAGTACGTAAGAAATTGTGTCGTGCAACTCACGTAAATTCGCGTATATGTCAAACATTTATGGTATTGCTTTGTTGCCATCATGCGAAAAAATAGTATCTGCTTACATTACCTATTCTAGGCACAGTTGACATGCATACATCCATATGCATGTGTGTATAAGTAAATAAATAAAACAAAATACATATTTTGTGGAAAGGCTTTTTTATGGCGGTCTAATTGGGAAAAAGCGAATAAACAAACAAAAATTGTATATATTCACTGCAAGTTTTATGTTGTATATATACGAAAAAACGATTACAGTTCAAGTCTCCATAAATTTAAGAGATTCTTAGAACGTTCTCTTGCAATTTCCATTCCTAGTTTTCTTTTTATTTATTACCACTTATAAACTATTTTTATTATAATTTCTTATTATTTATAACACTTTCTACACATTTCCTCTTGACGAACATGTTTTTTCATTCGCCGATTTTGACATTTATGGTGAGACGATTCGAGTCTTACAAATCAAAATAAATTGACAGATGTTACGTTTTCCAATACTAATCGTCAATAGTCGCGGTTTGTAAACCAAAACCAGAAAAAACTTACAAAGTTATCGCATTTTATCGACGAGTCGTGTCTTATAAACAGGCTGTTAATTTTCTTTCTTATTTTCTTTTATGATATTTTGTAAACATTTATTCTACTCGATCATTTGCACTATCATTTATAAAGCTCTGTATATTTTCATGGTAAAGGTCGGTACGTACTTCTTACGGAAATTCACGTTTGGAAATATACATTTATTTCTACACGGAAAAATAATTGTGTAGATTGGTGTAGAAAAGGTTGTTTGTAACATAGGTTCAATTTGAGTGGCTGAAAGCCGGCTTTGAGCCGCCGTCGGACATGTTTCATATTATTCAGCCGCCGCCGTTATGGCGGCTAAAATCGGCTTATTTTAAGCCGCCGCATTTACACAATCAACAGCTTAAGTCCACTTTTCTCTACAAGGTGCCATTGCCGTGACAGAGTAATGACATTTAGTTACTGTCAAAATCCATGAATAAGAAATGTTGACTATGTATTTCATACCGCTTCTAACGTTTCATGTAAGAGTTTTATAGCATGATCATAGCACGCAAACTGTTTGTTGTTATTGTTTAGATATATTTACTGTCATTTTGAAAACTATTTGTTTAATGGTATTTTATTAGAAAAGCTCCCTTATATTTTATTTTATTTTATTTTATTTTATTTTATTTTATTTTATTTTATTTTATTTTATTTTATTTTATTTTATTTTATTTTATTTTATTTTATTTTATTTTATTTTATTTTATTTTATTTTATTTTATTTTATTTTATTTTATTTTATTTTATTTTATTTTATTTTATTTTATTTTATTTTATTTTATTTTATTTTATTTTATTTTATTTTATTTTATTTTATTTTATTTTATTTTATTTTATTTTATTTTATTTTATTTTATTTTATTTTATTTTATTTTATTTTATTTTATTTTATTTTATTTTATTTTATTTTAATTAATATGAGCAAGATATTGTTATTCACTCCTTTTTTACAACACTTGTTTCAATAAAAATATGTCTAACTACTCGTATAAAATAGTTGCATACATAACTGCATTGAAAAATTGAAGCTTATGTTATAAATTAAAATTAAAAAAAAAGATCAAAAATAATAATTTAAAAGGTCAAAAGTACACATTTAGTGAATTACTAAAGAAACGTCAAAAACCCTAGTTTTGAAAGAGGATGTTGAAATTAACATAGTATGCCATGCAATGTGTATGTTGTTTTGTATTTTATTTTTACTTGTAATAAACATTTTTGTTCACTTTCGTTTCTTACTTCAAACCATACACACGTTTTAATTGTCAAAATAAATTAAAATATTTTCAAACAAAAATCTTTCATTGAAAAATAAGATTTCATCAGGTTATGCATGAGGCCTGGACAAAAATACAGCTGATATACATGCCAAAGGGACCGATTCAGAAAGTATCGCTCTACAAAAGTTTAGTTAATCTTAGTATGCTCGAGGATGGTGATATCGTACAGCATATAGATGAATTTGTGAGAGTATCCGAAAAGTTAGCTGAACTCGGAATAGAAATTCAGGAGGAGTTACTGGTGATTATGCTGTTGTCTAGCTTACCGGAAGATTTCGAGAATTTCGTGGTTGCAATGGAGACAAGAGATGAGTTGCCAAATTTTTCATTGTTGAAGCAAAAACTTCTGGAAGAGGGTAAGAGGAAAAAAGAGAGGTTCAACAGCGAGAACGCAGTATCGAGTTCGCATCAACATGTATTTATAGCAAGAGCAAAACAAGAAAATAAAGACAAGAAACCAAAACAGAAGAATCTTAAGGTAAGATGTTTTTCGTGTGGTATGACTGGTCATTATGCTAGCAAGTGTGAAAGAAGGCAGCAGAGCACTAACTCACAAGCAATGACAATGTTAGCTGCAGTTGACTCCACTAGATTAGATTTTAAAGGTTGGTACGTCGACAGCGGCGCTACATCTCATATGTGCAATAACAGAGAGATGTTTGTTCGTTTTCAAGAACATTATGAAATTATTGAATTGGCTGGCGATAAGCACATTAACGCCAGTGGAAAAGGTGATGTTATAATAAATAACAACAATTTCGAAATTTTCCTTAAGGACGTATTATTTTGCTCCGAGTTAAAATCAAATTTTATTTCCGTTAACAAAGCGGTGGACTGTGGTTTGTCTGTCATATTCACTGTAGAGAAAGCTACTATTAAAAGGGCTGATGGTACAATCGTGCTTAGCGCTGAGCGCAGAGATAACATGTTTGTTACGACGAATGACCATGCAACTGAAAGATTATGCGTTGCAAATAAGATGAGCACCGTTTGGCACAATAGGTATGGTCATCTTAATTTTAAAAATCTAAATGATCTGAATAAAAAACATATGGTGAGGGGAATGGATGTAAGTAACATTGATGAGTCTTTCACATGTAAAACTTACATGTTGTGTAAAGTACATGTTTTACCATTTCCTAAAGAAAGCTCTACAAAAGCAAATCAGTTGTTAGAGGTTATACATTCTGATGTTTGTGGTCCGTTTAAAGTTCAGTCTGTTGGTGGTGCAAAATATTTTGTAACATTTATTGATGACATGTCCAGAATAATTTACGTTTATTTTATGAAACAAAAATCCGAAGTTTTTAATAAATTTAAAATATTTAAGGCTCATGTAGAGAAGCAGACAGGATGTAAAATAAAAACGTTGCGATCAGATAATGGACGAGAATATATAAATACACAATTTGATTCATTTTTATCTTCAGAAGGTATCAGCAGACAGTTAACTGTGCCACATACTCCACAGCAAAACGGAGTGGCAGAGAGAGCCAATCGGACTATTATTGAAATGGCGAGATCGATGTTGGTGCATTCTGGCGTGAAGGAATACTTGTGGGCAGAGGCTGTGAATACAGCAGTGTACATTAGAAATCGATGTCCAACAAGACAGTTGAACGACAAAACGGCATATGAAATTTGGTTCGGCAGAAAGCCGAATGTGCAGCATTTCAAAACTTTTGGCGCATACGCAGTAAGTTTGAATAAATCTAAAAGTAAATCTAAATTTGAAGCAAAAGGCACGCCATATATAATGGTCGGTTATTCAATGACGTCAAAAGCGTATCGGCTTTTTAATACAACAACACGTAGTATCGTAGAGCAGCGCGATGTTATTTTTGATGAAGACATCTGTAATATGAAAACGTATGATGACAATAATAAAGGATGTTTTAAAGCCGAAGATTATTTAACATTATATATGGATAATAACGTTAAAAGTGGAAATATAGCCGATAACGCTAGTGAATCTTCTGTAGAAGCAGACGATCAAGACGAAATTTTTAATACTGCTGATGAAGATAGTAGCTCTGAAAATTCAAGCAATCAGAAGGAAGCAGCTATTAGAGGACCTGGAAGGCCAAAAGTGATTCGTTCTGGTAAGCCTGGTAGACCAAAAAAGCAATACAATGAAGTTGAGCCTCGAAGTAATGTATGTGTAGCAATGAATGATAATGTTCCTGGAACTGTTGAAGAAGCTCTTTCCAGTGCAAGAAAAAATTTTTGGGAAAAAGCTATGCAGGAAGAAATTGCTGCTTTGGAGAAAAATAGAACTTGGTCTTTGACAAACTTACCGGAAAAGCAGAAAGCTATACCATGTAAGTGGATATTCGCTTTGAAACGAAATGTACGTGGAGAAATTGAACGATACAAAGCACGCCTAGTTGCGAAAGGTTGCAATCAGCGGTTTGGAATAGATTTCACAGACACTTTCTCTCCAGTTGTAAGATATTCAACGCTACGATTGCTCTTAGCGTTGGCTGTGAAAAACAAGATGCACTTGCATCAAATGGACGTAGATACGGCATATTTGAATAGTGATTTACATGATGTAATTTATTTGAAACAACCACCGCATTTTGTTGACAAAAGCTCACCACAAAAGGTTTTGCGACTACATAAAGCAATTTACGGTTTGAAACAAAGCGGCAAGGAATGGAACAGCACGCTTGATGGTGTATTGAGAAAACTAGATTTTGTTCCACTTGATAGCGAACCGTGCTTGTACAAAGCTACAAAAAGAGGTAATATTGTGCTAGTTGCAGTGTATGTAGATGATTTAATTGTTGCGTGCAGTAACTTACCAGTTCTTGAAGATGTCAAGAAACAAATTGCAGAACATTTTAAGGTTAAAGATAAAGGCGTACTGAATCATATTTTGGGAATGGAAGTTAAACGTGATGGTCATACAGGTTCCATAGAGTTAAGCCAGACTCAGTATATTTTAAATGTTTTGAAACAGTATGGTATGGATAAATGCAAGTCAGTATCAGTACCTTTAGAAGCGGGTGTTCAAGTTAATTGTGAAGATAATTGTGAGAAAATTGATCAAAAAGAATATCAGTCCCTTGTTGGTACACTTATGTATTTGGCGATTACTACCAGACCAGATATCCTGCATTCTGTATCCAAGATGGCGCAACGAAATTCTAGTCCTCACATAGAGCACATGACACATCTCAAACATATATTGCGGTATTTAAATGGTACGAAGAACTTAAAATTAAGTTATGATTCCAACGATGAAGGCCTTGAAGGATTTGTTGATGCAGATTGGGGCGGAGATGCGTTGAACAGGAAATCTTAGTCAGTTTAATAAAAGTTATATGAATACATTTTTGGAACTGTATAAAGGATAGTATTGTTATCTCAAAAAAATATTTTATACTATTTTTAAGTACCACGTCATTTGTGTGAATGAGCAATATGTAGTAAATATGTACAGCAAATATTTTTATTTAAATAGCTTGAAATTTATGTGAATTTAGATGAAATAGGAGTAACAGAGCAAAAGGAGTGAATAAGATATATGTTTAAAAACGTAATGGTTTAAATGATATTTTAATATGTGATATCTTAATAAATTAGAATTTTACTACATGTATATGTAAAAAAGCACATATGTCGCCTACAGCCGGCTGTTAGCCGCCGCTGACCTATTTCGTGCCTAGCCGCCACCGCCGACAACTATGCGACGATTTGAAACTCGGGTTTGTAAACAAAAAATTACAAATATACGTCAAACAAGTTTTTTAACGAAAACAATTTTTTTTTAATCTATTTTATAATAATAATAATAATAATAATAATAATAATAATAATAATAATAATAATAATAATAATAATAATAATAATAATAATAATAATAATAATAATAATAATAATAATAATAATAATAATAATAATAATAATAATAATAATAATAATAATAATAATAATAATAATAATAATAATAATAATAATAATATTAATAATAATAATAATAATAATAATAATAATAATAATAATAATAATAATAATAATAATAATAATAATAATAATTAAATATATAATTAATATAAAAAAATATAAATAATAATTAATAATAATAGACAACTGTAAACAATTCCGTAGGCAAATAAATGTATGAACATTAATTTTTGTTTCAGTTAACGGAAAAAAGTCTCCACTTTTACTTTTAACATAACTGCAATAATAAATAAATATCAAAAATTCCGTTTACTTTTCTTACTTTTTCGTTTACTTCGAACACGCAAAGAAAAGGCAGTTTGATATATGGTTGCGACAACATTAATATATATTCTATAACAGTGTATATTACTGTTAAACACAGCGTATTATCGGTTTGATTATAGTTTATTCCTCTATAAATATGTTACTGTTTGCATTTCTGTAATTCTATTGTTACCATCTATAAATTTCAAGATATGGTTGCATACAATAATAGCAATTGTGAAATTTTTTTTCTAAAACAACAATAGCTTTTATCACAACTAATATACAAATGTTTGTGTTTATAATATGTATGATATGCTAATTCATATCCAAAAAAGAGTTTAAAAAATAAATTTGCTATTGTTGTCATTAATAATATTTTCTTCCAGTCGCTGACACATAAAGTTTTCTTTTAGAAATAAAAATATGTTTTGTGTACTTTTAATTTGACAAATATATATATTTGTTCGGTTTTATATAAAAAGGGGAAGGTTAGGTTAGGTAAGCAGGCCGCTTGATTTCCAGCAAGTACCCGGAAACTCCAGCTCACTTGGGTCCTGTAGGTCGTTCCCTATGTGATTGCCATAAAAGTTAGTAAAAGAAAAAGAAAATACAAGGTTATAGGGATATAGAAGGAGTGAGGAAAGGAGGTGGGAAACTATTAGTGTGGCATTACTTGGTGATTTACTAGCCATCCGCTGCTTCTAATGAAAGAAGCTATCGCAGTCGGTTTGACCGAGGCCAGACATGAAAGGCTATTGAAGCTCCGCTCGCCTAAGTACCTTAGACGATGATGCTCCAATGCCGGGCATGTACCGAGGAGGTGAAGGATTGTCTCCTCCTCCTCCTTGTCTTGGCAACTTCTACAGAAGTCGTTATATGGTAGACCCAGTCTCCTGGCATGGTTTCCGAACGGGCAATGTCCAGTGATGACTGCTACCGTCATTCTTAGGAGAGATCTAGAAAGTTTTAGTAGCTCTCCTGTTCTCTTAGAGTTAATGTGCGGCCACAGGCTTCTTGTTATAAGGCATGTGGGCTCTGTGTGCAAACTTTCTTGGGCATATTCTAGCGTGTGGAGTTTTATTCGTTTCCAACACGCTGACAAGGGTTGTCCGCAAAAGGGGTCTATATCCCTGTAATCTAGGGCTGTCCCTTTTTTGGCTAATTCATCAGCAATGTTGTTGCCATTATTGGACCCATGTCCACGTACCCATTTTAGAGTTAGGTTAGAATGTCTCGTTATCTTATTTAAAGATATCCGGCATTCTTGGACAAGACTAGAATTAGTATATTTTCCAGTCAGGGAGTTGATGGCGGCCTTGCTGTCTGTAACTATCATGATATCCCTTCCGAATATCTTGTGGTACATCAGCCATCTGGCCGCTTTATTTATAGCCGATATTTCGGCCTGAAGTACAGTACATCCGTCTGCTATTCTGATGGATATTTTAGTGTTAAATTCCTCTATGTAAACGCCACCCCCAATCCTTTCTCCTCTTCTGGACCCATCCGTGTAAACATAGAAGTATCCAGGTTCTATGGGAGATTCCTCAATTATGTAGCCGAAACTCCTTGTGAGGAATCTTTTTGGGGTGCAGTAGTCAATAAGATCGGGGACTTGGTCACCTTCAATCTCTAATATATTAGAGTGTCCCCACGGTCTTTGGGTCCATGCTCCTGCCGCGTTCAGCCTGATCGCGGTTTTCAGTGCTATCTGCCTGGCTTCTAAGTCGCATGGCATCCAGCTCATGAGTGCAAAAAGTGCTTTAGTTGGTGTTGTCCTCATGGCCCCTGTGATCAGTATTGCCATGGTTCTACTGACTTTATCAATTTGAAGTCTGTTAGCTGCGGAGTCCAGCGATTTCCACCATACTGATACTCCGTAGAAAATTATAGGTTTTATAACCATTTCATAAAGCCATACAACTCCTTTTGGTTGTATGCCCCATGTTGTGCCTATTGCTTTTTTACATAGATAGATGGCTGTTGTAGCCTTGGTTACTCTAGCCTGTATGTTCTCTTTCCATGATAGCTTGCTGTCTAGAATGACGCCTAAGTATTTCGTATTCTAACTGCTCCGTTATGGTGTCTAAATGGGTCCCGGAGACTGCAATCGCTACGTCATCGGCATAGGCTACAGTCTTTATTTTCCTATGGTCTAGGTCTTTGAGCAGATTATTCACTACAGCATTCCACAAGAGGGGAGTATGCAAGGGTACTCCCCTCCCTGGGGAGGGGAGTACCCTTACATACTTTACCCTGCATACTTTTCTCGTAATTCTTGAGTTCCCGATCGTCGATGTTATAGTTCTGCGCTTTAGTAGGCTCATAATGAGCATAATTGTAGATCGATCAACCTTCAGGCATTCAAGTGCATCTATGACTGCCTGCGTCTCGACATTATTGAAAGCACCTTCAATGTCTATGAAGGCTACTAAGGTATAGTTTTTATATTGATTGGCTCGTTCAATATGACTGACCAAGCTATGAAGTGTCGTTTCAACTGATTTACCCTTTGTATAGGCGTGTTGAGATAGCGACAGTTGGGTTTTGCTAAGATTGGACCTTATGTGTATGTCTAAGATCTTTTCTAGCGTTTTCAAAAGAAAGGATGTCAGGTTAATTGGCCTGTATTCCTTCGCCTTAGTGTGAGACATCTTCCCTCCCTTAGGAATGAAGATTACCTTGCTTTTGGTCCATTCCCTGGGAATGTATGACCAGCTTAGAGTGGCTCTGTAGATCTCAAGGAGCCACGGAGTGATCAGATCTAGATTGTTTTGTAGATCTGCGGGAATTATTACATCCGGTCCTGGTGATTTGAACGGTTGGAAACTTTTGACTGCCCAGTGCAGTATCTCTTTTGTTATATCGAGATATACTGCATTCTGGACGTGGGACAGGGGAGATCTTTCGTTCTCCCCTAGTGGTTGATTACCCGGAAAGTGGGTGTTTATCAATTCTTCTAGCGATTCCTCGCAATTTGCGGTCCAACATCCATCTGCCTTTTGAATAAGGCTTGGGATTGTCGGTTGCTTTGAAAGTATACTCCGAAGCCTACTTGCATCGGACGTACTATTGACGTTACTACAGAATTCCCTCCAGGATCTTCGTTTCGAGTTCCTGATGAGATTCTTGTATTTGTTTACTGAAGCTTTGTAATCGACCCAGTTACCTGTTCTTTTAGCTTCGTTGAAAAGTCTGCGGCATTTCTGCCTTGTCTCCGACAGTTCTGCGGACCACCATTTAGGTCTGCTGTTCTCTCTTTTTACAGATAAAGTACAAGATCGCTCTATGGCGCTCTTGAAAGCATCATTAAGTTTCTATACTGAACTTTCCATGTCCATGACATTGGTTATGGTTGGGTAACGGTCCAGGTCTCTACTCAGGATTTCTCCTTGTTTTCTCCAGTCCGTTTTCCGTCTATTGCGATAGAATGTAATTCTATGCTGTTTACTTAATTTGAAATCCGAATAGCAGTGATCAGAAAAGGAGCAGTCATTTGACACTCTCCATTCCTGTATTTGATTTGCGATATTCGAACTGGCAAGCGTGATGTCTAACACCTCTTGCCTGTTCGAAGTCACAAAGGTGGGTTTGTCTCCCTTTTTAAGAATTACTATATCCTTTTCTAATATAAATTCTACTATACTCTCACCTCTTTTGTTTGTATCTGAGCTACCCCAGGTCCGGTGGTGTGCATTCGCATCCGCTCCAATGATGAACGTTATGCCTTTTGTTTTCGCGGCCTTTGCCGCTCTCTCCACCAACTTTCCCGGTGGTGGCTCATCCTTACCATGGGCCATGTAGCAGGATAGAAACCATATGTTGGTTCCTTCTACATTTGCCGTGGCAGTAATAGTGTCTTCATCGCTATAATCAGATAAAATGAAGATATTAGTGTGCCTTTTGGCTATAATACAGGATCTTATGGTTTTATCCCCATTACCTGCATTTGCGGCACATAAAAGTATATAGCCCTTCGCTCCTAGTCCAAGGATCTTGCCATTGTTCGTCCATGGCTCTTGGACTAGCGCAATGTCGACGTCTTGCTTTGCAAGACGATCTATAAGGCTAGCCGATGCTGCTTTACAGCGATGAAGGTTGATCTGCGTGACCTTCATCTTTATTCGATGTCGAGGTCATAGTTGATGATGGTGGCATTCTCTGGATCGGATTCCAGCAGAATGTCCTCATCCTCAACTGTGGCTTGTTCCAATCCCCTAAAGAACCCTCCAATCAAACTAGAGTTTCTACAGGATCCTTCAGCGACACTGACCACCTTCCAGTCATGTGTGGGGAGGCCAGGGTTTGCGATCTGAAGGATCCTGAGAATTGCATCGGGGTCATGTGGTTCCGACTGCAGCCGCTCTCGGCCGTCGAGGGATGTCTCTGACCAAGATCAGCTCCAGCCGTGCCCCTGGCCACACCTCCCCTAATGCTGCGATGACATGGCGTTGGCTGATGTCTCGTCAACGCACGATATCAGTTTTACTCGACCCTGGGGGAAAAAGAACACAAAATTGGTGAAAAGTACATTTGAGTATTCGCGAAAATATAAAGGTAAGTCTGTAATATTAAGATATAAACATATGCAACAATACAACTACGTGCAACCATATTAATGTGGTTAAATATTAATTTTAAAATTGCAATCGCAGACGAAGTTCTTAAAAATGTTTCTTTTCTTGTTTCATTGCAGCAGATGGATAATTCAACTTCAAAGAGAAAATGCAACGTAATTATTTTTTGGATTTTATATTAAACGTAGTATTAAACTATATTATAAGTTGTGTTTTTCCTGCAATTGATTAGTATATGTATGTACTTGTGCTAATGATAACAAATATATGGTTCGATTACAATAAAGCTATTTGTGACATTAGTATGGTTATTTCATGAAAGTTACATGGTTACATATGAGAAAAGTATGAGTGGTTAGTATAAATATATGACAATTATTTGATAACTTTAATCAATACTGTGGATACTTATTATTAAAATAGTGTTAAATCAAAATATTGTAAAATATAATATCTTTGTGTCCTATCAATGGTCTTTTAAATGTAACAATGTAGTATTATCTACCACAACCATGTAATTCAACAATAGTATGTTGCCCTAAGATTATTGTCGTTTCAACCATATATTTTTTTCTACGTGTACCGGTATGCGGAAATTTACATAAGGAATTTACCAACTTAAATTCTGTAACTTTTTTACGCACAGATCTTACGGGAACCTGAATTTCCATAAGAACTCCGTACTGCCCTTAAATAATAAATAAATAATTAAACATAAAATAAAAATAAGCGTTGGTATCATACTATGAATATTTTTGACAGAGAAATTTCGCTTGAAGCGCTAGTTTAAATTGCGCTGTTAAATTTACTAATAATTTAAATTAAACTGTGCTTCTTTTCAATGTGCAAAGTCACTACTGGCAGACTGGTGTATTAGAAATTTCTATTACTGAATTGTTTTCGACGTTTCCATCAAACTGACATTAACAGTTTAACAATTCATAGATGTTTGAAAAGTTTTTTTTTTTTTTTTTGATTTTATAAAACCCTGTTTTTGTACATCTTAAATTACAATTTTAAACGTTTGTTTGGAAATAACTTTAGTTTTACTCTATCCATTTGATATCACTTCGTTTTTTTTTTTTCATGGAAAGAAGGTGTTCTGAAGTAATACACAAATGCAAGCATTTCTTAATTGAAAACAAGTTTTGTAATAGTTATGACCTGAGAAAAGCAGCGAATGCGTTATACAAGTACGAGGTCTGAAAAACTGTGATAATCGAACATACGTAACTCAGGAAATTTGAAAATAATAGTTATTTTTTATCTCACCTCGTACGTGGTATGAATACGTACGTACATATGCTATAGGATATATGTAAAACTGGTCAATACTTCTGAAATTCACGCATAGCGTTTTGCTCTACTTTTATTTATTTAGCAACCAAAAACACTAAATGTTTTTAAATGTTCTTAACTTTTCCCTTTATTTTTAATAGTAGTCATTGCAACGCATATGCATAGTTACGCCATTTTTTCCAATTAGCACAGCCAACAATTTACCAGGCAGTGCTTGCACCAACACCGTCATCACGAGTGTTATTGCCACCATCACCGACACTTGTTGTGAATGCAACATGTACAAAGTCTTTGCCTGTTTCGCGATTCAATATTGTTGGTTTAACGGTCTCCTTAAGGTAAATATGTATAAAATTTTTTTGGATCTTCGTTATATTCTCATAGCTGTTGCTTGTGTTCGCTATCACATAAAGACACCTGCTCATGATGTCGACCTGAAACGTAAGCAGGCTATTGCTCAAATTGTATGCAGCCTATAAAGCCCAGTCCGACTAAACTACTTTCACCTTCGGGAGACACCGTAATTGAAGGGGTTGTTTTGTTTGTTTATTGCAAATGAATAATATATTTGGAGCAATATCGTCCCATGCAACAGTGAAGAACTTGCAGTCACTTTTTTCTAAAGATGATGCGGATATTTCTGCAGAACTGACTCCTTGTTGTTTCAGTGTTTCACTTGCTGCTGTTGTCTGCGACACATTTAAGTGGTTTAGTTTAGAGGATGCTCTTAATGCTATTTCAGTTGATGAAGAATGGTGACTGCATGTGTTTTTTTTAAATTTTTTGGTGATTGCTATGCCTACACCGTTTAATGTTTTTGCTCATGTTTCTGATGCTTTTGTTACCTAAATAACCGGCCATACATGGTTGATAATTTCTGCTGTGTTTACAGAAACTACGATTTGCTTGTTCTTATATCTATGGACAGTAAGCACTTGTTTTTTCTGTATTTTATTACAAAACTAGCTTATCACAATGTGCTTCGCTACCATCATTACTATAAAATTTTGTATAATGAGTTTATGTAGTTTAAAATAATAATAGTTCGATTCACAATCTTGTGCATTTGAGGTTGCGTATTTCTGCAACTGCAAAAGAGACCTTTATGGCTGTATTTTATTAGTGTTAAGTAAAAATATACTCCACTATTTTGCAAATGCAGTGATGCAAGGCCATTTGCACAATATTGTGAATAGGGCTTATATTTTATCAGCTATACACGATATACAATATTTTTGGTTTTTCTTTGACGAGCATGCAACGTCCGAGGGACCGACATGGAGTTGCCAAACTCAAGTCACATACTCGCGGAGAGTGACCTTGGTCTTTATCGATTGCTATTGCAAACGCTAATCAAACAGGATGTTGCAATTTTTGCAAATTAAAAGGCATGGAACCATCACTTTTATATTTGGTCTCTTCGATTAAGTTGTTTCGGTTTTTTTTTGTTACTGCAAGTCGAGTTCAATTACAAGGGCATGGTGGATTGGTGTTGCGCATTAGAATGCTGAATATGTGGTGGAAGTCCTAGCTTAGCAAGTGATTTTAAAACTCAACAGGATAATTAACATCATCCTCACCTCTGTAGATTTACTGATTTTATTTAGAATTATATTGTTCACAAAATTGACTTAAATGTTTTTGACAGGATGTGACGTTCGCTCACATAACCATTGTTTATTACTGAAATTGCGTTGGACATTTGAAAATACACAATTAAGTAGTTCTTCAATGCGTTATTGTGTCATATTACAAAAGTTAGATGGAAAAATTATGTAGTTTGGAGCAGGATCCATTGGTATTTTCCATTTCGAAATTCCAACAATTGTTTTGAAAATCAGGTTGCCGATGTATCATATTGCAGCTGCGCTCGCATATTTGTTGTTAATTTCAATACGTGAACATGCTGCCAAAGCAGATATTCGCATCAAGCTCATCAGCCGGGGTATCTCGTGAATTTACAGGCAATGTTTGGCGGAAATCACCGGCTGTCAAAATCAATTTGTGCTTTTCTAAATAATATTTTGTTGCTTTTAAAATCTTGTCAAACGTGATCAAGGGCCTACAAAGATTTTTTCTGGGCCATTCTACATTCACTCCGTAATATGATCGTACAATTTTGCAGCACCTTGCCCATTAAGGAGCTTTTGTTTAATACTGCAAATGTTCATCCAGTTATGTGGGATGATGCAAGGGATAATGCAATATTGTCTTGCGATCGAACTTAAGAAAGGATTCATTAAAATTTTTCCTGTACATTAATAACAAAATCATAAATAGCTAATAACGTATGTTTTCAACCATATAAACTCTTTATTTCATGTTATAATAATCAGCATCCCGGGTAGCAAAGCACAACGGGTTAATAAAGTATGATCCGCCACTTACATTAGGAAGTGCTATCATTAAAATGTTATATGATTTTTATACCCTTCACAAAAATTTAAAGGATATATAAATAAATAAATATATATATATATATATATATATATATATATATATATATATATATATATATATATATATATATATATATATATATATATATATATATATATATATATATATATATATATATATATATATATATATATATATATATATATATATATATATATATATATATATATATATATATATATATATATATATATATATATATTTGTTTCTGATTCAGTTTGTAATTTCTACAATTTTCATTTTCGACCCAATACGGGTACACATATTCTGTATCAGTATTGGTAGAAAAGTCGATTAAGCGATGTCCATCTGTTCGCCATTGAAATACCGCTTTTGAGAAAACCATTAGACTTTCATCATTCTGTTACTCAATCGATTCATGGGATTGCTACTAAAATTCAGTAAAATCGGTTCACATATAGCTGAGACATATCCGAAGTACCGAAAAAATCCAGTATTTTTTTAATTTTGTATGGAAGTTTAAAAAAAAATTTTTTTGTTTTGCATCAAACTTCACAGAATTATTAAGCATGGGGATTACAGGGCAAAAAAAAAATATTCCTGATATTTTTTAATGCAAATGCGTTTTTTTTAGCTTTTATTTATTTATTGAATCTTCACAATGTGAACTAACAATAAGTATTCAAATCTTATTACTAAATACAATAAATTAACTAAGTCCAGCCAATGCTAGACAAAAAGTTTTATTATGCGCCTACTTAACGCTCTGAGTGTGACCACTAAAATTAAGTATGTTTCGTGCAAGAGGGTTTGGGTGAAGTTCCAATTTGCTGATATACCTTGTTGCATGCTTTGAAAACTCATCTTTTACCAGTGGAACACACAGATCCTTGTGAATTCGGGAGTTTTTTACGTACCATGGAGCTGCAGTAATTGTTCGAAGAATTTTGTTTTGTCGCCTTTGAATTTTTTCAATGTTTGACGCTGAGGCGATGCTCCATAACTGAACTCCGTAGCGCCATATAGGCTTTAATATTGCATTGTATAACAGAAGTTTGCAATCCAACTTCAATGTCCAGTTTCTGCCCATAAGACAATTTAGTTGCGCTGCTTTTAGTTTCAACTGAGTGACTTTTGCTTCAATGTGATACATCCACGTCAACCTACGGTCGAGATGAATACCAAGGTACTTGACTTCATTTTGCTGCGGAATAGGTGAATTGTTAATTTGGATGGCTGAACATGTTTGCTTACACAGAGTTAATGTGACATGAGTACATTTCTGTTCATTAACTTTAATTTTCCAAAGTTTTAACCACATCTCTAATATTGAAATATACTCCTGCAAATTTCGCGAAGCTACTTGATGGTTTTCATGTACGCTGCAGAATGCTGTGTCATCTGAAGTGTTGAAGTGTGAATACCACATCTGGTTGGCATGTCAGAAGTGTAAATTAAATATAAAGTGGGTCCCAGAATGCTACCTTGGGAAACTCCTGCCTCGATTGGCTGAGTTGGGCTTATAAAGTCACCTTTTCTGATAACAAACTTCCGGCCGCATAAATAGCTTTCCAGAAGCTTATGAGTGTTTGCAGGCAAGTTCAACTTTATTTTGTGCATTAATCCCTCGTGCCACACTTTATCAAAAGCTTGGGAAACATCAGTGAATAGAGCTGAGCAATACTTTTTGTCCTCAAAAAGTATTGCTCAGCGTCAAATGCGTAAGCGAATTTAAACAATTTTTTTTTGCTTAAAATTAGTTCTGTAGTGACATTTGTTTAAAAAAAAAAAAAAAAATTGCAAATAATGTTTGGGGTAAGTAAAACTAATTATAAATTTATTATTTAAAATATTTTTTGATAAATAATATTTTTTGAACACGCCGACCGACTCTTGGAGGCTGATCTTCCGACAACTCGTATGCCAAATACTCTGAAGTTACTCTAGTAGAAATTTTAATGACATTGTTGTTAAAATAAACAAAAATACGAGTAATTGGTGTTTAGTTAACGCTAACCAGTCAGGCAGCAGCTGATTTAAAACGAAGGCAAATAGTAGTTGCGTTCGACGTCCGAAAGAAAGCACGAAAAGTGTTTCTTGTGTTGAAAATTGGGCAAAGTGGGCAAATGAGAAAGCTACTGAGATAGTAATTTGTGTTTCTAATTTTGCCAGACTTTTCCCGTACTTTTTTTCCGTGCAAAATTGTAAAATTGTTAAACCATTTTATTAGCTGTTTGTTATTTATGAAAATTAAATAGCAAAGTGCAAATTATAAAAAAAATATGTGAAAATGTAACAATACGTTATATTTAAATAAGTTATATTAAAATAAGATTATCTTCCGTTTTTATCTAGCTCAAAATGTTTAAATAAATTGGCAAAAATGTTTCGTTTGAATTTCAACAGCGCTGTCAACTCAGCGCTTTCAACACCGATTTTAGTGGTATTTTAAAATCGCACAAAGAATTTGTAAATCAATATACGATGCTTTTATTTCATTTTTAGTGCATTTTCTTTTAATAGTATTCAAACAATCTGTACTGATAGCTACATATTTAAAAAACTTTGCTTATATATATTTTCTGCATTTCGTTTTGGCTTATTAAATAAATTGTTGCTGGCACTGGTCTCGATTTCTTGCACCTAAATTTTACAAATTTTTTTTGATATCAATAAACGAGTATTGCTAATTTGTTACCATCTAGAAAAAAATTTATGCAATATGAAATTTGTTAAAACCGCAAACTAAATATGCAACAATTTATTGAATAAAAAAACTTTGTTTGTACACATGTCCTCGAGGACAAGTTTTCGACAATAGTACCCTGAAAATATTTGAGGCGTATTTTACGAACTGTACGATTTTTTTGTATAAACTACTCAAACTATTGCCAAACATGTTAACATTTTGGGTTTGTACAAACATTTTTGTTTATGTGGCTCTGGTTTTTACAAATATTTGAAGCATATTTGCACAAAAATAAACAATTTTTGATTTTCGTGCAACATTAATGTAAGTTAAAATTTTGCCATTTCAATGAAATTTTTGCAGAGTGAGTTGGTGGAAGAAAAAGCAAACTAAATGAATCAAAAAAATGTTTTCTTGTAACAATCTTTTCAATTGTATAAAAGTTTACCTTCGTTTTAGAAATTAAAAAGATAAAGATTACGGAAACAGAATATCAAGGAATAGAGAGTATAACAATTTGTATCTTTGGAACTTCATATGGCGAGCAAATTGCAAATTGACGCATAAACAGTCAGTTAATAATTTGCAAATAGTTTTTATTTGCGAGTAGGCTGTGTATAAACGTAATAATTGAAAGCTAATTTACTTTTTAAATCGAACAAAATTCGAAAAATAGCTAAGTGATACACAGTTATTTTTCTCATAAATGTAAAACGCGTTTTTTTATTGGAACTCAATGCATTATAAAGTTTAAAAGTTGAAAGCACTGAATTTTAAAATTGTATAAATAAACAACAGCTGTTTTTAATATCGGGCTTGAAATGTGGTTTTTTGTGTTCCAGCAATTTTTGGTAAATTGTGTGTTTTCTGAGAGTATTTTTTGTTTACTCTCATTTTACTGGACATTACCCGGAATTTCCTCGAACAAAGCTAGTGTTAAAAACTGTTATAGAATTGCGAAAACATTAACGTTGGTGTTAATTTTTCTAAACGAATTTTGTTAGCGTTAAATAAATGAAGGTTAATAAAATACAGAAAATAAAATATTTCCGATATCGGTCCATATACTCGTATACCGTAGATACCAGTTATCACCTTTTAGAGGAAATGTGGATCGTCGTTGACCATCTTAACCAGCTCCTGAGCGATGTTCATGCAACGTTGCTTTTGCTCAAAATGTTGTAAATTTAGTAAAAAATCGAAGAGCACACCCAAACCTTAACTAACATTTTTATCTGTCAAAAACAAACTGACAATCTGAATTGGCTGTTACTGCCAACATATATAAAAGACATGTGTACCAAAATAACAGAAAAAATTGAAAGCCGAACATACGTAACTCAGGAAATAATAAAATATCTTTTGATCAGACCATGTATATCAACTTAACTTCAAAATTTTACTTATGGTTTATTTAATGTATTGGGAATTTTTAAAACGAATGTATTGGGAATTTAATATTTTTTTATAAACTAAAATCTTATAACAAAAATTAAATAAATAATGCAAAAACTTTCTGTTTTCTGCAAAAAGTAATGCCTAACAAGCACGCGAAATTCACTTTCAGCAATTTTCTTCTCAAAAACCGTGGTAGTCCACTTTTAACATTTGCCAAATACAAGCTAAATGACACAGCGTGTTTAAATATAGAAAGGAGTTAAATGAATGTTACCTGTTGACAGGAAGAGTGTTGTGATTTCAAATCAGAAGTGATAAATGCAAAAAGTCTTGGATTTGTTGACTCGCTCTCGACCTATAGCCGCATAATTAACCAATTTTGCCATATATATTGGATCATCTTCTCTGCAACTGAAGCCGAATACTTACATTATTCGGAAATATCTTCATTACTTCGTGCACAAACAATTTGTTAAACAAAATACCCCACAAGCTGGCATCCTTAAGTCTAGTATAAAATAAAAATTAATAGTCGTACTCGTATATAGTTTATTTGAAACTTTCATAACACCAGCAGTAGAAATTTTATCAAACTTAATTTTTCTCTGTACTTTTTACAAATCAAAACATATAGTATCATATATCTTAATAACGTATGTATCATATATCTTATTATGTTATTAGAAAATTAGTGTTTGCTGACATACAGACATAATATACTTACACCACATGTTTTTAATGCAAAGAACATTCAAAAGGGTTTGCAGTTCTGCCACACCTTACGACAAGGGTTTTCATATTTTGAAATCAAAATGACAAAGTTTTAATTGAAGTTGAAAAACTTTGTTCAAGAGGAGAATGCAAATAAATTTATTTAAATGTATAGAATTAACAATAAATGTTAACTTCATATTTGGGTAATTGAGAATAGACATTTACATTATATACAAAAGCCAAAGTATCACAAGTTATATTTAATTTTTAGAAGCAATAATTCAGCACTTGTAGAAAAATTTAAATATGGAAGTCAATTCTGCTTGACAGTGGGAAACAACATGAAAATATGAGGGCCTGTCTCACTCACTATCTTAATCGCTAGCATTCGCTAATATTTTGAACATAATGAAATTGATTAAAGGAGCATTAAGTAATTTAAACGCTACATGTCGCAATACATTAATGCGATTGACAGATGAACTTGTCAACATAAAATTCATAAATATTCTCTAAACGTTAGTGATCGATATAGTGGGACAGGCAATAAGTAAGCATGTGAGGATACAGAATTTTTCTTCGAATATGTTTTGGTGTACACATGAAGTTTTCGTATCTTTCATTGAAATAATGAAGGTTATATATTTTTTTTTCATTCATTTATTTATTGAATCTTCACAAAGTGAATAATACATAAAATTAATTAAGTCCAGCCAATGCTAGATAAAAATGTTTTATTTTGCACGGTCAATATCGGTAAAATCACCTATTTAACGTTCTGATGGTGGCAAGGGTAGCTCTCCTTCTCAACCGAGAGTGGCCTTCAAAATTAAGTATATTGCATGCAAGACGATTTGGATGAAGTTCCAATATACTGATATACCTTGTTGCGTACTTTGAAAATTCGTCTTTTACAAGAGGAACACAGAGATCCTTATGAATTCGTGAGTTTTTTACGTACCATGGAGCTGCGGCAATTGTTCGAAGAATTTTGTTTTGTCGCCTTTGAATTTTTTCAACGTGTGAAGCGGAGGCTGTGCCCCATAGCTGAATTCAATAGCACCATATAGGCTTTAGAATTGCGTTGTATAATAAAAGTTTGCAATCCAGCTTCAATGTCGAATTTCTGCCTATAAGCCAATTCAGTTGCGCTGCTTTTAACTTTAACTGAGTAACTTTCGCATCTATGTGAGACTTCCACGTTAACCTACGGTCCAGATGAATACCAAGGTACTTGACTTCATTTTGCTGCGGAATAGGTGAATTGTTAATTTGGATGGCTGAACATGTTTGTCTACGCAGTGTGAGTGTAACGTGAGTACACTTTTGTTCATTAACTTTAATTTTCCAAAGTTTTAACCACATCTCTAATATTGAAATATACTCCTGCAAATTTCGCGAAGCTACTTGATGGTTTTCATGTACGCTGGAGAATGCTGTAGCGTCTGCAAAAGTTGAAGTGTGGATTCCGGGTTTCGTTGGCATGTCAGCGGCGTAAATCAAGTATAAAGTAGGCCCCAGTATGCTTCCTTGGGGAACTCCTGCCTCAATTGGTTGAGTTGGGCTTATAAAGTCGCCTTCTCTGATAATGAACTTCCGCCCACATAAGTAGCTTTCCAGAAGCTTGTGTGTATTTGCAGGCAAGTTTAACTTTATTTTGAGCATCAAGCCCTCGTGCCACACTTTATCAAAAGCTTGAGAAATGTCAATGAATAGAGCTGAGCAATACTTCTTCTCCTCAAAGGTCTATCTTATGACATTGACTAGTCTGTGCGTTTGTTCTATGGTGCTATGTTTAGCCCGAAAGCCAAATTGATGATCAGTGATGCATATCGGTTGTGGCACGTGCAGTGTGTGCCGTAGCACCGTCCTGTTGGAACCACATGTTTTCCCATCCCAATTCATCAAGTTGCGGCAAAAAGAACTCGTTGGTCACTGCTCTGTAGCGCTCACATTCACAGTAACCGTTTGGCCCGCGACGTCTTCGAAGAAAAAATGTCGGATTACTCCTCCAGCGAAAAAAGTACACCATACTCCTACAGTGACTTTGAGTGGGTGTAATGGCTCTTCGTGGGTTACACGCCGATTTTCAGTGCCCCAGAAGCGTAAATTTTGCTTATTTACGTACCCACCAAGATGGAAACGGGCCTCATGATTATTTTTGATGAAAAATTGTCGGCAACAATATTCCGCGTTCTGGAGCTAATAAGCATTGCTTATTAACGTGTATTTCGCATGTGCTTACTACACAAATATCAAAACAGAACTGACATTAGGGGCCAATCGCAAAATTTATAGCATTTTCTGATAGGAGTATTACTTTTGCGTCACCTTGTATAAATAATTGCGCCATTCACTTGAAGATGAAATTAGTTACAAACTGAGTTGTTTCTATTAAAAATTTTAAAGATATTAAATAAATTTGTAGCTTTTAGTTTTGCTCACGATAACAACAAATTTGTTCTTGGAAATTTAATGTATGAAAAAAACGTTGTAAATGTTGCCATATAAAGGTTTTTAGATCACTATGCGTTTAAGAGTTAAAGTGATATCTGTTGACTGAAAAAATAATTACTAAAAATTCCTGATTACTTTGAAAGTTACAGAGTTTTGGCCTATAAAAAGGGATTCTGACCCACTGTGCGCCGGTCTATTAAGTGCATTAAATATTGTGTCGACATAATTAGTTTTGAGTAATAACTTGTGAATTATAGCCACTGCTAAACACCATTTCTATATTAATTTATGCTTCAACCAATTGACGAAACTGCCATGAAGAAGACGCAGTTAAAAACATTTTATTTTACCATTCGATTTTGTTCGCATACTGTGGAGGCCTAAATTAATTAAACTTGCAATATATTGAAAAAAGAAATCTATTTTGCAAAATTAAGGGCTATTTATACCTAAATACTAAAATTTAATTCTTGTAGTTTATAATATGTAACCTTACGGCTGTTAAAAGCGCAACTGAAGTTTCAGATAGCACATGTGCAAGAATAAACCTGTAAGGTAAATATTGACAAATTTT
Organism: Thecocarcelia acutangulata; assembly: GCA_914767995.1. Taxonomy (NCBI): domain Eukaryota; kingdom Metazoa; phylum Arthropoda; class Insecta; order Diptera; family Tachinidae; genus Thecocarcelia; species Thecocarcelia acutangulata. The sequence goes on along the minus strand of OU612094.1, from coordinate 125,230,447 downwards.
ATTTCACATTCATGCCACAGATGCTGTTACATGATAAATTCACCAAAACAAAGTTAAAATAGCAAAACACGACTCAGGCTATATTAAGGGTATTCAGTAATATTAGATGAAGTGCTATTTATATATGCTTCCTTATTAAACGGTATTCAAGCTTGAGCAATGCCAATATCTTAGTTTTAAATTTTATGGTGATCATAACACTTTTTATTACTAATGTTTTACTAGACATGTTTATCTTTGAACACTCGTAATACTTTAGCAATTTATTTACTGTTTGTTTTTGTATAAAAAGCCAAAATTGCAGTAAGCACATAAATGTTGCACAAACTTAAAGCCTGCGGGATATTGTGCCCATGTGGAAACAGGGTCGTTGCAGTAATAAATAAAATATTTAATGACATATTTGGTTCAAACAGTAGCACTTTTGATAAAGTAATTTGTAGCGATAAAAGAAATATATTATAATTTTGCCGAAAAATTAACAAAGTGCAAATAAAAATTCATCCAAAAGTGATATTTCTTCCTGTTTTGTGGTGCCTTCGTTTGATAAGTGTAGTTTGGTAAATGTTGTGCCCTTTACACTGTTTGTTTTTTAAATAAACAATGATATAACATCTCAACGCATATTTCCATTTTTCTTTTTGACACTCAATAACGGAATTAAAAATATTGCTTTTAAGGCGAGAGAATAAATAGTTAATTGCTTACATTAAAATTTTATTTTGGGTTATATTTTAAGCTGCGATTGTGATTTCGAAAAAAAACTCAAACTGTTTAGGAATTATTGTCATTTATTTTTGCTATGATAATACTGGCATGGGTCAACTATGTAAGGAACAAAATATCGACCAATTGCCGCCGCCACGTCGGCGGTATACCTCCATCCGATGGTCCAAATTTTCGATAACGCTGGAACATAATTGAAGTTCTATGCTTTTAATGTGCCTTATCGACGTACACCTTGTGTTTCAAATATTCCCAAAGAAAGAAATCTAACGGTGTCAAATCGCATGATCTTGGTGGCCAATTCACATCGCCACCATTGAATTTGTCGCCCAAAAGAGCCCTTCATGGCTCTTCAGCCATACTATCGCGAACAGCAGCAATATTTTTTTGCAGAACGAGCTATATAAACATGCATGTGTGTTTTCAAATCACCTACAGACCCGGTTGGCTCAAATTTTTCCACCAATTAATTATCCGATTGCAAGTACATTTTAACGGTTAAATTGACAAAAAAAAATCAGAAAGTGCACGAATAACTTTAACGCACTGCTCGATTGTGTATCTTTCCATGGTTAAAATTGAGTTAGTCTTAAACTGAAAAAAAAGTTGACGAAAAAAAGTTGATGTTTAGGTGCACAGAAAAATTTATAGTAAAAATAAAATCAGCAAAATATTTGTCTAAAAAAATAATTTGTATGCTTATACATACATATCAAAAAAATAACCTTGGATATCATATTTTGTTGTTGTTTAAAAAAAATAGTTGTTTTCAATCAATAATTATTTTTAGTAAACTTTTGTTTGAATCCACGAATTTCTTTACAGGTCCGCATTCAAACAATTTATTAATTGATTTAACAAATTTCGTTATTAAGCACGAAAAAAATTTTTTTCTGTGTTGTTTGAATTCAATATCGGCTTTTAAAATCAACCATCTGATATAACTGAAATATGCACATTATAAAAATTTGATGCTATACATACACAATAATAGATGTGTCAAAAACGAACAAAAGAAAAAAAAATAAATATTAAACATAAATGGGCATATTTATTAAAAAAAAATTAAAATGTATAAATTTGAAATGAATTTTAGTAAAATTTTGATGGAATTTTTGAGTTAATACACATTTCAAATTTCTTTAAATTTTTATGAATATGCTTAAAAAATTGGCGAATACGTAACTGTTTGAGTGTATAGAACAGTATTCGGTTTTTTTGCTTCACTTCAAGAAACCATTTACGGTATATCAACCCAAGGTATTAATTAGGTTCCCAATTTGACTTTGTTCATACAAAAAAAATTATTTTAATCCGTAAAAATGATCACCCTGTCTCAATATAAAAAAAAAAACAGAAAAAGAAAAAATAAATTCTTCACACAATATCTGGCAGCAAATTCCATATGAACAAATATAATTTTCAAAAGTATGTACTCTTGTTTTGTTTTGCATGTGTGAAAGTGAAACAAAATATTTAGTTAAATAAATTTTGTGGTTATAAATCTTTCTTTAATAAATTGCTATAAAGGGAATTTTTTAAAAGGTACCAAACTTTAAGTTAGGAGCACTCTTTTAACTGGCAGCAATTTAAGTGATTTATATTAAATAGTTAAATTTTTGTTAAACTTTTTTATAATTTTTAAAATTAAAATTTAAATTAAAAATACTTATTTTTTACGATTTTAAATCAGTTGTATTTTTACTGTTAAAAATTAAATGAATCTGTATTTAAATTTAAATGAAATGTTAGTAGACCGGTTTTTAATTGAACTTTCATTTCTTTTAAAGTGCAATTTCAGTTAATTTTACGTAAATAATTTTCTGAGTGTATATCAGTTACTCCCGTGCGAGAGATCTTCTACAATTAAAGAACCAATTCGTCGACAATAATAATCAACAACACTCTTCAATAGATTTCCGCTATAATGTTCTACAATTGAATATTCTGTCTGGTCGATTTTGGATACAAATTTCATTGAATTGAATTTTTGCCTAACATTTTTGTTTTTATCTTCTTGTTGTGTTTAATAATTAACAAACCTTATTTTTGCATTTGACATTTTAAGATTTTTTTCTTAAAATTATAATTAATTTTTGGTCTAATGAAGATTTTTCGATTTAAATTTCTGCCACCACTGGTTATAACATACAATATACACGAAAAGTTAAATTAAAATAATTTATGCAACAATAAAATAACAATTTTAACATACTTATGTATGTATATAGTTATTTATGTCACCAAAGCAATATTTTCTTTAAAATTAAAGAGTGCAGCAAATAAATATATATGTACGTCTATTTTTTTTTTCGTTCATACGAGTACAATAAACTTCACTCCTAAAAGAAGTTCTTTTATTTAATCTTTATTTATTTGTTTTCTTTAACAAAGTATAAAAATGAAAAATGGATGTGAATATAATTCCTTAAAATTATAAATCATATAAAAATTTTAAAGAAAAGTTTATGGATATAAATAAGAAAATAAGTTGATGGCAAACAAACGAGTATGAACACATGCTTCGTGCTGAATGTGGAAATATTAAATAAAATTCCTTTTCTCAAATACTATTATTATAATGAAAAAATTAAATTTACTACAATTTTATAGAAAGAATAAAATGCATAAAAATCACTAGACTCTTTTCCTTAATTTAAACAACATAATAAAAAATATATGGCCCAAATAACAGAGTGCAGACAAGAACTCTAGTGAGGTATATATATAAAAAGTATAGTTTTTATTAAATGACTTATTAGCACTTTTCTTTTCAACGATTTATTAACACTTTTCTACGGCATAATTAAAAAATTCATTTAAATAGTATTATAAAAAGGTTACTATAAAATTATATGGCCTGCAACTAGATTAAAGACAAGTTGCGTACAATAACGTATTTTTGTATACCCGGTGTAAAGATAAATATATTTACAAGATAAACCTATATATCTTTATCTATAATCTTAATCTATAAATCTTTATCACCTCAGTTAGATAATAAATATTTTATATAAATATTTTATATACGAATCTTTATATCAACCTCGACAATTTTTTGTGTTAAGTGGCATATATGATATCCGCGTTAACTTCAGATCATGGTGCAAATAACCAGGTGGCATCACTACCGCAGGTGATAAATTTTTGTTTCATATACTTGAGGGTGCCAAATGCTGTTTATATTTACACAAAGTGAAATGATACAAGTAAGACTGTAGTCGATAGTCACGAAAATATATAGTATATATTACAAATTTGAACTATATATGCTCGGATATATATGCACCGATATCTAGGAAAATAGTTTTTGCCTTGTTATCGCCATGCTTAATAATCGTTTCAAGTTTAAAGCTAAACAAAGATTTTTTTTTAAGTTACATGCAAAATTACAAAAACAAAAATGGCTTTCTTCGGAATTTTGGATTTATCTCAGCTATCTGTGAACCGATTTTGCTGAATTTTAAAACCAAAAAAAAAGCCAATGTCGGTCCATATATAGCCTAAACCGATTTTTTCATGAAAATGTCGCGTAAGCAAACTTAAGCAACATTATTTTTTGCTTAAAAGCAGTTCTCGTAATATAAGGAGGTTACCAACTACAGAAAAGGAAATTTCCGATATCGGTCCATATATACCCCAGATATAGTCTGAACCTATTTTCCATGAACAAAAAAAATTTTTTTTTTTTGCTTAAAAAAAGTTGTGATTATAGGAGGAAGTCGAATACAGAAAATTAAATATTCCGATATCGGTCCACATATATCCAAGATATAGCTTAAATCGACTTTTCATTGAAAAAAAAAATGTTTTCTTAAAAGCGGTCCTGGTTATAAGAGGAGGTTACTAAAATACAGAAAATGAAAATTTCCGTTATCGGTCCATATATACCCGAGATATAGCTTAAACCGACTTTTCGTTGAAAAAACAATTTTTTTTCTTATATGCGGCTGTGGTTATGAAAGGAGGTTACTAAAATACAGAAATAAAAATTTCCGATTTCGGTCCGTATGCATCCGAGATATAGTCTAAACGATTTTTCCATGAAAAAATTTTTCTAGCTTGATAAAAGTTTTGATTATAAAATGAACATAAACATTTGCGATAACTTTAAAAAGGGAGTTTTTTAAAATAAAAAAATTAAAAATTCTGATATCGGTCCATATATACCTGAGATATAGCCTAATTCGATCTTTTCACGAAAATTTCCATGAAAAGGATCATTTTTTTGGCATGGTGATTACCGATATGGGTCCATATATATCCGAGATTATTTAGTACAAATTAGTAACATATACTATATATTTATGTGCTTATGGGGAAGGGTATTTTAGATTTGGCCTAGCCGAATACACTACACTATTACTTGTTTTCAAATCCCTTCTTAAGTGTTTTGCAACATAAATGGCATCGAATGTTGTGAAAATGTGAATGTTATTATAAAACGTTCATTTCATGAACGTATAGATATTAATTTGTTTATTTTTGGCTTTGCTTTTTGTTGTGTTTAATTTTAATCGAAATGCTAGTATATATTATGATTCGTTCAACAGTAATGCTTAATAAATTTCTTAAAAAAATTACAATAGTCAGCCACATGGCGATGGCAGCACATCGCTTGCAAGAAATGTATTTAAAAGAGCATCGCAAATGCCTGTACATTTTTTTAAACAATTGTTCAAAGGAATGACCATTAATAATTTAAAATGATAATATACTTTTAGCAACAACAGTACGTAATGTTGTGGAGCATACACTAACCGCGATGTAACAAAAATGAAATTATACAAACATATAAAAACAGATTAATCAAAAAGTTTTCTGCTGATGATTTTTTAACACAAATCATGAGTGCATCTTAAATTCGAAAATATCCAGTTTAAAAATGTACTTTCAGATATACATACTTATATGTGAAATTGGTAAAAGAGAGAGACAGAGAGAGTTTATTCACGTTTGTGTGCTCGTATACTACCTGTGACAAGAAGTTAAACCTATATCATAGTGTGGTGTAGAAAAAAAAACTCAAACGTTTACTTAAGCTTGAAATGAATATAAAAATCCATAAATAAAACGAAAATGTTTCTCTGTTGCACAATATATGCAACACTTTTGCCATCACTATCATCGGCAGGTTAGCTAGCGACCTGGAAAACTCAAATGTCAAAGAAATTGTTTATTCTCCTTGAAACCATCTCAGCATGTTTCCTTCGCACAGCTATGAACTTAATTTCATGCCAGTGCAAAACTGTATATCAATTTAAATGGCAGCTGTTTGCAGCTAAAACACACAGAAACTGAGCATCAGTTGTTTGAAATGTGCATGTGCTGCGTTTAACATCCATTACTTCGGGTAGTGTTTTATTTGTTTTGATGTTTATGATGATTATTGGACGCAATGTGTGTTTTTGAGTCCCTTTTATCTTAAGCAAATAAGTGATTTAACATATCATACATACGAGTATTTGTACATACTCGTACATACAGAATTGTTCAAAACGTAACCAACTTTTTCCAGTAAGTAAATCTTATTTTTATAAATTTTCAAAAAGTATTTTTTTTTTTTTTGTAAAACTATACCTTTTATTTTTATATTTACATGTATCTTCATTCTTAGTTATTATTTCATATATCAATTATATAATATATGAAAAAAGCATATGTACGGCTACACTCAAAACACAGAAATTTTTAAAAACTTCATTTACTTGTGGTGGTTGTTTACAGAATTTTCTGTTTCCTATACTGACTGTTATTGCTACTTGATTGCATATAATGCATGTCAATGAAGGAACTGTTAATGCTACTAATATAATTGTTTTACTTTTTATGGGAAAGAAACACACAAGAAATACTGCTCGTCACGACTAAAACAAAATATATAAAAGAAAAATGCCATATACGTGTTATGCACGTATTTAGGTGTGCATGCCTACAAAACATCAGTCAATTTGTACTAAAAGATTTTTACAAACTATTAAGCATTCTACAGTTTTTATTTGCGGCCCTATTAAGTATATATATTCTGATTCAGAATTAATGGAAAAGTGGATTAAGCGATGTCCGCCTGTACATCTGTCCGCTGTTGAAATACCATTTCAAAGAAAACCATTAGACTTAGAAACTTTTTTCTTTCACCCCATCGATTCATGGGTCTGCTATTGAAGTTCAGTAATATCGATTCACATATAGCTGAGATATATCCAAAATTCCAAAAAAAGCCATTTTTTTGCAATTCTGAGTGGAAATTTTTGAAAAAAAAATGTTTGCTTTGCTTCAAACTTCACACACTCATTAAGCATGGTGACTAAAAGACGAAACATTTTTTTGCAGATATCGGTCAATATATATCCGAGATATAGCCCAAATCGGGGTTTCCATGAAAATGTCGCGTAAGCGAACTGAAACAACTTTTTTTGCTCAAAAGCAGTTTTGATTATGAAATAAGGTTATATAAATATTGAAAATTATAATTTCCGATATCGCTCCATATATACCCGAGATATAGCCTAAGCAAGGTTTTTCATGAAAATGTTGCGTTAGCGAACTTAAACAACTTTTTTGTGCTCAAAAGCAGTTCTGGTAATAAAATCAGGTTATATAAATATGGAAAATGCAAATTTCTGATATCGGTCCACATATATACCCGAGATATAGCCTAAACCGGGTTTTTAATGCTAATAAGCAGTTCTGGTAATAAAATAAGGTTATATAAATATTAAAAATTAATATTTCTGATATCGGTTCATATACAACCATATACAAAAATGTCCATGAAAGATTTCTTTAATGGAATGGTGATTACAAGGCAAAAATATTTTTTCCCCGATATCGCTCCATATACATCCGAGCATATTCAGTACAAATTTTTAATATATACTATACACATACGTGACTATCGTGACGGGTATTTTATATTCGGCCCAGCCGAATACACCACACTCTTACTTGTTTTATTTTATTTTATTTTTTTTGTGATAACATGAGTATGTTAGTCAGAGTAAAGCAAAACGTCAGCATGCAATATAATATTCTTTTTTGTGCAAAAAGTAATGCGCGTCAGCATGGTTAACTGTTTTCACAACATTTTCTGTTACATTAATGCACGTCTGTACTTCATATACAAGTATTTCTATTCGAAACTTACGCAGCATTCCATATTTACAGTTACGATTCTAGGGTAGGGAAGGGGTATCCAACTAAATGCTTAAGGTAGGATCACACGATTGCCGCAATGCACAAATTTTTGCACATTTTTGTACCTCAATCGTGTGATTGTACAATTAATTGGTTCATGCGGCAATCGTGGCCTATATCGTTCTTATTTTGACCAATCATATGCAACCCTGATGCGGCAATCGTGTCACTACTTGATATGCGATCGCGCGGCAATAAAAATGACACATTTGCGCCAATATTTATTGTGTTCTAGTATGGCAATTCAAGTGGACAATTTACACCAATATATTTGATTTCTTCTATAAATTTACTATTTTTGTATAGCAATACTTGTAATAAGAATATAAAAACGATATTTATTTGTTTTATCAAACACTAAGGTTTGATTTCAAATTGAGAATGATTTGAAATCAAACATTTTCTCAAATAGCAAACGTTTGATACTAGATTGAATTCAAATTGATAAACATAGTGTTCTCAACAAAAAGGGGAATTTATTTTTGAATTGATAAATTCATTTATTCTCAAATTGGTTTCAAATGTAATTCTCAAATGTTTTTCAAATGTGGATTGTGATTTATTTGCGATTTTTAACTTAAATTTTCTATTATTATTATTTATTTCATCATTGTTATTTTTCGTATTATTGAAGGACAAAATAGTTGGATCCTCTTGGCTCTAAATCCTGCTCAAAACAGACAATCTCATTACTTCTTATTGGTTAACTTTTTTATGTTTTGCTTCATGTGATTTTACTTATTAAAACAAATCTCAAATTGAATTGCATAGTCTGCATGTAGACACGAAAAAGTTTGGAAGGGAAACATTTAGTTTAGTAGCAAATTGCCGGTGGGGAAGGGAGAATCAATTTTGTGTTCGGTACTCGGCAACACGCTTTGTTGGCATTTACTTTATTGACATATAATTTACTTTTTAACATTTTAATTTAATTTACATTTTCTGGAGTTTTTAGTGGTTTTAAAAATTTCGTTAACTCTGTTAAAGAAAAAGAAATTTTAATACATATGAAATATAAATGGGAAAGAAAAATTGTGGAAAAATTAATCTTATTTGTGCAGGAAGCAGGTTATTTGTACAGTGTGCGGTCCAAAGAATATACATATGGACCGAATAAAAAAAGCTTAGGCCTTTAATGAAATAAAAAATATTTTGGAGAAGGAAGTGTTTGGTGTGACTGTAGAAAACATTAAAAATAAATGGAAATGGTTTTGGTGCTATCAACAATTATCATTTCTAGAACCACATGAAGTGGTAGAGTGAAGATAATATTGACGTAATCTTTACACATCAAAATATTGCTGAAACAGACAACATAATGAAAAATGTAAAAAACAAATAATAATGGAATGTTGACGGCAACATGTTCGACTGTGTGAAAACAAAAGAAAATTCAAAAAATTCCAAATGTTTTTCTTCCAAATGTACGCTTGTCTAAATTCAGACATATTGCTCACAAACAAATCACATTTATTAATATTTTCCCGATTTCTTAATTTTTTTTATTTTTTTTTTATTGTAAATGAATTTAAAAAGTTGATGTGTTTTTAGTAATTGCTGACACATTTGTTTTACGATTGGTGGCTACACTTAAAAGCAAATTGATAAAATATTGAGTGTCAAATTTTTATTTTCAAATGATTCTTAATTTAAATTCAAATGTTAAAATTGAAAAAGGTTTGAAAATTATGGTTGATATCAAATGTTAAAATCATTTTATATCAAATGTATGATTTCGTGTCTGTTGGGATATTATAATTATGTGTATATGTACATGTGTATTTCATATTCATTAAGGCACCCACAGACGATATGTTTTTACGTCTGTTTTTTTAATATGTAATTCCTCTGAAAATTATAATTTTTACAGACGGTTTGTAAAATTTGCTCACTTTTATATATGACATTGTCTACGCTTTTTATTATTATAAAAAAATAATCATTTAAAACATATTAAAATTTCCTCAAGCCGGCTACTTATACCGTCCAAAGTCAACAGCCGCTGAATTGTTCGCAAGGCATAGAGTTCTAATGTTAGATGTTTAAACACAACAACATAGAACACACTCTATTTGAAATTTTATCAGATAACTTTGCTCATGTTTTTTACAGATGCAATGTTTTTGAGGCAACAGACGACATGTAGGCATTTTACATTGTGAAAAATGACATCTACATTGTTAAAAACATATCGTGTGTTATCTACTTTAGCAGTTTTAGGCATAACAATAAGTTTTAAAAATAAAACAAAATATATTTAAATGGAAAATTTAAATATATTTCAAACATGCCATCACTGTTTTTATTCAGTTTCTAAAACAAATCCTTTTTTTCTTAGTTGACACTAACATACTTTTGTTTAAGAAGACGTTTTCAACCGCTACACAAAAAATTAAAAGATAGTACAACATCTAGTTCGTGGTATTGCCGCAATTTAGAACCATCGTGTGACTGATATGGGACAATAATTGCCACCTAATTGTTTTTCACAATCTTGCGGCAGTCAAATTTGTGGAAGATTGCGGAGTATTTGATTTGGACAATTTGGTTTTTGGGCACCAATTTGGCACAATAAAAATTGGGTCAGATTTTTATATTTGCGGCAGCCGTGTGATCTTACCTTTAGCCAATGCTAAAGTTTACGATGTTTTTGTCCTATAAAATATTTATTGCCATCCCGCCCCCTAAAAGCTTCAGATGGATCCGCACCTACAAACTTCGCATGGCATCTTAAGGTTCTATTAACATCGGTATTTTGTTTGTGTCAAATAGATTTTACGAGATTGTTTAATACTGAGATTGCTATTGATTCCCACTATAATTTAAAGAAATTCAGCAGATGGTGATTAATATGCACTGCTTATTCATGTTTCAACAAATATCGAGTTGCGAAGAAATTCTCTTAGTGGCTTAAATGTAATCGCTGAGCTGGCCATTGCAAGATAACCAACATATGACAAAAATTTGATAAGTGTTTGGAAAACAGCGTTTGCCAACTATTTGTAATCCAAAAACTCCGTGACCTTATCCGAAAATCGTTAAAAACTGCCGTACTTTGAATATTTACATAAAGTGCGGTCTCCACCTGACATGAAAACACTAACTTTAGCGCTAACTAAAGTTAAATGTGGACCGCTCATCTTGAAGTTTGCTTAAAGTTATAACTTGGTTGTTAAAACATTTCATTTGGTAACTCTGTTATAACCTTAATTGACAACAGCCTGCTATTTGTTGTTGTTTTCCGCCATTTTAATTTTTTTACTATGAGAAGTAATAAATCTAAACACAACAACGTGTACACCGTTTTTAGCAGACAGGTATTTAAACAGAAAATTTTAACTTCATGGTTTAACTGTAAATTTAATTTAAGTAAATTCGGCAGAACAATATGTATGTACAACACTACAAAAAATATGAAATTTTGTGTTTTATATTTTTTGTAAAGAATTCAACAAATTATGATTAAAACATATTTACAAAAAATGAAGAACTTGTAGCAAACTTTTAGTTATTTCTAGAAAATTAAAGTCTGTGTGGAAAGATGCAAATGGTCAACCGAATTGACGAGAGTTCTTGATCATAACTGGGTCTGAAGCCTTTCTTAATGTTTTTTTTTTAGTTTTCTTTCAAGTTGTTTTTAATTATTCCATTGACATCCTGTAATAATAAAAACACAAAAAAGTTATGGGCTTTCAATTTCACCTGTTATGAATTCGCCTTGGGTGTAACTAAGTAACATCAAAACCAAGTAGCAAACAGCCGCTTTACTGATAACAGAATGATTGAAAATATTTTTGTACTGACTATTAGGTCCTACGAAATATCGACAGCTAGGAAATAGAAAAATAAAATGCGTTTATTTTTTCATTGGTAGAATAAATAATAATTAATAGTGTAAATAATAATGAACTAAATTGTTTTTGGCGACAGCTTCGCTCAGAAGATTGATGGCAAAAATCGGCGGACCAAGATATAGCAAAACGAAGCTGGTAATGGCAACGACCCAGTCAATTTTGCTGTACGGGTGCGAAATATAAGTAAATTCCTAGCAGGCAGAATACCGGAGGAAGATGTTGGCAACGGTACAGCGTACTGCTTCTCTCAGAATGGCTTCAGCTTATCGCACAGTATCAGAGCCCACTGTCTTGGTCATAAGCGGGACTATCCCAATTGACCTCTTGGCTGAAGAGCGTAAAATGCTGTGGGGACAGCGAGGACAAACTGGTGAGGCAGCAACGGCACGATCAGCACGGGCACTATGCGGAAGTGGCAAGTAAGATGGAGCAACGAATCACGTGGCAGATGGACAGCGAGATTGATCATCGATATATACAAGTGGATAAACAGAAAGCATGGTGAGATAGATTATGATATAACACAGATGCTTTCTGGACACGGGTGTTTTCTGGAATTTCTCCATAGAATATGGAAGACAGATACACCGATCTGCCTTTATGGAGATGACTGCGTAGACGACGCAGAACACACATTCTTCAGATGTGATAGGTGGAGGCAGGGAAAACATGACTTAGAGGAGAATATTGGTGAAATAACACCGGAAAACGTCATAGAAGTTATGATGGAAAGTGAGAGGAAATGGAGTCAAATAGCGACTTAAACTGAGAAGATCCTATGAGACAAGAAGCAAGATAATAACAGGGCACATGCAATCCGGTAGGAACAAAAGAGGAAGCAGTGCGTAAGCGGTACTGGGGTGAAGACAAGGCTTAAATAAAAGGGAGTGGTTTTAGTGCGTGCAAGCCCACATGCCGGATACTGTGTGGTCACAGTATCTGATGATGCGTTACGCATTTCCCCTCTCCAACGAGAAAAAAAACTGTTTTTGGTTCAATACACTAAAAAATCTATTCATATTGGAATAAGGAAAAATTAATAAGTTAATGACGAAGGTCGACGATATTATTTTTCGTCGAATAAATTTTTTAAAACTATATGCCTTAAATAAGTTTTATGTATATTTTCTCATATATAGAAAAACCGATTTTACATATTGTTTTAAAGGGTCTTTCTGAATGTGGCAAAATTTGTTATAACTAACTTCTTTTTCAGAACTTTTAAAACTATTTTCATGGCAGACGTTTATATACATATCTCAGAAAATAACATTAATCTAATACGGGCGCAATATCACTCCTAATCACCAGAATTTACTATAAACTTTTTAAGATTGCAAAAACGTAAGTGTAAAAATCGCTAGTTTAGCTTATTTTTTAATAAAAGCGCGAAGGCGAAAAAATGCGGTATTGAAAACCGCTAAATATAGCGCGAAATGCGTAGTAGTGTTTTGTCTTTCGTTCCGTACACACGTGTTGTTCATTGTCGTCCGTGTTTTCTATACCTACACATATGTTTATTATTAATTTGTAATAAGCGAAATTTTACCGTAATAGGTAGAGTTTTGCATCATGTGTGCACTTGTGTTTTTATTATACTATTTTTTTACTGTCATTTGTTTTTTCTCTATTTGTTGTTATTAAATTCTGCTTTATGTTCCTCCTATGTATTTTATTATCCTGCGGTGTTGAATTAATTTTTGTTGATCTGAGCAGTGTCGAAGGTATGTACACTGGGCACTGATCAGTTTTAACTAATTTAATTTCAACATTTTAAATGCTGTGATAATGTTTGTTTTGGTCATACTCTATTAGCTCCAGAACAATGCACTGCATATGTAGGGGCTATCCCCTGAGTACTGGTCCAAGATAAAAAAAAAAAAAAAATTGGCCACCGTGTTGGAAAGACCCATTAAACTGTCATTCACAACTTATCATACATATATATGAATGGAATTCTAGCACATATCGACGTAGAGAGTACTACGTGTGCTTACTCATACAATGTTCATACACAGTATTTGCTACAGACGAAAGGGTTTTTTTATTACTATCTGCATGTTGTGTGATCAGTTACGAAAAATATTAGTACTTATTTGATACAAATTGATATTTTATTAATACTGTTTTTTTTATTGAATTTTAGCCCTGGATTGAACTAGGCAACCTTATGTACAAGAAACTAAAAGACAAAAATAAGCTAAATAATTGTTTTTTAAATACCCCTTTGCACTTTAATTTCTAGGAAGTATTAATTTAATTTGTTTTTTCATATTTTTGATTTTTTTCTATTGCATATTTCTTGCTTTTACTTAAAATATTAGAAAAACACAATAACACATGAACAATTACATACAATAAAGAAAAAATAAAAATAATATTGCAAATATTTTTTATTTATTGATAAATTAATTCCAAAATGAAAAATAGGTCAAACAACTTTGGCTGCAAAGAAATGAGCAAAATATTCATTGCCAAAAAAAAAAAACTACATAAATGCGTATCGAATGATTCATCGTGAGCTTTGATTTATAACTTATACTAAAATTATAAAGAGGAAAAGTTTGCATGATCGTACGTTTGTGTAAGAGGTAATCTCTGAAACTACTGGTCTGATTTTAGACATTTTTTTTACAAAATGTAGAACGAAACCTCCTGACAGAGGTTATATCAAAATCCATTAAAGTGCTTAGGGTAGACTCAAAAGAGGTAAGCCACTCAATCTGTAGAAATATCTCTTATTTTTGAAAAATTCTTCTAAAACAAAAGTTCAAGAAAGAAAAAAAAATCAACAAAGGAAAAAATATAACCCCAACCAATGTGAGTACGGTATTTGCACTCTAATCCGCGCGTCAGTCGGCATGTCCATCCCCTGACCACAAGCAAATGTTAATCTATGTGTTTTCAACGCTTTATAAGCTGATTCAATAACGATCAAATTAGACAGATTTGATAAAAACAATATAGCCAAACTATGACCAAGTGGGGTGAAGTGTTTGATTCAAAGTGATTACATTTATGAGTAAAATTTACATATTTTGAGATTTTACTTTAAAAGTATTACAACAAATAAAAACATTTTTATTTAGGTTCGAAAAGTAAAAAATAAAGAAAAAAACCTTATGTAAGGAAAAGTAAATTTCGAAAAAACCTTTTAAATATTTTAAATAATTTAAAGGGGATAGCTATAATGGCACATCTTATATATAATCTTTTATAAATAAAATGGTATTGTTGTAAATGTCAAATGTTACCGTGTAAATAATTTTAGGCAAATCAACTGGATCACTGCAAATACTAAAACTTACGTTTTAGCTAACGACGAATTTGAAATGAGCTCTCACTTCCATGTGTAGACGGAAAAGAAAATTGCAAGAGATTCGAGTTAAGAAATTTTCGTTGATAATACTCGTACGTATACCGCACTCGCATAAGATTACTCGTATGTCTAAATGCAGTGCGAAGCGAATTCATTATTAGGTGAACTTAATAGCACAGGTGATTATTTTTTGCTTCTCGCGTTTTTAAAACCGAGACTGTCAAATATTTTTTTATTTTGTTTACAAACTTTTTCGCGCCATTTTAATCTGAAGATTTTTTTGTATGATTTAGTAAAATTTCAGGAAATTCGTGTGAATTTAAAAGTGAAAAACTAATATAATCTGTGATTTTAATTACAAACAATTATAAAAGTTTATATTTAACGTTTATATAAAATTTTTTCCCAGCTGAACAATCTTAGGCGAATTTAGATGTTGACATTCACGATATGTCTTACAATAACAAAACACATAGTACTGAATTCGCCTTTCCGCTTGCATTCAGCTTTATAAATTCGCCTTGATGCAGTGTAAAAGCCACAACATACTTTACTTGTAGCGCAAGTACATTTCAATGTTGACAAATAATTCACATTTTAATGGCTTTTTAAATGATTTTTTAAATACAAAATTTTTTAATAATTAATGTGGAAAACATTTCATGATTACTTGCAATAAAAATCTACAGAATTTTGCATGTCTACATTCTAAATATTTGTTACGTAACAACTTTTTTCAAAAATTTTTTCAAATTACATTACCAAGTTACTTTATATATATATATATATATATATATATATATATATATATATATATATATATATATATATATATATATATATATATATATATATATATATATATCTGTTAAAACGAATGTATCTTTTAAGCCAAGGAAAAATAACGGTTAAAAAGTTTTAAGATATCTTCGGTATACAATATTTATTAAAAAAAAAGATTTTGTAATTATTTTCAATGACCAAACACGACCATTTGTAACAGTTGATAAAATTAGATCCCCAGCGAAATGGAAACCATAGATAACTATTTATGTATTTAAAGTGTTAACGAATAATTTTAAATTATAGGCTAATTGCATATCAGGCCACGGCTATTAGGCTTTAGGTAACTAATTTTTTAAATTCTATATCTATTACTTTCATGCCCTAAATTAATTTAAAAAAAAAACATAATCCTATTTGTGAAATCGAAAATAATTGAAAGATATGATACTCAAAATGTGATATACAAAACCGGCAAAAACAGACCTTAAATCTTTAAATCAATAACTGCTCTCAGCTGTCAAAATCGTCAAAATGACGATAAATCGTCAAATGCGACAACTGTGTCTTTATCACTATAGAAAATGATACACAAAACATTTCTTCCAGAACGCTGTTTGTCGTAATAGAACTGAGCAATTTGAAGACGTAGATGTGATGTGAGTCTTTCCATGATGAACAAAAATGGCAAAGCAGTTTGATATGAATCAGGCGTGATCTGTCAAAATAAAATGGAATATAGAAAATCAAACCCCACAATGAAACACCCGATATATACTGAGCTAGCACAAACAATCAGCAGCTTTTAGGTGACAAAATAAAATTCATACTTACTTTCAAACATTAAAAAAGGTAAAGAAAATATTTTAATTGCCAGCGTGGAAAAGCAGTCTGAGTAGAAGAGGTAGAAAAGTGGTAATGTAAAAATATGTACAAAGAAATTTTTATGTTTTGGCAAAAAAAAGAAGCGTGTGTTAGTGTATATACAGAAATCTAGGGGAGTGTGAGTGAAATGAGTTTGTATGTACAAGGACACAATTTTAGTCATAAAGGTAAACCATGATTTTGGTTTGTTGAAACGTCAGTTATGTGGTTGAATTGGCGGTTGCATGTTGCAGTAAAATAAAGCTTTGTATGTGTTTTATACACAGCTTAAATTTTACGTTCTAATTGACTTTCAAGTGGCAGGAGTAAGTTTCATATTTTTCTACTATCAATAGTTATTTACCGTTGAAAAATTTATGAAATGTGCAATAAGAGGGTGAGAGCCCCTTTTTTCAGTTGAGTTGGCATTACAAGTGGTCTTAATTCAGAGTTTCATTAACAAAATTGCTATAAAACAAGCAAATAAAGCTTAGCAAAATAAATAGTGGCCTTGTATGTAAAAATTGCAAATTTTATTTTTAGTATATGGAGGTAATAGCACATACGAGAGAGTGAAAACCCTCCTTTAGGAAAGAAAATGTTTTGCAGTTCTTTTTCTTAATTATTTAGTCCATATAAAAACTAAGAGGTACAAGTATATTCATAAAAAAAAAACTTAAAATTATTTTGGTAAAAAATAATATAAACTTTGTGTTACGCCACTGTCTAACAGCTGATAGAAATAATCGATTGTCAACTATTATTTTACCATGCTTGTTATCGCTTAATTGTCAGCCTTAACAATTTGCTTGTCAAATTATTTTAATTTTCCACGCGGCTTAAAATTGATAGGCATTTTTTGATATAAAAAGGCCATTTTGTAATTTAAAACTGTTAAGGAAGTTTGCTCTAAGTCTCCAGACAAAAAGTGTGTATATTTGTATTTTTTATATTACCTTAATTTTTTAAGTAATTTTGTTTTTATTATTTCTAGGAGTTTTAGCTCTAAGTTCATGAAATAAAGATTGTATTTTGAATATTCTTGATACTTGTGTTCAAAACTAAATTCGGTGGCAAGGGGCTTGGGCTGCTTCACCCAACACTTTGTATGAAGTTTTTTCACTAAAATTAATTTTGAATTTGGTTTCATTTTTATAATTTTTAGCAAAATAAATGCAGGGGAGGTAGAATTTTGCTACTAAACGAAACTCATTAACGTACTTACCCAGTGCAATTTTTGTCACATACATCTTCGACCTAGGACCATTGACAATGTAAGCGCGACCCATCCGAAGTCTGTATACAATTCCTACTTACATTTACACAGCGATGGCCTAGGCCGTAAGATGCATCCAACACTGTATACATTGTAAGCGAAGATTGGATAAGTTCAAAACTGTATTATTAGCATTTGTTTTTTTCTTTGCTTCTAATGAACATTTGATTTAGCAAAATGAGTAGAAAAATACTAATTTGAATCGGCTGCTAGTTGTTTTTTGTGCTTAACATGTTTATTTTGATTTTTTCTGTTGACACTTGTGGATTACTGGGAATTTATTGTAGTTACAAAAGCGAATTCATTATTAGGTGGATGCATCGGCGAATTTAGGCGAATTCGGTTAATATAGCGGCACTTCCTCTGTCAAGTTTACCTTTTTCGGCTCCATTTAAATATTTGTACTTGCTCTTTATCAACTACTTTTGACAGCTGAAGTGTGAATTCGCCTTTTTACACAAACAAAATACCTCTTGTTTTTTTATTGTTGTAGAGAAGCGGCTAAGGTACATTCCTTGCAAAGAACAGAAAATTAATATAAATACTAAGGTGGCCACATTAAAAGTAAACCTATATAAATCCCATCCGAAAGAGGGATTTTTGAACAAATTATCTCAGGTACTTTATATTTTGAGAACATCTTCGTACATATTTTACTACATGGATTAATATAAATTATAAAATATATTACGTCATGAAAAATACTTTTTTTATGTAAGAAACCTGGTCACCTGATACTGCTTTGTTCGTCGTTCGCTGGCGAATCAACTAGAAATTAATATATTTCAACTTTCGCCGAGTATGACGAATTTCGACCAACACCATCATTGTGTGCGTTTTCATATACACCAATGTGTTTTATTTTGGGCGACGAATATTCGTGACCAAATATTCGTCGTTCGTCGCAGTTGTGTTCCTAGCATTATTTTGTGCTTTCTTTCTTTGGCTAAAACATGTTTGTAGTGTTGTGAAAGTTTTGAGTATTGAGTAACTGAGTACTTAATACCGCCTATTTTTTCAGGTACTCAGTATGTAATAGTAAGTAATCTATATTTTCAGAGTTGCATTTTCTAATATGTTATATGTATTTATGGAAATATTTTCTTTAAAATACTTCAGGTATTTACAACTCTATGCATAAAATTTAAAAATCTCTTATTAAAACTAAAAAATATTACTAATGAACGCAGTTGTAAAAAAAGTACAATATATTTCAAAATAAAAATAACTTAAAAATTTATTTTATATGATAACGGTCTTATTCATAAAAATTATTGTCTTATTCATAAAAACTATTGTATGTTTATTAAACTCTTATTTGACATATTTCTATACAAAATTTGTCAAATAAGTGTTTAATAAGCATACAATATTTTTTATGAATACGGCCGTAAACATTTTTTTTTTTTTTTTGTCTACGAATTACCTAATTAAAATAATCTTGTTTCTAAGATTATACATCTTGTTCATTGAAGGAACAATTGGAACGCAGAATTCTATTCTTATATCAGTTTTTACTAATTTGAACAATTTTCACCACGTCCGAGGTTGAAGTCAGAATTCGAAGTGTGTTTATTCAAACAATTCATGCCGCTTATATACTAATTTAAAACACAGTTGTACACAAAAGTAGTATGAGAAAAGTTTAAGAAAACATATCGCTACTTTATTGCAACATAGTTATATCTCAAAAAAGCTCGTTTCGAGATAAGCGCATTTAAAATTTTTAGTTTCCATACAAGTCTTAGCAAAACTTTTTAGAAAATATCTCATAAAGAAAACAGTTTAAAAGCAATTTGAATAAATTTTTGGCAGAATGTAAATGATAGTACTCCTAATAATTCTGCATTGTTAACTCGAAGAGCTCATTTTTTGATATATGACTATGTTGCAATAAATGAGCGATATGAAATATGACAACAATGAAAAATTTCCAGTAGCTGCATACTTACTGCCTTTGGTGTCGGTGATGAATAAATCTTGAACGATTTCAAGATTAATTGAGGAGTACCATACGGCTAGGTTCTTTCTCCTAACCTGCTATATCAAACTGGTAACCCTTTCCACTCTTTTGCAGGTGAAAACAGCATTTGGTCTTTTAGTTATTGGCCCTGCCATGAGGCGAAATATGAACGACTAACTAAATAATGAACTTATTTTAATCTCCAAATGGGGTTGTAGAGTTGAGTTCATGAGCTCTTTTGAGAGAGTATTCTTTTTAGTTGTACTCTTTTTACAGAATTATGTATTTCTTTTCGTTCAATAGTTCGGTGCTCCGTAAATAATATTTTCAATAAACGACTCTGTTTCAGCTTTCATGATAACGAAAAAGAAACGCAAATTAAAGGTGGGATAAGAAATATTCAGGTGTGATGAAAAATAATTGCATTGAAAAGAAAAATAAATGATTTTTTGTGATGGATCTGGATGTTTTTATATTCATTTGTGATCGCATATCATGTCATTTATTTTTTTAATACAAAAAGCAACAGCATTTTTGTAAAACAAAATTATGTTGTCTGAATAGTTGTATATATTTCTACATCAAATTTCGGCAGCACTGTTTGATGAAATAAATATGAACGAAAAAAAAAACAAAAGAGGGAAACATGAACTACGGAGCTAAAAGAGCTCGCAAAAATGATCGGCTCATCATTTAAACTTTTGTGTTTGTTTTTTCAGATGGATCTCCGCGAATGAGGAACGAACAATAGCCCGCCATCATTTGTTCATCCCACGAGCCTTTGTAACGTGTCTCGATTTCGTTGGGCTTCACAACGGTTTGAGTGGGACCATACACCGAAAAATACAAAAGTACCGATATCTAAAAAACGGTACTTAGAAAAAAATTACAGCGTTTTTCATGTTCAGGAGGTCAGAGTTAACTTATCTAGGCATGTGGCGTTCTTGGTATTTTTTGGCTGTAAACCAGTGTAAATATTAAGGTTTAGTTACTGGCTTTTTCGATCTCGCAGAAGTAGATGTTGATGAACCAACCTTTGCAAATATTTACGGCGGTATGCCGTAATGTCCATGAACATCTCGCACTGAAGAATGACATATTGGACATCATTATCTCTGTTACAAATGTGACATATTGTTCATTAACGAAGTGTCATGCTATCCAGGGACATTATGTATTTTCTGATGCAATAAAAATTGTATAGTAAATTTCTAGTCAACAAAGTATATTTCCCACAAAATTTTCTAAACGTGTCACGCATTCGCATCCCATAAACACTCCATTAAAGTAAATCGCCTTACATTTGCTCCCCTTCAAAATTTTATTTATTGCAAAAAAAAAAACATTTGGTTGCTGCTAAATGCTCGCCAAAGTTAATATTTTATGAAAATGTTTTACATAAATCAAGCATTTGACATTTTTTCTTTATATCTTGACAAATTCGTTCAACAAATAATCGCATGTTAAAAAATATAATATTGCGATAAGTTCTACTTACTTTTCATTTTACTTTTGGCGTTGTTTGTAAAATAATGTTAAAAGTCTTAATAATACATTTGTTTTTTCCTGTGAACATTTATTTTTCTTTTCTTCTTTTTTTGCCCTCCAACGACTCGCACATTTATAGAAAAGCTAACGCAATTGCGACAACATGTTTGAAAACTTTTCTACGTTTTATTTTGTTATTTTAATTTTTCTGTTTAGTGACAAAGTTGCGAACAAATCTTCTGGCACTCAAAGTTACAAACATCATTCATAAATTTTAACAGTAAAAAGTTTTAATGTAGAAAAATTTGAATTCAATAGAGAACAAACGAAATTGTAATAATAAAAATACTCATTCTAAAAAGTCAGCTAGAGTTTTGTTTCCAAATTCAGGTTTGTTTTTTACGCACTTTTTTGCATTGCAAGTGTAAATTTTTTAAGATGTGAGGTTCTTAGGATTCATGACGAAAACTAGACCATAGAAAACTTTGTGGCACTTGGCATGAGAGAAATAAACTTGCTTGTATAGAACAAGCTTTAATCACTCCATTAAAATGGAACACATGCGGTGTAGGACTGTTTACTTAATGCTAAAATTTGACGGATGCAGGTGCTCTTAAGTATGCATTATTAAAATATATCTTTAACACTATGGCCGTTTTGCTCCCATAGGGTCGGACGCAAAATGTTACCAGCTTAGAAGTAATTAGCAGTATGGTAATACAGTCATAGACAATCCGTCATAGCTGTGATGTATTTTAACACTTTTGCTTCGCTTTACGTTGCAAATTCGCTTTAACATCTAAGATAAAAATTACGTATTTATATGAAACATGTCACATAAAGTAATTACAACGCAACCTGAAGCGAAATGTTCGGCAGCTCTCATCTTTTTAGGCGTTGAAGTTTTTTCTAATAGCTCCAAAGCTTTATGCACTAAAAACACAACTAGAACGAATTTCAGTAGTTCGTCCAATAATATTTCTAACTTCTATTGTCATAAAAATATAAAGATTAACAACTATTCTTTTTTTATAAATAAACAAATCGTGAGCGTTGCCAAAGTTTTTATTGTGGCATACACCTTTTGCTTTGCGCTTTTCTGTTTTAAACGTCGCGCAAAGCGACGAAGTGTTATCTGACATGGCCTTAATTGATGTGATGGCTCGTTAACAGCAGAAAATAACTAAGTGGAGAAAATTTTACGATAAAATAGCACCAATACTATCATCAACTAAATTTAAACTCCGATTGGCGTTGCCATTGTTGGTATTTTCCGATCAAATTTGGTCGGACATTATTCGTTTGGTCGACTGGCCGGCCCATTCCCCTTTAACTTTAAAATTTTCCTTGTTGATTGTGACCCTGATATCATTAATACTCAGTGGAATTTGTTGCGCTTAACAGAAATGAATCTTTCCGCAGATTTAAATATTAATTTATTTTGGGATTAAATTGAAATTGGACTAAAGCTTTTGAGATCTTGCTAACTTTGTATTTAATTTACTTTCGCTCCCAGATAGTTCTGGAGCTGCTAAGCGAAGTTTTTTAAAATAATTGTTTTTAATAATTAAAACAAAGATGAGGAATAAATTTGGGATAAATACAATTAACAGTATAATGCTTTGTAAAGAGCTTATGAAAAATAATGATGCACGTATTGTGAAAAAAAAACATTTGAGGCAACGATTGGCGATTAGTTTTTACTATTTGTTTTCATGAATATAAATATTGTGATCGTAATATTACATATTGGCAATGGTCAATAGTAATTCAATTTCACGCACGTATGTACGAGTATATAAACGTTATTAAACGAATATTTTGTGTTCTGTGACATCCTTTGCTTTCATTATATTATTGCTGTTTTGTAAAAGAATGTAAAAACAGGCATTTGGTTTGTGCAAAAAAATTTTATTATGACAAAAGTAATTGGCAACAAAAATAAGTAATCTTTTCTACTGTCTTCCGTATTTTTTAAATACATATGTTCATTATTAAATTTTTTCTGCACTGGAATAAGTAGCGAACAGGAATAAGTAGTATTTTGTCTTTCATCCTATGAACACGTGCTTTTTTTTCGTCGTCGTTTATTAATATCTTGCAGCATGGGAGGTGTTGGACTAATTTTTGCTAGTCTGAGCACTGTCGAAGGTACGAGGGCGGATTTATGTTGAAACTACCAAGCGCTGGATGGCAGTATGAACACAATATATATATATATATATATATATATATATATATATATATATATATATATATATATATATATATATATATATATATATATATATATATATATATATATATATATATATATATATATATATATATATATATATATATATATATATATATATATATATATATATATATATATATATATATATATATATATATATATATATATATATGTATATATATATGTATATATATTTTTTTTTTTACTGTGTTCTGTTAGACGTCAGATGTTAACATTTTACATAAATTCATTAGATTAGTTTATTTGTTGTAGTCGTTTGAAGTAAGCAACTTTTGTGTTTCTTGAAAAATGGAAAAAAGTGAATTTAGTACAGAGATTGAACACTATTGTTTGAAAGGAAAAGCGGCGAAAGCCACAAAAGAAAACCTCGATAAACATTACGGTGACTCTGCTCCATCAGATTACATGGTAAATATTAAAATTTCTGAATTTAAACGCAGCCGACTCAGCACTGCAACAATACCATCAACAGAAAGGCTAAAATAGGTGGTAACTGATATTATTTTAGCGGGGAAAAAATTATAAGTGTGATAAACTCTGCATATTGTGAGAAAGAAGTGGGCTCTTTGATCACCATTTCTAAATTATTAATTGTTTTTTTTTCACACAAGATAATTTTTATGTACATATTTTATTCTTCATTCCAACGTTTTTCTTTTAATTTCGCTCTACTGTAAAAAATAGCTGAATATTTTGACTGAAAAAGTAATTGTAAAATATTTGAGGTAGTGTTTGTCTTTCGTTCCGTACACACGTGTTTTTCATTGTCGCCCGTGTTTTCTATACCTACACATATGTATGTTTATTATTAATTTGTCATAAGCGAAATTTTACCGTAATAGGTAGAGTTTTGCATCATGTGTGCACGTGTTTTTTATTATATTATTTTTTTACTGTAATTTGTTTTTTCTCAATTTGTTATTAATAAATTTTGTTTTATGTTCCTCCTATGTATTTTATTATCCTACGGTGTTGAATTAATTTTTGTTGATCTGAGCAGTGTCGACGGTATGTACACTGGGCACTGATCAGTTTTTACTAATTTAATTTCATTATTTTAAATGTTTTGGTCGTTCCGTATGTGAAGTTAACAAGCATTGCTCCCTCTTTCCTCCTTCTCATACTCTATTTTTCTAGTTCCAGTACAATGCACTGCATATGTAGGGGCTATCCCCTGAGTACTGCTCAAGATAAAAAAAAAAAAAAAAATTTGCTACAGGAAAGAACGTCACAGAACGGCAAAAGAAAATAAAAACAAATGAGACATTAAGTCTCATCAATATGATGCGCTCGTTTATATATTCTCTTAATAGCTATTCTTATTTGCGTACACATTCTACCTCTCTATTTCACGCAACCACAAAGGGAACTAATAAGAACCCAACTGAGCTGCAAAACTCGGGATACTAAGAGATCCAGAAATTTTATTTATATTATGTAGTTTTATATTCAATACTTCTGTAGAATCTCAAAAATAAGTAACTATATGTTTAGTTAAGAAAACTTTATAGTGTTGTGATGATAGCAAATTAAAAAACATAATATGTAGCTCTATTCACAATCTTATGCTATCAATTGTGAACCATTTCTGTTGGCTTGGTTTTCATTACTTTTTGCAAAGCACGAAATTCACACCTCATTAATAATTAGAGTAGAAAATAATTTATTAAAATTTTAGTCAAAAATAATAATGCGGAAAAAAAGCTTTAAGGAGCAGTTAATGGATTTTTTATTTGAATGCGGGATGAGCGACGGCAACTAAGCGGCGATTACGAACTAATTGGCTTGGATCGCTGATTGTCAGCTGTTGATTTGCAATTAACTTGTGCATAAGTAGAGCAAATAAAAACTATAGGTTTTAAGTATTGCATGTACACATAAGACTAGCAAGTGCATTGCTGTGAATTTTGTTAGTGTAGAGTAAAAATATGCTTTCTTGCAAATGCAATGATGCAATACCATTTGCACGAGACTGTGAATGAAACTTATGTTCAGAATCCTTTGCAACTAGAAAATCTTAATTTAAAAAAAAAAATAGTAAAATGAACTGATTTTTTTTTTTTTTTTTTTTTTTTTTTTTTTTTTTTTTTTTTTGGTATAATTCCACTTTTTAAAAAAACTAAGTTAACGGTAGTTTTAATGAGCTACAGACACCTTCTCTCTATAGTAATAATCACAGTTACAATACAATTATTTTTTGAAATAAAATTAGAGAAAACAGTTTTGCTGTACAATGTCGCAAACAGATTTCTTTTGAAAGGGGAATAAGTCCATTCGTAATACATAAGTATATAATTAAAACAACTTTCTTATAGCAATTATTATTGATTATTGCACGCTGATTGCTTATCTAGTGCTAATGTATTAAAGACAACATTTAAAAAAAAAATAAAGGTATTATTATTCTAATGAAATGATGAGAATTATTCAAATCCCAGTGGGTGCTGATGAGTAGTGTAGCGACTACGAAACAGCTAGTTGTCCGCCAGCTAAAGATTTGATTACTATTTTTCTCGTTTTCTTCAATAAATAATTATTGATTACAGCAAATTTGTATTATAAAAAATCCTTCTTAAGGAAAAACTTAAGAAAGGAAAAACTTGAGCTAAAACCCGATGTACATATCGCTCCGCATTTATGTTTGCAAATATATGGACTTATTACGCTACTATTTTTATATATTGCAAAATGTTCTTTTTCAAAGTGGCATAAGTCCATGTGGAGTTAAGAAAATCGTTTATTTATTCAAATAATTTTCGTAATTATAATTTAACACCAACATTTAAAAGGTTTATAGTTTAAATAACATCACTCGAACTGATTAAAGTTGGCCAATATTTTTAAAATTATTCAAACGCAAACCCTTAAATATCTCAATATATGAAAAAAAGGACTTATACCACTTTCAAAAAAAACCAGTTCAAATAATGTATTTCATGAGCTTATGAAATTTTTCTGGGTAATAAAAGAAAGCGTTTATGTACTCGTATATTAAAACAATTAACATTTTAGGGCTTGCCAAATTATTTTAAATTTCATTCTCTAAAGATATATATACATACTACAATTAAAGTTCGTTCGTTCGCGATGCCATTTTCTAACAAAATTATTGTTTTGCAACAAATTTTGCATTCTGCATTGTTTTAATATTTTCTATATTATTGTATGATATTTTTAATTTTCAAAATCAGTTTAGTTTTTATGAGCCTTTTCTATTGCGTGGAAAAATCTGCAAAACTAATGAAATTTTCGCCCGCTCAATATCATTATCATATATCAGATGAGTATGATGATGATTGGAATACACATCACAAAGCAAATTTCAAATCGTTTGAAGTGCAAAAATTGCGGTTATAGCGAACCAAATAAACAGAAACGACTAACTTACTCGTATCCTTGCATTGTTTTTTGACCGCAATCCAGTTGAAATGAAATGAAGCATACAAAACCGCACACAAAATCCACTTTAACGTGCCAAAAGTTTAGAAGTTGCGATTTTAAAGTGTTTTATACAATATACGTCAGAAAATTCGGCCTAGAGTGTTTATTTATGTTTTATTGAGGCACATCAAAAATTAGGTAGTACTCGTATGGTTCTAAACTGGTGGCATGCATGCTGTTAGACTGTGTACTGAAAAAAAACATTGAGAAATTAAAAAATTTTGCATAGAAAGGGTTGGGTGAAATTCATAAAGTCGCATTAAAATTGTATGCGCTATGCAATCGTTTTTATTGCTGGTTATTTTCATACCAAATCGACCTGTTATTATACGATTGAATTTTACAGGGTGAAACCAGGGCTGGAAATATTGTCTTTTTTGGTAAATTTGTGAAAATAGTTCCTTTAATTAACACCAATAATATAATTGTTTTCAATAATTAATGTAAATA
Organism: Thecocarcelia acutangulata; assembly: GCA_914767995.1. Lineage (NCBI taxonomy): Eukaryota > Metazoa > Arthropoda > Insecta > Diptera > Tachinidae > Thecocarcelia > Thecocarcelia acutangulata. The sequence continues at coordinate 125,202,826 of OU612094.1, read as the reverse complement.
AGTTTTCATTTAATCTTTAAGGCATTTGGATATAAATAAATTGTTTCTTCTGGAAAATTTATTGCTATTATTGCGTTAAATTCAAATCCAATTTATGGCATTTTCTTTTTTGGAATTTAATGAAACGAAAAAAAAAGCTTTTGTATAGTTGCAAAAAAAAAAAGATTTTTTTAAACTTGCCATTATATTGGGACGGATTCATAATGAAGCTCCCTAGCGCTAGATTGCGATCCGTCAAAAGTCAACTGTTAAAATTTCAATCAAATTCCACGTTTAGTTTATTTGTTGTAGTTGCTTGAAGTAAGCAACTTTTGTATTTCTTGAAAAATGGAAAGAAACGAATTTAGTGCAGTGATTAAGCACTATTATTTAAAAGGGAAAACGGCGAAAGAGGGAAAAGAAAAGCTCGACAAACATTACGGTGAGTCTGCTCAGTCAGTTTACATGGTAAATTTTGGGAAATCGGTTTCCGAATTTAAACGAATATCGATTAATTATTCATAATTTGCAAATAATCACATGAAATATTGTCGTAAAACATAGTAAGTTTTCTTGGTTCTAAATTCGTCATTTGTGCTGTTATACAACATAACCCAATAATGATGTTTTTTTATATTTTCTTTTCAATTTATATATAGGGTGTTTTTTTAAGCCCGATAGAACTTGAAATTGTAAAAAATAACACAAAAAAAAAATGATTTCGGGCATATGGGCACCGCGGCTGTTCTTGACGAAGCGCATTCTGGACGTCCAATTTTGGGCCACTTTTTCGAGCACTGCTGGCCGTATGTCACGAACAACACGAACAATGCTGGCCTCCAAGGCGTCAATTGTTGCTGGTTTATCAGCATAAACCAGTGACTTCACGTAGCCCCACAGGAAATAATCGAGAGGTGTCAAATCGCACGACCTTGGAGGCCAATTGACAGGTCCATTTCTCGAAATCAACTTATCGCCATATTTTGATTTCAGTAAGTCGATGGTTGCGTTCGCCGTATGGCACGTAGCGCCATCCTGTTGAAACCACATCTCCTCCGGATCAATGTCATCCATATTTTCAAACAAAAAATCATTGATCATGGTGCGGTAACGATCTCCATTGACCGTAACGCGAGCTCCGGCCTCATTTTTGAAGAAATAAGGTCCGATGATGCCACCAGCATGAAAACCGCACCAAACAGTGCATTTTTCTGGATGTAATGGAGTCTGTAGGGTCTCTTGTGGATTGGTCTCACTCCATATGCGGCAATTTTGCTTATTAACAAACCCGTTAAGCCAAAAATGCGCCTCATCGCTGAACACAATTTTGCGATAAAACAACGGGACTGATTTTCAAAGTAAATTTGGATAATTTCGTAGCGTTGTTCAAGCGTGAGTCTATTCATGATGATTTGTCAGAGTATACTGAAACAAATAAAAAAAATGTTTCATCAAAATTTAATTTTTTGTGTTACTTTTTACAATTTAAAGTTCTATCTAGCTTAAAAAAACACCCTATATATACATATGTATTTGGGTACTACATCAGTGCAAAAGATGGGGGGATACAATATGGAAAATTAATATATTTACATGAATATTTTTAATTACATATATATATATATATATATGTATATGTATATATATATATATATATATATATATATATATATATATATATATATATATATATATATATATATATATATATATATATATATATATATATATATATATATATATATATATATATATATATATATATATATATATATAGTTTCATATGGATTTAGTTTATGAATTCACTTTATGTCATATGATTTCTAGATTAAGTAGGCCTAAGAGCTTGTAATCTTTTTGATATAAATAAATAAATAAATAAAAATAAAAAATATTGGATTTCTGAATTTAATCGCGGCCAAACAAGCACTGCAAACATACCATCAACAGGAAGGCTAACATAGGTGGTTACTGCAGAAAATATCAAGAAAATACTCGATATGTTGAAATTGTAAGCATATGATATGAACGTGTGTTCACCATTTTGCATGAACATTTGCATATCGGCAAGATCCGTGCAGCTTGTGCACAGTGTCGAACAAAAACGAGTTCGACAGACCACTTTACTGCGGTATTTGGACATGATAAATCGTAATCGTGTGGATTACGTGGGTCCACCACTAGGCACCTGAAACCAAAAGATCAATCAAAATAATGGGTGGAAATGATCCGAAGAAGGCGAAGACATTGAAATCGGCTGGCAAGGTTATGGCCACTATATTTTAGGCTGCACGCGGAATATTGCTTACCGATTTTTTTTTTTGTTAAGCGTTTTTGAATCTTCAAAATGAACTAACAATAAGTACTCAAATCTTAATACTAAATATAAAAATAAAAAAAAAAATGTGCTTTTACTTAAGTTCGGCCATTGCTACGAGTAAACAAAAAGTTTTATTATTCAAGAACAATGTCTGTAACATCACCTATTGAACGTTCTGATGGTGGCAACGGTATCCATTCTTCTCAACCGGGTGTGGCCGCCAAAATTAAGTATATTGCGCGCAAGTGGATTTGGGTGAAGTTCCTGTTTGCTGACATACCTTGTCGCGTACTTCGAAAACTCGTCTTTTACCAGCGGAACACACAGATCCTTGTGAATTCGTGAGTTTCTTACGTACCATGGAGCTGCAGTAATCGTTCGAAGAATTTGATTTTGTCGCCTTTTAATTTTTTCATTGTTTGACATTGAGGCGGTGCCCCATAACTGAATTCCGTACCACCATATAGTTTTTCAGATTCGACCCTGGCGACTAAACTACACTCTTACTTTTTTTATTTAATATTAATCATAACAGCATTGGAATGATTTGTACATGAGTTGATACACTCGAATTTTCTCCCTTTGTTATTGCGTACTGAACTGCTTGCCCAAATTAACCCGAAGACAAGTTACGGCTTGTATCGTGCAAGAAGAAGAAGATTTTGGATCTTTCGAGATCCCAAATTAGAGAAAAAAAAAATACATTTATAATTTCTCGATCTCGTTGAGGTATTTTTGAACTGCAATAGATCCAATTAAAATTTTTCTTTTCAGCGTTTTTTTTTATATATTTCATTAGTTTGTTTCTATATGGAACTATCTAGTCCTTTTATAATAAATACTATTTGTTTATTTATTTGTTGCAATTTTGCCACACCTATATATTTCTAATTTTAAAAGACAAAGCAATTCTCTTTTCATTTATTTTTAATTCATTAATATAAAAACACCAAAATCATTTTAATGGTTGCTAACGACATTTTACATTTATCGCATTTGTTTTATGGGTTTGTGTTTATATTAAAAGTCATTGCCGACACATATTCGAATCATATGAAAATTAATGTCCTGTTTGTTCTGATGTGCAGAATTTGTTAATACTCTTGTGGAATGAATTCTGTGTTTCCGATTTGCGTTTGTGTTATTGTGTTTGTTTGACGTGCAATATTTGTTGCCAACAGAATATTTAAATTTTAATTTTCTTTCCAAACTATTGTTTGTTTGATAAACTGTGCATTATTTTGAAATACAAAACGACAGTTAGTCTGCATCACGAATGATGGGATTAATGTTAACAAATTAAAAAAAAAAAAATTGTAGGCGAAAAAGCAGGAAAAATTAAAATTTTTCTTTCAGTTCGAAAAATTGCACAATATTAGGCCGATCATGGTATGACCATCTTTTAGATGGAGTAAAGAACTAAAAGCTTATGATATTTTAACCCTAATATAAAAAAATAAATTTTTGACAGGAAAATAATCTGGGAGCAACCTATTATTATTAAATTATATGACTGCTGCCGATAACATTGTATTATTATACTTAAAATGACATTGACTGGACTAACAGCAGTTGTGTTAAAAGCATGTTATTGAATAAATAGCTACAGTAAATATATAGTATACATTGGAAATTTTAATTAACAATGCTCGGATATATATAGACCAATATCGAAGGAAATTTCTTTGCCTTGTAATCGCCATGCCAAAAAGAGGTAATCTTTCATGGAAATTTCCATGGAAAACCCGGTTCAGGTTATATATTGGGGATATATGAACCGATATCGGAAATTTTCATTTTCTATATTTTAATAACCTGCTTTTATTCCCACAACTGCTTTGAAGCAAGAAAAAATCGTTTCAAAATCGGTTTAGGCTATGTATCGAATATTTTCATATTCGTATTTTAGTAACCGACTTTTATTACCACAACTACTTTTTAGCAAAAAAATATTATATCATGAAAAAATCGGTTTAGACTATACCTCAGGCATATATGGACCGACATCGGAAATTTTCTTTTTTTGTATTTTGGTAACCTCTTTTTGTAATCAGAACTGCTTTTAAATAACACAAATTTTTTCATGAAAACATCGGTTAAGACTATATTGTGGCTATATGTGGACCGATATGGGAAATGTTAATTTTCTCTATTTGGCAACTTCTAACCAGATCTGGTTGTTTAAATTCATTTACGCGACATTTTCATGAAAAATTTAGTTTAGGGTATATATCGGGTATATATGGATCGATCTCAGGGAAAAATTTAGTTTTCCTTTAAATTGACATGCTAAGTAATTATACTAAGTTTATTATATAATATAATTATAATGGAATGATGGAAGAAAAAAGTTTCTAAGTCTAGTGGTTTTCTCAAAACCGGTATTTCAATGGCGGGCAGACGGCCATTGCTATAAATAAATAAAAAAAAAACATATATATATATAGGGTGTTTTTTTAAGCTAGATAGAACTTTAAATTGTAAAAAGTAACACAAAAAATTAAATTTTGATGAAACATTTTTTTTATTTGTTTCAGTATACTCTGACAAATCATCATGAATAGACTCACGCTTGAACAACGCTACGAAATTATCCAAATTTACTTTGAAAATCAGTCCCGTTGTTTTATCGCAAAATTGTGTTCAGCGATGAGGCGCATTTTTGGCTTAACGGGTTTGTTAATAAGCAAAATTGCCGCATATGGAGTGAGACCAATCCACAAGAGACCCTACAGACTCCATTACATCCAGAAAAATGCACTGTTTGGTGCGGTTTTCATGCTGGGGGCATCATCGGACCTTATTTCTTCAAAAATGAGGCCGGAGCTCGCGTTACGGTCAATGGAGATCGTTACCGCACCATGATCAATGATTTTTTGTTTGAAAATATGGATGACATATTGCCATACGGCGAACGCAACCATCGACTTACTGAAATCAAAATTTGGCGATAAGTTGATTTCGAGAAATGGACCTGTCAATTGGCCTCCAAGGTCGTGCGATTTGACACCTCTCGATTATTTCCTGTGGGGCTACGTGAAGTCACTGGTTTATGCTGATAAACCAGCAACAATTGACGCCTTGGAGGCCAGCATTGTTCGTGTTGTTCGTGACATACGTCCAGCAGTGCTCGAAAAAGTGGCCCAAAATTGGACGTCCAGAATGCGCTCCGTCAAGAACAGCCGCGGTGCCCATATGCCCGAAATCATTTTCAAATGTTAATGTCACGTATTGATCTTTCGAATAAAAAAAAATTTTGATTACAATTTAATTTTTTGTGTTATTTCAAGTTCTATCGAGCTTAAAAAAACACCCTATATATATATATATATTTATATATATATATATATATATATATATATATATATATATATATATATATATATATATATATATATATATATATATATATATATATATATATATATATATATATATATATATATATATATATATATATATATTTATTTATTTTATTTTATTTTTTTTTTTTTTTTTTGTATTGGCTGTGTTGAATGGCGAAATTTGTAAACAGTTTTTTTTAGTAAACTCGATTTCATATTTGGTCAATTTTTGTCTGAGACTTAATTAGGCAAAACAAAACCGTCGAAAAAGGCATGAAAAAATAAATAATAATATAAAAATAAACAAACATGTAGTGCTAAAACTACGGCCATTAGTATTTTAAAAAATAATCCAAATTTAGAAAATGCTTATTTGAAAAATTTTATCAATATTTCTTAGTGAGTCTTTCATAAAACTAAAAAAGCGCAATTAATCGCTATCCCGCTCAGTGAATTCGCAATGGTTACCAAAAATACCATCGTTACATATTTTACTAGCAAGCTTTATTATGTATTTATGTATTATTTCTAGTTTTGCGACAATTTTTCTCGAATGCAATATTTGTTGCAGAAATATTTTTAGCAAACTTTAACATATACATATAAAATATGGTTTTATTTTTAAAACATATTTCATGTCCGGATTATTATTACAATAGCAAAAAAACACAATAATTTTGTTGTTAAAATATTAGTGGACATATTCATAAAAAAATATTTTATATTTATTATAGCTTTACTTTATATTTATTATAGCTTTACTTTGTTTAGAAATTTTTCAAATAAACGAATAATAAACAAGAGATATTTTTTATGAACATGAACATTTTCACGACCAAAACAAATGCACTTTTTCTAATCGACTGTGCTAAATTTTGTATCTCTGTTTCTACAGAAAAATAATATTGCTCAACAAATATAATATTGTCTCAATAAAAGGTACATGTCTGAGCTCGTTATAAAACAAAATATACAGCCATGTTCTGAGAAACGCGCGATCTGAAGCCGCAAAGTGTTCCAAAAAGCATTAATTCATTTTAGGATTTCTAAGATACGCGCGATTTACTGGCGTTATTCGGCGTTGTTACGGAAAAATCCAACATGTGCTTTACATATGTATATATTATGTATGTGGTAGCAATGTAAAACGAAAACAAATTGACAACAAATAAAGAATTTTTATATTTCGACTTTTTCAGCCATGTTCTGAGAAATGCACGTTCAGAAACCGCAAAGCGTTCTGCAAATCGCTGAATTCACTTAGATGTTCTATGGAACGCACGTTTTGCTGGCGTTTTGGAGTTTTTTTCAAAAAATTACAATATGGGCTATAACTATAGTCAAACACTAAAGTCGGTCCTTTTTAAAAACAATGCAAAAATTTAGCATCTGCTGCTAACTTTTTTCAGTTATAGTCAAAATTAAAGTTGGTTCTTAGTTAACTGACTCTAAATGGGTGACGAGTCAAATTCATTAAACATTTTCATACAATCTAGTATGAAATATAAACGAGTAGCATCTCTGATCAGCTGACAGGAAAAATGAAAAAAAGGAAAACAAAAGGTAAAATATTTGAATTAAAATAAAGAAAGAAATTTGTAAAAACTATCATAAATTAGGTACAATGGAAATGGTTCTGTGTGTTATAAACTATTTTTACTCTATAAATTTGCGCTTTTACTGACAGGATCAACATAAAAAAGGCTAACTGGAGCAACTTTTCCAGGCTGTATCGCGAAAAAAATTTAAAATTTAACTCAATATATCTTCTTATGGCAAAGTCGACGTCAATATCTTCAATGAAAACATTTTATATATATATATATATATATATATATATATATATATATATATATATATATATATATATATATATATATTTTTTTTTAGTATTTGGTTTTTATTCGACCTCTATTTCTTAATTAAGCAGTATTTCGTTGAGTTTAAGGTCCTTTTTGCTTATTTATTTTAATATTTCTGCCAATATTTTCAAAAATTTTTAAACAATAACAAATATTATTGCCCTGAAGAAGCTATCCGAAGGAAAGCGAAATATTGGCAGAAATATTAAAATAAATAAGCAAAAAGGACCTTAAACTCAGCGAAATACTACTTAATTATATATATTTTTTTTTATTTTTTACTTTACTTAATTTTCACAAAATTAATTTCTTTTTTTACTTTTTATCATATGACGAACCACCAACACGCTTACGTAGAGTGCGAACTGAAGAAAATATCGCAGCCGTATCGGCCAGTGTTGGTGATGACCGTGAATTATCGATTCGGCGCCGTTCGCAGCAATTGGGCCTCTGTTACTCCACTACGTGGAAAATTTTGCGGAAGCCAAACGACCAACCACAACGCCAAATTTTTGGTGAATGGGCACTTGAAAAGTTAGATGAAGATCCACTTTTTTATCGAAGAGTTGTGTTCAGCGACGAGGCTCATTTCTGTTTGAATGGATACATGAACAAGCAAAACTGCCATATTTGGAGTGAGGAGCAGCCAGAAGCATTGCAAGAGCTACCAATGCATCCACAAAAAACAACCGTTTGGTGCGGATTATGGGCTGGCGGCATCATTGGGCCGTATTTCTTCAAAGATGATGCGAATCACAACGTTACTGTGAATGGTGAGCGCTACCGTGCGATGATAACAAACTTTTTTTTGCCCAAAATGGAAGAGCTTGACTTGCATGACATGTGGTTTCAACAAGACGGTGCCACATGCCACACAGCACGCGAAACAATGGACCAATTGAGAGGCGAGTTCGGTGAACAGTTTATTTCACGCTTGGGACCAGTCAATTGGCCGCCCAGATCGTGCGATTTAACGCCTCTAGACTATTTTTTGTGGGGCTATGTTAAGACTAATGTCTATAGCGACAAGCCCGCTTCGATTGACGCACTGAAGCCAACATTGCCAACATTATTCGTGAGATACCGACCGAAATGTTGGAAAGAGTATGCCAAAATTGGACTAAGCGGATGGACCATTTGAGGCGCAGCCTCGGCCAACATTTGCATGAAATAATCTTCAAACATTAAATTATATCGACCCAACTATCGATCCAAATAAATATTTCATGCATTTTTCTGAATTTTATGTGTTTTTTTTTTTTTAATTTCCGATAGTTCTTATAAAATCACCCAATATATAGTGAAAGCTATAGTAATTATATTATACCTAACACTGTTATTGTAAAAATTAAAGTTTTACTGTCATGCACAACCATATAATAGAATCACTCCCAACCATATCATTGAAAGATTGGAAATTCTATTGTTACGATGATCAATCGTAGTGTTGATGGTCACAATATTCTATGATAACATAAGTACACATACATACACACATAGTAACTTCTACTTAGAATTAAAACACCTTTTTTTGTGATTTATTTAATTTATTTTTTCAATCAATATATAAACATATAAAATAGAAATTAGAATAGAATAATAGAATTCAAAAAATCTTTATTATATTGGAAATATTGATGAATTTTTGTTTTAGTCAGTAAATCTGTAAAAAATACGCATACATTCAAATCCATTAAACACACTTAAATATATTAGTATAAATATATTAGTCGATGTAAATTCTTATGCAAACCGTTTTGTTTTTCAATGTTTATTTTTATGTTGCAATTTTCGCCAGAAAATTTATATTTACTTTAATATTTTCAATATTATCAAAATTAAAAAAGTTCATACACAAAAAACTAATTCGTTTAAAATTACTACAAATGAACATGTAAATAATTTTCATAAAATCAACAATAGATAGTTTATATTGTAAACGAACATGTGTTGCATTAACCATAAAATAAATAGTCTATTATTGTTGTATTCAAAGTATCTTTGAACACAGTGCTATTGTATTCAACTATGTTTTAAAATGGTAGAAATGTAACAATGGAAATGTGAAAATTTCAATACTACTATATTTGTAGCTGACATAACTATATTACAAACGATAATACACTGAGTACAGAGGAAATACTAACGTTGCTACAACAATATTCCAAATTGATTTTTCTTTACGTGTAGTAGACGAAAAGTTTAATTTTTGTTGAACACTGCTATATATTTTTTAAAGTATTCTTTTTTAATGACTATATATATTGCCCCATGTGTTTTATATACGTTTATACATATGTATGGGGTAATAAATGGGGAAATAAATTTGACAACAAAAAGAAAAATTTTTAATATGTGTTATTTTCTTTCAACTTTTTATTGAAAACGTATTAAATTATAATTGTGAATAAGATTATTGCCTTTTGCAAGTTCAATTTTAGCAACTTCATTCAGTTCCCTTCAATATACACATGCGAGTTGAAGTCGCTAATTTTAAGCGATATGCGCTTTCCAGAACACCTGTTTGGCGATTTCAAATCGCAAAACCATACTTCTTGCGTTATACGTTTGTCAGAACACCTACATGGCGTTTTCCAATTGAGAACGCTAAATTTAAGCGATTTGCGTTTTTCAGAACTTGCTTGATATTATGAAGAAATACTTAGTTGTTAAAAAAAAATTTTTGCTATTAACAAAAATCCTTAGTTGTACAGAAAAGCTTATAAAAGCATTGTGGGAAATCGTTGAATTACACACTCAGAAACTTATACGTACGTAAAATTAAATGAAATTGCACTTTAAAAGAAATTACAGTTCAGTTAAAAACTGGTCTACTAATATTTCATTTAAATTTAAATGCATTTAAATTTTAACAGTAAAAATAGAACTGATTTAAAACCGTAAAAATTACGTATTTTTTCCTTTATAACGCTTGATTTAGCTATCAAAAAAACAATCTACATGTTTCATAAAAACCAAAGCTTTTTTCCTTTTTTTTCTCTTACTTATACTGTCATTTATTTAAATGCAGATTCTATAGAAACAACAGACTGATTCGTTTATTTTAACTTTCTGAAATTTAAATGTAGATTCCGTAAAAACAAAAAGATTTTCCTTTATTTACTGTTTTACTTTTACTAACACATAAACAAAAAAACAAAAGATGTTTCCCTTATTTCTCTAAATTCTTTTTTTACCCTGTAGATGTGTTTGAAATATGGAATGCAATGCAAAGAATTAAGTCTGAAGCAGTAGGTCCAGATGGGGTTTCGGTGAAATTTTTAAGACTAATTTTTCCGTCCGTGGCACAAGTTTACAATAATGTCATAACAACCTCAAATTTTCCTAAATTATGGAAATTAGCGAGAGTAGTTCCGATACCAAAAGTAAAAAATCCACAACGTCTGTCCGACTTTAGACCCGTCAGTATACTGTCCGTTTGTTCGAAAATTTTAGAAGTATTACTAAGTGATCAGATCCTTGAAAGCAGGAACTATTTGTCTCGTATTTCTGACTTTCAGTCAGGGCTTAGAAAACATTATAACACGACAACTCTTATGACAAATTTGGTAGATGAAATTCGGCGCAATATTGACTACAAACATATTTCAGTTTTAGTCAGCTTAGATTTGAGCAGAGCCATGAAATGTTGTTGAATAAGCTTTATACAAGGTTTTCGTTTGCTAAGAACGTTTGTAAGTTAATGAGGTCTTTTTTATTTGGCCGTCAACAATTCGTTCAGAGTGGGTTAAACGTGTCAACAGTTAGAGCAGTTTTCCGTGGAGTTCCTCAAGGTTCCGTTCCTGGCTCGCTATTCTTTAATATTTATATTAATGACAATTTCGATAGCTTTTCTAATGTTTATAGCCACTTATATGTAGATGACCTTCAACTGTTGTTTTCTTCGAAAAACAATGATGTTTATGCATTAGCAGCTGGTATTCATTATAACTTACATGGAATTGAAAGATGGTGTGATGAAAATTTTATTGTAGTGAACCCTAAGAAATCAAAATCTATACCTTTCAATGCTGTGGGATTCAATATGCCCCAAATATTTATGAGTGGTGAAGAAATCAAGTATGTGGAATATATCAAAACTCTTGGGATTTTTATTGATAATAGACTCACATTTAACCACCAACTGAACTATGTGTTTTCCCGATTATCTTTTGGGCTGCGAAAGCTTAATAATATAAATTGTTCATTGCCATTAAACATTCGCAAACTTGTTGCACATGCTACGCTCATGCCAGTTTTACTCTATGGCTTAGAGATATATAGCGGAACCACTGAGACCAATATCGGAAGACTAAAAATATATTTCAATAGGATAACCAGATATGTTTACAAGCTTAAAGCAAGAGATCACGTGTCTGTTTATGTGAAAGATTTCCTAGGATGTTCCTTTGATGATTTCTTAAAACTCAGATTGATGATGATATTTTATAAAGTTTTCAAATATGGTTCACCAAATTATATTTTATCTAGATTTGACTTTGGAAACTCTTCCAAATTTCATACGTTAATATGTCTCAGATTTTCCTCTCAAGTTATGCAGAAATCTTTTGTGGTCAGAGTTTGTCGAACTTGGAATTCAATTTTACCTTATACTGACAGACACTTTTCTCATTCGCTTTCTGAATTTAGAAATGCAATTTTGTCATGCCTCTAAATTTTTGGTTTCCCTTTTCTCATTGATAATGGTGGTGTACTTATTACATTGTGTGATTTTTTTTCTTGTAGAAGAATATGAATCTGTTCAAATACACGATGTTATATAGTAATTATGGTTTTTTTCTATTTTTTTCATGAGATGCTTTAGTAAAACCGCTATTTTAAAACATAGATGTAAATATAATAGCAAGCTTATAGTTTGATATGCATAATTATAAGTGTCAGTAATATAAACTATTTAATCAATTTGGCCTTTTTGTTGGCTTAAAGATTATGAATAAAGTGAATTGAATTGAAATTGAATTGAAATTCTACCATTAAATTTTTAAATGCAGATTCCCTAAAAAGCAAGAAATTTTTCTTTTATTTCTCCTAATATTACTTTCCTTTTAACCCTTAAAAATTAAAAACGGATTTTATAAAAAGATTTGATTTTTTCTTCTATTTAACAGTATAAAAGTATTTTTATGCACATACATACTTCCAATTGCATATAATAATCGTATTTATATATAATAATAAGAAAATAATAAATTCACATTTATTAAACATAAAATTAAATAATTTTTAGTTCAGAGAATTAAACATACTGGTATATATTTCTTAAAAATATTTAAAAAAATGAAAATAAATATTAGTTTCATAATTTTTGTTATTAAAAAATACAAAGTACATATTGCTATAACATATACATATACCTTAAATATGTATATGTTATAACAATATTTAACAAAATAACTTTTGGTTCATAAGTTAACAAAATTATATTCATTTTTGCGAGTCGAAATATAATGATAATCCACGCCATGAATTACCTGCATTGTCGCCTTTTCAATTAATATTAAACAGAGTTTTTTGTACAAATAACCAAAAAATTTTACATTTTGTGTTAAACTTCAAGTTGAAAACTTGGTAGATTTTAAAACATAGGGCTAGAGCCGCTGCTACCGTATCTGCTTTATAAATTATTTGATCTACTATTACAAATATTTCGAGAACATCAAAATAAAATACAATTGAATTACTTCGGTGAATACACAATTTTTCTGTATAACAGTTTTTAATCTACCCTAATACACATATGTGCATACTATATACATATCGCTCCTTTATTGCAACATAGTCATATCACAAAAAAATTAGCTTTTCGAGTTAACAGTGCAGAATTGTAAACAGTACTATATTTTATATTGTGCTAAAATTTATTGAAATTACTTTTAAACTGTTTCCTTTAGAAGATATTTTCTAAAAATTTCCTCTAAGACTTGTGTGGAAGCTAAAATTTTGAAATGTATTTTTCTCGAAACAAGCTTTTTTGGATTATGACAATGTTGTAATAAAGGAGCGATATATTCTTAGATGCAAATCACAATATGAAAGTTAAGCGGATAAGAGAACAAAAAGCATTTTTTCGCATAAATTTTATTTCTTCATTGTAAAACCAGCCTTTAGTATATTTAAAAATATCTGCAGTGCGTACTTACTTTGATCCAATGTTAACCAATTGTCCTTTGCATCATTCCATACTGCTTTTAATTTTGTATCTTTAAGGTTCATGTTAATGTACGCTGGAAAAATGGCATTTAGTTTCGTCCAATTAAAAAAAAAATGCTGTTTTTCGAGGTATAACCCATTAAAATCAATTAAGATCTATTATAATAAAATGAAGATTCATTATACTCATAAAATTGCCAATTGTGGGTATTATACTTACCAAGTCTACTCCAAAAGTCTGTTTATATGCAGACTAATTTTCAACAATACTTGCAATATTTGGATGAGTGCATTCTATTAACCCTTTCATGTGGTAGTTGACAAATTTTTTCCAATGTTGACAGGTTTCTTCCTTGTCGGCAAAGCTATATTTTAGGAAAGACTTTGCTCCCGATACATCTTCTTCTAAAGGCATGTAATTATATGTATATACATATGTAAATATTTAATATATTTTCAAACATACCATTTGCAAAACAATAAAACTTTTTTTCTGTGAAAACTTGTGCATTTTTGTTTGGTTTTATCGACATTGCCTTCAACATGCTTTGGTACCTAAAAAAGAGTTTATCTTTTGCCCGTTGGTTTCAGATTTATTTCCACATTATTCACCAACTTCTTTTAAATTTAAACAAAAAATACTTGATTTCGTAAAGAAATCATTGATGTACACACATATTATTGAACAACTGACAATTTTGAATGTAACTGAAAATCAATATAGCTTTGTTTGAGGAAATTCCGGGTAAAGTCCGGTAAAATGAGAGTAAACAAAAAATACTCTCAGAAAACACACAATTTACCAAAAATTGCTGGAACACAAAAAACCACATTGCAAGCCCGAAATTAAATATGAAAACAAAAAAAAGCTGTTGTTTATTTATACAATTTTAAAATTCAGTGCTCTCAACTTCTAAATTTTATAATGCATTGAAATCAAATAAAAAACGCGTTTTACATTTATGAGAAAAATAACTGTGTATCACTTAGTTATTTTTCGAATTTTGTTCCATTTAAAAAGTAAATTAGCTTTCAATTATTACGTTTGTGCACAGCATACTCGTAAATAAAAACTATTTGCAAATTATTAACTGACTGTTTATGCGTCAATTTGCAATTTGCTCGCCATATGAAGTTCGCAAGATACAAATTTTTATACTCTCTATTCCTTGATATTCTGTTTCCGTATTCTTTATCTTTTTAATTTCTAAAACGAAGGTAAACTTTTATACAATTCAAAAGATTGTTACAAGTATAGTAGCTTGTGCTTTTATTCAATGCCAAAAACCATGTGTGTGGAAAACAGCTCAACTTAAAGTTAGGTTAGTTTACATAGTTGTATTTACTTGTATGATTACTTCAGAGTTGGAGTTTCTAGAGTTGCCGGCCTATATATATTACTACAACTCGGCCTACCTGACAATACAATTGACCCCGATTGTCATGCACCCTCTAGAAATTCCCCTTCTAAATACTCATAATCTTCATACTCTGAAGTGTTGCCTTCAGGGTCACCCAAAACATTTTCATCCTTATGCTCCAACCATTTTCTTAAACGAGTTGAATCTACAATGCCTTTGTGTGGCATTTGTGTTATTTGGCAATTTTCAACATCGGAAATTTCGTACCGATCATTACCCAATTGTTTTTTTACTATGTATGGCCCGCGGTATTTTGGCATTAACTTTCTATTCCTTCCTGGAGTGTTGTCGATGTTCTTCAATACTACTAAATCCCCTATTTCAAATGTCTTAGCAGGTACATGGTGTTGATTAAAATGCTTCAAATTATTTTCCTGTGCCCTTTGTATGTTCTTTGCAGCCTGCTGCCTCATTTCGTTGATATTATTTTCCCCCTTTGAATACTTTCCTATTATGTGTTCCGTAAACTCATCAATTATATCGCCTCTCTGTTCTACCCCAAACAACATCTCGCTTGGTGAGTATCCTATAGCTCTTTGTTTTGTATTATTTATCGCAAACTCTATTCTAGCTAATTTTTCTACCCAGTCTGCGTGTTCGATTGGTTCTGTTATCTTTGCTAATATAGCCCTCAAGTCTCTGTTCGTTCTTTCGACTTGTCCGTTAGACTGAGGAGATGCTACTGATATCTTCACATGTAAAATGTTCCTTTCAGTAACAAATGAACTAAATTCGTTAGACGTAAAGCATGTTCCCCGATCGCTTATGATTCGCCGTGGCCTACTATAGTACTCAAAATATTTCTTTAATGCACAACAGGCCTCTTTTGTTCCTGGTGTGTTTACTGCGTATAGCTTAGTAAATTTAGTAAAGGCGTCCACTACTACTAGAATGTGTTTTCTTTTTGATTTTATCGAAGGCAAAGGTCCGAAGTGGTCGATGTGTATTGTATCGAAGGGCACTGGTTTTTTATTTATATTAAATAAATTCCTTTCATTTTTTCTTTGTGGTGCGGAATAGAATATACATTTAAGGCAATTCCTTATAAATTTATTTGTTTTTTCCTTCATCCCTGGGAACCAGTAACACTTTTTTATCTTGTTTAAGCATTTCTCAACCCCCACATGGCCATATCCCTCGTGTATTATTCTTATAACATTCTCTTCCAGTTCAGCTGGCACATACAATTGTTGTTGCCCATCTTTCCCTATCCTAAATACCAAACCATTCTCCAATACGTATCCCTCCAAATCCCCGATTTCCAGTTTATCTCTAATAGTACGTAAAGTTGTATCCCTAGACTGTGTTGCTTGTATGTTCAGATCGATATCACTATCGTCGATCATAGCTGCGATAGGTGTACGGCTTAACGCGTCCACGTGCGTCATTAACTCGCCCTTCCGATGTCTAATATTGTAGTCATAGTTTTCTAACTCCAAAGCCCATCTAGCTATTCTCGGATTTATTAATTTCTTGCTCAGTGTTAGCGTCAGGGAATTGCAATCGGTCACGATGGTAAAGGGAATTCCTTCCAAGTACACTCTAAAACGTTTCAACGCATAAATAATAGCAAGCGTTTCCAGTTCAAAACTATGATACTTGGCTTCGGGCGACGAAGTACATTTTGAGTAGTAGGCTATCGGATGAAATTTGTTGTCTTTCTGTTTTTGCAAAAGTACTGCTCCGTATCCCTTCGTACTCGCGTCAGTATGTAACTCCGTTTCGTACTGTGGATTATATACCGCTAAAACTGGCCCGCTTATCAATTTATTCCTTAAAATTAAAAAAGCTTCTTCACATTCATTTGTCCATATGAAATCCTTACTCTTTTTCAATTCTGTCAATGGCTTTGCAATTCGTGAAAAATCGTGCACAAATCTTCGGAAAAACGCGAAAAGACCTAAACAACGTTCCAGGCTACCATGATCCACTGGAACTGGATATTCTTTGATAGTGTTAATATGATCATTATTCGGTCTGATACCACTTTCATTCACCCTATAACCTAAATAATCGACTTCCCTATATGCAAATTTGCACTTTTTAAAATTCAATTTTAATCCGTTTCTTCCTAACACCCGTAACACGCTCGCCATTATATCGAAGTGTTCTTCGATTGTTTCAGTTGCTATGCTTATATCGTCCAAGTATACCACTATTTTGCCTGTATCAATAAATTCTCTCAGAACTTTATTTATGAATCGTTGGAACACTGCTCCTGCATTTTTAAGCCCAAATGGCATATAACAATATTCAAATTGGCCCAACGGAGTCACAAATGCTGTATACTTAATTGAGTCCTTGTGCATTTGAATTTGGTGAAAACTGTTTCTTAGATCTAATGTCGAAAAATACTTCTTGTTCCCTAAATAGTCTAAACAATCCTCAACAATTGGCATAGGGTAATTGTCTCTCAAAGTTATTCTGTTTAGCGACCTATAATCGACGCACATTCTTAAATCGCCGTTTTTCTTCTTTACCAACACTATCGGAGAAGCATACGGTGACTCGCTCGGCCGAATTATCCGGGCCTCTAAGAGTTCATCTAATTTAGTTTTAACCTCATTTCGTTCCCGGAGTGAGAGGCGTCTGGGCCCACTGTATATTGGTATCACTCGACAGTCTAATTTGCATGCAGTAGTCTGTCAGTATTGGGCTGTCACCTGTGCTTTCCAAATAATTATCCTTTATAATTGACCTAAGCTTCAGTATGTCCCTATTCCCTAATCTAGAATCTATGTTAATATTGTCCTGATCATCCACCGCATATATAACACTCCTTAGTTCACTACACTCTTTCATTTCCTGTAGAATTGCCAAATTCTGATAACCGGCCATATCATCAAAAACAATTGTTTCATTATTCATCATACCAGTATTCATTCCCTTGTATCCGTGTTTACAAATATTGCAACTATTTTCCTCCCCGGTGGAATCATTTTCTGTATTTTGGGCAACCCTGTACAAGTTAAATGACATAAGCGCACTGACGTATTGTTTATTAATATCTTCACTTCTATTTAAATTCAATTCCAGTAATTCCTCCTTTCTGTATTTATATTTTACCATACATAAATGTAAATTAAGTTTCGATAAAACATCGCGTCCAATTAGTACCGGCACTAATGCCTCGTCATCCGGCAGTATAAAAAAATTGTGATTAATTTCCATGGTTCGGAAGTTAAGTTAACATTGAACCTGTCCGCACATATTAACATTATTATTTCCTACTCCTCTATAGGCTGTAGTAGTTTTACTGTCCTGGACGTGAACGGGCACTAGCGACTTCTTAAGGCAACTAATGGGGCTACCGGTATCAAAAAGGGATAAACAATCATTTACCTCAATGCGCTTATTTTGATCATGGAAGGCAACACTTACCTTTTGATACGCGTCTACTGTGTCGTATACGCTAACGTTCATTGCAGCAATTCCCTTCTTCTTCGGGCAATCCTTGTGGTAGTGGCCTATTTCGGCGCAGTTGAAACAGCTATTCAGCGGCCGTCTTGGTTTTGTGCACTTGCTCTGGAAGTGCCCAAATTGTGAACAATTATAACACCTAACTTCGTCCATTGCCTTTGCTGCATTTTGGATGCCTGCAGATACCGCTTTTGTCCTGTTAGCACCACTTAACTTGTATTGACGTCTCTGCTCGTACGAATCAAAACGCTCGATTAATTCGCCGATTGTCTTTGCCCCGTATAGGCGACTAATGTTATTTGATGAGTCTGGGATTCCGTCAATCACAAATTCGACTAATTCTTTCTCATCAATGTCCACTTTTGCCGCAATAGTCTGCATTGATATCAAATAACTTAGGCACGTTTCCGTTGGTTTTAACGTGCGAGCTTGCAATTGCTTATACACCTCTTGCCGCGTTACAGTGCGTTTAAAAGTTGTAATCAAACTTGCCTTCAAATCCTGGAACTTTTGTAATCCTAAGTTGTTGACATGCTGTTTAGCGGTACCGACTAGGCGGCGACGAATGGCTACGCATTTTTCCTTGTCAGTGTAGCCGCACACATTGGTGTAATCTTCAAATTGCAATATCCATTTGTGGATATCATACTGCTCGTCCCCACTAAACGTCGGTAACGCAGCATCCAACTCCGCCAAGTCGACACGGTGTACATAGGCGACGGGGCTTAGGGACTCCTCTAGTGATCGTATCTGTTGCTGTAGTTTGAGCATTTCTAGCCGCATCTTTAACTTTTTTATTTCTTCGTCCTCTGTTGTGCTTGTAGAGGGTAAATCTGTACTTTTCTCCATGCGAGCACTGGGCAACTTAATTGCAGCTACATTTGAAGCGAGCAAATTTTGTGTTTCAGTTGACGACGCCATCACTATAGTATTTCCATTCATCGGTTCAGCAGCTGCATCCACAGCTGCGGACACTCTAATACCAGATGTACTGGCATTGCCAGCAGGCGTCTGGACAGCGGGACTCAGTACAGCAGGCGCTTGGACCGCAGGCGTCTGGAACACAGGCATCTGAGCGGCGGTCACTTGGACAGCGGGCCCTTGGACAGAGAACGTCTCGTACGCAGGCATCTCATCGGCCGGCGTCTGACCAGCCAGCATCTCGTCGGCAGGCTTTATACTCATTCGTTCGTGGAACTCGTTTGCTTCGGTCGCATCCGCGGTGGTCCTATTACCAGCTGATAGATTAGCGTCACCGGCCTTTGGGTCCATTTCCTCGTGACGCTTCTTGCAGGTCATATACAAAATTTTAAGTTGGCTCAACGTTGCTGAGTCTGGGAAATCTACCCCGGCGGCAGTTAGATACTCGATGAGTGTTTGACGGCTTGGACGTAAGTCCATTTTTAATAACTCCGAATTGAGTAACCTTTTTTTTTCTCTTTTTTTTTTTTTTTTTTTTTTATAAAATGTGACCCCACACCTGATGTATAGTAGCTTGTGCTTTTATTCAATGCCAAAAACCATGTGTGTGGAAAACAGCTCAACTTAAAGTTAGGTTAGTTTACATAGTTGTATTTACTTGTATGATTACTTCAGAGTTGGAGTTTCTAGAGTTGCCGGCCTATATATATTACAACACAAGAAAACATTTTCTTGATTCACTTGTGTGCTTCTTCTTACTCCACTTCACTCTGCAAAAATTTGATTGAAATGACAAAATTTAAACTTACATTTACAACGTTTGCACGAAAACCAAAATTTTTTTATTTTTGTGGAAACACGTTTCAAATATTTGTAAAAACAAGCAAACAGTCCCATAAACAAAAATGTTTGTACAAACCCAAAATATTAACATGTTTGGCAACAGTTTGTGTAGTTTATACAAATAAAAATCGTACAGTTCGTAAAACACACCTCAAATATTTTGAGGGTACTCGTATATTGATATCAAATAAAATTTGTAAAATTTAGGTGCAAGAAATCGAGATCAGTGCCAGCAACAAATTATTGAATAAGCCAAAACGAAATGCAGAAAAAATATATAAGCAAAGTTTTTTAAATATGTAGCTATCAGTACAGATTGTTTAAATACTATTAAAAGAAAATGCACTAAAAATAAAATAAAAGCGTCGTACATTGATTTACAAATTCTATGTGCGATTTTTAAAAACCACTTAAATCGATGTAAAAAGCGCTGAGTTGACAGCGCTGTCGCAATTCAAACGAAACATTTTTGCCAATTTATTTAAACATTTTGAGCTAGATAAAAACGGAAGATAATCTTATTTTAATATAACTTATTTAAATACAACGTATTGTTGCATTTTCAAATATTTTTTTTTATAATTTGTACTTTGCTATTTCATTTTCATAAATAACAAACAGCTGATTTTTACCATTTTGCACGGAAACAAAGTACGGGTCAAGGCGAATTCATTACCAGGTGAACTTAACAGCACAGGTGATTATTTTTTGCTTCTCGCGTTTTTTCCAATGAGACTGTCAAATTTTTTTTCTTTTGTTTACAAACTTTTTCGCGCCATTTTATTCTGAAGGTTTTTCTGCATGACTTAGTGCAATTTCAAGAAATTTGTGTGAATTTAAAAGTGAAGAACTAATATAATCTGTGATTTTAATTACAAACAATTATAAAAGCTTATATTTAACGTTTATATAAAATTTTTTTTCTGCTGAGCAATCTTAGGCGAATTTAGATTATGACATTCACGATATGTTTTACAATAACAAAATACATAGTACTGAATTCGCCTTTCCGCTTGCACTCACCTGTATAAAGTCGCCTTGGTACGGGTAAAGTCTGGTAAAATGAGAAACACAATTACTCTCTCAGAAGCTTTCTCATTTACCCAATTTTCAACACAAGCAACACTTTTCGTGCGCGGTAACGACGTCGAACACAACTTATTTCTGTGCAGTTATTTTTTTAAATAAATGGGTGAATCAGTTAAAATTATTTTTTTTTTGTATTTGGAAAGATTATCCATTTAAAAATAACTGCACGGACTACTTCCTCAATAAACCACAGTCAGTTACTGTAAAAATATTCCGAGTGCACTGCAAATGCCCTCGTTTTAAAAACGGCTATTTTGAAAAATTTCGCACCAAAATACCATCACCACAACTATATTTGTTTTTTTTTTTTTTTTTTTTGAAGCTCCTAATTTAAGCAATATGCGGAGCAAATGTTTCTTGTATATTAATTTATAAGGAATGAATTATTGAAATAAAATTTCTTCTGCAAAGAACAATTACTAAAGTAGAACCTATTTTAAGTGATATATTAGAGGCAATTTTACTTAACAATAGTGAAGGCAATAATGAAGTGCTTATCCGAAAGCAATAGAAATGCGAGGAATGAAGTAACAAGCAAGCTTTTTGGTAACAAACAGACGACAATATTAACCTTAAAATATGTCTACTTTGTTATTAGCACACACATACACACGTACAGAGCTGCATTCATTTCGAATAAAAAATAAACGTAATTAAGTTAATATGATATTGTATTAGGGGAAATGTAAGTGGCTTCAGCAAAAACATATAAAGTAAAATCAGAAAAGAAAAGAAATAAAAATGAATAACTGAAATTAATTGCAGGCAATTTAGGATGATTATGCCTTAAGGTATATTTTCAAATACTGCAGAAAACTTTACAAAAGTTATACTGTTCATTGTAATTCGTACAAAAGAAAAAGCGGTAGATTTTTAATGAAGGTGCAGTTAAATTCATAATCCAGTTGACCAAAACTGCAATTCAAGATGGTATTGGGATGTGGTCTTCAAAAATGTACGCTGTCCAACACTGATGAGCGCGACAAGAACAATATGGTATATGTCTATGACGCTATGTACTTATTGTAAAAAACAGGTCCCTGATTGGCCATGGAAAGTAAGTAGTGTATTTACATTTACTCACATCTTACATCTTTCATCATTTTGGCAAGATGTTAACATCTTCCTAGATAAAGTCTATATGAAAAAAAACTCAACATCTTTACAAGATGTTCGTTTCTCATTTTGCTGAACTCAACATCTTTCGATTATTTTAGTATCATCACTAAAAAAGTTAAAAGAAATTCTTAAAAATACATACCATCACTAGAAAATATACCTACAAATGTCAAAAAATTTTATAATGAGCGGAAGCGAGCAATTTAAGTAATTTTTGTAGTAATAATATTTTTGGCCAACGTATTTAGTTATTTGTTTTTAGTATATGTATACTTAGCTGGTGAGGCCTAACTTTTTTTATGTCAATAAAAATGCAAAATCTTTATTACATATTTTTCCCAACGTTTCGTGAATTTTATGTTCACTTCTTCAGGGGATTTTGTCTATTTTAAAAAGAAAGTTTTTTATGAAATTACATTAATATCTTAAGTAGAAAACAATATTTGAGAAACTTACATTTTTGTGATTTTACAACATTAAACACAAAATTATTAAAATTATATTTTTAGTCAAGTAATAAAACATTTGTACACTAATTATAAAATAGTAATTTTTATATAAATTTATATAAATATAAATAAGTAATTTTTAATTTAATTTAAAATAATATATAATTAGAAATAGTAACACACACAATACATTTATTTATAGTAAAAATGATAAAAATGCTTCGTATTGTATGGTCCGCTGTTGACGAGAGTATGCTAACAGACCTTCGACATGAAAAAAACTGTGGAATGAGACCAAAAATTCGTATATTTTCCAGGGAATAACAAGATCCATTTGCACGCTTTCTTTGAAAAGCTCTGGTCTGGTAGTTTTGGAATATCCTTTTCTCAAAAAATTGCCATTTCGATTCTAATTTTTATATTCTATTATTTATATTTATTAGTTAAAATCTTAATAAATTATTTAAAATTCTAACAAATGTCGCCTTCGTCTCAAATGTTTGCTAACAATTCTGCAAATCGAAGCAGTAATTATTTTCGCTTTTTAAGAGCAATAATTAATCCAAAAATTTGCAGAATCTTTTAACTCCATTTTATTTAATGTTTTTTGTTTGCTCAAATACTTGAAGTAATACTTGACAGATGAAAGATGTTGAAAATGTAATGTGAACAGCTTTTTGAAATTTGCAACATCTTCCACACACATCTCTAAGATGTGAGTAAGTGTAAATACGCTATAAGAAGCCGTATTACAAGTTATCTTCCGATAATTTTTAACTGGGTATTGGTTTAAATACGTAATACATAGATTTAAATTAAATACAACACATTTAAATTAAAGACATAAAAGACTAAAAATGAGGTTTATTGTTTTCGAAAAGTTGTTGAAGGCTTAACATTAACAAACGAATTTTAATTCTTCCGTTTCAAAGTTTAAATTTGTATAAATAAAAAATTAATCATTTTATTTATTTACCAGATTATTGCAGAAGCAGGATATTGATTTTTCAACAAACTGTTTTAATTATTTTGTTTATTTTATTAACTTTTTTAAACAAAATTTGTTTTGTTAACAGTTTGTGTATGCGTAAATAATTTGTTTTGTTATGTTTAATGAATAAATAAAAATCATTTAAATAAAAGTCACCGTAACAGCTATTTTCCGGATTGCACAATAGTTAAGGTTAAGCAAATTTTATAAAAATTTTATATTGAATTTAAGTAGTTAAGACAAATTTTATTTTTAAACGCAAATGCATGTATTGGGTGATTCATCGTAAGGTTTGTTTGAAATAAAATACATAAATTTAAATCCGGACTTAAAATTTTTTTTTAATCGATTAAAAGAACAATTTATGTCATTAACTGTTTAAAAATAATATCATGTAAATGTTGACTATGAATACGTTTGAGGTCTTTTTTGGCCAACTAGTTCAAGCATTCTCTCGCGAATAAAATAAGCAACGTTGGCAAACAAAGCGGCGTCAGACTTTACATATATTAGATGAAATAATCCGTAGGTTCAATATCGTACGAACGAGGTGGCCAATTTACCATAGCAAAACATGAAATTAAGTCCTCAACAATATAATTTTACAACAAGTTCTTTACTTCACGAGCTTTATGAGTCGTGGTGCCGACACGATTCACTAACCTGTTTTAACGCTAATAAAATTCGTTTAAAGAAATTAACAGAAATATTTGCGTTTTAGCGATTCTGTAACAGTTTTTAACACTTATTTGACTGCGTTTTAAATCAGCTGCTTTATAGCCTGACTGATTACACTAGCCAACACGGTTTTTGACTGGAGCAACCAAATACCGTTCCTAGTGTAATTTGAAGTGCTGAATTCGAATCTGTAAATGGTTTTTCTCTATCATATCAGGTTTTTGAGATATAAAAAAGCGTTTATTGGTTTTTCCATAAAAAATTATAATTTTAAAAATTATAATTATTAGTTTATTTAAAAATCAATGACTTTTCAAAAGTGAATAGCGTTATACGATTGTCGTTTGTATTTCGTTAGTTCAGTTTCACGTATTAAATTCTAGTAATAGGCTCCCAGCATACATTCAATTTTCATTAAATCTTGATAGACGCGCTCCCCTTGTTCGTCGCTAACAGTACTAGGTTTTGTGGGAATAAAATGAAGAAATTGTATTTAGAGTCACATTCTGGTTTAGAAACTGATAGGACATTAGGTTAGGTAATACTTTTTCGATTTTTCATATTGAATCAAATACCTTTTGTTAACCAGAAATAACAATCAGTTTGTTGGTTACTTGACTCTCTCCAAAGTAAACTGAAACTGGAAAATCTAAATAGATTTTCTCGCCATTTGACCACTTGTATAAAGCAACGATCGCAAAACATTGTCGGTGTCCACGGTTTGTCCAAATTTCCGACAGCAAAACCAAAATAATGTAGATATGCATATCTTAGTGATTCTGATATTGCGTATCCTTTTTTCCCAATCAAATATTCACCCCACACCAATCAAAAATAGCTCAGATTTTTAACACACGATCTCACTGACAGGCTTAAACTGTATCTTTATACAAATTTATAACGAATGTAGGCGTTTGTCAAATTAATAACTGTGAAATTGTAGCATCCGTATTAACTATTTTACAGTATTGCCAGCATACGATAAAAAACGAACTGGACGTGATGACCCAATTTTGTTGCCAGATTCGAATTCAGCGCACCCAGATTAGCCAAAAAACATGCTTCGCTCCCATAGTCAAAATTTTTTGCCTAATTTGTTGGCCAGTGTTAGCGTTAGCTAAACACCAATTATTTTTGTGGTATTTATTTTGACAACAGTATCAACGACAACAGCGTGCTTTTAGCGCTCCAACAGTCGGTCGGCGTGTTCCTCGCGAGGTGAACTTATCCTGTTTATAAAAAAATATTTTAAATAATAAATTTATAATTAGTTTTACTTACCTTAAACATGGAACTATTTGCTAATTTGTTTGATTTTTTCTGTTCCTCTTTGTGGTTTTCTTTATTTTTAACAAAGCTGCCACATTATTTCAAATGTTTTTAACATACAACCAGATGTGTTACAAATAAGTTAGCGAGTCACATAAGTATTACTGCAAACCACAATAGTTTGCGTTAAGTCATGCTCTTTTAGAATAGTTAAAAATTAGTGAATTGAACTGCAGAGCTCGACGAAACCATACATTTCAGTTTCAGGAAGCACGTAGTCCGTTAACTTGGTGCAATAGTGGTTATCTTTGATGGCAATATTTTTATTCGCCCAATTGTTGAGGAAACATAGACCAATAATTTTACCAGCCCATAAGCCAAACTAGAGAAAAGCAAATTAAACACTTATCTTGGGAATAAATAGCTGTTCACGCCAATTATTGTTACAATAAATATAATCTTTTTTGGCTGAAGGTTCGAGAACCGAGTTCGAATCCTAGTGAGTGCTGGAGAGCAGTGTAGCCACTAAAAAAAAACAACCAGTTGTCCCTAAATCTTAAAAATCAACTATTTTTTCTTAAATCAACTATTTTTTTGAAGATATCTGGATTGTCGTTGACGATGTTCATCAGCTCCTGAGCGATATATGGACATCGTTTTGCTCCTAAAACACAACTAACCTTTTTATCTCCTTAAAACAAACTGATATTGCCAATATATTTAACAGATATTGTTACGATTTTCTTCCACCCTAGAAAGGGAGAAACATAAAAATAACTTTTTGTTAATGGGTAATAAAAACCGGCAAGTTCGCTCGTTTTGTGTTGAGAACCCTAGCAAATGACGTATCTACACCTTATGGCAATCAATGCTGATATTAAGTGGTAATAGGGTAGAAAGAGATAATTAAATTAATACAGGAAAAATCCCGTTTAAAAAAAAAATTCTTTTTTTTTGCCATTTTGCTAATCAGACGACATGCGAGAATTTTTTAAGATTGGCTTGATGATTACACGTTTGGCTATTGAGTGCTTAAGTAGCAAAATAGATACATAATTATCCAAGATAAACTATTAAAAATAAGAGAAATTTGGTTAAAAAATTATTAAATTGACTAATAAAACCATAAATAAATTGGTGCGTATAAATGAATGAATTTCCTCAAGAAAAGCAGATATTCGATTAATCATCGTTACGCGGTTTGCCAGATTCTAGAGTCATTGTCCAAGAGTGCTCAACGGAATAAAATATCATGGCAGTTGGAATCTATTGAGCTATATAGAGAGCACATAAATGTTTGCAGGACACGTTTGATTCGAATATGACCCAGAATAAACATCATTAACATCTGTAATACACCACGTTTTATTCGGCTTCAGATCCAGCTACTCCACCATAAAATTCCACATACTAATAAGTATAACAAAAGAAGGAAATAAGTTATTTAATGTAAAATCTAGTTCTCTTCTCCTAAGACAAGAGAAAAAACCATAGTATTTAGCGTTATTATGTTACATATATACATTAATTATACGCATAAAGTACGTAAAACATGTGATAACTACAATTAACATAACCTTGAATTAAGCTTACTAACTAACATGAAAACTGTCAAATTCTTGTGTTAATGTATACTTTGATTGTGAATTTGATTAACAAAAAGGAAATCCACATCCATTTGACAGTAAGTGAGAAACTACTAATAATATCACTATAA
Source organism: Thecocarcelia acutangulata (assembly GCA_914767995.1). Lineage (NCBI taxonomy): Eukaryota > Metazoa > Arthropoda > Insecta > Diptera > Tachinidae > Thecocarcelia > Thecocarcelia acutangulata. The sequence continues at coordinate 125,175,233 of OU612094.1, read as the reverse complement.
TTTAGTTCAACTTGCACCAAATATTACCTTACCCGCAAGTCACATTTCGGGTTATGGTACTATTAGTAATTTGAATTTTGGTTTTTTTTTTTTTTGCTACCCCTACTTTTATCTTATACTTGAAAAATTCAGTTGTAGTAAAAATGTTTCTTATTTATATTGACAGTAATTTCATTCATTTCTCTAATTTCATTCACTACTATACATAGCTACATATTAATTCATTCGTCAATTTCTTTGCTGGGCCCATCAATGAATGTGAATGCAGTACAAAACAGCAACAATTTTGTACAACAACATCAAACCTAATACTCTAAGTAATACTAAGTAAGATCATAACGTAATCCTTAATTTTGAAACAATTGTCTTATTAATGCCCAAAATAAGAGAGAAAAATAAAGAGAAAATATCTGCAATTCAGTGTTTCACAAAAACAATTATTGTAATACAATTGTTGGGATATATATTGTTTTCAATAGTAAAGCTGTAAAAATAGTAAAGCTGTTGTTTCCGAACAAAATTTTTGTCCGGACAAAATTTTTTTTTATATTTAGTTTGACGTCTCTCTTCTTGAGAGAGAGAAAATATTTTTTACGAACAACTCCCAACTTGAATTGGTTTAATTTTATATTTTGTCCGGACAAAATTGAGCTGAGATGCCAATAGGATACATTTTTTCATACAAAATTGTATTGAGTTGCCCCATCGAACAAAAAATTTACATAGTAGTTTTATTCTGTTGAAATTTCGATTGTGGCTAGCATTTGATATATGTTTTAATAGTTATTAAGAAATAAGTAATAATTTTAATACGGAAATAAATGAATTGATTGCCCGAAAACTTATTGAAGAAATTAAAAAGCCAGGAAGAGAGTGTATGTATGATATAATGAGTAAAAATAACCCATTGCTCTTCTTTGCTTTAAAAGTCTTCTCACTGCAGCTCCTTTTAATTTTTATATTTATGTACTTGGCGAATAATAATGCTTTATATATTTCAATGGCCATAAGCGAAAGCAGTTTTCTTTTTCCCATTATTATCACACAATATTTACTAATAATTGAGAATATGTAAAATACGCTAGAAAATAAACCAAAATATTTTCTCTCTCTCAAGAAGAGAGACGTCAAACTACATATAAAAAAATTTTGTTCGGATAAAAATTTTGTTCGGAAACAATAAGTGAATCCAGCTGTAGTTTACATAATTTTGCTTTATGTTAAATCAAGTAATTATAATTTAGTAATAATTTTGTTGTTGAAGTAAAAAGATCAATAAATATGAACTGCTCAATATAAAAATATGGGAGTGACAAAACTAATTTCAATCACAAATAAAATGAAAAGATACTAGGCTCATTTCAGGGACATTCATTTAAATTTAAAGTGCAAAGAATGTCATTGGCGTGATAAAAATCATAAGGGAGGGATCAGTGCACTTCTTCAGGCTAACATCTGCTGGCTAATTTTATTTTGACGAAACTTTTTTTATATGATACGCGTAAAAATTGGGTACAGAACCGAACAACGAACTAGCTAGCTGGGAAATTAACACCTTTCATCCATGCTCTTGCTTCGATTTTATTAGGGATTTTGGATAAGAATTTATATCTACAAATATATGTATGTATGTATTTTATTGTATTTGAATTTATGTGTATTTTTACAATATACCAAAAACACAAAAATTTGGCAAATTTTATTAGTATTGTATTGTTACATTCTAGTTGTAAAAAAATTGATTAAAAAAATAAATTAAATAAATTACAAAAAAATCGAGTTTTAATTACAAAGTACACAAAGGTGTACTTGTGTAAACATAGTATTGTGACTTTCAATACTACTACGATTAATCGTAATAATAGAATTACCAATTTTTCAATAATATGGGTGGGAGTGATTATATTATATAGTTGGACATGACAGTAAAATTTTAATTTTTACAATAACAGTGTTATGATACAATTACTATAACTTTTTACTAATATTTGGTTATATACTATAATGTTGGTTCTTGGCTGTACTTGGTTTTGTAAATAAATTTCAGATTGAATCCGTACTATGTGGATGTGTTCTACCTTATAATTCAACCGTAGTTTTTTGCCTTTGGAAACTTGTTATAACAACCATATTTTTTCTTCTACGTCTAGTCCGTATAGAATTTAATTTTTCCAGGTCTTCTAACTTAAAAACTTATATTGCTTTTGATCAGACTATTAAAAACAAATATGTAAAACACGTGTGAACATGTGTGTAAACGAAATAGTATAATTTCAACATCATATTTGATATAAAATAATTTTTAGCACTTATAATTTTTTTATTTATTTTTAAATAATGAATTTAGCCTATGTCCATTTCTATTTCATTAACTCTATCAATTCATTATCTTTCATTAGTTTTGCTAAACATATTTTCGTCTTAACAAAATATACTATTGTGAATTTGTCCATTTTTAATGTTGCGTAGAAAATTGATGTTTTGAACGCTCTAATATAAAACATGTAGCTTTAATATTTTTTAAACTAATTTAATGACTTACTTTTCAACCTTTGAAGCAGTTGCTTAAATTTAATTAACTTTTTTTGATAACTGATTTTTGTTAAAAACACGTATATACTTTAAATATAGGAAGTATATTTGTATTAATTAAAACTATCATTGAATTATTTTTGTAATAAGCAAATCTATTTATTGAAACTTTACATTTGTTCTTATTTGCACAAGCACAAACACACTAATCCTCACACAGACGCACAATCATCAACCATTTTTAATACTAAGTTATAGTATATGAGAAAAGTGGTGGTCTACTCCTAGCAACACATACAGTCCACTTCTATAAGCTAACCATAAATTCTGTGGGCCTACGCCAATTTTTTTCATATTTAAGTTTTAAACAATTTATAATTATCAAATTACACATAAATTTAACTTAAATTGAAATTGAAAATAATTATTGAATTTTAATTAACATTTCACCAAAATCGCATTAAATAAATAATTCTATACCCATTTAACACATTTTGCTTTTAATTTACACTGTGTTTATTACTTATCGTACACAACGTTTTTTTTATTCCCTTTTCTGTTTATTAAATAAATTGCCATTTAATTTAAGTATAAACATAAAATTTGTTTTGCTTACATACAACAAACAGTGCAAAAACATTATAGACAATGCATTTACACTAGTAGTAGTTTAAAATGTTTAAATCTGGTTCCTTTTTCAGAGATGGATTTCACCCTTAAGTGAGAAACTAGTCAGACAAAATATAATATTAACAACAATTGTAGGTAATTGTGATGCGTGATCGCTCCTAATAATATACAATAACAACGCCTAAATAGCTTAAATTAATATAAAATCGGTTTGAATTCACAAACTGGAACTCTTAAGAAATATTTTTGAAAATAAAATCAATATGATTAACATTTTTTTCAACAAAATCTAAGCTACGCTTCTATCGTTGTAGATATTCATTCATATCTACTCATTTAAAAACGTTTTAATTAAAACCACTAAAAATTTAAATATTTTTAAGCACATGTTGAAAACATTCCTGAATTTTACATAAGTTTTTGCATGTAAACAAATCCAATCATCCATAATAATTAGTTAGATAGCAATTTGTAGAGGTAAATTTATACATCAGTTTTGAAACCGTAATAAAATAATTGCAAACAAATGTTACAAAAATTTACTAAAATGAAAGGGAAATCAATTCTGTGGTACTAGAATCACAATTTTATAATTTTTTTTTTTCAATGCGGGCTATTAACGTACGAGTATTCTAAAGGATCTTCTGTTTAAAAAACTGCAATTAAAACAGGGAAACCATGAACCGGAAGCTAAAATCCAGCGTTGTCAACTATTTGTTACCCAAAAGCGTCGTGATCTTATCCGAAAACAGCTAAAAACCGCCATACTATACATACTATTTTATAAACAGCTCGTTTTCTCTGTTTCCCAGTTGTCTATATTTCGACATTTCATAGGAGCTACCCTAATCACCAGTAAACTTTGGAAAGTTTTGAAGGATATTCTCAAACATTCAACTTTATATCCCAACAATCTAAATAAATTATTGAGAATTTACAAGCAAAATACTCTAATAATACCTGTCAAAACACAAAAACCTTTCTTTACACTTCTTAAACAAACTCTCAGTAATTTATTTACATTGTTGGGATATAAAGTTGAATGTTTGAGAATACCTTTTGAAACTACCAATTTGTTATGATTGCTCCTTCGGAATAATGTGTGTGTTTTAAATAGATGTAAATTTGACACGGTGGCTTATCCGGCTACTCGTCAGCAATGGCGTAGTTTCTTCCATCACCAAAACACACAACAATCATCAACATAACATTTCTCGTGTCAGAAACATATATATAAAAAAAAATACTTTTACAAAAAAAATTCTCTTACTCATACATCCTTTGTCCTTATCCTGCGTCTATACGTCTGTCTGTCTGTCTGGGCCACCCCACCCCTTCTGCCAAGTTAGCAGCCTTGTATTGCCTCTTTGACCCAAGTTACACATAAAGACAATACCCATACATTTTCAGTACTTGATTTCACGTCCATCCGTTCTTATCCGTTCATGTCCGTTTTGGTCCATCTGAATCTTTAGCTACAACACCTTACACTACATTACGCACAACACTCAAAATCGTCAACTAAATATAGTTACTCAGCCATGGTTAAAACTTCAAACAAAAAGAGAAAAATATTGTATGCAATTCCATTTCATTTTTCTAAGGCAAATGCAATTTTATTTTGTAATCAAAATTAAAATAAACAGTTTATTACAATTTCAAAAGAAAACAAAAAAAAACAAAGTTCATTTCTATATGTCTACATCTACATATAGACATACGTGCACAAATATATTCTATCTATATATGTGAATATATAAATCTATGTTTTGTTTAAATTCTTATTGTAAAATTAGTAGTAAACTAGAAAACTTATTTTTCTATTATTCAAATTCAGTATTTACAAAAAGTGTTGTGTTGTTTTTTTTTTATGGATTCTAACATTACATTTACATGTGAACTTATTATTATTTGCAGTACTGCTTTATAATCATTGCTCTCAAAAAGTATAAAAAAAGGAGTTTAAAAAGAGTGTATTCATATATTGAAAAGAGAAACAATTAATTTTAAGCAGAGATAAATCAATCACTAATGAAGAATTATCACAAAAAAAAAATTATCAAAATTTACATCATTACAAGAGATGACTTATCGCTCTGCTCTAAGTGTGGAGACTTCTTAGTACTTAAAAATTTTTATTCTTTTTTTTTTTTTATTTCAGTTTTGTTTCTTTTTCTTTTTATATGATTATGCTTCTTTTGTATATAGATATGTATGCTTTCAAATGTACATATAGGTATATATGTATATATAAATACCTTTTTTCATACTTTTCTTTGAATTTCAATTTTATTAAATACAGTTGTAATTCAATTTTTTTTTTCATACTTACATTATTAAGTAATACAACAAAACTATGTAACTAAATAATGAACATATGTATGTACATTAGTGCTTGGACTTACATTACTTGTTCTTAAAAGAATGCGTAATTTATGTTTATTGTTGGTGCAGATCGATGGTTCTCTTCTTCTTTTAATTTAAGCCTATATAATTAATGTTTTTTTTCTTTTGGGAAATAATTTTTTTTGTAGTTTCTTCAAAATAAGTAACTTGCTTTTTTTTTTATGCAGCTCCTTTTAAGATTTAATTTTAAAAGTTATTATCAGCAATATTCATTTATTTTTTTCTTTGGTCGCATATACCTAAGTACATATGTACAAGTACATACATATATAGTTTTTTTTTTTTTTTTTTTTTTTTTTTTAATGCACTGTTTTAGTTTCGCTGATTTCAATGTGAACTTAAATGAGGTTGTAGGTCTCCAATTAATTGTTACATGTTTTCTTTAGAACACAATTTTTAAAGTTTATATACTTAGTATATTCTTTTTATGTGATACTTATTATTTAAATGCATTGAATTCCATTCTTTCAATTCGAGCTTGTACTATCATCTTTCTTTTGTAGATAGCGTTTTTCTTTTATGCATAGATACATATATTTTTCTTTCCTTTTTTTTTTTATTATAAATTCACATATATATATGATAATAAAATCTATTTTTGTTCTTCCATTTAAAAAGGTTATCTTTTATTTTTGCCTTCTTTTTATGTTTAATTATATATAATAATATTTTTTTTGAAAAATTTTATGGTGTGTCCCTTTAGCTCGATTCTCCAAGAAGAAAAAATACACATGCCGGATAGGTAAGCGAACTTCCTCTCTTCTTTAGACAAAAAAATCGATAAAGCTATGAACAGTAATTATCGGTTTAAAAATTACAGCATTGCCAAATATAATCGTAACAAGCACGTAGCTGTCGATATCGAATACGAAATGGAATAGCTACGGAAGTAAAATTAGAGACTAAAAGCGAATTAAGATTTTCTAGAAGTATCGAAAATGAACGTGTGGTATCGACCCACTTAAGCTAGCCGGGTTTTCGACAATCGAATTATATGAATGTCTTAGACAGAGATAAAAAAAGAAAAATGAAGTTAAAAGGATAAACAATATTATTATTTAAATTTCGTTTGTATCTTAATAAAAAAATTATGGAAACATCTCCTGAAAACATATTAATACGCGCATTTATATGTACAAACATTTTTGTGTCTGTTTTATTTATTTATTTTTATTTTCATATCGAAAGAACCGTTGAACTAAATCATACAGTAAATAAATCTTGACCGTGAAATACTCCTACACTTTTACCATCGAAACTCTTAAGTTCATATAAAGAATTACCGAGTACTTTCACAACTACACACTTTATGTGTGCTGGTGCCAATTTGGCATTATATTTCTGAATTTTATTACTGAGTTTGAAATTTCTCCTATAAACAATCTGTCCTACATTGAATTTAAGTTCCCTTGCTCTAGTATTATAAGCCTTGGTCGAGCGTTCATGCGATTTTTCTAAATTGCCAAATACTGTGTTACGTATCAGTTGTAGTCTGTCTGGGAATTCAGTAAAAGTCAACATCCTTAATAGAACCAAGTTTTCGTATTATATCATATGCGGAACCGTGTTGTACCATGTTTAAACCGAAAAGTGCATAATAAGGTGACATACCTATGGCACTATGAGACGTACTTCTCAAAGCAAATTCAACATCACTAACATGACGATCCCAGTTTCGCTGATCACTATCAATAAAGGATCGTATCATTTGCAAAACTGACCTGTTCACTCTTTCAGCTGCGTTGGACTGAGGTGCGTACCGTGCAGTCCGAATTAGTTTAATTCCATACTTATTGCAAAAATCGCCAAACAACACCGACTTAAATTGTTGTGCATTGTCGGAGTGTATAAATTCCGGCACCCCGAAGTCGGGATAAGGTTTTATGAATACCTCCGTGTCCTGACGACGGTGAATAGTGTCCGTTGAACACTAATTGCTCCCTAAGTTCCTTAGGAACCCAAAGTTTCCAGGCACTATCATCGTCAAACAAATCACATGTGACGAATTTTGTTCTTTTGTATATGTAATTATCGGACACGCATAAGTCCGGCAGTTTAGTCGTTTCGTTCAAAATATCATTTCGAAGATTGCAGTATTCCGCTGAATTGAAATAAGGGCTTGATAAATCCAAGTCTAAAATGCGATTGTTCTCAATAATTTCTTCCATATGCACTCGAGACAAAGCATCCGGAACTACATTCTGCGACCCTTTACGATGCTGAATGTCAAATTCAAAAGCCTGCAGTTTGAGGCTCCATCTAGCAAGCCGACCTGAAAGTTCCTTCTGACTCATGAGCCACTTTAAGCTAGAATGATCCGTAATGATGGTAAATGGCAACCCCTCTATATAGGGACGAAATCTTTTGACGCTTAAGACCGCAGCATAGCATTCTAGCTCAGTTATACTGTAATTCCTTTGAGCTTTATTGAGCTTAGCCGACATGCAAGCAATCGGATGCTCAAGACTCTCATCGTCGGTCTGAAACAAAACTCCACCCACACCTTGCGTAGATGCGTCACACTGTACGAAAAACCGTCGTTTAAAATCGGGGTTGACAAGCACAGGAGCCGACGTAAGACATTCTTTTAACATATTAAATGACACTAGAGCTTTTTCGGACATTACAAACTTGCGAATATTTTCCTTCGTTAAACAATCGTGAAGTGGTGCGGCTATGTTAGCGTAGTCTCTTATAAGCCGGCGGTACCACCCGCACATGCCAAGAAATCGTCTAAGCTGCTTCGGAGTACTAGGGATTGGATATTCTTTTACAGCTTCAACCTTTGCATCATCTGTTCGAATGCAACCATTCCCCACTACAAATCCCAAGTAGCGCACCTCTTTATAACAAAATTTACTCTTCTCGATATTAATTGTAAGACCAGCCTTGGCCAAACATTGAGCAACTTCTTTTAGTAGGTTGATGTGTTCCGCAAAATTGGCAGAAACAACGAGAAGGTCTTCGAGGTAGACTAGGACATTATTTCGCAAAGACGCAGGTATAACTTTGTCCATAAGCCTACACATTCTCTGTGCCGCATTGCACAGACCAAACGGCATTACGGTATATTGATACAATGGGCGCCCGGGGACGGTGAATGCGGTCTTTTCTCGGGACTTTTCCTCCAGCGGAATTTGCCAAAATGCATCTTTTAAATCAATGGCCGAAATATATTTTGTTTCCTGCAACCTACTTAGAATCCCTTCGATGTGAGGGAGTGGGTATGCATCTTTTATTGTTCTTGCATTGACATAACCTATTTTTATTTTCTTTTCTAACGAGTGTAACAGGTGAGCTCCAACTGCTATTGCTTTGCTCTATTACCCCCAGATTTAACATGCGATCTAATTCCTTATAAAGTAAATCTTGAATAGCAGGGGACACCGGGTAGTGTCTCTGTTTTATGGGTATATCTTCGTTTGTTACCTCAATTAAATGCTGCTCTAAGGTAGTTCGCCCAAGGCCCCGTAAAGCAAAAGAAGGGAATTGTGATTTAACGTTTTCTAGTTGGATTTGTTGTTCATCTGTGAGAGAATGTTGATTGCTAAAATCACCTGTAGTTGTAATAACAGAAATCTGTGTAGAGTTTAGTTCGAAAACCTTATTATTTCCTATTATGGGCAAGCTAAACATTTTCCAAAAATCAATGCCGAAGTAAAATTCCTGATCTAACTCTGGTACTATAAGAAAATCGAGATCTTTAGTGATACCTTCCCACAGTACCGGTAACGAAATCACTCCTACAACAGACACTTTTCCACCATTTGCTGTCCTCACTTGCTGGTTTTTAAGCTTGATGATATTTTTTTCCTTGCCTTCTAGAAACTTTAACGCATTCTTACCTATACAACAAGCCCCAGCACCTGAATCAAGTAGAGCCATAACTTTTACACCACTGACCAATGTTTTTGCATAAAATCGGTTGTCATTTCCTATCTGAACAACTGTTTCTACTATTAAATGTTTCGCGCGCTTTATTTTTAAAATTTTATCCTTCAATTTTTTTAGCTTTTTATATTTTCTACTTCTTAACTTTATTTCTTCAGCAAAAATTCTAGCTCTAGTCTCTTCATAATGTAATTTCCGCTGATGCAATGGTTTTATGTAAGAATAATCTTCACCTTCAATCTGGACTAAATCGTTTTTGTGTTTCTGCAGAATAATTATTGGTTCTTTTCCGGGTGATCCTTCGCCTGACAAAAGTTCCCGGTCACTTCTGCCACCTTTGCATTTCCCGTTATTCCTTTGTATTCACAAAATGATGTATCCTTACCACATGAAAAACATTTCATATCATGGAAAGATGATTTACAAATTGTAGTTTGTTTTAGGTCAGAATTTTTCTTATAAAAATCTACAGGCATTCCACAAGTAAAACAGAGGATTAAGTGGAATGGTGATAAACAAAACTCTTTGGAGTTTGATGGAGAATTGGGGTAATAATGGTTAGTTTGGTTTAATGATTTCGTCTGAGTTTGGCTGTTACTGAGATGTAAGTCTTTGTTTGCTTCAGAATTATTTAAAAGATGTTGGCTGTGCCTTTGACCATAATTTTTATTTGGTTGTCTAATTGCTTCAAGGTCAAAAGTTTCCTCTTCTGGGTACATTGCATTTACTGTTCTCGAACGTTGTCTATTTTCTTTCAAGAGTTTTTCAGCACGTTTACATTCTTTTTTCAAATCTGTTAAAGTTTCTATCTTAGCAGAAAATATTAAGGTTGCGAGGTTACTACGTAAGTTACTTCTTATAATTTGTACCAGTTCTTTCTCGGGTATCTTTTTACGTAATTTAAAAGTCAAATTGTGAATTTCAGTATAAAACTGTTCGAATTGTTGTCCAAATTGTTGTTTGCACTCTAGAATTTGTCCAATTATTTCGTAGTCAGTATCTGACGTCTTAAAATGATTTAGAAGTTCTCGTTTAAGTTGAAAATAGTCAAATTCAATATCATCAGCATTGTCTTCTAAAGTTTGCCAATACCACTTTGCTGCACTACCCGATAATAAGCAATGAAAGTCGCTAAATAACTGATTAAAAGTAATATTGTATTGCTCCCTCATTTTTTCAATACGAAAAATAAACCCCTCAACTGTCATATCTTTCAAAGTACCATCAAATTTTATGTGCCATTTATCTAGGTCAACAGGTTTACGATGAATAAAGTCTCTCTGGAGGTAGCCTAAGTTAGGATCATTAACTTCGACATCTCTCCTGCCCCCGTTCCTTTGGGTAGGTTGCTGCCTAGCGTTTAAATTGTCTTCATTTGCCTGAGAAGCCAGGCGAGCTCGCTCATCAGGTTCTTCAGGTATACCCAACGCATTTGCACCCCTTTGTTCTGCTTCATCGGGTGTAGAACTTATCCTTGGTTCATTCATTAAACTATTATTTACAGAACCTTCGACTCCAGCAACTCGATGACGTAATGAAACAACATTTCCTTGCATTTGCCGGAGCTCGTTAACGCAGCTAGTGATCATGCGGTTCTGTTGCATCATCATTGTCATTAGTTGACTCAGCTGGCAGTCTGCATTTTGTGGAGGATTTCCCGCCAAATTTGGGTCCACAGCTTCTGCTGAAGAGCCACTAGCACCTCCAAAGTTGGTATTTTCTTGCTGTTCACTAGACATCTCAAAAATCTTGTTACACTTTTGAGAAAAGTTTAGAGAAGTGGCACTTTTTTCTATTGAGTCGTTGATCAAATTACTTGCAGGGAGAGGCCCCGGTTGTAAAGTCGTGTTAAATATAACTTGAGCACACCTGTTCAAATAGTCTGTTGGCAAAAAGTCTACGGGTCGTTCAATACCTGTGTCAATTTGAGTCAAAATTGATCCTACAACTTGTTTATCTAATGCTTGTGTCACACTTCGTGTGACCGGTCTGTTCACAATAATTCGGCTTAAAGGATGAGAAAATTTTTCATTAGACTTCTCCATTCACTTATATTTCAAAAATCTAAATAGAAGCAAAGCTGTAAACAAAACTAAAAATGTTAACCTTTTGATTCTGTATATTATTTTTGGAAAAACAATTTTTAATAAAAAAATCATAAATTTCAATGACGATTTAATAGGTGTTGTGCTTAACCTGTCGTAAAGTATGGTTATAGCCAATAGAATCAGATGTCATTCACACAATAACTCATTCACATCCACACAGAGAAAAAAATCAAGATACATCTCGAACTATCTATACTAAAAGATTTGTACAAGGCTACCAAGTTTTTTCTCTTTTTTCTTTAGCAAAAAGAATTAATTTGAGACCAATTGCATACAATCCCAAACAAAAATCCTTAACATCATAAAAAGATATTAACACTCAAAATTCTAAAACAACTGAAATGTTTACCACCAAATTACAGGTGTGGAATTCTCATCTTGTTAGATTTACAATGAAGTCTAAGCTCAAAATCAAAAACTAAAATAAAGCAATTCTGATTGAAACTTATATCTTCGTCATTCACGCAAACATAATTCTCCCATTCGCAAACAATACTTAACTTAGTCACTCATTCATCAATTAAAAGAAATATATATAGAAGTATCCTTCGTTGGGCGCCATATGTTATGATTGTTCCTTCGGAATAATGTGTGTGTTTTAAATAGATGTAAATTTGACACGGTGGCTTATCCGGCTACTCGTCAGCAATGGCGTAGTTTCTTCCATCACCAAAACACACAACAATCATCAACATAACATTTCTCGTGTCAGAAACATATATATAAAAAAAAATACTTTTACAAAAAAAATTCTCTTACTCATACATCCTTTGTCCTTATCCTGCGTCTATACGTCTGTCTGTCTGTCTGGGCCACCCCACCCCTTCTGCCAAGTTAGCAGCCTTGTATTGCCTCTTTGACCCAAGTTACACATAAAGACAATACCCATACATTTTCAGTACTTGATTTCACGTCCATCCGTTCTTATCCGTTCATGTCCGTTTTGGTCCATCTGAATCTTTAGCTACAACACCTTACACTACATTACGCACAACATTCAAAATCGTCAACTAAATATAGTTACTCAGCCATGGTTAAAACTTCAAACAAAAAGAGAAAAATATTGTATGCAATTCCATTTCATTTTTCTAAGGCAAATGCAATTTTATTTTGTAATCAAAATTAAAATAAACAGTTTATTACAATTTCAAAAGAAAACAAAAAAAAACAAAGTTCATTTCTATATGTCTACATCTACATATAGACATACGTGCACAAATATATTCTATCTATATATGTGAATATATAAATCTATGTTTTGTTTAAATTCTTATTGTAAAATTAGTAGTAAACTAGAAAACTTATTTTTCTATTATTCAAATTCAGTATTTACAAAAAGTGTTGTGTTGTTTTTTTTTTATGGATTCTAACATTACATTTACATGTGAACTTATTATTATTTGCAGTACTGCTTTATAATCATTGCTCTCAAAAAGTATAAAAAAAGGAGTTTAAAAAGAGTGTATTCATATATTGAAAAGAGAAACAATTAATTTTAAGCAGAGATAAATCAATCACTAATGAAGAATTATCACAAAAAAAAAATTATCAAAATTTACATCATTACAAGAGATGACTTATCGCTCTGCTCTAAGTGTGGAGACTTCTTAGTACTTAAAAATTTTTATTCTTTTTTTTTTTTTTATTTCAGTTTTGTTTCTTTTTCTTTTTATATGATTATGCTTCTTTTGTATATAGATATGTATGCTTTCAAATGTACATATAGGTATATATGTATATATAAATACCTTTTTTCATACTTTTCTTTGAATTTCAATTTTATTAAATACAGTTGTAATTCAATTTTTTTTTTCATACTTACATTATTAAGTAATACAACAAAACTATGTAACTAAATAATGAACATATGTATGTACATTAGTGCTTGGACTTACATTACTTGTTCTTAAAAGAATGCGTAATTTATGTTTATTGTTGGTGCAGATCGATGGTTCTCTTCTTCTTTTAATTTAAGTCTATATAATTAATGTTTTTTTTCTTTTGGGAAATAATTTTTTTTGTAGTTTCTTCAAAATAAGTAACTTGCTTTTTTTTTATGCAGCTCCTTTTAAGATTTAATTTTAAAAGTTATTATCAGCAATATTCATTTATTTTTTTCTTTGGTCGCATATACCTAAGTACATATGTACAAGTACATACATATATAGTTTTTTTTTTTTTTTTTTTTTTTTTTTTTTTTTTAATGCACTGTTTTAGTTTCGCTGATTTCAATGTGAACTTAAATGAGGTTGTAGGTCTCCAATTAATTGTTACATGTTTTCTTTAGAACACAATTTTTAAAGTTTATATACTTAGTATATTCTTTTTATGTGATACTTATTATTTAAATGCATTGAATTCCATTCTTTCAATTCGAGCTTGTACTATCATCTTTCTTTTGTAGATAGCGTTTTTCTTTTATGCATAGATACATATATTTTTCTTTCCTTTTTTTTTATTATAAATTCACATATATATATGACAATAAAATCTATTTTTGTTCTTCCATTTAAAAAGGTTATCTTTTATTTTTGCCTTCTTTTTATGTTTAATTATATATAATAATATTTTTTTTGAAAAATTTTATGGTGTGTCCCTTTAGCTCGATTCTCCAAGAAGAAAAAATACACATGCCGGATAGGTAAGCGAACTTCCTCTCTTCTTTAGACAAAAAAATCGATAAAGCTATGAACAGTAATTATCGGTTTAAAAATTACAGCATTGCCAAATATAATCGTAACAAATTATAGGAGCTACTCTTATGAAATGTCGACATATAGGCAGCTGGGAAACATAGAAAACAAGTTGTTTATAACTTTTTGATTGGTATCAATGTTAGAAGCTAATATAGTGAATAAAACTCAATTGTGCATACTGAGCACTTCCTTATGGAAAAGCAAATCGATATAATGTTGATTGCTGAAACCCATTTGACAACCAACAGTTATTTCAAAATTAATGGGTACGCATTATATGACACTAAAGATCCCCGCGGAAGATCTTGCGGAGGATCGGCAATTCTAATAAAATCAAGAATTAAGCACTATTTAATGAACAAGACACGTGAGGAGTATATCCAAACAACTAATATATGCATTGAATATTTTCATGAAAAAATCGTTATTTCCTCGATTTACTCACCGCCCCGATTTTCAATAACAGAAAGCCAATATTCAAATTTTTTCAAATCACTTGGGCCTCGATTTTTAGCGGCTGGCGACTATAACGCTAAACACACTTTTTGGGGATCACTTTTAATTACCTCGAAAGGCCGTGTGCGTTTTGACACCGTTTCCAAAATGGGCTTAGATGTGGTTTCAAGCGGACACCCCACTTATTGGCCGACAGACCGACGAAAGATACCAGACGTTATAGATTTTGGAGTTGTGAAAAATTTTCCTTTAGAGTGGATGCAAGTGGAGCCTTCATTAGATTTGTCATCAGATCACTCTCCCACTATAATCTCTGTTTCGTTCCCCCAAGAGATTGGCTCACCGTTGACTGTCAATAGAGTTAATTGGTTAAAGTACAAAAAATTTTTGAGCACACATTGTACTGAAAATATCGCCTTGAGAACGCCTGAGGATATTGATGTGTCAATTAACAATTTTTCTGAAAACCTCAAACAGGCCGTACAGCATGCTACCACTAGTCATTTAAGATCTAGAAATGAGAACAATAGAACTTATTCATCTGAAATTGAGCAACTTCTGTCAGAAAAAAGAAGAGTCAGAAGAGAGTGGCAACTTCGCAGGTCGCCCCAGCTTAAAACCAGGCTACGGGAATGCATAACTCAGCTAAGAAATCTGCTTGAAGTCCATAGAATGGCTTCCCTTAAAACATATTTGGAAAGCCTTGATGGTACCCCTCAATCTGATTACTCCTTGTGGAAAGCGACAAAAGGTTTAAAAAGACCCGTAATAGGTAAGCCACCTTTGCGAAATTCAACTGGCGACTGGGCAAGAAGCGATTCTGAAAAGGGAATGTTGTATGTCGATCATTTGCGAAACGTTTTTATCGCAAATGATTCAGAGAATAATACAGCGGAATTACCACCATATGTTGATAGACCTCCTATGTCTTTGAGATTTAATTTTCAAGATGTCGAAAACGTTATCGGTAATACAAACCCCAGGAAAGCTCCAGGCATTGATCAAATTACTGGTAAAATGCTTGAACAGTTACCTCGTGTAGCTAGAAGGGTTCTACTTTTTATTTTTAACGCCATTTACGCTTTGAGTATTATCCTGCAGAGTGGAAGGTCTCAATGATTACTATGATACCCAAGCCAGGGAAGGATCTAACTAAGGTAGAATCATATAGACCAATACCATAGACTTTTACCAACAATTTCAAAACTATTCGAAAAATTGTTAATGGCGAAGTTGAGTCCAATATTGAACAATGTGGGGTGCATCCCTGATCATCAATTTGGCTTTCGGGCTAAGCATAGCACCATAGAACAAACGCACAGGCTAGTCAATGTCATAAGACAGACCTTTGAGGAGAAGAAGTATTGCTCAGCTCTTTTCATTGATATTTCTCAAGCTTTTGATAAAGTGTGGCACGACGGCTTGATGCACAAAATAAAGTTAAACTTGCCTGCAAATACACACAAGCTTCTAGAAAGCTACTTGTATGGGCGGAAGTTTGTTACCAGAGAAGGCGACTTTATAAGCCCAACTCAGCCAATCAAGGCAGGAGTTCCCCAAGGCAGCATACTGGGGCCTACTTTATATTTGATTTACGCGTCTGACATTCAAACGACATCCGGAATCCACACTTCTACCTTTGCAGATGACACAGCGTTTTTGAGTGTCCATGAAAACCACCAATTAGCATCACGAAATTTACAGGAATATACTTCAATATTAGAGAAATGGCTGAAACTTTGGAAAATCAAAGTTAATGAACAGAAATGTACTCATGTTACATTCACACTGTGTAGGCAAACATGTCCGACTATCCAAATTAACAACTCACCTATTCCGCAGCACAACGAAGTCAAGTACCTTGGTATTCACCTGGACCGTAGGCTAACGTGGAAGTCTCACATTGAAGCAAAGGTCACTCAGTTAAAGCTAAAAGCAGCGCAGCTAAATTGGCTTATGGGCAGAAATTCGACATGAAATTAGATTGCAAACTTTTATTACACAACGCAATACTAAAGCCTATATGGTGCTATGGAATTCAGTTATGGGGCACCGCCTCAGCGACAAACATTGAAAAAATCCAAAGGCGACAAAACAAAATTCTTCGAACGATTACTGCAGCTCCATGGTATGTAAAAAATTCACGAATTCATAAAGATCTGAGTGTTCCGTTGGTAAAAGAGGAGTTTTCTAAGTACGCGACAAGGTATGTCAGTAAACTGGAACTTCATTCAAACCCTCTTGCGCGCAATATACTTAATTTTGGCGGCCACACTCGGCTTAAAAGAAGGGATACCACTGCCACCATCAGATTGCTCAATAGGTGATTTTACCGAAATAGCTCCCGCATAATAAAACTTTTTGTCTAGCATTGGCCGGACTTAAGAATCACATTTTTTAATTTTAAATTTAGTATTAAGATTTGAATACTTATTGTTAGTTCATTTTGAAGATTCAATAAATAAAAAATGCTTAAAAAAAAAAAAAAAATTGTGCATACTGTTTTACTTTAAATACAATTAAACAGTATTTTCGAGAACACAACAAAATTTTTTCTAGCATTACATAAATAATCTATTCACTTCCATATTCGAATAAGCTAATATTAATAAGTTAACGACGATTTTATTTTTCATTGAATGAATTTTTAAAACCATGTACCTCAAATAAGTTTCAAATCTTTTCCCTATAAATAGAAAAACAACTTTAAATTTCGTCAATTTAATTTTCAAAATCAAGCATTTGTTTAACAAATACTAATATTAACATTGTTTCATAAAATATTGTATGGAAGAGGGTCTTTCTGAATGCGGCTAAATATGACTATAACTATTTTTCAGTACATTTAAACTTGTTTTCATACCAAGTTTTTGTGTACATAGATATATCAAAAAAAAGCATTAATCTCATACAGAGACAATATTAATTTCTAACTGCCTTATTTATAAAAAATGTTTCAAGTTTATAAAGCTGTTATCGCACTGATTTCTATACAAAATTTGTACAATAAGAGCTTAATAAACATGAAAAAAAAATTTTTATAAATAAGGCCGTAAAACACCAGAATTTACTATAAATTTTTTAATTTTATCCTAATTTAACATAAACTTTTTAAATTGCAAGAAAGTAAGTACAAGTATATAATAAAGGGCTAGTTTAGCGTATTTTTTTAAAGCGCTGAGTCGAAAAAATGCGCATTTCTAGGTATTGAAAAGCGCTAAATCTAGCGCAAAAGGCACTACGTTGGCAACCGTGCTAAAATCGTATGGCCTTATTCATAAAAAATATTGTATGTTTAGTAAACTATTATATGACAATCTTCTATAGGAAGATGAGTATAACTTTTTAGAGTATAACTAAGGCGTATAAGTAAAGTGTAGTTACAAATATGGAACTTTTGCTGTCACTGAAATCAAAAGTTCAAATAACTGAGTTTATTTTTCACTAAACTAACACCTAAAATTAATCAAAATCAAAAAATTATAAACAGATTGTTTCTTATATCTCCTAGCTGTCCTTATCATCAGTAAATTTGGAAACTTTTGAAATATATTATTAAAACTTTTAAAAGAAAATGCTTTAACCATACCCAACAAAATAAAAAAAACAAGGCTTTTATTTTTCACCTGTACCTTTTTTATACCTTTCGCAAAATCGGTTTAGCCTATATCTCGGGTATATATGGACCAATATCGGAATTTTTCACTTTCTGTATTTTACTAACCTTCTTTTATAAAACCAGAACTGCCTTTCGAAAAATCGGTTTAGGCTATATCTCGAGTATATATGGACCGCTAGCGGAAATTTTCATTTTCTTAATTTGGTAACCTCCTTATATTACCAGAGCTGCTTTTAAGCACACTACGTTGTTTACGTTCGCTTACGCAACTTTTTCATGAAAAAATCGGTGTAGACTATATCTCGGGTATATATAAACCGATATCGGAATTTTTTATTTTCTGTATATAAATAACCTGCTTTTATAACCAAAATTGATTTTAAGCAACAAAAATGTTTTCATGAAAAAATCGATTTAGACTATTTCTCGGGTACATAAGGAACGATATCAGAAATTTTCATTTTCTGTATTTGGTAACCATCATATCGCTCCTTTATTGCAACATAGTCATATCTCAAAAAATTAGCTTTTCGAGTTAACAATGCAGAATTGTTAACAGTACTACCTTTTATATTGTGCCAAAAATTTATTCAACGTACTTTTAAACTGTATATATATCGGGTATATATGGACCGTTAACGGAAATTTTCATTTTTGTATATTGGTAACCTCCTTTTATAATCCGAACTACGTTTAAGCAAAAAAAAAAGTTGTTTAAGTTCGCTTACGCATTTTCATGAAAAATCGTATTAGATAGCCATATCGGAAATTTTAATTTTCTGTATTTATATAACCTTCTTTTATTACCAAGACTGCTTTTGAGCAAAACAAAAATTTTTTTTTTCATAAAAAAATCGGTTTAGACAATATTTCAACGGTTGTATTCATAAAAAAGTTAAACAGCCGTTCAAACCATTTTTAGGGAAAATTCGATAAAACTGTATTCATAAATGAATTTTACGTTAAAATCTTCTTTTTAGCAGTTTTTTAAGTCAACCATTTTTAAAACTGATTGCACCCAATTTTAAGACAATTTTAAGGTAATATTTGTGTTTTTTAGTTATTGTTTATTTATATGTTGCGAAAATTTTTATTGCATATTTATCAGAAATCCCATGATATTGATAACAATGTGAGTTTTTAATAGAAAATATGACCCAAGCTTTGAATAGCTGGCAACAGAAAACTTTCAGGGAAAGAAGTAATCTATTTTATTCTGGATTCCAGATAAGCCATTACGCTTTACATTTTTCCAGTCTTCTTATTTTAGTTATTACTAACATTTTATTTATTTAAAATAATATACGTTAATAAAATGCCATGTACATCAGTGATGTGTAAAAAAACGAAATAATAAAAAAAGCTCGTTATTCATATATTTGCCTACGCGTAAGCAAAAGGAATCAAAGTAAAACTTCTCCGACTCAGTATTTTTTGCTACTTAATTGAAAGACAAGTGTTTTGTCCGTTGAGCAGTGTACACGTGTTATGTCCTTTCGCGTTTTCCAAAATCACAATAATGCAAATAAAATAAATAATAATAATAATAATAAATAATAAAATTAATAATGAATAAACGTCCAGATCAGGGCTTTTATGACCTTCAGTCATTGTGTCGTCCCTCTTCACCATCAATTTAAAAATAAAAAATAAAACAATTGTTTTTGCTGTGTTGAGGATGTCGGGTTGTTGTTGTTTGCTTTATAGTATCGAAGGTATACACACTGGGTGCTGTAAAGTCATTTAAGCGACAATAAATTCCGGCTTCGCCAGTACAGCAAAAGTAACAATTAACATTTGGACATTGATTTTCCATCGTAATGACAAGAAGGTTTTCAATTGACTTTTGCAACATACGTGGGCTGAGAACGAATTTCTTCCCTGTTTATGCTCACACGTGTCTCCATCGGCCGGATATTTTCGCCTTATGTGAAACCCAGGTATCAGAGAATGCTGATCCACAGGATTTTCATATACCTGGGTATCAACTTCTATCCCTGTTTAATTTCCATCGGGGCCTTGTAGTTTACATACGCAATGAAGTTGTGTTCCAATGCCAGCAACCATTAAGTATGTATGATGCCGAATTTACCTGTCTTTGGGTTAAATTCAAAATCAGGTCACACCTCTTGCACTTCGGGTTTCTTTACAGAAGTCCAAACGCGGGGAGGGATACCACCTTCTCTGGTTTCGATACCCTTTCCGACTCTATATCGAAGATCCTGGAAGATTATCCGAGCAGTGAAATCGTTGTTGCTGGTGATTTCAATGTTCACAACTCATCCTGGCTTTGTCATTCGAGTCATACAACTCCAGAAGGCCAATATGTTGAGTTATTCGCTGCGCATAACCACCTAGCGCAATTAGTGAATGGTCCAACGCATATTCCATATGTTGAAGGGCACCATCCAAACACACTTGACCTATTTCTGACTTCACACCCTGAAAAGTATGAAGTCAAAGTTAGTGCACCTCTCGGCAATTCGGATCATTGCACCATTTCTGCCTCCTTTTCGATCTCCGAACTTCGTAACGTTTCGAAATCAGCTACGAAACGTTCAATATTTATTTACGAAAAGGCGCGTTGGGCTGAGCTCAACCAATTTTATGAGCATTTTAATTGGAAACTCTTCTTTCTTGATAACGACATAAATGCTTCAGCAAAAATGGTAGAGAATATGATATTGCTAGGGATGAAATCATTCATCCCCTCCAAGCAGATTTCGGTTAAACCAAGAGTGAAATCCTGGTTTAATCAGACGTGCAAAAACGCAGTCAGATCCAGAGAGGAAGCATTCAGTAACTGGCGTTTAAACAAAACACCAGACACTGATTTGCTACGCAAAAAGGCAAGATCTTCGTGTGCCAAGGTACTTAGGCGTGAAAAACTTCTTCACGAACAGCGCCTTCGGGCCAAGGTCCTTGCAGCTCCCCGGGGCAGTAAGACCTTTTGGTCTTTCGTTAAGAGAGTAAAGAATAGTGCTAGTTCATCAATTCCAACTCTGTTAAAGAATGACCAAGCATTCACCGACCCGGTTGACAAAGCTAACCTTTTGGCTGAAATTTTTGCAAGCAATTCGTGCTTGCCAGAAAGCAGTCAACCACTTCCCGAGCTCGAAAGAGTATCTGTAACTATGCCAAAGATATTCTTCCGGGCACGAGCAGTTAAAAGGGTTTTGGCAGACCTCGACATAAACAAAACTCCTGGACCGGATGGCATTCCAGCACTGGTCTTGAAGCAGTGTTCTTCTACGCTTGCGCGTCCATTAGCACGCCTTTTCAGCATACTTTACCATTTTGGTGAGTTTCCATCGTGCTGGAAGGTTGCTAATGTAACACCAATACCCAAAAAGGGTGAGGCAAATAACCCCGAAAATTACCGCCCAATTGCAATTTGCTCTGCGCTTTCCAAAGTAATGGAAAGTATGGTTAATTACCATCTTATGGGATATCTAGAGTCGCACAATTTACTTTGTGATCGCCAATATGGATTTCGTAAGGGTCGCTCTACTGGCGATCTTATGGCATATCTTTCGGAGAAATGGTGCCACTCAATCCATCATTTCGGTGAAAGTAAGGTGGTGGCTCTAGATATTTCAAAAGCGTTTGACAGAGTGTGGCATGCTGCACTACTGGCAAAACTTACTGCTTTTGGTGTCGGTGATGACTTCTCTCGGTTTATATCGAGCTTTCTCAGAGACCGCACTATACGAGTTGTTATAGATGGGGTCTCATCAAACGAGTTCAAGATTAATTCAGGGGTACCGCAAGGCTCCGTTCTTTCTCCTACCCTATTTTTAATTTTCCTTAACGACCTTCTCTATCAAACTTCCAACCCTATCCACTCTTTTGCAGATGACAGCAGCATTTGTCACTCGTACTCTTTTAGTTATAGGCCTAGCCTATCAGAGATCGCTGCCAAGAGGCTAAATATGAGTGATTCACTGAATAGTGATCTTCTGTTAATCTCCGAATGGGGTCGTAAAAACAGGGTCGCTTTTAACGCTCGTAAGACCCAGTGTTGCTTATTAACACACAAACAAACGACCGCAGATGCTGCTTCATCTGTACTCATGCAGGGTATAAATATTGAGGAATCGGATGCTCTTGATATTCTTGGAATGAAGATACAGTGTGACGTTCGCTGGAATGAACATATTTTTCATGTCTCTAAAGAAGCATTCAAGTGCCTCGGTTTTTTGAAACGGTGTAAGATATACTTCACTCCATCCGATCTCCTTACTATTTATACCACCTACATTCGACCGAAAATGGAATACAACTCTCATGTTTGGGCCGGTGCCTCAAAGTCTATTTTGTGGTTACTCGACCGTGTGCAGGAGAGGGCGAAGAAGCTCATCGGTGACAGTAGGGTATCCAACTCTATTGACTCACTGGAGCATCGACGCAGTGTGGGGTGCGTTACTCTGTTCTATCGCTACTACAATGGACTTTGCTGTGACGAGATTAGGGATCTTGTTCCCGAAACTCGCACATTTTTGCGTAGCACGCGTTCATCGTCCAGAGCTCATCCATTTGTGGTTGATTGCCCAGGGAATCGTACTACGCATTACAGAGAGAATTCGTTTTTCAGCCGTACGCTTCGTCTGTGGAACAAGTTGCCTGCAGACGTGTTTCCTGTCTGTTATAACGTTGGAAAGTTCAAGTCAAATGTTCACAAACACTACTCCCTCTTTCCCCCTCCTCACAACCTATTTTCCTAGTTCTGGTACAATGCACTGCATATGTAGGTGTCATCCCCTGAGTACTGGTCCAATATAAAAAAAAAAAAAAAAAAAACAAGTCAAGTCGATTTTCATAAAAAACAATACAAGACATTTCTTTGCATGACTACAATGTGAACAAAAAACCGTTTTTATCAGATGAGAATTGCATATGATGGCGTTGCCAATCACAAATAGAAAATTTCAATAAAATGAATTTTAGTTAAAATGCTGTTTATGAACACGTTTTTATAAAATGTGTTTTTTTGCTGAAAATTCTGTTTTAACTAAAAAGTTGTTAAAATGATGATTAATGTTTTTTTATGAATACGGCTGCAAGTGTATATGGAGCGATATCGAAGAAAAAAATTTTTTCAATCATTTTTATAAAAAATTGCAAGAAATAATGCATTTTTCGGAATTTTCGATATATCTTAGCTAAATGTGAACCGCTTTACTGAATTTCAATAACAAACCCATAAATCGATAGAGTAATAGAACGGTGAAAAAATAGTTTCTAAGTCTAATGGTTTTTCAGATAAACTTTTTCAACAGCGGACAGACGGACATTGCTAAATTGAATTTTCTCTCAATGTTGATTCTGAATATGTATTTCTACTTTATATGGTCGGAAATCAAAATTGTAGAAATTACAAACGAAATCGGGAACTTATATGTATATATACAATTTACATTTTTCTGAAGGGTATAATAAAAAAATTTAAAAACTGAACAGAAAATAAATTTGTCAACTTTTTTCTATTTCAAACTCATTTAAAATAAATTCCCAGTCCTTAAGTCCAAAAGTTGAGAAGCTGTAATATTTTTTTTTGTGTTATCCATTATTGATCTCAATTTAGAGAAAACTTTAACAATAGAAGGAAATGGCAACATATTGCTAATGAAAATCCTAATAGTTTATTTATGCAAGCAAAAACTTTCTGGCTGGTTTCGTCAGGCGAAGTAATTTGGCAATTTTTTTTTTTTATTGTTTTGAAAATAAATGAACCACATTTTCTTTATTTACTCTTACATGTCATTTATATTCATTACCTTTTTCAGCTTTACTGCTTTTGTTATTAATATATTTTTGTCTAGTTAAGATTAACTACAGGTTTAAGGTATGGTCAGACTTAGTTATCAATTTGGTAAATGTATATAACCAATTTATTTTGCCTTGAGTAGCTTTGAGAATTGAATTCAATATATTTTGATTTCAAAGAGGGAAATTATAATACGTTTAACATACAAAACTAGGCGAATTCATAACGGTTAAAGGCACCCACAGACGATATGTTTTTACGTCTGTTTTTTAAAATGTAATTCCTCATGTATTTTTTCATGTCTGTCAAAATTTTTTATTTTTACAGACGGTTTTTAAAATTTGCTCACAAACGTACATGTACAATTACGTCTGACATTGTCTATGCTTTTTATTATTACAAAAAATAATTATTTAAAACATATTAAAATATTAATGCATTAAAATTTCCTCTAGCCGACTATTTATACCGCCCAAAAACGGCCTCTGAATTGTTCGCCAGGCATAGAGTTCTAATGTCAGATGTTTAAACATATCAAAATAGAACACTCTCTATTTGAAATTTTGTCAGACGACTTTGATCATGTCTTTTACAGAAGCAATGTTTTTGAGGTAACAGACGACATGTAGTAATTTTACATTGTGAAATATGACATGTACATTGTTAAAAACATATCGTGTGTTATCTACTTAAACTTGCCAGTACAACAAAACCACTCGGTAAATTCCTAAAGTATGTAAAGTGTTTTTTTTTTTCAGAACTCTAAATACCTAATTCATGGCACAACAAATAAATATACTTTTAACATAAATAAAATTGGCTTTGTCGGCATTTTGTGTAAACATGATGTCACCATATCGCTCCTTTGTTGCAACATAATCATACCTCAAAATATGAAAAGGCAGAATTGTACAGTACTACCTTCTATATTGTGTCAAAAATTTATTCAATTTACTTTTAAACTGTTTCCTTTAGCAGCTATTTAAAAAAAAAAATTTAAGACTTGTATGAAAAAAACAAATTTTAAATTTATTTTTTTTTTTTTTTTTTTTTTTTTTTTTTTTTCAACACAACGGGACCAAAAGGACCCAAGTGGGCTGGTTTCATGAAACTGGCGGCCTGTACAACCTAAAATGTATTTTTCCCAAACAAGCTTTTTTTTAGTTATGACTATGTTGCACTATTTCGCCAATTCCTGTACGCATAATGATTTATTGACCTGAACAACTGACTTCTGAGCCCTAAAGAAAATATTGGGTTTTAAAGGCCGCTGTTGAATGTAAACCACATCGAAACGTCAAGTTTTGTTCTGCATTTCATTTGACATTTCTCAATTTCAGACTAACTCAATTTCAATTTGCACCTCTCACTAGAGCTGCAAAACTATCTATAGTCGTCCCCATCGATATTTTCGTTAGTTTCAAGAAAAACTATCCAGACTATCGTTAAGCGCTACTTCTGGCAATAATACGACAATTTAAGTTGTAGTTAGATAATTATCTGTTAGTTAAGTCGTTCATCTTTGCCAGTTATTTATACATCAATTATATTTGTAGCTTTTATTTTAATGCATGTGAATATTAATGGCTTACTGCTACTTCCTCTATTTCGAATAAATATTTTCATTCGCGTAAAAACATTTGAAACAAGAACAAATTTGGAAAATTTATTATTGTTTTAAATGTATTTATGCAAATGAAAATATTTATTCGAAATAGAGAAAGTGGCAGTTAATTTTTTTTTATTTCTTATTAACACACTTATATTAGTTTCACATGTTTGTTTGTATTTTTGTAGCACTCGAAATCAATGTCATATGAGTGATTATTACATATGTAGGTTTATAAAACTGGATATACGAATACAGTGTTGCTGCTTTAGTGCAAAAATTGTAGTTGCCGTATTGCTTCCGGGGAAGTGTGGGAGTTTGGAGAATCACGAAGCCGATTTTGGGAATTCTTAAAAAAATTCAAAACTCCTTGCTAACTGGTTTTCCAGATTCGGTGCGCGTTTTTGCCGTGGAACATGCATCTGAACTATAAACGATCATTCGCTTTAGTGCGAAAATTAAGCTTGACGTATTGCTTCTGAAGAAATGGGGGTATTTTTTGACTAAGGTGCCAGAAATACTATTATTTATTTATCTCACAAGTTTCTTAAGCCGGGAGGGACAATACTATGATAGCTATATTTAGCTGTATTACTTTTCAAAATTGTCGATAGTATCATTATCGAACAAAAACTATCAATTGTTAGCTAAATTTAAAACTATCGATGCTATCGATAGCACGTACTATCGATTATTTTGCAGCTCTACTCCTCACGCTCGTTGTTGATGAACATTATACATAAAGACTTTCATTTGCACGCTTACAAGATACAATTGACTTAAGAGCTAAAGCCTCTTGACCATTCCAAGCGTCGCCAATGCTGATAGCTTTCGGAAGAAAATCATCTTTAGTGAAGAAGTACATTTTCACCTCAGTGGCTACGTCAATAAGCAGAATTACCACATTTCGGCGAATGATAATCCAAATGCTATTGTGGAGAAACCAGTGCAAAATGAGGCCGGTGAGGCAGTTACTGTGAATGGTGTTCGCTATCGTGAGGTGATAACGAACCTTTTATGATTTGACTGGTCACTTGCTGACTAAACAATATCTCTCTTGTGCTGCAAACTTAATGTCTATGTTATCTCACGTTGTCGCGATGTCAATTGGCCACCAAGATGATCTGATTTCCTACCGTTGGATTTATTTATTTTTGAAGTTAGTTGAAATAAAATGTGTACGTCTTTAAGCCAGGAACAAATGAAGAGCTAAGGGATGTTGTGAAAAGGATTTACATCAGCATTTATAAATACACCCTATTTTAAAGCTTGCTAGTATACACCATTTTTAGTTTTTCTAGCAATTGGCCGTAGGGAAATTTTTGAGATTTTAGCCCATACACTTTCAACGATTGCCCTTGAGTTTTATTAATCGTTAACGTGGTAAATTAATTGGCACCATAGGTATTCTAGGAATTAGCATTTATTCGTATTTAAACTTTCTTTATTTGCTTTAATAGCGTTTACCATCAGCACTTTAACAACCAATCAAGTATCACTCCATAGTGTTGGCTGATTCAGGTTACGTAACATCAGAACTACTGATTCAAACTTATGCTATAAGTCATTAGGTGGCATTTGCGATAAGTAAAATGAGTTCAGGGACTTTATCAGATGGTCTGAAATAGAATCAATTGACTTATATGAAGACAATTCGCCATTAATTAAGTTTTAGATTTTTATATTTATGTCGTCGAGTTCTTATATCTTGCTACTAAACTAGCTCTTTCGCTCAACCAAATGTAATTATTCTAATTTTGAATAATGTTTGGGAAGACATTTGTGATCAATTATTCCATACAAAAAATCTCACCATTTTTCTTGCAAAGGAGTGACTTATATTCTAAAAACATTCCTAGAGTCGTAGATGGCGGTCTTTCAGTCCTCTGCATTGCGTTTGCTTCCAAGAAACATCAGAACAGTACAGTAAGTGTACAGAAAAATATTTAAACCATAATTTTCATTAGGTTGCCGATATGCACTTTTGGGCTTTCGACGATTAGCAGGCTTACACACAAGTAAGCATGCAGCCATTTATCCACCCCCCACTTTTTGTTTGGTGATTCGTTTCGACCATGATGTCACTTTAGTTTTAACGGTTCTCAAGATATCGTAATATTTATTTTTGGATGGGACGTCCAATTCCACTTTATCAACTCCACCCTGTTTTTATCTGATAATTCGTATTGACCATCATGCCAAAAATCAGTATTTACCTTGCATAGGAAGTTCCATGGCTACTTTCCTAGCCACACCCACTTTTTGTCTGATAATTTGTAACGACCATCATGTAGTTCGAACCAAATTTATAAACTTAAGCTTTAACCGTTCTTAGGGTATACAAAAATCAATATCCATTTTGCAAGAGCGATGCCATGCCTTTACTTAAACTTTAACTTTAACCGTTCTCAAAATATACAAAAATCAATATGTACTTTGCATGGTAATTACCATGCTCAATTTCCCAACCCAATAGACTGTTTGTCTGATAGTTTGTATCGACCATTATTTTGTTTGTAGCGAATTTAGAAACTTTAGCTCTATCCGTTCTCAAGATGACCACTTACCCGATTCCTTTTTGACCAATGATTTACGGCCTGTTTTTAGGAGACGATTTGCCTGTGGTTCGTCTTAAAACGTTAACGTTTATCATATTTCATATATCGTGTCTAGTAAACCCAAATTGTTACGTATTCGTCATCCTATACTGCGGTTTATGTTTGCTTCGAACGTCTCCGGAGAACAGGCCGTTACTTTTTCTTTTAAGCAATCAATGGACCAGAAAGCCTTACTTTTACCATGTTTAAGTATAAACAAAACAATATTTATCTTGGCGTGGCATTTGTAAAAAAAATTGTTTCATTTGCAGCAAAAATGTTGATTCCCAAATCTAATCAAAAGAAAGAATAGTTTATTTATTGAAATAAATTGAAATATAATGTAAATAAAATATTTGTTCAATAAGTCATCTTTGTGGTGTTGCTGGCATAAGCGCAATCTACCCGTAAAAGCTGTTCTCCGATCAGCCGTAAAAATTCACCCAACGTAATAAGGTGCGTAAGAGATGGCAACGTTTGTCGTAAAATGCATCATTGCACAATAGAGGAAATTAATTGTAGGCGCCCATTATTAAGCCGACGTCGTAAGTTTCTTACATATTTTCATACGAAACATATCTTAACTATATTTTAATGGCATTTCATTTAGATTTAACACCAACTAATCCCCACTTGTGTCGCAACGTCAAGAGTAATTTAGGCTCCGCACAATGTGCTTCAATCCGTAAACCTCGCTCAACTCGCAGCTGTATTAGAATTCCGTGCTTTAGGGAAGAGTTAGTTGGTATCGCAGCAAACAAAACAATTGTCGCCTTTTAACTGCTTGCCAATTAGCATGCTCTAACTGTCGACCCAGTCCAAACAACATCCTAAGGCAACCCCATCCACTTGGCTGTACTGGTTCGAAGAAAGCTCGTAGGAGACAAAGGTGCTGGCCCTTTGTCACAAAACGTTAATTTCGCTATGATATTGATGAAGATATAGAAAATGTTGAAGGAATGGCAGAAACGTCTGCACCAGTGTCATTGAGAAAATCTTTGTTTGACCATTTGTCACTCACAAAAAGGCGACATGAGGAAACTTGACCATCCGAAACTGTCGCTACATTCGAATGATATTTTAGTTTTTTGAGAAAGCGCATATGTTAATACCTTTGGTCGCTTTTTCAGCAAACCTATTATGATACCAGCACCATTCTTTATTGCGGGACTTACGGCAATTTCTTGATACCGCCAAGTTTTTATTTCGCTCAATACTTCGACTGCGTGAAAAATTTTTAAATTGCTTCTCCAGTGCATCGATTTTTCTGACAAGCATAGACATAACGGCATTGCTAGTTGAGTCCATCTCGAAGACTTGATTGACACGAAGGCTCATAATTTTATCAGCTTGAAGAGCCAAAGCAGAAACATCACTCACTTGGCTTATTACAAGCATGGACCTGACATCTTCCAGTGACTGTTCCAGAAAAAGAGTTTTCAGCACCGAATCATTTAATTGGCCAGAAACAATATTCGTCATAACCTGAAGAAAGTAAGAAGGCATTTGATCTCCTAGTTGATGATTTTTCAAAAGTTTGCAGAGTTTCGATTCTTGAGATACCGAAAATGTTCCAACCAAGCGATCCAAGCTTGATACTAGTGCCTTTGGCTGGTGGCGCCTCCAAAATATCAGCTATATGAGGCAAAAAACTGGAATCAATATTTGCAACCAAGTACTGAAACTTGGTGTCGTCCCGAGATAAACCAGAAATACTGAAAATGGATTCGGTTTGCACAAACCAAAACTTCGGATTTTCTTCCATAAGTTTATGAGCACTTGCGGCAGCAATATACGCAATAGGATCATACTCAAACACATTTAAGTTAGCCCCAGAAGTTATTGCAGGAGAAGACATTTTGAAAAATAAGTTTAAAACGTTCGGGGTCACCAACTAAATGTAGCAGCAAAACTACAATTATTTACAACAGTTAACTCAAGGTTTACACACGCAAGTGCAAAAAACCCAATACTAATACATTCACACAGCTGCCAGTAATGGTCTTACTTGCAAGTGATTTTGGTTGGCAGTGATTTTTTCACTTGCATGCAGGCAGTAATAAACAGTGTTGCTAATAATATTTTATTCCAATTTTAATGGGTATTTTTAAAGAAAAAATTTTTATATATTAATATTTTTAGTTATATGCCGAAAATATAATATAAAGAAACAAAAATAAACATTTGTAACTTATTTTTTATTTTGAATACAAATTTATTATTTATATTGTGAAAAATTTATGTACATACACACGCGGTTCGGAAACTTCTTAGCCTATCAAAGAGAATAGTTAGTTTTTCAAAAATTTTTTAATTTTTCAATACAATCTCCTCAAACTTCATTACACTTAGTCTAACGCTTTTCTAGCAATTCTATCCCTTGATTAAAATAGTTTTCCTCAAGGTCTTCAAAATAGTGGTTTACAACTGTAATTGCATCTTCATTTGAGGTAAAACGCTTGCCAGCAAGGAATTTTTATAGATTTGGGAAGAGATAAAAATCACTGGGAGCTAAATCAGGAGAATAAGGTGAGTGGTCAAGCAACTCGTACTCTAATTCGTTGATTTTAGCCATTGTTAAAACACTCTTGTACGCTGGTGCATTGTCTTGATGAAAAATTAATTTTTTGTGTTGTAAGTCAGGACGTTTTTCCCGAATTTGTATATTAAATTGATCCAAAAGGTTGCAATAGTACTCTGAATTTATTGTTTTACCCTTTTGCAGATAGTCAATCAATAAAATACCTTTGAAGGCCCAAAAAATCGTCGCCATAACCTTACCAGACGCAGATTTATTTGTCGATCATATAATATGGTATTATCATGCAATTTGGCTACAATTTCTGTTGTTGTGGCTGTTTTTGGACTACGTGGTTCATCTTCAATGCTTGTACGACCACGTTTAAATTCAGCAATCCAATTTTTTACTGTTGCATATGAAGGAGCACTTTCACCTAACGCATTCACCATATCATTATGAATTTCTTGTCCCGGTAAACCTTTTTTATGTAAATATTCAAAGACGCCACGCATTTCTAATTTTTCCATTGTATAAAAATCGCGGATGCGTCTTTTGTGAACACCTGTTTCTATATGAAGGAGTTACCAGATCGAAACAAAATTTAAAATGTGTTCATAGCAGAGATCGGAGTTTCCAAAACACTTAACTGTTTTCTGTTTATACCGCGCTTTTTGTGCTAGGCTAAGTAGTTTCCGAACTGCCCTCGTAATATAAATCCCTTGTAATGTTGCTTTGCTAAAACTATGGCAGCACAGACATTAAAAGCGCAAACGTTTGTCTTCGACGGCATCGTGCAAATGTCGAGTGTTTTTATTATTATTTTTTTCGATGTATTGTTTGTTAATATGTACACGCAACTTGTAACAAGTTACTTGCACTTGTAAACTCAGTGTAAATACAAACTTACTTTATTAGAAAAATAATAAAATGTTATAATTTATATTTCTTTTTAATTTTAAATTTATTATTAAGATTTGAATAGTTATTCTTAGTTCATTTTGAAGATTCAATAAATAAAAAATGCTAAAAAAAAATTATTTCTTAGCTTAAGGGTAGTACGGAGTTCTTACAGCAATTCAGGTTCCCATAAAAACTGTGTGTAAAAAAGTTACGGAATTTCAGATTGGTAAATTCCTTATGTAAATCTCCGCATACCGGTACGAAGTTCTAAAAGAAAAGTAAATGGAATTCTTGATATTTTTTTATTATTACAGGTATGTTAAAAGTAAAAGTGGAGACTTTTTTCCGTTAAGAGAAGCAAAAATTAATGTTCATACATTTATTTGCCTACGGAATTGTAGACAATTGACTGTTATTATTTATAATAAAATAGATAAAAAAAATGTTTTTTTTAGAAAAAAAAATGGAGGAAGAATTGTTTGCCGTATATTTGTAATTTTTTGTTTACAAACAGACTTTTCTACACCAATCTACACGATTATTTTTCCGTGTGGAAATAAATGTATATTTCCAAACGTGAATTTCCGTAAGACGTCCGTACTGGCCGTTACAACTAACATTTCCTTTTTGAAAAATAACAAGTACAAAAAGACAAAGTTAAATATTTCAAACCTTATAGAAACACATTAGTCAAATCGCTCCAGCCGTTCTCAAGTTATGCGATAATTCATTTTTATATACATACATATATGGATAAGTCTTTTATCTGAAGATTATTTATAACAAATAATTGAGATTTTGGGTTTTTTTTTAACAAAATAAAAACACAAACAATTTTTTGTATTAAAGAGAGCTGGGCACTGCTTAAGAGCAATTAAAAAGCATTTCAACAAGCGCTTTATATTAACTGCGATTTATACACTTTAAGGAATGTCAAATATCAATAGAAAGATTTAGAAATTAAACGAGCGCTTTTATATGTTTGTATTGACGCTGAAAAGAGCACGTTTTGCAACGCGCTTGCGCACGAGAACTCCCCTGGTACGAGTAAGCGAATCTCGAACGTTTCTTCTTTACTAGCCTTCTCTGCACGAGACCATATTTTTGGCTAGGTATATCTACATATTGTCTGTAAATTTGAAACAATAATTTAAATGGCAAAAATACAACCACAACATTAAGAATAAAGAAAAGGTTTTTTCAATAGGTGTCAAAAGATCCTTGAAGTTTTTTTTTTTTTTGCTTATTAATTTTAACTACATTTGTGTGTTATTTTACGAAACATCTTAATATTTATTTTTAATTACAAACTCATTTTTTTTCCAATGAATTCACGGTATAATTATTATTTTTCAGTGTAATTAAAAAGTTATTCTTCTGCATTTTCTTTTTTGTCATTTCCCTTTCATAGAACAAAAGAAAGATTATTGTTGATATTAACGTTTTCATCTTATGGATGTTGAAAAATTAAAACCGAATAAACAAACAAAAATAAGGGAAACAAAATCTGTCATAATAATTACGAAATAAAAGAAACACATAAATCAGAATAAATAATGACCAGATAAATTAATACAACAAGTTTTTTACTTACTACAATATTACAATTTACATCTATGTAAAAATAATAATGAAGTCTCAACTTTATATCTGAGACCGGATGCCATCGAGAAAAATAGTAGAACAAGAACAAAAAGTTTTCGAGCAAAATAAACAGTTTAATACAAGAAGATTGTAGCTTTGAAATGTATTGATGTTTTTCGTGGAGTAATAAATAGTAAGTATGTTCTTGGAATTTTTCGTATTCAAAATTCTAAAATATAAATTATGATAATTGTCCGCTTATGCATAATGAAGTTATATTATTACAAAACCAACAGGTAAAGCAAATGACACCAACACAAGATGACGCTCACACTTCATGAAAATTTTATAGATGGCAGAAACAAATCCAGTCACGCGGATTATTTAATTTTTATTGCTTAAACCTGCAATTAGTTTTTATTGAAAATATGCGAAGTTGTGGCCATAATACATATGTAGCAAAATACTTTCATATGTAAGGAATGACCGCAGGGGTCATGCAGTGCATTGGAGTAAAGAGAGAGTAGTGTTTGGAGAGGTTTAACTTGAACAATAGCAACACGAAAGAGCAAAAACCCCTCTACTACAGCATTAAAAATTTTAGAATAAAATAAGTTAAAAGTGATCAATCTCCAGTGTATATACCAGAGATCTGCACCGGTGCACCGCAACCATAAGTGTTTTTTACCCAATCACTTTCACATCCGAGTATTGTAAAAATTGCACTCAATAAGAGCACGATTTGAAGTATTTTCTATTTTCGTTTTTAATCATTTTCTTCATTTTATAAACATGACGTAGTCACACTATCAGTGTGGCCACATGCAAAAATATTTTACAACTTAAACGGCTTTAAAATAGTACTAAAAAATGCTTGAAAAAATCCAAAATTGCCAAAAAGGTAATGTTAAAATTTTAGTTGTCTATTAATCATTATTATTATATTATTAACAAATTACAATAAAATATTTATTGAACATAAATCCTAAATCCTGATAAAAAATATTGTATGTTTATTAAACACTTAATTGACAATTTTTTGTCCAAAAGTTGTTAAAGAGCAGTTTAATAGACATACAATATGTTTTAGCTTAAATAACAAAAGCGCGAAAAAAATGATCCCTGCATTGACGAACTACGTGTGCATCACATAACTTGTATTGTTAATTTTTATAATGGGTTATTTGTCTTAAACAAAAAATAACTCAAAACTATAAATAATTTTTATGGCTCGATAAGTTGAGTGTGGTAGTTAGTGTAAAGCATAATACCAGCATACAATATAAAAGTAGTACTTACCGCCATGGTTTAACTGTTTTCGCAATACTTTCTCTTACATTCTTGTACATGTTTAACGCAAATGTTACATGAGTACATTTTTGTTCATTAACTTCGATTTCCCACAAATGATACAATATAAAAGTAGTACTTACCGCCATGGTTTAACTGTTTTCGCAATACTTTCTCTTACATTCTTGTACATGTTTAACGCAAATGTTACATGAGTACATTTTTGTTCATTAACTTCGATTTCCCACAAATGATACAGTGCATAATACAGCTGAACTACCATCATATACTGCTAGACCGCCTATGTCTTTGAGACTTAACTTTCAAAAAAGCTCCAGGCATTTATAAAATTACTGGTAAAATTCTTGAACTGTTAGTTACCTGGTATAGATAGAAAAGTTCTATTTTTTATTTTTAACGCTATTTTACCATTTGAGTATTATTCTGCAGAGTAGAACGTGTCTATGATTAGTATGATACCCAACCCAAGAAAGGATCCAACTACGAGTACAGTAAAATCTTATAGAACGATAAGTCTTGTACCAACAATGTCAAAAATATTCGAAAAATTTTTAATTGTGAAGTTGACTCCAATATTGAATCATGTCGGATGTATACCTGATCAGCAATTTGGCAAACACACAGACTAGTAAATGTCAAAAGACATAGTTTTGAAAGCAGAAAGTATTGTTCAGTTTTATTTTCAAGATGTAAAAAACGTTATTTGTAACACAAACATCTCGGTTATTATCCTGCAGAGTGGAAGTTGTCTACGATTACTAGGAAACGCAAGCCAGGGAAAGATCCCGCTAAAGTGGAATCATATAGATCAATAAGTCTACTGCCAACAATTTTAGAACTATTCGAAAATTTTTTAATGGCGAAGCTGACTCCAATATTGAATGATGTGGCTTTTGGGCTAAACATAACACCACATAACGAACACACAGACTTTTGAAGACAAAAAGTATTGTTCAGCTCTATTCATTGACATTTACTAAGCTTTTGATAAAGTGTGGCATGATGGTTGATGCAAAAAAAAGTTAAACTTCCCTGCAAACATTCACAAACTTCTGGAAAACTACTTATGCGGCCGGAAATTGGTTATCAGAGAAGGTGACTTTATAAGCGCCTCATAGCCAATCGGAGCAGGAGTTCCCCAAGGTAGCGTTTTGAGACCCACTTTATACTTGATTTGCGGCTCCGACATGCCAACGAGATCCGGAATCCATACTTCAACTTTTGCAGATGACACAGCTTTTTGCAGCGTACATGAAAAGTATCAATTAATCTACAAAAATGTACTCACGTTACAATCACACTGCGTAAACAAACATGTTCGGTTATCCAAATTAATAATTCACCTATTCCGCAGCAAAATAAAATCAAGTACCTTGGTACTAACCCGACCTTAGGCTAACGTGGAAGCCTCACATTGATGCGAAAGTCACGCAGCTGACATTAAAAGCAGCGCTACTAAATTAGATTATGGGCAGAAATTCGACATTGAAGCTGGATTGCAAACTTTTGTTATACAACGCAATTCCAAAGCCTATATGGTGCTACGGAACTCAATTATGGGTTACCGCCTCAGCATCAAACATTGAAAAAATTCAAAGACGACAAAATCAAATTCTTCGAACGATTACTGCCGCCTCATGTACGTAAGAAACTCACGATGTCAGAAGGATCTATGTGTTCACCTGGTAAAAGGCGAGAAAAAGTTTATTAGTAAAAGTAACGTAGAAAAGATATATTAGTAAGCTGGAATTTCATCTAAATCCTCGGCCACTCTCGGATGAGAAGAAGGGATACCCTTGCCACTAAAATGATAAATAGGTAATTTTACCGATATTGTTAGCGTAAAATAAAATTTTTTTGTCTAGCATTACTAGACTTATTTAATTTTTTTATGTTTAGTATTATTGTGAGTTGATATATTGAAGATTCACGGCCTTATGTATAATAAAAATCTTTGTGCTAACTAACTAGCTGCTATCTTTCCCTTATGAGAATTTACACACAAAAAACTTAGCAGCTAGTTAGTTAGCATAAGGATTTTGATTACACATAACGCCGTCAATAAATAAATGTAAAGAAAATTTCGACTTCCAATATAAGGAATTGCTGATATTAAATTAGTAATTACTGTAGCTCCTCAAAAAGATATTTGTCCTCAAGGTAGAACATAACCTATAAAAGCAGTTCCAATTGTTAAAAATATAATAACTACTCCTACTAGACAAGTTGATGTAAATAAATATGGACCATAATAAATACCTTGACCTGCATGTAAATAAATACAATTACAAAAAAGATGCTCCACTAGCATGTATTGTACGTAATAGTTATCCATAATTTACATCACTGCATCTCTGTTCTCTTGTTTAAGAGAGGGGGTTTTCATCTACAATACAAATTAAAAAATATATACAACTGTGGTTTTGTGTTTCCTATCTTGACATATCGCTCCTTTATTGCAACATAGCCATATCTCAAAAAATAAGCTTTTCGAGTTAACAATGCAGAACTATTATATTGTGGCAAAATTTTATTTAAATTACCTTTAAATTGTTTTCTTTAGGAGATATTTTCTGAAAAAATTTTCTAAGACTTGTATGGAAACTAAAAATTTCAAATATTTATGTTTTTCTCGAAACAAGCTTTTTTGCGTTATGTCTATGTTGCAATAAAGGAGCGATATGTCGACATTTCATACGGGCTAACCGTACAAACATTTGCTGTTCATTTGATGGTTTGACTATTAAGTCTGTCAATTCTCATATTTCAGTGAAGATTTTTTAGTAGTTTCCATAGTTCTCAAACAAGTTTTCTCGCGAAATTTTAAGTCAGAGTTATATCTGAGGTGTTTTATCATAACAATTTAAGTCAAATCTTAAAATTTGAAAAAATGGCATCTAGTTTAATTAATTTGTTAACCATAAAATTGTTATTTATAAAAATATTTTTCGTATTATTGACAACATTTTTGTTTGTTTTCATTTGTTCTTAAACACAGTTTTTCATTTCTCCTAAAAAGTTTTTTTAGTCTTGTCTCGACTTAAGATGTTATGATATAATGCCACAGATATGAATTAAAACCATATTTGATTTTTTTTTTTATATTTTAATTTTTCTACACACATGCCCAGTAAAGCAAAAATTATTTAATGGCAAAAAAAATTAATCATATACAGTCCTCCTCAGCAAAATTGATGGCACGTCGATTTGTATACATATTTAAAAAAAACTCCTTTAAAGTTAAACATTTGTAAAAGTTATTCAACTTTTTTCCTCAATAAATACCAAAAGTATACAACGAAAAAGAAACTATCAGACTGAAACTATTTTATGTGTCAAAGCTATTGAAAATTGATTAATAGTTCAAGAAATCATGCAGCTGCTACTGCCTTCCTTAAATGTTTTAAACAATTTTTATACATACTTGCTTACGAAAAAGTAAGAACATTGCAAAACAAAGTTGCACAACGATACTTCAAAAAAATCTCATTTTACAATGCTGCATCTCAGGACATTCTAAAAAAAATTGGAGCAAAGCACTTGTAAAGTATACAATACGAGTATATAACATTGCGTCAGCGCAAATGCCTTTGGCCTCTTCAGTCTCATGCTTTTTGCAAAAACTATTCCTGAGCTTTAAATCGACACAAAAAATTAGATGTAAGTACATATGCAAATTTATTGACATTGAGCTCACTATGACTATGCTAATTTTTACCCAGCAAAATAATAACACAAAAAATTCACTTGCTTCAGCCTAATAGAATTAGGTCATAGCCGAAGTTTAATATTACTTTACAGATTGTTGTCATAACTGTGCATGTTTTTTAATGTATGAGTGGAAGGTATTAATTTTTTTTAAATTAGACTTAAGCATTAAACATACTGAAGCCAGCAAACAACCAACTTCAATATGTCAAATATAAAATACATGCATTTAAATACGCACATTTATTTTGACCACAGCAATACGACACGACTGCAGGTTGTTGTCCATACTGACTTTTTTGCCACAGTCGAATTAAACTAATTTGTATTTTTCTTGGCTACAAAATAAAAACAGTGTGACCATTTATATATATATATATATATATATATATATATATATATATATATATATATATATATATATATATATATATATATATATATATATATATATATATATATATATATATATATATATATATATATATATATATATATATATATATATATATATATATATATATATATATATATATATATATATATATATATATATATATATATATATATATATATATACATATATTGGTATTTTTGTTAAATATATGCATACATACTTACGGCCGTATTCATAAAATATATATGTTTATTAAACACTTATTTGACAAATTTTCTCTAGAAATTTGTCAAATAACAGTTTTTTAACTTTATTAATATTTTTTATGATTAAAGCCATTCGACTCAAAACAAGAAAGCTTAATTTTATTAAATAAGTAGGATGTGATTAGATATATATGCATATACTAGTTGATTTTACACCACGTACCAGCAGTTCATTTCTTTAACGCCTAATCTGAGTTAATCGTAGTAAACGAAAACTTTTTAAAGTAAATTTACACTTTTTATCTTTTTAAGACGTTACTTTTTAGACAGAAGAACTTTTTCGTGAAAGTTTGATGTAACCAGATCTTGTTCTGTAAATCAACAAACTTTGTTATAATAGATATAATACACTGAAACATAATTTTTTGAAAATGAATTTACGTTGTTGCCGTATTCAAAAGAATTCACTAGTGCCCTACACGACTACAATTTCCGGTTGCAGCATTTGCTATAGTGAAGTCGTGTAGTCTGCTGTCGTCTATGTGTTTAATACTTTACGGTTCAAATAAAAGCTGATTTTAGTTAAAGTTGTTAGAAAATAAACCTTTTACATTGCATACCCTGGGCGCGAATTGCCACATACTTGATCGAGTAAAACTGTTGGTAAATTTCTTTTATCGGGATTACTGCAGTCGTTATCGAAAAGATACTATCGTGAGATTACATCATAATATAACGAGTGGGTAATGGAATATCAACTGTTTAAATTGCACTAGTTAGCTCTACAGCGTTCGAAAGTGCATATTTGAAATTAAGAGCAAATAATTAATATAAAGAAAATATTTGTAGAAACAAACTAACTTGGGCAAAAATTTATAGCGCTTTGGTATAACCCCTACACATAGTAATTTTCAAGGGTCTGCTGAAAACGTCTAGAGAAGCGATAGAGTTACTGCCTAGAGTTAAGGCCGAGGCACATAGAATCCGTTGTACGTTATACGTTGCCTTTTTCAACTGACAACTAAGTTGAAATACATGTTTTCTTATGAGCTTTGTCACATACCGTACTTCTCCGTCAACGCAAATTATTAAAGTGGAGCAACTTTCAACTTTTAACGTACGTTGAGAACTTTGACAACTATCTGGTAATATTTTTTTTTATATTTTGATTTAATGTTTCATTCAAAAATTAAATAAATTGAAAAATTGTTAAATTTTTTGTGCTGTGTCTGAAATGTAAATTCAAAGATTTGAATCAAATTAAAGTAAAATGCAATTGATTTTATATCCTTTAACAGAGTACTGATTATGCCAGCTTCATACTTCGTATACGTTGATGTCAGTTGAAAAAGGAGACGGGCAAAGTACGACGGATTCTATGTGCCCCGGCCTTTACTGTTACTTGCAGCTAAGCAGGTAATGCTGTACGCAAAACGCAGTTCACAAAGCAGAAGATAGAGCACGTCCATTGAAAGCATAAATCGCGTAATGATTCTT
Organism: Thecocarcelia acutangulata; assembly: GCA_914767995.1. Lineage (NCBI taxonomy): Eukaryota > Metazoa > Arthropoda > Insecta > Diptera > Tachinidae > Thecocarcelia > Thecocarcelia acutangulata. Next base: position 125,134,798 of record OU612094.1, on the reverse strand, counting down.
TGAGGTCTGATAAAAAAATTATTTATTCATCAATAACTGTCTTGTACCCTTCAAAGTAATCTCCCTTACTGTGCAACCTAAATTAACGCGTCAAGCGTAATTTAAAAATCCTCATGCACCTACAAAATGTATGAGGCAAACCCAAAAAGCGCAGCGTCAATGCTTTGCAATTCGAAAATCCAATTTTGACAGAACGTAAGAGAGAAAGTTTCACTGTCTCTTCGCTTTAAAATTTCACTGTCTCTTCTGTAAAGTTGGCTTTAAAACAAATATTACAAAATTTTTGCGGGCATTACTAATCACATTTTAGGTGCTTTCAGACTAGTTTAGCGACTTTTGTTTCATCGGTGTCTTTAGTTTTGGGAAGAGGAAAAGTCAGCGAGGGCCAAGTTCACTGAATACAGTAGTTGAGGCACTAGCATCGATGTGTGAGCTGGTTGGTTGTTATCATGGCGCAAAATCAATGATTGTTTTTTCCATAATCCTGTGCGTTTCTGACGAATTACTTAGCGCAAACGGCGCATAACTTCAAGGTAGTATTAAATATTGAACGTACGACCTTGTGGCAAGAGTTCATGATGCACCATGCCATTGCAGACGAAAAACAGCGAGCAACACCTTCACATTTGACCGGACCTGAGGTGCTTCTTTCGGTCTTGGCTCTTCTCGACTCTTCCATTAGGATGATTGGCCTTCGGTTTCAATCTCATAGCTATACACCCATGATTCGTCACCAGTTATGACCATTTCGAGGAAATCTGTATCGTCGTTGACGTAGTTTTTGCTCAAAATTGAGTAAATTTAGTAAAAAAAAAATCGAAGAGCACACCCAAACACGACTAACCTTTTTATCTGTCAAAAGCAAACTGACAATCCGAAATGGCTGATATTGCCAACATATGTAACGGACATGTGTACCAACAGAACAGAAAAAATACTAATATCGAGCATATACATATAACACACGAAATTTGAAAATAACGGTTATGTTTTGATCAGACCATGTACAGTGTTGCCGATTTCGTGCGAAAGTTGGAATTGCCGTATTGCTTCCGGGGAAATGGGAAGATTTTATGGATTCACTAAGCCGAATTTTGGGATTTCCAAAAAAATTTGGAACTGCTTCACTGACCGGTTCTGAACTGAAAACATTCATTCGCTTTAGTGCGAAAATTGTAGTTGCCGTATTGCTGCTGAGAAAAAAATTTGAAATTTGATATCAAAGCGTATTTTTAGTTTTTTTAAATATATTTATTTTTACTATATTTAATTACTACAAACATAATTTATTTTGAAACAAAACACGAAATAGTTGATATTATTACATAACTGCACCAGTCTGGAACTTTTTAGTTTATTAGAACTTGATAGATTTTTTCACTTGTTTCGCTATCATCTCCCAACTTTTTCCCCCCTTTTTTAAGGCATTAAAGTTTTATGCATTCGAAATTTTTAATTCTATGAATAAATGGTTGCAACAACTTCTAATGACATCAGTCAGACCACCTCAACTTTTAAAAGACGATAAGTTGACTATAATAGCCAAAAGCTCACTGAGCCCTTTGTTCTTATTTTGCTGCCGTGCATAAATAAATTATTCATTAATAGGTTTTTTATATCCATTTTTAAAGCGTAAAGCTAAAAACCAAAGGCTTATATTTTTAATTACTCGTACAAAGAACTTAATTAAGAGCTGCATATAGAGTTTAATTGCTACGCTTGCCAAAGAAATGTGGTTAAGCGGTAACGATACAAAGCAAAACAATGTTGTGTTTTCTTGAATATTCATGAGTAATGAATCATAAAAAATTTGCCTTGAAAAAAAATGCAATATTAATTTCAAAATAGGTTGTAAAATAGAAAATTTTAATATCCAGCAAGAAAATACATGTTGTTCAAGTTATAACACATACTCGTACATCTAAAAACAATTATTGGCAAATAAATTACTCTATTTGATAATAAAATTAAGTTATAAAAATATAACATTAAAATATATATACATTATATAATTTAATATCTAACAATATGAAATTAAATGTGCTTTGAAGTTCAAAAATTTAAGTAAATTGATTCCAAACTTTTTAACGAAAAACGCAACGAATACTCAAATTGACAAATTGTCGTACTTTCTATACTTTGCAAATTTATTTTGTATTATTATATGTAGTTAAGTAAATAAATATTTTTTCTGCGATCTTGTAAAACGTAGTGTGCGGGGCACACGGCGGGTTTAATAAAAAATATGTAAAATCAGAGGACTTACCGATGTTCATCCTGGGAGTGGGACGGATCTCTTTTCGTGTTGTTGTTCAGTTGTGGTGACCTACGATGATGCTGTGTGGTTGATGTTGGCGTACGGTGGTAATGCAGAGTAAGGATGATGAAGTTGAAGGCTTCTCAGTGCCGGAAACACGGGTTCAGCTAAAGAGACTGTTGCTTGCTGGTGATAAAGTTGATGAGATGATGATTCTATTAAAATTGCTTCCGCCGGCTGAAATATTCTAAACACTAACATGGTTTCTTGTTTGTGGTTTTTCCTCAGAATCAGCTGCTGTATGCCCCGTTTCACGCTGGAACCTAAATAAAACACTTTTGCTTGGTAGGTTTCTATCTTCCTTTTATTTTATTTCGGAAAATTAAAATTTCTTAACTAATACAAAGCACTTTGGTGGCTGTGAGGCAGCCATGATTTAATATTTAAAAAAAAAATGAAAAAATATTAAATCATGGCTGCCTCACAGCCACCAAAGTGCTTTGTATTAGTTAAGAAATTTTCACTTTCCGAAATAAAATAAAAGGAAGATAGAAACCTACTAAGCAAAAGTGTTTTATTTAGGTTCCAGCGTGAAACGAGGCATACAGCAGCTGATTCTGAGGAAAAACCACAAACAAGAAACCATGTTAGTGTTTAGAATATTTCAGCCATGATTTAATATTTAAAAAAAATGAAAAACGTCTCACACTGTTGGTGCGGTCTTGCTTGATGCTGAAATAAGACTGACGATAACCGCCAAGCGAGCATAAGTCCGAACCCTTGATGTTCGAACTCAACGAATTTTATTTCTTTATTCGTTGAATTCGCACCGCAAAGGGCTGCCGCACTAGGTTTAAATTTTCTGTATTGCTAAACGTGAACACGTAGCATACTTGGCAGTTTTGTTTTTATCTGCAGAAATTGCAAGAGTGTTTTCCTTTAGTATACAGTTTATCACTTACGTTTTTTCTAATTTAGTAGTTTGTATTCAATGTTGTATTATATGAAGGCGGATTAATATTGAAGCTACCTATTGCTAGATTGCATCAAAACCACAATTTTTTTTTTTTAAATTGCAACCTGCCAAACGTCAGCTATTAAAATTTTATCCGAATTCATCAATTAATGTATTTATTGTAGTCGTTTGAAGTAAGCAACTTTTATGTTTCTAGAAAATGGAAAAAAGTGAAGTCCGTCCAGTGATTAAACCCTCTTATTTTAAAAGAAAATGGCGAAAGAGACAAAAGCAAAGCTCGATAAACATCAAATGGTAAAATATTGGATTGCGGAGTTTCTACACGGCCGAACAAGCGCAGCTGTGAAAAAGATTTACATCAGCACCTGCTTTTACGGCCCAATCTGATGGTGGACCAGTTCCAAAAGTGAATTATTCACGATTCACCAGCGCTCTCGTGTGGCTGACTAGGCTCACACAAGTAGCAAATTTTTGACATATATTTGTGGCCATATGAGCAACTTCTTATTGAGGAGTTCGGGCCTTCTCATCCCTCCTGTATGCAAATTTCCAGCAATCGATGTAAGACAAAACGTGACATCCAAGGTAGGCACCTCAACCATGATCAGCCCGGGTTGAACAGCAAGCAGAACTACCCGGAGGCCTTGCTGATCCTCGTTCTGCCAATTTATACCCTTGGTAAAGGGTTCAGAAGTCAACACCTAGAGTTGTGTTTGCCGCATCAAACGAGGGACCCCTTCCCCTCTTTACACGAAAAACAGAGTGCCTTTGGCGTATTCCTACGCCAAGAGCCGAACAAGCACAGCAACAATACCATCAACAGGAAGGCTAAAAGGGGTGGTTATTGAAGAAAATATCAAGAAACCCCTCGATATCAATATGAATGATGGCCGATTCAAGTTACGTGAGATTGTTGAAATGGTAAAAATATCATATGAACGAATGTTCAACATTTTGATTGAACATTTGCGCATGAAACACCTGTCGTTCTCTTCACACATGTGCTTGCAACAAAATAAGGCAACTGCACTCACAGCCAGAGTTTCGATGAACTTGCTTCGGTTAGCACAGAACACAAGGCTTCCTTTTAAAGAGTGTGTTCAACTTCACAGATGACATAATTTTTAAAAAATAAATTCCGCATTTTCTTTGTCTAAATTACTAGGTTTTTTATTTAAGTATGAAAATACGAACATGCTACCATACATCCTTTGTTAGTTTGTATTTCATTCTTTCATTCGAACTGAACTTCGAAGATAAAACTTGGATAAATTTATAAACAACTAGTACGGTGCACATTAACTACAAGGTTAGAAGGTTTGATTATTATTATTTTTTTGTCTTCTTTAATAAAAAATTGTTGATCACAGCAAATTTGTATTTTCAAAATCTCCTTCTTAGGAAATAGCTAAAAAAGGAAAAAACTTGAACTAAAATCCGATGTACATAAACATAAAATTTAAAAATAAAACATAAAATTTTGTTAATTACAATAACATCTCTGGGTACGGAGAATTATTGAAATACAAAAAAAAAATATGTAGGTCAATAACTAAAAAATAAATACCAATTATTCAGAGACAGCAAATGCTGTACAAACAATGCGGACAATTAACAACATGCATACGCGATTCAATGTGTGATTAATATAGACAGAGATTAATTCAATGACTTGGTGGTTGAGTGGTTAAGGCAGCCGTTCATGATACGTCATGACCCAAGTTCAAATCCCAGTGGGTGCTGATGAGTAGTAGCGACTACGAAACAGCTAGTTGTCCCCCAGATGAAGGTTTTATGCTTATTTTTCTTGTCTTCTTCAATCAAAAACTTTTTATCACATTTGTATTGTAAAAATTTCGTTCTGAAGAAAATGTTAAGAGAGAAAAAAAACTTGAACTAAAACCCGATGTACAAATGTACAAAAACCAACATAACATAACTAGCTGCCAAGTTTTTGTGTGTAAATTCCCATAAGGGAAAGATAGCAGCTACTTAGTTAATACCAGGGTTTTTATTATAAGGCCGCAAAAATCTAATTTAAAAATTCAACAAAAAAGTTTATTAAATTATTGTAAACATTAAACCATATTTTCAATTTTTTTCTCTTTTTAATACACCTAGCTTAAATTTTTCGCAATAAAGTCAACACCTAAAAGAGCTAACGATAAATGGGATAAGTTAATAAGTGATTCCTTATTCTCCGAAATAAAAGTTGAAATCGCTTTTTAAAAATAAAAAGAAAAATTCAAAATTCGGTGCGTTTTTCTTGAAATAACGCCTTTTTTCTGATTTTGATGCGTTTTGAAATTTCACAGGTGACAACACTGCTAGTAACCTAATTACTATATATAGTATTAGCTAAAAGTAAGGTCTCGTTTAACAATTGCTATGTTAATTAATTTTCTTAATATGAACTAATGTTTAGTTATAAGATTTGTATACTTATTGTTAGTTCGTTTAGAAGATATAATTGCGAGTGGGCATATAAAAAAGAGTGAACATAAATTCATGAGTGTTAAAATAATAGCCTGAAAAAAAAAGATATGACTGCTGTGATCATGGTTTAGTGTGCTAATTAAAATTTGAATCAGCTGCCTTGTTTACGGTTTAGTTAGGACAAATCACAAAATACCCCAGCGAAATCTTCTATTGCAAAGTTATGTGTTAAAATGTTAATAAATATATTGTTTCACATCTAGTGTGCAGCTGTTGATCTGCTTGCTATAAATGTACAGTATATTCACACAAAGAAAATAAAACTAAAAATATAATATACAAACAAACAAACATACATGATTTAAAGTACGTAAAATTCCAAGTAAATCAACTACAAATGATGTTGTTGTGTCGTTTTTTGCATTCTTGGTATTTCACTTTATTACTGTTTGTTGTTGCCACTTGCATTTGATTCTAGACTTATGAATGACTTGATGATTCTAGACTTATGAATGACTTGAAAATTCATGTCGATTGTAGAAAATGATAAAGACATATAAATAGCAAGCAGGTCGACGGTAATGAGGTAGTTTATTTTTAAATTTTGTGCAAGACAGTAATAAGTCAGAAAATTATCAAGTCTAGTGTGTTTATACACAGTGGTATTAAGAGTAAATAGAGTTGTGAATTATTTGAATACCGAACAAGTATGAGTGTCATTATTTCTTTTACCATTGAAGAATCCTCAAAAGCATTTTTAAAGACAAAAACGTAACAATATTATAGTTTGTTGGTTTTATAAATATTTTACTACCAATGCCCAATATATACAATTCTTTTGTGCTGCAAATACAGATTTTTAATAAATGGTTTTAGAAAGTTAATCTTCCACTGAATACGAGTACATGTTTTTCATACACTGTAAGATTTCCTTCCTTATGACAGATCTACGAGTAGCTACTACCATGTAAACGCATTCTAACCAGTAAACGTTTAAGATAATGTTTATGATAAATGGTTTCAATATAAAAGCTAATTTTGGATAATTGTGCAAAACTGTATTGGTGCTTGCTTCTTAGTTGGACTACTATTAACAATGAAAAAATCATTCTTTTAGCTTTCAAGTACTACGCCAAAAGTTTTTTCAAACGTTACTTATCTCGAAAAAGATGTGACAGTATATAGCGTACGTGGGGCTATTTAGCTATTCGAAAAACAGTTCACTGTTATTTCTAACGACTTCTTTATCAACAGCAATAATGATTGCTCCATTTATAGCTTTCGCGTCTTAATATTTATTGAGATTTTAACTGTTAAACGCATTTTGATAAAAGTTTATCGAATGTCCTTTTTTTTCCTAAAGCAACAGCTAAAATAATATTTAATTACAAATGATTTATTTATTTAAACACAATTAGAGCAAATTAAGTTTCAGTGAAAATTTCAATATAATAATTTTCAAAAAAATTTTTTTATTAAATTACACAAAAAATAATTATTTTAACTGCATCTCACTTACGAATTCATGCTATGTTACTGTTGCAAAAAGCTGTAAATTAATTTACATAATTATAATAAATGAGTATTAATATAAGTTCAGTTTTTACAACTTAATACGAGTTTTCATAATTAATATATTGAACATTATATTTTTTAAAGCTGCTACTTAACATTGCCACTTATGAGATTTAAATTATTATCAACTTTTTTTGAATAAAAGTAATTAATTGAGAGCAAAATTTATATTAATAAAAACACGTAAGAGTGAAGTATATTCGGCTGGGCCGATTCTGAAATACCCTTCACGATAATCACTTATATGTATAATATATATTACAAATTTGAACTAAATATTTGTGTCTATGGAACGATATTGGGGAATATTAATTTTGTTTTTTTGCCTTGCAATCACCATGCCAAAAAGGTAATCTTTCATGGGAATTTTCAATGAAAAATCGGCTATATCTCGGGTATAAATGGACCAATATCGGAAATTTAAATTTTCTGTATTTTAGTAACCTCCTTTTATAACCAGAACTTCTTTTAAGCAAAAGAAATTATTTCACGGAAAAATCGGTGAACCAGAACCCGATCTACATATGTACAAACCAAAAAATTTTAAGTTTTCGTTTATATTTGGCTCGGGCGAGTACGGTGGCCATTTAAGGACATCAACTTTTTGGCTTTTAATCCAGGATTTTACGGATCTGGCTGTGCGAATTCGGGCATTTTCGTGTTGAAAATGCCACTCTAAACTCTCAAACAAATTTTGGAATTGAGAAAAAACCATTTGTAAAACGTTTCTATAGTTTTCCGCATGCATGCGTGACGTGAAAAACTGCAATTCGCATATGCCATAGTAGGATATAGCTTTCCACACTATTACATCTCCCTCACGGCTGTGCAACTGGATCAAGTGGTGTTCCTCTTTACGTAGGTTATTGAAGTAATAACTGTATCTATTGGACCCTTCTAAATTGAGTTTCTGGATCATCTGAAAAGACTATGTATTTCCACTCAGCAGACCATGTTATGTGTGTTCGGGCAAAATCTAAGTGCATTTTTTTTTCGTAGCGTATTAAGTGGCGGTTTTTTTCAATTTCAGTCTCCGTATATATGCTGCTTTTCTTATTACCCTTTGCCCCGTTGACAGGCTTGGTTTACCAAAAGTTCTTACATAATTTTGGCAGACAAGTCGTGCGAATAAGATACCTCCCTCAGTATAGATCTTCTATCTGCTTCAGAAATCACTGGATTGTTGGCGCCTTTAAAGTTTTTTCCATAGTTTTCCTCATTTTTAAGAAAGTTGGCTATGGTTATTCTGTGTCTTCTTCCTGCCTCATAATAACCTTCAATTTTCGATTTTTTTTCCAAAGATAAAACGGTTCTTCTTCCCATAGTTTGCGGTTGTTGGAAGATATCGAATATTTCAAGCCGCATAAAAAAATTGATGACAGTAATTGCAAAGGCAAACTAGATAACTTAAATTCTATTCGGTGGCGCTAATCTGATGAAGCAGATTAAGTGCAAAGTACTTTATGAAAAATAAAACAAAATATAAAGTAATATATAACCGTTCTTTTACTAAGCTTAATTTTCATATGAGAGTAAGTGCATATGATGATTGCAAAAAGAAAACAAAATAAAACAACGCGCAATATTGAAAGAAAAAATGTATGTGTAAGTAGCAACTATATTTGTATATTTGAATATGGAACTATCATTTGCAAATACCTAGATATTGCATGATCATTGAAAAAGGTAAGAAAGAAGTATAAATAACAGGCAAAGAAAGCGTGTTAGCTTTACCCGACAAGAGCGCAGTTGGGGAAAAATTTTTTAGTTTGAGTTTGCATCTTGATCTCCTATAGCTTTGCAGATTATACAAAATGCAACAAAATCAAAAACTTGGAAATATTTTTGGACAGTTTTATTTTGTTACTTTGTAAAAATATTTCATTCACAATGTTTAAAATACTATCAAATTACTCATGCAAAAAAAATATTTTTTTGCCACTTACTTTCAATCATTAAACTTTTAAATAAAAGAAAAGAGCATTAGTATTTTTAAGTACAGTTTTAACGTCAACAGAACTTTTCCTGCTCTTTCAACAATTTTTCAGCAGTTTACTTTTACTACTATTGTAGCATAATGTTTTATTTACAGCTGTGGCTGCGCAAAAAAGAAAAAGTGGAAAAAATTAAGTTTATGCATAAATAATTTTTTTTTATAAATAAAACTTTTTAGTTACAGGTAATTTATTACCTTTAAATAAGAGCTTGCTTGATTTCTACCGACCGTTTTGCAACAACTTGTTAACCGTTTTTAACAATTTTTCTTTATAGAACAAATGTATGCAATTGGCTCGAATGTATTTTGTAGGGCTTAGCAAAATATTTTCTTGTATTCGGGCCTATTAATACGATCAGTTAATTTACAGTTGAAGCGAGTGATTTAAATTTGGGCTATATCAAATTTTTAATTCATAGCGCAAAGCTGAAAAGTCCTAAAGGCCTAACAAAGAAAACACAGTTTAGCAGATTCAAAATTAGCTTTATTCTTCAACGTAATCTCCCTTAAGAGCAACGCAATCATTCCAGCGCCGCTCTAACATTTCAACACCACTTTTGTAGAACGATCCATCTTTTGACTCAAAATAGGCCTCAGTTTCACTAAAACTGAGGCCATTCGAGCAAAACTTCTTACCGCCGATCATTTTTTTCGCATCTGCGAACAGCCAGTAATCGCTGGGGGCCAAATCTAGCGAATACGGTGGATGTGGGAGTAATTCGAACTTCAATTCATGTAGTTTTGCTATTGTTTTGATTGACTTGTAACACTTGTGTTGATGAAACAAAATTTTTTTCTTTGCCATATGCGGTCGTTTCTTTGCAATTTTGGCCTTCAACCGCTTCAACAACGCTTTCTCTAGATAATCGATGAATATTACATGGCGCACATCCCAAAATACCGAGGCCATAATCTGTCCAGCCGATTGTTGTGCTTCCGGGCGCTTTGGTCGAGGTTCACCAGTTGCTGTCCACTCAAATGATGATTGTTTTCATTCCGGAGTAAAGTGATGGATCCATGTTTCATCTATTGTCTTATATCGACGAGGAATTTTCGGTTTGTTACGTTTAAAAATGACCAAACACTGCTCAAAATCATTAACACGTTCTCGTTTTTGGTCAACAGTGAGCAAACGTGACACCCACTTTGAATAGAGCTTTCTCATAGTCAAGTGCTCGTGCTGTAGTGTGATTTTATTATTCGTTATTACCAAGCCTGCAACTAGTAATTTCTGTTTACTTTATCATGCAAAAATTCTTATACATGATCGTCCACATGTTTGTGTGTTTGACTATTAAAAGTGCTCATGCCATCCACCTGTAACTTAATATCAACACTTTGTTGTATTTATGAATCACACATACAATGATTTGAGTGCGCATGTAGTTATGCCGACTTAACATTTTCTCACGCTAGAATTTGTAACTGGTGTTAAGTATTCTTCAGTGTTTTGAGAACTTTTAAGATTATTAAACAAAAGCTCAAGCTGATCAGTCGCATAAGCCACCTATAATCTCATGGAAAAATATGTTTAGTATATATGGACCGATATCGGAAATTTTAGATAATTTTTGTAGAGGTTTAACAATAACAACACGAAAGACAAAAACAAACTCTATTGCAGCATTTAAAATGTTGGAATTAAATTAGTTAAAACTGATCAATGCCTCGTATACCTTCGACACTGCGCAGAACTTAATCCAACACCTTCCACACTACAAGGTAATGAAATGCATTGAGCTAACAGGACACTACGTTGAGAAATAAATGGTTTTTGAAAAAAATATGTTTTTTTTTCTACTTCAGCTTCAATATCAATCCGCCTTCGTAACTATTTGGTATCAAAAAAGTCAGACGCAATAAATTTTAAGATTTTTATTTTAAATTTTTTTTATATAATTTTTTTTTTTTTTTTGACAAATGACGATCTTTTAACAAAAGTTTGCGGCATTACTGCGTATAAGTGATTATTTATGGGGAGAAATAAGAAAGTTTTTACTCATACGCATACTCATATATGCTTTAATAGCACATCAAACAAAAATTAAAAAATAAATGTGGTTAAAAAACTAAAATAACACGCTTCGATATCTTGCTGATACGAGTACGTAAGAAATAATTTTAAAAATATGCTAAAACAATAGTGAACAAAAAATACTAGTATTATCATCGAGCGCTCGAAGCTTTCTTTACAACAACACTATTATTTTTCGTTCACTACTCCTATTGCTTCAAACTTATTTTGATTTATTTCTGACTTTTTAGTTCAGTATCAAAGTGTTTCTTCCTATGTAAAAAATAAATATTAATAAATATTTATATAACCAAAGAATTTTTATCAATTTGGAAAAACATTTTAGTCAAATCTATTTTCAGTCTTTCGACCCCAAACCGAAATTTGTCTACGTTTTTAAAAAGTGCTTAAACGTTGTCTAAAGTAACAATTAAACAGATATATATTATTAACTATTTATTAGGAGTGTTACTTTCTTCTCTATTATATTTTAGACAAATATGCAAAAGTAGTGGTTACGTTGATTTGATCATAGTATATTTGATAAATCTGAATGTACCACAAGTTCTATAGCTTTTTGTTGCAGCATTAAAAGCAGTGAATTTGGGTTTTGATTAAATATTAGTATATAATAAAAAATAAAAGAAAAACTAATATTTACAACCATTTTATTTTCTTTTTATTTGCTCTTTTCATCTGTTTATAATTCCGTTTTACTTTTCCTTATTTTCGACAACTGTTTATTATATTATAGCATACATTAGCTGAAAAAGACTGGTTCACTGATATTTCTTTTATATACAGAGCACTGAACGACTGAACTGAAAAAAAAACATATTTCAGTAAAAACAGCTGCAGTAAAATGAGTATTTATTTAAGAGTGCATGAACCCAAATCTAGTTCGGACCGTTTTGCAATTGACCTGGAACACACCTGAGCTGGAACACACCTTTAATGCAGTTATTTGATTATCTCACAGAAGATTATGACTTAATATAATGCCAAGATATTCGACATTTTCAGATTCGCCTATTTAGATAACCTTATCTTATTACCAGAAAAGTTTTTAAGCTAAAAAAACTTGTTTAAGTTCGCTTACGCAACATTTTTATGAAAAACCCGGTTTAGGCTATATCTCAGGAGGGGGTAAAAGAATGGTGAAAGAAAAAAGTTGTTAAGTCTAATGATTTTCTCAGAAACTGTATTTCACCGACCGACAGACGGACGTCGCTTAACTGAATTTTCTATCATTGCTGATTCTGAATATGTATTCTTTATATGGACGGAAATGAAAATTATAGATATTACAAACGGAATCACAAACTTATTTATATATACCCTTTACATTTTTGTGAGGGGTTTAAAAAAACGATTTTCTTTTATAGTATTGTAATGATTTGAAAGACTTACAGCCAGTGCGTCGACGTCGAAAGGATAAGTTCATTCGCATTCTAGGCGAAAGAAAATTGATTTGTGTTTTTTCTAACTTTATTCTATTCGAACGATGTGTCAAAATTCAATTAAAATACATAAGTTCTTGCGAACGAACAATAGTGACATAGACAAACCTATAATTTATTCGAATGTGTGTGACTAGCTTTCTTTCGCATACATTTTCATTCGATATTGTCGAACAGGCTGTTAGTTTTGAATTTATCTTCAAATTGAAATTATTATCTTTAATTTTTTTTATGCTATTCATATATGACATATACTTCTAAATAAATGTCATACAACATTTCAGTGTTACATACACTTAGAAAAAATTATATGGCTGAGATAACAATATTCTAAGGGTAACATACTATTGTTGAATTATATGGTTGAAGACAACCAAATAACATGGTTTCAGTCGGAAATTTCCCTAGCTAAACTAAGTACATCCAAGAACCGGCTTATATCATGCAACCATACATTTGGTTAAAGTTTTAATAATATTAGCATGATAACCATATTATGTTATCATTGTCATCTCTATTACTGTGAATGAATGTTATACTACTTTAATGGTTTATGGCCACAGAATTAAATACAAACATACAATTTTTGCTACAAAATATAATTTATTTTAAAAATACTGGACTTTAATTTATATACAAAAAGGCAATAATATTTGGCAACTTCCTGTAATCTCGGGTAAAATGGGCTACAGATTTGTAAAATAATAATTTATTATAAGCATGCATATATTTCTAAAAATAAAAATGCTAATGCAAACCTCTTTGTCTTCATATATTATTGTTTATTTATGGATGTGTTTTTAAAAAAATTTCCTTGACCGGCTTATTTATTTATTTTACCAAATGTTTAATATATAAAAACTTTTTCTTTGTTTCTATTATGACAAGGCAAAGACAAAAAAAAAAATAAATAAATAAATAAATAAAACTGAAATACAATTACATGGTCATGTCCTGAAAAAACACAACAATAGTAAGTTTATTCTGTAAACATACATCTGCTGCCAGTGAGTAATTCTAACATAAATATGCTTAAAATAAAAAGCTTTTATATACATATAACAATAGATGTTATCTTATTCAAACTATATATTTTAAATACTATTATTCCATCCAACCATACTTAAAATGAATAGAACTGTAACAATAGATACTATAAAATTTGTGCAATAATATATTTAGAAAGATTTAAACTATGTTAAAAACGATAATACACATTTTGCGCAACAATACAATATGTTACAGAGTACATACTAATGTTGGCATAACAATATGAAGAAATATATTTTCTCTGCGCGTACATATTAACTTACACATATATTTTACTACCGTTTTCTTTATACCATAAATATTACTTTCATTCCCTACACAAATGAACTTTAAAAAAACTACAATATATGTATACTCGCAGTTGTAAAGTTGCATGAGAAATATGAACGTTTGAAAAATCGTCAAAAACAGTCTTTAAATCGACAACATCCTACTTTTAGCACCCAAATTCGTCAAAATAACGATAAATCGTCAAGTATGACAACCGTGAGTACATGAACACTTTTTTAAAACAAAATTACCCTGTCGCACAGTTTTATTGACTTTATTTTAGCATTCAGTGCTGTCCTTTCGGAAAAAAAAAACTTTTTATACCAATTAAATACAAACCATGTTAATGTATTTATTTCTTTTTAAATTGTTCAAAGAGAATTTGAACGAAAAGTTTTTTTTTTTTTTTGAATAACAACAATAGCAACAACAACAATAAAGAGAATTGTTTATCAACTGCTCGTTTGTTAAAACACAAACTTTAATTAAGAAACATTCATTTTGAAACCGAAATAACTTTTGCATCAAATTAAAGAGATAAACAAAAATTTCGTTCCAAGTGCAAGTGTTTGTATACGAAAGAGTCAAACTTCTATATGGCTTATATACAGAGTTTTCTGCATAAACTTCAAACACACGCAATAACACTTGAGGAAATGTACGTACATTTATACGAGGACTGTTCAATAAAATATATAAATTATGAAATTTCTCATAATATGTGCATTCCATTAGAGCAGTGGTGCCCACAAGTTCTATATGGAAGAGTAAACACTAATACAGTTAAGGAAACACTATTTTTATTTAATATTTTTTGTTGTAAAAAGCGAAACATTTACAAAACCAAAGTTATTTTATTTTTTTTTTTTTAGCTTTTATTTATTTATTGAATCTTCACAATGTGAACTAACAATAAGTATTCAAATCTTAATACTAAATACAATAAATTAACTAAGTCCAGCCAATGCTAGACAAAAAGTTTTATTTTGCGCCAATTATATCGGTAGAATCACCTACTTAACGCTCTGATGGTGGCAACGGTATCCCTTCTTCTCAACCGAGTGTGACCGCTAAAATTAAGTATGTTTCGTGCGAGAGGGCTTGGGTGAAGTTCCAATTTGCTGACATACCTTGTCGCATGCTCTGAAAACTCATCTTTTACCAGTGGAACACACAGATCCTTGTGAATTCGGGAGTTTTTTACGTACCATGGAGCTGCAGTAATTGTTCGAAGAATTTTGTTTTGTCGCCTTTGAATTTTTTCAATATTTGACGCTGAGGCGGTGCCCCATAATTGAATTCCGTAGCGCCATATAGGCTTTAGTATTGCGTTGTATAGCAAAAGTTTGCAATCTAATTTCAATGTAGAATTTCTGCCCATAAGCCAATTTAATTGCGCTGCTTTTAATTTTAGCTGAGTGACTTTCGCATCAATGTGAGGCTTCCACGTTAACCTACGGTCAAGATGAATACCAAGGTACTTGACTTCACTTTGCTGCGGAATAGGTAAATTGTTAATTTGGATAGCTGAACATGTTTGTCTACGCAGTGTGAATGTAACGTGAGTACACTTTTGTTCATTAACTTTAATTTTCCAAAGTTTTAACCACATCTCTAATATTGAAACATACTCCTGCAAATTTCGCGAAGCTACTTGATGGTTTTCATGTACGCTGCAGAATGCTGTGTCATCTGCAAAAGTTGAGGTGTGAATACTAGATCTGGTTGGCATGTCAGAAGTGTAAATTAAATATAAAGTGGGTCCCAGAATGCTACCTTGGGGAACTCCTGCCTCGATTGGCTGAGTTGGGCTTATAAAGTCGCCTTCTCTGATAACAAACTTCCGGCCGCATAAATAGCTTTCCAGAAGCTTATGAGTATTTGCAGGCAAGTTCAACTTTATTTTGTGCATTAATCCCTCGTGCCACACTTTATCAAAAGCTTGGGAAACATCAATAAATAGAGCTGAGTAATACTTTTTATCCTCAAAAGTCTTTCTTATAACATTAACTAGTCTATGCGTTTGTTCAATGGTGCTGTGTTTAGCCCGAAAAGCAAATTGATGATCAGGGATACATCCTACATCATTCAATATTGGAGTCAACTTCGCCATTAACAATTTTTCGAAAAGTTTTGAAATTGTTGGCAGTAGACTTATTGGTCTATATGACTCTACTTTAGTGGGATCCTTCCCTGGCTTGGGTATCATAGTAACCATAGACACCTTCCACTCTGCAGGATAGTATTCTAGGCGCAAAATAGCGTTAAAAATGAAAAGAAGAATTCTTCTAGCAACACGAGGTAACTGTACAAGCATTTTGCCAGTAATTTTGTCAAAACCTGGAGCTTTTTTTGAGTTTACTTTATTTATAACGTTTTCGACATCTTGAAAACTAAGTCTCAAAGGCACAGGCGGTCTAACAGCATATGGCGGAAATTCAGCAACATCATCCACTGTATCATTTGCAATAAAAACGTTTTTCAAATGATTAACATACACCATTCCTTTTTCGGAATCACTTCTTGCCCAGTCGCCAGATGAAGTTCGCAAAGGTGGCTTACCTATTACGGGTCTTTTCAGACCTTTTGTCGCTTTCCATAAAGAATAGTCGGTTTGCGGGCTACCATCAAGACCTTCTAGATAATTTTTGAGGGAAGCCATTCTTTGGATTTCAAGCAGATTTCTTAATTGATTTATGCACTCCCGTAGCCTGCTTTTAAGCTGGGGAGACCTTCGAAGTTGCCACTCTCTTCTAACTCTTCTTTTTTCTGACAGAAGTTGCTCTATTTCAGACGAATACGTTCTATTGCTCACATTTCTGGATCTTGTATGGCTAGTGGTAGCATGTTGTACGGCCAGTTTAAGGACTTCAGAAAAATCTTTAATTGATATATCAACATCCTCAGGGGTTCTCAAGGCAATATTTTCTGTACAATGAGTACTCAAATATTTCTTATATTTTAGCCAATTAACTCTAGTTATGGCGAACGTCAAGTCACTAAACGGGGAGCCAACCTCCTGGGGGAACGAAACGGATATTATAGTGGGTGAGTGGTCCGATGACAAATCTAATGAAGACTCTACTTGCATCCCTTCTAAAGGAAAATTTTTTGCAACTCCAAAATCTATAACATCTGGGATCTTTCGTCGGTCTGAGGGCCAATAAGTGGGATGTCCGCTTGAAATCACATCTAAGCCCAGTTTGAAAACTGTTTCAAAAAGCACACGGCCTTTCGGAGAAATTAAACGTGATCCCCAAAAAGTGTGCTTGGCGTTATAGTCACCAGCCGCTAAAAATCGAGGCCCAAGTGTGTTGAAAAAATGTGAGTACTGATTTTCTGTTATTGAAAATCGGGGCGGTGAGTAAATTGATGATATAACTATTTTTCCATTAAGATGTTCAATGCATATATTTGTTGCTTGGAGATACTCCTCACGTGTCTCATGTAGAAAATAGTGCTTAACTCTATTTTTTATTAGAATTGCTGAGCCTCCACAAGACCTTCCACGTGGATCTTTAGTGTCGTACAGTGTGTAGCCATTAATTTTGAAATAACTGTTGCTTGTCAAGTGAGTTTCAGCAATCAGCATTATGTCGATTTGTTTTTCCATAAGGAAGTGCTCAAGTTCATTTTTGTGTTGGCGGATGCCGTTTGCGTTCCAGAAACATATTTTTAACCAATTCATTTTGTTAAAATTGCCTGCAAAATAGTGGATTGCATTTTCAGCATTTCCTGCATCATGTTCGTCATAGAAACCGTAAATGTGTTTATGGATTGAACAAGAGTCTGCAGAGTTGCCTCAAGATTGTTAAAATTTTGATCGGAATTTTGGGGCTTGGTCTCCTGACTCAAGTTTTGTGTATCGGTTTTGACCACATTGGCATATGAAACTTGTTTGGGGGTTTGCATTATTATATTGCTTGTTGACTGGCCTACCTGGGGAAAATTGTTTGCAGAAATGATGTTTGACTGCTGGGGTTGCTTAAAGGTAATTGATGGCTTATTTGTGATTGACTGCTTAAAGTGGATATAGACAGGGCAGCCCCTGTAATTTGCAGTATGTTTGCCTCCACAGTTACTACATTTTTTAGCACTTGAATCAGTTTTTGGCTTCTTGCACTGTGATGTGCCGTGCAGTTCACCACACACAACGCAAACTGCGGGCAACTTACAATCGGCCTTAGTATGACCGAATTCCTGGCAGTTTAGGCATTGAATGGGCCCTAAACGCTTGTGCGGCTCCTCAACGGTAACCCTGCGATGAAGAAGAAATTTGAGATTATAGATTGGGTGAGTTTCATTCTTTTTGAGAATAACATCCCCTGGTTCCAGTTCAACCCTAAACATAGGTTGAGGCATCTTTTCACGGTTCCGCATATTTACCACATTTTTTATTTTAAAGCCTTTATCTAGCAGTGCAGTCTTAACCTCATCCGTGTCTACATAAGGGTCAATACCTTTTATAACAACCTGAAGGCCTTTAGCACTTTTAAGTTGATAAGTATAAAAAGATCTTTTTTCTTTTTCCAGAGCGGCAGAGAGTTTTCGGTAATCATTTTCGCAGTTGACTTGAATTTTTGTTTCACTTATTTGTCCGTGCTTCACTGATGTTACGTTAAAGGTGTCTTTACCAATTGCCGTAATAAGTGCTTTTACCAGCTCATTAGATGTAGGTTCTCTCAAGTATATTGGTGGCGGTTTAAATGTTTTTTTTGATGAAGTTGGCTCGTCAGTCTGAAGGATAGCAAACCTATTACTATCCGTAGCCGTAGTCCTATTATCATCTTTGGAAATTTTCGGATTTGATGATATTTGAGCGGAAATGGGGCTTCGCTTACGTTTAACCACGGTTACATACCTGTCCATGCCTACTTGTGTTTTCGGCTTATCTGCAATTACAGAACTGGTGGATGGTTGGTCTTCTGTTGTAACAGCAATGTTTGGCGAACACGACCGCGTGCGTTTTTTATCTCTTAGAGACAGGAGATTATCCAATGACTTTTTTAAAGATTCTTCCTCAGAAATCCAGAGGTTTTTTCTAGTGGAGCTAAGCTCCCTCTCAGAATTGCATCTACTAGGTGCACTCATGCAATTTTTTTTTTGATTTATATTTTTTTTTTTTAATTTAAAAGTAAATAAAAAAATTGTCATAAAGTTTTTCTTTTGTATAAATTCGCTCTTCCACTTATTGCGGTTTTGTAAGAAAACAAAAAATTTTAATGTATAGTTTTTTTCCCACTGGGTAGTTAATCTTCGCGCACAATAACAACAATAACAATGCACTGCCACCGCACTTGTTTTATTGAAATTGATTTTATTGTTTAGTTATTGAAGTGTAAGGAATTTATTTTCCCGTTGTTTTTTTAAATAACTTGTTATTGTTTTTACAATTTAATTTTAAAGGCGTTTAAGCAACGATTTTATTCTATTTTTTTGTTCACTTTTTACGACCGTTCGGTTGGAGAGTCACAATGATAATGACAACACAATGATGAACTGATAATCGCTGACGTCAATGTTTACCAACAAAGCATGCGAAAGTGTTGTTGCTTTGCTTTTGTGTGTGTGCGGTGAAGAACGAGCGCAATATTTGTGTATTAAAGAGCACAGCCCTATAGCTAAGCACATTTACAAAAACAATTGAGTATCAAGCGCATATGGCTGGGCACACTGGCATTAGAGATATGTTGATGTTGGCACCAGCGAGTTAACAATCGATGTAACTTGCAACGCTTTTGGTGCTTTTTAAAATATTTTTGTAGGAGTAACTCTTTAGAGTTTTTTTAAATTTCGGTTGCTCCAAATCATAGTGGTATTAGTGTTTTGTCTTCCATTCTGTGTACACGGGGTTTTTATGCCATCACTCATGATTACTTAAAACTATCATTATTGATTTTTTTTTTATATGTATTGAAGTAGTTTTTGTTTGTCAAAAGTATGTACATTGGGAACTGATCAGTTGTAACTAATTTAAATCGTATGATAACGTTTGTTTTGGCCCTTCCATGTTGGTATTGATAGATGCAAGTCAAACATCCGTATACACTGCTCCCTCTTTCCTCCTCTTCCTCCTCATAACCTATTTTGCTAGTTCTAGTACAATGCACTACATATGTAGGGGTCATCCCGACGTAAAGGAAAAAATATGGTTGATATAATAGTATTTTAAGGGCAAAATACTATTGTTGAATGATATGGTTGAGCACAACCACATAATATGGTTTCAATCTGAAATTTGTATACACAACTTAGTACAGCCAAGAACCGACATTTTATTATTTAACCATAAATACAACAATTAACAATGTTATTGTTCTAGCACAACGTTTAAAAACAAAACTGTCTCTCCGCCGGAGATCTGGCTGCTATTTAAAATTCCTTCCACATTTTGCATGAGCCTTTCAGTTATTGATAATTCCAGACTGAAATGAACATATATAATATACAACTATGCACAAACGCAAACATGCGTTGCAAACTATAATTAAGCAACAACATCAAACAATAACAAACGAAATACTAAGAACGCAAGAACAAAAATAACATCAATTAAAGTTTATTTACTTGGCATTTTGCGTTCTTTAAATCATGCATTTATATTTGTTTTTGTGTGCATTTTGTTTTTAGTGTTATGTTGGTTGTGTGAATGTGCGTACCAAGCACATCAACGGCTGCACACTGGATTAGATGTCTTCCAAATTCATAACAGTCAGTGCCCTACTGTAAATCACTTTTTGTGCAAGCGATTTGAAGTCACAAAAAAGGTGTTCTCCACACAAAGTATTTTAAACCCGTATGCTTACTTGCAATCAATTTGAATTCACATCCTAATTTTGTACGTACTTAATTATGAATTTCATAATATTACATTAATAAATAACTTACGTCCAATTTCACGATAGCGAACGAACGAACAGCTTCGTTGTCGTGAAATTGGCACTATATCTGTTTACTATTGATTATTTAAATAAAACTATTTATTTTATATGAGACAATTTACTAAATTAAGAAAAAAACTAGATACGCTTATTTTGTTGCAAGATTCATTGTATTATTTTGTGATTTGGTTTATTGGTTTAAAAAAATTCAACCTGAAAATAAAAATATCAGTAAATTGAAAAAAGTTGTATAAATCTCATCGAAAATAACAAAAATTTGCGATATCGGCTCATCGCTTCCGTAATCGAAACTTTCGCCACTGGGTTGATTCATTAGAGTTTAGCGAGTAAACTGCAAATGGGAGAGTAAAACACGAATTTAAGTGTTCATCTGAACATGCTATTAGTAGAGTTGGATTGTGGGAGGAATAACAGTTAAACGCGTTTTGATATTCTGTCATGGAAAAAAGTGAATAAAGGAATTTCCATGAAATTTTGAGCAGAAGCTGAAATGTTGGTTGTACCCTCAGTAAAAAAAAATGTTTGCAAGTAGTACAAACTTCAAAAAAAATGTAGAGAAAGTGAAGTAAATTATTCTGATATCTCGGCGAATCATTATTAATAAGGTTGCAGAGGATGTAGACATATGAGTTGGCTCTTGTTATACAAATTTTAAATAAATTTTGGACAAGAAGCATGTGAAGCGTTCCTAAATCGTCATTGCTTGTTTGCAATTTTATGTCGCAAAAGAACACCGCAGTCATACCTCAGCCACCGTATTCACCAAATTTGCCCCTCCGGTTTACTGTTCACAAAATCGTAAAGACCCATGAAATGATGGCGTTTTGCAATGATTGAAAACCACCAAGCTTGCACATCAGAAGTGCTTCGTGGATTGGAACGAAGCTGTCACCAGTGTCTATCTCAAGAGGATTATTTTTACATCAATATATTAAAAATTTATAAATAAATAAATATTTTTTGAGCAAAATGAAAACTCAACTATTGAACAGTCCTCGTAGATGTCCGTAATTTGCTTGTGGGTATCAACGATGTACTTTAAAAAACAACCAAAAATAACTGGGACATTATGTAGCAAAGGTGACATTTTCCAAAGTGAATTTTATAAATTTCAAAATAGTTATAAGATGATATTTCCACACGTTTAAGTTTTTTTTTTTTTTTTTTTTTTTTTTTTGCTTTTTAGGACCCTTTTAATCCATTTGAGTTATATATTGGGATGGAAACGTGTAGTATATTGAAGTGAGTCAGCGAAGTTACGACCTACTCTCTGCGGATTGTATTTAAGGAAAAAAAAATATTTGCCGTTCGTTAAGAAGTTTCTAAAAACTCCCGAAACTCGTAAACTTTTTATAATTAAAATAAAATTAAAAGCTGTTCCTGGTAGTTTCACACAATTTCAACAAACTTTTTCGTTTTAAATTTGTATGTAAACATGCGCAAAATTTCATTAAAAATGGCTTGGCTGGACTATGGAAATCATTTGTTTTATTTTTAGTTTTGGTGTTCTCTTTAAGTTGAACCAATTAAAACTAGAATTGTTTTTGAAGGTATTTAATGGAATCATTATAAATTAAATTTCTATTTTTTTCTTCATAACAAGCAAGGAAATCGCTAAACTGGTTCAATTTTGTGTTCTTTCACACGCACACACACACAAGTATATTGCACCCTTGTGCAACTTTTTTGAGCAGAAAACTAATTTATATTGTAACTAAAATATTTTGCTCCTCTTTGAAGTAAAATTTCAACATACTAAATTAAATTCTTTTGTTTGTTTACATGGAGCCTCTTTGGGAAACCTTATTTTATCTTGCCTCTTCCAACATTGCTGGTTTGTGTACTTTACACAGAAAGCATTTTTGAAACAAAGTTTTCATAAATAATTCTCAAAAATATGTTTTGCTGCTGTTTAATAATTCTTACTTTAAAATAAAACTACTAGAAATATTGTTGTAAATTAAAATTTATTTAACAAGAATATTCTGTTCTTAATTTTACTTAATTGCAGCAAAAACCATATGCCTATTCGCTTACCTAGATACTTTTATACATTGCTAATGCGTAGTACTGCATTTTGACCAAGTTGCAGTAAGTGAGAACCAGAGAACTTCAAAATCAAGCTTTTTCTTGATTTTTTTATTTTAAAGAATAAAGAAAAATTCAATGATGATTAAACATCTATTCATTCTGTTGCACACATCAAATGCTGATTATGACTAGAATTAACAAATGATTTTATGCACAAGAATCGTGTCCAAACGCATTTATTCTCATTAACTCATGCAACATGTTTCAGCCGAACGTCTGTGTGGCTTGAGCAATATAATATACGAACAATACAAAGGACATGGAGACGTTTGATCATTTGCAATAACGTATTTTTTTATAATGTTAATATGTTTTCATGTTATTCTAAAAGTATAAAGTTGAGAAACAACATGTTGTAAATGTTGGCAGAACATGTGTTGGCAGCAGAACTAGTTTGAATTAGTTAATGGTATTTTGAGTTTGTTAATATTGTTATAAAAATTCTTTTCTAATTTGAATTTTTAATAACTTAAACTTTTCTTATTAATTTTGATATAATTTTATTAACCTTTTTATCAACTTTTTTATCCAAATATTATTTGATCTTCTTTTACGGTAAATTATTAAAATTTTTACAGCCTCAGATCTTTGTTCTTTATTATAAAAAGAGAATCGGTTTATTTCGATATTTCGGTAACATTAGCATCTCATCATTGTTGTAATAAAGTGTACATAGAAATAACAAAAAACAAATTAAGCCTTGTCCTTGCAGCACATAAATCAGACCAAACGACAGCATAATCCTCTCATTGTTTTGGATTAAATCACCATCCTCACTTAGAAAACAAGAATATAATTATAAGAAACGTTATATGTTATGAATGATCGCCTAGTCAAGTTATTTGAAATGGTTAACATATCACATGAACGTGTGTTTGCATAAACATTTGTGTATGAAAAGCCAATCGGCAAGATGGGTGCAGCGATTGCTCAGCGTCGAACAAAAACGACCACTCCAGAGCGGTTTTTGGACATGATATAGCGTAATTCTGTTGATTTTTGGCGTCGATTAATAACCGTCGATGAAACGTGGGTCCACCACTACACACCTGAAACCAAAAATCAATTAAAACAATGGGTGGAAGCTGGTAGAAGTGCTCCGAAAAAGGCGAAGACAGTGAAATTTGCTGGAATGGTTATGGCCACTGTGTTTTGGAATGCTTACGGAATATTGCTACACGGTGATCTTGAAAAAGATCCACAATCAAGTCAACGCACCGATTCACACAACGATGCTAAAACTACGTGGAATACATTTTGAATTGGTTGCACATCCAGATTTAGCTCCTAGTGACTTTTTCCTGTTTCCAAACTTGAAAAATTATCTCGCAGGGATAAAATTCTTCTAAAACCAGAAAGTGATTATTGAAACTAAATCGTATTTTGAAGGGTTCCTAAAATCGTATTATTCAGTTGGTATAAAAAAGTTAGATTATCGTCTTACCAAGTGTATTAAACTAAAAGGAGATTGTGTTGAAAAATAAATGTTTTTTGAAAAAAAATGTTTTATCCCTACTTAGGAAAGAAAGAACAGTTCTTATAATTTGCTAAAAATTACTAATTTACTTGATTTTACTGCAAAGTACACAAATAAACCTTATAACTTTCAATATGTTGTGCTAATGTGTTGTTTATGGGACCCAAGTTAGTGATACGTCTAGAAAATTCTTATGAAATACGCTCAGAATATTGGATACATGTCATACAAATTTTCTAGGCGTGTCATTAGTTCATGTCCCATAAACACCACAATATTATTTAAAATGTGTATAACAAAGTTATTGCAAAGGTTTGTTTTATTTAGTTTGCAGTGGGTTTTTTCTGTGTGTATCGACAAACAGATGGAACCAGGACAAAAACTAATATATTTACAAACACACTTAGTGTCCATTTTTTTTTTTTTTTTTTTTTGCTTTAAATGCTCTGATAGTTAGACTCGTACATTACATGTGTAATTCTTATAAATGCATACTCGTATGGCAAACACACAAACCGACATGATGAATGTCCTCCATTGATTTAAATGTGTGTTTTACGATTGTCAGTCTCGATACTTTGCTTGAAATTGTTTAATTTTATTGCTTTGTTTGAGGCAATTTATGTTTATTACTTTTTAATTTTATTTCAAGAATTTGCTTAAAATATTTACTTTTTTTTCAAATTAGGGAAATAAATTGAATGAATTAAATATTTTTAATTTTATATACGACTAAAAGCTGCAATAACCAAGTACAACGTTTGCATTGGTATTTCACAGTCCATATGGTTCGGTGAGATTGCTTTGCGGTAAGCAAGGCTAACATGGCTGAAGCATTTCTGTTGGAGCATTGTAATTTATATATATATATATATATATATATATATATATATATATATATATATATATATATATATATATATATATATATATATATATATATATATATATATATATATATATATATATATATATATATATATATATATATATATATATATATATATATATATATATATATATATATATATATATATATATATATATATATATATATATATATATATATATATATATATATATATATATATATATATATATATATATATATATATATATATATATATATATATATATATATATATATATTTGTATGTAAATATGTATGTAAAGAAACTCTAATATTTGAAAACCCATTTGAAAAACAAAAGCAAAATAATATGTTAAAATGAATCAAAACAAATTAAGTAGACAAAATATACATACTTAGATTAGAGGTAATTCCTCTAAATAGTTTGTAGGACGAACAACATGGTCAGAATGTATGAAATTGTGTGAAAAAGTGACGTACGTGTTGGTCTGATCAAAAAATAACCGTTGTTTTCAAATTTCGTGAGTTACATGCATATGTTCGATTTTCGCATTTTTCTGTTATGCTGGTACACATTCGGATTGTCAGTTTGTTTTTGACTGATAAAGAAAGCCAGTAAGTCGTGTTGTGGTCTGCTTTTCGTTTTTTACTATTCGACCAAAGAAACTGTATTAAGTTATATGTAAAAAATTAAATTAAATGCGCAATTTTTGCGGATGTTTTATGCATGAAAAAAGATTGTTCCAAAATTGGAGCAACAACAACGTCGCATGGACATTGCTCAGGAGCTGGTGAACATTGTCACTGGCCATCCAGATTTCTTCAAAGAGGTCATAACATGGGTGTATGGCTATGACATTGAAATCAAAGCCCAATCATCCCAATGAAAGCGCCCAGAAGAGCCCAGACCAACAAAAAAAAAACAACAAGTTCGGTTAAATGTGAAGGTTTTGCTCAGTGTTTTCTGTGGCAGCAATGTCGTGGTGCATCATGAATTCTTGCCACAAGGTCATACCGTCAATTAGGAATACTGCCTTGAAGCTATGCACCTTTTGCGCGAAGCAGTTTGTCAGAAACGCACAGAATTGTGGAAAAAACAGTCATGGATTTTGCACCATGATAACGCACCAGCTCAGACATTGATGCTTGCGCGTGACCTTAATCACCGTATTCACCGGACTTGGCCCCCTTTGGCTTTTTCCTCTTCCCAAAGCTGAAGACACCGATGAAAGGAAAGCGTTTTGCTACGATTGAAGAGATAAAAAATCAAAACAGGGGCTGTTGACGATACCAAAAATCGTGTTTCAGAAGTGTTTCAAGGATTGAAAAAAACGCTGGCATAAGTGCGTAATGCACTGATGGGGAAAGGGGACAAGATAGTTATTGATGAATAAATAAATACTTTTTAAAAAATTTTAAATAACGGCTTTTTTTGATCAGCCCTCGTATAATTTTTTCGTGCTCCCCAACCTGCATATAAATATTTATTTAAAAGAAATCTTTTATTTTCTGGAAAAATAAATTTTTCTCGAACCAAGAAACTTGCATGTTTACGATTGCATTTTATTAAAAAAAATAAAAAAAGTAAGCTGCACCAATTTTCAAAAAAAAAAAAAAAGAAAAAAAAAATATTTTCAGCACCTCAAAGAGTCAACAAAAAAAAAAAAAAAAAATCTTACGATCTGACAACACGTCTTGTTTGTATGTTTGTAACTCCCACAACTCGAGTCATATGAGTGGTTTTTTGAGGATTTACAAGAACATTGTTACTCATACGCAAATAGTAGCTAAATATATTGGTTAGTACAACCAGTGTGCCCATACTCAAAAATATTTTAAAACTTAAGCGGCTTTAAAATAATGCAAAACAATTCTTAACTGAAAAAAATAATGAAAAATTTTAATTGTATTATTTGTTTTGTTATTTTACTTAATATAGAATTATAAATTATTTTTTTTTTATAATTTTTCTTTATAATCAAATAAAAGCAATAGAATATTTATTGCACATGAAGTCTTAAAACTATAAAATGTATACCCTTCAGTCAGTTTATGTAAGTTTAGAAAAGTTTTTAGACAAAAGGTATTATTTGATTCACATACTATTAATATTTTTTTAGCAAAAAAATATATTTGAAAAAAACAAATAAGAGTGTCGGCTGGGCTAAATCTAAAAATAACAAAAGTCACGTAAATATATAGTACATATCGCTCCTTTAACATAGTCATAACGCAAAAAAGCTTGTTTCGAGAAACATTTTTTAGAAAATATCTCCTAAAGGAAACAGTTTAAAGGTAATTTAAATAAAATTTTGGCACAATATAAAACGTAGTACTGTTAACAATTCTGCATTGTTAACTCGAAAAGTTAATTTTTTGAGATAGGACTATGTTGCAGTAAAGGAGCATTATTACAATTTTGAACTAAATATGCTCGGATATACATATATGGATCGATATCGATAGCCATGCCAAAATGGCAATCTTTCATGGAAATTTTTATGAAAAATCCAGTTTTGGCTATATTTCGGGTATTCGGGTATTTGCTAACCTTTTTATATTACCAGAACTGCTTTTAAGCAAAAAAAAGTTGTTTAACTCAGCTTACTCGACATTTTCATGAAAAAATCAGTTAAGGCTATATCTCGAATATATATCGACCAGATCAGCCTTGAAGCAAAAAAAATAGTGTCGTAAAAAAATCGGTTTAAGCTCTATCTCGGATATATATGGACCGATAAAATAACATCCCAACAATAGCAGAACTTTTTCTTAGCATAAAAAAGTAGTTTCATTGAAAAATCAGATTTGGCTATATCTCGGGTATATATGGACCGATATCGGAAATTTTTATTTTCTGGATTTAAATTTCCCTCTTTTATTACCAGAAATGCTTTTAAATAAAAAACTTTTTCATGGAAAAATCGCTTTCGACTATATGTCGGGTATATATCGACCGACATCGAAAATTTTTTATT
Source organism: Thecocarcelia acutangulata (assembly GCA_914767995.1). Classification (NCBI taxonomy): domain Eukaryota; kingdom Metazoa; phylum Arthropoda; class Insecta; order Diptera; family Tachinidae; genus Thecocarcelia; species Thecocarcelia acutangulata. Next base: position 125,106,445 of record OU612094.1, on the reverse strand, counting down.
TTTGTATTTCGTAGCTTCTTTTTATTATCAGAACTGTTCTTAAGCAAAACGATGTTTAAGTTCGCTTACACAACATATTCATTGAAAAATCGATTTAGGCTATATCTCGGATATAAGCATTTGGACCAGTAGCAGGAAAATGTTTTTTTTTTTTGCCTGTTTATTGCCATGATAAATAATTGTGTTAGCAAAAGAAACTTTTTTTTTCATACAAAATTGAAAAATTTGCAAAAATAGCTTTTTTCGAAAAAAAGTATTGTTACAAAAATTCCATTTATTGGAAGCGTGGATATATTTCAGCTCTATGAAAACCGATGTTACTGAATTTCAATAGCAAACACGTTAATCGATTGGGTAATAGAATGGTGAAATAAAAAAATATCTAAATCTAATGGTTTTTAGAAACGATATTTCAGCGGCGGCAGACGGACATCACTTAATCGACGTTTCAATCTATACTAATTTATACTGTGTATAAAGTATAGAGTCGAAAATGAAAATTGTAGAAATAAAAAATGGAATCACAAGCTTTATATTTATATCCTTTACATTTTTGTGAAAGGTATAAAGCGCAAGTAACGTTGGCTGTAACATTCTGACCAGCATCGGTTTTAAAGAAGTGGAGTACAGAAAAATTATTACACTAAAATGTAAGTTTTTCTAGATAAAAAAGGGTCTCATCACAGCAAATACTGCAGTTTTGTTTATTAACGTTTTAACTCAAACTAAAGTGAAGTTCATCGCTAAACTTATAGCGTTTTCTTTTCTTAAAACGAAAATGTTAACTAAAAAAGAAAATTATCAGGTAACATTTTAAAATGCTAACCTATTTTTAAAAAGTGTTACATATTTTATGTCCAGAAAAGAACACAAAATATTGAATAAACCATTTACAGCCTTATTCAAAAAAACTTACAAAACGATTACTTATCGTTATTAAGCAAAATTCCCTAAAGTATTATTCAAAAACCAACATTTCTTTATTATACTGATATTATTTGTCAAATGCTGAAATTTTAATAAACCTTCTGCCCATTTATAAACCTACTTTTTGTTATAATTCCTCTTATTGGTTTTTGTCCTGAATATAGTTACTCAGGACAAAATCCTATTTGGTCATATAAAAGTGAGAACATGCATGTCTGTGAAGATATGTATTTTATATGTATTTATGTATAAATATGAAAAAAAATTTTTAAATAAAAATTTTATTTGATATTGAAAAAATGTGTCCAAATACATATGAATGGATGTTTGTATGTATGTAGTTCTTCCATTCATGTTTCAATTTTAGTAGATTTGTATTTTTGAATGAGAAAAATTAACACACACAAAAGTGATGTACAAAAAAGTAATAGTAAACTTATTCGAGTTCCTTTTATTCGCAATGAAAAAAGTACATCTCATTCGCCTCGAAAATCTGCTCATTTTGGTTTTATTAATACATTTTTAACTTTATTGATTAAAATTTTTCATCCGACCTCCTTACTATTTATACCACCTACATCCGACCGAAAATCGAATACAACTCTCATGTTTGGGCCGGTGCCTCAAAGTCTATTTTGGGGTTACTCGACCGTGTGCAGGAGAGGGCGAAGAAGCTCATCGGTGACAGTAGGGTATCCAACTTTATTGACTCACTGGAGCATCGTCACAGTGTGGGGTGTGTAACTCTGTTCTATCGTTACTACAGTGGATTTTGCTCTGACGAGATTAGGGATCTTGTTCCCGAAACTCGCACATTTTTACGTAGCACGCACTCATCGTCTAGAGCTCATCCATTTGTGGTCGATTGCCCGGGGAATCGCACTACGCATTACAGAGAGAATTCGTTTTTCAGCCGTACGCTTCGTCTGTGGAATAAGTTGCCTGCAGACGTGTTTCCTGTCTGTTATAACGTTGGAAAGTTCAAGTCAAATGTTCACAAACACTTCTTTCCCCCTCCTCACAACCTTGTAGTGCCACCCCTGACAAAATACGACTATGTGATAAAATGTAACTACGTAGTAGATACAACCATATAATAATAGTAATACACACCTACATGTTAAGTATAAAGATAAAATAAAGAATAGAGTTGGAGTTGAACCGTCAAAGAGAGACGACGTGTTTCATTTTAAGTTATATGGCGATCCTGCCACTCTCTCCCTATCGTTGTGCGGTAAAAAGTTAAAAGTTTAACAACTTTATTGAATTTTCATTAAATATACACGTGGGGAAAACGTTAATAAAAATATATAAAACATTGAAATATATTATAAAAAAAAACCAAATTAGATAAAACATTCGTATGATTGTACATAACGCAAAAAAAGTGAACTATTAAAATCAAATATCGTGTATGCAACGCTTGGGAAAAATGAAAAGCAATACAGAACTATTGCCACATGAATTGTTTTTTGGAAAAATATTTTGTGCATGTATTCAATTACATACATAGTTTTCATTTGGTTTTATAGATATTTATAGTGTAATGTGGTAACATACATTGAATATAAAATTATATATAAATATAACAATGTACTTTCCTTTAAATTTAATAATAAAAAAAATGCAAAAAAATGAACCATCTATTTAAAAATATATATATGTACAGGCATTTTTAATCATGAAAGACTACAAATACATATATTGCAAATCATAAAAAAAAAACTATATATTTTAGTGGTGACTGTACCAAAAGTGCAAGTTATGAGTCATAAAAAGTAAAACAGTAATCTACCAACAAAACTCAAAAAACCGAAACATATAACGGGGAAATAAAACGGTATACATGTGTTAAAAGAAGTGATAAAAATTAAAACTTATCGAAATAATTTCAGAAAAGTGGAAGAAAGAGTGTAAAAAATGGGAAGAGCGTATATTACAAAAAATGATGCAAAAAAAAAACTTAACGAAAAATCAGAATTAAAATAAAAAAAACAAATTTAAAATCTCTTTGCGAACAAAAGACAAAATAGCAAATGAAAATTAAACAAAATGAAATCAAATCAAGAAACGAAAGAAATGCAAGAACCAAAGAAAAGCCGTGAAAGTTAAAATTACATCTAGAAAACTTAACCTACAAACATAATTGAATGTAACAACAATGTGAGATATACGTACCTTTAAATAAATTCAAACTTAAACCTAACCTATACCTACCTATATTTACGCCAAATCTAAAAAAGTTTTAAAGCTAAAAAAACAAAAATATATACCTAATATCTAATCAAATTTAATTAAAATACACAATTATTAAATAAAACAAAATTTATAAACTCAAATTTATGAACATACGCGAGTCGAAACAAATTACAAACAGCACATGCTACATTTATTAAAAGAACGTGAAAAGTCAACATACCTACATATGTAGTTATAAACAGAATACGACACAGCCAACAACAAAAACAGCACAATGGAAATTACAATAGCCCATCAAATACCTACCAGACGCAACACCATATAGAAGATCAACAATTATATAAATGTATAAATATATAGTAATAGTAAGTTAAACTAAGAATGTATACCTATGTATACCTAAATACATTGTTATACATAAGGAAATATTTAAAACTTTTATAAATACATATGTATATAAATACAAATTTGTTTAATTTATTCGTGCATATGTAGAAAATGTAATTAAAACAGAAAGAAGAACAATAAAATTAACTGCCTTTATATTTTTATAAGTATATTTCATACCTCCATATACATACATACATACATATACTTATATAATTTTTCTACTTTTCTTTCCATGAATTCAACAAAAAGGTAACCAATTTTTTTTACATATAAATATACATACATATATAAACTTTAATAACTTTAATAAAGTTAAAAACTAATAACTTTACCAAAGTTATGAGATTTTCTTTTCTAAATATATACGTGTGTACATAAACAAATGTATACAACTCGCGCTTAATATATGAACAAACTTGATCATATATATTATTTTACTTATACATACATATATATTTACATACATACATATTTATATTCTCCAAAAAGTGATTCTCACAAACATATGTATATATTGTACATTGAATTTAATGCCAGAGATGGAATATTGGAATAATTCACATCTAAATTTTTGTTTTTTTCTTTCCTCTACATATTTAAATATTTTGCAAAATTTTCTTTAAAATATTCAAATATATATTAATATGCTCCATATTAATATATAGAACTATTATTTAATGCATTTCTTATTCAATTTTGCTTAGTAACTAGATTATATATATATACATATAAAAAACGCGAAAGGTAAGTTTAATACAACCGCAGTTAATTTTCCATACCTGCTTAACAAATGAATTGATATTTAAGGGTTGTTTTTTGAATTCGGTAAGAAGAGTAAAGAAATATATTTAAGAGAATTAATCCACTACAATTATATAATATCAAGAGTGTATAAAGTGCAACCAGCGTTACCGCATATTTTGATACATTTTTTTTTATTTCTGCGATAAATTATTTTTTTTTGTAAAGTGCCACACTACACAAAATGAATTTTGTATTACAATAATATTAATTAAAATTTAAATAAACTAAAAACAATGTTGTCTGCTAGATAAATATTTTTCAAGGAATTTTTATTTTGGAAAAAACCAAACAAAAAACTCTTCCCTTTTAATAATACATGTTATGTTCAAAGGTAGTTTTGCTTTTCTTTCAACACAAGTACTAGTTTAGAGGGAATAAATTTTTTTTGCAGTTGCAGTAACAAGAACAACATACAAATGTTACCCGATAACTTGTATAAAATCTCGTCGTTATTGTTTTTTTCAAAACTCTTTTTTTTTATATTTTAAAAGTTTTACAAGTGATAAAACTTATCATATTCAAATAATATTTTTTTTTTTTTGCTTTCTGATCCAAAATGCCCTTATCAAAGGTGCTTTTACAAACAGAAAATGCTTAAATGTCTGATTTTGACCATACAAATTTTAAAGAACTTATTTCAAATTTCAACAAAGTTGTAAAAAGAATTTTGCAGAAACGACCAGTTTCAACAAATTTATCAAAAGTAAATGAGTACATACAATTTTTGACAGAACAATATAATTTAGTTATAGAGTACGTAAACACTCATTCAAAAACTGTGCCACAACCTGATTTGGAATTAATTTTTTCAAAGCTCAACCAGTGCAAACAACAATTGAAGCAGTGTTTTGATAGACTGGAATGTGAAATAAATATACCCGAGAATATTAACGATTTTGTTATTTTTGAAAGAAAACTGATGACAGAAACTGAATTAAATTCGAAGCATTTTGTAGTGAAACAGAATCCAGTTATTACTTCAGAAAATTCAGAAAACACAATGGCTACGGTAGAGCAAAAGAGGTCTTACATTAGTATGTGCGCGTCGATCATTAGAGAAAACTATGATGGAAATCCTTTAACTTTACCTTCGTTTTTAGACAAAATAGTATTGATTGAGGATTTAACAGATTCAAATCTACAAACCACCTTTCTAAATTTTATTAAATCTAAATTAGAAGGCAAAGCACGTGAGGCATTGCCAGAAGAAGTCAGAACTATAGAAGACATTAAATCAGCTTTAAGGGGTACTATTAAACCAGAAAATTCTAAGATTATAGCGGGTAGAATATCAGCTCTCACTGTTAAAGATAGCGATTATAGAGAATTTGCCAAACAAGCTGAAGAACTTGCTGACGCTTTAAAACGATCGTTAGTTATCGAAGGCATTACAAGAGCCAAGGCTCATGAAATGGCAGTGGAACAAACTGTCGCAGTTTGTCGCTTGAACTCAAAATCGGATTTGGTTAAGTCCATCTTAGCTTCGTCTACTTTTTCTGATCCTAAGGAAGTAGTAGCAAAGTTGCTCGTCGAACAAACAAATGAGGCGAAGGAAAAACAAGTTTTAGCAATTCGACATCATAGTAATAATAACAATAATTTTTCACAACACAATACGTATAATCATGCAAGGAACAATTTTTATAGGAACAACAATCGTGGTAACACACGTGGTCGAAATCGATATAGAGGTGGAAATCATAATTTTAATAATAATCGAAGTCAATCGGGCTACAACAACAGTTACAGGAATCGTTTTAATCAAACAGCTAACAATCAAAGGACTTCTGTTAGGTATTTAAACTCAGAAGCCCCTCAGCAGAGGCTGTTGAGGGAAGAAGAGAACCAACAATAGAAAATCAAATTATAAAGAAATCTGTCTATAGTTTTAACCTTAATTACACCGACTTTATTAAAATAGGTTGCATTGATACCATCAAGTCATGTATATTTCTTGTTGATACGCAAGCAGATATATCGTTAATAAAAATTTCTACTTTGTGTCCCGAAACTATTTTAAATAAAAATGAAATTATTAATATCACTGGTGTAACGGTAAATACAATAACAACTTTAGGATCTATCTGCACAAGACTAACTATTTCAAATCGTTTAATAAACCAAGTGTTTCATGTTGTTAGAGATGATTTCAATATCCCAGCAGATGGTATATTAGGCAAGGATTTTCTCAAGGACAACAGATGTAAAATTAATTATGAAAATATGACAATTTCAGTTTCAGTTCTAAATTCTATTTTAAAAATTCCAATCCAACAGGGAACGAATAATTTTACTTGCATAGTGCCACCAAGGTGTGAAGTCTTTCGTACTTTTCAATTACAAAACATTTCGGAACCTATGTTCATTGATTCGCAGGAACTCTGCAACGGTGTTTTTGTAGCGAAAGGCATTATTTCTGACAATAATCCCATTTTACAAATTGTTAACACAACTGATGAGTTTAAATGTGTTCGAAACGACAAAATAAGAATGGAAAAACTAGAAAATTTCAACGTCTATTCAGTAAATGAAACTAAAATAAATAGCGACAGAGTTACTATATTAAAAAACATACTTGGAAAACAAATCTCTAGCGATGTACAAGACTATTTATTACCGCTCTGCGAACAATATGCAGACATATTTGCTTTGGAAGACGATAAAATGACTTTAAACAATTTTTACGAGCAGAAACTTAGGCTATCTGATATATCTCCTGTTTATATAAAAAACTATAGGTTAGCTCATTCACAGAAGGACGAGATCAATAGGCAAGTCGAAAATCTATTACAAAACGATTTAATAGAACCCAGCAGCTCAAATTTTAATAGTCCATTAATTCTGGTACCTAAAAAGAGTCACAATAATCAAAAAGCCTATCGCATGTGCGTAGATTATCGGGCAGTAAACAAAAAATTAATTGCGGATAAATTTCCTTTACCCCGTATTGATGATATATTGGACAATCTGGGTCGCGCCAAACATTTTTCTATCATCGATTTATTTTCTGGCTTTCACCAGATACCTTTACATCGAGATTCACGTGATGTAACAGCGTTTAGCACCGACAAAGGTTCATTTAGATGGAAGGTTTTACGTTTTGGGTTAAATTTAGCGCCAAATTCATTTTCAAGAATGATGACAATAGCATTCTCTGGTCTCGCACCAAATAAAGCATTCTTATATGTCGATGACATAATTATTATCGGTTGTAGTAAGCAACACCATCTGGAAAATTTAGAAGACGTTTTTAAGATCCTTCGGTCTCGCAATCTAAGAATTAATCCGTACAAATGCAGTTTTTTCCGTCCCGAAGTCACTTTTCTTGGTCACAGATGCACAGCAAGAGGAATCTTACCAGACGACTCAAAGTTAAAAGCAATTAATAATTACACAACTCCCACCGATAAAGATGCTGTGAAGCGATTCGTGGCATTTGCCAATTATTACAGGCGTTTTATTCCAAATTTTGCTATTATAACAGCACCATTAAACAACATGACTAGGAAAAAAGTTACTTTTAATTGGAATGAACAATGTCAAGAATCTTTTGACAAGCTGAAAGCCGCTTTAACTTCACCAAGAATTTTACAATACCCTGATTTCACTAGACAATTTATAATAACTGTTGACGCTTCTAAAGTAGGCTGTGGAGCCATATTAAGTCAAGATTTCAACGGAAACGATCTTCCAGTATATTACGCATCAAAATCATTTTCACATGCAGAACAGAAAAAGCCAATTATAGAATTAGAGCTTCTTGCAATTCATTTTGCCATAACACATTTCAGACCCTATGTTTTTGGAACTAATTTCATCGTCAGATCAGATCACCGACCGTTAGTTTATTTATTCAATATTAAAGATCCCTCTTCGAAATTAACACGTATCAGGCTAGAACTCTCAGAGTATAATTTCACCGTGGAATATATTAAAGGTAAATTAAACGTAGGAGCAGATGCACTCTCACGCATTTCAATGAGTAGCTTGAAAGATAAAAATACTAAAGTACTGGCTGTAACGACTCGAGCTATGTCTAAAAAGACAAACAAATCGAACAAAATAAACCATTCACCCAATAATGACAATAACACACTGAAAATTTACGACAAATTTTCTTACGAATTTAGCAAAAATATTGCAAAAATTAGAACACAAATTATTCAGTATAGTGATAACCGTAAAGAACTATATATAAATGTATATAAAAAATTTAAAAAACTGCTTTCTATGACATTTGAAATTGTTAACGAAACACTTAATTTAGATTATTTGCTTTCGAGGCTGGAAAATGAAGCCAACAATATCGAAATTTATAGAGCAGAATGGCCTAAAAATGATATATTCTTCACAATATGTACAGTACAGAAATTAAAAGATTACGGTATAAAAATATTAAAAAATTTGGAAATTATCCTTACGGAACCAGTAGAAACGGTAATAGAAGATGATAAAAAACAGAAAATAATGCAAATTTATCACAATGATCCAATTCTTGGAGCACATTGTGGTCAGAAGAAACTATATGCTAAAATTCGGACGAAATATTATTGGAGAAGAATGACACGTGACATAGCAAAATTTGTTAGAAATTGTGTTAAGTGTAATGTAAATAAAGTTAAATGTTCAAACATTGAGGAACTTGTTTTGACACCAACCCCCACAAAACCGTTTGACATAGTTGTACTTGACACTATAGGTCCTTTGCCGCAGTCCAATTATGGAAACAAATATGCATTAACACTAATTTGTGACATGTCCAAATATCTTGTAACAATAGCTATACCAAACAAATCGGCACAAATTGTTGCCCGCGCAATATTTGAAAATTTCATTCTTGTCTATGGAAAAATGAATATTTTAAAATCAGATTTAGGAACAGAATTCAGGAACGAAATAGTTACAGAACTATGTAAATTATTAAAAATTGATACTAAATTTTCAACTAGTTATCATCATCAAACCTTAGGAACGGTGGAACGTAACCATCGAGTTTTTAATGAATACATTCGATCTTATATAAGTGAAAACTTGTCTGATTGGGATACTTACCTAAAGTATTTTACATTTTTCCACAATACTGCAACAAGTACTGTTTTTGACAACAAATTAACCCCTTTTGAGCTTGTGTTTGGGAAAAAAGCAACACTTCTTAACGAAAATAACACAAACCTTGAACCAATTTACAATATTGAAAATTATAGTAAGGAAATAATACACAGATTACAAAAAACACATTTACTAGCAACAGCTCTCATTGATAAACACAAAACCAGAAATAAGAATTTGTATGATAAATATGCTAACCCCGTAACGTTATGTATTAATGATAAAGTATTATTGAAAAAGGAGCCATACGACAAATTTAAAAACATTTACGATGGTCCTTATATTGTAAAGAAAATTGAAGGAGTTAATGTAACAATATATAACCAAACCACAAAGAAAGAAAAAACAGTACACAAGAATAGAATAAGAAAAACACATATTTAACAATTTTTACAAACAAAGTTAAAACTATTTTTTAAACTTTTAAATAAGAATTTGTATATAAAATGAATATACACACTACTGTAAAAATTTGAACAAAAATTTAACGAAAAATAATCAAAACTCACTCATTTCATAATAAATAACTATTGAATTTGCACTTTACTTTTTATGAACAAAAAGAATACAAAAAATTTAAAATTTTCTATACATTATATTGATGTTAACGATCAAAATAAATTTTCTAAAAAAAAAAAACAACAAACATATAAAAACCTAAACAAATACATGTAAAATCTAGAAACTATATTTGATACAAAATTTAGATTTATACGTATAAACATTTAAAATTTAATTTTTTAAAAATTCAATTTTTTATAAAAAAAAGGGAGGTATGATGTGGTACTAAATATTATATTATATCAATTATTTTCTTAAAATTTTTTTTAATAAAAAAGGGAGGTGTAGTGCCACCCCTGACAAAATACGACTATGTGATAAAATGTAACTACGTAGTAGATACAACCATGTAATAATAGTAATACACACCCAGGATACACTTAATAAGGTAACCTCGTCAGTCGAACCGTTACTCATCTGGTATAGCCAAATTGTCAAAAGTTGTTTATATTCTTGTTTGTTTACATTGTTGTTTTCTTTACAATTTTGCACGCGCCAAAATTATTAATTGCAAAAGACAAGTCTTTTTGTGGTTAAAATTTGTGAAAAGTGAAATTAAAATTTGTAAAAAGTTTTTCATTGTGTTTTTTTCAAAACAATAATAAAAATGTCCATTTGTGCTGTGTGCAAAAGGAGAGACGGAACTATGTTTCGTATCCCAAAAGATGTGGTGATGAGAAAAAAGTGGAGTGAAATTTGTGGGGTTGAATTTACAGCTTCTGCAAGGATTTGCTCAAATCATTTTTTGCCTTCCAACATTAAACATCTTGGAGGACGCTTCCAAATGCTGAACCATTTATTGAAAAGTTGCCACAAATGTGTTCTTTTGCACAGTAAGTAATCTTTTTTATAGTGACAAATATACAAATCTAGTTTACCAACGCAGCTGCAAATTAAATAAAAAGTTCATAGGGCTATAGAAAATAGAAAAATATGTAATAAGAAAATGTTAAAGGACAATATTGGCGAAAACGCTTAGTTTCCAGTTATGGAGCGAAGAAGTTTTCATACATACATCTCTTATACCATACAGGAGAAAATCCTATGCATATAACCATTATGTACTTTTGAGTTCATTTGGAGCTGCGTTGGCCAACTAGATTTCGGCCAAAATTTTTTTGTTTCACAAAACTGTGTTTTTTTTGGAAACTAATATAGTTTTATTATCATATCATGTATACTTTTACGATGTTTAATGTTATTTACGATGTTTAATATTATTTACCGGCATTATTAGATGCTAAAATAAATATATAATGGAATTGTGTTGGTGTTTGACATTAGGCCACAATGTACTCTGTCATAGATGTTCTACTCTGTGGCAATGTGCCACAGAGTACAACATTTTGTACATTAAATTAAATGTTTGTTTGATTTTAATTTATATGTATGTACGTACATACATATGTAGCACTTTGATACAATTTTTTTTAACTAATGATACTAACCGAGTTAATAATTACATACATATGTATTCTTTTAGGTCTGAAAACATAAATCCGAATATGGGAGCACCGTCGTTCGGCATGAAGAATATGAAAAGACAACCACTTAAGTTGTTAACAGCCACAGCCACTTAAGTTGTTGAGATGAAAGTTCCCATTCATGAGAAGTCCAAAGATAAGTATAAAATAATTGACTATTTAAATGCAGCTTTTAACTTTTCTTATTTCCTATTCATATTTCTTATTTCAGAAAGCGATAGGTCAAAAAACGGGCAGAGGAACAACCCCGATGATCGAAAAGGACAGCCACTTAAGTTGTTGAGACGAAAGTTCCCATTCATGAGAAGTCCAAAGATAAGTATAAAATAATTAACTATTTAAATACAGCTTTTAACTTATTTCTTATTTCTTTATAGTTTGAAGACAAGTACATTTCAAAAGACTGCATTTGGCTGAATGTAGTGGTTACATAAATGACTGAATGTAGTGGTTACGCTTTCTCTTCATGATTATATATACATATTAATTATAAAAAAAAGCTTTTAGATTTAAATGTCCTAACTTGTTTCTTGTTATTGTTTTTTTTTTAATAATAACACATATTAATTGTAAAAAAAAACTTTCATATTTAAATTTCCTAACGAATATCGTAGTATTTCCGTTTATTATTTTTATTATTTTAATAGTTTAAATTAATAGTTTCGTAACCTAAAAAAGTTTCAGTAAAATAAATGTTTTTAAAACTGTTAAATTTAAAAAAAATATATTTTTCCAATAAACTATTTTATTTCACTATCTAGTAGTATTACTGTTTTATTAGTTTGTAAACCCTATTTTTAATCATATACGGCTTTGTTGGCTCGATTGATAATAATAAATAAAAAAATAAATATATAAAAAAAACAATGAATAAAAAGTTATTATTAAAATCATATTAAAATTTATTTAGACGCTTCCTTTTATTTGAAGTTATGGAACATAGGTACATATTTATGTTTGAAAATATTTTTCAGTTTCCAAATAATAATCAATGAACTCAAACAAGTACATTTATTTCCTTTTCATTTTGTTTATTATGCTGAATAGATATAATTTATTTTGATAAAAATGGAAAAGTTGATGTTGCTCATATTTGATTATCGAATTCAATAATAAACTTCATAACAGATTTATATATATGCAGACAATTGGTAAACTGTTCACACTTATATATGACCAAATAGAATTTTGAAAAATATATTGAGGGCAAAAGCCAATAAGAGGAATTATGACAAAAAGTAGGTTTAAAGATGGGCAGATGAGAAAGTTTTCGGTGCAGATAAAGGCTGGCAATACAGAAAATCGTTGGAACGGAGAGGTTTGGCATAAATATGAAAAATATGAGTGAAAGCGGGACTCCTGTTTAAATTTTTCTTTCATATTTTTAAAAGCCAAACCACTATACTTTACCTTACTATAAAAATTTTATTTCCTCTGTTGGAATTTAAATCACAATCCAGATTTGATAGCAGCTAGGAAATGTAATAATACGGAAAGTTTTGCTCACGACTAGGCACTTATTTTAAAATTAAAATATAAGACTAACATATTAACAAAGCTGATTTTATTTTTTAAACATTTTTTCAAAAGATTTTTATTAAATATTTCTTATTTTTGCAAATTTTTTGACAATAATTTTTCAAATTGAACAATTTTTTAATAACATATTAATTTTCCTGAAGATGATAAATTGTTTTCGAAATATTGAAAATAAATACTGTTGAATTTTTTATAAAAAATAAAAAACGATCTTTAGCTGCAAAAATACGAAATATTGACTTAAACAAGATCAAATAATTAAATATCAAATAGATTTTTGTTAAATTTATTCACTTTTCCATATTACTTTATTTTAAATTTAGTTTTTGCAATAATTTTTAATTTAAAAAAAAAATGTTTAAGATACTTGTTGCAAAGCCTTTTCGAAATACTCTACCATCATTGGATATACTTCATCATATTGCTCACTCTTTCTACGTCTTACACCATCTCTGTAACGCTGCAAAGCTCCCGAAATTAATTCGAACTTTTCGCGTTCATTTGTATGCCCCTCAAGCCACTCAATCAAACGCTCATTTGACCAATTGAGAGTGGTGTGTGGAGACTGTAGCTCCGGTCCAGCCTCGAACAGAACTCAATAGCTTAGATAAGCCTTCTTGTAAAGTCTGAGTTATATGAGGAGGGCACTCCTTAAATGCTTTTCTAAGCAGACTCTGAACAGCTAGCCAAAAATTTTTGCTTACAATTTGCTCCGCATCAGATGCTGCAGTTCCAAACTGCTGTACTTCTTCCAAGGAATTTCTTAGGAGTTGAATTTGTGTACAATATTCATAAAGTTCATCATACAATAGCCAATGAAGTGACTTCCAAAATTTAGCTCGAAAGTTTTGAGTTGTTGTCAATTGGGGTGTTTTTCAGGTCCTTTCAATGCAGTAGATTTTAACGAAGTTACGAACTTACTTGCATCACTTTTATTTAAAATGGATATATCGTTACCAGCGAAACATTCCTTCAGCGATTGCTCCATATCAGAAACGAAAGTTTTGATAAGATTGTTCAGAGATTTTTCCAAATCGTTGAAATTTATAAAAATCTAAAAAGATAGTTTTTGAACTTTTGTATTATTACTTTCTTACTTTCAATACATAACTTACTTTCAATGCATTGCAAATCTGCGCCTGATTTCTCTCTTTTAATCCTGTCACCAATTGCATTTGTGTCAAATTACGTATTCGTTGGCCGGAATTTATCACATATGATCTGGCACCCTGAACAAAATCAATTTTTTTCAAATCCGAATCCTCAATTAGTGCATTTAATTCATAATGTAATTCGGCTTGTTTAAGAACATCTTTCGTGTTCCTTAATTTGGACGTTAAAGTGAGCAATGTTTTTGAACATCTCAATATATGTGATAGTTCCTGTAAACGTGCTAAAACTTTTGACTGGTTACTAATATTTTCATATTGTTGGTCGATTTGGTGTTTAATACGATAACTGGCATTGCGTATAAGCCCAACATCATCAGCTAGTGTATTTAAAGCCGCATCAAAACGGCCAGCATGTGTAGCCTGCACCATATTTATCTCGAACTTGTTGTTGTAACTCCTCATTAATGTTATTAAGACGTTTGCTTAGTTCAGCAATCTGATCTCCAGTAGTTAAGTTCATAGCAGCCAGAGAAGATGTAATGTCCTCCTCATCCTGTTCCATCTTGCCTTTAACTCTAGTTTATACACTGCGAAAATAAAATAGACATAAATGCAATTAAATATATAAAAAAAAGTTGGTTAAAAATTCTAAAAGTACATTTGTAAGAAACTGTTTTTCGTTTATTTTCCTGCAACGTCAAGAGCAAGGCGAATTCGTCGTGGTTATCAGCAGGATACACTTAATACTGACTTGGCATTAAGTAAAGCACCTTGCTTATCATTTTCTAACAACTAAGTTCTTTTAATTTAACTTTTAATTCACAAAATTCAACTAACTTTAAAGTACGTGATGTACTTTTGTTTTCCTTTTTTCCACTTTTTTCTTCTTTTTTCTGTCGCTTACTTTTGACATTTCGGTTTAAATGCAAAAACAAAATACATGCAAAATTTTTCGACGTTGTTGTTATCGTAGCGAAGCGGCTACTTTGTTAAATATACTTTGTACACACCTACATGTTAAGTATAAAGATAAAATAAAGAATAGAGTTGGAGTTGAACCGTCAAAGAGAGACGACGTGTTTCATTTTAAGTTATAACCTATTTTCCTAGTTCTGGTACAATGCTCTGCATATGTAGGGGTCATCCCCTGAGTACTGGTCCAATATAAAAATAAAAAAATAAAAAATAGCAAAGAAATTTTATTACCTTACAACTAAAAAGTATTCGAAAATTCGGTTACCGATTAATATAATACATATTTTTTGCATCATTAGAACATAAGCCACAATTTTTTGGAGCTTAAGAGGCAATTTTATGTTCAAAAATTCAAAATTGCTTAAATCACATATCAATTAATTATGTGTTTTCTGAATACAAATTTTTAATAACAGTTTGTTAAGCTTTACTCATTTGGTAACAAATATGTACACGAAACCGAAAGTAAAATTATTTTTAACAAGGCTGTTGGTATTTCAATTTTGAAATGCTTTGATAAAAAAACTTGCTGTAGAAGAAAACGTTGGCATTACTAATTTGAAACACATACATACTTGTATTAATAATTTTACAGTCTTGTTTCCCTTTTGTGTTTGTCCTTTGAAATAATTATCAAAAAATTATGAAAAATAAAATAGTAATTTTCACATAAAACATAAATATAGGTAAGTAATAAAAAAAGGTAATATCTCTTGAACATGAAGGCAAAATATGCTTCATATACTGCCTTTTTTCATGTATGTGGCTTGTTTAGAAGAGAATAGACTTTTTTTTTGTCTGCAGCCTCCTTCTTAGAAAAGAACATAAAAACATGTAAAAGGTAGAATAATTGTAATATTTCTGTTAGAAAAGAAAGCGACATAAATTCGTTTATGGAAATCGGGATCAACATATTTTAACAATTTGAAAGTATTATTCAGGCGTCAGTCTATTCATATTAAAATGGCAAACTATTTAAATTTTTATGTCTCTATAAAAATCAGCCTTTATATATTAATTCATAATTTTAAAAATCCATTTATATTTTTAAGTTTGTTGTTTGTTTTGAATGTAGTTTTTTGCTGTGTTTTTGTTTGCTCAACTTCAACTTGGAATTCTCAACTATATTTAAGGTATTGTATTTGCAAGTAAAATTGAATTTATACTTTTGTGTTATACATTTCATTTTTTGTATTAACACGATTTTGAATTGTAGTGAACAACATCATTTTATAGCTTTTAAGTTTAACTAAAAAGGTCTAATACATAAATTTAAATTGAAAAAATTAGGCAACCATAAATTAATATTATTTCAAGGGTTTATTTTGGCTCGTAATTTTTTTTTTTTTTTTTTATAATGGTGTAATAAATTACTTTACCCAGCTAGTTGGAAAAAGAGTTGATAAGACCTTAAGCGTTTTCGTTTTTATACTTACGGATACTACTGGTCATCGAAATAAATATGTGGATGTTGTTATACGTTGCTCTTCAATATTTCCTTGTCTATGATTTCAAGTTTATTGCTCAAGAGCAATTCGTATGTCCTTCGAAAAATTCTTAAACAATATATGAAGCTGAAAAATAAATGAAGTAGAGCAGCGTATGATAAGATGCTGCTGAATAAACACTTTGTTGAATGCAAGAGCCAGATGTGTAACTTTTCATTTAAAGTATTGAACAAAAATTATTTCATTGTTCAAATTGATTTTATATTACTTTATTTACTAGTTGCCATAAAATCAAGGACAAGAGGAGCTAAATGTTTATATGATATAAAAATGGTAAAATGTATTACATAAGTTGTTTTAAAGTAGGAGGGTGGAAGCTATTTGTTGCCAATGCAATTATATTAATACAAGTTAATGTTAAAAGTACGCACTAAAATACTCCAGGCTTCTTTCTCTAACAACAAATATTAAAATTTTTTCATAATTATAATAAAAATTAATTAAAATTTTTTTTTGTTTTAGTCTCAAACTCGTTTCTTATAAAACTGGCCATAATACAAATAAATTGGACGCTACAATTTTCTGCAAAATTATTTGCTATGTAAGTAAGTAATTCCGTTCTTAGGCAAGACAAAAAATAAGGACCCAAGTGGTCTGGTTTGATGAAATTGCAGCATGTACAACCTAACCTAAGTAGTTCCACTATAAATCTCTAAACTCAGCAAGTCTGATTCAAATTCAAGAACATATGTGTATTGAAAACGAACATTCCTCATCTCATTTTAAATAATATTAAATAAATAATATATAAACTCTTGATCCTATTTTGACCTTTATTTGCAAATATAATATATAAACCTTTATTATCCGAACACTTTGCGGGTTAAAAGAGCAAATATTCAGCACAAAATATGTAATAAAATGAGTATACTACCTTGAGAGTTTCAGTCCAGTGAATAGGTAAATATAAATTATATCTTGTGCACCTAGAACTACTACTTAGAAAAATTATAATAAAAATAAAATCAACAAAATTTTTGTCCGAAAAAATAACGATATTCATCCCGATCGGACTTTTTTATTGGATTGGGACCATACACCGAGAAACACAAAAGTACCGTTATCTAATAAACGGTGCCTAGCAAAAAATTACAGCGTTTTTTATGCTGAGGAGGTCCCAATTAACCTATCTAGGCATGTGATGTTCTTGGTATTTTTTGGTTGTAAACCAGTGTAATAGATAATTAAAAATACTAGTTTTATTATGAACTAAGCGTAGAGTGCTTTATGTTAAATTTTTGATATATCGAGCACTCGATATTTTTTTTTTTTTTGTTTTTTTTTTTTGACCAGTACTCAGGGGATAACCCCCACATATGCAGTGCATTGCACTGAAACTAGGAGGAAAGAGGGAGTTGTGTTTCTGTATATTTAACTGGAAACAATAATAATACGAAGGACCAAAACAAACTCTATTACAGCATTTAAAATGTTGGAATTAAATTAGGTTAAAACTGACCAGTGCCCAGGGTTTATACCTTCGACACTGCTCAGATTAACAGAATTTATTCCAACACCTTTCACACTGCAAGGTAATAATAAATATAGTATATTCCTCGATATACGAAATATATGATACAAATCGTCCTATGATTAGTTCACTACTAAAACTAGTATTTTTCATTCACTAGTGTTCAAGCTTATTCTTAAAATTATTTTAGATTTTTAGTTTGATATCGAAGCATGGTTTTTAGTTTCTTAAACTATATATATTTAGACTAACTTTTTAGTTCTCAATAAAGCGAATGACTGTTAATAGTTCAAATACACGTTCCATGGTGACAAAGCGTACAAAATATGAATAGCCGGTTCCAAACCGACTAGCGAAATGGCTGCGAATATTTTTTTTTTTTTTTTTTTTTTTGCAAATTCCCAAAATTGTGTTTTGGGATCGCCAAAAGTCACTCACTTTCCTTTTAGCAATATGGCAACTTCAATTTTCACACTAAAGCGACAACACTATAAATACAATTTCTTATACATACATATATAAATATCTCTCTTTATTATATCCTGGATTTGTACGTTCAAGTATAAAAGTTAAATTGTCTGTATGTAGGAGAAAGCAAAAATACAATATCTGCTGTCACTTTTCAAAATTTTTGCCAAAAGTTAAGAAAAACCTAATATTACTCGTAGTTTAGTTATACGTCACTTTTTGTCCATACTAGCAACAACAGCAAGCAAAATAATTTTTTTTTTTACTTTATTGTATCTTTAAAATGAACTAATAATAAGTACACAAATTTGAACACTTAAAAAAATTTAAATAAAACGTGCTTTTGTCCAATGTCAAACAAAAACTTTTATTTTGCGGGAGCTATATTAGTAAAATCACCTATTTAATGCTCTGCTGTGGTAGCAAGGGTATCCCTTCGTCTCAACCGAGAGTGGCCACCGAAGTTAAGTGTGTTACGTGCCAGAGGATTTGGGTGAAGTTCAAGTTTACTAATATACCTAGTTGCGTACTTAGAAAACTCCTCTGTTGCCTGCGGAACACTCAGATCTTTATGACCTACGGTCGAGGAGAATACCAAGGTACTTGACGACATTTTGCTGTGGAATAGGTAAATACTTAATTTACATAGGCGAACATGTTTGCTTGTGAAGTATGAATTTAACATGAGCACATTTTGTTCATTTATGTCATTGGCGTAAGTCAAATATAAAGTAGGTCCTGAAATGCTACCTTGGGAAACTCATGCTTCGATTGGTAGTGAAAGGCTTATAAAATCGCCTTCTCTGATAACAAATTTCCAGCAACATAAGTAGTTTTCCAGAAGCTTGTGCTTGTTTGCAGGCAATTTTAACTTTATTTAGTGCATCAAACCGTCATTTTACTCTTTATCAAAAGCTTGGCAAACGTAAATGAATAAAACTAGACTATGTGTTTGTTCCATTGTGCTGGGTTTAGAGCGGAAGCCGAATAAACAAAAGAAAAGCCCACAAGTAGTTTCAGGCTTGGCTAGTTTTACCCCAAAAATTAGTTGACTACTCCAATATATTTCACATTAACTATAAAATGGTTTCAACGAATTTAATTTAAATTTATATTTAAACATCTTGTAAACACTAATCATAAATTTTTCTATCTCTTGCCGTTTCATAGTTATATAAAAATTAGCTTGAGAAAATGTTAGTGAACAAATTTTAAATATTTTTATTTTGCAAAATAAATAAACAAGGTAAATATTTCACACACCACTCCTCTTTGCTTTGGAACAGATAATTGAATTGCGTCTTAGGATGTCATTTTATCAACATCTCAACATGCCCATACCAAGGTCAAATATGTTGAGATTACTTTGCATTTGCTCGTACGGTATATAGAGAAAACTCTGAGTATGCATTAGTAGTTTTCCTTGATATAGAGGGGCTGTTAACGGCAGTAGTTCGTGATGGCTTCCGAGGATTAATAACATACGTTAGGTTTATTGAAATACAATTATCTCTTTATTGTCAGCTTTTGACGCAACGATATGTTTTAATTCCTTAAATTTTAGAAGATAATTTTAGATTTTAATAATAAATTCAGTTTACAAATTCACTTACTTTTTGGTTAAAACCATCAAATAATTAATATAAATTTTTACACGTTATGTGTGCAACTACTACACGCTATTCTAAATTAGTTTCTTCTTTTAACTTTGCAATGGAAAGATACAGTAAAATACGGTAAATTTAAGTACATAGAATGATATCAATGTATTTCGTATGTATATAAGACCCTTAGAAAACTGGCAGAGCTGCATTTTTTCGTATGAAAGTACAGTGGCGGTTACACCCCCCGGCAGTATGACAAGAAGCTTTCGAAGTCATACTCTTACTTCGACGTAACGTCGAGTACCGCCAATTTAGCCGCTGGTCGTATAACTAGTCCACTTGATGTAAGCACCTTTGCCTTCCGCACTTGCCCGTCATTTGCCACAGTTGTTTCTATGATTTTACCTCTCGGCCACACGTTTCTAGGACTTGACGGATCAACCACCACAACTAAATCGCCAACTTCCAACGGCTTGGTCTTTTCGTACCATTTTGATCTTAATGTGAGACATGGTAGGTACTCTTTGACCCATTTATGCCAAAAGCGATCAGCATATTGTTGAGACCTCAGCCAGCTATATTTAAGTGCCATACCACTGTCATCGTATGTTGCCAAGGGTTTCATACCATTAGATGAGTACACCAGTAAATGGTTTGGCGTTAACGCCTCACAGCTTTCATGTTCAATTGGCACATATACTAAAGGACGTGAGTTAATAATATTTTCCACTTCGGCTAACATACCACGCAGCAGCTCTTCAGTTGGTGTTCGAGTAGGTGTAATATTGTACAAAACGGTTTTGATAGATCTCACAAGTCTTTCCCAGGCACCACCCATATGGGGGCATGAAGGAGGAATGAAATTCCACTTGGTGTACGTAGTCGTAAAAGCGCGAATTAGTTCGTTTTTGTTAACCTCTTTTACGGACTCTGGAATTTCTCTTTCAGTACTGGTAAAATTTGTGCCGTTGTCGCTAAAAAACTCCCTAGGCGTCCCGCGGCGACATATAAAATTTCTGATTGCTATTATACACGAGGAAGTATTTAGAGTATTTACAATTTCTATGTGGACTGCTCTAACTGTAAGGCATGTAAAGAGAGCGCCATACCTCTTTTCTATTCGTCTCCCAACCGTCACCATCATAGGTCCAAAATAGTCTACACCTGTGTACGTAAATGGTGGGCTAAATGCTGCTAGCCGAGCTTGCGGTAGCTTTGCCATTTGAGGGTGTTTTGGAGTGGCTTTTTTAACCTTACACATTTGACACTGTTTTATAACGCTTCTTAGTACGGTTCTTAGTCGGGGTACATAAAATAGTTGCCTTATTTCATTAACAACGGTTTCGTGATTGAGGTGTTTATACCTGTTGTGAAAATCCATAATTATAAGATGAGTTATGCGGCTGTTTTTAGGTAGAATTATTGGAAATTTCGTTTCTTCAGGAACATTAGCCTTATCTATTCGCCCTTCTACACGAAGAATTTGATTTTCATCTAGCTTTGGCGTTACTCTGTACAATGGGCTTGTTTTATTCAAAGATTTATTTGCCTTCAAAGCTATAACTTCTTCGGAGTAAAACTCTATTTGCGCGTGGCGAAACAATAAATGTTCTGCCCTGATTAAATCCATAGACGTTAGTTCTTTGTTCACTTTAGAAGCTTTTTTGATGATGTCGCCAAAATGAAACACATATGCGGTAGCCCTTAAAAGCCTATTCCAGTTAGAAAACCGATTTGGGTCGATTATTATTTTGTTAACAGCGTGGACGTGTACATACTCAATTATTTCAGTTGTATTACATTCAGGTACGGTTTCATAACTTGGCCATTCGCTTACAGGCGTTAAAAGAAATGCTGGTCCTTTAAACCAGCGGCTAGTTGTTGAGATATCTGGTTTTTTAGCCCATTTTGTC
Organism: Thecocarcelia acutangulata; assembly: GCA_914767995.1. Taxonomy (NCBI): domain Eukaryota; kingdom Metazoa; phylum Arthropoda; class Insecta; order Diptera; family Tachinidae; genus Thecocarcelia; species Thecocarcelia acutangulata. Next base: position 125,084,381 of record OU612094.1, on the reverse strand, counting down.
GCCTCGTCGGCAACGTTTTGCTTCCCAGGTATCCAGTGCCATTCGTGTAAATCGGTTGTGTCTAGAATTTCGCTAATGCGTAACGATACGAATTGGTGATACTTTTTGTTATTATGTATCAGCCAACTAATCACTGTTTTCGAATCGGACCAAAAATACCTTTTATTTATTGAAATTGAATGATTTTTGACTATGCAATTTGCAAATCGAGAACCAATAAGTGCGGCCATGAGCTCTAAACGGGGTATAGAAGTAATTCTTAATGGCGCTACGCGGGTTTTAGAACCAACCAGAGAACAGACGATGTCTTCATTTCGAACTATGCGGAGATATGCTACTGCTGCATATCCATTTTCGCTTGCGTCCACGAATGTGTGTAGCTCAACACTAGCATTGTTATAGTCGGCAATAAATTTCAAGTAGCAACGCTCGATGCTAACATTTTCTAATTCGGGGAGATATCTCAACCATTTGTTCCATTTATCTAATTGCTCGGCCATAATGGGCTCGTCCCAGCTGACTCCGCTTCTCCATATTTCTTGTAGTGTAATTTTAAGAAACATAATGAAATTACCAACTAATCTCAGAGGATCATATACTGTCATTAGAATTTTGAGAATTTGACGTTTGGTTGGATGTTTATTAAGTCGAATAATGTCGTTATTTAGTATGTGGGGTGAAATTTTAAATCGGATTGTGTCATCCGTTGGATTCCAGAAAACCCCTAAAACCTTTTCTGTTTCTTTGTCAGAGCCCATACCTATTTGTTTTTCATATGCCTTTTGAGGCTTTTCTAAATGTTGTACCACCTCAATTTTATTTGAGAGCCAGTTTCTAAGGTTGAACCCAGCTTGGCTTTGTATATACTTAACCTTTGTTGCAATATTTATGGCCTGTTCAACAGTATCTGTAGAGTACAAAAAATCGTCTACGTAATGATTATTTTTGACTGCAGCTGCTGCTTGTGGAAACTGGGTATCATACAAAGAAGCATTTTTATTTTTTATATACTGGGATATAGAGGGCGCACACGAAGCGCCAAATATCATGACATTCATAATATAAATATCCGGCTCTTTACTAGCATCACAATCACGCCACAAGAAACGTTGAACGTGTCGATCTTCTTCGCGCATATACACTTGATGAAACATTTCTTCAATATCAGCGGATAAAGCTACCACCCTTTCCCTAAATTGAAAAAGTATCGCTTGTAAGGAGGCTAAAAGATCGGGCCCTTTATGAAGCATGGCGTTTAATGATACCCCATTAAATTTTGCAGCAGCGTCCCACACAATTCTGCATTTACCTGGCTTATTTTTATTATAAACCGGAAATGTCGGAAGATACCATATTCTTTTAGCTTCCGCCTTTCCATCAATTTTTAGGATGTAACCCTTTTTTAAATAATTTTGAATAGTATTAGCATAAACTTTAAAAAGGTCTCTGTTTTTAAGTAATTGCTTTTCAAGGCAAGCAAGTCTATTTCTTGCCATTTCGTAATTATTAGGGAGTTTAAATTCTTCGTTTAACCATAACAAACACGTCTCATAATGACCATCTTCCCTATGTATTGTATACTTGTTCAACAGCTGTAAAGATTTTTCATCGTCTTTATTTACTTTTAGATTTTCATAATTAATACCTAAACTTTCAATATTAAAGAAATGTTTTATAACTTGATGAATTTTGTTATCCGTTTGGGTACATTCACATATATGCATATTGTATTGAGCAGATTGATTACTAATACACGGCCCGAAAATTGTCCAGCCTATAGCTGTTTTAAGGGTAATTGGTTCATTTCTGCCTCCTTCTTTTATTTTATTTGAAACTGCAATGCTGACATTATTAAGCCCAATAAGAATCTTTGGTGTTGCTTCAGAACAACTTTGGATTGGCAAACCTCTCAAATGATTAAATTTTGTGCAAAGAAATTTGTAATCTAGTGCTTGTTTGGGCAGCAAAAGCTCTTTAACTGTGCGAACATCTACAGCAAACTGTTTGCTATTACTACCAGATACCATTAATGTTAAACGCTGAGAATTATTTTCAATTCGCTCTACATTTGCAGTCCATTTTAAGCAGAGTTGTTCTCTTTCTCCCTGTATGTCTAATTGGTTTGCAATTTCTTCGTCAATTAAACTTAGTCTGTGGTCAGACAGAACGATTTTAATTGCCGAACTTTTTAGCAATTTTCTTTTGGAATTGCTTTCTTGTCCACACACAAAAACTTTTTTCGGCAATTCTTGAGCAATTCTCTACCTTTTGCTTTATGCAATTCACATTGTACATGCACATACACATACACACATGAGAGAAAAGTAAGGAATTGCTGAGCAATTCTCTACCTTTTGCTTTATGCAATTTACATTGTACATGCACATACACATACACACATGAGAGAAAAGTAAGGAATTGCTGAGAATTGCCGAGTACCGGCAATTCTTTTTCCCTTGTTATTCCCCTCACCGAAAGCTTCTATAAAGTCAAGAATTGCCCGACTAAAGTTGCTGTGTGTGACCATACACTTAATGATGATCCGTCATCTAAGAACGCGTATGTTGAGATATCTTTGTTGTTTTTCCCATGAATTGTTATTGGGATAATCTTAAAGAGAACATTTTGCTTCTCAATATTATGCGTATTTAAACTTGACATGTTATTGCCGCTCTTGATTTCCTCGCTGAAATGTGAAATTGTCTCTTTAAAAGAGTTGGCTGGTTTGTTAATGTTATCTTCGTATTTATGTAGGAGATAGTGATGTTTAAATTGACAGCCTTCTACATTACAGTTTTTTTCTTTGCTGTAACAAACACCAGAATGCTTTCTTAAGCAGTGCTTGCACAACCCAAATTTATTTACTATATTCCATTTTTCTTTGCGATCAACAGACAAAAATTTTTTACAGTCGACAATAGTCTTACAGCCACTGCTACACACAAAACAATTTTTCTTATTTGATTCTGCATGGGTATTGCAGAAAACATTTTTTTGTTTTCGGTTATTAACAGAGTCAGCTGTAAAGGTGTTTTCAACATTTACAGTACTTGCTGACAATCCGATATCGAATATCCAGTTGGAGAATTCAACCAAAGTGGCTTTTTTATTGTTTTGTTGCAAGTGAAGTTTATTAGACCCCCATATTATTTGATAATACGGTGGCAATTTGGAAAGAAGCTCTTGAAGCAGTGAAGAATTGTGTAATTCATCTGTGAGGCCACATGCTTCGATCGTAGACTGCAGCCCTTTCACCTGAACAGCAAAGTTTGTTATTGTTTCCATTCTCTTTGGATTTATTTGCGGTAACGCTTTTATTTTGTTTTTTAGAGAAATCAGAATTTTTTCTGGCTGACCATATAAAATTTTCAAGGTGGAAATTGCATGGGGTACACAAGAGGGATGTACTAAAATTCTTTTCACAGCCTCTAGAGCTTCTCCGCGCAGAGCCCGTTAAAGCCGTATTAAGTTTTCAGCATTCGTCAGACCGCAGACAGATGTAGACCACTCATATGTTGAGCTAAAAAGTGGCCATTCCTCTGGAGAGCCAGAGAAGTTGGGCAAATCTTTGGGAACGGTCTGACGAGCATGCAGTTGATCATCTCTAAGTCTATGTCTTGAAGCTAATTGCTGATCTGGTGGAGGCTGAGCTGTTTGTGTCTGTCTTGCATTGACGAATGATTGGGACGGCGCCGCTGTACTGATGTTTTGTGCATAACCAACATGTGTTTGCTCGTTGTTTTGATTAACTGTAGAGTGAAGTGAAACGTTGGGATAAATATAATGAAATGGTTGAAACGTTGTGTTGTTTGACTCGAGATTGTGATTTAAAGATGTGGTAAGCGCGGATGTTGTCATAACAGGCACATTATTTGTTGTCGATGGTACATATGATGTTATTGAATTGATTGGTGCTATATTTGGCAGTGTGTTAATAATGTGTGATGCTTCAGTTGTTTGATTAACATCAACAGAAGGTTCCACATCTTCTACCTCCTCTTCAATCTCTTGCAAAATCTGATATTTTTTATGCAAATACTCTTGATCCCTTTTCTTGGATAGTTCGCGCTCTTCTTCTAATCTTTTTAGTTCTAGGGCCTTTCTTCTACTTAACGAGTCTTGCGATGATGTTGTAGAATGTGTGCTCGCGTTTGAACGTACACGACTAAAACAAATAGGGTCACATGACTGACACAGCCATGGTTCTTGGGGACATGAAACCTTGGCACAATTTAGATGGTACGGTTTTTGGCATGTGTTGCAGTTTATTATAGTGCCGATAAGTGGTTCATGGCAAAGTTGGCATATAATTGACGCATTTTGTATTGAAGGGGCAGATATAGTGTGTGGTTGATCGTTCAGTGTAGAAGTGTCCATATTAGTACTTACTTGTGAGGTTATGTTGACTACGGCAATTTAATACACGCTCAGATAAGGCAAGGAAATTCCAGTATTATTTTAGGTCACTAGTTAACGTTGATCCGCAGATGTGGGGTTATGTTGTCTAAGGCAATTTAATATCGGCTCAGATACAGCAAGGAAATTCCATTATCAGTTTAGGTCACTAAGCAACGTTGATTGATCCGCAAGTGTATGACGTCAGACCACAAAAAGAATTAAAAATTTGTTAACGGCAGTAGTTCGTGATGGCTTCCGAGGATTAATAACATACGTTAGGTTTATTGAAATACAATTATCTCTTTATTGTCAGCTTTTGACGCAACGATATGTTTTAATTCCTTAAATTTTAGAAGATAATTTTAGATTTTAATAATAAATTCAGTTTACAAATTCACTTACTTTTTGGTTAAAACCATCAAATAATTAATATAAATTTTTACACGTTATGTGTGCAACTACTACACGCTATTCTAAATTAGTTTCTTCTTTTAACTTTGCAATGGAAAGATACAGTAAAATACGGTAAATTTAAGTACATAGAATGATATCAATGTATTTCGTATGTATATAAGACCCTTAGAAAACTGGCAGAGCTGCATTTTTTCGTATGAAAGTACAGTGGCGGTTACAGGGGCATTTGATAATATGTTGCCAAGGATCATAATAATAGCCCTGGAAAGACTGAACGTTCATCAATCAACTATGAGGTTCATAGAAATTTGTCTAACCAATAGGCTTACTACTTCCAATATCGGGTGAACCATAATTAGCAGGAATGCTGTCTCCTCTTCTATTGAATTTACCCATGAATTTGTTATTGGTGGAATTACATTCCATGTCAAGGGAAGCAAAGGCGGTTTTCACCTTATACTTGTGTAGAAGGACGATTGGGAAGACCTTTAGAATACATCCTGCTGGCTCTTCGACGCAATTCCTAGTGTAGCGTATGAGGCGCTCGTGTGTGGAAGTCTTTGCACAAAGCCACCAACTGCGAGGTCATCGACACGCTGATGCCGTCTGGTGCTTCTGGCGCTACGCCATCGAAATCAATTTTTGATATGCTTAATTGGCTGCCAGCTGATCTCGTAGTATTTTCATGCTACAAAATAAATGTAGTACAACCCAGGCGAGAACCGCACTCACATTGAGAATTTTTACTTTTTTTACTGCTTGTAAGGCTCCGCTGAATGCACCAGCGGGGATCTATATGACGTGTAGGTTGGATATATCAAAAACATAAAAAAAAATTATTGTAAACTGGATTTACATTAACACCTGCCTGTCGGCATAATCTGATGATGGATGAACTCCACGGGGTGAATTATTCACGATTTGTCAGTGCCTTCATAGGGCTTTCTAGGCTCCCACAGTTTGCACCTTTTTTAGCCATATATACATACATACCCTTGTTTAAGAGCTCGAGCATTATTATCCCTCATGTATGCTATTTTTCAGCAGCCAATGGAAGTCTAGACTTAATGAGCTGGTAGGCAGAGTCCATTTAGAACATGAACATTTACCAACTGACCCGTCTAACATCGGGGGGCTGTTAGCCCCGAACACCGGCATGCACCAAAGATATCAGGGAAAGTAATTCCCCTCCCTGCGAGGTTTAAGCTACAGCTAGAACGTTTCAGCTAATGATTAGCTTCGAGATGGTTTGCAAAGCAGAACCTCTTGGGGGCTTTGCTTTTTCTACCCTTGGTACGGGTTTCGGAAGTCCAACACAACATAAATTTTGTGGCCTCCTAGGGCTTTATTTGCTGCAGCAAATGGGGAACTCCTTCCCCTCTATGCCCCAAAAAGCAAAATGGTTTGGTGTACGCTAAAGCAAACTCTGAACAAGGAGCTTTTCTGAATACGACGTCACAGTGAAGTGTCTGGAAATGTTGTAGCGGATGAACTGGCACAGGCCGGGATCCAGCTACAATAAGGGGATATATATGCGATCGTTTTAGTCCTGCTTAATAGCTTTAAGAAACGAGTACAGCATCAAATTTTAGGGACCGCTCAAGACAGATGGTCTAGTGAGGTTACATGTCGAGAATCAAATTTTAGGGACCGCTCAAGACAGATGGTCTAGTGAGGTTACATGTCGAGTATCAAGGTATGGCCCAGGTATGGTGGTTGCAGTTATGACGGGACATTACCATATAGAGACGCATGCGAGGAGGTTAAATCTTCCATTTCATAAAGTTGTAAGACTTCTTCTGTCGCTGTCTAGCTCTTTCTAAATAATTAAAGGGGATTTGTGTCTAGGCAGGCCGATGCTTCATGATTTGGCAGAATATCGAAATGTAAGTAGATTGGACTCTTATATCCGAAATGAAATACATATCACTCCGGGGCAACACAACGGGACCAAACTGGGCCCAAGTGGGCTGGGTTTTCAATGACTGGCAGCCTGTTAATCCTAACCTACATATTTTAAGAATAAAATAAGCTATAAACCATGCGAGTTCATTAAAAAATTTTGATTTTATTCCTATTGCAAAGGTTTGCAATTAAACACATAAAAATAGTCTGCCCACTTATCTAAAAGACAGCTAAACACAGTTTTTGTTGCACAGTGTTATTACATAAAAACTAAATGTAAAACTTATTTTACAATTGTTTGCGTGTTATCTAACTTTCTTTCTTCTTTTTATTACAGATGCACGCATTTTTCACTTTTAAGCAAAGTTTGGCGACAATAGAATCGTGAATGCATGTTGTACAATCTAAGTTTTCTAAGTTAATTTTTTTCTCACTTCGGAAAATCTTTTGTTATTCATTCATGCAGCATGCAACATTTTCTATAGCGATAGCGTTACAAATGTTTCATTTTGTGTGATGATTGCAAACTTTATAAGCATGAGGCGAATTTGGAGTTTATAAGAAAAAGTTTAAACATATGAATGAATAGTTAAACTTAAAGAATAAGGTCAATATGTTCACGGTATTCTTATGTAGTTGAGTTTATTAGTAAGAAATGGAACTATTTTTAAGTTAATTTTATTGGTTTAATGCGTATAATAAACGCAATTTTTTTTTTGCTTTAAAAAATATTATTAAAATATTTTTACTTTTAATACTCATTATTTATAAAAACCCACGTTTTACGAAAACAAATAACTATTATTTTTATCATATTATATACTTATATTGAGTTAAAAATGCAATCAAGAAATGAACTCGTAGAAGTTTATTTCTAGAAATACAAATTGCGTTTGACTAGTGTTTTGAGAACATTTTTTAAATTGCGTATATGTAGCAAATATCGTGTGAAAACTCGTCTAGTTTTTATTCTAATATAAATAAAACATGTTTAATTTAATATATATATGTCACTTTATTTTTTATTTAAGATTTGCAAATTCATCAGTTCACTTTGGTGTACCCTTGCGATTTGAACTCGCCAAGAATTTGGCGATTGTGATTTACAGAACACCACTCTTGCCAGTTCAAGTCGCAATCACAAATTTCATGCGAGATGCGAGTGTCAGAACATGCCTGTATGTATGTATACTTTATACGTTCGGAAATGAAAATTGTAGAAACTACAAACGGAATCACAAACTTATACTCTTAATATTTTTGTGAAGGGTATAAAAAATAATAATAATATAATACTAAAAACAATAATAACACAAAATTCATACCTTTAACCCTAGTTCAGTCCACTGGTTAAGATTAAAATAGAACTCAAAAAGTGTAATAAATTTAATTAATAAAATTTTACGAACTTTTCATCTGTTTATCTCCAATAACAATACATATTTTAAAGTATTTTTTATTTTTGAAACGATAACAAAAAAATTTACTTGATAATTTTTTTCCTGCTTAAAGCAAAGTAAGAAAATGTCCTTAATTGTTGTTTCGTTTTAATTATTGTGCAGTTGCAGAAAATGTTTTCCTTTAATTTGGCTTTCGCTTGTACCCACCTCCGCTGTGTGGTTACTCGTAATTGTGGATTTTGCTTGCGGCCGTTTAGGTTTAATTTATACGCGGTCACTTTGATGCTACCTGCACTTTCAAGTTTCTGACAAATAAATTTGTTTTTTCATGTTTGTTTTTTTTTTTTAATGCATTACTTTTTTAAGTGACTTAATTTCTAAGTAGAAGTTTAAAGTAAATAATTTTTTGCATAATATGTACACAAATGCAATATGTTATAAGTCAAAAGTAAAAAAGTATTTGTTAAAATTTTGTTTAATTGTTCTAGGCAAAACAACTTTAGCAAGAAAATGCATTTTTACATGCTTGAGCATAATGAGAGGTAGTTTATTAATTATTAATTTATTATTTAAATTGGAAGCTTCCTCTTCACTCACTTACCGCTTATTAGAAAGTTTCATATTCGTAATAAAATTCGATTCTAAATTCATAAAAATTATTCATAAAATTTAAAATGAATTTGAAATAAGTTTTAGTTCGAAAAATCCATACAAAATTTTATTAAAATACATTTCAAATATGTTTTAGTTTTTTATGAATACGGCCAAAAATATACAAATAAATTTTTTGTTTCTTTTCAGTCTCTTAAGTCTCAGTCTTAAAATTATTGGCCCATTTAATAAGGGCTTGATAAAAAAACTAAATTTTAAAAAACAAGCATTATATACATATCTATTTCTCCCTAAACACACATATACAAATATATTCAATTAGATATATTATGCCGCGGTATATATTCACTCTATGTCTTTACAGAAAGTGTTTTAACTTTCAAGTGGTTTAACTGTGCTACAAACCTAAAAAAAGGGGTTAATATTCAAAGTATAAATCAAGATACATTGCACGAAGATACGTCTGTATTTGCTGAAATTCTCTCTATAATAAATTTTATAGAAGCTGTCTAAATTTTTTATATTTAGCTAATAATGTTTTTTAACATATATAAAAATCTCAATAATATTTTTTTAATAATATATGGTGGAAGCGATTGCTTTTAAATATTTTTTTTTTTTTTTGTGTTTAGAGGCTAAATTCCACAACAATGGGTTTTGAAATGTTCTCCGATCTCAAATTAATTTTTGTGTTCGCAATGATGAGAATCATTAACTTTGACAGTGAACATTGTTTTAAGTCTTTTTTATTTATTAAATCTTCAAAGTGAACTAACAATAAGTATTCAAATCTTAATACTAAACATAAAAATAAAAATGATACCAACCCATCATATAATATTAGAAATAAAAAATATATGTAATAATTAAAATGTGCTTTTTATTTAAGTCCAGCCAATGCTATCGTAGACAAAAAGTTTTATTATGAGGGAGCAATATCGGTAGAATCACCTATTTAACGTTCTGATGGTGGCAACGACATCCCTTCTTCTAAGCCGAGTATGGCAGCCAAAATTAAGTATATTGCAAGAGGGAGAGTATATCGCAAGAGGGTTTGGATGACGTTCCAGTTTACTGACATACCTTGTCGCGTACTTGGACAATTCCTCTTTTATCAATGGCACACTCAGATCTTTATGTATTCGTGAATTTTTTACGTACCATAGAGCTGCAGTAATCGTTCGAAGAATTTAGTTTTGTCGCCTTTGAATTTTTTCAATGTTTGACAGTGAAAATTTAAAGAATATTTTTTTCGCTCAAAAATCTGCCTTGGGTGGTTTTAGAGTTGAAAAAAATGCTGATTTACCAGATTTGACAATTCAGCTTATCTTACCATTTTCACCGCATTAAAATTAATTAATTCGTACTGAACCGCTTTTTAATGAAGAGTGAACTTTATGCTTGTCAATGCACTTTACTTTGGGTGCTCACTCGTAAAAAATTCATCTGGGTCCTGATTAGCATTCAAAATATCATTCCAAAACTGAACAAAACCGATGATTTTATATTTTATTAAAGTTTTATTAATGAGTTTCTAAGTCTAATGGAAATGGTATTTCAACGGTGGACAGACGGACGGACGGATATCGCTTAAGCGACTTTTCCATTAATTCTGATTCAGAATACATATACTTTATAGGGTCGCAAATGAAAATTGTAGAAATTAAAACCGAATCACAAACTTATAAGTATATACCCTTTACATTTTTTTTGTGAAGGGTATAAAAAGACTAATCTGAATCGGATGCTAGTTGTTTGTTGTGCTCAACACGTTTATTTTGATTTTTCTGTTGACACAATCGTTTACAATCGGATTCTTTGCAAATTGTAATAACTTGTGGACTGCTGGGTAGCTACAGTTTAGTGAGAAAAGCAGCTGTTTGTTTCAACTTATGAGAATGTTGTTTCATTTCGCACGTTTCAGTCGAAAAGTTTCTAGTAGCGAGAGTTACAGAACACAGCCACTGTAAGGCGTAATGACAACAAAATAAACGACACCAAAAGAAAAGTTGCCAGAACAGCAAAATTTATAAAAGCAGATATTGATTTATTATATTTTTCAGTTTGTAAATATTTTTAAGCCCCTTTTCTATCACCTTATCTGTAGGTTTTAGCAAATCCAAGTATTACTGCAATTCGTTATGACTTTCATTGTAAATGTATATTTGCCAAAAACATCCACTTACACGTGTACGAGTGTAAGTGTTAACAAGGTCATTGCTTAACTACTTCTAAGTAATGCAGGCGATAAATACCTTGACATTAAGAAGTATGTTCTTAGGTAAGTATAATATATTACCAAGTTTTCGCTGGGAGGTTTCTGTTGCAAGAAAACATCACGTCGGGGAGGTTATTAGTCACCAAAAGCCAGCACGTACCACAGTTATCAGGAAATGTCAATTCCCTTCTCAGCGATTAAGGTTTCAACTACAGCTAGAACGTTTCAGCCAAAGTAGGCACCTTAACCATGATTAGCGCCCAGATGATCTACAAATCACAACCTGCCGGAGGCTACTACTTAAATTGATGCACTAAAAGGTGGTTATATTCCTTCGACGATGTGTGCCACACTTTGTAATCAATGAATGGTAACTTACAAAGTGTATGGCAGTATGGAGTTCCCAAAAATGAATTACGTTCATCTTTTGTATCACATTTATATGAACGTATTTTATTTATTCGATGTAATTCAAACGTTTGCCGTCTTTGTCAGAGCACGTTGCAAAAATTTAATTAACAAAATCAGTGCTAAAGTTAAGAAAACCTTATAAAAAAGTACAAGAAAGATAAAACATATAGTAAAAAAGAAAAGAGTGCACAAAAAACACAACAAATTTATTTAATGAAATATTCCCAAAACACTGAAGTACGCAGTACGTGCGAGCTGCCTACTGCCGGCTTACAATGTATGCGATATTGTATTCGAACTGCCTACTGATGACTTACAATGTATGTTAGGAAGTAATGAGCTTTTGTTGAATGAACACCTCACTAACTAGCTTACTTTGTGTGCAGGTGGTAGGCGTTCACTCTACAAATGCGGCAGTGTATATGAAAAAGTATCTGAGATGGTGTGCATTATTACTGATTTACAAGTGTGCATCGGATCAGCGCTTCTGTAAGCGAAACTTTGGCCGCTGGGTTGAGACTGTTGTTGGTGGTTTGATGGGAGAGAGCTCAACACTGATGATGTTGCTAATTAATTTTCTCTTATTGCTAACATTTACTGTTGTTGCTGTTTGATGTTTACTGCTGTAAGTAATTATCAAGTGCCTGCCGCAGTTGATATAATAGCTCGACCAGTCGTTTCACTTCTGTAGCTGTTGTTGGTGTTGTAATGACAGTTATTTACATTGCTGTCGCTGTTGTAGTGATTATGGTTACAGTTGGCAGTCGTTTGACTTCATCGATTGTTGTGATTGGTGTGAGATAGCGGTTAGTTTTGTCTTCTTTTGGTGAATATTATTCTTTATTGTGGTGATGCATTCCTTTGATGTTCCAGTGATGCCGGTTCCAGGTTTCTGCTCTAGGAATTATTACTCTTGTTGCTTTTGCGCTAGTTACCTGCGTCTTTGATTGTTTTCAATTTGGCTTCTATTTTATGTTTTTACGCTTGAACGTAAACTTACAGTTCTTTCAATTAGTTTTACACTTTAGATCACAAATTCTTATAAAAAAAAAGAAACAATTAATTCTGTGCAACAAGCGCTTTTATTTTTCACTTCCCTTCTTTTATTACACTGAAAGCACTTGAACACTCTGGCTTTTACTTCTTACATATATTACTAACAGAATGTTCTTTTATATATATATTTGCACATACTTATGTATATATATTGCGACCAGAGCATTGTTGCATGGGCAATTTTTTTCAGAATTTTTTTTTTCTTTTATTTCAATCTACCTATTAGCACATTAGTTTTGTGTTACATAGTTTTGTGTAATAGTTTTGAATAGTTTGTAAAATTTTATTTTGATTATGGTGACCTAGAAATATTTGTATCTACACGGTCTGATCAAAAAGTAACCGTTATTTTCAGATTTCGTGAGTTACGTATGTTCGATTTTCGATTTTTTTTTTCTGTTATGTTGGGTTTTCTGTTATATATGTTGGCAATATCAGTCAGATAAAAAGGTTATTCGTATTTTGGTGTGCTCTTCGATTTTTTCATAAATATACTAAATTTTGAGCAAAAACCACGTCGCATGGACATTGCTCAGAAGCTGTTGAACATCGTTAACGACGATCCAGATTTCCTCAAAAAGGTCATAATTAGTAGTGAATCATGGGTGTATGGCTATGACATTGAAACCAAAGCCCAATCATCCCAATGGAAGCGTCCAGAAGAGTCAAGACCAAAAACAGAACGTCAAGTTCGGTAAAATGTGAAGACTTTGCTCACTGTTTTCTTCGACTGCAATGGCATGGTAAGTCATGAATTTTTGCCACAGGTTGTACGGTCAATAAGTTATACTACCTTGAAGTTATGCGCCGTTTGTGCTAAGTAATTCGTCAGAAACGCACAGAATTGTGCAAAAAAACAATCATAGATCATAACGCACCAGCTCACACATCGATGCTTGTGCGTGAGTTTTTGGCCAAAACTAAAACCGTTATCATGCCTCAACCACCGTATGCAGCGGTCTTGGCCCCAGATGACTTTTTCCTCTTCCCAAAGTTGAAGACACCGATCTAATGAAAGCGTGTTGCTACGATTGGGGAGATAAAAGAAAAATCGAAACAGGAGCTGTTAGCTGTATTATATCTGAGGACTTTACGAAAAAAATTAAAATAACGGCTATTTTTTGATCAGCCCTCGTATTGATGTAGAAGTATGTATGTCGTGTATGTTTTGTTTTTTTTTTACTTTTCAACAAATTGCACAAAAATTGCAAAACCACAAATAATTTTACAATTGAAGTCGTCATACTTTATTATGACATACGAGTACAAAAAAAGCAACCACAAAAGTTAATTTCAATAAAAAATCTGTCCATATTTCTTAAAACTGAAAACCAAATATCTACTCAACATACTCCTACGTCCACTTACTGTGTTTGTATATTTACTACCCAGTTAGCATTTAGGTGTAGTTTTTGATAAATCACATAATTGAGCCTTCTCATATCACTACCGGGGATTAAAAACTGATTAACGAGTTTGTTTATATACACTACGTAGGGTCGATTTAGCAATCAATTTTTCGATAGCTTTTGTCATGAGGGGAAAACTTCCACTGCGATGTATTAAAAAATCATTTTCGTGCCGTCCAAATTTACATTATAAATAATACAAGTTCATCAATAATAAATTAGTAATAATTCAAAATAATCATAATTAAAAATAAACTTTATCTTGAACTGATAGCATTTCAACAAATATAGATTACTGACAACGCGGCTATTTCATAATTAGACGAAGCGACGGTATTGCGAACTTGTGGATTGAGTATGAGTAAATATGTAAGTGCGAGTTTCTTTTAAGACTGATCCTAAACTTTTTATTTATAGAATGTCATTTCCCATGAAATTATATTGAAAACCAAATAAAGAAAACAACAAAATATATATATATAAACTGAACATCAAATCAGAAAAAAGAAAAGAAAAACGTACTCATGGATAAAAAACAAACGAATGTGCAATGCTATGTGTATACATACATATCGCTCCTTCATTGCAACATAGTCATAACTAAAAAAAAAACTTGTTTTGGGAAAAACACGTTTCAAATTTTTAGTTTCCATGCTAGTCTGAGAAAACTTTTGTAGAAAATACTTCCTAAAGGAAATATTCAGTTCAAAAGTAATTTGAATAAATTTTTGGCGCAATATATGTAACAGGTAATACTGTTAACAATTCTGCATTGTTAAGTTTCGGATATGACTATGTTGCAATAAACGAGCGATATGTATTTATTTTGTGGTCATATTAAGTTCCCACAAAAAATGAATGAGAAAAAAATGCTTCTATTTCCTAAGACCAGAAGGATTTGTTTCTTGTTCGTAAATGAAGAATTTTTTTCGTGATTTGTATAAAGTAAAACAAATTGGTATATTAGTATGTATACATGTATAAATTTATATGATATGAACATATGTATATGAGCAACTGAAGACATGTATGCATTTATATAATATGTATGTATATGAGCAACTGAGGAAATTCTATTGAAATAAAAGTTATCACTACAGTGAAAGAAAAAGTTTCATCAATGCAGGGATTTTTACGTTAGCTCTATGAAAAATGTCATTGCTTTTGATTTAATGTAGTGCTTCATTCATTTTAATAATGATAATAAGTATTTTAGTAAGTAAGCAAGAAAGTGTTTTATTAATATTTTAAATTCCCAGTAAGTAAAATTTTCCTACTATTAAGATGAAGTATTTTCATAAATGCAACGAAATGTTTAATTTGTGTAATGATTCTTAATCATTACTCAAATGAAACTATTTGTGTAAAAATGAAATAGATTCATTGCATATACTCGTATGTGTGCACAATACACATATGTACGTAAATATCAGAGAGTAAAAGATTTTGTAGGTAGTTAAGAAAAATATTGTTTAATTTACAATTTTGTTCAACGTTATATAACTCCTTTAAAATTATTATTGTTTGAATAACTTAAGTATAAAATAAGTATAAATATGTATATATTTAAATACTGCTACAACAAAATCAAAATATACACCGTACCATAGTGGTGGGATGTAGTGCATAGTGCCGGTACAAGTAGTAGGATTCATATCTGGAAAGAAAAATAATAAATTAGTGGGTCAATAATTGAATAATATATTTTTCACTAAGATATGTTATTATATATTTAAAAAAAAGTTTTGTATTTCAGCAATTATTTATCTACATATATAAAAAGATTTAAAAATTTATCTACCCAGCTCATAGTTTTTGGCGTCTTATTGTGTATTTTGCTGAAATCCATGTCAGTCTTTGAAATTTTTGTAAAAACCCACTAGTTTAAGTCCATGAGGGCTCTGGTGTAGTGGCCAGAAATTATATACCTTAATCTGAAACAATCGTTGTTAATTTTATTGATGCTTGTTCATATATTCCTTTATCATCGCCACATTTTATTTATAATCAACATGGTGAAGTTATTAAATCAAATGAAAATGACTGTTTTGTAAAAATGGGCGACTTTAAAGGGTCAAATAAACCACTTGCCAAACGTGTCGAAATTTTAGGTTAGTGCAAACAGTTTTGTTCGTTTGTGGGGATGTTTCCTAGTTTGTACAAATATTTGAACAATGTTGTCCCATGTGCAAACATTGTGAATGTGTGTGTAATATTTGTCATTTCAATGAAATTTTTGCAGATTGAGGTGGTGGAAGAAGAAGCATTCAGAGTGAATCAAGAAAATGTTTTCTTGTAATTATGTTTAGAATAATTTTTACTTACTTTTATTGTAGAAGTTAAAAACAAAAAAAACAAGTAAGAGTGTAATATGTTTTTCTGGGCCGAATCTAAAATACCCTTCACGGTAGTCACGTATATATATATAGTATATATTACAAATTTGAACTAAATGTGGACCGACATCGAGGAAAAAATATTTTTGCCTTGTAATCACCATTCCAAAAAGGAAATCTTTCATTGAAATTTTCATGCATAAATTGGTTTAGGCTACATCTCGGTTATATATGAACCGAAATCGGAATTTACCATTTAATTACCTCGTTTTATAATCAGAACTGATTTCAAGCAAAAAAAAATTTTTCACAAAAAAATTGGTTTTGGCTATATCTCGGGTATATATAGACCGAAAATGGAAATTTGTATTTTCTGTATTTTAGTAACCTTTTTCTAATACCAGAACTGATTCTAAACAAAAAAAAATATTAAGTTCGCTTGCGCAACATTTTTATGGAAAAATCAGTTTAGACTATATCTCGGGTATACATATACGACCGAAAATTTTCATATTCCCTATTTTAGTAACCTCCCTTATTACCAGAACTGATTTTAAACAAACAATATGTTTAATATCGTTTACGCGACATTTTCATGAAAAAATTGGTTTAGACAATATCTCGGCTATATATGGGCCGATATTGAAAATGTTCATGTTCTGTATTTTATTAACCTTGTTTTATAATCAGAACGTCTTTTAAGCTTGCTTACGCGACATATTCTTGAAAAACCGGTGTTGGCTATATCTCGGTTATATATGGACCGATATCGGAAATTTGTATTTTAGTAGGCTCTTTTTATTATCAGAAACGCTATTAAGCAAAAAAAATTCTTAAATTCGCTTACGGAACATTTTCAGGGAAAATCGGTTTAGGCTATATCTCGACTATGTGTATATGGACCGATATCGCGGAAAAACTTCTTTTGGCTTTTAATGAAGTAAAACAATTTTTTTTTCAAAAATTTTCATTGAAAATTGCAAAAAAAAAAAATAATGCCTTTTTTGGAATTTTGGACATATCTCAGCTATATGTGAAGCGATTTTAATAAATTTCAATAGCAAATCCATGAATCGATAGGATAATAGAATGGTGAAAGAAAAAAGTTTCTAAATCTCATGGTTTTCTCAGAAACGGTATTTCAATGACCGACAGGCGGATAGACGACATCGCTTAATCGACTTTTCCATTAATTCTGATTCAGAATATATATATATATATATATATATATATATATATATATATATATATATATATATATATATATATATATATATATATATATATATATATATATATATATATATATATATATATATATATATATATATATATATATATATATATATATATATATATATATATATATATATATATATATATATATATATATATATATATATATATACTTTATAGGGTCGCAAATAAAATTGTAGAAATTAGAAACGGAATCACAAACTTACATTTTTGTGAAGGGTTATACCCTAAAGATTAAAAAACAGTATAATATTAGGAAACAGAAGGCAAAATAATTTATAAAACAATTTGTATGTTGCAAACTTCATATGGGGAGCAAATTGCTGCAACACAATGGCCGGCTACTTTCATTGAAAACAAAGAAAATATGATTAATTTTTATTTGCACATATGATTAAATTACATCTGTATGTGTTGTTTTTGTGTGGCTTGGGTGCAAGTGGAAAGCACGTGTGTGCGTAGTTTACTTGGCTCTTAACATGCCTTCTAGATCTTGGAAGTATTTGCTTGATGGCACTGTAATGGACTACCCGTATTGCGGCATGTGTTTATGTTAGTTCGATATTTTTTTCAACCGACCTTCGAACTTTGCACTCAAATGCCGATTTTCAGAATATTGTTTTTATCGTTTTTTGGCTGTAAATCGTCGACTACTTGATATTTTTAAATCTGTAAAAACCAAATTATTTCCAAAATCCAGTGCAACAATCAAAATTTTTTTAGGAAATTTTTGTGCAAATTAAAATGTTTGCCACTTTTTGGAAATGTTCGAAGGCAAGGCTGATCCTAAGTAAATTAATGAGAATTCAAAAGAAAAAATGTGCTAGTGATATTTCTCTTATGTACGAGTATGCATATGTATCTTTGCTTTGGTTTTTTTACTCGGTTTAAGAATCCTGCACTTGATTGAGGATTTTTGTACACTGAAAAAAATTTTGTTTAGAAATTCTCTGAATTTTGACATTACTTTTATGAATTTTTTCATTATTTTTCAACCATTGTAACTTTTCATAGAAATAATGAAACAAATTTCATTAGATTATTTGCATGAAAACCTTCATAAAAGTAATGAAAAATTTTAATAAGAAACATGACTTATTTTCATTAAAAGTATGAAAGACAAATCATATGATTAGTGAAATAATTTCTCTAGATCAAAGAATCAATTTCATAAAGCACATGAAAACTGTACATTAAATTAATGAAAAAGTAACATTTATTTAATGAAATAACTTCTTTGTACTAATGTAATATATTCATTAAAAATATGAAACTCCTTCATAAGGTCAATGAAGTTATTTCATTTATCTAATTTTATTATTCATTGAGCACCTGAAATATTTAGATTAAATCAATGAAATAGTTACATTTGTTTAATGAAATAATATCATAACACACAATAATAAAATATGTTCACAAATGTACGTAATAAGATCAATGGAACTATTTCATTTATTCATTGATACTTTATTTCATTACACAAACAATACAATTCCTTGCTTTTGTGAAATTGTACCTAATTATGATAAAGGAAAATGTTGAACAAGTATTCATCAAATAAAGCAGATTTTATCAATTCAAATGACTTCAATACACTGGTATTTAAATTTTTTAAACTATTATTATGCTGATTTGAGTACATACACATATGTACATAGATACCCAAGTTCGGTAGACAGAAATTTATTTGTCATTGATCTAATGAATTCTATTTCATTGGAATTATGAAACTCGTAAAACTTACATTTTAATAAAAAAAACTTGACATTTTTTAAACTGTAGCGTAAGATTAATAAGTGCCCATTAATATATCTTACCAAAATTCAAAGAATTAAAAAAAACTAAATTTTGTTGAAGTCATAAATCCAATGATTTTGTTTAATAAAACTATGAAACTTAAGGAAACCATTCTGATGGAACTCTTTCATAATATATATGAAGTTTCATGCATATTGTGAAAAGTTTTCATTGGATTAATGAAAAATATTTAATGAAACAGTTTCATTATATATATGACGCATAATTCTTTCAGTGTACTTATTTCAAGACACTATTAGGGCCTATTTTATATTTGATCTATGCGTCTGACATGCCGACAAGCACCAACATTCACACTTCTACATTTGCAGATAATACAGCATTCCTTAACATATATAGTAACCAACAGCAAGCATCAATAAATTTACAGGAATATATCGACAAACTAGAGAAATGGCTCAAGCTTTGGAAAATCAAGTGTGCCCATGTTACATTCGCACTGCGTCTAGGAACATGCTCACCCATTACTATTAACAATAAAGTAATACCTCAACATAGTCAAGTCAAATACCCTGGTATTCATCTTGACCGTAGACTAACATGAAAGTCGCACATCGAGGCAAAAGTAACGCAGATGAAATTGAAAGCAATGCAAATTAACTGTTTAATAGACAGAAATTCGACCTTGAAGCTTGATTGTAAACTTTTTTTTTTTTTTTTTTTTTTATATTGGACCAGTACTCAGGGGATGATCCCTACATATGCAGTGCATTGTACCAGAACTAGGAAAATAGGTTATGAGGAGGGGGAAAGCGGGAGTAGTGTTTGTGAACATTTGACTTGAATCTTCCAACGTTATAACAGACAGGAAACACTTCTGCAGGCAACTTGTTCCACAGACGAAGCGTGCGGCTGAAAAACGAATTCTCTCTGTAATGCGTAGTACGATTCCCCGGGCAATCGACCACAAATGGGTGAGCTCTAGACGATGAACGCGTGCTACGTAAAAATGTGCGCGTTTCGGGAACAAGATCCCTAATCTCGTCAGAGCCAAATCCATTGTAGTATCGATAGAACAGAGTAACGCATCCCACACTGCGTCGATGCTCCAGTGAGTCAATAGAGTTGGATACCCTACTGTCACCGATGAGCTTCTTCGCCCTCTCCTGCACACGGTCGAGTAACCCCAAAACAGACTTTGAGGCACCGGCCCAAACATGAGAGTTGTATTCCATTTTCGGTCGGATGTAGGTGGTATAAATAGTAAGGAGGTCGGATGGAGTGAAGTACATCTTACACCGTTTCAAAAAACCGAGGCACTTGAATGCTTCTTTAGAGATATGAAAAATGTGTTCTTTCCAGCGAACGTCACACTGTATCTTCATTCCAAGAACATCAAGAGCATCCGATTCTTCAATATTTATACCATCCATGAGTACAGATGAAGCAGCATTAGCGGTCGTTTGTTTGTGCGTCAATAAGCAACACTAGGTCTTACGAGCATTAAAGGCAACCCTGTTTTTACGACCCCATTCAGAGACCAATAGAAGATCACTATTCAGTGAATCATTCATATTTAGTCTCTTGGCAGCGATCTCTGATAGGCTGGGCCTATAACTAAAAGAGTACGAGTGACAAATGCTGCTGTCATCCGCGAAAGAGTGGATAGGGTTGGAAGTTTGGTAGAGAAGGTCGTTGAGGAAAATAAGAAATAGGGTAGGAGAAAGAACGGAGCCTTGCGGTACCCCTGAATTAATCTTGAACTCGTTTGATGAGACCCCATCTATAACAACTCGTATAGAGCGGTCTCTGAGAAAGCTCGATATAAACCGAGAGAAGTCATCACCGACACCAAAAGCAGTAAGTTTTGCCAATAGTGCACCATGCCACACTCTGTCAAACGCTTTTGAAATATCAAGAGCCACCACCCTACTTTCACCGAAATGATGGATTGAGTGGCACCATTTCTCTGAGAGATATGCCATAAGATCGCCAGTTGAACGACCCTTACGAAATCCATATTGACGATCACAAAGTAGTTTATGCGACTCCAGATACCTCATAAGGTGATGGTTAACCATGTTTTCCATTACTTTGGAGAGTGTAGAGCAAATTGCAATTGGGCGGTAATTTTCGGGGTTATTTGCCATACCCTTTTTGGGTATTGGTGTTACATTAGCAACCTTCCAGCACGATGGAAACTCACCAGTATGGTAAAGTATGCTGAAAAGGCATGCTAATGGACGCGCAAGCGTAGAAGAACACTGCTTCAAGACCAGTGCTGGAATGCCATCCGGTCCAGGAGTTTTGTTTATATCGAGGTCTTCCAAAACCCTTTTAACTGCTCGCGCCCGGAAGAATATCTTCGGCATAGTTACAGATACTCTTTCGAGCTCGGGAAGTGGCTGACTGCTTTCCGGCAAGCAGGAATTGCTTGCAAAAATTTCAGCCAACAGGTTAGCTTTGTCAACCGGGTCTGTGAATGCTTGGTCATTCTTTAAAAGAGTTGGAATTGATGAACTAGCACTGTTCTTTACTCTCTTAACGAAAGACCAAAAGGTCTTACTGCCCCGAGGAGCTGCAAGGACCTTGGCACGAAGGCGCTGTTCGTGAAGAGACTTTTCACGCCTAAGTACCTTGGCACACGAAGATCTTGCCTTTTTGCGTAGCAAATCAGTGTCTGGTATTTTGTTTAAACGCCAGTTACTGAATGCTTCCTCTCTGGATCTGACTGCGTTTTTGCACGTCTGATTAAACCAAGATTTTGCTTTTGGTTTAATCGAAATCTGCTTGGAGGGGATGAATGTTTTCATCCCTAGCAATATAATGTTCTCGACCATTTTTGCTGAAGCATTTATGTCGTTATCTAGAAAACAAAGTTTCCAATTAAAATGCTCATAAAATTGGTTGAGCTCAGCCCAACGCGCCTTTTCGTAAATAAATATTGAACGTTTCGTAGCTGATTTTGAAACGTTACGAAGTCCCGAGATCGAAAAGGTGGCAGAAATGGTGCAATGATCCGAATTGCCGAGAGGTGCACTAACTCTGACTTCATACTTTTCAGGGTGTGAAGTCAGAAATAGGTCAAGTGTGTTTGAATGGTGCCCTTCAACACATGGAATATACGTTGGCTCATTCACTATTGGCCTTCTGGAGTTGTATGACTCGAATGGCGAAGCCAGGATGAGTTGTGAACATTGAAATCACCAGCAACAACGATTTCACTGCTCGGACAACTTTCTAGGATCTTCGATATGGAGTCAGAGAGGGCATCGAAACCAGAAAAGGTAGTATCCCTCCCCGCATTTGGACTTCTGTATAGAAACCCGAAATGCAAAAAGTGTGACCTGATTTTGAATTTAACCCAAAGACAGGTAAATTCTGCATCATGCATGCTTAATGGTTGCTGGCATTGGAACACAACTTCATTGCGAATGTAAATTACAAGGCCCCGATGGAAGTTAAAGAGGGATAGGAATTGATACCCAGGTATATGAAAATCCTGTGGATCAGCATTCTCAGATACCTGGGTTTCACATAGGGCGAAAATATCCGGCCGATGGAGACACGTGTGAGCATAGACGAAGAAGAAGTTCGTTCTCAGCCCACGTATGTTGCAAAAGTCTATTCTAAAGTTTCCCGCTATTGCGATAGAAAAATCATGTACAAATGCTAATTCTGCTCTGCTGGTGAGGCCGAAGTTAACTTAATTGTTCATTCGACTGTATAGTATCCAGTGTATATACCTTCGATACTATACAGTCAACAACAGTCAACCCCATATCACCAACATTGCAAAATAACTATTTGTTTTTTATTTTTTTTTATTTTTATTTTTTAAAAGGTATGTTGCACGAATAGGGAACAATGCCTGTATAAGGGCCATAAAAGCCCTGATCTGGCCATTTATTTATATTACTTAGATTAATTATTAGATTTTATTATTATTGTTGTTGTGGGTGTTTTTTATTTTTTTTTTTTTTTGTAAACTGTTGCTTTACAACTCGATTCTAAATGATATGATATGATATGATGCTATGGTATTCAATTATGGGGCACAGCCTCGGCATCCAACATTGAAAAAATTCAAAGAAGTCAAAATAGTATACTCCGACAAGATATATTAACAAACTTGAATTCCATCCAAATCCTCTTTCAGTTAATATTCTTAACTTTGGTGATCATACCCGTCTGAGAAGGATGGATACTTTGGCTACCATTAGCGCTCTAAATAGATGACTGAATTCTGAAAAAATATTCGCATAAAATTTTTTTTTTTTAGTATTAAGACTTGAATACTTATTGTCATTACATTTCTTATGTAGATTCAATAAATAAAATAATAAAGTTAAAAAAAAAAATTCAAGACACCGCAGGATTAATATTCTCTAACAATTCCATTTTCGACTTGTTATAAGTGTACTTGTGTCTTACTCGTATTTAAGTTGTTTAGTACTTCTTGTATGAACTGCAAGTACTTATAGAAAATAGTTATATTTAGTATGAGTCTTTTTCTTTCTGTGTATATCCATCCCCAGAAAATTTACCCGAAGTTTTCATTGGATATGCTCAAGAGTAGCAGCTTTACCAAGGAATAAAATTTGTTGGCTTAATGCCAGTGCCAGTTGATGCTGTTTGCAGTATCGAGTATGCAGTCTGTAATTCATAAAAGCTTTCAATTCTCTCAATCGCTTTGGCTTGCCATCTCACGTTATTCTTTAAGCTTGTTAATATAATCAATGGGACAAGACGCAGGACCTAAAAGATAATTTAATTTTGGCCACAATCATCCCCGGGCGGATAGCAAATACCCCCAGAACTACAAAGCACAAGTCATTTTAAGTTGCAGAAACAAACGCTGTGGGGATAGCTAGTAGAATACAAAATAATGTATTGTGGCTGTTCGCCGATATTAGTTGATAAAATACTACCAAAAGAAGCAGCGATGAAACAGGAGAACAAGAAAGGAAACACCAAGTCATGTTCATTCTTGTTAGGAGACACGTGCTGGACGGTTAATAAAAAAAACCAAACAATTGTACCTTTTTTAATTTATAAGAAATAAAATATATTAGTCGTTTTGCGGCAAAATAAGAAACAAAAAGCATTCTTCGTTTTGGCTAAACCTGACTTAGGCTCAAACCGACTAAAGTATCATTGATATTACCAAATTAGATAATAATTTTGGTATTAAATATATAGAGATAATATACGAAAATATATAATAAAATATAAAAGTATAATTCAATTTAGATTTCAGAGTCACATGATTCATTAGAAATAAGTTCTCAAAACGTTCTCAGCCACTGCTCCCTTTTTTCATGCTCCTCATAATCTGTTTTTCTAGCTTTAAAACAATGCACTGCATATGTACCCTGATTTGTATAAAAAGCAGAGTTTAGTGATAACGCTGCCCTTTATATATTTCTTTATTTTTTTCGGATTATTTAAAAATATATATTCCAAACATTGCAAAGAATTAAATTGAATGCCATATTTTCATTTAATTATATTTTGATTAAAAACACACGTTCGAAATCAAATATTAATTCTTTGTCAATTAGTCTGCAATATTTATTGCAATTACAAGTTCATTTATTGTTCACATTACAATATATTTTTTTATATGTTTAAAAAATATTTTCCGTAATTGAAAATAATTTATGCAAAACAGTATTTAACTTTGATGAGTTTTGTAATAATTAAACTGTCCACTGCACTTGAAAATAAATGAGGATTTCGCATGTAATGTGATTGGCTACTGCACCAATGCACTATAGGTCAAATGAATGGTTTTTGCGGCAAGAAATCAATTTTTACTCGTTAAGTGTAGTTGTGCAATTTGGAATAAACATCTTTAAATACCCAAAAATGCAAAAATGAGAGTCAGGTGGCAACCCATGCTTTGAAGCCAAACTGTCAAAGTTGTAGTTTTTTTTTTTTGGTTTGTTTTGTTCTCCGACATTCAGCTCTATAAAGCCTAACATTTAGTGCATTGTTTGACAAAATATCATAATTATATACAATTTTTATAAAATGGAATATATTAATTCAGTTATGTAAAAAAAATTTTAATAATAGGTTTCATAAAAATGTTGTTGTTGTAAATATTTTGTTGTACCAAAGTGTGCAGTATTTTCTGTGCAGTTTTGGTTACTGGCCGTGTTTTGTTTGGAGTAATACTTTATTTATTGCGACGTATTTGCTGAACAATATGTGAGTGGAGAAAGGTAATGATGTTTACTGTAATGTGGTTGTAATTTCAACAGAAGCCAACTGCAGCCCAACTGCGCTGCATTATTTATATTTTCCCTTTAAGATTGCGTAAAAATAAAAATACAGATGTAGTCAAGGCGAATTCATACCAAGTAAATGCAAGAGCAATAACAACACTACAAAAAATAAATCTTTTTCAAATGTCACAACACACAAAAAGGAATTAAAATGATATATATTAAAAAAATTTACATTAAAAGACAAACATTGAATTATTTGGTGAAACTTTTAGTTATTTCGTGTAAATTAAAGTACACAGCTTGGAAAGGTGAAAATGGCCAGCAAGATTGGGGTGGATTCAGAATGATAGCTGGCGCTCAAGATGCAATATATAAATTAAAAAATTGTTTTGATTTTTTTTTTTTAAATTTCCATAAAAAAAAAATTACAATAAAGGAAAAACTTAATTATAATGTGAATCTTTTAATTTTCTCGTGAAACTTAAAGTCTCAGATCATAGAGCTTGAAAAGGTGAAAATGGCCGGCCAGATTGCGGAGGATTCTTGGCAATATCTGGCGCTCAAGATAGAATACATAATTTAAAAAATTGTTTTAAATTTTTTCCCAATTTTGTTTTAATTGACATCTGAAACAAATAAAAATTAAAAAAAAAAGTTATCAGCTGCGCTGTCAATTTCACCTGTTATGAATTCGCCTTGGATGTAGTTAACTTTTGGTTAGATAATAATCGAATTACTACAACAGTTGTCAACTGGGTTTTCAGGAAATTTAATAGAAGTGTGGATAGCGAGTGTATGGAATCAATCAAAAAGAAATGAAGAAAGAATGCTACGCAAAAGTGGAACAAGAACCAAAGATGTGTGAAGAGATTTGAGAATATCGAAAGTGTATGGTTATCAAATGTGACTGAATTTTAAATTTCTGAAAGTGATGTCGCAAACAAAAAAGGTCGCCCTGTTGTTGGATACAGCGAGGTAAGTGCGAGGCAAAAACGAAAACTTTCTTCCGATGTATCGTCCGCACAGGGGCACAACACCAAATTATTGGTTCAAGCTGCTTCAATATCGGGCTTGTGCAAAAAGGCTTGTGCATTTACGGCCTGTTTTCAGGAGACGATATGACTTTAGTTCGCGCTAAAACATTAACGTATTGCATATTTCCGTTTTTCAACCGCTAATGTCAAATGTTATTGCCACTTACGTATTAAATATATGTTTCTTTTTGGTTTTTGTGTAACGATTTGTTCCGCCACAACTGTCAAACATGGACAAATGAAAAATACCAATCGCCGGAAAATAAACACTACAATTTATCAAAGAAATATTTTATACCACAAACCTTTTTAAACTACACATTTTGCTTTTTCTTATATTATTCACACTTTATTTCATAAAAATTAGAACGGGTTTAAAAATTTTTAATTTTCATTACACAAAAAATTTGCTGTTAAAAATTTTGTAAATTATTATACCCTTCACAAAAATGTAAAGGGTATATATAAGTTTGTGATTCCGTTTGTAATTTCTACAGTTTTTTTTGCGACCCTATAAAGTATATATATTCTGAATCAGAATTAATGGAAAAGTCGATTAAGCGATGTCCGTCTGTCCGTCTGTCCGTCTGTCCGCTGTTGAAATACCGTTTCTGAGAAAACCATTAGACTTAGAAAATTTTTTCTTTCACCATTCTTTTACCCCATCGATTCATGGGTTTGCTATTGAAATTCAGTAATATCGGTCCACGTATAGCTGAGATATATTCAAAATTCCGAAAAAAGCTATTTTTTTTTGCAGTTTTGTATGAAAATTTTTGAAAACAAAAGTTGTTCGTTTTGCTTCAAACTTCACACACTTATTAAGCATGGTGACTAAAAGACAAAAAAATTTTTTTTCAGATATCGGTCCATATATACCCGAGATATAGCCCAAATCGGATTTTTATTCAAAATGTCGCATAGGCGAAGCTAAATAACTTTTTTTTGCTCAAAAGCAGTTCTGGTAATAAAATTAGGTTACATAAATATGGAAAATGAAAATTTCCGATATCGGTCCATATATACCCGAGATATAGCCCAAACCGGGTTTTTCATGAAAATGTCGCGTAAGCGAACTTAAACAACTTTTTTGTGCTCAAAAGCAGTTCTGGTAATGAAATTAGGTTACATAAATATGAAAAATGAAAATTTTCGATGTCGGTCCATATATACCCGAGATATAGCCCAAATCGGGTTTTTCATGAAAATGTCGCGTAAGCGAACTTAAACAACGTTTTTGTGCTCAAAAGCAGTTCTGGTAATGAAATAGGGTCATATAAATATGAAAAATGAAAATTGCCTATATCGGTCCATATATACCCGAGATATAGCCTAGACCAGGGTTTTCATGAAAATGTCGCGTAAGCGAACTTAAACACCTTTTTTGTGCTCAAAAGCAGTTCTGGTAATGAAATTAGGTTACCTAAATATGGAAAATGAAAGTTTCCGATATCGGTCCATATGTACTCGAGATATAGCCCAAATCAGGTTTTTCATGAAAATGTCGCGTAAGCGATCTTAAACAACTTTTTTTGCTCAAAAGCAGTTTTGATAATGAAATAAGATTACATAAATATGAAAAATGAAAATTTCCGATATCGGTCCATATATACCCGAGGTATAGCCTAAACTGCGGTTTTAATGAAAATGTCGCGTAAGTGAACTTAAACATATTTTTTTTGCTTAAAAACAGTTCTGGTAATGAAACGGGGTCTTATAAATATGACAAATGAAAATTTTCGATGTCGGTCCATATATACCCGAGATATAGCCTAGACCGGGTTTTACATAAAAGTGTCGCGTAAGCAAACTAAAACAACATTTTTGTGCTCAAAAGCAGTTCTAGTAATGAAATGAAGTTATATAAATATGAAAAATGAAAATTTCCAATATCGGTCCATATATACCCGAGATATAGCCTAGAACGGGTTTTTCATGAATATGCCGCGTCACCGAAATTAAACAACTTTTTTTGCTTAAAAGCGCTTCTGGTAATAAAATAAGGTTATATAAATATGAAAAATGAAAATTTCCGATATCGGTCCATATATACCGCATATATAGCCTGGAACGTGGTTTTCATGAAAATGCCGCGTAAGCGAACTTAAACAACTTTTTTTGCTTAAAAGCAGTTCTGGTAATCAAATAAGGTTATATAAGTATGGAAAATGAAAATTTCCGATATCGGTCCATATATACCCGAGATATAGCCCAAACCGTGTTTTTCATGAAAATGCCGCGTAAGCGAACTTAAACAATTTTTTCGCCTTAAAGCAGTTCTGGTAATAAAATAAGGTGATATAAATATGGAAAATGAAAGTTTTCGATATCGGTCCATATATACCCGAGATATAGCCTAAACTGGTGTTTTCATGAAAATGTCGCGTAAGCGAACTTAACAATTTTTTTTTGCTTAAAAACAGTTCTGGTAATAAGATAAGGTTATATAAATATGGAAGATAAAAATTTCCGATATCGGTCCATATATACCCGAGATATAGCCCAAATCGGGTTTTTCATGAAAATGCCGCGTAAGCGAACTTAAACAACTTTTTTTGCTTAAAAGCAGTTCTGGTAATCAAATAAGGTTATATAAGTATGAAAAATGAAAATTTCCGATATCAGTCCATATATACCCGAGATATAGCCCAAACCGTGTTTTTCATGAAAATGCCGCGTAAGCGAACTTAAACAGCTTTTTTGTGCTCAAAAGCAGTTCTGGTAATGAAATTAGGTTACCTAACTATGGAAAATGAAAATTTCCGATATCGGTCCATATATACCCGAGATATAGCCCAAATCGGGTTTTTCATAAAAATGTCGCGTAAGCGAACTTAAACAATTTGTTGTGCTCAAAAGCGGTTCTGGTAATGAAATAAGGTTATATAAATATGGAAAATTAAAATTTTCGATATCGGTCCATATATACCCGAGATATAGCCTGAACCGATTTTTTCATTAAAAATTTTTTTTTTTTTTTTTTTTGCTGAAAAGCAATTCTTGTTATAAAAGAAGGTTACTAAAATACAGAAAATAAAAAATTCCGATATCGGTTCATATATAACCGAGCATATTCAGGCCACATTTTTAATATACAATACATATTCGTGACTATCGTGAAGGGTATTTTAGATTCGGCCCTGCCGAATATACTACACTCTTACTTGTTTTTTTTTTTTTTTGTTTTCGTTTCCTTTTTTTCTGTTTGATTTTTTATATATTTAAACGGGGCTACCATTTTAATGATAAAAATATATATTTTGTTTGAACAGAAGTAAAAAAATACTAAATTGTAATAGGTAGGTAACACTAAGACTTGATACAATGTAAATGCTTTCGTAAGTAAGGCTAAGAAACCGAATCGTGTCCAATAAACCCAAATTGTTACGTATTCGTCAAGCTGCAATCCGGTTCTTGTTTGCTTTGAACGTCTCCTAAAAACAGGCTATTAAACTTTGTTTTAAAGGAAGCAGTTTCATCTCCATCTAGGGCTACAAAAATGAGAAAAGTTTTAACCTCCAATGCCAAAAAAACCATTACCACTATCCCCCGAGGAAGCACTACTACTTTTGATAGAAAATAATTTGAAAAAGCAACAGTCAATCAGCAAAAAAAAATTGCAGCTTCCAAGAGAAGTTATTTTCCTTTTAAAGACTCCAGTTGTTCCGGAATATCAATTGCCGACTACATCAAGTGCTATCACATCGATCTACTACATTTTAATATAGAGTTAGAAGTTAATGAAACATGGCATAATTTTGAAGTAAGAGTTATTTTTAATATACTAACTTTTATAAAATTTAATGTTGTCTTTTTAGTGGCATTAAATCTTGATATCATTAGAAGCACAAAATAATTTGCAAGCCGATCCCTGGCAAAAGAAGATGTTTATGTTAATTTTGTATGCTAATAATTTAATTAGTAAATAAATATTATTTCTAGCAGAATGTTTCATAATCCAAGGGGCGTGTTTTCTATTAACTCTACCACCGCTAAGCTTACTTTTCCGGTCAATTATGCGGGCATTATAATAACTTTAACGTGGTAAACAATACAGTTACTAGCTGTGGGCATGGTTAGGGCGGATTGACCTGAAATTTTTATGGAAGATAGCCATCGTAGTCACCTGTACTAAAGTCTGAAGCTTTAGCTGTTTCCTGTGATTTCTTGCCTCAAAAAAAAAATCATTTGACCCATAGTGCAATGGAAAAATGGCTGCTAAGAAATCTTATTAGAAAAGTTATTAAATTTTACAGTGGGCTTTTAATCTCAATGTAATTGCAGAATTAATTATAAGCTAGAATAGCGCAGAGGTAGAATGTTATGAATTTTGGAACAAAAATATATATTTCATCCGTTCATCGAAGGTACTTATTTTTGTGTAGCACAAGATTAAACTACAATAAAACAAAGAACAAATTTTCCCGGTGATTTAAAGCCATGTCTTCTTTTTCTATTAAAAATTCTTCCAAAGAAAAAAGGCATGTTTTTTTTTTATAATTTTCTTTTGGCCCACTTGCTATTTTTCAAAACTGTTCTATTTTCATTCATCTAGACATACAAATACAATTATGCTACCAAAAGGATTAACCGAGACAAACCGATTTTTATAACAACAACAAAAAAAAACTTGGTTTAAAAACCATCTTAAAAATGTAACAAGAAATTTTTTCCGGTCGGGCATTTTTTTTAATGGGCATTTTATATATTTGGTGTCCAAAAACTTTTTTATTTTCAGATGGTTGGCAAACTCTAAAAAGAAGCAAGAATCTACGAGCATTAATAAGGTCTACAAGGTAGCAGCGCTATGGCAGATGACGTCAAATGTATTGTTCACATTTTTGAAGGCGAATTTATTGCTTTATTCTAAATAAAACAATTAAAAATAATTTTGTGAACATAAAAATAATTCAAATAAAAATAATTTATATTGTGAAATGGTACTTTCATAGTTTATAATTGTGATAAAAAGTGCAAATATTTTTGACAAGCATAGTCTGGTTTTATTGTATTGTTGTAATTTTCATCTACTGCTGCCACCTTGTAGACGTTAATGCATCATGGAAAAAGTATTGAAAATTGGTTTATGAATAGCGAAGTATACCAAAAATTTATTTTTCGTACGAACATTTCGTCGGTCCGATGTTCAAAAACTTTTTTTCAGCCCGTTGACAGTCCCTTGTACGATGCGGATTGATATTGAAGCTACCTAAGTAGGAAAAACACATTTAAAAAAAACAGTTTTTCTCAACATTCCTTTTAGTCTCCTTTTAGCTCAATACATTTTGTATGACGATATTCCAACTTTATTCACCATCTGAACAATACGATTTTAGGAACCCCTTAAAATGCGCGTTAGTTTCGGTAATCACTCGTTCGTTTGAGATGAATCACCTTCCTGAGTTTTTTTTAAAGTTTGGAAACAGTAAAAGGTCACTAGGAGCTAAATCTGTGCTATTAGGTAGACTATTATTATTATTATTGGATGGGATATGGCCCTCATCGGCCATTTGCACTGCGGCCAGTGGTGATCTATTGTGAGTCCCCTTACCCCATTATGCGTTAAGTATGTCAAGAAAACGGACAAGCTCCTTCATTGGCAGTGATATTAAGTCACATTCACTTAACATATAAGCTTGTAGTAGCCTATACCTTCTGTGTCCAAATGCTCCATTGACCCCTCTTTATCACCGCAGAATTTGCAAATGTCTGTGTTGGAAATGCCCATCCTGTGCAGGTGCTTGTAGCAGTTATAATTACCTGTAAGTGCACCTGTCAATGTTCTGAGACTTTTCCTGTACAGTTCCACAGCACGTTCGACCCTCTTTTCATTAAAGTTTAAAAATTTTTTGGAGTGTTCAAAACCAGCTCTCCCGTGCCAATGTTCTTCAACGATGGACTCCGTCCACTTCTTTATCTCCTCATTCAGGAGACCCTTATTGAAGCCAAAAGTTGGAGTGGGTCCAATAAAAATTTACACCAAAAAAGGAGCAGACTGGCCTTTTTTGGTGTAAATGTCAGCCATTTCATTGCCGTTGTGCCACTCATGTCCTGGCACCCAGATCAGGGTAACCTAGTTCTGACTTGCCAGTTCGTTTGGCCTGTTGTGACATTCCAGTACTAACTTGGACGTAAAGGCATAACTGCTCAGGGCCTTCAGCACTGATTGGCTATCAGAGCGTATTTTTATTAGCACTCCCTTGTGTCCCCTATCGGAGAGTATTTCAACCGCTTCCCTTATTGCGCATAATTCCGCTTGAAAGATTGTGGTGTCTTTGCTAAGAGTTATATATTTGCGTGCCCTAGGTCCCAATATTCCCGCTCCAACATCTTGGATCGTTTATTATCCGTCCGTGTACCACTTTTGTGAACTATGCCGCAACCATCATGCCCCATTCCTCCCCTGTTGGGAAGATGATCTTAAACTTCCTGGCAAAGGAGTTAGACGGATCTATAAGGTCACTTGTTTGAGACATATCGATTACGTCTCTAAAATCCTTTAGGATTGCAAGTTGTCCAATAAGGTTTCCGGCCTTAAGTTTTTCCCTTTTGTAAATTGAGATGGCCTAAACGGCCGCCTCTTTTTGTACAGCTATGTCAAGCGGTGTTAGGTTCAGAAGAGCTTCCATGCCTATCGTTGGGGTGGTTTTCATCGCCCCTGTAATACATAAACATGTAAGTCTCTGAACCTTGCTAAGTATTAGGTGGATGATCAACTAACTCGAAGAGCATTTCACCTAATTTTAGCGTCGTATCTAATGTTGGGTAAAGCTGCCCAGGCCCGTCGCCACCAAATTTAGTTTTGAACAGAAGATCAATTATATGCAAAACACAAGCATTTTTATTTCTTAAACGTAGAGTTAACACTCCTACAATATCAATGAATTTGGGTGAAGACTTAACAGATTATGTATCTTAAGTCAAAAAATCTTTTTTTTTTATTTTCACGCTTTACATATAATAAGCTTAGGTATTTGTAACATAACATCGGTGAAATATTAGTCGATTTATGTATCTGTATCGTAAAGAAATTCTCGACTAAACATGTCAGCTTACGAGCCAAATTCCAGTCGCTTGCATTAATTGATCAAGACTCATGTAAAAGCAATAAGATTTGGCAGGATCATTGGGGATGATGCAATAACGCCTGAAAGTCATGGCAACAATTCATGAACAATGTAAATGGGTGCCGAACGAGTTAAAGCCGAGACATATTGAAAAGGGTTTATTTGCTTGTGAACAGCTGCTTGCAAGAGAACCCCTAATCCCAAGCGCAGAAAATTATTGAGATATGCCGGCCATGTTTCCTAGTCGAATATTCACGGTTTTGAGGTAATGATCAGTATTTGGTGGGACCTACTGGTCGTATTGTATTATGACATGTTAAAACCGACGGAAGCAATCACAGGCGATCATTGTCGAACACAATTCGTATATTTGAGCTGAGCATTGCAAGACAAACGGCCGCAATTCAACGAGACACATAATAAAGGGATTTGACAGCATGATAATGCTCGATTCCTTGTTGCGAAAGTGGTCCAGACGTACTAGGTGAAATAGTTTGGACTATTATTAACTCTACCCCTTGATTGGTTTGAAATATGAAATTTTGATTATTTCTTTGGTTTATTATAAGAGAATACAGGTTTAAACGCTATAACAATTTGTTTCTTTGGTTGATAAAAAGTAAGTAAATTCATATATTTTTCAGAATCTGATTTTGGGCAAAGTATCTACAAAATTGAAACTGTTATACTATAACGACATTATATTTCAATTGTGGTGCACGAATTCAAATGTTGTCATATTATTAATAATATTAATTCACACATTAAAATAGCTAATTATATTGGTTTACAGCCAAACAAGTAAAAGTGTGGTATATTCTGTTGGGCCGAATCTAAAATACCCTTCACGATAGTCACGTATATGTATAGTATATTTAAAAATGTGAACTAAAATGTGCTCGGTTATAAAGGGTGGTTAAATTTTAAGGGCCGATGTTGATTTTGAATAAAACACAAACTATTTAGGAAATTATTGTAATTTTATTTTATTATGATATATTGGTATTACTCAATTATGCATAGAATAAAATATCGGCCAAATGGGCTCCGCGACCACGGCGGCATACCTCCATGCGATGGTCCAAATTTTCGATGACCCTGAGGCATAATGGAGGTTCTATGCCGTTAGTGTGCCGAATTATCTCATCCTTTAGCTGTTGAATTGTTGCTGGCTTATCGACGTACACCTTTTCTTTCAAATAACCCCAAAGAAAAAAGTCCAACGGTGTCAAATCACATGATCTTGGCGGCCAATTGACATCGCCATTACGTGAGATAACACGGCCATTGAATTTGTTGCGCAAAAGAGCAATTGTTTCGTTAGCTGTGTGGCAAGCAGCACCGTCCTGCTGAAACCACATATCGTCTACATCCATATCTTCCAATTCGGGCCATAAAAAGTTCGTTATCATCTCACGATAGCGAACACCATTCACAGTAACTGCCTGACCGGCCTCATTTTGGAAAAAATACGGCCCGATGATGCCGCAAGCACATAAACCGCACCAAACAGTCACTCTTTGTGGGTGCATTGGTTTTTCGACAGTCACTCTTGGATTCTCATTCGCCCAAATGCGGCAATTCTGTTTATTGACGAATCCATTGAGGTGAAAATGTGCCTCATCACTGAAGATGATTTTCTTCGAAAATTGACCATCATTTTCATAATAAGTCTGGATAACTTTAACACGTTGTTGGATTGTGTATCTCTCCATGGTTTAAATTGAGTAAGTCTGAAATAGAGAAATCACAAATAAAATTCGGAAAAAAACTTGGCCTTTAGGTGTGGTTCACATTCAATATCGGCCCTTGAAATTTAACCACCCGATATATGAACCGATATCGGAATTTTCTATTTTCTGAATTTAAGTAACCTTCTTTTATAACGAAAATTGCTTTTCAGCGAAAAAAAAATGTTAATGAAAAACCCGGTTTCATTTTAGTCACCATGCTTAATAGGTGTGTGAAGTTTGAAGCAAAACAAACAATTTTTTTTTTTTCAAAAATTTCCATACAAAATTGGTAAAAAAAAATTTGGTTTTTTCGGAATTTTGGATATATATCAGCTATATATAAGCTGATATTACTGAATATCAATAGCAAACCCCTGAATCGATGGGGTAAAAGAATGGTGAAAGAAAAAAGTTTCTAAGTCGAATGGTTTTCTCACAAATGGTATTTCAAAAGCGGACAGACGGTCAACGCTTAATCGAATTTTCCATTAATTCTGATTCAGAATATATATACTTTATAGGACAGTAAATGCAAATTGTAGAAATTAAAAATGGATAGCATATTTCTATCTGACAAGAAATGGCTGAGTTATTATGACACCTCAAATTTCAAAAATTGCTTATTTTTTACGTTTGTTTCAAAAATTTTCATTTTTATTTCATATTTTTCTACGTTGTAGTAAAGATCTGGAATGTTTTATTTCTTTATAGTTTATTTAATTACCAGCATTTTAAGCGTAACAAAACGGATGAATAATAAAGTTTTTATTTAGGATTTTGTGCAACGACAATATTTTCATTTTCATTGCTCACACACTATATTCGGTGGAAATTGAAAAAATTTAAATTATAATGACCCAGATAAAAAATTTAAATAGTTGGACTTGTATTGATGAATATACAAACGATTTTGGACACGTTGAAATGGGAAGTCCTTTCCCACCCCTCGTATTCTTCTGATGTTGTGCCATAGGACTGTCATATACGAGGGCTGATCAAAAAATAACTGTTATTTTAGGTTTTTCAGAAAATATTCATTTATT